>JAHVAK010000234.1:3630297-5015446 GCA_019845155.1 Luehdorfia chinensis | reverse complement strand
GATCATCTGAATAAAAAAACTGCGGTTGCCAACCTATGTTCAGCAGTAGTGATAAGCTGAAATGATAATGATAATGATTATTAAAAAAAAAAAACGACTACAACACAGCAGCTTCAAACTTGAATTATAATCAGAATTTGTGTAGAACCAACTTCGAATCATTGAAATCGGTTCACAGTTGGCGAAGATATTACGTAACATACAGACAAAAAATATCAGGAATCCGTGTAGTTAACACCCCAGGCTAGTTAAGCAGTAGAGAAGCAGTAGTGCGCAAATATTACTTCATGTGTTTCAGTCTTACGGGCTCAGAGAGCTAGTGTAATCACTGGGCATATGAGATTTCAGAACTAATGTCTCAGGGGGACGGGCGCAGTTTATTTTTTTATTCGATGTAGTGACAAATGAGCAAAATGTTCACCTGATGGTAAGTGCAACGTCTGTACATATCAAATGCTATTACACCCAGAACATTTCTTTGTGTCACTACAATGCTCCCGTCACCCTGAGACATCAGTTCCTAAGTCTCATATGTTCAGTGATATTCTGCACCCAGAAATAGTCTGGGTGACACAGCATTTGTTGGCAGACGTTGTACTTACCATCAGGTGAACGTTTTTCTCGTCTCGTCAGTTTTCCAATGAAATAAACCTCCTCATTTTTGGAAGTCGGTTAAAAACGTGCAAGGGATCAACGTTAAAAAACATAATTTTTTAGGAAAAAGGCCCCACTTAAATTCAGCGTTCATCGATGTAGTCATATTTGGCTGATGGGTTACTGATCGCAGTTTTTTTTAGTATTAAATAACGAAACAAGTAAAGACCGATTACACTCTTCGTTTCGAAAACCATTTAATCAATATACGTTTTACTTAACTGAGTTCAAATGTATAATATGATCTCGGTTTCCGTCTAACCGATTTCACCCAGCTTCCATTTTGATGGCGTTTTACGAAAGAGATGGACATGAAATATCGTCACAATCTGATACAAAAACTCATTTCGTGTTTTGCAACATCTTTCAGACATAAAACACAGCCTGTTTTTATACATAGGTCACATAGGTATGCTGAAAATAGCAATACGAAGTAAAAAGTGTTTTTGGATTTACATACTTGTACAATGAAAGCTCTCTAAACACGTTTATAGAGTCAAACGACGAATATGGGACGTTAGAATTTGAAACCGCGTTAAGCTTTAACACCAATTCTGTTCGTGAAATGCAAACTGTAGCTCTGAACTCAGTAAAACGGTCAAACTGAGTATAGCTTGAACTGATCGCGTTTGGTTTCAAACGTTGAAATTGGCTCCAAGTCGTTCACTTGACAGTAAGTGTCGCGCTTATCGATAACAGTTCCAGTGTCACCTAGAACTTGAAAGAACTCAACGTGACTAGCGCAATGTACTGGTCTTGCCATTTTGATACGACAGTTATTTAGTCCTTTATGCCATACTGTCTATTGTACCAGTGATCGCGAACCTATGACCCGCGGGTCAGACGCGTTGATTTTTATATTCTATAAGAGAGAACAGCCACTCACTTAGTAACCCGCTGAGCTAATACCTTTCTTCTTTTCCTTACGTTTAGTTTAATATTCCATTAATTGTTTTTCTTCCTTTGATTTGTTACGTAATTTATGTCTAAATAAAGGTTGTGGAAACCTGTAATTCACTGTAAAACTTTACGAACTCTATCAATTTAAGTTGTATATACAATTTAATTATGTTGGTTTTCCTAAAAAATAAATAAGTACTTAAAAAAACGAATGGACAAAATTTGATCCACTTCTCAAAAGGTTCGCCATCACTAATCTATATCCGAATTCAAGGCTTCCAGCAGGCAGCTTGGAACGCCAAAATGCTGAAAATCCAGTACCTATGTATTATTTTTTTAAATTAAAATATTTCAAAAAATGCACTTTGGTTCTTAGAGAACAACGCAAAAAAACACTTTTTAAAGATAAACAGAATATCAGAATGTACTTTACTTCTGATATTTTGTTTATCTTTTAGAACCTTAAGAAATATAAATGATTTCTTATATTTAAGCGAACACTACACATTTAAATGAAACAAATTTTACGGATTTTATCCTGTTTAATTTTATTATTTATAACCCGACGTTTCGAGTGCTTTACAGCACCCATGGTCACGGGAGGACTGAGGTGACAGATGTCCCGATGTCATAGTTAACCCGGAGTACCTTCAGCTTTTAATTATTATTCTTGGTCCGATCTACGCGGAAAGAGCTTACTGTGTCTTAAAGTCTTGCAGTGGTATGCTTGGTTTTTGATTTAATTTTATTAATTATATGAATCAACTATAAAGAACATATAGCTGATGTGAAGCATCGTCGCTCCAGGAAGTCTGCAGTCTGTGACCATGTTTTGGATCATCCCAACCATTACAGATTTTCAGATTCAGATTTGATAAACCACAAATCCTCGCTAAAGAACACCGATTCCTACCAAGGATGATTCGCGAGGCTATTGAAATTAAAAAACATCCTAATTTTAATAGAGAAGATGGTTGGGTATTACCACCAGCTTGGGATCCTATAATTAATAAAATTAAATCAAAAACCAAGCATACCACTGCAAGACTTCAAGACACAGTAAGCTCTTTCTGCGTAGATCAGACCAAGAATAATAATTAAAAGCTGAAGGTAGTCCGGGTTACTATGACATCGGGACGTCTGTCACCTCAGTCCGCCCGTGACCATGGGTGCTGTAAAGCACTCGAAACGTCGGGTTATAAATAATAAAATTAAACGCGATAAAATCCGTAAATTAGTTTCATTTAAACCTTAAGAAATAGCCCATACGCGATAACTTCAATGACGCGATGTAAAATCATCGCGTCATTGAAGTTTTCATCGATGTCTAACTATATATACAATTTCTAAATATTACTGGTAAGAGGAGACGTGCTCTCCAGGTAACATCACCCGATCTGACGGGCAGCTACCGTTTCCCTTGGCACCTTGTACTGCCAAACTCTGTGTGCCCAAGGGCCCCTGAATGGCCTAAAACGCCTTTCACTAGCTTCAATGCTCTCCAAGCCACAGTAATGCTCACATGCTATTTTTATATATTGTTTTTAAAAAACGAAGCCCCACAGCAGGATTTCTCCTGTATCATGGGTGCGTTTTACGGACATATATTTCACAACAACCAGACCCGAAACCAACTATTTGTGTTTAGGGCAAATGTTGCCTACGGCTGGGATTCGAACCCAGGACCCGCGGCGTAGAAGTCAGGTACGCTAACCACTAGGCCGCGCGGTCGTCAACGCTTTTTATTGCTTGGCGGCAGAATAACTGGGTAGTACCCAGCTCTCCAAGACATGCTCCACTGTCCAAGACCTTAGGAACTGCTGCTCGTCATTGGTAATATTTATAACTTTCTTAGACTTTTTACGTAATTCACGGAATGAGTCATTTACTGATAGGTAGGATTTTTATGCAGGAATCAGTCTAGGTAGGTACCACTGCAGGGCCAGTTATTATGCCGTAAAGCAGTAGTGTGTAAATATTATTGTGTTTCGGTATGAAGGGCACTGATGGCTAGTGTAATTACTGGGCATATGAGATTAAAGACTTAATGTCTCAGGGTGACGGGCGCAGTGTAGCGGCACGCAGTAATGTTCTGGGTGACACAGCATTTGTTATGAACAGACGTTGCACTTACCATCAGTCGTCTCGTCACTTTTTACTATAAAAAAATATGAGACCATGGGGTTATACCTCCAAGGTCTCCCTCAAAGATTGCCAAAAAAGTTTGTAGCTGTCATTTTGAGGGGTTGTGCCATAGTTGCCATGCCTGGCAGGCGGGTTGGCAATCGCAGAAGCATCTCTTAGTTTTTACATTTCCTGTGTCGACTTTTAGGACACCCACGGGATGAGATAAGGTGGTAGATTAGACAGACATCTTAGAGTTTTACTTAGAGTTTCAGAATACTTGAAACAAAACTACAAATTATATTAAGACAAATTTTTGCATCAAAATAACAACCGAACCTGCCGAAATCGTTCATAAAACAACGCTATTCCTTTTATCTATAATCAAAATTTGCTCTTACGCGTATTGGTTTAAAATTCAAAATACCATAGCCAAACAAGCAGTCGCGTTCACCACTAACGATCCGTTGTTGTGATTACCCAATACCGATTGCGTCCACTCGTGTCCAACGAAGCGCCCCGACAGACATGACGAGCTAATTCTCTGTAAATCACTCGATTCATGAATCGTTTCTCGTATACCGTATTTATCGCGACGATTAGTGCGATGGAGATAGAAGATTCGAATTAGCGCTGACGAATTGATTGACCATCAGTAGGAATCGATTTTGGCGTCTTCCGTCACTATCAATCGTAGAAGTGTTAACGACTGGAAAGACCGACTTTTTTTCAAACAATTGTCTGCCATCATAATCATCATTTCACCCTGTCTCTCGTCCACTGCTGAACATAGGCTTCATAGATTGCCACAAAAGTTTATAGCTCTCATTTTGGGGGGATTTCGCCATAGTTGCAACGCATGGTTTTCTCATGTGCTACGTCTGCCCTGAAAATTCTGCCAAAATTCTTTCACCCGTTTACAACTACATTATCAGTGACTAACATGAGTTGTATTTAATTAAAAAAAAAAACCGGGTTTCCTACGAAAATTGCTATGATGTAACTACCTTGAGTTGAAAACTGTACTGATAAAAGTCATTATTTGACGTGAGCTGCAAATACTATTGATGATAAAGAGAATAATGTACTACATTTTCATAGTAGGTACTCATCATTACTAACAAAAAAGTCCGCGAGGCTATATGTCTAACTATTATAGTTAAGTCACAATAACCGCTTTTTGTTAAAAATAGTCTATCAAAACACGGGTAGAATCGAAAGATGATGACATTCGTATCATGATATTAACCCTTATCCTACAAAATAGTTTCATAGTCAAGGTTGATTATGTACATGTAAAGTCCTCTTTAAATTATTCGAATCGGACCTATCATTTAGAAGTTACGATAGGTATAAAAATGCTAAAAGTAATAAAAATGCCGCGGTGTGAGCGAACAGCCCTACACTGGCCCGCGCTATACGCGAATAGACTAAGATCTATTAATTACTTACCTACTCTATTATTTTTTGTAAACAAGAAGCAATTGAATAGTGGTTTGTAATTTTAATTACATTTTTTTTATTTAAAACTTTGAAACGCTCTATAAAAATACAGCGGCCGCGGTGTCTCACGAACGTCGTGCCGCCGCCCGGCTTCATGCAACTTGGGCATCATCGAGGTGCGCGGCTCCCTTTGCGCAGCGATTAAGAGCGGTCGTTTTATTTTTCTACCACGACATCGAATATTGGCTATATTTCATGGCTTATGTTCCCATAACTAAAACATTATTTTGGTAAAATAACGTAATCTTATCTGACTGAGAATAGTCGCTACAAAAAAATTTTAGTGTAAGGTATTCTATTTGTCCAAATAAAGTACTAATTTATCTTTCTAATATCTATCTACCCGTGCGAAGCCGGGGCGGACCGCCAGTTATTTATATAATGGAGGGTCATTAGACACATTATGCATTTTAATAAGTACAAATGTCGTTGTAAATGATGCAACAATTACAAAAGCGCACGACATTCATAAGAATAAATTAGTACGAGTATTATACCGTTGGAGCAACAATTACTCATTAATTTTTTTTAAGATTACAATAAAATTATAATTAATATAAATATAGAAATCAAAAAAAACTAATTTCAGCTTCAAAAATTGAACTACTGTTCGACAAATCTGTAAAAATAATAACATATATTTATAATGCATATTACTGCAGCAGTGAAAAAGGAAATGTAAACTAATAGGCTTTAAATTTTTTATTGCTGAGGACAGGCCTCCTTGTAATTTCTGAGACGGTTGTGGAGTCGGGAGTCCACTACCCGCTAAACTTGGATTTCGGACTTCCCACGTCGTGGCAATGTTTTTATTTTTGGCGGAAGATATTGCCAAGAAAAAGGGTAGCTACCCGCCAGATCGAGTGTTCTGATCTGGGGAGGACGTCTTCTCCTAGTTATATATTTATGTGTTATATATATAGTTCGCATCTCAGAAAACTTTCATAGCGCGATTATGGACGTATGGGAATATTTCTTGATCTTCTCATGTGGCGACATAGATGTCGCTACATATTTCTCAGACTTGCTGTTTTCCTCACGATATCTTCCTTCGTCGATGAGTACGTGGTAAAGCACATAGTATTAAGTAGAGTAAGTACGCAGTGTCAAGAAAACGGGAACAAAATTGTGCATTGAAAAAATAATTGTGGGAGTATACATCAACGTAGGCTGGTAGTCGAAACGAAGCGTAAGCCTTGTCATGCCGTACGGAAATAAATATGAATTACATTTAAATATATACATAAATACATTCATACATTCACGCCTTTTTCCAATTTTTTCCGCCCCCGCGAGAAACGCGTCGTGATGGGTCACGCCGCCACCATTTCGGTACAACTCAAAAAAATTGTGATAGAGGGAAAATCAAAACCAAGATATGGGCAGCAGCATCTTCCTGAACCTTCTGAATATATAAACTGCGGTTGCCAAAACGCTTGCCAAGCGTAGCAATTATGGCAAAATTTCCCCAAAATGAGAGCTACAAACTTTTGTGGCCATCTATGGGTGAGGTCTATGTTCAGCAGTGGACTTGTGATGGGCTGAAACGACGAAACGACGAAAGGCTGTCCGTACAATACCTTACGACACCTCGGTACGAAAAAAGGCAATTCGACTCTGCCGGTCATCTATCTATATTTACATCTATAATATATAATGTGATACCAACCCAAATTCTTTTCCACATTAAATGTAAAAATAACTTTTCGAACAATCCCCACCGAGCTGTCTCAATTTTAATTCACAAGTATAATAAAAAAAAATCTTCATTGTAGTTAGCTTCGAAGGCTCATTGTTAGTCAACGTCTTTCCATTGGATCGCGTTTAGTCTTCCCAGAATAACCTCCAGATATTTCTTTTGTTACGTAAGAGGAAGCATGATATTATTCAAATAGATGGACCACTTGAAATTCTTCGAGCATTTATAAAAGTGCTTCTATGGAGTGGAAGTGATTTCGAGCTTTTACTTCTTAAATATATCACAATATTTTGTATGTTTCACTAGGAAGCAAACTTTGTGAACTGGAAAATATGAACGTTTTCATTTATTGTAGTAGACCAAATTTATTATCTCATCATCATGGGTATCGTAAAAGTCGGGAGAGGGAAAATGAAAACCAGTAGATGGACAGCAGCATCCTGGAACATCTGAAAGTAATCTGCGCTTGCCAACCTACTTGCCAAGTGTGGCAACTATGGCGAATCCCCCCAAAACGAGAGCTACAAACTTTTGAGGCAATCAATGGGGGAGGCCTATTTTCACCAGTGGTCTAGTGATAGGCTAAAATGGGGATGATGATGATTGGGAAGGAAACAACAATACCGAACCACTGTAGTTATGTTACTACGTTTTTATTGTATAAAGTGACGAAACGAGCAAAACGTTCACCTGATGGTAAGTGCAACGTCCGCCCACAACAAATGCTGTATCACCCAAAATATTTCTGTGTCACACCACACTGCGCCCGTCACCCCGATACATCAGTTCTTAAGTCTCAAATGCCCAGTGATTAGATTTATTAATAAAGAATTATTACGAACTAGCTAATGCCCGCGACTTCGTCCGCCTGGATTTAGGTCTTCTTAAATATCCCGAAGCAAATTTTTGATTTTCCGGGATGAAAGTATTCTATTTTCGTTTCCAGGATGTAAGCTACATCTGTGCCAAATTTCGTCCAGATCCAATCAGCAGTTGAGCCGTGACAAAGTAACAAAAACATAGGGGGACAAAGCGAGCTACTTTCGCATTTATATTATTACTAGCTGATGCCCGCGACTTCGTCCGCGTGCTTATAGGATTTTTAAATATCCGTTGGCGACTATATATATTCCGGGATCAAAGTATCGTGTGTCCGTCTCCAGGATGCAAGCTATCCTCTGCCAAATTTGATCAATATCGGTTCAGCGGTTCATCAGTGAAAAGATAACAAACAGACGGGGCGACAGAGAGAGCTACTTTCGCTTTTATATTATTGGGTATGGATTAATACGATACACCTGATGCTTAGTGGGCACTGCAGCCCTATATA
The DNA here is from genome assembly GCA_019845155.1 of Luehdorfia chinensis. NCBI lineage: Eukaryota > Metazoa > Arthropoda > Insecta > Lepidoptera > Papilionidae > Luehdorfia > Luehdorfia chinensis. The sequence goes on along the minus strand of JAHVAK010000234.1, from coordinate 5,007,236 downwards.
CCACGTTACCTAGTAGTCAGAGTATCTGACATTTACTAGTCGTGATTGTCTCTCGTGTCTCTGATACTGCACACTAGCCTTCCTCCGAACTTATCGCAGGAGCGTTTCGCTTCAGAACGAGTGAGTGCCTCTGTGTTAGCGCGTTCACTTGTGGCACTATAATATCTCCAGCGCAGCAGTAGTTATTCGGATATTGTTGCCGTAGTCTAAAATCGGCCATGAAAACTTCACATTACATCCACTTTTAATTGTTATTTACGTCGTGCGAGCGAGTTCTTTTTCGCGCGTAATCTGGCCAGAAAGCCGGCTGTCTGATAAATAAAAACATATTCGTTTATCTTGGACAGTGCAGTTCACCCTTTTCGGATCTTGAAACTTTTTTAAAGGAGAAATAGACGAGTCGGGCAAAAAGTTCACCTTATGGTAAGTGGATCCGCCCATAACAAATGCTGTGTCACTCAGAACATTTCTGTGTGGCATGACACGTTACTTACTTACTTACGTTTCATATGCCTAGTAATTACACTAGCTCTCAGTTCCCTTCAGACTGACACATAGTGATGTTTGCACACTACTGCTTCTCGGCAAAATAACTGGCCCTGCGGTGGTACCTATCTAGATGGAGTCCTGCATAGGAATCCAACCACCAGTTAAAATTTTAAATATTAGTTCTGTTGTGTTCTGTTAGGTGGGATATTTGCAGGTTTTTAGTTTTTATAGTAGTAGTTAGAGTAGAATAACACTCTTTCCTATAAAGAGCCGATTATGGTAAGATAATATAGTACGGACAGCCTTTATTCGTGCAGAGTTATACTATCATGCGATGCTGTCATTATACTGCTCGTGGGAACGCAATTCGGAGTAAGATTTTATTTGAGACGTACCAAAATGGCGGCGACGAAGTTTGCCACCCATCACTTTTTCCGGGGCACTTTTTCACAAGTTTTCCGGGGGTGCGAAAAATGGGCTACGCGTGTGGTCTCTGCCTACCTTATATGTGAAAAAGGCGTGACTCTATGTATGTATGTTTTGTTTTTAAACCGATCATTTTCAGCCGATTAGAGAGAAACTAAGTGATTGGCTTCTGAGCTACAGACAGCATTTTTTTCCTTTTATAGGAGAGGGGGCAAACGAGCAAGCGGCTCACCTGATGGTAAGTGATCACCGCCGCCCATGAACATCCGGAATACCAGGCGGACTCCGAATGCGTCGCCGGCCTTTAAGGAAGGAGTAGGCTCTTTTCTTGAAGGTCCCTAAGTCGTATCGGTCCGGAAAAACTGCTGGCGGCAGCCTATTCCACAGAGTTGTTGTTGCGCGGCAGAAAATTTCTGGCAAAGCGCACGGTGATGGAATGCCAGTCATCCAGGTAGTGTCGATGACATTTTGTTGTGTGCCGCAATGTACGATGGTAGAATTTACCAGCAGGAATTAATCCGAACAACTCGGAACACTCCCCATGATATATACGGTAGAAAATGCAAAGAGATGCAACGTCTCTTCGCAAAGCCAGTGGATCGAGCTGATCGGAAAAAACTCGGTCGTTGACGATTCGAGTCGCTCTTCGTTGGATTCGTTCAAATGGAAGGAGCTGGCACTGGGGTGCCCCCGCCTAGAGGTGAGAACAGTATTCCATGCGCGGCCGAACTTGCGCCTTGTAAAGTTGCAGACGATGGGCCGACGTGAAATACTGTCCCGCTCTATTGAGCACGCCAAGCTTTTTGGAGGCCAATTTGCCCTTCCCTTCCAGGTGACCGCCGAACTGAACGTCGCTCGATATCTCAACGCCAAGGATTCCGATACTAGCTGAGGCAGTGACGGGAGTATTATCAAAACGAGGGTATGCGACGAAGGGTTTCTTTTTAGAAAAATAGATATATAGCATTATAGATATTATTATATTACCTTTATAGCATTTAATAATTACATTGTTATACGTTACTGTGTTCTTTATATATATATAAATATATATATAAGTTTACTGTTAACCAAAAGAAAATCGTTATGTAGTATCTTCCAAACGTTTCCGAAAAACATCTTTTCCTTCATATCAAATTACTTCATATCGTTTTCCAACTGCCTTATGATACGTTAGATTCAAAGCATTCCCTGAATAAATACGAATATTTTCGATATTTCGACTATTTTTAGACTTTAAGGCTAACATGATACACAACACTATACGCTACGTATATTATTAGTGTCGTTTGATAAATCAGTATCTGTGATGACACAAATAGATTTTAGCATTCGTAAAACATCACTTTTAAATCTTATCTCCCCTTGATAAGATTCAAAATTGATTTTCAATTCAAAATATACTCAGGAAAGCATTGATAATATTTTTTACTTTAATGAATCCTAAAAGTGCTGATTTACCGCGTGCTCGGCGGTGAAGGAAAACATCGTGAGGAAACCTGCATGTCTGAGAAATAAAAAATACAAGACGAAGACATGTCAAGTCCGCCAAGTCGCATTGGAGCAGCGTGGCGGATTCTTCCTAGCTCCAAAACCCTCTCAGAAATGGGAGGAGGCCTGTGCTCAGCAGTGGGACATTTATAGGCGGAAACTTTACTTTTTTTTTAAACGAAATTAAACTATGCGAAATGAGAACCGTGTATAGAACATGAGCTGAATGATAAGAAACGTCAAAGGTTTGATGCGAACATTTGTAAAGTAAGCTTTTGTTAACGTTGCAGAAACTACAAGTATCGTCGCTGCCTCAAAGAAGAATGCTTGTTAACCTAATTAATGATCCTGTTATACGCAAAATATGCCTTTTTGCATGTTCAGCGCTTAAAGAACAGAAGTAGAAGATAAGAAGAAAACGAGAACCGAAAGTAAAGTAACAGCCTATAAATATCCCACTGCTGATCATAGGCCACCTCAAATTTCTGAGAAAGTTTAGCAGTCGGGAGGACTCCACCACGCTGCTTCAATGCGGGTTGGAGGACTTCAAATGTTTTTGAAATATTTTTATTCCTCCGTCATGCACCTCCTTGAAAACATCGTGAGGAAAGTTTCTCCAATCTTGAACATGGTATAGATTTGTTAGTGTCGACGTTTCATGAAGATTTTCACAGAAGCGTATTTGCGCTTCTAAGTTAAAAATTATGCTATTATATCACAAGCAATTATGCAAAAGATATTTGCAATTTGTCGCAAATAAAGGACATATATCAATTGTACGAGTATGTGACCTCGTTCCCCGCGCGAATGAGTCGACGAAGTGGATCCGGGCACGTACCCCCAACTCGGTGCTATCCGAATTTAAGAATAGCTTTGTCAAGTACAAACGGGAATATCTCGAGGAAACTTGCATGCGGGAAAAGGTAGTCTGGCTCAAATACAGAAGAGACGCAAAGACGGCGATCTAAAGACTCGAAAGCAAAGTTCACCTCTTAATAGTACAAAGTGATAGGACAGTTAGTATAATAGATTAGGTACTATCAGTGTCGAATGAAATAAAATAAGACGAATACATCATTAATCGTAATAGCTTAGGGCTCAGTCGCACGCTTTAAATTTCATATTATTGATTTGGATGTATATATAGGCCTGTGTTCAGCAGTGGACTAGCTATAGACTGAAATGATGATGATGATGATGATTATTTGGATACAAACCCATGTGCTTGTACCACAAAAATTATTATTTTTAATTTTTAATGTGCACCTCGTGCTCTGTGGTGAGGGAAAATATCGTGATGGAATCTGAATGTGCGAGAGATAAAAGTAAAAGCAGCATGTTGTACTCTTTTAGCCTAAAATAATAAGGTCTAATGGATGGAGAATAATTATCAGGTAATATTTTTAGTGTTATAATTAAATGGATTGGGTCACTAAAATTAATATTTTTTATATTTAGACTTATAGTTGAATAGAATAGAATAAATTTTTTATTCAATATAGATTATTTGCATAATACTTATTGAAAGCAATTTTTTTTAAACTACACAGGTTCGCAAAAAATGCCTCTGTCCTGGGAAAACCAGTAAGAAACCCAGCGGGCTTTTTTTTTAGTCATTTTTATAATAATGTACAATAACAGCAGTATTATAAAGATGTAGAAATGGCTTGGCGGCGATCACCTCATTCCCAGGGGTTATCATCATCTATGTATTCTTTAATATTATAATAACCCTTTTTATGAAGTCTTTGTTTAATATAAAAAGACTTTTAGCACTTTCTGGGATTTTGTTGTAAAAACGTATACATTGCCCCATAAAAGAGTTACTGACTCTGTGAAGTCGGGTAACTGGTATAATTAATTTGTGCTTGTTCCTGGTATTCACATTATGAACATCCCTTTTTGTAGTGAACTGGTTTATGTTCTTGTGTGTACATACAAAACGTTTTCAAATATATATTTATAATTATCTTACCTTACCTTATTTACCTTACATTATTTTGACTACCGATACTAAAATTCAAAAGTAACCGATTTGCTATTGAAGCTAACCATGCAATCAATATCATGAACGTAGGGCGACAAATAAAACGTTGAGATACTCGTTTTGCAGAAATTGAATTTAATTGTGCCTTTTAAAACTTAATAGCTGCAGGATTTAATGTTATTTTATATACAACTAAATGCAAAGAAAGAATAGTATCAAAATTGGGGTAAATTACACCGTAACGTAAAAAAACCTTTCAATGTGGCGGAAGAATAGTGATTGTCAGGCGACTTTTTAACAGATTAAAACATAACAGCAGTAACATACATACATACATAGGATCACGACTGTATCCCATAAGGGGTAGTCAGAGACTGGGCACTCACTGCAAAAACAGATGACTGCCACAATCCACGTTTCACCAAAACAATATTATGCACTTGGTGTGATAGGTGGTGAGCCCACCGCCACCATGCGCTGTTGGGTGCACAGTGCAGTTTAATTCCTTACTCGCCTTTTACGAGATCCATTGGATGAGATGGAGTGGTAGTATTCTTTTAACGAGCAGTAAAAGTATGTAAAAGTATTTTTTTATTGGATAAAGTGATGAAACGTGCAAAACGTTCACCAGTTACTCTACCGTGCAGCAGTAGTGTGCAACATTACTGTGTTTAGGTTTGAAGGGCACTGTGAGCTAGCGTAATCACTTGGCATATGAGACTTATGAACTTATGTCTCAGGGTGATGGGCACAGTGTGGTGTCACACAGAAATTTTCTGGGTGACACAGCAATTGTTATGGGCAGACGTTACACTTACCGTCATTCACTTCACCATCACTTACTATCCAATAAAAAAAAACACTACAGCTTTCATACGAGTATTATGGTATTATTCTGCACGAACAAAGGGACAGCCTTACTTACGTACAATATCTTTGTCGCCTCTTACGACACCTCGGTAGGATAGAAGGCTATTTTATTCTGCTGGATACCTATCGGCTAACAGGAACAGTTTACATAGATTTAGACTAGGTATAATGAATAAATGATATCGCGGAAAACTTTCGAGCTTCGCCATCACCAATCAATTAGAGTGCGCGCTCGCTCGTCCACCGATTTGATTACAGCCCCGAAACTGTTGACGCGCGTTGCATTTTAATGTAGTTGTGCAAACTATTATTACAGAAAGGAGTTTAGTTTTGTTAAGTGCTTATATCTCTAATTATAGATATAACTAGCTGTAACCATGATTTCGTCACGCCTTTTTCCTCTTTAAGGTAGGCAGAGAGCACATTCGTAGCCCACTTTTCGCCCCCGCCATAAACCAGACGTGACGGATGGCGAACCGCGTCGCCGCCATTTTGGTACAATTCAATAATTATTCCTTTCATCATCATTCCTCATTGAATTAAATGTAACTGGTAGTAGGCGTTTAGATAATTAGAGCTGCCGTCGTACTTATCTAGACGAATTTGCAATTATTTTTTATATATAATATACCTGCCACCTGAATTTTCAACATCTAAATAGCTCAGGAGATCATAATGTTATTGTATATGTATACATATGTATATACATGACCATAACGCTCTCGAAACCGTAGTATTCATTTACGCTTATAACTAACATCTACACGAAAGCCACGGCTCATAAGTTTCCATCAAATAAATCGATGTGATGCGATGAATCTAATTCTAAGTCTGCAGATCGTATCTAACGACCTCCATTTGAATATATCTATCGATGTCTTCAGACCCCCGGAGACGTGTGATCAATTGCTACAGAATCGTTAAGGTGAAGTCGATTCTACTAGAATGAAAATAAAGTTTCATTGGCACTGCTTGAGATATCTTTTCAGTAGGAAAGCAAGTCATCATAATTCATGCTGTATGATTGAACATAAAGGACAAATGGTGGGCTTAAAATATTGTTAATAGAGTTCAAGTTACCACGTATTCGTAACTTAAAGTTTTAACTGCTGAGGTAAATTGATACAACGACGGATGATGATTATTTCCGGTTTTTGTGTATAAATATATAAAAAAAAGTATACAAAAAAACTTTATTGTAATGTCATAAATTCTTTCGTCCCCTTACTTATTTGGTATAATGTACATAGGGTATTTTTTAGGGAATCCTACTTAAATTATTTCATATTTGTTTTCTACTGGCTGTTGCCCGCGGTTTCCACCTTTTTTAAATATCTCGTGGGAACTTTTTAATCTTCCGGGATAAAAATTATCCTATGTCCAGCTCCAGGATGCAAGCTATCTTTCTGCCAAATTTCATCAAGGTCGGTTTAGCGGTTGAACCGACCTTGTTGAAATTTGATGAAAATTGATGGAAAAGGTAACACACGGATTTGGGGACAGAGAGAGTTGCTTTCGCATTTATGATATTAGTATGGATGGATTAGATAATGATGCAGTTTTAGCCAATTTGCATGTGTATGAACACTTCCATAAACTTTCGGAAACTATCTTTTACCATGTGCATTTTATGGATGGATATGAGTTGAGATTTTTTTGTATTGGATATAGTGACGAAACGAGCAAAACGTTCACCTGATGTAAAGTGCAACGTCTACCCATAACAAATGCTATGCCACCCAGAACATTTCTGTGTGACACTTCACTGCGCCCGTCACCCTGAGACCCTCAGTTCTTAAGTCTCATATGCACAGTGATTACGCTAGCTCACAGTGCCCTTCAAACCGAAGCACAGTAATGTTTGCAAACTACTGCTTCACGGCAGAATAACTGGCCCTGGGGTGGTACCTACCTAGACGGATTCCTGCATAGGAATCCTACCACCGTGTCTCCGTTTTCATTTATAAAATAAAAGTCATTTAATTTCCTTAAATGACTTTTATTTTATAAATACGGGAGATATTTTTTTAAATTGACACTAGACAGAAACAATTAGTTATAGTCCAAGCTAACTGAGAGGTTACAGTAAAGTGAAATAATTTAAATTTTAAAAGTATTTTTAGGGTTGTGGCCATTTAAAAAAAGGTATTCAATTTATATGAACGAAATAGTTATAACCTACTTAATTTGACCTTTACATAACAAATACCGCAGCTAATGGAGAGCAATCTACCGATCCTGCTCTGCAAACGGACGGACCCACATAAATCAGAGTGCACAAATAAGCCGAGTGGAGGGCTCAGGGTTGTGACGACGTCGGCAAATAATGCCCGACTCCCGGACTAAACCGCCCACAAATTACAGGGGCCGGTGGAACACACAGTGCTCCATATCTCGGAAGCCCCGGGATAGAAAGTGCCTCAATGCAGCGAAAATTCAGCTCTTTAACAAATATTTTGCAAATAAAATGCACCAGATGCCTATTATACCTTTCGAATTGTTTTTTTTTTATTGCATAAAGTGATGAAACGAGCTAAACGTTCACCTGATGGTAAGTGCAACGTCTGCCCATAACAAATGCTGTACCATCCAGAAAATTTCTGTGGGACACTACACTGTGCCCATCACCCTGAGACATAGGTTCTTAAGTCTCAAATGCCCAGTGATTACGCTAGCTCACAGTGCCCTTCAAACCGAAACACAGTAATGTTAGCCCACTACTGCTTCACGGTAGAATAACTGACCCTGGGGTGGTACCTACTTAGACGGATTCCTGCATAGGAATCCTACCACCAATGAAAATGTTCTTATGTCGTCTTTTAGTTTAGTTCAGTTGTGTGTAGTATGTAGGCTGTCCGTACAATTAGGAAAGAGGTAGGTGCTAGCTATTCTACTCTGCCGGACTGTCTGTATGTCTATTGGTTATAGTCTAAAATATCACCTCCTAACCTTACTAAGACAGGGTTCATGCTATGGCCTTAAGGAGACGGCTTAGGATAAAAACATCATGTCATTTATAATACATTTTAAGAGTCCATTGTCCAATTGTTTAAATTGCAGCTCGTTATGTTGCAAAATCAAGTGAAACAAAATAAAATAAAAAATCCACTGTGTCATAAAATAAACAAACATTGCACGACGATTCCCGGGTGTAGTATTTGTAAAACTCCGTCTGAATTGAAAACTCAGTCATCCAAAAGCGAACCGTTTTAATAAAGAGATCCCGGAATAATTCCGGGCGTTTCGCCACACTGTCTAGATCGACGATCAAATGCACGTTTACGTTTCGACGTAAGCACGAGAGTTATTTTTTACGACAATATTTGTTAGTGTAAACATGCTAATAGCGAAGCACTGTGTTATTTAACAGCAGTAGCGAAATCATTAGCACGCAATTCAATTAACCATAGTGGACGACTGTTATGAAGTCCTTCTATTGCTATAAAGTATTCATACATACGTACCACAGTCATGCCTTTTCCCATTGGTGTAGGCAGAGACCACATCCGTAGCACTTTTCGCCCTCGCGGAAAACGAGACGTGACGGGTGGATAACCACGTAGCGTAACGTATTCACGTAAATATATTCGTTATAGAAACTTATTTCTTGACTCCTTATACTACTTGCCTAATGAGTCTTGAGAGCTGACTATTACGATACTGAACTTTACGTTACTGATCTTTTGACAAACTGTCATCATCCAACTGTTTTCCTACTGGAAGCAAAAGTCGAGTACGTGCCTCTGCATTTGCGTAGCCCTGTTGTGTAGGAAAATTTCTTTTCCTACACAACAGGGCTACTAACTATTTTACTGTAATGTTTATCAACTAGAGCGTGGGTAGTGGTGATCGTATTAACTAATAATAACAAAGTTAACGATACAAATAAATAAAATTGAAGTGTCGGTTTGTAATAACAAAATAACAGCTTTTCACTCAATACTTATTAAAGTATATACAGTGCTTGTAAGAAAAAACAATTTTTTTTATTTTTGTCTGTTTGTCTGTGTATTTGTTCCGGCTAATCTCCAAAACGGCTGGCCTTTTTTGATTGAATTTTCTCTCACAGATAGGTAATGTTACAGCTTAGGCTACTTTAATTTAAGAAATTAAATAGGGTTTCGCGCAAAATATTAAAACCCCAAAGTACGATTCAAATAGAGAAGTAGGTCGTGGTCGGATTTTTTAAGCGGGTGAAACTGCGGGGCACAGCTAGTATTAGATACTGAATCAGCAAGTAACACAAGTGAAAATGGGCCATCCAGTGACAATATGGCTCGCAGAACCGATAACCGTTGCGAAGAAAGTTTCACGAGTGGTAACCTCGTACCCACAAACGCATAGCTACTCACCAAATGGAGCAATAATCTGCTTGGATTCGATGGATGCCTGGAGCCCTTTGTTCAGTAGTGGATTTACGAAGGGCTAAAATAACGATGGTGATTATTTGTGAACTGCTTTAAATTCTTTATGTTTCTGTATAAAATGTGTGTGAGGTTGAAAGGATAAGCGAAAAAGAGAGATCGAAATGATACTCGTACTAACAGCAGGCTCTGCTGCGAAACGGCGTTGCTTATACCGCTCTTGTCATGAACAAAATAGTAAGGAAAAAAGGAAAAATTGCGACAAAATTAAGACCAGTTAAGTACTTAAGAAATACAATCATTAAAGAAGTAAACATTAAGCTTTTAATTATACCTATTTCTTGTATTAGGATAAAAGACTTTACTTAAAAAAAATATTGTGTAACAAGTACACTGTTGTATGTTCCTTCCCTACGCCGTTCTCAATTCGCCATGCCGAGGGGCGCATGGCTTGGCTAGACAGATATCGTTAGCGTTCCCTATGTCTGGGACAGGTCATCGCCAGACTCTAAATAGCCTTTTCCAAAAAAAATATCCGATTATCCATACTGGCAATAATTTTACTTCATACACCTAAAGTTGGAATAAGTCGTAAAATAAACAAAATGCGAAAGTGTTGCTGTTTGAATTACTTCATTTTCCATTCTTCTTATAAGTTATCGGAATTACATACTCCTTGTGTACTTCCTCTGTTATATTTCTTGAACTCTTGTGCAACTTTAGTGCTTAGTTCTTATTTTACTACTATAATAAAACTGAAGAGTTTGTAAGTTTGAGCTTTAATCTCAGAAAATTCCGTAGCTTAATGGTGAGCGTTTACTGGTGGTAGGATTCCCATGCAGGAATCCGCTTAGTAGGTACCACTTCCAAGGGCAGTTATTCTGCCGTGCAGCAGTATATTGCAAACATTACTGTGTTTTGGTTCGAAGGGCACTGAGAGCTAACGTAATCAATGGGCATATGAGACTTAAGAACAGATGTTCGAGAGAGAGAAGAGCGACGGGCGTAGGGTGGTGTTAAACAGAATAACGTTACATCTTACGATCAGGTGAATATTTTGCTCGTTTTGTCACTTTATACAATAAAAAAAAATTAAAAAGCGTACTTGATTGCCGATTCATAGGTATATATATTATAGTATAGCAGATAGCAGAAAGATAGCAGTCTGAATCTGTCCACCGGTAAATAGGCCCCCTCTATTTTTAAGAAGGTTGTGGGGATTACTCCGCCACGCTTTTTATGATTTTTGTCAGTCTTCATTTGCCACAGAGATTTTATTTATTTCTCAGACATGCAATGTTGGTTTCCTCATGAGCATTTCTTTCACTGAATGTGAATCTCAGGTGAATACAATATTTCTCCATGAAACAATTCATCTGTTTTTTGTATTGGATGTTGATTATGTTTTACAACATACATATATCTGATCAGCATCATATCCTTCTTCATTCATCTTATCGCATAAGGCTTAACATGTAAATTTTCGGGACTGTAGTATCCTGGGCAGTGGACAACTTATCATAATAATTTAAAGTAGTCATTGTCCTGGTCGAAATCAGCGAAGAAATCGTCAATGTCACTGAATTAGATGGGTCGTAGTAGCTCAAAGTCAGATAACTCTTCTCCAGTTTCATAACTATCTGCTTATCGATGAATGAAAACTCTTAGAAGAAACTAGCATATCAGCGAAAAAAAATGTAGTAATTAGAAGTCAATACGCACCTTATCAGTGTGACGGCCTGTCCTGGAATCTAAAATCGTTGCAAAAATTAGTAGAGACTGGTACCCAGTACTTGGCTACGTTTATCGTGGTTACTTTATTCTTATTTTAATGTCATTGTAGTATTTCTACATAAATATATGCCAAACATTTGCCGAAAATGTACTAGCTTTTTCAATTCCAAATTTCATCCCGTCTCGTAACAAATTGGTTCGCGGATCGATAGGGGGATCTGTATGCAGCCCATGCACCTCCGGTTTCGGATTGCACTTGAGACCGCGTCCTCACTAATTGATAGCGGGGTTGAGATGGCCCGGTTAAATGTGAATATTTAATATTCCTTGTTAACGAAGTTTTTAATTGGAAGCGTTTAATGTGACTGTAGTGATGTTTCTGCTATGCGGTGTGATTTTTGAATTGAAAATTATATAACACTGTCATTTTCAATTTGGAATTAAATAATACTTTCCGTGTAATATATTTTTTTTTCATAAATAAACTAATAGAAATGAAATGAAATGAAATACATTTATACTCCGACGTAAGAAATACAAAATTTTGTTTGTCAAATGTCATTTTCTTACAAACTACCACCGTTACTTAATGAGGTTCCTCGGTTCGGAGAAGAAACAGGCGAAAGAACCGCCGCAGATATCCTCTTTTAAAATCATAATTTCAAATTTTTTTATTAATGACATTGTTATAATATAAATATTACATTAGTTATACAAAGTTATAACTAAGGTAATAGTTTAGTATTTGGAAATAGCCTGGTAGCGATGACCTCATTCCCAGCGGTTTATATCGTCCATATACTCCTTTATATCATAATAACCCTTTTTATAAAGTTATTGTGTAATAAATTTTTGAACCTTTGGGTAGGAAGACTTTGAGCACTTTCTAGGACTTTTTTGTAAAAACGTGCACTTTGGCCCATGAATGAGTTACTGACTGTATTGAGTCGAGTAACCGGCATTACAAGTCTATGTTTGTCCCTGGTATTTAAATTATTACGTAAATTACGTACATAACTTTTTTTACTAAAGCTATTTATATTCTAGTGTACGTACATTATATTATCACAGATATATTGAGACACCAATGTTGAGATACTTATTTCATTAAACTTTTCTCTAAGGGATACTCGAGAACCAAGGTTATAAAAAGCTCCTATGGCCCTCTATTGTATTATTATATTCAGCTGGTTAACAATTAATATGAATGACGATACCATAAATAGATGAACAGACTTTTTTTCCTATTAATTTCATACCATTTTTGTCATCATTCTCCAGCACGGGATCTATGCTACTCTTTTTAGGTTAACTAATTGGGGAGGTCTTTGTTCACCAGTGAAAGTAATACAAATTCATAGGCCATACAAAAAGATCAGTAAAAACTCGCATTAAAGAACATACAGCTGATGTAAAGCATCGTCGCTGTAGGAAGTCTGCAGTCTGTGACTATGTTCTGGGTCATCCCAACCATTACACCAGATTTGATGAACCAAAAATCGTCGCAAATGAACACCGAGACATCCTGCCAAGGATAATTAGCGAGACTATCGATATTAAAAAAAACTCCTAATTGCAATAGAGAAGATGGTTGGTTTACCACCAGCTTGGGATTGTAGCAAGACTTCAAGACACAGTTATCTCTTTATGCGTAAATCGGACCAAAAATAATAATTAAAAGCTGAAGGTACCCCGGGTTAACTATGATCGGGACATCTGTCACCTCAGTCCTCCTCTGACCATGGATGCCGTAAAGCGCTCGTAACATCGGGTTATAAATAGTGAAAATTAAACGCGATAAAATCCGTAAAATTAGTTTTATTTAAAATAATATTGCTTAGATTAATATCTTTTTAAAGTTTGTGTTCGCAATTTGAACTGTTCTGCTTCTTAACAAAGTTATATGAATGCCTGAAGACTAATAATTACAGTCCCCTGAATAAAATAATTTTAAATAGATCCTTCAACGTGAACATTTTTCATATTTATTCATAAATTAGTCTCGCCTCGCTGGGTAATTATGGATACCTGAATAAATTGCGATTGCTATGACAAATGACTTTCTTTGACTAATGCCTTAGCTTATGCTCTATATTTATTTTTTCTAGGTAGGTTGAAATTATTCGTATATGAATATATAAAATGTGCAATTTTTTCAAAACATTTATCCACCAGAGAACTTACATATAAGAAGGAAAGTGGCAAAATAGTGTTCGAAGGAATTATGTCAAAATTATGTTTTTGGTTGTGGCGAAAAGAGAGGAGTTTTGTTTCCATTACTATACTGTTTTTTTTATTTTATAATATAGAACTTACAGTTAATACGAAATCCAATAAAAAGAAAAATGTTACTAACATAAAAAAATATTAAATGATTCTAAAAATAGTCGATTCACCATATCACCCTTAATACTATATCAAAATTTGTGATTGCTCAGGGGACTGGTGCTCGCCTTTAATTTCATAGTAAGCGAGTAACCTGGGTTCGATCCCCGGTGCCAGCACCTCTAATATTGTTCTACAATTTTAAGTGCTGATTTACCACGTGCTTAGCGGTGAAGGAAAACATCGTGAGGAAACCTGCATATCCGAGGAATAGAAATATTTCGAGGACATGTGAAGTCCGCCAACCCGCATTGGAGCAGCGTGGCGGATTCTTCCTAGCTCCAAAGCCCTCTCAGTAATGAGAGGAGGCCTGTCCTCAGCAGTGGGACATTTATAGGCTGAAACTTTACTTTACTTTATACTATTTTTAAAGATAAGTTTCCCCACCTAATGTCGAAAAATAAACAAAATAATTAAAATGAAATTTCGTTAAAAAACATTTGAAACTTTTTATAAAAACTGTATTTGCGTAAATAATGTAGAAGACGACATTTATTGATAATCTGTTTAGTTAATATGCACGACAGCTGTCGGTTGGATTTGGATACATTCTTTAAATAATGTGAAAGGCGCCATCAGTTGATGATCATGATACTGTGGGAAATATTCGCACGGGTCAGCTAGTATTTCTTATTTCTAGAAAATTGTTATGTTTATTGATAATCTGTTTAGCTAATATGCTCGACAGCTGTCGGTTGGATTTGGATACATTCTTTAAATAATGTGAAAGGCGCCATCAGTTGATGATCATGATACTGTGGGAAATATTCGCACGGGTCAGCTAGTATTTCTTATTTCTAGAAAATTGTTATGTTTATTGATAATCTGTTTAGCTAATATGCTCGACAGCTGTCGGTTGGATTTGGATACATTCTTTAAATAATGTGAAAGGCGCCATCAGTTGATGATCATGATACTGTGGGAAATATTCGCACGGGTCAGCTAGTATTTCTTATTTCTAGAAAATTGTTATGTTTATTGATAATCTGTTTAGCTAATATGCTCGACAGCTGTCGGTTGGATTTGGATACATTCTTTAAATAATGTGAAAGGCGCCATCAGTTGATGATCATGATACTGTGGGAAATATTCGCACGGGTCAGCTAGTATTTCTTATTTCTAGAAAATTGTTATGTTTATTAGTAGCAAATTCAGAGTTTTTACATAAATATAAATGCAATCCATAAAGAGCATCATGGACACCAGCAGTGAAATTGATTAAAAAAGTTCATTTATTTTATAGTTGGAAGTATTAGTCTGGGTTACTCAAATCTATTTTATCTTACAGTATCATGTGTCTAACGAAATTAGATACATCAAAATCTTGATACGTACAGTCACGAGCAAAATACTAGAACCGTATTACAACTGTATCAGGTTCAAAAGTTTTCCAAATTGTATACTTGTCAGTGCACGTGACTGCGATGATATCCTGGCCGATTTTTGAATACGGCGACAACTACCGAATACTGTCGCAAGCTATCAACTGCGCAGGAGATATTATAGTGCCACAGGTGTACGCGCAATTACACGGGCACTCACTTGTCCCAACCTACCCGTGTCCGATGTAACGCTCATGCGATACGATTGGGGATAGGCTAGGAACCAGTGTCAGGTACACGAGGATAATCACAACACAATCAGACCCGAAAACCAACAAATTCTGTTGTTGCGCAAAGTTTGCTCCGGACGGGATTAGAACACAGTACAAGTCAGTAAAGTAATATAACCACTAGGCCATGCGGTTTAGGTTTGTTAATTTTTACGTTACGCAGAATCATTTAGATTCTTAGGGTTTGGTATCTTCCAGGGAAATTATTGTCAGATGAAACATATTTTCAAAATATTTAAAAAACAATGCCACACATGACGATGCATTCTCCTGTATCGTTAATGTGTTTTACAGACATATAATTTACGTGCACAACATAACCAGACCGGAAAAACCAACAAATTTGAAAAAAGTAAAGTAACAGCGCCCATAAATGTCCCACTGCTGAGCGCAGGCCTTCTCTCATTTCTTAGAGAGTTTTGGAGCCGGCGAGAGTCCGCCACGCTGCTCCAATGCGTGTTGGCGCTTCATATGTCCTCGAAATATTTTTTATTTCTTTGACAAGCAGGTTTCCTCACGATGTTTTCCTTCACCGCTGAGCACGTGGTAAATCAGCACTTAAATCTCCAATTAACAATTTTGAGTGGTGGGCGCATTGAGAATCAAACCCAGGACACTCGCGTATTATGAAACTTGAGCGAGCGCCTAGACTCTTAGCCACCACGGCTCTTTTGCACAAATTGAGTTTTTGTACAAATATTGGTCCAGGCTGGTATTCGAACCTAGGACCGCGGCGTTGAAGTCGGGTACGCTCACCAATAGCCCATGCATTATTTTAGGCATTATCAGTATTTCTTTCATGACCTTATCTGCAAACACAAAACGGGTTTTAAAACAACATACTTTTACTAAACTATTAGCTAAACTATTAGCGTAATCACTAGGCATTTGAGACTTAAGAACTGATGTCTTTACTGGTGGTAGGATTCCTGTGCAGGAATCCGTCTAGGTAAGTACCACCCCAGGGCCAGTTATTCTGCCGTGAAGCAGTAGTGTGCAAGCATTACTGTGTTTCGGTTAGAAGGGCACTGTGAGCTAGCGTAATCACTGGGCATTTGAGACTTAAGAAATGATGTCTTTACTGGTGGTAGGATTCCTATGCAGGAATTCGTCTAGGTAAGTACCACCCCAGGGGCCAGTTATTCTGCCGTGAAGCAGTAGTGTGCAAGCATTACTGTGTTTCGGTTAGAAGGGCACTGTGAGCTAGCGTAATCACTGGGCATTTGAGACTTAAGAACTGATGTCTTTACTGGTGGTAGGATTCCTATGCAGGAATCCGTCTAGGTAAGTACCACCCCAGGGCCAGTTATTCTGCCGTGAAGCAGTAGTGTGCAAGCATTACTGTGTTTCGGTTAGAAGAGCACTGTGAGCTAGCGTAATCACTGGGCATTTGAGACTTTCGTCACTCTAGCCAATAAAAAAAAACTACTACTAACTAAAAAAAATAATTAATAACTTGACAGTGTAGATGAAAAATTAAAAATAAATTTGTGAAGGATTTATGGCTTGAAAGCTAGATTTTCATGGTGTCGTTGTAATTAAGACGTGAAATCGCCAATTAAAATAACAAGGACGTCATGTCGGGCGTCTCGGGTAAGTAATGGGAAATTAGCATGTAGTCGAGCTTATTGTGACTTTGTGGGTCATGAATACATATATTTTCATTAAATTACAACCTTATAAGGAAGTGACAGGAGGCGGCGATATGGGAATCCAAAGACACTAAATGTCAATTAAAACTTATTGTAATACTTTTATTTAGCTTTAATTTTATTCAAGTCAATTAAACGTTTTCGAATGGAACTAAAAAAAAAAAAATATATTTTTCATTTGGCATTCTCTTCGTTATTAACAATTTAATAAATAAAATAAAAGTGTTTTTAGGTAATAAAGCAAGTGCGTACGTGTTTTTGGTATGTAAAATTTAGCTGACATAATACCGCTTAGTAATTCCCGATTACATTATCTGTATAAAAAAAGGTTTTCAAGTTCTTTTGTTTTAAAAAATTTCACTATAACATTTTAACGCTGGCAATTAATCTACAAATTTTGGAATGAACTTATAAAGTATCACTCTAACAACCAGGAAGGTAAACATGAGTAATTACACTTATGCGTATAAATAAGTAACAACACCTCCAGAGTCTTATCATTCATCATTTCAACCTATCACTGCTGAACATAGGCCATAGATTTCCACAAAAGTTTGTAGCTCTCTATAGTTACCACGCTTGGCGGGTTGGCAACCGCAGTTTATTTATTCAAATGTCCCAGGAAGATGCTACTGCCCATCTTTTGGTTTTAATTTCCTCTCTGACGACTTTTACGGCACCCACGGTATGAGATGGGGTGGTAGATTCTCTTTAGCCGCTACCACATGGCCGCACGCTCCAGAGTCTAACAGCTGATTAATATATTTTAAAAGACCAAATGGATGAGTTAGATAAAGGAAAAAACGAAACTAGAGATAGACTATATAATAAGGGACGATAGGATACGAAATCACATATGCCAGCAGTAGTATTTATTAAAACCTTTATGGATATCACCATTATTCTACTGTTACTTCTTGCTGGCCAGTTTTGAACCGTGTTGATTGTCTGCAAATTATTTACATTGAATAGGTGTAAGACAGAGGCAATATCGAGAATATCCATAAAAATGTTTCAATAGAAATTCTTGGTTTTCGTTTATCTGCAAGAGTAGTATCAGCAAATAACAAAGTATAAGTATAGATTGAAATTAGTTTTTACAAAAATATTAATTTAAACACAGAAGGTGAACAAAAACACAAGAAGTACATACAACCTCATTATTTTACGTTGCCTCGTTTAAAAAAAAGTAAAAAAAACGTTAATTAGCTGCTTTTTAATCGGCTAACGGTGGGTAGACCTTCAAAAAATCAGGCCAAAGTAGAACTCGATAGCAGTTTCATAAACGCCATCGCGTTTTTTTTTTTCGCCACGAACCGAGCCTGTCTAATAAACTTTTCAGAATTAACTTTTCGCCGCATTTGTACCATTCCGCTAGGAACGTCGGCTCGCCACATCGCATGCCGTTTGATTGCAATTATTGTGCTCGATATCTCCGCGGGTGTCAGGCGAACCGTTGCCGATTTCAGTTGTTTAGCTTTGCACTATTTGGGGTGGCGTAAGGTGTAAAATTTGGGGCTAAGTTTTAAAGGTCAAATTTCAAGTTGTCGACAAACGTTTCAGAGCGAGACACGTAAAGCTGTTAGACATTAATGAATTGAATAAGATGGTGTTTGTATTTCATTTAAATAAATTAAGTAAACCGCTACAATAGCGGATGGTTTTCGAATACAATAGATCTTGTCATGAATATACATAAAAGTAAAATAGACTATATGCCTCAAAACTAAGTTAAAACCTCTGTTTTTCTGGAGGCGATTACAGAGTTACGAAAAATACGTCACGTTACCTCCGTAGCTGGTTGGCGGACTCTAAATGTCGTTATATTTTTTATTTCTCTGCCATGAAGATGGTAAACCACTTTTAAAAATCGAGCAACGGGAATATCTGGATTATTGAAATTTCATCTCATATAATAAATTGTTCGTAAAATTTATCAAGTTGATTATTGATATTTGCTAGCATTCCAAGACATGTGCGTTAAGCAAGTACGATACCAAATATCCGAACTTTCTTAATGCTATTAATGTACCTTCTATTTAAATTTAAAGGCAATAAATAAAACCTTTAAATTTTGGCAGAAATCCTTCGAAACGAAGTTTTTAACATATAAATGCGATATAAGGATCACACGGGACGAACATACGTGAGTTTTCCAAATAGGGACCGGCTAAATATTTTATTTATGTAACTTGATCCGCATTAATCTTAAACCACACGACAAAAATCCAACCACAGCGGTCGGTTCGTGTGGAACTCGCATAATTTATTCGGTTACTATTGAGATATTTATTCGCTACTTTACAACTTCCGAAAGCATCGTTTATTGAACATTTTTGCACTACGCGATAGTGATGGGAAAACACGAAATGTATGGCCAAGGCAACATTACTGCAGTAATACATTAGGAAGATCGTTTAGTATTTTGGTATTAGATTCTTTGTATATTTTGCTGTACCATTTCTTGTCAGTTTAGTGATTGAATGGTGTTTATGTTAGTTATATAGCGCCTAATGTATATTTTTTATTGAAGAAAGTGACGAGACGAGTAAATTGGCCGCCCATAACAAATGATGTATCATCCAAAACACTTCTGTGTGTGGCACCACACTATCCTTAAAGATCAGTTCTTACGTTTTATATATCCATGATCAAACTTACTAACGGAGCTCTTCTGACCGAAAAACAGTATCTATGCACACTACTGCTTGGCAGCAGAGTAACTGGCCCTACCTAAATGGATTCTTATCTGCAAAAGGTCGATTTCAGTATCTCATTTATCGGTTATCAGAAGTATATTGCCATGAAATTTGACAAATGATCGACTAGTTGTTAGGTTAGCAATCCCAGATACAAGATAGACAGGACTAGAATTACTGGATTTTATTCTCGTGTGGCTGACCACTATAAATATTTTTATATGTCCCACGGCGTATATGTCAGAAGATCTGACCATTATGCTACGCGGTCCTCAGCATTTAAATACACATAAATGCGAACACAGTATAAACGCAATCCACAGAACGAAACTAGTATAACAACGGATATAAAATTGTCTGTGGTATTAGATATCTATACGGTGTTGGATACTTAATAAGTAATTTTATGTATGTAGATTTTTTTAATTTTACTCTAATATGCTAATTCATAATTAAAAAGAAAGAAAAACCTGGAACAACTAAATGTCCTCTCGCATCACTAAATAAGGCTGGTGTTTTAATCTGTGCATTGGCAGAACGTGGCGAAAATTGTTCGAATTACATGATTTATGGACAATTTATGATCATGCAATCGTTTCAGCGGGGCTTTAATGGCGTTTCACAAACGACATAAGCCTGGAGTACAATAGCTTAAATTTAGTGCATTTAAACAGATAAGAGAAATAAAAAACAATATTCTATAATACGAAGAAATCGCGTTGAGGTTTAGTTTCGGACTTTAGTTTTTAAAGAACCATAAAATTTTCTCTGATAGACTGAACGATAGATAAAAAGGCTGATAAAGAATTTTAACGAAATGCTTGTAATCTACAGCCTCCATGTTTGTTGACAAATTAAAAAAAATCGCGTACTATGAAATTAAGGCGAGCTTGGTGCGCCCCTGAGTTACCACGGCACTTGGCATATGATGCGGGTTAAATGAGGATGCGTACGTTTATTTTACGTAATAAGACGATAGAACTTATGTATAATTTAGTCATTAATTTTTAAATACTATGGAGAGGGGGGCGGGTACATAGCTTATAAACGTAAAGAAAACACAGATAACTTTAAACATATCAACATAAAAGACTTACAACTACACCGAGCGAATGACGTTGATTTAAATTAGGTATTTACTAAAGATCGTTACTTGTATGCGTAGCCACGCACACATCAGAATGATTGACCGGGTCGGTCGGTATTTTGAAAACCAAAAGCAGGTAACTTAGACTTTTTTCAAAATTATCACGAAAATTTTATATCTTTTTATCGTTCGTCGTCGTCGTTTCAGTCTATCACAAGTCCACTGCTGAACATAAGCCTCCCCATGGATGGCCACAAAAGTTTGTAACTCTCATTTTGGGGGGATTTTTCCTTAGCTGTCACGCTTGGCAGGCAGTTTCGCAACCGCACTTTAATTATTCAGATGATCCAGGAAGATGCTGCTGCCCATCTCCTGGTTTTCATTCTCACATTTCACACCCACGGGATGAGATTATTTTTGTATTATATTTTAAACATCAGTATATAAAGATCGGAGTTGTCATTACAGGCCTAAGTTTAGAATAAAAAATTGTGGCGCGCTTTTCATTCCAATGTCATTTTTTGGACGTACTTAATTATTTCACTACAGAAATTACTTGTTATTATACTATCGTGATGGTTACCGTAATATTTGATCAAATTTAATAATATTTTAGAGATAATTGAAAAATTTACAACATACATATAACATTTTGTAAATGTTTAGTTCTCGGCGTGGCCTAGTGGTCAGAGTACCTGACTTCTAAGCCGCGGGTCCTGGGTTCGAGTCCCAGCCGGGGCCAACATTTGTGCTAAAACACACATTGTTGGTTTTCGGGTCTGGTTGTGTTGTGTTTGTCGCCGTGTTTCTGACAATGCATCCTAGCCTACCTCCGATCTTATCGCATCAGCGTTACATCGGGCGCGGGTAGGTTGGGACGAGTGAGTGCCTCTGTGTTTGCGCGTACACTTGTGGCACTATAATATCTCCTGCGCAGTTGATGGCTCTCGACATTCGGATTCGGAAGTTGTCGCCGAGGTCGAAATCGGCTAGGAAAACATCGTCAGTTCTCGGTCATACGGACGCAAACTAGTTTAACACAGTCTCCTAAGCTATTTTGATTATTTCCATAAATTTTACGTACTTTTTTATTTTTTATTTGATAAAGTAACGAGACGTGCGAAACGTTCACCTGATGATAAGTGCAACGTCTGCCCATAACAGATCCTATTTCTCTGTAGCACCCCACTGCGCCCGTCACCTTGAGACATTAGTTCTTAAGTCTCATATGCCCAGTGATTACGCTAGCTCTAAGTGCGCTTCAGACCGAAACAGTAATGTTTGCACACTACTGCTTCACGGCAGAACAACTGGCCCTGGGGTGGTACCTACCTAGACGGATTCTTGTATAGGAATCCTAACACCACTAAAACTACGGATTGACTCTTCTTTTTCAAATTATTGTCAATGTCAATGAATGAAAACTCTTACTTTTAGTTTTCGGTCGCCAAATTACGGTATTATAAATAAATCATGATAACATTTTGAGGACGGCCGAAAACTAAAACATTAATGATAATACACATAAACCACTAAAACATAAACATAATTTAAGTTGTTCTCGGCCTACTAAATTTGAACGAAAAATTTGATGACGTGAAACGTAAAGCAGTGTGAATAATTATTTATTTATTAATAAATTTATACAAGAAACATTTTTAATGCTACCATTATTAAGTCGTGGTAGCTCAGCCTGGTGCACGCCTTTAATTTCATAGTACTCGAGTAACCTGGGTTCGATCCCCGGTGCAGAACAATTATAGAGGTGCCGACCTCTATAATTGTTCTACAATTTTAAGTGCTGATTTACCACGTGCTTAGCGATGAAGGAAAACATCGTGAGGAAACCTGCATGTCCGAGTGATAGAAAATTTTAAGGACATGTTAAGTCCGCCAACTTGCATTGGAGCAGCGTGGCTGACTATTCCCAGCTCCAAAACCCTCTCAGAAATAAGGGGTGGTGTGTTTTTTTTTATTTCATCAAAGATCGGAACGGAAGGAACGAGCAAAACGTTCACCTGATGTTAAGTGCAACGTCTTCCAAAAAAAAATGCTTTGTCACCCAGAACTGTGTGACACCACAATGCGCCGGTCACCCTGAGATATTAGTTCTTAAGTGTCATATGCCCAGTGAATAGCCAAACTATTACAAAAATTTAAAATACGTAAAACCTGCAAGAACATAATTTTTTCTACAATTTTGAAGTAGTTTAAAACAGTGGACCTCATTAAGAATTCTCCTCTAATTCACATCACATGTAAGCTGTTAATTGGTGCCAGTAATTTTAAAAAACGAACAGAAATATGTACAAAAAAGTCATCACTTTCGTGAATGTAAACGAGAATACACGGGGATCGTAAAAAAAAACTAGCCCGTATATTTTTTAATTAGGCTTGTAGAGGCAAATAAAATGAGCGGTCGCGGATACGACGGAGCAGGAAATACGATGGCAGCTTTTTAATCTCCTCACGGTGAATAAATAGTTGGCTATAAAGGGGGTACGCACCGCAAGCGATTTGTCAACTAAACGAGCCGACCCTGATTTTCGGGGTGAAGCAGTCAGTGCACACGAAGCATTAATGATAGCGATGGATTAAAAAATATTTATTTTCAGTTTCATCGTAGATCGTAATATGAACGACGATAAATAAAATGACGGCGTCGTCAAAGCGCTGCAGCGCGCGTTATAACCATTAGTGAATTTAAAGTTTTTAAATGTAAATCAATTTCGAACTTTTTCTCTTATCGTTTCTGTTAAGGTTAACCGACGAGCGTGTATGAAAACGGTAATGGAAGTAGAAAAAGCGAAAGATGTGTGTATACGTTTATGTGTGTGTATTAATTGATTAATTGGCTGATCTACAGTAGGTTATAACATAATTTTTTCTTACGTTTCCTCCGGTAATAAAATTGTATCAATAAAAGTCAAGGCTTTTATAAGACGCCTGCTCAAAAATGACTAGAAAACTAAATAAATACTAAATATATCTTCCGAAAAGCAATCATGAAGTTATAATAGAACTGGCAGAAGTTTTCATATTAACTCATATATTTCCACTTCCACTTCCACTATAGCTAAAATATTAGCATATGGTTAACAAATATCTGACCTATCACACTGAACTTGGGATGCGTTTTTCGCGGAATTTTCTGCCACGCACGACCACTCTGTGGATATTGCTGCCGCCAGCGGCAGAAAAGGGTTTTAAAGAAAAGAGCCTATTCCTTTCTCAAACCCGCGATTCCCTTGATGTTGCGGAAGTTCATGGATCAACATGGATGGATCGGCCGTGATCACTTAACATCAGGTGAGCCGTTGGCTCATTTGCCGTCTCTTCTATAAAAAAAAAAGGTTCAAGGATTTCAATTTGGCCTTAAGAAATTCTCATAATTAAGGAAGCAAACCAAACTGTTCAGTTCAATATCAGTTTCTCGATTAATCAAGCACTTTATTCAATTAATGATTTGAATATTGAATGCTATAGTAAACAGTTTTCGAGCGGTGAAATAATAAATTTGTATGAACCTTTCGTTAGTAATTCATTCGACTGATTAAATTCAGAAAATTAAAGGCAGATTTCTCGTAAATCATAAGCCTGGGTATCTACGACCCGACATTGTCGTCGGCATATGGTCCTTTGTTAAAAGCTTATTAATCTATTCTACCTCCGGGTTTTAAGGATGATGAATGAACTATAACGTCAGTTGTATTCACTTAAGATGATCTTACGAAACTGTTCCTTAATGCCTATTATTTCTGCATTCGTTAATAGTAAGTCAAATAATTTATTTTTGTTTTCTTTTATTTACGCGAATATTACACATTTAAATAAAACTACTTTTTTACGGATTTTATCGCGTTTAATTTTTGAACTATTGTTACCCGACGTTTCGGACGCTTTACAGCAGTTTGTCCCCCCGTGACCATGGGTGCTGTAAAGCGTCCGAAACGTCGGGTAACAATAGTTCAAAAATTAAACGCGATAAAATCCGTAAAAAAGTAGTTTTATTTAAATTTATTTTTGCTTTAAATAATGAAAACGTAGTTGAAGTTAAACATGAAAGGTACCAGAAAAAAACAGGATACGGATGCTCAAAAGCTGACATCACAGATTGAGCGGAAAAAAAAACAAGTATCGGAGATCGAGATATACTTGCATTATGTCCAACAGTAGATGACAATATGTTTTACTCAACGAAGGTTTTTTTCATACTTTTTCTAAGTGACCTTAGTATTACTTTGAAAAATAAAAGCTTCTCCCTGGGAAGGGACACTAAAAATCCAGCTATATATTTAATATATTTATACAACTTCGTAATAACATGGCAGCGATCATAGGAGTTATTTTCTTCTACGTATTCGTCAAAATTTTATTAACGCTATTTATGAAGTTTATGTTATTTTACGTATCACTACTTTAATAAAGATGGACAGTTTGCATGTTTGAATACGCCAATACCAAGAAATACGATATACACGTTTTTATTTATTTGATAAAGTGACGAGACGAGCGAAACGTTCACCTAATGGTAGGTGCAACGTCTGCCCATAACAGATGCTGTGTCACGCAGAATATTTCTGTGTGGCACCACACTGCGCCTGTCACCCTGAGACATAAGTTCTTTAGTCTCATATGTCCAGTGATTACACTAGATCGCAGAGCCCTTCAGACCGATACACTGTAAAGTTTGCACACTACTGCTTCACGACAGAATAACTGGCTCTAGGGTGGTACCTACATAGACGGTTTCCTGCATAGGAATCCTACCACCAGGAGATTCTTATTACTATTTCATTTCAGCCTAATCCACTGCTGAACATAGGATTATTGCCACAAAGCGGCCATGCGTACAAAATAATATAAGTATTGTTTCTGTTATGTAACACAAGTGGCGTTGTATACGGAAAATGTATGAGAATTTTTTTTTTCTTTCTTTTCAACAAATTCAACATTATAAAAATCGGCCTTGTTGAGTAATAAATGGTGTAACTAACGCGACTTTGTTTTATATATCATCATCATTTCAGTCTATCTCTAGTCTACTACTGAACATGGGCCTCCTCCGTAGATTGCCACAAAAGTTTGTAGCTCTCATTTTGGCGGGTTTCACCATAGTTACCATGCTCGGCAGGCGGGTAGGCAACTGTAGTTTATTTATTCAGATATTCCAGTAGGATTCTGCTTCCCATTTTCTGGTTTCTATCTCTGGTCTCTGGACTGGTTTTAATTTTCTGTGTCGACTTTTGCGACACCCACGGGATGAGACGGGGTGGTAGTGACATAGATTTATAACCCGATGATGTTTTGATGTCCAGTAGCTATTAACATACCTACCTGTTGAATACTGTATCTCAATTGTAACTAGGAAGCTAACAGAAACAACATGCCCGCAGAATATGTAGAATTACGTACACATTGCCTAACATCTGGGTATCATCTCAGCAGTAGACTGAAATTATGATGTTGTACAAAACAAAGTCGGGTTAATTACACCATTACTTCGCAATATTGAGAATCAAACCAATGCAGATAAAAATTACAATTACGATGCAATGCGCCTTCAATGTGGAAAGAAGTGGCGAATAAGGAACAATCCAAGTGTTGTCGCCCCAAAATCCGATCCAGATTTATCATCCTTTACCACGAAATTTGACGGCAGAGACTATCACTGGCAACGATGGTTATCCGATATATCGTCGTCGATATAACAGTAGATAATCGTTGACCACTATAGCACATGGTTATTGTAATTATAATATTTAAGTGCAAATCCTAAAAAGAAAACAACGAAATCCGACCCGGTACTTGGCGCTGTGATCGTATGGCTGTAAAGTTTCATACTTAAATGTAATACAGAAATCTAAACTCATCGCGTCACCGGAACGGTCTTCCGGGCCAGCTAGTAGAAAAGTTAATCGATATAATCCGAAAATCTAGTTTTATTAAAAATGATAAAAACTGCAGCGGCCATTGCCGAGCGAGGACCTTTTCACGGCAATGCTGCAGCACAGAAAAAAACAGCACCTCAGTATAGTTATTGTTTTTTTTCTCTTTTTTCTGTATAGTCCATGATTACTCTATTGGTGCTGCCATTATCCCATCCCAGTTCTTAAGTTAAATCAGTTTTAATACTTTTTATTTACTTTTAAGTTGTATTGTTATTTTATGTTTTTTTAGTACATTTTTTTAATTATTGCGCTGCATTTTGTGCCGTGGATGTAACATTTTTCTTTCTTTCGTTCTTTCTTTCATAAAGTATTAACAGATCACTATCGTCCATATACCACAAAGTAGATTATTTTATTATCAATACCTAACTTCTTTACTGCTTTGAGATACTCATATGAATTGGTTTTCAAACGGCGGCTGACTCTTCTCATTTATGATTGAACTTGAGACGGGCTTATCGATTACTTTGAGTTAATGCCTCTTACCGTTCAAAGGCGTTTTAGTAAAGTTTTTCAATGAGATTGCAGTTAGGCTGGTTAGTGACTTTTAGTGAATTCATTTGAAAAAAAAACATAGCAGTGAAAAAGGCAACCGCAGTTCTGTTGCTGCTGTGTAAATTGTGCTGTGTGGTGACACCACCAAAATATGTTAAATATTAATGTTTAAGATCGAGAATGCAATATATTTTTATTTTTAGTTATTTTATTATGGACGAAAGTGACGTGACGCGCTAATCGTTCAGTTGATGGTGAGTGAAACTTCTGCCCATGCAGTGTCGGTCGGACCTTTTCTGTGAGGCATTGCACTGAGCTCGTCACCTTTAGACATCAGTTATTCTCATATGCCCAGTAATTACACTAGCTATCAGTGCCCTTCAAAACAAAGCACAGTAAAGTCTGCACACTACAGCTTGGTAGAAAAACTGACACTGCGGTGGTAGCTACCTAGGAGTCCTTCCACCAGTTAAACATTATATCTCTTTCTGATATCGTTAAGTTTTATTTTTTTATTAGAGAAACAAACAATTTTACATTTCAAATACAAAAGTGTTTATATATTACAAAAATCAGTAATATAATTTATACATACATACATTCGAAGAAGTTGGTACTCGTCGGAACCTTAATTACTTTCACCTTTATACCATAATACCAATAATAATATGCATTTTACTTTGACTTAACAAAATATAAAACCAAAAACCTTTTTTTTAGTGAAGTAAACAAAATTGACGTTAAGGCCCTACTTTAGGTAAAGGCCTTCACCAATTGTCTCCATTCTGTTTTTTGCTAACTCTTACCAGTCTTAGTCCGTTATTTGTTGTATATTGTCTGACCAATTTTGTTGAGGTCAACCTCTTGTTCTTTTTTCTTCTGGGCCTTTAAATATTGAGACCCGCTTCGCCCATCTTACAACTGGCATACGGGCTATATGGCCTGCCCATTTCCACTTCAAGCGCAGTGCATGTTTTCCAGTATCTGTTTCTTCAGTAAGTTCTAAAAACAGAGACAATTGGAAAGTATGTTTTTACTGGTGGTGGGATTGATATGCAGGACTCTGTCTAGGTGGGTATCACCCCAGGGCCAATTTTTCTGACGTGAAGCAGTAGATGTGAAGAACTGATGTCTCAGAGTGACGTGCGCTATTTGGTGTCACACAGAAATGCTGTGGGTGACACAGCATTTGTTGTGGGCGAACGTTGCGCTTGCCATCAGTTGAACGTTTTGCTCTTTTCGTGACTTGCTCCAATAATAAATATATATATATATATATCAACGTTGGGGAAGAAAGTTTCTCGAGGGGCAACCTCGTACCGGCAAACACAGTGTAGGGCGCCTCCCACTAGATAGAGCGACGACCTGCACGGTTTTGCGGGAAGTCGATGCAGGTGGTTCAGGACCGTGTTTTGTGTCAATCTATGGGGGAGGCCTATGTTCAACAGTGGACTAAAATAGGCTGAAATGATGATGATGATGATGAATAAGTATTTTATTGGTAGCAATTACTGCTGAATTTTATTTAATGCCACAAAGCCATGGTTAGTAATACCTGTTCATAATATTAGTCTACACGTCGACATATCTCCCTGCAAGGCATACGTCTCGAGCCATGTCGAGAATGTTCGGAGTCTGGCTATTAATAATAATTAGGTATATCTATACGTACCTATTCCTTACAATACACGTTTTCAGTATTAATGACTTCAATGGAAACCTTCTGTGTAACTAATTATTAACATTCTCCTTAATTAATTAGAGAGAAAACGTGTATATATTATGTATAATCGAAACGATTTAATAGTTATCTAGTTTACAAAGTTAACTATTTATTGTTAAGTGTTACTAGTTTATGTTATTAGTATTTACTAGTGTGATGAAATGGTGTATTATACCTAGTTTTTGAAGAGCAAAGGCCGCCTTCCCACAATAGCGCGCATGAGCAAACTAACACCGCCATCGAGAACCGCCACGAGATACCCTCCACAACTTCAACACTACCACACCTGTTTCACCTAAAATGAGGCATTATCATATGTTATAGACTCTACGACAGGTAGCCGCTGAGTGAGCGGCTCGGTCTATTTATAATGGATTATTTTTTTTAATTTATTAAAGTAATTCTATTTCATAAAACTATTTATTTTAAATCGGATACGGGTAGGTGAAATGAGTGACTATATTCAAACACGAATACTAACGGCGCAATATAACGTGCTGGTGCCATTTTTCATTTTTGAGAATAACTGAAGATGACGTCGTCATAGAAATCTTCACGGACACCAATCATTGAAGGAATGACTGTTAAGTTTTTAATCCTGCACGTAGACTTTGTAACAAAGCTTTCGTTATTAAAAATCATAATTAATCCAGTCAAAAGAATAAAGAGCCACTTTGCGGAAATCGATTATAGTGAAGGACATAAACAAAATTAATTGGCTAAGATTCGCAAGCAATATTAAAAAGGGTGTGTATTACATGGTTATGAAGTGCACCGCACCCGCCCTCCCACGATAGCGTGCAAAAGCAAACTGATATCGCCACCGGGAACCGCCACAAGCACCCTGATCCACTACAACACTACCACTAGACAAAACTTCAGAGGAAATTACACTAATTCATTTGTTTCTAATTAAGAAACTTTTAAAATACAACGAAAAAATTTTGCAAGGTACATCCCATTTCGCGTACATATTGACATACGGTCGATGATGTTACGTCACAAAAAAGCAGTGGTCGACATAGAAGCGTTATTTATGCATCCAATACGCGATTTATTAGTCGGTGGAAAGCCATGAATCGGACGTGGCGCGTGTACCCGTCGCGATGTAACGCGTGATCGCGACGTCCGTGGAAATATGGCGCAGTTTGCCAGCCTGCGCTTTATTGTGTGGATAAATAAAAGTCGCATCGATGGCATTCGTTTTTGTCCTATTTTTATAGCACAATTTCAAAGGTACTGTTCCAGTTTCAGTGTGACATTCTATTTTTGTCTGAAATTTTTATCAAGAAATTACTCTTGTGGAATTCTCTTCTTCATAGTCTTTCTTGTATTTCAATTTCTTACAGTAAACTGTTAGGAGTCATCCTTCTACACAAACTGCCTTAATCCGATTGCCAACCGACTAGGAAATCATTGCAACTGACCAGTAGCAGTCTACAAAGTAACAGTCTATAAGTCATCAGTACATAGTCTCCTGCTCAGCACAGGTCTCCTCTCATTTCTGAGAGGGTTTTGGTGCTGGGAAGAGTCTGCCACACTACTACTATCGGGTTGGAGAATTTTACATGTTCTCGAAATATTTTTATTACTAAGACGTGCAGACAGATAATCTGCCACCCCATCTCATCCCGTGGGTGTCGTAAAAGTCGACAGAGGGAGAATGAAAACCGGGAGACGGGCAGAAGCGTCTTCCTGGAACATCAGAATAAATACACTGCGGTTGCCAACCCGCCTGCAAAGCGTGGCAACTATGGCAAAATCCCCCTAGATGAGAGCTACAAACTTTTGCAGCAATATAATTATGTGTGAGGCGAATGTTCAGCAGTGGACTAGTGATAGGCTGTAATGATGATGATGATGAGACATACATGTTTTCATTCACCCCTGAATTAGTACTAAAACAGCACTTAAAATTGCACATAGATTTGTCTTATTGGCTTCCTTAAAAATATATCAAAATTGTGATATTCGGCCCATTTCACTTTTGAACAGTTCATGATGGTTATTAGTTCTATGAGCTACAAGTATACGAGTATGATCAATTGGCAAAGTAAATTATTCTGTTTGTCACAGTATCCATAAACCTGCAAACCGATACTCCTTAATATCATATTATCCTCTTTGTGTCAGGAAAAATTATGTTCACGGGGAATACATTCCTCGAGAACAGGTTATTCAAATCAAACATAGAAATTAGTCTCTCACCATCGATGATAGACATAAGTCTGACCTGTAATTAATCCACTGTCACTCTTAAGAAGGAAGAATTTGCCGTTATCACTGCTGGCAAACGGTTACACTATGTACGCTGCTGCCATCGCTGGTCCTTGCACATTCAGTCTAGCATTTTTTAAGATTTTGAAATATGTCTATCAGCCGAATTTAACTACAACCACATGTGCCCATATAAATAAATCACAATCATCACATTTCAGCCCGTCACAAGTCCACTGTTGAACATATCCCTCTCCATAGATTTTATTAAAACATGGTACTGAGCCACCGGCATTGACTTTTCGTGGAGTCGTATAGATCGTCGCTCCATTGTTATTTTCATTGACCAGAGTATTTTTCTTCTCTACGGTAATAGGTTGGACGGGCTATGTGAATGGTCCATATTAAATATAACATTATTAAATTAGCTCCAAATCAGTCGGTCACATTAAATTTATAATTAATATCAAGGGAGTCATTAACAGTAAAACAAGCGACCATTGGTGGCTATAATTGTGAGCATTTTAGAAATTGTGATATTCGGTTGTGACCATTTTAGAAAACGGAATATTTGTTTACATCAACACTAAAACCAATTTCAAATTCTATTTTAAAATTTTGGAAATCATCAACGAAATCGATTATTGTTCCACGTTTATTCAGCTGTATGAAATGAGATTCTAAATCATTTCTTTCTTAATTAACCTTTTAAATAATGATTGTAATGTTGTACTGTCCAAGTACCGTAAATCATGTTAGCAGGCCGCTGAACGAACACCGTTACCAACAGTCATTTTTCTTTTGTTTTCTTTATTTGAGTATTCACTACAGCTGTAGCTTGAATTCTCATATAATCTGGTTACTAGTGGTAGGATTCCTATGCATGCATCCGTCTAGGTAGGCACCACCCAGGGCCAAGATTTCTGCCGTGAAGCAGTAATGTGCAAACATTATTGTGTTTCGATCTGAAGGGCACTGAGAGCTAGTTTAATCACTGGGCCTATGAGACTTAAGAAGAGACACATTTTGTTCACAGTGTGTTTAATTAATTCATAAAATGTTTTTAGTGTAACATCGCCAATTTAATATAAATGTATTAATCTATAATCCTAATGTATATCTCTTTTTCAAATATTATTAAAATGCACCTACACCATAAGTAAAGAAAAAAAACCCAACCACACCCCTGGCGGTAGCTGAAAATCAGTGCTTTGCTTCCTTTTGAGCAATTTGTGCACTGAGTTATTTATTAATTATTTCGGGCCAATTCGTACCATTGCAGTGCACACATATCTGTGCACAAATTGTGCCGGACAAAGCTATTGTTTTGTTTCTTTTTTTATTGTATTTTCTAAGTATTTGTGTGTGTGTTCTGTTAAGATATAAATAAATAACTATCTATCTTTCTATTTAAGAAGCGTCCTGTTAACGTCCTGTGTTTTATAATTCAATCATTTACTTTTATATATTTTTTTAATTGAAGAATCTCTTATAAAAGTTATAATTGCCACAAGTGCAGTTTCATTGACACTATTTTCAGTTTTCAGTAATACGTACTGTACGTAGTAACACGTACTTTTAATTATTACTCTTGTAATGCGTCCTGTTTATGAACCGAAATGTCCTGATATTTCCACCTTCAATTACTGGTTTTCAAGATTTGGGGATGGCGACCCCACTCGAAACCCAGACGAAACTAACATTTGAACTAACAAAAAACATAAATGGTTGGTTTTCGGGTCTGGTTGTGTAGTGCATGTGAAAATTGTGTCTGTATAACGCACCCATGATACAGGGGAAAACCTAGTGTGAAATGAATTGTTATTAAAAAAAAAAGATATTTTTAGCTGCAGGGAAACTTAACAAAATTATTGTTAAACAAAGTAGATAGTTATTCTAACATATACGGGAATTTACTTCACTATGTATGTAAGTTAAAAAATGTAATATAATTGTTATGAATTTACGTTTTCCTGAAATATGCATTTTGGATTTTAATTTTTGTATATTTGACGTGTGGTGGCGGCTCGTTAAAACAATACTGCCCCGTCCACCGTACCACTCCATCTCATCCAATAGATCACGTAAAAGGCGAGTAAGGAAGTAAACTGCACTGTGCTCCCAACAGCGCATGGTGGCGATGGGCTTTTTACTGGTGGTAGGATTCCTATGCAGGAATCCGTCTCGGTAGTGGGGTGGTACCCCAGGGCCAGTTACTCTGCCGTGAAGCAGTAGTGTGCAAACATTACTGTGTTTCGGTTTAAAGGGCACTGTGAGCTAGCGTAATCACTGGCCATATGAGACTTAAGAACTGATGTTTCAGGGCGACGGGCGCAGTGTGGTGTCACACAGTAATTTTCTGGGTGACACAGCATTTGTTATGGGCAGACGTTACACTTACCATCAGGTGAACGTTTTGCTCGTTCCGTCACTTTGATGAAATCTGTTTTTGCACTGTCTCTGACTACCCCATAAGGGGTAGTCAGAGACAGTGCCCAGTCTCTGACTACCCCTTATGGGATACAGGCGTGATCTTATGTATGTATGTATGTATGTATATATGTATGTATGTATATTTGACACTGTCGGAAACGTTCATGCTTGAAATATTTTTGGAGGCACATGTTCACTAACAGTGAAAGCGGTTTTAAGTAAATTTTAACTTTGACACAATTTTTCAATAAATACGATCGGATTTCTACTTGATGATGAAAATAATCAGCATTTGATAGATAATTAAAAAAAAACATTTAAAGAGTAACATAGTCTCTGACAGCATCGGTGTTAAATAGCTTGCGGCAATTGTTTCAACACAATAAATGGTTGCTTAGTAATTAGAACTAGCCAAAGAGCGCGGTCACATAAAAGTAGTAAAAATACTCGTAGACTCTAATAATTTACTAGTGGTAGGATTCTTATGCAGGAATCCATCTAGGTAGGTACCACCTAGGGCCAGTTATTCTGCCGTGAAGCAATAGTGTGCAAGCATTACTGTGTTTCGCTTTTAAGGTCCCTGTGAGCTAGCGTAATCACGGGCATATGAGACTTAAGAACTTGTATCTCAGGGTGATGCACAGTGTGGCACAGTGTGGTGTCAAACAGACATTTTGTGGGTGTCACAGCATTTGTTATGGACAGGCGTTGCACTTACCACGAGGTGAACGTTTTGCCCGTTTCATCACTTTTTGTAATAAAAAAAATAAACTGAATATTTATACTTTAGTAATCGTATCTCATGACCCTACTAGTATCACAGTCTAGTTCATATTTATGTGGATTACAAGATAATTTGATCGTAAGCCGGGTCCGGTTTCACAGAGGTTTTATATCCGAGCAATAAATTACGAGGTCATGGATATGGTTCCTACATCTATAATATTTCAAAAGGCTGCCGACTCGCTTCCTCATGGTTTAAATTAAGGCTAAATTGCATGGCAACCGGAAGGGATATCGTTATTGAACCGTTTCAAATAATTTGTCACGAGATTTATGCACGATTTTTATTTCCCGTTGACGTAACAAACCGAAGTCTAATTCTAGGTTGGATGAGGAGAATGACTCAATGAATCTATACAAATAAAAAAAATTGAAGTGTCTGTTTGTAATAACAAAATAACAGCTTTCTACTCAATACTTATCTAAAGTACTTATGACAAAAAACAATTTTTAAAATTTGTCTGTGTATTCCGGCTAATCTCCAAAACAGCTGGACCGATTTTGACGGGACTTTCACTGACAGGTAGATCTTTAGTTTTATAAAAATAATTAGGGTACCACAAGGGGACTGGTTCTGTCACTTTTATCAAATAAAAAAAAACTACCATCTCGGAATGTGCAGGAGGAGACAGCATTAGCTCGGGAGGCCGGTACTCTAACGTGTTTGCCGGACAAGGCAACTATGTCAAGTACTCCCTGGATAATATGCTGTCTTTATTAGTGCGTTAAACTGTTGTATTTTTGTTCCAGACCAAAAAGCGGCTCGATGCTGCTGTACAGTCGCAAGAAGGTACGATACAGGCGCGATGGATATTGCTGGAAGAAACGAAAAGACGGAAAGACTACTCGAGAAGACCATATGAAGCTGAAGGTGCAGGGTACTGAAGTAAGAACTTATAACAACTAATTATTGGAATATAATTTAACATACATTACACCGACGCCGATACCTTTAATAATTTTTTACCAAACTTTTAATAATTTAATTCCATTTATGTCATTCACACTCGCTACTAGAAATATTCTGTACAAATCACGATTCGCATAAGTCTTGATGAAACTCGAATGTTACTTGTTCTGTATGACGATGCTGTTTTGCAAAATCTCACTAAATTTTTTATGTTTTTTGACTTGCGTATTACTGTCTGATGTCGGAACATCATCTGGTGTGCAGGCAAATTTTTACTCACTGATCCCATAATAAAGTTTACAGATTGTTACGGGATTTTTTAACACCTTTGTATTTTTAACAAATTAAGTTCAACTGAGGATATACCTTTCCAGTAGAAGGAAGCATTAGACAGGAGTTAGTGAATGTAGTAAAATATGAAGGTATTTTAATTCATAGTTTGGATATTTTACCTCTAAATCATTAACTTAATTTTGTTTTACAATATATGCATAGGGTCTTAACTAAGAATGGGTCATCCTTTTAAATATATTTATTTATTTAAAAAAATTCTGAAAAACTAATCAGTAAACAAAAAATCCTCATCTCATCCCGAAGATGCTGCTGCCTATCTCATCCCGTGGGTGTCGTTAAAGTCGACAGAGGGAAAATCAAAACCAGGAGATGGGTAGCAGCATGTTCCTGGATGGACATCTGAATAAATAAACTGCGGTTGCCAACCCGCCCGCCAAGCGTGGCAACTATGGCAAAATCCCCCCAAAATGAGAACTACACACTTTTGTGTCGATCTATGGGGGAGGCCTATGTTCAGTCCACTACTTGTGATAGGCTGAAACGATAACAAAAAAGAGCCTATTTTTTTCTCAAATGTTATTGCGGATGTTCATGAGCGGCGTGAAAAAAATGCGACCCTGGCACATTTTTGAGAGAAGGGTAGAAATTTTAAATTCTTGTAGAACGTTTACGGCACTTTGAAAAGTCTCCTCTAACGTCACATCTAAAACGCATCAATTCTGGCTCAAATATTTATTTTTATTGTCTACGTTTCAACCCGGATAAGAATATGGTGAAGACGAGTGACTTAACAAGTCCATATTTTGGTCTTGGTTATTTGTCTGTCTGTCTGTCCAGCCATATCCTATCTAGTCGAGTCATAGTTCCTTTTAATGAAGGAAGGTAAGTTACTTTGCTAAGATCCGACAGACGGCCGCCGAGTCGTAGAGTCTATGACACTTGATAATGCCTCGTTTTGGGCCGAAACACGTGTCGTGTTCTCGACTTCAATGGTGTATATTATCTAGTGGTGGTATTGTAGTGGTTGGTGGAGGGTACCTGGTGGCGGTTCCTGGTGGCGGTGTTAGTTTGCTTGTGCACGCTACTGAGGGAGGGCGGGCGGTGCTCTTCAAAAAACTAGGTAATATACACCATTTTTATATTTTGCATGCGGATCTTAGCAAAGTAACTTACCTTCCTTCATTATAATGGATTTCCGCAAAGTAACGCCTGATTCTATTAACTATAGTTCCTTTTGCCATCAAGATTCTTCGGATTGTCGTTGAGTCGCAGTTGCCATTATTTCATGACAACTGATGAGTTCTGCCATGTCTTCTTCACTTTCAACAATAAGGGTGTTGCCATCTGCGTATTGGAGGTTACTAATAACTTTTCCTCCTACTGACAAGCCGCCCTTAAATGAATAACAATATTATTTACCATTTACCAAAAATTTACCATCTAGTCCCATCCTTAGCATCATCATCATTTAGTTTGGTTTTTATGTTATCCAAACGAAACAAAACTCAACTACAATATATGTCTAGCAAATCTCATAGCATCTGCCAGATAGCGGTGGTAGGATTCCTATGCGGGAATCCGTCTGCGTAGGTAGTCCCAGTTATTCTGCCGTCAAGCAGTACGGTGTAAACATGATTGTGTTTTGGTCTGAAGAGCTCAGTGAAATCACAGCTCATATAATACTTAAGAACTGATGTCTCAGGGTGAAGATCTCAGTGCGGTGGCACACGGAACTGATGCATATCATTTGTTATGGGCAGAAATTGCACTTAACATGGTTGAATTAGCTCGACTCGTCAATATCTTCCATAAAAAAAAATCATCCCTAAAAATGTCAGACCAACAATATAAAGCTGGCCGCCAATCCCCCTGACGGCATGTACGGCAAATGCTCTATTCGTGGCATAAGCCATTGCCTATCAACATCTTATTTACTGACTGATGAAGATCGAGAAGGCCATTATGACTGTGTAATAAACTTGTCTAATTATTTTGGAATTTCTGAATTCACTTTGAATTACAAGAGGCACTATAATATGAAATTTCTAAAATAGTAACTTTTTTTAAATATTACTGATAAAAATGGTGATAAAAGTGGTTTAAAAATACTATCAGCGGAATCTTTTAAAAAGTAAAAATCAGCACTGGCTTCATGAGATCTCGCTGCGGTATTGTGGCAATGATTGGATTACGAAATTTTACATATTTAAGCTACATTTACGACCGTGTTAATGCGGACTCGCAAGGCCTCATTGCCACAATTTAAAATATTTTGACTGGGATTGGTAATCTTTTTTTAATTGATGTATAATCCAACGTCCACCAAGTCATGTGTCTATTAATTTGATGTTTTGTGGTTGTTTTTTTGTGTTGATATAAACTTTAACTTCAAATTAAAGCTATATATTTATGTAATTTTTGAAGTATAATAATTAAGAAGTACTGCTATTAAGTGGGTAAAAATTTCTATAGTAAGAGTATTTGTAAGAAAAATTTATCATAACGCATAAATGTTATTTTGAAAATCCCCTCTTAAACTAAATCTGTAATATGAACAATAAATTGTAACTTTATTGTTTATTTTTTAGTGGGATTTATCTTTTAAATAAAACTAGATTTTACGAATTTTATCGCGTATAATTTACAATTAATAAGCCGACGTTTCGAGCGCTTTACAGCCACCCATCGTCACGGGGAGTTGACAGATGTCCTGATGTCAGAGATGTATATTAACCCGGGGTACTTTCAGCTTTTTATTTTTAGTCCGATCTACGCAGAAAAAGTTTACTGTGTCTTGAAGTCTTGCAGTGCTTGGTTTTTGCTTTAATTCTATTAATATTAGGATCCACAGTCGGTGTCAGTACCCAACCATCTTCCCTATCGAAATTAGGATGTTTTTTTTAATTTCAATAGCCTAGCGAATCAACCTTGGCAGGCATCGGTGTTCTTTTGCAAGGATTTGTGGTATATCAATTCTAATGGTTGGGATTATCCAGAACATGGTCACAGACTTCATAGAGTTTCGATGGTTCACATCAGCTATATGTTTTTTTAACGCCAGTTTTTATGGATGTATTACTTTGCCAGATATTTGTAAATTATATTTGTAAGATAGACCACATTCATAATCCAGATTGTATACTCCCGCATCTTGTAGAGGAATGTTACACTTGACATAGGTAAAAACTAAATTATCTTCTTCGGCGGCTTGTAAAATGTTCTTATTCAAGATATATCCAATATTATCCCTGACTCCACTGGAATATGGTAGATTAGCATGTACACGTTAGACTGTGGCCAGTTTCAGTCGGTCACTGCGATGTAGGCGTGGAACCCGAGGCTTGTCGTCGTGCAATACTTGCTTGACATACTGAAGCTCGGCAGCCAGGTGTTCCCTGTCACAGATTCCTTGTGCTCTTTGAAACAAAGATTGTCCCACGGTATCTAAGCGGTAGTAAGGTTAGCTGATGTGAAGCATCGACGCTCTAGGAAGTCTAAAGTTTGTGACAAAATCGTGATAAAATCCGTAAAGTGTACTTTTATTTAAATGTATAGTATTCGCGTGAATAAAAGAAATCATTATTCACCCCAATACTACACATTTAAATAAAACATTGCTATAATTCTTTTTTTTGAGACACTCACACGAACTTACATGAGATATCTCTGACAATTCATTGCGTTAGAATTACGGACGAAAGGAGGAAATGTAATTACTTACACTATCTACTTCAATTTGACTAACGTCTATGAGCAAATAGTTCACCTATTCATTTTAAAAGAACTTATCAACCGTTTATCGAAGTTGTACACATTAACAACAGGTTTTTTACTGATATACCATTTGAAGTCATTGTGGCGCTTAGCGTTTACTCTTTGTAGTTTTTCTAGTTGTTTATATCTCGTGAAAATATGATTCTTCACCGCCGCGGCATATATAATAGCGGTGTAAGAAGTTACATGGGCAGAGTCAAAAATCAAGTAAAATGCTCAAGCAAGCTCTTCAAAACTAGGTAATACATACCATTTTACATTTTGCATGCGGATCTTAGCAAATTAACTTTCTTTCCTTTACTATAATGGATTTCCGCAAAGTAACGCCTGATTCTATTAACTTTATCAAATTGGCTAGCACAGCCGAACAGGCAAGACTACATTAAACTGACAAAACTACATCGTTGTGCTGCTCAAAACGTTTGGTTCAATCAGCAGTGTAAGCAACAGCATGTTATACCTAATTATATTAACATACGTTCTGTCACACACAGTCGGGCAGCTGACCTTGCTATTTATAAAGCTCTAAAAATTTGCCTTAATGAGGAGTGTCGTCATTGGTTTTTTATTAGAGACAACTTGAAACTTCATCTCAAATTATTATATTCCGAACTCTCATATAAATTACATAATATTGAATTTGATATTTTGGATCGGAAGGCCAGAAATCTTGCTTCAATGGCTGTCCATTTAAAGTATCAAATTCAATCCCGTAAGTTACAATGCTTAGTATCCACTTCTTCCGGTAAACAAAATTACGATAAGCCGACCTCCTCACATCAATTTTATTCCCGCGCAGAAAATCTTACTGATGTCCAGTTTCCAAAAGAAGAAATGTTTCTTTTACATAAGGGTCTTAAGTATAACTTAACACCCTCCATATCCCAGAAATCGTTAGAGACCGTGGCTGTTGACGCGGAGATGGCTGTTGTGATCGGGAAAAAGGATAACATCGTTAAGAGTTTAGTGGCTCGGGAAATTAAGACTGTATCCGTGAAATCTAATGGTGGCACAGAGATCCATATCCTTAAATCAATAAAACAAAGACTGACTGACAACAACTTGGTCATTTCAAAAGCCGACAAATGTAACACTGTTGTCATTATGGATCGTAACGGATATAGCCAAAAAGTTAACGATGTTATCCAACAGGATGATTTTGTGAGATTAGAGTCCGATCCAACAAAAAAGTTTGCATCTGACGTAAAATAATCTATACAGAATTCATCCTGTGTTTTTCCCGATCAAAACACATTCCGGAATAGTCTTGTTCCAATGAATCCCAGAGCACCTATTTTGTACGGTTTACTAAAAATTCATAAACAAAACGTACCTATGCGTCCAGTGGTCTCATATATTGGTGCCCCAGCATATTCCTTAGCTAAGAAATTAAATTTCCTTCTTCGGGAGAAATCTGGGTTCAGTCCCAAGTATAGTCTTAAAAATAGTTTAGATCTTATTTCTAAAATTAAAGATATTCAATTACCCCCCAAGTCCATTCTCTTATCTTTAGACGTTGAGAGTCTTTTTACAAATGTTCCATCCCAAGACTGTTTGCGTATACTCGCAGAGCATTTCAATAAGCGTCGTCTACAACGAAAAGAAACTAACGATCTTTTAAATTTTACTTCTCTGTGTATGAAACAGAATTATTTTCGGTTTGAGAACCAATTTTATTTACAAAAAGAAGGGTTAGCAATGGGTTCGCCCTTAAGTCCTCTTATGGCGGATGTTTTTATGGACAACTATGAAAGATTGAACATAGGTGTCAATAAAAATATCCTTTACTACTACAGATATGTAGACGACATAATTATTTGATGGACCAGGAGACAGCTGGACGTTTTCTTTAATAAGTTAAATAAAATACACCCTAAGATTAAATTTAAGTTGGAATTGGAACAAGACGGTGCGCTCAATTTCTTTGACTTTACAATATCCCATTTCTATGGATTGCATGATTTCCAAATTTAGGGTAAGCCAACCCACACAGATTTCGTCATACCCGCGTCATCGTGTCACCCATGGTAACATAAATTAGCTGCTTTCCATAGTTATGTTAATCATTTATTGACTGTCCCTTTGAATAGAGATAATTTTACTAAAGAACTTCAGATCATTTATCAAATTGCAGTCTCTAACGGTTATTCTAAAAATATTATTAATACTATTTTAAAAAAGAAACAAAGGCATGCCATTTGCAATGTTCTGTACGCGGCGACAACACGCAGTGTTCGACGATATGTGGGCAGTCTGACCTATTTAGGACCATTATCCGAGAAAATAGCAAGAACGCTTAGACGTAACGATGTTCACGTTGCATTCAAGACAAACAATTCCCTAAGAGGGGTTTGTAATGTAAATGACAAAATTGACGATCGCCAAAAATCCGGCGTTTATAAGCTTGTTTGTAGTGAATGCAGCGCTGTTTACGTTGGTCAGATTGGCCGCAATTTCGACACTCGTTACAAGGAGCATTTGGCCGCGTACAGAAATTGAAATACCGATAGATCGAATTTCGCGAAACACCTTTTGGAGACTGGACATAATTTAA
Organism: Luehdorfia chinensis; assembly: GCA_019845155.1. Classification (NCBI taxonomy): domain Eukaryota; kingdom Metazoa; phylum Arthropoda; class Insecta; order Lepidoptera; family Papilionidae; genus Luehdorfia; species Luehdorfia chinensis. The sequence continues at coordinate 4,965,306 of JAHVAK010000234.1, read as the reverse complement.
CTTGCGATCATACTTTTAAAGTTGTACATATCTGTGACAAGGGATTACGGATGTGTGTGCTGGAACAACTAGAAATAATAAAAAATAAAAATAATAACATTACACTGCTGAATGAGCAAATAAACGTATCGAATTCACCACTGCTAAATATCTTTAAATCTAGTACTTAAAGTTCAGATCTTCTCGAAGTAGTCATTTGCTATCAATACGATCGCAAACGGCTGCCTACGTGACTCGGGTGGTGGATTGTGTGACGAATCGGCCGTTGTCGGGATGACGTCATCGCATTGTCTTAGAAAACGGTCGGTGGCGTCACCGAGAATATGAATAGCAGCTCTTTGACCGGGCCGCTCACTCGGCGGTTGACAGTCGTAGAGTCAATATCACTTGATAATGCCTCGTTTTGAGGTGAAACGTGACGTGTCGTGTTCTCGACTTTAGTGGTGTGTATTGCCTAGTGGTAGTGTTGTAGTGGTGGAGGGTATTGGTATTCTTGTGCACGCTGTTGTGGGAGGGCGGGCGGTGCTCTTCAAAACTAGGTAATACACACGACACATTTTACATTTTGCATGCGGATCTTAGCAAATTAACTTTCTTTCCTTTAATAATAATATAATAAAGCAAATGATAACTACAAGCTGAACCTAACTTTAAATAAAACAAAGAAGTATTTCCAAAAAAAATATATAATAAATTACTATATATGTTTTTACATATTATTCACACTAACAGTGTAACTATTTTTTAATCGCTTTGTTAATGTAGTTTAAGACATTAAATAATGTCTTCATTAATTACTGATAGATATAAGCTTCTTATTGTATACATTTTGTAGTCATTGTGGTCTAATAAGGGATATGGGTGTGTATACTATTTTAGTCGTAGTGGTGTACAACTGTCTAACAAATCATGTGTTAGGGTTCAAGAAAACTGAAGCGGTGGTAAACGCTCTGCTGCCTGAAGACGCAAGATTAAATTTTATGCAGCTCGCCATCAAATACGGCCACCCGGCGGATGAATATAATGTTGAAACTGAAGATGGTTACATCCTTAAACTATTTCACATCCCGGGAAAGAAAGGAATACCTATTTTGCTTATGCACGGGATTGCTGACTCTTCAGATGCTTGGATAGTTAGAGGAAATTTGTCTTTAGCTATCACAATGGCTAATTCAGGGTACGATCTCTGGTTTGGTAATATCAGAGGAAACAGATACTCCCGCCGTCACGTCAGCTTAGATCCGGACAAAAACATAACTTTTTGGAACTTTAGTTTCCATGAAAACGGCTATTATGACCTTCCTGCTATTATGGATACTGTGCTCAGTTTAAGTGGGAGAGATAGGTTAAACGCAATTGGATATTCTCAAGGGAGCACCATTTTTTACGTGATGTGTTCAACACGACCAGAATACAATTCGAAGATTAACGTTATGATTGGGTTAGCTCCAGTAGCTTACCTGCATAATGTCCCACCGCCTCTTGCAATTTGGATAACTATTTCAACATTGTTCTACAAGTTACTTACTAATTTGAATATTTATGAGATTGGGTACGATCATTCATTAATGAAAACTTTTGCTAAAATTCTTTGCACACAACCAATAATTGGGTATGCAATATGCGTTGAAATCCTTACTTTTCCATTAACAGGAGAGGACAGAGAAGAAATTGGACCTGACTTTGTTCCTGTGCTCGTTGGTCACTTCCCGACAAGTACTGCTACAAAGACCTTGTATCATTTTGCTCAAGTTGGATATAGAAAAACTTTTGCACAATTCGACTATGGTACAGTGGGAAATATTGAGAAATATGGTTATGCAGTGCCTCCTGTTTACGACCTTGGATTAGTAACGACCAAAGCAGTTTTGTACGTTGGTCCAAATGATCGCGTCTCCACTTTGGATGATGTTGCAATTCTGAGAAAACAACTAGCGAACGTAGTACGCTACATCGTAAGCCCACGATCTAAATGTAACCACATCGATCTTGTTTGGGGCGCAAATATGGATTATTATTTGTTTCCATACATATACGACGTTTTAGAATCAAATTAAGAAAATCATGTGTAATAAAAATTGCCCTCGTCGAATTTTACACTCATAGAGTGCTTGTGTTACATTTTTTATTGGATAAAGTGACTAAATGAGCAAAACATTCATCTGATGGTAGGTCTGTCCATAACAATTGCTGTATCAGTCGGAACATTTCTGTGTGACGCCATACTGCGCTCGTCACTCTGAGACATCAGTTCTTAAGTCTCATATGCTCAGTGATTACGCTAGCTCTCAGTGCCCTTCGACCGAAACACAGTAATGTTTGCACACTACTGCTTCTCGGTAGAGTGACTCTGATCTTCTTCATGCGGCCTGCAGCGAAAGACCACGTCTCGGTTCATTACGTCATCACCGGTAACACGCACTGGTTGAATACTTTATTTTTCAGACATTGAAGTATAGTCGACGCTAAGATGTGACGCAGTTTCCCGAACGCTGTACAGCTGAGTTGGATCCTTTAACTGACCTCTTGGTTCCTCGAAGGAAGTCCTACCTAGACGGACGATATGTCTAGGTATTCTATATTTATTATTTATACATGATATTCGTCAATAACTTCGAGCGTAGTGTTCCCAACTACAACCACTTTTTTTTACTGGTGGTAGGATTCCTATGCAGGAATCCGTCTAGGTAGGTACCACCCCAAGGCCAGTTATTTGGGCGTAAAGCAGTAGTGTGCAAGCATTGCTGTCTCGGTTTGAAGGGCACTGTGAGCTAGCGTAATCACTGGGCATTTGAGACTTAAGAACTGATGTCTCAGGTTGACGGGCGCAGTGTGGTGTCACACAGAAATATTCTGGGTGACACAGCATTTATTGTGGGCAAACGTTGCAGTTACCATGAGGTGAACGTTTTGTTCGTCTCGTCACTTTATACAGTAAAAAAAAATAGTATATGTGATATGGACAAAAAACACGGTCCTTCGTCTTGTCGGGAGACACTATTGAGGTTATTGAGAATAGCGCTAAGCTTTTCGAGCAATTCTATCATAATTACTATGTCGTCGCAAAATCGAAGGTAACCCACCCTTAGCCGAAATTTCTGAAATACTATTTAATGTGCAAAAAGATTGTTTAATTTTTATCTCTTCGGCAACGTAATTTACAATATGTTTCGAGATGGATTTATGCCGTTTTTTTACCTATTTTATTTATTTTTTACATAAAAGCGATTTACTACGGATTCATCACAATATCTCCGAAACTACGAGACTTTTTGACTTGATTTTTTTCATGAATATTCCTTTCCCGATATTGACACCAACTAAGAACGGATTTTACGAACATATACTTCTAAATGGGTAAGGAAGCTGGACACATTACGCCCAGTGAAGAAGGCGCGTAACAGCTACCTATGTAGTATGTAAATGGTAGTACATTTACATTCCGATCTCATTCCGAGCGCATTTTAAGTTTATCAAAGATTACAATTTGTAACAATACGTTTTCTTTAGCATGATTAAATGTTCAGTTGCATATAAGCTGAAAATTGTGAGTATGCAAAGAAAAAGTAGAAAATAGCCAGATAGAGAGATATTAACACGAAATTACTGGTGGTAGAATTCCTATCCAGGAATCCGTTTAGGTAACACTTCTGAAGGTACTGAAGGGCAATGAGAGCAAGTGTAATTACTAGGCGTGTGCGCCACACAGAAACGTTCTGGGTGACACAGCATTTGTTATGGACAGATGTCGCACTTACCATCAGGTGAAGTATTCGCCAGTTACGTCACTTACTCCTTGAAAAAAAAAAGTGGCGATAGAAATGCAAAGTGCAAAGACGACCACATCAACATCTCAACGTCGTCAACATTTGTGCAAAAACACTAATTGTTGGTTTACGGGTTTGGTTGTGTTGTGCATGTAAAATTTATGTCTGTAATACGCACCTGCGATTCATGAGAAATCTTACAACGGGGCTTTGTTTCATAACAAAATGTAAATTAAATAGAATTTAAAATAGTCTAAAAATAATTAAAAAAAATATTGTCGCAGTTACATCAAAGTGTAGTAAATGTCCCACTACCTCAGTCGCTGACTAAGATTGGTAAATTCATTGACCTGAACTAGAACATATTTAAAGCACTGACGTTTACGAAACTCTCACATCTTAGCGACAGTTAGCAACCCTACCTTTTCACGAGAACGTTGCGAGAATATCAGAGAGATAATTTTCATTTAAATTTTAAAGACATTGCATAACTTAAATGGCGCACTGGCAAAGTGTAGCCAGTGTAATCGAGAAAAATTTAATTCTGCGCTGATTCGATCACTGCTCGGAATAATATTTGTACCAAATGCGGACAGACGTACCGGGCTAGGATGTTCGTAAATGTCTGTAAAACGCACGCTCGATTCATAAGGAATTTTAGAGGAGGGTAATTTTTAAAGTACTCGCAACCGACGAGCGTGTATGAAAACGCTAAAGTAGAAGAAGCGAAAGATGTATGTCAGGATCTTAGTAAGTGAAAAGATGTCGTCTCTGACTACCCCAATGGGAAAGAGGCGTAACTGTATGGGTATTTTTTTCCTTTAAGAAAAAAGAAGGCCCGTGACGCTTTCGTGATACTTCCAGCAAAGTAACGATATACTAAATTTCTCGTATAATTGCAGAAAAGGTCGCCTGTGACAATGCAAGATAAAGTTTTACAGTCATTTTATGACAGATAATTTAAATGTTTATGTTTGAGGTGGTCGTCGTAAAGCGTTTTTTATAATGTTCGATCCGAACTTATCCTTTTTTGCATCATATGTTATGCGTATGTGTGCCATAGTGCCATATTTAAATATATTCGCTGATTATGGGTTATTACGATATCTAAGGCAGGAGAAAGTTCAACAGAAAACATAATAAACAAAAATTAAAGGCACCGAAACGGTTTACACTATTTTATGTTTAGGTGCTTCTGTAGTCGTTCGTAAAGTTTAATAAATAATAAAAATACATTTTTTTTAAATGTGAACAGTACATGACTACCAAATTTGTTCAAACAAGTTTGATTCGTTGCATTGGAACGAATTTTTTTTTGTTTTCTTAGCAAATTAGTATTTTCAATTTTTTTTTAAATAAAAAATAAATAAAAAGTGGAATGTGTTATTTACATTAACAGTTATTTAAATTATCATAATCGTTTCAGCCTATCATTAATCCACTGCTGAACATAGGCCTCCCCTATAAATTGCCACATAAGTTTGTAGCTCTCATTTTGAGGGAATTTTGTCATAGTTGCCACGCTTGGCAGGCGGGTTGGAAACCGCATTTCATTTATTCAGATGTTATAGGAAGATGCTGCTGCCCATTTCTTGGTTTTTCTTTTCTCTCTGTCGACTTTTACGACACCAACGGGATGAGATGGGGTGGTAAATTCTCTTAAGCCCTCTCCACACGTTACACAGCAGCCTCGAGAGAAGCCAGTCGGCCAAGGTGGCTAATAAAATTGTGTCCCCTATTCTAAGTCCGTCAGCGACTCAATCCATACCAATTATGTAATAGTAAAAAAATAATGATTCTTATTAAATTTTGGATAATAATGAAACTGTTTAAAGAATCTTTAGTTGTAAAAAGACAAATAACTAGTCACCTGGCATTTAAATTCCATTTAACAGCTACCAACCGGTATAGATAACCTTTTTTTATGCGATTTGACTATAAGATATTACTGGCAGCAATAGTTTTTAGTTTAGTTTAATGAAACATGAAGATCGTTCAAAATTCAGCAACAACACTTTTAGTTGTGTTTCAAATTTACTATGTGCGAAGTCAGTCTACATCGATTGCTAATAAATTTTTACCCGAAGACGGAAGATTAAATTTTATACAACTCTCGAATAAATACGGTTATTCTGCTGAACAATATAACGTGACTACAGAAGATGGGTATATCCTCGGTTTGTTCCACATACAAGGGAAGGAGATAGGACGACCTCTATTAGTCGTGCATGGGCTATTAGACTCTTCGGATACATGGCTTTTAAGAGGCAATTCATCGTTGGTCGCACATTTTGTTGAACTAGGATATGATATGTGGTTTCCCAATATCAGGGGGAACAGATACTCTCGGCAACACGTTAGGTTAAACCCTGATACAGATAAAGAGTTTTGGAACTACTCCGTGCACGAACATGGTTATTATGACCTAGCTGCAGTAATTGACTTCATTGTTAACAAAACTGATGCTGGAAACGTTTCTGCGATCGCTCACTCACAAGGCAATACAATGTTCTACATACTGACTTCGACGAGACCTGAATACAATACCAAGATTAATGTAATGGTAGCATTAGCACCTACATGCTTCTTACAAAATGTACAACCACCATTATCCACTTTAATACAACTGTCCCCATTCCTATATCGTACTTTTTTGGAGTTGGAAGTTAACGAAGTTTTCGGAGACATGTCAACACTGAATACAATTTTGAAACTGTTTTGCCCTTTGCCTATTATGGGCTATTCTGTATGTGTTAAAGGATTACTTTTTTCCTTGACTGGTAATGACACTGAGGAATTTGAGCCGTCATTTTCGGATATTGTAATCGGTCACTTTCCAACGGGGACTTCTTTGAAAAATGTATACCACTTCGCCCAGATTGGGATGCGAAAAAAATTTTCTCAATTTGATTATGGTCTGCGTAAAAATATTGTAATTTATAGTTCTACTACGCCACCAATTTATGATTTGAGTAAAGTAAATATAAGAGTTGCTTTAATAGCTGGAAAAAATGATGCGTTTTCGACGATAGCTGACATAAACATTTTAAAGGCACAACTTCCACAAGTCGTACGATATATTGTCACTGAGCGCGATGAATATAACAACGCAGATTACACGTGGGCAACCCACAACGATGTATTATTGTATCCTCATATACATGATGTTTTAAAATCAAGTCCGTGAGTTGCTTTTTAAGTAAAAAAAAAAACTATTTAAATTCAATTGACTTATTTAATGCATTGATATTATTTTTAAAGTGATTTATTATCCAACATTAAGCCTTATTGTTTTATTTTATACCTATAGTTTTCATGACTTCTTTCTAGCGCGTGTTATCTCTATTTTAATTCTGTTAACTCTATTGGGCATTTTAATTAATTTAGTAAAAAATATATCCCAAGTTAAGAACAAAACTACGTTATACGAATAGTAGTATAATTTCATAGACGGAGAAGATGTACAAGAAATTTACAATTCCCTTGCAGGAGCAGATACTTGTTATCAGTTTAGATACCAAACAGTAATTGTAAAAGAGGTGAAAGTTTAATTTTGAAATGAGTATGTATGTTATTGGCCATCGGTGGACGCGGATTGATGAATACACAAATGGAAACGTTCCAATTAAGTGTGGGGCTGGAGCGGTCCCGCTAATTGGACTCGATAACAGGGTTTGATGCATTTGTTCCTATTTTATTTTCGAGGGACGCGTTCGGAGATTCGGCTGCAATTGAATTGATAAATTTGGCGTTTGTTATTACTGTAACTAAATTAAAATAAAAACATTAAAGGACCTTAAACATTTAAACATAGACATGGATATAAAAATTAAAACTGCTGACCGCTGAGTCACGAAATCGCATGGTATCGTGTTAAATGTGAATGAGGTATACCACTTCATATTCATCCCCATTGCAAAAGAAATAGCCATAAAATAAAAGTACTTTTATGTGACCACAACATAGTGAAGATTTTTATGATCATTGCGAAATAAAGAAGAAGTCAGTTTATGGTAACTTAAAGAAAAAGTTGTCTGTAGAGAAAAGAAAGGAAAGTTTTCACAAAATTGTATATGTATTTTTTTATATCTTTTACTAAATAATACACTTTAGTGATTACTTTTTACTGGTGGTAGGATTCCTATATACCTATGCAGGAATCCGCCTAGTTAGGTACCTCTTCAGTGCCAGTTATTCAGCCGTGAATCAGTAGTGTGCAGACTTATTTTGTGTATTTACTGGCCATATGAGACTAAAGATTTGATCTCTCAGGGCGACGAGCGCAATGTGTGTGATACAAAATTCGCATGCACAACACAACCAGACTGAAAAAAAACCAACAATTTTTCCCACGATCAGTAATATTATTGTGGTAAACTGCACGAATAAAGGCTATCCGTACAATGCCCCTAGTCGCCTATTACGATATCTCGGTAGAAAAAAGGTAGGCGCTATTCTACTCTGCCGGTCACCTATCGGCGAGAACAACAGAAGGAAAAGCCATTGTAAATTCTACGGTTCTCCTAAAGCGTCTTGGTAATTGGAACAAAGAAATTAATGAATCGCTGCTGTAAGAAGATACAGAGTAAGAGAGACAGCCTTAAATTACCATATTACCCGATGAATCTATATTATATTTACATTGAATTGTAATAAAAAAATATTATGTTAAATAAAGCACTTTGCTTACAGTTAAACGTTAAACAAACGAGTCACAGAAAGTACATACATAAGATCACGATTGTGTTCCATAAGGGGTTGTCAGAGACTGGGCACTCACAGCAAAAGCAGATGACTGCCACAATCCACGTTTCAACAAAACAATATAATGCACTTGGTGTGATAGGTGGTGAGCCCATCGCCACCATGCGCTATTGGGTGCACAGTGCAGTTTTATTCCTTACTCGCCTTTTATGTGATCCATTGGATGAGATGGAGTGGTAGTATTCTTTTAACGAGCCGCCACCACACGGCACACAGAAAGTACTAACGTTTAAACTTGTTTTGTAGGGTGTTAATGTTACAGATATAGCTTTGGCCATTCATTCGCATTCTTCAACATTTCATACATGTATACAAAAACTATTATTTTGCCTTTTATCACACTGTAAGGAAATTTCCATCATGTTATCCTTTCAGAGCCGGTTTTTATATTAATGCAATTTATTTCAACCTATTTTATTAACAAATTGCACTTAAACATACGAATCCATACTAATTAATGTTTTAATTGTATTAATTAGAAACAAAATAATATTATACTAGTGTAGCGACATCTATGTGGCCACATGAGAAGCTCAAGAAATACCTCATACATTCCAATTTCGTGCTATTATAGTTTCTAAGATACAAACTATATATACAACATCTAAATATTACTGGGATGTCCTCCCCAGAGCAAGAATCCACCCAGGTGGGTCCCACCGCAGTGCTTATTCTACCTTTAAGTATAAGTTTGCAAACACTACTGTGTTTCGGCCTGCAAGACACTGATCGCTAGTGTAATTACTTTGGCATCCGACACTTAAGAACTGTCTCAGGATGACACTGCATTTGTTATGGGCAGACAGTTCATACCATCAGATGAAAAATTTGCTCTTCTTATCATCAAGCAGCATCTTCCTGAAACATCTGAATAAACTGCAGTTACCAACCCGCGTGTCAAGCGTAGCAACTACGGCAAAATCCCCCAAAATGAGGGTTCCAAATTTTGTGGCAATCTATGGGGGAGGCCTATGTTCAGTAGATGACTAGTGAGAGGCTGAAATGATGATGATGATCGTAGGCGAAGTTTCAATGGGCTTACAAAAGGTACTTAAATATATATTATAAGAAAAAAAGTTGATGTAGTGCTTAGTTTTTAAAGACTATATTCATTTGAGTTGGATTAAGGATTTTTTTGGGACTGATGGTCACTGTTTACCCGAAAGGCTTTCATAGCTTCGCCGGATTCATGGATTTAGGAGTCCTTCTGTAAATTAATGAAAATTAAGAAAAAATGGTTATCGGCCACTCCAAATTGAATTAAGGCTTTTAGTTATTTATCAGTAAGAACGTTTTGTAGCTCCATCGACAATATTTATTATAGTTCCTTGTATTTATTTTCTGTTGTATGTTTCTGATATATTTTTTGTGTCGCTTCGGTATCAACATTGCAAAAGCCCGCTAACCGTATTTGTGACACGAATAAATCATCAAGTTTCTTTTCATATCCTTCGGCATTTACATTACAGCGATAAATGATTTGTACTACGCAAGGAATATTCAAAGCGATCTTATCTCGCATCTTTTAAGGCATTTTTAAATCATCATCATCAGTTCAGCCTATCACTAGTCCACTGCTGAACATAGGCCTTCCGCATAGATTGCGACAAAAGTTTGTAACTCTACTTTTGGGAAGATTTTGCTATAGTTGCCACGCTTGGCAGGCGAGTTAGCAACCGCAGTTTATTTATTCGGATAGAATAGTGTTGTAGATTCTCTTAAACCGCTAAGATTGCCGCTTCTAAATACTTTGAAAAAAATTTAAAAGGTTGGAGAGATAATAGTTGGTTTTAGGGTCGGGTTGTGTTGTGTTGTCTAGTGTGAGGAATCGTATCTTTTTCTAACATACATGAAATGTTTTAACAAAAACAACGTTGGTTGAAAAAGCTTAGGACTGGTACACGTATTAGTATTTTCCCGAATGTTTGCAGTCCAAACTCAAATTTTATTTTAGATATGAGTTTGAACAACAAAAGAAAAGTTACCGTATTAACTGGAAACATAATGTAAACATCTAAAATATTTAACTCTAAGAAGACACAGTTTGCGCGTTTATAACTAAAACAAACCCTTCGTTTTGTATCCCCATTTTGAGAACACTCTCCTGGTTGCTTCAGCCAGTCTCGAAATCCTTGGCGTTGAGATATTGAGTGATGTTGTTTCGCTGGAAGGGAAGACTAAATTGGCCTATCCAAAGCATGGCGTGCGCAGCAGAGCGGGGCAGTATTTCATGCCGGCCTTTCGCTCACAATATTACAAGGCGCAGGTTTGGCCTCTTATGGAGTACTGTTCTCTCCACAGTGGCAGCTCCTTCCATTAAATCGCATTCAACGAACAGCGGCTCGAATCGTCGACGACCAGGTTTTTTCCGATCGGCTTGATCCACGGGTCTTGCGAAGAGATGGTACATCTATTTCCTTTCTTTATCGAAGCTATTCGTATGTTTCAGTTGTATCTATAAATTAATATTAAATGATTTTTTATAACCTCACGTAAAATATTATATAAATATTTTTAACATAAAGAGTTTTTAAGTGAACCTAAATAGGAAAAAGGAAGCCTTTGATACGTATATATATTATACATTGATACAATATTGATGATACCATATTTATATTCAGTTAGCTAAGTCCGCTGATACGTTATTCCATTATTTATCTATACAAATAAATACAATTGAAGGGTATGTGTGTAATAACAAAATAACAGCTTTTTACTCAGTACTTATGAAATTATATACAGAACATAAAAGAAAAAAATATTTTTTAATATGTTTGTCTGTCTGTCTGGTCGTTTGTTCCGACTAATCTCTAAAACGGCTAAACCGATTTTGACGGGGTTTTCAGTGACAGATAGCTGATAGTATAGCGGGTAATTTAGGCTACTTTAATTTTAAAAAAATAATTAGGGTTCTGCGCAAAAAAATTAAAACCGCAATATCATCTGTATATCATCGATTGGGGTCGGCTTTTATACGCGGGTGAAACCGCGGGGCACAGCTAGTTTTATTAATAGACAGATGGTTATCCCCGAAAAGCAATGCATGGTTATACTCGTATGTCAGTTAATTAAATAAGTAACACAATGATTCGCGCCAAAGGGAATTCAATTACATATTGTGTATGTATGCATGTTTGTTTACGTCTGGAAAGAAACGAATGAGAGGGAATATATAAAAGAACGCCGATGCTGGCCGACTTTCTTACACGGCCACAATTGTCGAATGATATCAACTGTTCGCGCAAACACAGAGGCACTAAAAAAGTATGTGTAGCTGTAATGTAGAAACAGTGGCAGATGTGAAAAAATTAAAAAATTAAAAAGTTAAATCCATACTAATGTTAAAAACGCGAAAGTAACTCTCTCTGTCACTCACTCTGTTTGTTACCTTTGCACAGAGATAGCGTGTATCCTGGAGAGGGACACAAGATACGTTTTATTCCTTTTTTTCATTATTAAATAGTTCCCACGGGATATTTCCAAAACCTATGTCCACGCGGACGAAGTCGCGGGCATTAGCTAGTACTTTATAAAGGTCAGGACAGCTCGTCTGTGGAATACTAGAATTAACTTAAAAAAAATGCAGTATCATACACGGAAACAACATCAACTCAGCCAGACCCGATAACCAACAATTTGTGAGGTACTCTGACCTCTCAACCTTTTTTTTTATTGTATAAAGTGACGAAACGAGCAAAACGTTCACCTGCTGGTAAGTGCAACGTCCGCCCACAACAAATGCTGTGTCACCCAGATTTTTTCTGTGTGACACCACACTGCGCCCATCACCCTGAGACATCAGTTCTTAAGTCTCAAATGCCCAGTGATTACGCTAGCTCACAGTGCCCTTCAAACCGAAACACAGTAATGCTTGCACACTACTGCCTTACGGCAGAATAACTGACCATGGGGTGGTACCTACCTAGACGGATACCTAAAAGAATACTACCACTCTCTCTCCATCATCCCATCCAATGGATCTCGTAAAAGGCGAGTAAGGAACTGCACTGTGCACCCAATAGCGCATGGTGGCGATGGGCTCACCACCTATCACACCAAGTGCATTATATTGTTTTGGTGAAACGTGGATTGTGGCAGTTATCTGCTTTTGCAGTAAGTACCCAGTTTCTGACTACCCCTTATGGGATACAGTCGTGATCATATGTATGTATGTATGTATTTCAATTGTATGGGTAATTATTATAATGCAGTTTAAGTAGTGCAGTAGTAGTAAATTGGTGGTAGGTGTCCTATGCAATAATCAGCCTAGGTAACACCACCGAAGGGCTAGTGATTCTGCCGTGAAACAGTAGTATGCAAACGTTACTGTGTTTCGGACTGAAGGGCACTGAGAGCTAGTGTATTTACTGGGCATATGAGTATTAAGAAATTATTTCTCAAGGTGGCCACATAGGAATCCAGCGACATAGGGTGAAAAAAAAATCCTACCACCACCAAAACGTGACGTGTACGTAGTGTATTAAAATAGTTTTTTAAAATAGTTAATAAAATATGCGTTTTTCAACATTATGTTTGTGATGCAATTTGTGAATAAACATTTTTCTATCTCTAATAAAACTAATTTTATGGATTTGATCCCGTTAATTTTGTAAAACTGTATTATCTTCTTCGGCGGCTTGTAAATGTTCTTATGGAAGTCCACTTCCAGACATAGCCAATAAAAAGGGAGCACACGCTGATACCTTAAAAGACCAAGAGCCATAACATTATTATTTAATTGAAACTCAATTTCCGGTTTTCCAAATGAACATTTTCAACGTACGGCCAAGTTAATTATTAAAGTATTAAGTTCAACTCTTAATTATCGGCGCCGGTTGAGAGGGCCGTGCTGTGAATTTGTTTTCGCGAAATAACCGTCAGCCCTGGCTCGCGGCCAGCCCACCTCGTCGTTGTGCAATCATTGTACATCGGGATAATTTTGCTCATTACTCGAATTGGCCACGTGGATTATTAATGCACTTCTTAGTTACAGACGAACTTTTTTCTAATAGATTTTATTTTCATCGTTGTTATATTATTAGCCGATAGTTGTCCGGCAGAGTAGAATAGCACCTACCACTTTCCTACCGAGGTGTCGTAAGAGGCTACTTAGAATTTGTACGGATAGCCTTTATTCGTCCAGAACACAATGGGGAGTAAGAATTTATTTCATTTGACCGCATTCAAGAAGAGCGGCTCGAATCGTCGACGACCAGGTACTTTCAGATTAGCTTGATCCACAGCATTGCGAATTTAACACGTGCCCAGCGGCGAAGAAACAATTTATTGTTAAACCTGCATGTCTAAGTATTAAAAATATTTCGAAGACATGTGAAGTCCGCTGGCGGACTCTTCCCAGGTTCAACCCCCTCGAAAATGAAAAAATGCCTGTGCTCAGCAGTGGGGCATTTAAAGGCTTGTTACTTTACTTTTTTTATACTAATTTTATTAGAGTTTAAAAATATTAAAAATTACGCTTTAACTAAATCCATACATACACTATCGTCATCTAAACATACATACATATAGTCACGCCTTTTCCCACAAAGGGGTAGGCAGAGACCACACGTAGCCAACTTTTCACCCTCGCGCGAAACAAGATGTGACGTGTGACGAACCACGTCGCCGCCATTTTGGTACGAGTCAAAAAATCTTACTCCCCATTACGATTCTCCACGAATTAAAGCTGTCCGTACAATATCCTAGTCGCCTCTTACGACACCTCGATAGGAAAGAGGTAGGTGCTATTGTATCCCACCGGACACCTTTTAGCATTTAACTTATTATAAATAACAATATAATTATTATATTACAAAAATAAACTGGGCACCTGTAATTATAAATAAAACTGTTAAATTATTAAGTTCTAATTAAGTACAGCACAAAAGAGAAATTTAAATGAAACTATGGCACTTCTATTTGTCTTCAACTGAATGAGTGAAACGGAATGGACAGTCAAAGAGAATTTAATTACATATTTCTAGACTATGTGGCATTCTTTAACTATTTTTTTATTTTTCCCTGCTGCCTTTTTATAAAATAATTTTCTGTAATTAATTTCTTTCTGATTACAGGATTTTATTTTTACTTAGTAAGTAAAATTTTAACGTCATATTTACTATTACACCATAAACAATAAATAATAAATATTACCCGGCTAGTTTTAACTATGGTGGCATAAGTGGTAAAGGATCTATTGGATTGACTGTGACGTGACCATTAATGCAAACACAGGCATTCAATATTCTTTATGTTTCTGTGAAGTTATTTCAACGTTATTCGTTTCTTTTGATCGTATAATACTTGGGCGCATTATACGATTAAAATAAATAATATACGCCAAAGATTTTCACACTGTGACCCCAGGGCGGTGCTCACCGCCCAGAGTTACCGACACACAAGTCAACAGTCCGAATGGAAGCTCGCAGCCTCCGTCGGACGGTCATTAGACGACTTAAAATCATTTGAGATATTCTAAATCGCGCAAGCACGCAGCGAACGCGACACCGTCTGAATTTTGAGGTTTTTGTAGGAATTTATTTATGTATTTATGTTTGGGTCAAACCAAACCGGGCACACGGGCCCCTGGCCCGTGAGCACAGTATCCGATGAAGCTGTAAAAACCAAAAAAGGCTAACAGCAATTACATCTCCGAAATTATATATACACTGTATCGCAGTTGTTAAGTTTCATATGCCGCAATGCCCGTCAAATCTTAGCACAGTATTGTTTGCACACTACTGCTCAGCGGCAGAATAACTGACACTGTCAGACAACCTGCATAGAATTTTTACTACAGGTACTCATAATTCCCACTATAGTTCATCGAAAATCGTTTGTTGAAAACAAGGTTCCTCTATTGTTTAAAATCGTCCGTTTCTAGTCATTTACATTCTTCGACTCCGAGCAAACTTAGACATTTAGTTGTCATACGTAGTGTAGCGCAATTACCAACGACATGATGACGAATAATTGTTCGAATTAATGTTGCACAGGTGAACTATCTGCAAGTCTCGTCAGTATTGTCCATAAAAAATAAGACAAGAGTTAAAAAAAAACTACGCCGTAAACAAAGAGGACAAACGGAATAGTATTTTACTGGTGGTAGTAGCCTTGGATGGTACTTCTAGGTAGGTACCATCTAAGGCTAGCTATCCTGCCGTAAAGCAGTAGTGTGCAAACATTATTGTGTTTGGGTTTAAGGGCACTGAGAGCTAATCTTATCACTGCGCATATGAGACTTAAGAACTGATGTATCTGGGGGATATGCGCAGTGTAAATGCTGTGCCACACATAAATGTTCTGGGCGACACAGCAATCTCGTTGAACGTTTTGCTCGGCTAGTCACTCAACAATAGTCCAACAAGCTACAAACCGACAGAGAGAGACAGAGAATGCCGATTGGCTATAAGTTTGCACATTGTAAGCTCTTTTTTATGTTTAAAACAATAAAGACTAAAAAAGATACCACAAAGATTACCCTAAAAATGCTTACCAAAGAATTCTTGCACACATGCACATATCGTCGATATACCTAATTTATAATACTTTTCTGTATGTCTATAAATTAGCCGCAAATAAAATATTGTTAATATTTGTATTGTTTTGTTTAGTATAAAATTTGTAACTAACAAACAACGTTCACTTTATCGTCTGTATAAATCGTAGAATCCACTTAGATTGATCAAGACAACTGAAAGCGATCCGGCGGTGATAAATTGCCCTAGGAACATGCTTTGACTGCCTTCTATATAGTTATTGGAGATAGAACGAATAGTGCACAAGTTCTACGTTATACTAATATCTAAATCTAGACCATTAAATAAATTGGGAAGTGCACTTCATGCGAGGGGCACCGTATAGAATTTGGCTTTAAATGTGCTCTAATAGATAATAAATTTACTTTCTCAGACATTGAAAGAATTTGCTATTTACCTTGATACATATTTTTTAAATTATATTTATGCGATTCATTTTTGATAAAATGAGATATTGTTAGTTTTGCAATATTAACTTCTGTAAATTCTATGAAGTGATATAAATATTATTCTTTTCTTTATATTGATGACTGTTAAAGGATAAGATAATATGCGTATACGTTTAAGACATTCCTAAATTGAAAAAATATATATGAATTATAAAGCAATAGTCCTGACACATTTTGGAAAAATAGAGCTTTAAGAAGGTATTGACAATTAGTAATGACTTCATTGACGATTCGGTAGATTTGTATAATATTTGAACATGTTAATGATTGACAGCTATTCCATCTCACGAGGACTGGTCAGGTTACCATCAAAAAAAAAATACAAATTAATTTTTAAGGGATATTTGGTAAAAAAGTTCCAAGATTTCATTCACCGGCGCACAAAGCAATAGATTTAAAACTTGATTGATTGTTCATTGCTATCGTAATGTAACAAAAGAGAGTCGAAAAAAAGAGCTTAACCCAAAGTTTGATGATCGTCACTTTAACTTTATATCCGTACAAATAATATAACTGAAGTTTTAAAGAATATAAAATTATTATTTACTTTAATTCGATTCGTTGTGATTTAGGCGGTGGCGGCTTGAGTACTCGTAGTTAGTCCTCTGATACGAAATTTAAAAAAAAACTGAATTCAAAATGATAATAATATTTTGCGGTAAGTACATTGCTAGTATTGCAATTCGCCCACGTTATGTGATTAACGTCTACCCTCTTGCGGAGCAGGCATGTATTCGTTCGAGTCGTAAAAGTCTAATTCAATCACGGGCTGATTTTCGTCCGAATATTAGACTATGGTACAAAGTATAAGACAAAGGTGTTTTTTTTTTAATATTAACAGAAACGTTCCTTATAAATAAAACAGAAAAATTACATAAATATGCTTGTGAGTTTACTTCATCATTTCAGTCTTTTAGTCCACTTCTGAACATAAGCCTTAAAAGTTTGTAGCTCTCATTTTGGGGGGATTGCGCCACAGTTGCCACGCTTGGTAGGCGGGTTGGCAACCGCGGATTATTCATTCAGATGTTTCAGGTAGATGCTGCTGTCAATGTCCTGGTTTTAATTTTTCCTCTGTCCACTTTTACGACACCCTCGAGATGAGATAGGATGGTAGATTCTCTAAAGCCGCCACCACACGGCGGTGACTTTAATTAAAAAAAAAATATATACAAAAATTACGTAAACGTAAATTGTCAAATAGACGTTAACCTGATGGTAAGTGCAACGTCGGCTCATAACAAATGCTAGAAGATTATTATATATTATGAAGCCCCAGAAGATTTTGGTGTGGCACTCCACTATGCCCGTCACTCGGAGACAGTCAGTTCTCAAGAGTTTCAGGAGATATGCTCTGTAATTGCTGTCAGTGCTCTTCAAACCGAAACCGTATGGTTTGCACACTACTGATTAACTCCAGGCAGAATAACTGGCGATGCGGCGGTACCTACCTACATGGATTCCTGTATAGTAATCCTACCACCAGTAGTTTTTAAAGTAGACTCTCGTAGTTGCTACATTGAAAGTATAAATCGCCTGGTTTTTTATTATGAAGGAAAGGAAGTTGATTTGCCAAGATCCGCACGCCAAAAACAAAATGGTGTATATTAAGTTGTTTTTGAAGAGCACCGCCCGCCCTCCCTCAGTAGCGTTTACTAGCAAACCAACACTGCCACTGCAACACTACCACTAGCCAATATACACCACTGAAATCGCGAACACGACTAGTGTTTCACCTGAAAACGAGGCTTTACCAAGTGATGTTGACTCTACGACAGACAGCCGCCGAGTCGGCGTTTTTAATTGTTCATTATATAAATCATTAGAAATTATAAAATTTCAGAAATCCTTTTAGTTACTGGTTATTAGGTCGGACGGCCCAGCAAAAATACGATTCGACGGTTTGGCCATCCGATTTAGATTCGGATGCCCATTTGCCAGGTTTATGTTATCTATTCTATCGAGGGCGGCCTCGGCTTTTGGGGCGTGCTGTTTTTATTGCATCAATAAAAGTGTAATTTTGCGTATTAAAGATGATCCTTCCCTCGAAAAAAGGGCTTCGCTTTTAGTAACATTTTAGATACGTTTTTTGAATCTAAACAATGGTTGTGTTTTTTCTTCACAATGAATTTTCGAATTCACGCCCATTTATTTATTTTTTGATAACTTTTACCTTGTCGCTTGTGCCAGTACCGAGGACTTCAAAATTTATTATTTTAGAAGGTAATAAATCGTAGATCCAAATACAAAATAATTGAGTCGTTATGATGTATTACGTATTTAGATTGTCATTGAAATAAAGGATTATTCCTCTCTTAAAATTTCATAGCACGCGAGTGACCACTAAAATTGTTAGTTGAAGTTTTAAGTGCTGATTTACCACGTGCTTGGCAGTGAAGGAAAACATAGTGAAGAAACCTGCATGTCTGAGAAATAAAAAATATATTTCGGAAACATGTGCAGTCCGCCAACCCGCATTAGAGCAGCGTGGCCGATTCTTCTTCCTAGCTCCAAAACCCTCTCAGAAATGAGAGGAGGCCTGTGCTCAGCAGTGGGACATTTACTCGTATAGGCTGAAACTTTACTTTTTTTTGTACTTTAGGCATTTCATTGCCGTTGTTTCTGGTACGTTATTAAGTTTAGGCGTCGGACTTAGTCATCTTATATTAAAACGCGAAGAGAATTTTATATGTCACCCACATATAATTACACATATATAAAGTCACACATATATAAAATTTTATACGGTGGTAGGATTCCTATGCAGGAATCCGTGTAGGTAGGTACCACCCCAGGGCTGTTATTCTGCCGTAAAGCAGTAGTGTGCAAACATTACTGTGTTTCGGTTTGAAGGGCACTGTGAGCTAGCTTAATCACTGGGCATTTAAGACTTAAGAACTGATGTCTCAGGGTGACGGGCGCAGTGTGGTGACACATAGAAATATTTTGGGTGACACAGCATTTGTTGTGGGCGGACGTTGCACTTACCATCAGGTGAACGTTTTGCTCGTTTCGTCACTTTAATTAAATATCACTTTACTGTACACCATAAAAATATACAATGAAAAAAAAAAGAGAAAACATTCTGCCCCTTTTTAATATTGCTCTTTTGGAGTGTGAGATTCGGTATAGTGATTTCGGCATAGTTAAAATTTGTATGGAAAAGAAGCAAGATACCTAAAATATATATTTAATTAATTCATTATTTATGATCACTTTTTGATAATGCTAAGAAATTTGCCTAAAAAACTTTTGCTACCGCCAACTGTGCGTAGTGTGGAGAATTATCAGTAGCCTGTTACATCCTCACGTGACCGGAAGCGAAAGTGTTAATACCAATTTTTTTTTAAATCTTGTCCCATACCTATTTATTAGGATCCGCTCATGTTTTCTCTAGAATGAGAAACGATGAGTAGGCAATATTTTTCACCTTTCTTTTCCCAAGTAATAGAGCCACACTGTAACTTTCTGAAAATAGTCTTGCGCAGATATATATAAGTGTCAAGTGAATCTCTTGGATAAATATCCGAGTATCGATATACAAAAGCAAGAAAAGGAGTACTTACAATAAGTTCTGTTTTCGGTTTTTCATTATCGTTCAACAACATGCTCTTATCTTCATAATTTCCTTTATATTTTTCTTTATTATATATGCAATTACAATGTTGTCATCTATAAAAAAATTATGCGATAAGTGACCGGCAGCGTAGAACAGCATCTACCTCTTTTCTACCGACGTTTTTTATTGGATAAAGTGATGAAACGAGCAAAACGTTCACCTGTTGGTAAGTGCCACGTCTGCCCATAACAAATGCTGTAAATGAGACATATTTACATGAGACATAAGTTCTTAAGTCTCATATGCCCAGTAATTACGCTAGCTCACGGTGCCCTTCAAACCGAAACACAGTAATGTTTGCACACTACTGCTTCACGGCAGAATAACTGGCCCTGGGGTGGTACCTACCTAGACGGATTCCTGCATAGGAATCCTACCACCAGTATATACGGACAGCCTTTATTAGTGCAGAATAACACAATAATATGCAATGTTGTCACTATACTGCTCGTGGGAACGCAACGGAGAGTCAAATTTATTATGACTCTTAACAGAATGGCGGCGACGTGGTACGCCACCCGTCACGTCTCCTTTCCCACGGGGGAGAACAGTGGGCTACATGTGTAGCCTCTGCCTACCCTTTTTCTGTTTAGATAGTTAGATTCCCATCAACCAACAATTATTCTTTTAAGGTTCTTAATATTACTGTTAAATTTTATTATTTTTAATTTTTAATGATCACTTAAATTGCATATTGTTAATCTATTTCTATCATCAAACAGTGACGATTGGAATTGGAACGATAGCTACGATTAGTAAGTTTGTAAAAATGTAAAATTACAGTGTACATTAAGCAATATGAATAGTGTAACTATTAGAAATAACTAATTATTAACTATAAGAAGAACTAAACATTTCTAATAACGATTAGAAACGTTTTTTTGCAAGATGATATCTTAGAAAAGTATGCATTTACTACTAAATTATATCATATTTTATAGACGTTATCGATAAGAGCAATTAGAGGAACAAATTTCCCACGTTCATCGATAAAACCCGGGCCGATGCTAGCACATCAGTCCACACCGCTTGCCACATACGAGTACCAATGGACACGGGCGTTGAATAATACATTTCGTGCAACTGGGGCCGCTGAGTCGCGCCGTTAGCGGCGTAAGCCACGAGCGAGTTACCTGTTGCTGATTGTTGTAACTCATTACCTATTTAAGGTTCGAGACATTTTGGCGTCCATTTTCATTTATCTATTTATTTCGCTTGTGTATACTAACCATACTAATATTATTAATGCGAAATTAACTCTCTCTGTCCCTCTGTCTTTGTTAACTTTTCACGGCTCAACCGTTGAGACGATTTTTATTAAATTCAGCACAGCGATAGCTTGCACCCCAGAGATCGACACAGGATTTTTTATTCCGGACAATCAAAGGATTTAATGCCGTAGTAATTTTTTTACGGCGTTTTTCATTGTCAGGATAAGGTAGGTATGAAAGAAATTTTTTGGAAAATTCTCCGGAAATGTTGAATATTTTGATGGCAATTTTATATTTAAATCTCAATCAAAATGAATAAATTGCACCTGTGCGAAGCCGAAGGACAACCCCCCCCCCCCCCTCTGGCTCTGCACGGGTGCAATTTATTACAATATGTAGTCGCTAGTGAAAGATAATACTTATTTCATAAACATATACGTACCAATTTCATTAAATGACAATTTAAAAAAAAAATATAGAAAAATTTAGAGAGTTGAACCACACATCATCATCATCATAATTTCAGCCTATCACTAGTCCACTGTTGAACATTGGTCTCCCCCATAGATTGCCACAAAATTTTGTGGAGATTCTCCAAAAGTTGCCACGCTTGGCAGGCGGGTTGACAACTGCAATTTTATTATTCAGATATTCCAGGAAGATGCTGCTGCACTTTACGTGGTTTTTTTATTTTCCCGCTGTCGACTTTTACGAAATCCACGGTTGGGATGGGGTGGTAGATTCCCTTAAGCCGCTACCACATGGCGAGACGCACACTTATCAAATTTGAACTTGGCACTGATGATTTGGCAAAAATAATTTCAGACTCCATCCATTTTATTTAAAAAAGCCAGCACATCCTTCTTCTCATTCTAGGATTGAACGGTATTGTGCTTACTTCAAATTTTGTTTGATATATTAATTATTTAAAAAAATACTTACGACGTTTACAATATCGTGCCACCGCATTATCGTGGCGTAAACGTTAGCCGTACTTCTATTCTATAACTGCTAAAATATTTTGTTACAAAATTACTAAGGAACTACTTAGCAGTTTCATATCGTTTCACCGCTATATTGTGCTACAGCAATATTTTATCTAATGCATATCGTAAAGAAAACTTAGTGAATAGAAAAGTTAATTCTTAAGTTTCGGAGACAGAATTATTTTCAACCGTCTTCAAAAAAGGAAGATGTTCGGGCATAACTTCTTTGTTCATAAAACGATTGTTAGTGTCAAATTTACCTACAGGTACCGTAGGGGTGGTCCCATATAAATTTGATCAAGTTCTGATAATGGGATTCATGAGAAAATCATGAAACTCTTAAATTCGTATAAGCATGTTTGGAGATGCACCGTTGAAGTCGATTTCATGAAAAAAATATTGTAGTTCATTTCAATAATGCTAACTTTTCTAAATCACGATTTGTAAAAAGTTGTTTTCATAGTACAGTTGCCGCCACGATGAAAAGGTAGATAGTTTTTTAATCTGTACATCATTGTAAGCCATTTTACAATCCACTGCAGAATGTAGACCTTTCCAAACTTTGGAAGCTTTGCAGATTTTTTTTATTAGACAGTGTGACGAGACGAGCAAAATGTTCACCTGATGGCAAGTGCAACGTCAGCCCATAACAAATGCTGTGTCACCCAGAACATTTCTGTGTGGTATCATACCGCGCTCTTCACACGGAGTCTTAAGTCTCATATGCACAGTAATCAATTAATTAGACTAGCTCTCCCTAGTGCCCTACAGACCGGAACACAATAGTGTCTACACACTACTGTTTCTGGCCCTATGGTGGTACCTACCTAGACGGATGCCTGCAAAGGAATCCTACCACCAGTAAGGAGGTGGCTGGCGATAGTACTGAGCATCTTACGTTTTAGATACAGCAGCTGATCACCGGTCTAGATAATTTACGGCTGGTAAATTAAAGATTCAATTTGTAAAACTTGCCGTGTGAAGGGGGCAAGAAAAAAATCTGCCGCCCCATCTCGTGCTGTACCACCACCAGTACGCCTACCAAGGGTAGTGATTACGGCACATCCTCCTCTCTTGGAAGAGGAATGTGCCCAGGAGTAATAATAGCCTATTGCTGATGAATATGAAGAAATAAGAGATGGTTATTTCGCCGATAAGCCTCCGGTAGCAAGAGGTAGGGAGGTAGGTGTTCTTCTAACGCCTAGCTCTTTCCTACCGAAGATCATAAAAGGCGACTAAGGTATTGTGGACGGCCTTTATTTGTTCAGAATAATACAAGAATACGCAATGTGAAGTAAGAATTTTTTGAGTCTTACAAAAACGGCCACGACGTGGTTTCCTTTCTCGCGGGGGCGAAAAGTGGGCTGCGGGTATGGTCTCTGCCTACCTATTATATGGGAAATGGACTGGAAAATGACTGTATACCTACATATAGACATTTTCTGTCTCGGACTGTATTTATGTTGGAAGTTGACTTTTTTGATGTTTCCCTTAGTCAACTTTTACGACACCCAAGGAATAAGAAGCGTGGCGATTACCCTAACAATGCCATCGCGCGGGAAATCCAGTTACATGCAAGTAATTCGAATGAAACTAAAAAAGTACTAATAATAAAGATCTTTACGATCATTCTTGCAAAATAAAGATGGTAAATGGGAGTGGCTAGCGCCATATTAAGTGGGACCTTGCTCGTGTTCAATGAGATGAAAGAAAGCAGTGAGTCTGTCGTCAGGCACTCAAGGCCCTCTTTTTATATGTGAAAATAAAAGTCGACAATCAAGAGGGACGCACGGGCACGTTCTACTTAAGAAACATGCTTAGTTAATTTTTAATGAGTCCAAGTTCATAAGGCATTCATTAATATAATTTATGATAAAACGTTCCATAAATTCCTTTAATAAAAAAACTTAAACGGAAGCCGTATGGGACGCCCGTTAGAAACATCCTTACGCTATTCGAAAAATATTAATTTCAAAAAGCGTGGTGAAGTTATTTTGTATATAATCTGTATAATTTTTTAATTGTTAAACATTAGCTCATCAGTTTTGTTTAATTTACAATGAATTATTACTACTCGTATATATGAATGATAAAAAATACCTTTAATAAAAAAAATTAATTATATTCTATAAAAATTCACTCTCACTCTGAAAGCTGGATGTAGAGGGAAAGAGACAAAATGTAACGTGTTTTTGTGTTACGTGTGATTTTCGCTGGCCAGCACCCTGCCGCCGCAAGCTGTGATAAGAAACATCGTTTCAAATCAGAAAAACTCGCGGTTTCTTAAAAAAATCTTGAGCCCCGTTTCATGCCGTCAGTGTCTAAAGGGTCAAGTAAGAGAAATTCCTGCAAATTTTGATGTCTCAATCCTTCTGCCAAGAGTAAAGTTTCAGCTAAATGTCCCACTACTGAGCACAGGCCTCCTCTCATTTCTGAGAGGGTTTTGGAGCTAGGATGAATCCGCCACGCTGATCCAATGCGGGTTGGCGGACTTCACATGTCTTCGAAATATTTTTAATTTCTCAGACATGCAGGTGTTCCTCACGATGTTTTCCTTCACCGCCGAGCACGTGGTAAGTCAGCACTTAAAATTGCAATTAACAATTTTAGTGGTGCCGGCACCGGGAATCGAACCCAGGTCACTCGCGTTCTATGAAATTAAAAGCGATGCCAAGAGTTATTACGGTTAATCCTCTTGGGAAAGTTCAGCAGTTGACTAATAAGACGCCGATAACGACTAAAGGACTTCGTTAAAATTACAATATTAACATATGTAAGCGTATTTTTATAGTACCTATTTTTTTATATCAGGAAACTCAAAATATAATCGTAATTAAGAGTGTCTATGTTATCAAACATTAGCAGTACAATTGTTTAAATAAAACTAATTCTTACAGATTTTATCGCGTTTAATTTTGAACTATTTCTATCCCGAAGCATCGTCGTTCTAGGAAGTCTGCAGTCTGTGACCATGTTCGGGATCATCCCAACCATTACATCAGATTTGATAAACCACAAATCCTCGCAAAAGAACACCGATTCCGACCAAGGATGTTTCGCGAGGCTATTGAAATTAAAAAACGTCCTAATTTGAACAGAGAAGATCCGTAAAATTAGTTTAATTTAAATGTGTAGTGTTCCGTAAATATAAGAAATTAGTTCAAATGTTTATTTTTAAAGGGACATTTAAAAAAAATCACGATTCGTTTGTGGTTTCTGTCTTCTCTTGTTACTTGGTCAAATATTTGTTTGTACACAAGCTCTCTTAGTAACGAAGTCACTACAGGGTGCAGGCGCCAATTGTGGTTTGTCTCGCTTGCAATTGCGTATAGTGCATGCTGCGCGAAAGTTGATCAACACATTTTTCAGTTAAAGTAACGTTAAATAATACTATGTTTACGGATTTTATGGCCGTAGATTTAGTTTTGTTAAATGTATCATCATTTCATCATCATCATTACAGCCCACCTACTAGTCCACTGCTAAACATAGGTCTCGCCCACAGGATGCCAAAAAATGTTGTAGTTTTTTCGCCATAGTTGCCATGCTAGGCAGGCGGGTTGGCAACTGCAGTATATTTATTCAGATGTTCCAGGAAGCCGTGTGGTGGCGGCTCGTTAAAAGAATACTACCACACCATCTCATCCAATGGATCTCGTAAAAGGCGAGTAAGGAATAAAACTGCACTGTGCACCCAACAGCGCATGGTGGCGATGGGCTCACCACCTATCACACCAAGTGCATTTTATTGTTTAAGTGAAACGTGGATTGTGGCAGTCATCAGTTTTTGCAGTGAGTGCCCAGTCTCTGACTACCCCTTATGGGATACAGTCGTGATATTATGTATATGTATGTATGTTCCAGGAAGATGCTACTGTCCATCTCCTGATCTTTATTTTCCCTCTGCCGACTTTTACAAAACCCGTGGGATGCGATGGGGTGGTAGATTCTCTTAAACAGCCACCACATTAAATGTATGATATTCGCTTAAATATAAGAAATCATTGAAAAAGTAGTATATATCAAAATAGGTTAAGTTTGTGTCTTGTTATATATTATTATCTGTGACTTTCCATACAGCGTCTTAATTAAATACCATTACTCGAATATTATAAATTAAATTTATATAAATAAAAGTCAATTGCGGCATGTATGAAAGATCATCACTTGAGAACGGCTCGACTGATTTGGTTGTTGTTTTTTTTTTAAAGTGTTCGTAATTGTCAGGACCAAAAAAAAATAGAAAAAAATCTGAAATTTGAATGATATTTTTGTATTAAAATCTCTGTTTGACAGTTCTGCTATCACATGTTACCATAACAACCAAAAAAAGAGATACGAGACATGTTAAAAAATTAGCATGCTTAATATTTTTTTGCTAAGTACTTTCTTCATAAGCTCCCGTTCTAATATTTTTAGGAAACAGAGCTAGCGTAATCACTGGGCATATGAGTCTTGAGAACTGATGTCTCAAGGTGACGGGCGCAGTGTGTCACAGACAGAAAATTCTCCGTGTGACACAGCGTTTGTCATGGGCAGACGTTGTACTTACCATCAGGTGAACGTTTTGATCGTTCCTTCACTTTAATCAAATAATAAAAAAAAGATAGATGATTGAAGTCTATCAGAAAAAGAGATTAGATTTACAAATTGTTTATGTTAGAGTCTTCTAAGAAATCCCTAAACAGACAATCAGACAGAATAAGCAAATTTCGCTTCTAAAATCTAATAGCACATGAGATTAAATGAAATGTTATATAAATTGATTTTTTTTGTTCACAGTGCATTTATGGATGTTACGTCCATTCCGCAATCCTGCCTACTTTCCACCGGAGGTGCTACTGGCTCCTACAGGTAATTTATATACTTTTATTCAATATTCATATCTACGAGTACTAAAACCTCTTCAAACTCACTGACATAAGTCTAGACGATGAAGTACATTATCAATAATAACATTAGGCAACAACGCAACCGGAATGTACCAAAATAGTAACGAATAAAAAGAGCGCGTATAGACTATACACGCAACAGAAGTTCGATAAAAATAAAAAAAAAATAAGCATGAATTAACAAAAATATTACTTACTGTAAAATAACTGCTCAGTATATGAACAGTTATTAATTAATTAATAATTTTACCAGTAGTACGATTCCTGCAGGTATCCGGCAACACGGCGGTAATGTGTAAACATTCATATGTTTCGGTCTGAAGGGCCCTGAGAGCTAGTGTAATCACTGAGCATACGAGGCTTTAGAACTGATGTCTAAAGGTGACGGGCGCAGTGTGGTATGACACAGAAATGTTCTGGGTAAAACAGAATTTGTTATGGGGCGACGTTGCACTAACCATCAGGTGAAGGATTATTCTTCCCGTCAGTGTCTTGACCTTGTATAATCTGCTAATAAAGAACTAATACTGCCATCGGAATGGAGGATAAGTAATACACACCATTTTTAATTTTGAATTCGGATCTTAGCATATTAACTTTGTTTCTGTCTTTGAACGTTTTCGTTTTCTCGTAAATTATCCAATAAAAAACATATATCAATTAATATTAATTAAGTACAAACTCAGTCCACTATTGAACATTGGCCTCCCCCATAGATTGCCACAAAAACGGCCCTGAGCCACCGTTATCCACCGACTTCCCGCAAAACCGTGCAGGTCGTCGCTCTATCTAGTGGAGTATATACTGCGTTTGCCGTTACGAGGTTGCCACTCGAGAATCTTTCTTCCCCAACGTTTATCGGTTCTACAAGCTATATGGCCATTGCCACTTCCGCTTGTAATTCTTAAAGCTATGACAGTTACTCTATTTCTGCTGCGGATATCCTCGTTAAGGATTCAGTCTTGCAATCCGAGCATAGCCTTTACCATAGCTCGCTGAGCGACTCTCAGCGACTCTCAGCTTCCTCGTGCGGCCTGCAGTGAAGAACCAAGTCTCGGTTCCGTATGTTTATCCTTATATCCGTTAATAAAATATTATGTGATCCTCTTAAAAGGCAGCTCTACGTCGATTCCACTCAGTTTTCGCCTGAATTTTAGAAATGAAAACTTATAATACGCGCTTTTGATGCTCACTTCCTTTGGAACTGATAGAACCACGAATTGGATCGTTCCATCCAATATTTGCGATATATTTTC
Source organism: Luehdorfia chinensis (assembly GCA_019845155.1). Lineage (NCBI taxonomy): Eukaryota > Metazoa > Arthropoda > Insecta > Lepidoptera > Papilionidae > Luehdorfia > Luehdorfia chinensis. The sequence goes on along the minus strand of JAHVAK010000234.1, from coordinate 4,936,824 downwards.
ACGTGAATCTCTGAAATATTAATGGAATTTCTCAAAGTTTCCGGATTTACGTCGTCGGGGAATCGACGGCGAGAGAGTGGATGTGATTAAAGATTTCGTGATACATTAGATGTGTGTAAATCAAGTAGAGTAGGTTTTATTCCGTCAAAATTAGTACTAAAAAGTTGTGGAACGAAAAGCCGTTGTATTTTTAAGTAGTGTGATCAACGTACCTGCCTGTCTAACAATAAGTGACCATTGTGAGTCTATTCTTGATACATTAATATATTATTTCTTCTTTAACATACCTCTTTTTAAAACTAGACTAAAAAGTGATTTTTAAAAACGGTTATATAATTTGAACCAAACTGAAAAACGATTAATTTATATTGCATTGTCATCCAGTTCCTAAACTATTTTTAAAGTTTCAACTCCCTATCTCAAGAGGAAGTTAATTTTAAATCTATTAAAATATAATTTACCGAACGAACAAACAGACAGACAAGAAAGTGAGATAATAAAATTCGCGGTAAAAATGTAGGTCTGGCGTCGCACCTGATGATGTGATGGTAGGCCTGGTTGAAAGCAATCGGAACGTTGGACCACAAAAAACGCAACAGCGATTTTCTCTTACCTTACTAAAGTATTTCGCAGAAACTTTACTAGGTGCTACTAACAACTAATCAGTTAACAGAGAGCAGTATCTAAGGTGCGATGTGCTGCCAAGCGTAGCAGTTGCGGCTAATGCTCCTTACATTTTTTTTATTGTATAAAGTTACGAAACGAGCAAAACGCTCACCAGATGGCAAGTGCAACGTCTGCCCATAACAAATGCCACGAAGAAGTGTGACATTTGGCATAATTAATGTGTGTATGGAGAAGAAGCAAGAAACCTAAAATGCCTAATATGTGTTACAAAAACATTAAATAAAATATAATAAAACATTCATTATTTACGTTCACACTGACAATGCCAATCAAATAATAGCATGTCGTTTGTTTACGTTCATACTGCCAAAGTTAAACACATAATGGTATGTGGTCAAATACTTGCATAAAGTAGAGATTGTCGCTATAGAATTTTAAAATATTGCCAAAAAAATAATTACTTAAACTCAGTAACGTTCAAAACTAAAAAAATATATTAACTAAGGTCGACACAAGTTGATCACTAGATTCGTATACAGAGTGAAAATGGTTTGTATTTTTTTATTTACTGGTGGTAGGATTCCTATTCAGGAATCTATCTAGTATAAGTAGATACCACCGCAGTGCCAGTTATGCTGCCGTAAAGCAAGTAGTGTGCAAACATTACTGTGTTTCGGTCTGGATGGCACTGATTGCTAGTGTAATTACTAGGTATGTGAGATTACAGAACGGATGTCTCACGATGAAGAGCGCAGTGTGGTGCCACTATGAAATATTCTGGGTGACACAGAATTTGTTATGGGCCGATGTATGGCTCTTACCATCAGGTGAACGATTTGCTCTTCTCGTCACTTTTTTTTAGATTATACAAGGTTACAAGAACCTTGTATAATCTAAAAAAATCAAGCACCGCCCATCAGAATGGAGGATAAATAATTCACACTATTTTTAATTTTTAATTCGAATCTTAGCAAATTACTTTGTTTCTGTCCTTGAACATCTGTAAGTATTATTTATATAAACACGAGCAAAATAACGCTACGGTAAGTAAATTTTGTTGGACGTTATTTCGAAAAATACATAACGGATTACTCTACTACGTAAAGCACACTAATTTATCAGCACCACTTAAATTTACTTACACTTACTTTAAATTATTATTAAATTTATAGATAGGATGGTTTATAAAAACTATCAATAACTGTCAAAGTGTCGACGAGTAATTGAATTTCTGATTGCCCTCGATGCATTTGAGTACAAGAAGTAACAGGTGTCGATGCTTGGTCGGCTAGATATTAGTTCGAATAGACGGAAACTCCTTTACATTTATGATAGAATATTTTTTTCCAATACTGATTATTTACATACTCTTTAAATGCAATTTTTTTAAATTACTCTTTTTCGTAAAAATGTCTCTGCCCTGAGAACCACGAAAGAGCAGCAAGAAACCCAGCGGGCAGTTTTTTTCTTCAGTTATTTTGAATACAATTTAATAATAAGTCGGGGAAAAAGTCTTTTCGCATATAGTATATATAAACTTGTAATAAATCTCTTTGGCTGCTATTTGTATCTGGCTGGTTTTGATGACATTTAAAAGGTTACATTTCAAAAAAATAAAGGAATTAGTAAAAGTTTGTTTCCAGCTTTTTTTCAATTGTTTTTCTTTTTGTCAAAATGAGTGAATCTAATGAAGATTTTTAACTAAGACTTTTCAATCCGGGAATTTTGATGTCAAAGATGACATCAAAATCCTCGCTCTGGTCAACCTATTACACATAAAATGGACACAATTTTTGAAAAAGTGGAGCAAGATCGGCATATCAGTAGTTACGACATAGATGAAGAACTGGGAATTGACCACAAAACAGTTTTGACCCATTTGAAAAAAGCTCGATATTTTGATGCCTCACCAGCTCATTGAAAGAAATCCAATGAATCGTGAACTCATTTGCGATTCTTTATTGAGACGTAATGAACCGAACCGTTTTTGAAGAGATTTATAACTGGTGATAAAAAGTGGATCGCGTATGCACATGAATGTGCGAAAAAAGTTGGGCTCAATGGTCGGTCAGGCTTCGCAGACTGTGCCAAAACTCGGGTTAACTCGTAATAAGGTGATGCTGCGGGTATGATGGGATTGAAAGGGCGTTGTTCATTATGAGCTTTTACTGCAGGGCAGAACCATCGATTCGGATCTCTGCTGTCAACAACTGATGAGAATAAAAGCAAGAAGTTGAGATAAAGCAGCCGGAATTTATCAATAAAAAGGGTCTTTCATCACGACAACGCTAGACCAGACACATCTTTAGCCACTCCGAACTCAAAAACAAACAGACTTTGACTAGGGGGTGTTAATGCATCCGCCATGTAGCCCTGACCTTGCACCTTTAGATTTCCACCTGTTCCGATCTCTTCAGTATTCTTTAGGTAGTGTCAGGTTAACATCAAGAGAAGACTGCCAAAACTACTTGTTGCGTTTTTTTGCTCAGAATTCCCAAAATTTCTACAGCAACGGGATCATGTCACTACCTTCAATATGGCAAAAAGACATCGAACAAAATGGCACATATATTATTTTATGTATTTAACTTCATATATGAACAATATATGTATATGAAGCAGTAGTGTGGAAACATTACTGTGTTTCGGTCTGAAGATTCAGAGAGCTAGTGTAATTACTGGGCATATAAGACGAAATAACTTATGTCTCAGAGTGACTAGCGCAGTGAGTTGCTACTTTAAAATTAAAATAAATAAATACATATTTAAGAAAAATATATAGTGTAAAGTTTAATATAATACAAAATAAATACGTAACGTATATAATATATAAACAATAGAATAGTTAGTTATTCCTGAGATGATTCTGCCAATATACTAAAAAGAGAGCACGAACTTTTTATTTAGTTATTTTGATTGTTTTATTTGTTGAAGTTTAATATTTAATTAATTTTAAAAGTCTAACGAATGAACTAACTATGCCATGAGTTGAAATGAAATGGATGATATGGTATAGTTCTTGTTAATTATGATTAGAATTTATGTTTAATTAAATTAAGGTTTTGAGTACTGATAGTAGTAGATTGCTCAAAGAATTTTGAAACATTAAATAATACTTCGTTAATAAAGATGACATTTGTCCAATCTTCTTTTTTGCTTCTTACAGAAAGTTGCAACGAGCGGACGCAATGTGAGTGCGTTTTAATAATATTATTCACTTTATTTGCTTCTTAATGTGAAAAGCCATTTTTTTTAAATAATCAGTTATCTATTTTATTTAATATTTGAAATTCTTTCCGTTAATTATAATTATTATAATCATTAATTGATGATTAAAATAATCTTTGTTTTTTCATTAAAAATTAAATTAAACAGAGACTGTAGAAGTTGTTAAATTTGCAAGACATGCTATCAGAAACTCAATACACAAAAAAGATTACCTTTGTGTGATGTTATTGAAGTAATCGTTCTACACCTGAAAATTACGTGATATGGTCGAAGGTGTAAAACCATTCATAGTGTTCTGAAGACGAAACATTTAAGGGTCACGAAATATACTGACAACGTGTCTTAGATTTTTCATCTGGTGTTCGGTGGCGGTGTAAGAAAGTTACAATCTTTTTGATTTCAAATGTGTCGCAAGATTTGATCACAGAAATGCATGGAAAATTCGTCTTTCGACGCTAGAAGGAAAAACATATCGAAAAATCTGAGACATGAGATTTGAAGTCCGCGTGGCTTAGTGGTCAGGGTACTTGGAAGGGTTAGTGGTTGTGTTTGGCATCTGAAAATTATGTCTGAAGAACGCACCTACGATATAAATCACAAATGTAAGTGTGGGGGCGACGTTTTTAAAAAAAGAGATCAATAACGGGAAACAGAGTCTAAGGAGCGTGGTAACTGCGATCATCAATCTGTCTGTCAACTGCCTCGGTTCTAACGAAACTTCCCAACTGAACTTTGTCCAGCAGTGGACAATTTATATGCTGATGATGATATGAAATTCATTTATCATCGCCAATATTTTAACTTAACTGCGCTGTTTAAATACGTTATAAAAATACTGCAAATTTGTACTCTAAACAATCAGCTATATAGAATACTTAGACCTCTTAAATAGACATTATAAAGAGATCCCACCTGTTCTCTTCTTAAAGTCTTCTAAATTTAATTAGATCTCAAAGCAAAATAATTTTTTGGAACTCCAATTATTATGCTCCTTTCCTTATATTTTTGTAGTAAAAGCAAGCTCATGGTTCTTTACAACGTCTCAAGCCACATTAGAGGTGCTTATTCGAATTGGAAAAGGAACTTCCGTAAGCGGAAAATTTCGTTTCGTAACAAAATTGAGCTCTCCTGGAATGGAGCTTTTACTTCAATGACGTATATTCGTACATTGGCTGGTACGGTTTCTAACTAACAATGTAATAAAAATCAAAATAGATAATTTTGATTTTTTTTTTTTATTATACTTTTCTCTCAAATCCTCTCACACATTTTCGTTTATTCATGTACTCGTATCAACATGAATAAACGTGTTAAGCTTTTATTAAACGATACTTTCGAGGTGTCTTTTCTTAAATTTATCGCTGCTGTCTTCAGTATTTCTCATTTAAAGGATTTAACAGTATATCTGTGCTGAGATATTTCATATCGTTGACGTTGAGGCACTAATTTTTTAAAGAATACTAACAATTGTAATAACATTACTAATATTCTTTTTAACCACTTCAAAGCTTAAAACTTGTACTAGGAGGATTCAAGATAATATTCGAATGGCGGGCTCGATCCCGCGACGTCAAGTTTTTCAGTCCAAACCCTAAACCATTAGGCTATCGGCGGTACAATTTTTATTCTTGTTTTAAATTCGGTTGCAGAACTTAATGAATTCTATGATGTGTTTAGTTGTTAAAAAATGAACCAGTTATAAGAATAGCTTTTCTGAAGCAGCCTTAGCCTTAAAAGCGTTCTCCGTTGTGGTCTGAGTATTCAAATTGATGTATCATGATATAAATATGTTTACTACGTATGTACGTAAACGTAAGGGCATTTTTTCGCTCCAATCTACCGGCAAAAGTACCTGTCTAAAGCAGTCATCGTTTCAGCCTATCACAAGTCCACTGCTGAACATAGGCCTCCCCCATAGAAAGCCATAAAAGTTTGTAGCTCTCATATTGGAGGGATTTTGCCATAGTTGCCACGCTTGGCAGGCGGGTTGGCAACCGCAGTTTATTTATTTAGATGTTCCAGGAAGATGCTGCTGCCCATCTCCTGGTTTCAATTTCCCTCTGTCGACTTTTACGACACCCACGGGATGACATGGGGTGGTAGATTCTCTTAGGCCGCTACCACACGGGTATATAGCAGTGGCAGGAGCAAAACCACGCGGCAGACACCAAAAAGCATTTGCTCGACGTCGCTATGTCAGATATGATAGGCAACGGACTCATCACTGAGGATGCTGAAGACCGGGCCAACGGAAAACGTTTAAGTCGAAAAACGGACCTTGGTCATTGACCGGGGAAATTCTAGGGAGAAGACGGATAAAGATTCTCCTACATACCACCGCAGTGCCATTTATTTTGACGTTAAGCAGTAGTGTAAGTAAGCTGAAGAGCACTGTATAATTACCGGGCATCTGACTCCATGACTGATGTTTTGGAGGAAACGGAGACTTGGTGGTGCCACGCAGAAATATTCTGAGTTACACAGCGTTTTTATGAGTAGACTTTGCACTTACCACCAAATAGACGATTTTCGTCTCGTCGTTATCTATATAAAAAAATGTATAATTATAAGTAGATTAATACATAATACATTTCACATTTAAAACACAGACTCGAAAATCAACAATTTCAGTTTTTGCGCAAATGTTTGCTCCGGCTAGGATTTGAACCCAGGACCCGTGACGTCTAACCAACTAGGCCAAAAAATCGTCATATGATATAATCTACTCCAATTCAAGTTCCAGGCTAAGGTGGTGAGTGGTGTTTTATGATAGCAGAAAAATGCACTATGATTTAGTTGGAATAGTATCTAAATTACTTTGTACTTTTATACAAACTTACATTCATATAATTAATCTTGCTTATCCCATTGTCTCCGCACTGCATTTGTCTAAGCTCATGAAACTGCGACAGACTCTCGACTTTGGTCATAAAAATTTAGGGCTGCCAAGAACTTTCTGATGACAACTTCAGTTGTAATGTTAGAAGTTGAATGATAACATGGTTTTATATTTACGCGAATATTATGCGTTTAATAAAACTATTTTTACGGATTTTATCGCATTTAATTATAACGACCGATACCGCGTGGCCTAGTGGTTAGCGTACCTGACTTCTACGCCGCGGGTCCTGGGTTCAAATCACAGAGCCAACATTTGTGCAAAAACAAAAAATATGGGTATTCGGGTCTGTAAAACGTACCCACGACACAGGAGAAATCCTACTGTGAGAAACTACTTACAACTCGACGTTTCTAGCGCTTTACAGCACCCGTATTCACGGGAGGCATAATGTGTCAAACATCTTGATGTCATAGTTAATCCGGGGTTTTCACAATTAGTTTATGTCTGATCTACGCAAAATGAGCTTACAGTGTCTTGAATTCTTGCAGTGGTATGCTTGGTTTTTGATTTAATTTTATTAATTATAGGATCAAAAGCCGGTGTTATCGCGATATCTAATATTATTATTTATTAAAAAAACGCTATTAAGTAAAAAAATATAAACGCGATAAAATCCGTAAAATCAGTTTTATTGAACAGGTCCAATATCAATTTTTAGTTATGATTTAATTATTTATTTAAATTTTAATTAATAAAAAACTACCCTCACTAGGATTTCTCCTGTATCGCGTGTGTGTTTTACAGACTTAAATTTTACATGCACAAATAGACGTAGCGGTCAAGTACTCTGACCAGTAAGCTACGCTTTTTTAATGTTTAATTATTGTTAGTTTATTTATTGTTTATTTAGTGTTTAATTTATTTTTATTGACTTAATAAGCAGTTTCTGTTAAAGTTTCTGTTAAGTTTGTCAAAATATAAGAAGGATTTCGGCAGTGGAAGTATAATTACTAGTTTACTTAATCGTTCGGATTGGTACAAGGACGGTACGGACAATAAAACATGACCATCAATGGAAATGGAAAGTTCCCGAATGACAAACTCAAACTAACGGAGAGTAAGAAAGTCCCACTAGATGAAGCGAAAATCACACAATGTGTCCAAACAGTTTCATAGTCGCAAGTGTAATAAGGTCGTATTTTGTGGCAGTCTGTCTCCCAGTCTAATAATGCTTAGCAAAGGACTGGAATAATTTGCCTGCATCAGTCTTTCCGTTCGATTACAATGCTAACTCCTACTAAGCTAGTGTACTTACCATCCAAAACTATTTCCCCATTTACCATCACGTGGGGTCGTAGTTAAGTAATAAAAATAATATAACAAAAAATCGAAAGTTAACTATAATGGTCAATGGCAGTGACTGTGATATATTTGCAAGAAACTGCGGTAGTAAATCTAAGTTCCGCGTAAGACCTGTTGATGAAAATCAATACGACTTTAATTTGTAAGCATTGTCTTCTAAATATTGAATAGGCCTTGCCAGTAACCAAGTAATAGTAGAAGTCTACGAAATATTGTTTTTTTTTCTATACCAGTAAGTTAAGAGGCGAGCAAAATGTTCACCCGATGGTAAGTGCAACGACTCATCATAACAGATGCAGCACCAGCCCGAACACCTCTACGCGGCACTACACTGCGTCCGTTACTCTGAGACGTCAGTTCTTAAGAGTCATGTGTCCAGTAATTACACTTAATTGATCGCCAGTCATTCCAGTCTGAAGAACACTGAAAGCTAATGTAATTATTGGGCATCTCTGGGTGACTGGCTCAGTGTGGTCACAGAAATGTTATAGTAGCATATGTTAATACATATAATACAGCATATGTTATGAGCAGGCGTGTACTAACCATCGGGTAAAAGTTTTGCCCGTCTCCTCACTTTATCTTACAAAAAAGTCCATGAGATTGTTTTTTCAGTCCCCTTAGTCGACTTTTACGATACACACAATATGAAATAAGCGATTCTCTAATTCGCCACAATGCGGCGGAATAATAATAATTAAAACTTATTGTGTGTTCAATTTTCAAAATCATGGGCGACACAATCGCTCTAAGAATTGTATCATTTTGACATTGTTTTGACATAATTGGAAATATGCTGGTTGGCAAAAGCTCATTTACATGTGACTTAATATCTGTAGGCACGCTCCATTGAAAGTAAGTGCATTTTAAGCAGTATATTAAATATTTTAATGATTATTCTTTCTTCAAAAATAGCAGTCTTAAGATAACTTTAAATAAATAAAGTAAAATATATTAACCATCCGTACTGTTTATTGTTACTATGTGCTCGGCGCTGAAGGAAAATATCGTGAGGAAACCTTCATGTCCGAGAAATATTTTGAAGCAGAGTGGCGGATTCTTCCCGGCTCCAAAAATCCTCTCAGAAATTATAGGAGGCCTGTACTCGGCGGTGGGACATTTATAGGATTTTACTTTACTTACTTTACTTTACTGCTTATTGTTTAATATTAAGATATAATGTAATTGCTTTACAAAAGTTTGACTTTTTAAATTCAATCGAGTTTAAATGTTTGCTACTGTATCAAATTTGATAATGGAATAATTATAGTAAAAGCGTTCAATAGGTCAATAGGTCTTGGGACTTAAAACTTAAATGTGAAATAAAAATCAAACTTCAATGTTTCCAACAGATTCCCTAGACATTTTCTCATGCAAATGTGGCCTACAATGTTTTCAACAAATTATCAAGCAGACTTAGAGTTAATGAAAAACCGGGATAACTTCCATAAAACACACGTGTCGAGTGGCAACCCTGCCCCGCGGCCATTACATAAATAATGGAGCCATGTTTATTGCCGCCATTTTGAAGACAAATGGATAGTTATTACGGCCCACTCCGTTTTACATTCGCTCTTCGCGTTGCAAAATTAAAATATTGTGTATTACTTATTTTATACGTAGTTTAACTGCGTACGAGTCGATTTAGTGGCAGTTACGGATGTAGGAGCAATTTTATATTTTTTTCGCAGAACGGTTTGGTTTTTCATCCATTTATTTCTCCCTAAGGGGTGCACGAGCTGTGTAACTTGTGATTTGCATTCTATTTTGTAACAAAAAGCACCGTGCTAATAAATTCTCACGCGTCACTAAGTCTTATAATTGTGTAACAAAAAACATAGGTATTGTTGCTCTTCACAGCAAAAAACACATATAATTCTACATTGATTCTCTCGTTGCACGACACACTTATTGCATCGTATTATTTCCATACATACTAGGTGGATTGAAAAGTACTCAGCCTAACACAGATCCATTCAATTCTAAAAATCAAATCTACCCACATTATTTAGTTCAGTTCAGACTAGTTCATTGTGTGAAGTTCGAAACGTGTGCGATAATTAGTTGTGATTTTATAAATTTATTAACAAAGTAATCGGTCATAATTTCCGCGAATGGATCAAATCGAGCAGCGTGCCGTCATTAAGTACCTCCATAAGAAGGGGCTATCATCAAAAGCCATCCATGATGACATGGTCAGTACATTAGGCGATTGTGCTCTGTCATATTCATCCGTCAAAAAATGGATAGCAGAATTTAAGCGTGGTAGAGAGAGTGTGAAAGATGAACCCCGCTCTGGAAGGCCTTCGACGTCAACTACTGACGAAAATATTAAAAAAGTACTTGATTTAATAATGGGAGACTGCAGATTAAAAATTAGAGAGATAGCCGAGATTATAGGCATCTCTTATGAACGAACTCAAAACATCATTGTCAACGAGTTGGGTTTCCACAAGGTGTCTGCGAGGTGGGTTCCGCGACTGCTTTCAGTTAAACAAAAAAGGACGCGATTGACTATTTCCCGCGACTGTTTGGAGTTATTTGAAGCCGATGCAGATGATTTTTTGAATCGTTTTGTTACTATGGACGAAACATGGGTTCATTACTGTACACCGGAAACAAAACAACAATCAAAACAGTGGAGAAGACCTGGTTCACCACCCCCTAAAAAGGCTAAGTCGATTTTGTCGGCAAATAAGGTGATGGCTTCAGTATTCTGGGACTCGAAAGGTGTGATTATGATTGATTATCTTGAAAGGGGTCAGACTATAAACTCTGATTACTACTGCACCTTACTACGTCGTTTACGAGAGGAAATAAAAGAAAAACGTCGAGGAATGCTCAGAAGAAAAGTCCTGTTTCATCAAGATAACGCCCGTGTTCACACGTCAGTACAGTCAATGGCTGGAATTCACAACTGTGGCTTTGAACTGTTACCGCATCCGCCGTATTCACCTGATCTGGCACCATCAGACTTCTTTCTGTTCCCTAACCTAAAAAAGCACTTGGGAGGTCAAAGATTTTCGACAAACGACGAGGTCAAAGCAGCTGTAGACGCATATTTTGACTCTTAAGGAAGAATCATTTTTTTTTAACGGTCTAAATGCTTGGAAGGGGAGGTGGCAAAAGTGTATTGAACTTGATGGTGATTATGTAGAAAAATAAAAATATAACTGATTTAGTATGTGTTTATTTTCTTGGTTAGGCCGAGTACTTTTCAATCCACCCTCGTACTAAGTGCGATTCATATTCTTTTTTGGATTATTTTCAAGCTTTGAATGAAATATTTAAATGATTATTTTCAAAGACTATCTAAGGAAAGCTTAGTAGCGTAAGAAAAACACTTTGTGATAAAAAAATTGTTATACATTTTATATGAGAAACTATAAGCGGACTGATTCGAATTAACATGCTAAATCTATTTAATATACATATTTAATATGCCATTGATGGCAGTCACAGAAGCAACAAGGCTATATTATATAATTATGTAATAAATTACTTAATATAATCAGGCGTTACTTTGCAAACAGCCATTACAATGAAGGAAAGAAAGTTAATTTGCTGTTAAGGTGATCCGCATGCAAAATTTAAAATGTTGTGTTTTACCTAGTTTTTTAAAAGCACCGGCCGCCCACGTGCAATAACGTACACTAGCAAACTCGGAGTACCGCCACCGGGAGCCGCCAGCAGATACCCTCCACCACTACAACACTTCTATTAGGCAATATACACCACTGAAGTCGAGACCACGACACGTGTTTTACTTCAAAACGAGGCATTATCAAGTGATATTGACTCTACGTCAGTCACTCGGCGTCTGAAAATATATATGTGTAGTATTGAGAGAAACTGTGTCTTTATTATAAACAGTTCGTAAGTAGTTCAAAAAAAACCTTACAAAAAGAAACTTACAATGTTCAAAATAAGAACATTTTGTAAGTTTCTAGAAAAGTCTTTTACTACAATCGTGAGAAGTGGATTAAATTAATATTGTTTATAAGCTCAATATGTCCTACAATATTATGAGTATGGTAAAAGAAAAAAAATATGGAGAAAGATTGAACCTATGTGAAAAACGGTGACTTCTACTGGGAGTACATACATACATACAATCACGCCTTTTTCCCATATAAAGGGTAAGCCGAGAACACACCAGCCATAGCTCACTTTTCGTCCTCGCGGGAAACGGGACGTGACGGGTGGCGAACCACGTTGCCGCCATTCTGGTACGAGTCAAAAATTCTAACTCCCCATTGCGATTCCTGAGAGGACATATGATATTATTCTGCGCGAATAAAGGCTGTCCGTACAATACCCTAGTCGCCTCTTACGACACCTCGGTAGGTGCTATTCTATTCTGCCGAACACCTATCTGAAACATTAACATTTTAAACTTTTACTAAAACGTGTGACTTTATGTATTACAAAAGTATTTACTTCTGTTGAGATTTAAACCAAGGCCCCAAACTCAGCCAGTAGGTACGCTTATTTTTTTATTGGATAAAGTGTTGAAACAATATATAAATACTGAATAACTGGCCCTAGAGTGGTACCTACGGATTCCTGCATAGGAACACCACCACCAGCGACGTTGACTGCTCTATATTCATGGGAAATTCCTTATCGGCGAACTTTTTTGCCCATCTCGTCACTTTCTCATATAAAAAAGAAAATCTTCAACTCAACAACGTACAGATAGAGAACTTTCGGCTAATTATAATATAACTGTTGGTAGGATTCCTATGCAGGAATCCGTGTAGGTAGGTACCACCCAAGAGCCGGTTATTCTACCGTGAACCAGTAGTGTGCAAACATTACTGTGTTTCGGTTTGAAGGGCACTGTGAGCTAGCGTAATCACTGGGCATAGGAGACTTAAGAACTGATGACTCAGGCGCGCGACGGGCGCAGTGTGGTGCCACACAGAAATATTCTGGGTGAAACAGCATTTTTTGTGGGCGGACGTTGCACTTACCATCAGGTGGACGTTTTGATCGTATCGTCACCTTATACAATAAAAAAAAACTTCTTATTTTCAGAATCCTGACATAGTCCTCGTGCATTATCTAAATGTGCCGTACCCGGATGACAACAAGTTGGCTACAGTGGCACCCAGCTTGGCACTATGGGCAGATAAGAAGGAGTGGACAAAAGACGAATTAGTTAGCCAACTAAAGCCGATGTGTAAGTTTTTTTTTAAATATTATTGTTTATTAAAGCAGATGAATCGGTAATTGCCAAAGAAGTTTATTATTTCTCAGACATGTATGTATCCTCACGATTTTTCACATTCATTCACCGCTGAGCACGTGTCTCTTAAAATCACAATCGATAATTTATGTTTAACCGAGGATCGAACGCAAGTCCCAAATATAAGACGAGCGCCTGGCCCCTGAGCTTCCATGGCTATGTTACTTCGGTATAAAATTATAATTAAATATCTCATCAGATCATTTAAATTTCTTATTTAGAATCGCCGTGTGGTAGCGGCTTAAGAGAATCTACCACCCCATCTCATCCCGTGGGTGTCGTAAAAGTCGACAGAGGGAAAATATAAATCAGAAGATGGGCAGCAGCATCTCCTGGAACATCTGAATAAATAAACTGCGGTTGCCAACCCGCCTGCCAAGCGGCAACTATGGCAAAATCCCCCCAAAATGAGAGCTACAACTTTTGTAGCAATCTATGGGGGAGGCCTATGTTCAGCAGTGGACTAGTGATAGGCTGAAATGATGATGATGATGATGATTTAGAAAAAGATGCGCAAAATATTTCTAAAATTATTTAAATGAATACGAATAATTGTGTTGGGTGGCACAAGTTCGTCGTTTCAGCCTATTCATAATAAAAGCACAAGTTCATAATGTTGAAAAAAAATTCATAACTGTGAAACACAGCAAATTAATACGAAACAAGGAAAGTTGGCGGCCCACTGTTGAATATTCATAAGTAAAGGAATGAAAATCAATTTTAGTATTCGTTTTTAATTCCAGATCCTCATGAATGAGATCGCTTTCAGAATACATTGATAAAGTTTTTGCTGCCGGAAACAAAAGCATGACTGATTTATTTTGCCACATTCGGAGTTTTTAATTGTTTCAAAGGCGGAACTCCATTCAATTTATTGAAAAAACAAAACTTTTTTGATGGTAAAGATATTTCAAAGATGTCGTAATAGCGACAGCTATGTTTATAACTTAGACAAAGTAACCAAAACTTAAGTCAGTGGGAACACTACTGATTCACGGAAGATTAACTGGCACTGCGCTGGTACCTATCTATTTTACGGATTTTGGTACGGATTCCTACATAGTACGTACTTATTTTGGTACGGATTCCTACATAGGAATCCTACCGCTAGTAGAATTATTGAAGACATTCTTCTGGCCGATTTTCGACCACGGACACAACTACTGAATACCGATATTATAGTGCCACAAGTTTACGCGCAAAAACAGGGGCACACAATCGGCCCAACCTACCCGTGCCTGATGCGTGCTGATGCGATGAGGTAGGCTAGGATATAGTGTCAGAGACACAAGGACAACCACAACACAACCAGACTCGAAAACAAACAATTTGAGTGTTTAAAAAATGTTGGCTTCGGCTGGGATTCGAACCCAGCCGAAGCCTGGCGTGGTAGTCATGCACCATAAACACTAGGTCACGCGGTCGTGTCGTTGTTATAATACGGTACTTTCTGGTGACAAAATCTTTCTTCATCAATCGGCATCATTCACTGTGAAGCTTTAATTTATTTATTTCAAAGAAATTTATGACTTAATTTCTTAAGTGGGGCGTTTTCAAATCGATTGTTACTATATTTCGATATTTCTTTTTTGCTTAGAGAAAATGATCATGGCATGTAAAAATTATACTATTAATTATTTTAAATTTTAATTATTCATTTGCATTTTTCTCTTTTATCACCATATATTTAATACTAGCTGTTACATGTCTTCTTCGCTGGGCGTAATGTGTCCCACGATATACGTTTTATACGTTTTATATTATTTAGGAGTTATTGCTTGTAAAATCCGTTCATTGTGGGTGTCTATGTCAGGATAGGAATATGTATGCCAAGTTTCCTGTCAATGGGTCTTGTAGTTTCGGAAATATCGTAATGGGTAGTAAATCGCTTTTACGTATGTAGATAAACATTAATACCTGATTTATTTATGCCTATTCTGGCTTTGTTTAATACTAGGAGAGACATTTTTAGATAAAAAATTACAAAAGTAAATAAATCCATAGCTATTTAGTTAGTATTATTGAATTTAGTCCGGCAAAATAGACATGAATAATAAAAACTTAATAAAACAATTATAACTAAAATACTTTTTATTGCCAAAAAGGATTTACATGGATTACAGTAAATAATTGGATTAATATGGAGTTTCAAGATGGAAGGGGCCTTTATTTGGGGCGAATTGGGTGAATTAACAAAATGTAGTCAAGCTGCCTAGTAACTCAATTAGTGTGTATATAATGGAGTACGTACTCGTAGAAGGGTTTATCACGTGAAAACTGCTTTCTTAGCAGTTTTCTGGGATAACCACAGTAGCTTACTTTGATAAAATTGGGAAAAACTAGAACATCTATTAAAGTTTAATTTTAAATACGTCATTGCGTTAAGAGTTTGAAGGGTTGTCTTGAGTTTTATATTATTGAACGTCGTATCTTCTGCTTGTATATGGTTGAATGTCGTATCTACACGCTTTTATAATATTTGTGCGAGCAACAACTTTATTATTTTTTGGTAAAAATATTTATAATGGTTCTTACTTTAATGTGAAAACCTACTTGACTCATTAATGCCATTGGAATGAAAAATAACCTTTATTTTAAGTTGAGTTTCATTTTCAACAATAAATACAAATACTATTTTAGTTCCCAATATCATTTAATAAAACTATTCTTTTCCATTTTCAGTTTTCAGTGAAGATGAACCAGACCTTAATAACGAACTGGAAATATCGGTACGTATCAAGTTTATTTGTTAACATATATTACATTAAATATACTCTGATCCTTTTGCTATAGTAAAATTTTAGGGCAAAATGTTTCAGACTGCTGAGACTGTTGAGGCCATTGTAGGGCAATTAATGGAGAAGCAGCGTGCTGCCCGGGCTGCAGCATTAGCTAGGCAACTGGAATGTGGCTGTCCTGATTCCACATGCCAAGATTCTCGGACATGTGCTCATCCTTTACGTCGCATTCAAGCAGCAAAACCACCACCGTCAGACCACCACGTATCTTCTACTACAGGTCCATCTCCGAGACCCATATCACAGCCCCCGCGTCAATACACTAGAGATCATAGAACTTCTACGCAGTCAGCATCACCGTTATTGTTATCTCTAGGACAGATTCAAGGAGGCGGAGGCTTGTTAATTTTAAACGGTGCCGGTAATAGTTCCCAACAACATTCGTCCCTCGTTTCTCCTTTGTCAGTCACGTCGTTTGTTTGTGAAGAGCCGAGAGATAGATATCGACATCAATATAAACCAACATTTGTATTGAAAAGAGAATTGCCAGACAGCCAACCATCTTCTTGTCTTCATAATTCTGATTCCACTTTTGAAGTGGAAAATCAGGTTGAGGAGAAAATTAATGTGGATAATTTTGAAAGAAAAATAAAAATGGAGCCTCGAATAAGGAATCAAGTAATTGCTAGTGCTCCAGCTACACCATCACGGTATCCTGATTTAGTAGAGCGCTTAGAAAGTAAAATATTAACAGATAACTGTGATGATACGTTAGTTTTATTAGGTACAGATGGACATTTAGGGCATCCTAGCGGATTTTTTGATGAGACCTTGGAGCTCTCACATGAAGATATCCAGAAAACGTTATCAGCAAATATGCCGACATGTGAACTAAACAGAAGTGGAACTAGATCTACAGAAACTGCTAATGTTATGGTATCAGGGATAGATACGATGGATTTCATAGAGAGCTGTGAAGCAGTGGCTTCTCCAACACAAGTAGTGGATGATAATGTTTTTGTCAATTTGGATGCTTTTGACATGTTAGGAGATTTTCCCGAATTAGAAGTTCTCGATCCAAGTTCTATTTCAACCAATCCAGTGGTAAGTTTTGGAGGTCGTTCTGTAGTGTGTACAAGTTTTATCAGTAAACTAGTTGCCTTGAGATTATTATTTTCTGCATTAACTTATGCATGATTAACTTTTAATTTGTGGTATATTATTATATGGTCAAATAATAATAATAATAACTAAAAAAACATAGCTTTCGTGTCTATGTTATTAAGACAGTGCTTACTTTTATTCTATCTTATACGTACATGTAATCTAAGGGATAAAAATACTGTTACAAGAATGTCGCAGTTTTTCCGAATTTTTAAGTCTTACTAATATTTTTTATATAAGTATTTAGTATTTGTATAAATAAAATAAACTTAAAGAAATTCTTTTTTTGGATTGTTATTCCCAATTTCTTATATATTTTACAACCAATCATAGATGGTTATTCATATCACTGTGCAATGTATTCGCGCATAAAACTATGGTCTCCTTTTGCAAGATAGTAATAAAAAAATGATATTTGATTTTTTATCATTTTAGCCCTCATGTGGTAAGTCATCGCCCGCTGATGACGGAAATGAAAAAATGCAAATGGATTGTACTGGTGAAAGCGCTTTGAGTATTACTGATTACTCACCTGAATGGGCTTATCCTGAAGGAGGGGTAAAGGTTTTAGTTGCCGGGCCATGGACAGATACTTCAGATCAATATACGGTTCTCTTCGACAATTTTCCGGTTCCATCGATACTAGTCCAGAGTGGTCTTTTACGATGCTATTGTCCAGGTGAGCATTTTTTTAATACTCGTTTTTTAATAGGTTTCATAGCAACACTTTCGTTGAGGTGGCCAGTGTTTAATAAATCGCATTTTGTCATTTTTATTACGATTAATTTTTAATATGTTAGTGTAGCGTTAGTTAAAGGGCGGTGTTCAGTACACACAGTAGTACAGTAGAGAAACATACATACTTGAAAAACAAGTAAGATTTCTGTATTGTATAAGAAAATGCACATGACAGATAATATCATATGCAAAGGGCTTATTAAGAAATTATCATCCAAATAATGAAAGATTTTCTTTAGCTTGTATTTATTTATTTTAACTGAGTATGTACTGCATTGGGTAGTTAACTTTTCTGTAATCTAATCCGGTAGCTCCTCTGAACTATAAAGTGAGTATTGTCATTAAGTGGTTATGTAGTAGCATAAGATAGTAAAACGTAAAATAATAATAGATTATTAGAAGGTTAGCGTGAAATCTATCAATATTTAATATATAACTGATTGTGTAACAATATCTTTTTCAGCCCACGAAGCAGGTCTGGCAGCTCTACAAGTCGCCCGCGGTGGTCGCGTTGTTTCAGATACAGTAGTTTTCGAATACAAGGCAGGTCCAACCCCAACTCCGTCATCACCAGCATCTGCTCCATTACCGTCGTTGGATTTTCGGCGGTTTTCACTTTTGCAACGATTACAACGACTACATGGCCGACTGCAGGTGAAGACTGAACCTATGGATGATAACAATCAGGTACCACATTTTTGATATATTTTCATATGATTAAAATTTAGCTAGAAGTGACAAATAGTAAATATTCGTAGCGTATAACAACTTTATTTAATATAAAAACTGACCAAATGTCCAACTTGGCTTAATTGTCATTTGATCTCTCTATATGACCTTTGGCTCCAATGTCAACTAAACGGGCCGATAGGTGTACGGCAGAGTAGAATAGCACTTACATGTTTTCTTTTGAGGTGTCGTAAGAGGAGACTAAGATATTGTTCGGACAGCCTTTTTCGAGCAGAATAACACCATAATATGCAATGCTGTCACTGCTTGTGGGGTCGACAAGATAAATAATAATAAAAAACAATATACATATTTAACACTATACAGTTTTTCAACTGACATACATTTAATGTATTACATAAAATATATATAAAGTTATTCATCAAGGAAAATAGTAATTGATTTAAAACAATATGCAAATACTTTTTTCAGGTGGAAGATGTTCAACTCTACTCGAATCCAAAATTTGAAGAGCGCCTTGTTACGTTTTGTAAGATACTTAGTTCACGTTCCTTGGGTAATACCGAAGGTTTTACCACAGAACCCGGGGAAGATAATTCAACAATTCTTCACTTAGCTGCTGCTTTGGGATATTCCAAGCTCACAACAGTATTACTTCGTTGGAGACAGGATGACAACAGCTTGGCTTTGGAGAAAGAAGTAAATTTAGGAGCAAGGGATAGCGATAATTGTACCCCGTTGGTGAGAGAAAACTTTGTTTGAAATATATGAATTGAAAGTGATATGCTTTTATACTCGACTCTACTTGTGTTGTTATGTTATACCTAAACTAAAATATACTAGAAATAAAAAATAAAAACTTAATTTACGACACAATATATTTCAAGTATACGGTCCATTGCTAGACATAAACTCTCCCAAGTATTTGCGCTAATATTCACGCTTTGGCATGTGGATTGACAATTGCAGTATTTCAGCCCGAACCGTACTAGGCGCTGCTGCCAATCACTTTTTACAATAACGTGAGATGTTTCTGGCATTTTTATTGGCTATTAAATAGAAAGGTGTACAAATTGCGCCATCATGTATATGGCAAAGGTTGGATTTTTTTTAATTAGAATTCATTTAAACTGTAACACATTTTTAGTTGTTTTCAAAAAATTAGTCGTTTCAGTAATATTATCTTTATAACTGAACCTTTCCAACTATTAGCTTAATTTTACTGCTGCATTACTAATTTTATGGTAATGTGTTTTAATCTGCCGATAGATTGCGCACAGAGAGTCGGCTTGATCGGGAACGGACCATTGTCTTATCGAAGACGTGCATAACGTAGCAGCATAACGCCGCGGCGTTTTGCATGATGGGCGACGGGAACCAAATTAGCAATTATTATTGGCTACGAGGTCTTTGCCATCTAGACTTTAGTGCTGACAATGTAGCTACCGTTTAATTGTTTTTTGTGAAAAGATGTACGAACCAGTGACCACTTACCTTAAAGTGGTATGGGTATTTGTTTACACCTTTATTACTTCATTCCAGATGGTTGCAAGCGCGGCAGGGCATGTGGAAACTGCAGTAGTCCTAGCCCGTTGGGGCGCTGGGACCCGGCAGGAGGCCGGTGGGCGTGCAGCCGCCGCTGCGGCACGACGCGCCGGTTACATGCGCCTTGCGTCTCTACTTGATCGCATTCACCCACCCAGTGGCGACGCCGTATTCCGTAGACCTCATAAGTACATATCAAAGTAACTTTTCATAAGTTTTTGTAACCTGTATACTTACGCCTAAGTCAACAGTTTTATTCTAATGTTTTGACATGACTGATGATAACATTAAGAAAACTTTAGTTACGAATTAGATCTGCTTTTGTTTTAGATGATATTATTAGATAATACATGATTTACAACAATTTTACTAGTGGTAGGATTCCTATGCAGGAATCCTTCTAGGTAGGTACCACCCCAGGGCCAGTTATTCTGCCGTGAAGCAGTAGTGTGCAAACATTACTGTGTTTCGGTTTGAAGGGCACTGTGAGCTAGCGTATTCACTGGGCATGTGAGACTTCAGACCTTATGTCTAAGGATGATGGGCTCAGTGTGGTGTCACGCAGAAATTTTCTGGGTGACACATCATTTGTTATGGGCAGACGTTGCATTTACCATCAGGTGAACGTTTTGTTCGTTTCATTACACTATCTAAAAAAAAAACTGCGACATTGGATTGGAAACGCGCATGGAACTTTATTAGTTATATTTTTTTTATTTATGAATTTGTTTAATATAATTTCAGCTTGTCACAAAAAGGCCGTGCTGGTAGTTTGGAGTGCAATTTAGTAAAGCGACCTTCTATTGACAGCGGCATAAATATGGCGGATGCATTTAGATCCAGCTCAGCTATAGACAAGTCAGATAATAGTTCTTCAGCAAGGTAAGGATAATAATAATTAGATTTCCTTAATAGTATAGTATGTAGTAATAGAATCTGTAGCTTACCGCAAATCTTAAAAAATCCTGCAAGATAATAAAGGTCAGATTGTAATTAGATGATACAAAAGTCTAGTAGTATAAGTATAATTATGGACAGACGTTGCACTTGCCGTCAGGTGAACGTTTTGCTCGTTTCGTCTCATTATCGAATAAAAATAAAATAAAAAAGAGAAGACGATGATATTCAGCAGATTCTATTAGCATCACAAAAATTAGTGACTCCTTTTATCTTGTCAGTTTCTTTTACACGTCTTTAAGGTATCTAATTTTATTAAAAAAATGGCTACGCAAACCTATATATATTTCACCAGTTATTGCAGTTTTTATTTGAAAATTAATAAATTTAATACATTATTCTAGTATTCACATATAACAAAGAGTCATGCGTCTTTCTCACTGGGGTAGGCAAATACCACGAATTTCCACTCGCTACGATCCTAACACACATCTTTCGCTTCTTTAAACAGTATTTTCATACAAGCTCGCCGGTTGCGGGTACTTTTGGCGTGGTTTTGCGAGTAAAACGACTTCGATGTGATCGTGATACGTTCGCCTATGTCGACCTTTACCGGCTTGCTTATTCACACTCGCCTCATAAATCTGTTTCGTTAATTTTCTTTGATCCATTCCCTCTATGTTTCCAACCCATCAGCATCTCCAACCATCTCATTCTTTGTCACTACATCATCTACCACACCACAACGTTCTCTTATCATGCTGTTCCTCAATTTTTCCATCAAAGTCACTCCAGCTTCTCAAACGTTTTATTTCCACTGCATTAATTTTACTTCCATGCTTCTTCTGCCAGACCCAACATTCACTACTATACATAAGTGTGCGGACCAATACTTCCCTATGTACAGCTAGTAGTCACTTTTGTTTACGTTCTGGCTACACATAAAGTTATGCAGGACACCATACACTTGATTTCCTGGCAACACTCTTCTGTTTCTCGTAAATTTTGAACCCAAGTATACAAACTCTTTCACTTGTTCAATTCTTTCTCCTTCAAAAAACTCTGCAGTAGATAATATTTTTGGTCAATATTACATTTACATTTGGAAAATATTTAATACTTGTAAATTAATAATGTAAATGTAAGACAAAAAATATTTACACATGCTAAGGCATATTTTTGATCGTTTATAATGTGGGAACATTGATTTTTGGTTTATTTATATAAATAAAGTGTTTATAATTATATGTTTTTAACTTTCTTCGCAGGTGGGAGAGAAGCATGTCACTGCCGTTGGATTCGGATACTTCAGAAGATAGTTTAGGTGATTCAAAAATTGGCAGACGCATGGATCTGGCTCTTTGTAAGTCTATCAAATTATCATCTATTTCCATTCCATAGACAGTTAAATTTTCATTTGCTGAAGATTATTTATTTAAATCGGCACGGCGCCTTTAATAAAGATCGAAATTTCTTAGTTACTTTTTGCTTTTAACGCGGTGATAAAGCGGATAAGGGCAAAGGATTCGTCGACGTTGTCAACGGTATTAAAATTGTCGTGCGAAGTGAGTTCCTTCTTCTTAATATTGACCTAATCACTCATAAAGGTAAGAAAAATATTAGAGGAAAAGTTCCTTGGTCTATAATGACTTTTTCGTAATAAACAGTCGTGTGGTTAATAGCTAATGAAGTACATAATTACGTTATTAAAGAACCATAGAAATTTAGAAGTGCTTAAAAGATCGTCATTGAAGGGAATAATGTCAAAATGTTAAGAGAGCTTTAGTAAGTACACAAGAGTAGAGAATCTGATGGTAGTAACGGCAGAAGGAGCTCACTCGCTGGCAAGCCGTGCCCACGCCCGCTGTTGTGCAGGCGAGACGGCGCCCCGGCGGGCGGCGAGCCCGCTCATTGACGTGGAGGCGCTGTCCACAGCCTCTTCGCCCGCCGCCTCCCCACCACCGCCCTCTACCACAGGTCAGTTCGCTGCCGCACGCGAAACGGTATAGACGTCTCTGAAATTGAATAAAATAAGTTTTGCAAGACATTAATTTTCATTTAAGTATAATTTTAGAAACGAAAATATTTTTTCTAGTAATTTACTATTGATCAATTTAAATGAGGGAAAATTCGAATTTAGAACTTTTCGTTCTTATTAAACAAATTGTTTTTTTTTTCGTTCTTTTTCTTTTTCTTATTTTCTTGTGATATAAACCTCATCAAATACTACTCTTATTTTAATTTCAGTTAATTAAAAAAAGACAGGTCTATACCATTTCAAGGCACAGCAATCCCTCCGCTCGACTATTTCGATGTTGTGAATGTAGTAGTTGCATTGCCGCTAAGGCCGCCCGATCTTCTTCTTTACAATGGTTGTCTGTATCTTTGTCCCTCTCTATCGCCAATCTGTAGACTGGAACGTCATCGCTATCGGTAGACCACTTGTAGTTTCTTCAGTTGTTCTGTATCCAAATTCGAGCGGAGATTCCAGGTGTTGATGATAGTAGATGTAAATAAAGCTAAACCGAATTCATTATCTTGTTATCTAAACCCCTTTTTTAAATTAATAAGGCACCTATACAATCTAGATAATCTTCTAGAAATATTACTACACTTAATCTCAAAAAAATATATAAATTAACAGACATGAAATTCATAGATTGAAATATTATAAACATTTTCTTCACTTGCCTTTAAAAATAACGTACTTGACAAAAAAGTTCGGTTTAGTTTATTCGCTGTTGTTAATCGGTGTCGCTTTCAATGGTTCGTATCGGTCCACTCACAACAACTGTACCTTCAGACACTTCATAAACAGATCGCTTATTCTTCGAATGTCTCCAGAAATAAACTCTCAGAACACAAATTTACAGGTCCGGAACACTTCATAGCGACTAATTGACAGTACACGGCATGACGATTCAGCTGATTGCATGCATTGATATCTATTTGGAGCTTTTTATGTGTAGTGATAAATTAGTTTTATGTTAATATTTAGACACGTGAGTGTTGTTTAGTGTTTTACGATCGCACATCATTACACTATTTACTGTTTTGGCTTAAGGTATATTGTATTGTTCACTATTTAAGTCACATTGCTAGAACCTAATTTCGACTGTAGAATATTCCAGAAAAAAATTAAAATTTCATGAATATACTTGAAATTGAATCGTTATTAATTTTTGATACACAAAAAATTTATTTCAATTAAGCGTTTTACGTATAGACGTATAGATCATTTTTTTTTAAATTAAAGTTCAGTCTTACTGGATTTAAATTATTATTTGTTTTATTTATTTTCGATAATGTTGAATTGAAATGATTATTTAATCAAAAAACTGACTTCAACGCATCAGCTACAAACAAGCTCAAGCAAATTTAAGAGTTTCATGATATTCTCAAGGATTCCATCATCAGAACTTAACCATAATACCCCTTCTTATTACCCGCTTGCGGCGAGGCCAAAAGGAGGGTCATGATTTCAGCCCGTATGTTTGTATGAAGGTTCATCTGTTCCCCCATAACTTCTAAACCTCTTATCATAATTTGCCAATGCGGTATCGTTATAACCCATACGGTATTAACTCCCTTTAAACAAAAAAAAATTAAAAATGGTCCTCAACGTACAAAGATGTCCGTGAACATACATAAAGAGATACATGCAGGGGAACAGAACTGCCTGTTTTTCTGAAGTCGGTTTAAAAAAGTAACTATTTCAAAGTTTGAACAGAACTGCATGTTTGAAGAGTACCGCAACGTCCGGTTGTTGCATTGGTTTTATACGAAGTCACGACAGTAATGTATTTATTCTCTGACGAAAGAAATTCAGAATTTGTTTATCAATTGTAATTTTCCAATCTATTATTCCTCTGTACGAAGAAACAGGCGAATGAATTTAAAACAAAAAATTAAAATTGTAATTTCTGTTTTATTTAAGATACATTAATTTATTTTATTTGGTGTCACAAATTTTTTTTTGTAAAATGTTGCTAGTTGTTACGATTCCATTAAATATATTGCAAGTAAAAGCTTGTTATTAAAGATCGGAAAATTAGTTCGTTCTAGATTGTACTACATAACAAATTTTCAGGGGAGCAGGATGACCGAGTATTCACTCTGGCAGAGCAGATCATTGCCGCAATGCCAGAAAGAATAAAGGTAAGGATAATATTTAAGTTTCTGCTATTTTATTACTATTATAACGAATACTGTTGTAATGCCTACTGTTAGTCATGGGGTACACATATATACATATATATATATATATATATATATATATATATATATATATATATATATATATATATATATATATATATATATATATATACATACATATATATATATATATATATAGAGGTAGACAATATTTGCAAAAAGCCTGATAAGCGTCTCCACCTTCCCGTAACCAATAGAAAGCTTATACTAAAAGCATTTGTTATGGGCAGACGCTGCACTCACCATCTGGTGAACGTTTTACTCGTTTCATCACTTTATCAAATAAAAAAAATAGTAAAGGTAGAATAATAAGCAAACAAAAACAGTTTATTTATTTCTTTATCAACAATGTTTCTTAGAATACTCATTTTATGAACATGATGGCTGTAGTAGGAAACTCCGCTTATAAAGACATCCTCCGCTCTCCGAACATGGAGGTAGAAATATGGCGACAGCGACGATGCATCTAGACCGCTCCGTTAACAACAGAACCCTGCGGAGAGAGAACTACAACTCTACAATATATCCCGCAGTAATGACAACTATTTTGTTTCGGTAACCGTAATCAGTTCGACGAAGAAATTAGTAATTTTCCCTTTATTTCTAGGGATTGAAAAGAGCTTGATATTATCTTTGGTAAATGATCGAAATTGTGCATTAAAGGTATAATACCAAAAGAACAATTAAGGTTGAAACTATCTGAATTGATAAAATTTAAGGACAACGAAAAGAAATAACAAAATTAGTACTAAGTAAACAGTGTGAAGAATTCCTTAAAATATTAATATATATCGGGCATTTTCAAACTGTAAGATATATTTTCATATATAACATAAAGTTTATTCGTCGATTTAATCATCGATCTTTGGAGGAATCGGGCAATTCTTATTGAGCAATTCTCGAGAAACCAATAAGATGTTAAATAAAAAGGAAACAAGAATTCCTTTATAATAAATAAAGGATACTAGCTAACCCGTGCGAATATTTCGCACAGTATCATAATTATGAACATATGGCTTTATATACCTTCTTTAAATAATGTAAACAACTGCAACAGCAGCAACGGCAGAAACGGCGACAGACCGATTGTCAACAGATGGCGTTATTTGTAATTAAATTAATTAATACATAATCGATTCAATCTTTTAATCATTATTTTAACGAAAACATTAATTATAAGACATTTACTTATTTTTCGTCGTTAGAGGTAAAAGTAATCTTCAAAATGGCGTATCAAAAATTAATTTTCACACAGTATTAAGGGAGATATTTCATATCGACAAAAACATGTTTAAGAAATAACATGTATAGATAGTTGTTTTATATTTGTCGTTACTTCAATGTTTGAACATTAAAAATTGATATTCAATTTAATGTCTTTTTTAATTTATTGCAGAACGAAAGTTCATCGCTGCTATCGGGATGCGGCCTGGAAAGCGGAACTGGCGGCAGCGAAGATGTCTTAATGGTGCCTCTGCTGGACGACACTTCTACTTTTAACACCGAGTTCAGTTTTGAGTTCTCCGATAACACGTACAGGTTATTTGTAATACGAACAATGTTATCATTTGTTGTTTTTGTTTATATTAGATTCAATCACGATGCTAAGAGTTAAAAATAGAAAATATTCCGAAGACACATAAAGTCCACCAATTCGATTTCTACTGGTGGTAGGATTCCTATGCAAGTATCCGTCTAGGTAGGTACCACCATAGGGCCGGTTATTCTGCCGTGACGTGTTTCGGTCTGAAGGACACTGAGAGCTAGTTTAATCACTGGGCATGTGAGATTTAAGAACTGACGTCTCAAGAAGACGCGTACACACTACAATGACACTGTGTGGTGCCACAAAGTAATATTATGGGTGACACAGCATTGCTATGGGCGGACGTTGAACTTACTATCAGGTGAAAGTTTTGCTCGTCTCGTTCCGTTGTCCAATAATTACAAAAAAAACAAGTGTACCGAGTTTGAATCCCAGCCGGAGCCAAGATTGATGCAAAGCACATTTATTGGTTTTTGGGTCTGTTTGTGTTGTCGTAATGTGAAACATCTGATGGTTTTTTACAAAGAAGAACCGATTGTAATTATTGAGACTAAGGTACATTTTTTTAAGTTGTTACGCCATCTGTCGGAGGAAGCAATATTTTTGTGGCAGTAGCCGTAGTAGATTTTTACGAAACTCAAAGAATAGGGAAGAATGGTTGATTTGCCTACGCTGCAATGCATTTTTTTTGTATTGGATAAAGTGATGAAACGAACAAAACGTTCACCTGATAGTAAGTGCGATGTCTGCCCATAACAAATGCTGTGTCACCCAGAATATTTCTGTGTGACACCACACTGTGCCCATCAACCTGAGACATAAGTTCTTAAGTCTCATATGCCCAGTTATTACGCTAGCTCACAGTGCCCTTCAAACCGAAACACAGCAATGTACGCACGCTACTGCTTCGCGGCAGAGTAAATGGCCCTGGGGTGGTACCTTCATAGACGGATTCCTTCACATACAAGGGGTAGGCAGAAATTACATGCGTAGCCCACTGTTCACCACCACGGGAAACGCGACGTGACGACGTGAGAGGGTGCGAATCACGTCGCCGCCAATTTGGCACGATTTAAAATGTTTACTTCGCATTGCGTTCCCACGAGCAGCTAGGGAAGATTCTGTCCACCCAAGCAGAGCACCGCACGATTGAGTACGGCTAGCCTTATTCGGGGCCGCCTGGACCTAGACCGAGTAGTGCAAATCGGCACGCTAACAACTAGGCTCGCCTGTACAGTGTACAAAGTAGCTCAAGTTGGTGAAATATAACTAATTATAAATATGTCTAATCAATCAGATATTGTGGCGGGTCAACGCCATGCTCGTCGGGATCAGTATCACCAGGGTCAGCTTTATCGCCACCGCCACCTTCTCCTCGAGCACCGCTACCTGGTACACCATCAGCTACGCTGCAAGAATTTTTGAATGCCACCACACATTTTTCAAGCTTAACTTTAAATGGTAACTATAAATAATCATCCACCATCTCCGTTTCTATTACTTTTTATTGAAACTCCTCGGGAATGAAATGAAATATGATATTCATTACTGTATTGCTTATATTTGATGAGAATAATTTTAATAACCTTTCTTTATGTTTTGGTCTAATAATTTGTTCTAACATTATTAAGGTAATTTTTTTGAATTCTAAAATAAGTCCCGCGGGGCCGAAAAGAGGGTTACGGTGTGGTCTCCCTTATATTATTAATGTTATATTATTAAAAGACGTGATTGTATAGATGTATGTAAAATTTATGCTATCATTAGTTTTATATAGTTGGAATAGATTGACATGAAATGGTAATATTCTTTTAGATCGCGAGCAAAGAGAATTGTATTCAGCGGCAATTACTATTCAAAAGGCGTATCGTCAATACCGTGGTCGACAGCTGCAAAGACGGGCCGCGGCCGCAGCTATTACAATTCAAAACTGTTACCGCAGATACAAGCAGGTACAATTGAATTATTGTAATTCGTAAACTTCGCCGCGTGGTGGCGGCTTGAGAGAATCTAACACCCCGTCTCATACCGTGGGTGCCTTCTAAGTCGACAGAGGGAAAATTAAAACCAGAAGATGGCGTCTTCCTGGAACATCTGAGTAAATACACCGCGGTTGCAACCCGCCGGCCAAGCATGGCAACTATGGCAAAATCTCCCCAAAACGAGAGCTACAAACGTCTGTGGCAATATATGGGGGTGGTCTATGTTCAGCAGTGGACTCGCGATAGGTTGAAATGATAATGATGATGAAGTCGTAAAATCGTTGTTTAATTGGCGTGGATGACTTGCTCAGTAACGAATATAAGGTGTCCCCCCCCCCCCCCCCAGCTTCACCTAGTCACTTATAATAATTGAAAACCACAAGGAAAAAGAAGGAATGTCAAAAACACACACTTTTGGATAATTAAGAATAAATGTTTAGAATTAAGTTTATATAATATTATTTTATTTTATAATAATGATAACTAACATTAAAATTTTTCTTTGTAAGTACACAAATTAAAATACTATTGTTAAATACCATTTACGAAAAAATGGCTTATATAAACTTAGATAAACATTCCTTCTTCTATTCCTGTATAGTACTGGCTATCCTTGTTTTTTCCCTGCAAATAGTATTTGATATTTTGTATATTTCAATAACTGAACCAGTTTTTAAAGGTGAAATATATAGTACTATTAAGGATCTTTTAAATGGCTTAAATAACTTACTTATTACAAAAAGTGACAGTGAAAATGTAGGACATTTTTCCCTATGGTTTTTCATTGTACTATATATTATGTAATTTTATTAATTGGGCACAGCAAAACATGCAGAAATCAGTCTAAGTTGGTACTACTGTTGGGCCAGCCATTTTGACGTGAAACATTACCGTGTTCCTGTTTGTAGGGCACTGAGAGCTAGCTTAATCACTGGGCATATGTGACTTAACAACTGATGTCTCAGGGTGACGGGCGCAATGTAGCGTATACACAGAAGTGTTCTGGGTGACTCAGCATTTGCTATGGGCAGACGTTGCACTTACCACCAGATGTTCATTTTGTCACTTAATCCAATAAAAAAAACCCATTCCACCATCGGACGACAACACGTAAACAGAAATTCCTTTCACAGCCCAGAACGGATGTACGTCCGAAAGAAAAACGTCCGCTCTTCGTTAAGGAGAATTTGAACAAAAAAGGAGGCTCAGCAATTAACAATATTTCGACGACATTTGATGTGCGAACTCGCACTGGAATAGAGTGGTCTTTATGCTCTAGCTCCAACACTCTCTCAAAAATGAGAGGAGACCAGTGCCCGGCAATGGAACATATAGACTGTGAACTTAATGTGGTAAGATAATAAATGGCTGGCATTACTGTAAAATAAACCGTGCTAAATAACTTAAAGGCATCAAGGTTGACGTTTAAAGAATAAATGGTTTCCCATATTTCTCTTTTTAAAATTTAACTCGAGCATTTAATATCTTGCAGTTCGCGTACTTGAATCAGATGCACGCCGCGGCCACTGTGATCCAGCGGGGGTACCGTTCGTTGCGCGAGCGACGACTTGCAGCGACACCTGTTAAGTGAGTACTGTTATTGGAACTTGTATATTTATTATTATTTGGCTTCTGGCAAACTTTGTGTCTAATCGGCTAGCGAACGGGGAAGATTATCATTGAAAAAAGAAGATATTCTAAGATTCTAGCATTTTGAAACATAGAATATTATAACTAACTTAGCAAAAGGAATATTATATATATTCCTGACTAAATAAAATCGTCATTGGTGGTAGGATTCCAATGCAGGTATCCGTTTAGATATGTACCAAGTTATACTCTGCTTTCGATCTGGAACAAACTAAAAGTTAGTAGTTAGTAATTAAGTATTGATATCTAGGGTGCCGCAAAGGAATATTCTGGGTTACACAGCACAGCGCAGAATTATAGGTAGACGTTGCATTTACAATCAGGTGAACGATTTGCTCGTCTCGTTACTTTCTTCCATTAAAAAAACATTCTCAGTCTGCAGCGGAAGTTAGATTTCTTCTATAGACTGCCCAGACTGGACTGCCTACTAGTCAAGGTCATCATTTCATTTAGAGAGTAGCCATTATACACTGCGTGTGCGTTTGTAAGGTTTGCGTTCGTGTTGAGTTTATTTAATATGTGCGTGGCGAGTTTATTTAATATTTCTCTCGTCTCAGGTAATTTTTTAATAGTCTGGAAAAAGGCTTTTGGACGTTCTCTTTCTAAAGTATCTAACTCTATACTTCCTTCTCAATATTGGCTTATATCTGTTTTATCTTTTCTGTCTAAGATTTTGGAAGAATTTATACCAGCAAATCTCCACATTCATATATAAACAACCTACTGAGTACTTACCAGTCTAGGTTTCGTCTTGGCCACAGCACCGTCATTTTTTACTAAAAGTCACTGACGACATAAGACAAGCTATGGAAAATAAGAAAGTAATTGTGATGGTGCTCGTGGGTTCACTTGATATCTGGCGTTCCACAAGGCGGTATACTATATCCAATATTATTTTCTGTTTTCATGAACTTTATCACGTCGATTTTCGATTTTTACCATCTGTATGCAGACGATCTACAAATGTATGTGCATTCCAGTTTAACTGATCTATTTTATTTATTTATACTCTTTATTGCATACATCTATCGCCGAGGAACTTTCTTAATTTTCCGTCCAAGTTTATGCTTGTGCAATCACTTGTTATACCTCCTATCATTGACTATGATGGGTGTTATCCGGATTTGAACCAAGTGCTGCTTAATAAAATAGAGCGCTTTCTTAATAACTGTATAGGGCTTCTCTTCGGTCTTCGCAAGTATGACTTATTTCTGAATATCGGTCTCTACATAAATAGCTCACTATCAAACAGACGCGCTACTCTAGAATTGTCTTTGTTATATATTGCTTTGTATTTATTGAGTATTTTATCTAATTGTATTTTATATTTCTTAACAGCTTTTAAGGTTCTTATTAATTTATTTTGAGTATACACCTGCCACAATGTTTCACTACGCTGGGTTGACTGGCAGAGAATGCCAAATGGCATTAAGTTCACCCATTGTATCCTTTTAGAATAAACAATAATAATTAAATAAATAAAGAAAAATACTCCTTAGAGCTACGTTACTTATCTTACGTTAATACTTATTGGATTGAAAAAAAAAAACACTGTTTTGATTTCCGCTCTGCAGATAAACTTCGTGCATAATTACGAGTACTTTACTGTACCGACCATCGTTTTTACCTCTTTAAAATTTAACATGAAACAAAATTATTTTTGTTTCTTCACTGGTTAATGTTGTACCTTAGTTTTTCATCACTTTTATTTCTGCAGAAGAACCTATTCTCAAAGGCGCCAAAACCAAGCAGCGAGGAAAATTCAACAATTCATGAGACAGACTAAGATCAAGTAAGTATTCCAATGAATTATTATGATACATGAATTCAGATTCAAAAGCTTTTTGTATTGATGTAATTAAATTAAAACTAATTTAATTAAACGCTAATTACCGTTCAATTATTTGTATCTTTTTATTAAAACAACTAATTGACAACTAGTAGGCTTTACTACGTTCATGTTATTTGTCTATTAAATAAGTAACGATAATAAAAAAATATGACTATCTTCTCTAAGATTTTTAAGAACATTACGCGATATATTTTATTACAAATAACAAATGTTTGCTGATTTGAGTAGATTTTTTTTATTATTGGCTAAAATGCTACGGACTGATGTTGCTACGGACTTTTTATTTTGTGATATATTCTCATTATTTTCCGGTTACTAAAAAATATAAAAGCACTATCGGCAACGCACGTGGTCGTTCTTTGCCTTTCTTTAATATAAGTCATAAACGATAAAATCAGAGGAACGATCAGATGCAAGAAAAGGATAGTCTGAATAATTTTTGATCCGGAGAGTTCTGTATAGCTTTAGCCGGGATTCAAACCCACGAGTTAGAAGACAGGTTCGTTGAGTACTGAGTTGTGCACGTAGCGTACCAAAAAATAGCTTGCCATATAATTTTTGGTAATATTAAATGATCTAAAAAGAATAAAACATTTCACGCTGCCAGTACGTGGGAAGAAATATCCACAAGTGTAAGTTTTAAAAATTGTTTAGTATATGATATAAGCAAAGTATATGAATATATGTATATCGTATCTAATAACGACACCGATTTTTTTGTTTATTGTAATTTTGTAATATAATAGCATAAAGTAACAGCCACCGAATTCGCCATGGTGCTCCAGTGCGGGATTACACAATTACCATATCTCCAAATTATTTATTTCTTTACATGCAGGTTTCTCCACGATGTTTTTTTTGAGCAGTACTTCATAAATCAGCATTTAAAAAATAATTAGCTATTTTAGTTGTACCGGCCCTGAGTATCGCACCGTCGGGAGATTTATGCTATGTAGGATTCTTATAAGCCGACTCGGTTGGCGCAGCGGGTGACTTCTGCGCTATGGATCTCAGTTTTGATTTTCACACGGAAGAAATATACCTATCATAATCATCATCATCATCATTTCAGCCTATCACTAGTCTACTGCTAACCATGGGCCTCCCCCATAGATTTCTACAAAGTTTGTAGCTCTCATTTTGGGAAGAATTTTGCCATAGTTGCCACGCTGGGCAGGTGGGTTGGCAATAGCAGTTTATTTATTCTGATGTTTCAGAAAGATGCTGCTGCCTATCTTCAGGTGTTAATTTTGCCTCTGTCGACTTTTACGACACCCACTGGATGGGGTGCCACGGCCAAATATTCCTATAACTATATGTAATAAAATTCTCCGAGGATGGGTTTTAGTGTTTGAACATTTTTATAAAACTTACGAACGACAATAGAAATTCTATAGTTGGAAATCGTTTTTTTTTAAAACTACAATGAATAAATCTTCTCCTAAACATTAAAAAAAATCTATTTTTGAATCATCAATTTTACATCCGAATTACGAAGTAGGAGATTCAATCGAAGCATGCTGCAGAACAATGATAAAAAAATGATCAACTTTTAAACATTGCAATAGGTTGCAGAACGCACGAGCAGAAAACGCGAAGGCGGCCCGGCTGTTCCAGGATGCCCGCCAAAGCTCATCGCAGCACACCACCAATACGTCGCCCACGCCCAATAGGTGGGCATAATAATTTACAACTATCACTAGTACTTCCATAAAACCACTTAAATGAATATTTATCATATATCATTTTCGATTTTAATTACATTACAGATTAGGACTGTTTGTCAATCTACTATAAACGTCATTTTGTTGCGAAAATAAAAATAGAATGTAACATTAAAATAAAACGACTAAATAAAAGATGAAAAAATTAAAGCAATTACCACATAAGTGCTCGACAATAAATCTAGTCTATTCCTTATTAAATTTGTACAAAAGAAGTAATAATTTGATTTGGTTTTCAGACGCAAAATAGATAAAACGTAAAGAAAAACGTAAGAGATTACGATGGTCTGACGTTCCATTTTTCAGAAGAAATGGATTTAAGATTTTTTTTTATCTATAATGTACTGTTACAATTATAAACTGTTGTTTGGTTTTTGTTACAGGATCATAGACTATCTAGCACCGGAGTCACCGATGGATGCCGATGACGATCTATTACTTGAGCTTCTGTTTAAAACATGACCCAACTACAACATAGTATTGATTAAATTAGACGTTGCAGTTTCACGAAACGAATCTTAAAAACATTTCCTGCGTTTCAGTTTTGTATTGTTATTAGTTATTTAGTCAGTTTGAATGTTTTTTATGTTGTCACAGCTCCAAACCTTGTGTGATCTACGTAATTAGAATAAACTAGTCGAGTTGTATTGGAATTTCCAATTAAATTATTTTATT
The DNA here is from genome assembly GCA_019845155.1 of Luehdorfia chinensis. Lineage (NCBI taxonomy): Eukaryota > Metazoa > Arthropoda > Insecta > Lepidoptera > Papilionidae > Luehdorfia > Luehdorfia chinensis. Next base: position 4,902,095 of record JAHVAK010000234.1, on the reverse strand, counting down.
TAAAATGTTCTCAATGAAGTACTATCTTGATTCAATTGTTTAATTGTTGGAGCTGTCAGTTTTTGACACCATTTTCCCATTTTATATAGATTTCATCTTCATTAACAAAATACATCCTAAAAACAGGTTTTATCGAGCTGAGAGATAACTCAGACCTTGAATAAATACATTTTTTTTGGAAAGCTAACTCCAATAGAAAGCGATTAACGAAAGGCTTTGACTATTGTATTGATAGGTATTCAGACTTTAGTTCGGTTAAGTGCCGTTGTATTTTGTTATTTTTCCTTAGAAATGACTTGTTCAGAGTTTGGATTCAAATTCTTCTTTATGTTAAACTCTTCAGGTCATAGACAGGGTTATATTTAGTATAAATTTTATCGTATTTGTATTATATTTTCATAACGTATTTTTGAGACGTTTGTTTAGGGCGTTTTATTGGAATCATATTTTTGAAAACTCTAAATTGGATGCAATTTATCTAAATCATCCGTATATTGGCAATTGTTTGGTGAAAGTTTAGAAATTATTAACATATTCAATGGATTGTTTAAAAAACTTGTATTAGGCTTCGGTTATAGACTACATCCAAAGATCGAGAAGCATTACTTTTATTTCGTTTGCATGTTTTGAATCAAACGAGTTCTAGACTATATTATTAATTTTCAAGGTGGAGTAAAAGAATGTAGGTTAAGTACAAATTCAAATTATTAAAAAGCCACTGTTCTTATAAAGTAGATGCACCTAGCGTATATTACAATAAACCCGACGAGCTGTGAGTATTTTGAGATTTTATCGTATTTAAGAAAAAATAATTAGTTTTACTATTGGTCTAAAGTTTACCGTAAAGGTTTCATTCCAGCCTAAATAGATTAATTCTTTTCTTTGTCTGTGCAGTGAAAGCCTTAGACGAACAACTAACACTGGATTCTCAACTTTCCTGTAGACTACACTTGATTCTTATGAAGTTTAATCTTTGAACTTGTTTAAATGTATATCGTTTTTGATTTTACCATTGTTGACTTATTTTAAAATGTTTCAATATATTTACGTTACTATTAAATTTTCAATTTCCCCCGCCCTAGTTCCTATTTCAAGTCAAAATATATTATTAATTATCCAAACTATCTAGCATTAGTTCATTAGATAGTGATTTTTGTTTTAGGTCCTCGATAAAGCTAAATCCCATATTATCTAGCGTTCATGAAAAAAATAAGGTTGTGCACCACTTAAATATAGAATAACTACCTAAATATTCCCCTTTTTCTGAATTCTCTGATATTTTAACGTAGTATTATAGTTAATAGATTAAGATCATAGAAGTAATCATAGCTTAACCATAAGACGACGTGCGGCCGTCAAGATATTTTCGATTCGTATTTTTATAAAGCAAAAGTTACGAACGATTAAGGTTGCTTTGCTTTTGCAGGGCCTGGAAAAGATTTTCTCGTTACTTTAGAAACACCAAGTTTGATTTAGTTAAAAAATTCAACGAACGGACTCGATTTAATTTCGTTAATGTTTATTTTTAAAAAGTGGTTTATGAATTTAGTTGAACATTCCACTTTGTCATAATGTATTCGCATCGCTGCTATAGGTTTCATACCTATAGAAATATTATCAATGGCCCAGTGCTGTAATTTTGTAGGTAATAGCTGGTTTATTGTTTACAAAATTCAATGTCCATTTTGCCGAGATTTGATAGTGATTTTTTGATTAAGCAGTTTTAGTAAATAGTTTATATAATATCAATTATTAAATATTTTAATTCTTAGTAAATTGCGCAATGGAATGGTCTATTGAAACTTGTCAAATAGTAAACTGGCGACTGTTAGATGAAAATTATGAATGTTACGCGACGCAGTTCGATTATAACCGTCCAGTTGTGGCGGCTTTTGCACCCTCTGGTGGTAAAACGACGTAAGTTGCATTACAGTTACAAGCGAAACCGAGATTGTTGTCATTGACTATTGTGAAGCGATTCGCTTGCGAAACACAGGACACCCGAGGGCGCACGATTGCAACATGTACATTTTATATTTTTGGATTGCTAATTTTAAGATGTTATATTTATATATGTATATGTAGTGATGGCGGGTACGAAACCAGTATTTCGAGATGTATTGCGCCAAAAGTTTTGATGTATTAATTTTCCATAAAAATTCTCTCGTTTTCTTTTCGAATGAATAGTTCGTTTAGCTAGTGGTCATGTATATATATTTTTGGATAGCGTGCACGATTGCTTCTGGAGCGCCGGCAAGATAATAATTACGATGAAATATGGTTAGTGGAAGAAAATAATGAATTAAAAAAAGGGAATATTTTTAACGGGTACGCAGAACCTCAAAAAGCAATAATATTTTTGTCGTGATAATTACTCCGATTTATAACAAAAAAAGAGTATTTTATTATCCACGCAATCGTCACAAACCAGTAAAATATCTAGAAAGCTTCATAGTGCCGCCGTAGGATGTGCTTCTTTATCCAGAAAATGTAACGTCTTTTTGATTTTACTTAGAAACAAGTACATTTGTTTCATTGGAAATGGTTTAAATTTATCTAAATATGCGAGTTGCAACCAAATGTTTACCCGTGGTTGGTGAACACTGTTGTTATTACGAATTATTTATTCAATAAAATGTTACAGAAGCACATCCTTAGGGCAAGCCTTAGTAATTGACCACAGCTAAAAGATAGAGCACTAGGAGTAGATATAGTTAGATAAATTACTTCTTATAATATATGATATAATGAAAGAAAAAAAATCTTCAGATCTATACATAGAATTAAAAAATAAAAGTTTAACTAATACTTTTTATTATTATTATTATATAATAAGAGGCTTGTTCACACATTTTAACTTCGTATTAGTAAGTAAAGCTAAGTAATTTAATAGAGACGTTTGTACGGTACTGGAATGAGATAATTAGTGAGACTGCGGTTGGAATTTTTTAATCTTCGAGGTAGGTTGAATATGCAGGGTGTATGCCGTGAATAGTAGAAGTGTGGTTCATGGAATGAATATTGCAAATAGAGAGATGCATCGGTTTTTTTTATAAACACCTTTAATTTGCTTAAACTATTGTTAGAAATTATTATGATGTAATTAATCTATTAAACGGCATCGCGTAATTATGCTGTGTACGTTATTAGAGATTTAAAGCCAAAGGCATTTTTTTAATTGTGATAAAATTAATTAATTTAATGCGTGTACATGGTATATTTTGTTTATATTGTTAAGTAATAATTATAATCTTTGTTTTTGTAGCCTTAATGCTTAAGGCCATACTTCAGCATTTCTATGTTACTAAAGTGAATGATGTTAAAAATTCGGATGTTAAATTCCAGATGTTTGATGATCTGGCGGTTGGTTCCTCCAGCGCCGGCGTCTTATACAAATAGTTGACTTTTATAAGTTGTAATCTACTATTGTTTTTTTTTTTCTAAATAGCGTATTAGGTCTGTCAGACCTGCCTAAATATGATATTGCATATCACGTAGATATTTTTATTTGCTTGCCCAAGTTTAATGTAATATCAATCTTATGTAGTTTACGCTCGTGTTTGCTCGATTTCGTTACAGTTTACTTTAACGTGGTTTAAATACTCGAAACACTAGTAGTGTGTACAAAGAAATTTACGTTTATTTATTCATTAATAATGTTATTTTAGCAGCGCTGTCTTGATAGTAAGAAATAGTGTGATGACATTTTCTGTTCGAAAGTTAGAAGCAATAAATAGTTAATTAAATTAATTTTGACAGGTGACTGAAAGTGGGCTATGAAAGATTGTAACACTGTTCTGTTATTGAATATTTAATGTGTTGAACGTCAACGCACACCCCTGAGTAACAGTATTTATTATACATAAATGATTGGTTTTAGAGTCTGGATGTATTTTTTATGGAAATCAATTTCTTCAACTGATGGTATGCCCCATACTTGTCGATAAAAGTCGCGGTGCCAACCAGAACTTGCACTGGAAAGTTTTGGGCACGGCACTGCGCTCGTAAGTGTCATATTCTCTGCAATTACACTAGCAACATTGTCCTTCAAACCAAAAGATATATACATACACGTAAGAAGGCGTGAAAACACTATAGACGTGTTTTCACGCCACTCCTTCGCAGCTGAATAGTTGACACAGCGGTGGTACTTACCTGGGCGGATTCCTGCGTAGGAATCCATCCACCAGTTATAATTAGATACTGTAGCTACAGTGTCTTCGATACGATACCCTTCTAGATGTTATCGCATAAGCGTTCCATCGGACGTGGCGAGGTGAGGATGAGTGAGTGCCTCTGTGTTTGCTCTTAGATTTATTATTATATGCAGATTGACTAATTTGGTAAATATGATCACCATGATACATACATGTTAGCTGGTAATCTTTTATTGTTTTTTGTTGATTATCTGATAAGAGTTGATTTTAAATTCAAAAATAGTCACGACAACGAAACTTTTCATTCTAGACTTTAGACGCTTATATGTTTTAGTTCAAAATATTTTTAATAAAACAAAATAATACAAAAACTATGTAGCCAGTACAACTTTACTCTTGTATTAATATTGTTAAATATGATTGAAGCTTTATATACTTTTGAATTGTAGTATTTTAATATGCGTTTGATAGCAAATTTTAAAAAGTTTATTTTAAATATTAATGATAATTTTATAATGCAATCGCACTTATTGTAATAATTAATCTCTCTTTAACGCGATAGATTATATAAGAGATTGTTTATGTACTGCCAGTTTAAAGGTTTCTAACACCAAAGTATAGAACGATATTTGTTGATGCGATAGAGTTAAAATTGTGTCCTAATTAATCTGTAAATTTCTATTTAATAACATCATTTAATCGTTAAGGGTATACACGCACTGTGCGGTTCGTTCGCGTTATTGAATACAGATACTTGAGACTCGCACTGTTTTACGGTCATGTCTAATCGATTGATAATTTTTTATTTTCTAAACGCCCAAATAACTGCACAGTGGGGCTAAGCCCTTATTGTAACGATATTTAATCATTGTGTAAATCTCTTTAAGCATCCGCAATGAATATTTAAACTATTCATGTTTAATATTGTGTTATACGTTGCAGTTGTGTTGAATTTATTGAGCCAAGATTAACCCTGCAACATGGATTTCCGAAAATGATTAATGAAATTAGTTTTATTGTTTTGTATACATTCTTATTTTTTCCAATAAGAACCACCAAGAAAAGAAATAGGTCTTTTCTTTTTTTTTCTTTTTTCATTTTTTATTTTTTGTTTTAGACACTTTTTATTTATAATAAGCAATAAGAAATTGCCGTAGTTACTGAAAATTGTAATGTGAATGTTTTGATTAACTAAATACTGCAGAAGTGAAGCCAAAAACCTCAAAATTATTAATATTTGATCCAATGAGAAAACTATCAAAAAAGTACCTCCTTTTTAACGTGTATAGCTTGAAAGATAAAATGAAAAAATGCATACGTTATTTGAAAAAATCATAATATTTAATTATCATCATCATCATTTTCACTAAATTGCCACCAAAGTTAGTAGCTTTCATTTTGGGGGGATTTTGTTATAGTGGCCACGCTTGGCGGGCGGGTTGGCAAACGAGGTTTCTTTATTCAGATGTTCCAGGAAGTTACTTTCCCTCTGTCGACTTTTACTACACCCGCGGGTTGAAATTGGTGGTAGATTCTCTTAAGCCACCATCGAATGGCGGTTTATTTAATTATACCTTTTAAATGAAACTAATTTTACGGATTTTATCACGTTTAATTTCATTTAAATGTGTAGTGTTCGCGTAAATATAAGAAATCAATATTAATTATACCTTCTTAATTTTATGCATTATGAAATTCGATGTACAGAAAGTGTCGAGACAAGCGAAATGATCACCAGATGGTAAGTGCAACGTCTACCCATAACAAATGCTGTGTCACCCGGAACATTTCTGTGTTGTACGCCCATCACCCTGAGACATCAGTTCTTAAGTCTAATATACCCAGTAATTACACTAGCTCTCAGTGCCCTTCAGACCGAAACACAGTAATGTTTGCACACTACTGCTTCACGGTAGAAAAACTGGCGCTTCAGTGGTACTCACCGAGACGGATTCCTGCATAGAAATCCTACCACCACCAGTAGATATATAGTTTAGTACACTCCTCGGTCAGCGGAATTTATTGTTTGTGGTATTATACTGAAAGTTGGTGTTGGCAAGAAACTACTGAGGCGCAAGAGCATACTGGAGTATGCCGGTGAAGCGCTGGACATGATAGGGCACATGCTTAAATTTGTTTTTGAGGGTAAGAAGTGAATATATAGACCAGTAAGTGGTTAGTGTGGCCCATTGACACCAACATTAATTCTCGTTGAAGTAGATTAGGTAACATGCTTCACCACTTTACTAGTAATTGAGCCTCCACTTCTTTTTATACGATACAAAGCAGTGTCGTTTGACGTCCGCGTGGCCAGAGAGCCTGCTCAGCCAGAGCAAAAGTTGGTACAACCTGTTACTTTTCGGGTACGGTTGTGTTATAATTGTCCCCGTGTCTCTGCTATGCCTACCTCTGATCTTGCCTCATCGGTTGCGTAGGTTAGAACAAGCGAGTGTCTCTTGCGAGCACACTTGTGGCACTGGAACATCTCCTACACAGTTGATAGCTTTCGACAGTATTCGAATGAAGTCGATGTCGTGAGGGCATGGTGCTTCCCTCGTAGCGCCTGGCGTGGTCGTTGTCGACCAAAAACATTCTAAACATTAATAACATTGAAATATTAAATATTTCAATGTCATGCTTCTCTGTGTCATTTTCTTTGAACTGATTCTATATTGATATTATTTCTCATAAAATCCTGATTTCACATTAGGCTTTATTCAAATAATTTTAGATTCATTACTTATATGTAAAATATTATCAATTGTAAAATGTTATCAAAAATTCTTTGGTGGTTTTTATTGTAATTATTTTAAGAACGCACTATTATATGAATGGCAACTTAATGTTTAATATAACATTCCTATTATGATTCAATTAAAGGTTTTGGATATGAGTATGTGACGTCGTGTCGACTGGTACTTGTGCAATTCGACAAAAAAATCTTCCTTTGTAATTATTATAATCTATAAACACTACAAAATTGTGATTCGAAGCAATTAAAAATATTACTGCTGATTAAATACGCTGTTTTTATTTACCATACCCAAATGACTTTGCTCAACATCCTTCTGATCTTCAATAGTATTCCTGTTAAGGTTTCTCTTAAATGTGTCATATACGTGGTTGCTCTTCTGTCCACTTTTATCTGAACTTTTCAGTTTCCGATTTTTTTTCAGTTTTTTCTGTTTTGTAGATACTATTTTTTATATACTAGAAAGTGACGGGACAAGCAACACGTTCCACTGATGGTATGTGTAACGTCAGCCCGTACACTACTGCTTCACGTCAGAATAGGTCGCCCTGCGGTGTTACCAACATAGATGGATTCTTGCATAGGAATTATAACACCATTAAAAATATGTGATACTTTCATAGAAGTCACTAAACAATTTTGATGAATGTTATTGATGACAATTTAAGCCAAATGTAAATCGGAATAAAATAAATTTAAGATATTCGTATATACACTTTAATATATTATTTTGGTGAAACGTGGATTGTGGCGGTCATCTGTTTTGGCAGTGAGTGCCGAGTCTCTGACTACCCCTTATGGGATACAGTCGTGATCTTATGTATGTATGTACATTTTAATTTTATCTGATTATAATTGGGATTTTCAGATACATTTATTACATTTAAATAATACTTAAAATAAATAATAAACTGGTAAGTGTTTGCCCTAAATTGAACGCGTAACCTTTTAATGGCCTAATATTTTATTAATAAAGATTTTTTTGGTATTAGGGATAAAACATTTTTAGCAGCTTTTACCTTTTCGATAAATTTGTTGCAAAAATCACTCGATGTTTTCTTTTATTTACGCGAATATTACACATTTAAATAAACGTTTAAATGTGTAATACGACGACGTTTCGGGCGCTTTACAGCACCAATGATGACCAGCAAGATGGTTGGGTACTACCACCGGCTTGGGATCCTATTATTAATAAAATTAAATCAAAAACCAAGCATACCACTGCAAGGCTTCAAGACACAGTAAGCTCTTTCGGCGTAGATCGGTCCACAAATAATAATTAAAAGCTGAAGGTACTCAGGGTTAACTATGACATCGGGACAACTGTCACATCAGTCCCCCCGTGACCATGGGTGCTGTAAAGCGCCCGAAACGTCGGGTTAAAAATAGTTATAAATTAAACGCGATAAAATCCGTAAAAATAGTTTTATTTAAAAAAATCACTCGAGTTTGAAAATCATATTGAATTTCTGTATCTTGAATTAAATGTACAATGAATCGAAAATTTAATCACTTGTGATATACTCGTACTAAAGCAACTAAACACTCGTAATTCTAGGCCTACAGTATTAAAGCTTTAACTAGCATTAAAATATCGTGTAAGTAGGTTCTTTTTTAATAAAGTGACGAGCAAAACATTCACCTGATGGTAAGAGCAACGTCTGCCCGTAACAAATTTCGTGTCACCCAGAACCTATCTGTGTGACACCATACTGCGTCCGTCAACCTCAGACATCAGTTCTTAAGTTTCATATGCCCAATGATTACGCTAGATGTCAGTGCCCTTCAAAGCGAAACACAGTCATGATTGCACACTACTGCTTCAAGGTAGAATAACTGGGCCTTAGGTGGAACCTACCTAGATGGATTCTTACTCGAAAAAAAAAACTCGAAATCTTATTCGAGTTTGAAGTCATTAGACTAAGGTTTTTCCACAGCGCCCGCTCTGTCTAGAGCAAGGTATAAGCGGTAAAAATTGTACAAGTACTTTTTTCGTATTTTTTTAATATGGTATTGTAGTTACATGTCAACATAATAGTGTGACATGGACACTTAATAAAAATAAGTTTTATTTTAATAATGGCGGTACCTCGTGACAAATAAAAATAAGCTAATTAAAAAAGAGTAAGAGTGTTGGGCGCCAGTGTGACATGTAATAAAAACTACCCTTGTCAACACAATAAAAAGGTTTATTAAAAAAAGGTAGGTCGTGGGTGTAAGGGCTCGCCCAATTTTTGCTGACGTAGTACGGTTCTCCCCTGTGGGTCTACGTGGCTACGTCTAGGGATGTCGGCCCCGACGGGTTGCCAGTGACACTGAAGAGACGCCTGTTGATGAAATGACCACGCGGAGTCACGGTCGACTGGCAGGTGTTCAAATTGCACCGAAAATGTGGTTCTACCTTGGACTTGAATCTTGGAGCAAACCTTGGAGTCGAACCTTGGATTCAAACCTTGGAGTTGTACCTTGAATTCAAACCTTGGAGTCGAACCTTGGATAATACGTCCCAGGAATTTATACCCACTCCTTATAGTTCCATCTGACTGTGACCACCTCTACACAGCGGAAAGGCAATACGGAGATGTAGAAGTGAGGTGGCCGTTAAGAGCAGTCAGACGGGAGTTACAACAATAAAAATATTAAAGTAAGGATTGCAAAATACCGCTCAACAATAAAATCAAAGCGAAAATAATTAAAGTTTAAAAAAGGTTAACCTAATTTACTAAGAAGTATAACAAAATTTAAAAAAAAATGTAATAGGAAAGGAACCTCTAAAATTGTTATTTTAAGTGCTGATTTACCACGTGCTCGACGGTGAAGGAAAACATCGTGAGGAAACCCGCATGTCTGAGAAATAAAAAAAAAATATTTCGAAGATATGTGAAGTCCGCCAACCCGCATTGGAGCAGCGTGGCGGATTCTTCCTAGCTCCAAAACCCTCTCAGAAATGAGAGGAGGCTTGTGCTCAGCAGTGGGACATTTATAGGCTGAAACTTTACTTTTACTTTTTTACTAAAATATAAGTCTATTAAAACTACAAAACAAAATAAATTATACGTTCAACACTTACCCAATATGGTGATGAAGTAAAAATAAAACTTACACCGTCGAGATTTAAATTTACAACCAAAAAAAGGAAGGAACTAAGGTAGGTACAGAACAACGTACATAAAGTTCGAAAGGAGACGTGGGGTCCTACTATGCTGAAAGGTGCGCAGAATGGTAGAGCCGGTGAAATGACCGTAGTGAATATAGTGAATAATACCTCGCGCGGGTTTGGAATGTTCCATTGACGTCACACGAACGGGACAAAAGTAGGTTACTTTCGTCCCGTCGCAATCAGTGGCATCAGTGTAAGTTAGATTTTATTTAAAATGGAACGCGGGTATGCAATTGGAAGCTTAACGTTCAAAGATATACATTTAAATTATATCCGCTTTAGCAGCCCCTCGCCGGAAGAGGACAATTTCTCCCCACTCTCCTTTCTAGCAACGAGCGCCAAAATATGCTACAAACCCCCGATTCCGCAACGTGTAGGTCACGAGGGCCAGATAAACAACGTAGAAAGCGCCAGTCTTATCGGCCCCAAGCAGTAGTTACTATTATTTTGTTTACATTGGGAAATATCCAACGTATACCACTCGGAGCGACCACCTCGGGCCAGCCTGGTGTCACAGGCCGACCGGGTTCCTCTTAGCTCTTCTTGGGTCACCAAGCCACGGTTAATACACCTCCCTCGCTTCTCATTCAGAGGGGAAGCGGTAGTATCTTAACCGAACTTACACGATAAGATCGGAGGATGGCTGAGGTGGCAGCGTCAGAAGCTCAGGAGTAGTATTTTAATTATGTTAAATGAAACAACGAGTTCTGCGTGCAAGTGACAACTCATTTATTATTTTACTACCCCGAAAACAAACAATTGGTGTTTTTTCACAAATTTTATCTCTGTCTTGGATTAATTATCATACCTGACCACTAGGTCACACGACCTTACCTCACCTCTTTTCCTTTTTTTTCTATTTTAAGAACGATGATGTACCCTTGAATGTTCCCTGTATCGTAGGTGCGTTTCTCTGTGTCGTAATTTAAGTTTCTCTGTATCGTAGGTGCGTTTCTCTGTATTGTAAATTTCCCTTTATCGTAGCTTAGGGGCAAACATCTCACACGCACAACACAACCAGCCCCGAAATACAAACAATGTATGTTTTCGCACAAATGGTTGGCCCAGGATCTGTGGCGAAAGTCAGGTAGGTACAACTAGGTCACGCGGTCGTCCTCAATAGTAGTTGGATAAATGGCAATTATTGTATGATTTACATATGACACGTGGTATTAACGTTAAGTTGTGCACGCCAAACTAAGGAAGAGGGTTAACTTCACTTTGAATAGCAATTGGTTTAGATTTGTTTTGAAACTAAGACGCTTTCACTGAATCGTGTTCGGAATTGCAAAGCTCTTTGACTTCATTGGCAACTGTAATGAAACACGCGTCGTGTTACTTACGTAATGAAACCTGTTGTGTAAAGTAGCAAAAAGTCGTTTCTGCCTATCACAAGTCCACTGCTGAACATCCCCCATAGATAGTGACTAAGTTTGTAGGTCTCATTTTGGAGGTATTTTGCCATATTTGCCACTCTTGGCAGGTGGGTTGGCATCGTAGTTTATTTATTCAGATGTTCCAGGAAGATGCTGCTGCCCATCTCCTGGTTTTAATTTTCCCTTTGTCGACTTTTACCACACCCACGGGATGGGATGGGGTGGTAGATACTCTTAGGCCGCCACCACGAAAAGGTATGGTAGGAACAATTTTGACAACTGCATGATTTGAATGCACATCTAGGGGAAAATGCTCAACTGGTTTTTTTAACAAATTACAACTTGCTAGGTGGTAGGATTCCTATGCAGGAATCCGTCTATGTAGGCACAACCACAGGCCAGTAATTTTACCGTGAAGCAGTAGTGTGCAAACATTACTGTATTATGGCACTGAGAGCTAGTGTAATCACTAGGCATATGAGACTTAAGAACTGATGGCTCTGGGTGACGTCCGAAATGTGGTGTGACCCATCAATTTTCTGAGTGACACAGCATTTTTTATGGGCAGACGTTGCCACGGGTGAACGTTTTGCTCGTCTCGTCACTTTATCCAATAAATAAAAACTTCAATTTGCATACAACATATATAACTACTTCATTTATTGTTTTTGTAAACCAGTGTAGCTTAAAAACGATATTCGATGAGTAGTAGTAATCTATATTGAATAAAAATTGTTTTATTCCATTTCTTTTTCATCTTTATCTGACTGTTAACAGTCCATTGCTGAACATATAATATGGCATATGGACTCCTCACTAAGAGGATTCGCCGAAATCACCACTCGATTGTTAATCGGAGCACCAGACGGCTCACTCCTTAGGCGAGTGTATGTATTGTAGGTGTGACGTTTATCTAGGTGGTAAAGTAAGAGCTTATTCGGTACCTTCAGGAAAAGGTGATTTATCTAATCATAGTTTTGAAAAAATCAAGTTTCAAAATCTGACTTTTTTCTTTTACAGTTAAATAAAAATTAATCTATTTCGTAGCACAGTTATAGCTTCAAAAATATATTAGTATGAAAGAAGAGTTTATTCTTTATAGTTCACTCAATATAAATAAGAATGTTATGTTAAATCAGTAAGCACAATCATTTTTTATTATATATTTCTTGGGTAAATTAATTAAAAATTACATAAACTATATTACACATTGTTTATTGGTTGATGAAAAACGATATTTTTGTTTTTTTTTTTATTGTAGAAGAGGGGACAAACAAGCAAGCGGATGGCCTGATGTTAAGTGATCACCGGCGCCCATGAACATCCGCAACACCAGAGGAGTCGCGGGTGTGGTGCCGAGAATTTTGTTTCGAAAATTTACACTTTATTCATACAATAAAACAAATATTTACATAATTATTTATTGTTAAGATGGACGTCTGAAGTTTCTGTCAACCATAAATTCCTTCTCGGCACAGGGTTAACTGGGCTCACTGGCCCAGAAGAAGATCGATCTTTTAGACTCAACTTGCCTGTCGATGGTAGGAAACTCGCCACCGACCATACTGCCGTGTGTGTGCTCCATGCCGGACGTTAGGTTTCTGTAAAGCTCAGAGCGCAAAGCACTATTCTCCCTGGACATTCACAAGTTGCGTGGGCCTGATGGAATCCCCCCTATTATGCTCAGGATGACTTCCAGTCGTTCGTCTCCGCTACTCCTATTTTATGGTCGTCGTCTCAAATGCTTGGAAGACTGCTTTAGTGCCTCGATTTCTAAAAATGCCGACCACTCAGATCCGTCTAACGACTTGACCTTGCCATCACCTCATGCTTTTCCAAAACAATGTCCATTGTAATCTATCTGCTTTTGAGGTACCTTGAGGAGCACCAGTTGATTACAGACTAAAACCTTTAGTGAGCTTGTTTACTTTTACATCTGACCACATTAATTTTGGACTCGAACTTGCAAATTTTGTAATCAGCAAGTTATGTTTTGAAAAGTTGACAAAATTAAGAAAATTGTTGTCCGTCATTACGAAATAGGGAAGCCAACCGTAACAAGATTCTTGGTTTAATAAATAATAGTGTAAATTAACTTCCTTTCCGTCGTTATAATGGATTTTCGCAAAGTAACCGCCTGATTCTTTTAAATATATTATTTTGTAGTTATATTATGTACATTTCGTCGCTTTTAATGTAATAGTAGCGCTTTTAACGACATTAAATTATGTATTGTAAACTAATTTTTGTATAATTATATCAAATATTTCTGATATGTAATTCAGATTTACGTAGTTTGATCGTCTACGAGAAGGTAATTAGAGATTATTAAGCATTAAAGTAACGGAAGAAACAGTTCAGTTCACTACGAGAAGAATTCAGTAGAACAGTTCAGTTGATTTTTTTCTTTTATGTTAAACCTTAGAAAAACGGCGATTGGATTGAAAAAATGCCATTTTTAGTGTATAGTATAGAAAAATAACAAATTTGATATATTGACTTCTATCACTTTTCACTAAAGGAACAGAAATATCCCACCGCTGTACACACGCCTCTCATAACTTTCATAATTTATAAGTAACTTATAATTTTTTTTAGATTTATTTCGGATTCTGCAATGGAATTGAGGAAGTTAAATCATAACCACATTAATAAACTTAAACAATGGTTAATATAAACGTGATCCACTTGCAAAAATCAATCTAAGCTATCATTATCTAAAGCATAATATATATGTAAATTAAATAAATTACCACATCTTTTCTTTACAACTTCAAGACATTCTTTATTGAAACTGGATCTTTTTGTGTCGGACTTATTTTATATTGAAAATTATTTTGGAAACGTTTACTTTTCTGAAAATATCAAGTAGCAATTTCCTTTCAACAATTTAAAATCTTAACAAGACATAATAAAGATATATGTATTATTATATATCAGTCTGTTAAGTTTTTGGAACCAAAATATATTGAGTAGATTATTTCATTTTTTTTTATTGTAGATAGTGACGAAACGAGCAAAACGTTCACCTAATGGTAAGTGCAACGTCCGCCCACAACAAATGCTGTGTCACCCAGAATACTACTGTGTGACACCACAATGCGCCCGTCACTCTGAGACATCAGTTCTTAAGTCTCAAATGCCCAGTGATTACGCTAGCTCACAGTGCCCTTCAAACCGAAACACAGCAATGCCTGCACACTACTGCTTCACGGCATAATAACTGGCCCTGGGGTGGTACCTACCTAGACGGATTCCTGCATAGGAAACGTACCACCAGTGAATTAATTCTTATTTAAAATTGCTTTACAACAATTCATGATGTATGTCTATACACATGCGTATTATTTCGTAAAATACTGAACCAATATATAACTCCAATAAACCTATGGGCCATTTAGCAGTCCAAAACGCAAGCTTTGTGATGATGTAATTTACCGTAATCGTCACGCTTTGGAATAATAGAAACGTTGCAATTTGTTTTACGCCTTAAGTCTACATAGATCTAATGTTCAATATATATGTAACTTTAGAGATAACTTAAGATCTTGAAGCAAACCTCAGAGCATACACTTCCGAATAGACCAATGTTTGAATAAAAGAATATTTATACTTTTTTCATTTCAACATACATACATACCGTACATACATACCTTTTCTCGTGTAAGACGTACGCAGAGACCACATACGTAGCCCACTTCTAGCCCCCACGGGAAACGAGACGTGACGAGTGGCGAATCACGTCGCCGCCATTCTGATATGAGTCAAAAATTATTACTTTCCGTTGCGTTCCCACAGCATTGCATATTATATTATTCCTCACAAATAAAGGATGTCCGTAAAATAGCATAGACGCCTATTATGACATCTCGGTAAGAAAAGAGGTATATGTATAATAGGAGGAAAGAATTAATATAATGAAAGGAGCTTGATAATATTTTTGATGAGACTACTTTCATTATAAATACATACTAAATACACATTACAGTTATTGAAGTCACAGACATACGAGTATTAATAACGTTATTAATTGAGTAAATGTAAATATAACTACGAAAACATTTTTACTATGGTCAATCGAATAAAAAGCACTTACAAAATTAAAATTGATCAATAAAATGCATTTGCTTTAATAAAATGCGCTTGATGAAAGCAATTTTTTTTTATGTTAGAGGAGGCAAACGAGCAAGCGGCTCACCTGATGGTAAGTGATCACCGCCGCCCATGAACATCTACAATACCAGAGGAATAGCAGATGCGTTGCCGGCCTTTGAGGAAGGAATTATTATTTTATTAGTACTAGTCTATAATTTATCTCTAGTTTACAATCGAGTATAATTGTGAGCAAGTTCTTCATTCTAAACATATTTATTATTTGGAACAATATGAATTTTGAAAGAATAGGACCCGAGCCGTTATATGCAATGACAAATTTATATGCAATGACAATATTTTTTTATGCCCTTTCGGTATTCTATTATTGATTGGAGCCTTTCTAAATATACTTTTGCGCGAAAGTGCTGTTAAAGCTCTGCGCACGCAAAGTTTAGAATTCTCGCTTCGATTTCGATCCGTTACGTAAATAGATATCAAATAAATGTTTAGAATTTTCATTAACATCAAATAAATGTTTATTTTTTATATACGAAATTTCATTTAAATAATGGGTTACCCCATTAAAAATTCCGACATTTCGAGCAGGAGTAAAGTACTCGTATCGACACTTGGTTGTCCTGTCTGTAAACTAGATTCAATAGACGACTAATCATTGCAAAAGAAAACCGATTCCAAGGATGGTTCTAGAAAATAAAAACATATAAATTTCAATATCTATTTAATAATTTTATGTTATATAAGATTAAAATTATTTAACAGATAATTCTTAACGAGTACACCAGCGTCTGTAATCTAGATACGAGAGAACATATTTTGCAAGAAATCCCCGCGGATTTAGGAAAAATCCTTCTTAAATTAAATCAGCTTTAAAGACTTTGCGGTCACTTAAGTTACAGTGTAACGTTGTATTTGTCGTGACCGAAAATAAATTTAGTTTACAGCGACTATCATGTATTTGCAAGAAAAGATTATTTTAAAATATTCTTAAGACGGATATTGTTTCATCATCATCAATAAAAAAGTAAAAGCCTTTAAATGTCCCACTACTGAGCACAAGCCCCCTTTCATTTCCAAGAGGGACGGAAGTCCACCACGTTGTTCCAATGCGGGTTGATGCACTTCTAACATTACCGCTTGCTCGTTTGCCCCCTCTCCTATAAAAAAAAAAACATGTTGTCAAAATATGCAGGAATCCGTCTGTTTTATCCTGCCGTGAAGCAGTAGTGTGCAAACATTACCGTTTTTCGGTTTGAAAGACTCTGTTAGTTGGTGTAATTACTGGGCATATGAAACATAGAAACTGATATCTCTGGGTAACGAACGCAGTGTTGTGCCACACATAAATTTACTGGGTGCGTTAGTTGTTGGCAGACGTTGCACTTACTATTACGTGAATGATTTCCCTGTCTCGCCAAACTTTAATTAAGAAAGCAAGTCTTTTATGACACAGTCGTACTTATTTCTCGCCAGAGATTTGTTCCCTAGCTAGCAGGGTGCAGGTGAGATTGGCATATGTATAAAAGGCTGGTATATTTCCCGTAACACTTCATTGTTATGATCCACTCAATAAATTAAAATAAATAAAACCAACGCAGACAACTTGTTAGATTAACCAGAAGATTTTCCAACGGTCAACATCATTTTCAAAAATCGTGCGTCTATTCGAAAGCCGTAACAACAAGAATAAGTTAAAAATATATCTTAATGTCTATAAATAAACATTTACCTACTCGATTTTATTATCAACGGCATAGTTAACTTAAAAGTAATATACACACTGTAACAAAACATAGCCTTTCGCAACGAGATCTTTAAACGAAATCAGTCCTATCCCACTTAGTTACATTTTCTGTCAGCTTGAGATGCGTCCCTTGTCGTTAATAAATACAGATTGAAAATACTCTGATTCCGTAAGACTTAAATGATAAGGATACGTTCGCACGCGGAATAAAAGAGTCGAAAAAGTTGCATATTTTTTAAAAAGGCATGACTTAAGCTAAAATTTTCTGAATATTTTCTTTTTCAGCCGATCAACTGTCCATTCTAGACATAGGACCTCCACAATTACTGGTGGTAGGATTCATATGCAGGAATCCGTCTAGGTAGTTACCACCCCAGGGCCAGTTATTCTGCCGTGAAACAGTATTGTGCAAACATTACTGTGTTTCGGTTTGAAGGGCACTGTGAGCTAGCGTAATCACAGGGCATATGAGACTTAAGAACTGATGTCTCAGGGTGATGGGCACAGTGAGGTGTTACACAGAAATGTTCTGGGTGACACAGCATTTGTCATGGGCAGACGTTGCACTTACAATCAGGTGAACGTTTTGCTCGTTTCATCACTTTATACAATAAAAAAAAATAAGAAAGAATTAGCTGTAATCTCTTTTGAACAGTTTTCGTAATGGTTATTCCGTTACTTGGAAGCATCACACTGTTATTTATTTATAGAGAGCACCACAAAGCAGGATAACAACATACCAGGATTAGATGCAGAACTAAATGAATGAGTAGAACCAATTGGTATCCCAATGATGTGACAACTTCATTAAATAAGCTTTTGATAGTTAATAGTACGTTCAGATATAGTCATCATAACCATCTGTCCTGTTAGTAGCTCCCATTTTGGGGCGATTTTGCCACAGTTACCATGCTTGGCAGGCGAGTTGGCAACCGCAGTAAATTTATTCTGATGATCCATGAAGATGCTGCTGCCCATCTCCTGATTTTTATTTTCCCTCTGTCGAGTTTTACGACGCCCACGGGATGAGATGGGGTGGTAGATTCTTTTAAGCCGCTACCACATGAGCAAAAAAAATCTTAATACAATAGACTAATCATAGAAATGTATAAAAAAGAAAAAATGGAGGTATTTAATAGTTAATACGGTGACACAATCTCTAGGTAAAAGTTTAAAAAAAGTTGAGTTGATACGGTAAAGTGAACCACACAAAAATTCTTGCGCAAAAACTAAATTTTGAAGTAGCTCTGTTTTCAAATAATCTTTTAATATTTTATGCGAAATCAAAGTGTTAATTATTATCATTAGGTCAATCATTATTTAAAAAGTTATTATTATAAAATATTTTCAACATTCTTGTGTGAAGAAACATTAGATAAAAAAAAATTTCAAACCAGTATCGAACGGCTTTATCGCCCATTTATTATATAGTTACTGCATGCATTATGAAATTACAATTGCTGGAACATAAAAAGTCTATGTGACCAAATCTCTGTTCGACTACACTGAGATTCGCATACGAACGAAACTGTGGTTTAATTTACATTAAAGCGAATAGAAGCCAGTTGTACAATTTTCATTTAGGATTAAGAGAAAGAGAAGTGAGAACGTTACTTCGTCTTAGCCCATTATTCGGACCATATCGCAAGTAGTACCGATAAAATTCAAGTACGGTTAAGGTTCTTTCTTCAATTTCGTCGCGAGTATTTTCAATATTTCGTCGCGAGTTCGGAAACAAAAACATATGTATTTCTTAACATATGCATGTATTTCTTTCTCGACGACAGCGTGACCAAGTGATCAGAATACCTGACCCCTACGCCGCGGGTCCTGGTTTCGAATCCCAGCCGGAGCAAACATTTGTGCTAAATTACAAATTGTTGGTTTTCGGGTCTGGTTGTGTTGTGATTGTCCCCGTGTTTCTGACACTGCGTCCTAGCCTACCTCCGATCTCCTTGGCGTTACATCGGCATAACCTACCCGGTTAGGACGAGTGAGTGCCTCTGTGTTTGCGCGTTCACTTGTGAACATCACATCACATTTCTTAGAGCGACGTTAGTCGTAGGAATATTATAAACATATTATTTTCATGTCTCGTCTACTTTACTTATATGATGTGATTATTTAACTTACTAGTAATAGTTACTATTATATTAATCATTAATATAAAATAAAGTTCGACAAAAATATATTTGGAGTTACTTAACACCGTAGTAGCTTAGTGGGCGAGTGCTAGGTATAAATTTCACAGTACGCGAGTGTTCGATCTGCGGTGCTGGCACCTCTGTAAATGTTCTGCAGTTTCAAGTGCTGATTTATTATGTAACCAGCAATGAAGAAACACGTTGTGAGGAGCCCTGCATGTTGGAGAAAGAGAAATAAAATAGAGAACAAGTCAGCCAACACGCACAGAAGCCGCTTGGCTGCCTCTTCCAGGCTCTAAAACCCTCTCAGGAATGAGAGTAGGCCTCTGCTCAACAGTGAGACATTTATTGGTTGTTTCTTTTAATAAAAGAGTAAAAGACAGTACAAACAATTGTTTATTAGATCATATTACTACAAGCAATGAGCCTTTATAGTTTGTATACGCAATTGCTACTCTCATTATTGGTGTCAGGATTCCTAAGCAAAAATAGGTAGCTATTCCGTCTAGGTAGATACCACCGCCGGACCAGTCGTTCTACCGTGAAGCAGTAGAGTGCGAACATTACTGTGTTTCGGCTTAAAGAGCACTGAGAGCTAGTATATTCCCTGGGCATATGAGACTTAGAAACTGATGTCTCAGGGTGACGAGCACAGCGAGGGGCTACACAGAAATATTCTGGGTAGCACAGCATCTGTTATGGGCACTAGTGGTGGCAGTTTAAGACAATCCGCCGCTACTTCTCATCTCGTGGCTGTTGTGACAGCCGACTAAAGTAAATACCGCGTCCTTCGACGAATGGAAAAATAATAAGGGTTTTTAAGATGCAATTATGGTGGTACGATCGCAGATCCGTTAGCCAAGTATGAGATAGACTTAGGGATAAAGTTCTTTTTATGAGCATCAGGTGGAAGAGAGATCAAATGTTAAAGTCCAAAAAATGATGAGGGCGTGTAAAATGACTGTTAAGACGATAAAGCTTTACGTTTAATACCCCTTCGTGCTTACTATAAAGTTTTACAACCGTAATTTAGTCCGAGGTTGAACAATAAAACTAAATTGAGTAACACTCACCCCTTAGGATTTAGCTAAATTTATATGTTGTATATTTTTAAATAAGATTTAACGTTATTTACAAATGTCGGTCGTACACAAATTTCCGGTATTATCAATATGTCTTGGTTTGCTATGAATGTTTCTTACTAAAGAGGTAACAAAGTAAAATGTTGTTTGACATTAACAATTTTTACACACACATGCACATGGGACTAGAAAAAAAAAACAGAAATTGTTTCTAAGATGACACTGTCACCAAATGTTGTACATTGTTA
This sequence comes from Luehdorfia chinensis, assembly GCA_019845155.1. Lineage (NCBI taxonomy): Eukaryota > Metazoa > Arthropoda > Insecta > Lepidoptera > Papilionidae > Luehdorfia > Luehdorfia chinensis. The sequence goes on along the minus strand of JAHVAK010000234.1, from coordinate 4,881,316 downwards.
ATGTAATTATTAAACGTAAAAGTTTTATCGTTTTAACAGTCGTTTCACACGCCCTCATCCTTTTTTGGACTTTAACATTTGATGTCTCTTCCACCTGATGCTCATAAAAAGAACTTTATCCCTAAGTCTATCCCATACTTGGCTGACGGATCTTCGATCGTACCGGAATTGCATCTCAAATGTCGCTAACCGTTATTATTTTACCATTTGTCGAAGGACGCGGCATTTCCTTCAGTCGGCTGTCACAACACCCACGAGATGAGAAGTAGCGGCAGGTGGACTTACACTGCCACCACTGCTATGTGCAACGTCTGCCCATAACAGACGCTGTGCTACCCAGAATATTTCTGTGTGGCATCACACTGCGCCCGTCACCCTGAGACATGGGTTTTTAAGTCTCATATGCCCAGTGATTACAATAGCTCTCAGTTCTCTTCACAGTATTGTTCGTACACTATTGCTTCACGGCAGAACAACTGGTTCGGCGGTGGTACCTACCTAGACGGAATACCAACCTATTTTTGAATAGAAATCCTAATACCAGTAAAATAATGAGTGAAGGAATTATGCATACAAAGTAAAAAGGCTTATTACTTGTAGTAAGATAATCTACTAACAATTGTTTGTACTGACTTTTACTCCTTTATTAAATGCAATACCTACTACCAACACACAACCACCAACACACAACCACCAACACCACCTATAAATATCTAACATTTGAGCACAGACCTCCTCTCACTTCTGAGAGGTTTTTAGAGCCTGGAAGAGGCCGCCAAGCAGCTTCAGTGCGTTGGCGGACTTTACATGTTCTCTATTTTGTTTCTCTTTCTCCAACATGCAAGGTCCCTCACATTGTGTTTCTGCATCCCTGGTTACATTATTAATCAGCACTTCAAATTGCAGAACAATTACAGAGGTGCCGGCATCGGAGGTCGAACAGTCGCGTTCTGTGGAAATTATACCGAGCACTCGGCCATTAAGCTACTACGGTATTAGATAACTCCAAATATATTTTTGACGAAGTTTATGTTATATTAATGAGCTGTACGCCGCGGTTTCACCCGCGTAAAAAAGCCGACCCCGATTCTTATTTGAATCGGATTTTGGGGTTTTAACTTTTTGGCGCGGAAACCTAATCATTTTCTAAAATTAAAGTAGCATATGTTACCCGCTATAATATCTGCAATCTGTCAGTGAAAGTCCCGTTGAAATCAGTCTTGCCGTTTCGGAGATTAGCCGGAACAAACAGTCAGTCAGAAAGACTGAAAGACAGACATAAATTGAAATTTTTTTTTTGTTTTCTTATAACCACCGTATATACTTTCACAAGCATTTCAGTAAAAAGCTCTTATTTTGTTATTAGAAACCAACACTTCCATTTTATTTATTTGTATGGATAAATACGATAGAACCTATTATTAGTAAGTAAAATTGTCACATAATATAAGTAAAGTAGACGAGATATGAAATATATCACAGTTATTTTTATGAGTATTTAAAGAATGATTGACCTAATGAAAATAATTGACAATTAGATTTTGCATAAAATATTAAAAGATCATTCAAAAATAGAGCTTCTTCAAAATTAAATTTTTCGCCTTCTTCTACGAGGGTCAACGCGTCAAGAATTTTCGTATGTTCCACTTCACCGTACCAACTGAACTTTATCTATTAAGTGCCATTTTTTATTTTTTATACATTTTTATGATTGATGTGAGCCCTTGCATAATTTTGGAGATTTTAACGAAAATTATCTCAGTAACGACATTCGTGTGTGTGGTGTGGGTGAAGTGTGAGTGAAGCTGGTTTACAATGTTTATTAGAATCACTTGCCTCTACACTCACTACTCATAGAGATACTAAGATTTATGAGCGAATTATACTCAGTCGATTAAAAGACTATGTCCTTACTAATAATATTCTTCCAGACGAGCAGTTCGGCTTTCGCCCCGAACACTCGTGTACTCATCAAGTGCACCGCTTAACGGAGCACATTTTAGAGAATTTAAACGACCGCCCTAAGCCTGTAGGCACAGGGGCCTTATTTTTCGATGTCGCAAAGGCATTTGACAAAGTCTGGCACGACGGCTTGTATTACAAGTTGTATCACACTAAAGTGCCGGATAGACTCGTGAACATCATACGAGCCTTCTTGTCCAACCGCCTATTTCGATTCCGGGTAGAAGGAACGCGCTCCTCAAGCCGCCCTCTCCGAGCAGGTGTCCCTCAAGGCTCCTGCCTCTCCCCACTCCTTTTCTCGCTATATACTAGCGATATTCCTAGAGACCAGAAAGTCAATCTTGCGCTTTTCGCAGATGACACGGCCCTGTACTATTCCGACAAGCACAAGGGCCGCATAACGATTCATCTCCAAGCCGCAGCCGATCGCCTAGGCGAATGGTTCCGGAAATGGAGAATAGAGGTAAACCCCGAGAAAAGTGTAGCGATATACTTCTCGAGGGGCACGCCAAAACCCACTAGACGAATTCACACAATCGGCAACAATCAACTAGGCACGATCACCCTGTTCGGACGCTCTATTCCCTGGGAAAAGAGCGTCAAATACCTCGGGGTCACGTTAGACGCAGCGATGTCGTTCGCTGCACACATAAAAAACGTTCGAAATAGAGCGGCTTTTATCTCAAGTCGACTATATCCACTAACTTGCTCTTCAAGCAAAATGTGCTTAAGACACAAACTTCGCCTCTATAAGACTTGCATAAGACCCGTAATGGCCTATGCTTGCGTCGCTTTCGCTCACGCGACGGGCAATCAATTAAAGAAGTTACAGAGCGTTCAAAATCGATTCTTGCGAACTGCCACCGGAGCCGGTTGGTACCAACGCAACGTAGATCTTCACAGCGACTGTGAAATGCCCTTAATCTCTGAACACTTCAGAGCATTATCTTGGCGGTTTTTCGAAAAAGCCGCGGTTCATCCAAACCCACTGGTGGTTAAAGCAGCAAATTACCGACCAGATAGAAACGCGACCGAACGCAAACGTCGCCCGCGAAACGTGCTAGACGACACGAATGTCTCAGCACTCCCTGACCACGATACGGTCAGTCACGATCCAGGCTACACTGTACACACAGTTAATAGCTTTAATATAACACGCACCACGACGCGCGACCGCCGTAGAGAGCGGCGCGCAGCAGTCGACAATCACACCGCGTACACACGATACACCCGTGTTCCAGGGCGGTCCTCACCGCCCAGAGTTACCGACACACAAGTCGACAGTCCGAATGGAGGCCCGCAGCCTCCCTCGGACGGTCATTAGACGACTTAAAATCGTATTGAGATATTCTAAATCGCGCAAGCACGCAGCGAACGCGATACAGTCCGAATTTCGAGGTTTTTGTAGGAGTTTATTTATTTATTTATGTTTGGGTCAAACCAAACCTGGCACGCGGGCCCCTGGCCCGTGAGCACAGTATCCGATGAAGCTGTAAAAGCCAAAAAAGGCTAACAGCAATTACATCACCGAAATTATATATCATAGAGATAATATTTTTTCTAACTTCTGTTGTGAAATTGGATTATATAACTCCTTCTTCAGTTACCATCGTCCTATGTGGGTACTATTTTAGACTCTATTAACCGTTAAACCGTGAACTCAATTTTATTTATATGTTCAGAGTATCAAACAAAAAGCCCCCTTCTCTTATAAGTCCGCATATATAGACGGGCACCTACAGAACCCTGCACAGTCCGTGGCCCGACACGCACTTGGACGGTTTTTTGATATAATGGTGAAACAATATTATCGTTAGTAAACGCAAATTAAAGAAAATTTGTTTTTTTTAAAACTTTTATCAACATACATTCCTTATTATTATTCCTCATTAATTAATTTTATAAAAAATTAAATTGCAACAGTACTACGGTATATGTAGCGACAACAGATAAGAGACGTAGTGGCAGACTAGCGTTCACTGGAAACAAACCTTTCACACTCAACGGCTGGACTATATCTTTACCCACTCGGCGCAACTGCTTGCATATAATTTTTTTGTAGTCTGTGAAAATAAATAATTTAGTACAGTAAAAAAAAATAACAGCCTATTTATTCCCCACTACTGAACACGGGTCTTAGATTTCTGAGAGGATTTTGGAGCAGGAAAGGGTACGCAGCGCTGGTCCAATGCGGGTTGGCGGACTTCACACGTCGTCCACACTGCTGTTTTTCTCAGACAAGCAGGTTTCTTCACGATGTTTTCGTTCTCCGCTAAGCACGAGGTAAACCAGCACTTACACTTGCGGTAGTATTTAAAGGCACCGGAGAAAGAACTCATGTCACTCGCGAACAATAAAATTTAATAGGATCGCCCGGACCCTGAGCTGTCACGGCTCTTCGTAGTATAGTATAGTACGAGCCTATTAAAAAAAACTTATATTTAATTACTTTAGAGGCAAATTTATTACTTGGCACATGCAAGAAGATGACGTCATGATTAAATTGTTCACCTGATGGTAAGTGCAACAATTGTCCATAACTAACACTTTGCTATTCAGAACATTTCTGTGTGGCACCACACTACGCACGTCATCAAGTATGAGAGTCAGGTCTTAAGTCCCATATGCCCAGTAATTTTATTAGCTATCGTTCACTGCTTGACAGCAGAACAACCGGTACTGCTGCTTGCTCCCTTGATAGATTTCATGCTTAGGAATCATCACACTAGTAAAATTTCGCATTTTATCTTTTGGCGTGATGGCCAAATAATAAATTATGGGTTTATAGAGTAAGTGGACAAGTATGAAATCCACCAATACTTCATACCGGCGCTCACTAAAGTGACCACAGTACCACTTGATTCATTATACTAAAAATCAAAAAAATATTCAACATTTACAACCAACAAATAATTTCTTACTTACCGGTATTATGTTCATTATTTATAGTCATTATGCATGCGACTTGGGAATTTTTTAAAGACATGTGTATACTTTCGCATTCCATGCTTATCAAAGTTAATAAGAAGGTACTCTTGATTGTCCACATAAATGACAGAATACGGAGGCCACCCAGACTGCTACTGAACACAGGTCTCCTCTCATTTCTGAGTGGATTTATTAGCAGAGAAGAGTGCTCAGTGCCGGTCCAATGCGAGTTGGCCTACTTCACATATACTCGATTTTTTTTTATCCCTCAGACACGCAGGTTTCCTCACGATGTTTTCTTTCACCGCCGAGCACGTGGCCCAGCATGTAAAATTGCAAAACAAATTAACAGGTGCCGGCACTGGGGATCGAACTCAGGACACTCGCGTACTATCAAATTTTAAGGCGATCGCCGGGTTCCTGAGCTACTACGAATCCACATTTACAATGACATAACATGTATTTACTATTAATTATTAATCATTATTAATTTACATTAACTCTGTAATCTCTGAAGTACGTCAGAGTTCGGGGGACCGCAACACGGTACATAAGCATTCAAAGGTACATAGATAAAATAATACCTATATAATTGTTAATTCTGCTGCTAAATCATTAATTTAAAGAGATGTTTCCCCATAATTACTGCTTAGTCATTTGTGTCTCTGATGGCATTATCGAACTACGAAGTCAAGCATGTTACAAACACCGACATCGACAGTTGTATTATTAAATATCATGAGTTATTTGATGACCCGAGTACTTTTGTTAATTACTTTATAGGCAAATTTATTACTTAGCACATGCAAGAAGGTGACGACACGAATAAATTGTTCACCTGGTGGTAAGTGTAACACTTATCCATAACTAACGCTGTGCTATTCAGAACATTTCTGTATGGCACCACAATACGCACGTCTTCCTGAGAGTCAGGTCTTAAGTCTCATATGCCTAGTAATTACACTAGCTATCATTCACTGCTTAACTGCATAACAACTGGTACTGCTGTTTGCTCCCCTATCTATATTTCATGCTTAGGAATCATTACACCAGTAAAATTTCGCATTATACTTTATCCTTTGGCGTGTTGGAATCCACCAATACTTCATACAGGCGCTAGCCAAAGTGGCCTATATACAGTACCATTTGATTCATTATTCTAAAAAACAAAAAAATATTCAACATTTACTTTACATCTTACTCACCGGATTTATGTTTATTAGTAACAGTCATTATGCATGCGACTTGAGAATTTTTTAAAGACATGTGTATACTTTCGCACTCCATGCTTATCAAAGTTAATAAGAAGGTACTCTTGATTGCCCACATAAATGATATAATGCGGAGGCCATCCACACTGCTAAACTGCATTATTATTAAAGAACAGAGTTAAGAGAAAAATATTGTCTATTGACTAAAAAGAGTAAGTTACACAACAAATTAAAAAAAAACCTTATTTGTAAAATTATGAAAAATAATAAAAACAATTTAAGTTTTAACAAATGAGTTGCGTTTCTAGACTTACCTCGATTATTGTTTGAATATTTATAATGAACTGAACAAAAACTGCACACACGTAGTAAATAATCTGCAAAATAATTTAAAATCTTATTACTTTTATTTTGGTTTGGTTTTTGAATCCTAAAGTTTCATGATCTTCTTTTGAATCGTATAGCCTGTAAAAAGTGTACTGCTCAACTCTCTACCCAGTTTTCTCAAGGGGAGTTAAGCGTATCACCACACTTGGCAAACAGATTTGCGTTTGTATCTTTTCATCGACCTGGATATCTTAGGTCGGGTATGATTACATGATACGAGTACATGACATGAGATGCTGAGTCGATTTTTACGACAGTCACGGAATGAAACGGGCTGCCGCATTCATTACCGCCGTCATCACACTGAACTTAAATTACGGTTTATAGATCACTAGTATATTTTTTTTGGTGTGAGTTATTCTACGTAACAAGTTATTAATAATCAAACATCTTACAGGAGTTTCAATTATTTTTTCGCAAATGTGATAGGCATCAAATATCGCGAAATATGCCTTTAGTAATGCTTGCCAATGTGAATCATGTGTAAATTCTTCACGGTTTTCTTCAAAAGCTCTTTCGTCCAATTCGGAAATATGCTCCAATTCGGAAACCCAAGAAATAATTTTAATTCTTAATAATTTTATCATTCTAGCTGCGTAAATGACATGTAGATCAGCTGGTAGCATAATTACACTTGACAATATTGTAAGTAAATACGTACTGAATAGTTGAGTTATTTCAATGTACGAGTAAACTAAATAATACGAAAAAATAAGTACGCTGAACACCCAATTGCCGACGATGATTTCACTATTATTATTTTTGTTAAATTTAAGACAGTTTTCTATCTTTTGGATTTTCACCACAAGCTCTACATTTATTGTACTTTGAAAAATGGTCAAAGCGGCGCTGCTAACGAAGCCACAACTAAATAAGAACACTTCAAAGATAAAGATAAATAACATTAAGCTATTCAAGTACTGTATCACACTATTTAGGTATGCACTAAGATTGTAAGCATGAACAACAACAACAGTGATTGCATAGCAGCCCACCATAACGTTAGTTATTAAGTTATTTGAAGTTATAAAGTTATACCGAACACTGTATTTTGGCATAAATGATAAATATTGCATTAGATTTAACGGGAAAATAATTTTCTGGAAATCTAATGAAAGATAATTTTCGAGTAATAACTCTTCGTCAATGTTTCTTTGCAACAAGAACGGCTCGGGTCTTATTCTTTCAAAATTCATAATGTTCCAAATAATAAATATGTTAAGAATGAATAATTTGCTCACACTTATACTCTATGGTAAACTAGAACAGAGTGTTAATAAAATTGCTTTCATCAAGCGCATTTCATTAAAGCAAATACATTTTATTGATTAATTTTAATTTCGTAAGTGCTTTTCATTCGATTGATCATAGTAAAAATATTTTCGTTGTTATATTTTACATATACCCAATTAATAACGTTATTTATATTCGTATGTCTGTGACTTCAATAAATGTAATGTGTATTTAATCTGTATTTATAATGAAAGTAGTGTCATCAAAAAACTCATCAAGCTTCTTTCATTATGTTAATTCTTTCCTCCTCTTATACATTGCAATCTTTACACATAACGCCAACAACAACAAAATTATTGGCTCTTGAACAGTCCAAATAAAAGCTTTGTAATGATGTAATCGTTACGCTTTGTTATAGCGGAAACGTTGTAATAACTTTATATCTTGCAGTAATGTTTAAAGTTTTTCGTTCCGTTATTCTCTTAACCCTTTTTCATGAACAGGGACCATTTTAACAACAAACAAACGTATAGACTTATTTTTAAATAAGAGAATAATTATACTTTTTTAATTGGTACATACATTCAGTCACGCCTTTTCACATATAAAGCGTAGGCAGAGACCACATCCGAAGCCCATTTTTAGCCCCCGCGGGAAACGAGATATGACGAGTGGCAAATCACGTCGCCGCAATTGATCTATTTCAGAAGTGGGATCGCTCAGGGTTCTTGTCTGTTTGCCATCTTTATAGAATTTTCTTTTTAATGATTTTGTGGTCAGAGTATTTAAATAAAAGTGAGTTATTGTATTCCTGAAAATTTATTAAATAACGGCGGTAAGGTGACGCGTATGACAAATCACAAGAATTGATTATTCCCTTTCAAATCTTTGTTATTCATGACATTATCAAATTGGTTAAATGTTTCAGTAGAAAAATTGATATATATATATATATTATATATCTCTATAATATTGAGTAATTTAGTTGGATCTTCTATAAAAGCGTGTTAAAAAATAAAACCTTTTTTCTTATTTATCAATAGATGGCGCTAATATTCCTGTTATAGAGGTATAACAGGAATATATATATATATTGAGTAATTTAGTTGGATCTCCTATAAAAGCGCGTTTTTATTTTTTATTTTTTTGTCGAATTATTGCATTGCCATCGGTCTTTGACAGGTGTGCAAAATTTGAATTAAATCGGATCGTGCAGAGTAGAGGAGAAAATCGAGCCCTAATGAGTCGGTTACAAACATACAAACATACAAGTGAAGCTAATATAAAGCGTGTAAAATAGAGAATATATTGCATATTATTATTGTTCTGCACGAACAAAAGCTGTCCGTACAATAGTCTTTTACGACGGTAGGAAAGAGGTAGGCGCTATTCTATTCTGTCGGATTAATACATACATAACAAATACATAAGAAGACAAAGAATTTATTTCATTACTCGAACCTCTGCACATTCTTCAAAACTAGAAAACGTTTTTGTAGGAGAAAGTGACGAGACTAAACAAAACGTTCACCCGTTGGTAATTGCTACGTCTGCTCATAACAAATGTTGTGTCACCAAGAATAATTATGTGTGGCACCACACTGCGCCCATCACCCTGAGACATCAGTTCTTAAGTCTTATATGCCTAGTAATTAAACTTGCTCTCAGTACCTCTCTGATTGAAACAGTAATGTTTGCACACTACTACCTTACTTACGGTGAATTCCTACATAGAAATCTACCCCAGTAGTTGTAGTAAATATACGTTTTTTTACCGTATCTCCTACGCAGTTGATGGCTTGCAACAGTATTTGGGAGTTGTCGCCGTGGTCTAAAATTGGCGAGGAGGATTGGCAGTAGTCAATTTCTGTAGGATATATTGTAATGACCAAAACAGAAACTTAATCTGCCACTTCCATATTTAATATAATTAGATAATAATGTAGTATTTCATGAGATAAACATTAAACAGAAATTTACAATTTAGTATCAGAATGAAAACGTAAGATCCGAAAACACTCGACTAAGTAGGCAGGCACTTTGTTTGATTTGGTTAATTACGGTAAAGTTATTTTTATTGGATCGTCAGATCGTGCTGATTTAACTTTGTGAATGTTTAACGAGTTGATGATTGGAACTTGTTAAGCATTCACAAAGTTCCGTCCCATTTTGTTTCGAAGCTGACAATTTTGTTTCGATCTCTGTGCGTTGAAATACTTGATAGTCAAGCCACAAATTGATTTTACACGAGGATTGCGTTTTACGGCAAATCTTCTGGAAGCCTTTCTTTTCGATGAAGGTTACGACGAGCTAACGAAAACGAAACGAGTTCTTTTTATTACCTGTTCTGTTGCATACAACTTCGAAATGAAATGAAAATTCTTTATTTTCGATGTAATTTATATTTCTTATGTCCGTTTATCAAACGTCACTTCTTTACAATTTACCTACGTTTCGTAATGAAGTTCCTGACGGAAAAGAAACTAGCGAAAGAAACTCCGTAGGTATCCTATTTTTTGTAAATCTTTTTTAATCCCAATCAAAAATACATTATAATTAAAATTACAAAGAACAGTCTCAAGGAAAACCAAAGCACGCTTCATGTTCAAATCTTAGACAAGATTAATTCAAGTAAATCTGCCTGTATGGATGGATTTTCCATGCTTCCTCATCTTTGAAATAATCATTTAAATTATAATAAGCTTTGGAGCACAGACTTTTTTAAGATAAGTTTTATATTTCGTCTCCGTAAGATTTACTATATCTTCTGGAATTTTATTATAAATTCCTGAATTCTTTGTTTTTTTACTTTATTCAGTCTAAATTTTGGATTATCTAGTTTATTATCTAGTTTATTTAAATTACGATTGTCATTATTTTTTGGAAATAGTGAGTACATGCATAACTCTTCCATAAACATATTGGCATGTAAGTAAAAGTTAAAATAATCATTAAACAGTTCCCATTGGCGAATCACGAGAGCGCATATTAAAGATCGCGCGGACTGTTCTTTTCTGCAAAGCAAAGATTGTATTCACGTCAGCCGCATGTCTCTATAATAAAATACCGTAAGACATCAAGCTGTGAAAATAGCTATAGTAAACTAATTTTGCAGTAGCTAAATCGAAAAGAGTCAAACTCTTATTTAACGTTTTGCAAAATGATTTTATTCTGTACAGTTTTAACATTACATAATGCAAATTTAACGCATTATGTTTTATTTGTGATATTTAGAGCTTAATTGTTTGCATGGGACTAATCTAAAATATTATTCGGACTACTATTCACTTCATGTAGGTTCTTAGTTTTTCGATTGTCATTAAATATCAGTGATGTATCATCTGCTATATTTGTAAGATTCTGGACTAGGTATGGTAGATCATTTATATAGACAAGAAACAAAAATGGACCCAGAATAGGTCCTAGTGGTACACCCATTTTTATTTGACAGCCTACTGAGTCAGAACCATTCATACGAACTATTCGTATCCTATTACTAAGATAAGAATCCAACAAAAGAATAGCTTGATCTTCTAAGCCATGATATTTTAGTTAACGAAGCAGAGTTTTTTTATCTACGCAATCGAATGCTTTAGATAAATCACAGAATACGCCAATAGCATTCTGAGATTCCTCCCAACCACTGTAAATGTATTTAATTAAAGTAACTCCTGCATCAGTTATGGAGTGCCTTTTGGTAAAACCAAAATGATGGTCATGATTTGACGTTGAGACCAAGATTCTTCTCAGTATGTTTGGAGTCGTCAGATGATTAGTCGCAAAGTCCGCACACATGCAAATATACAACTTCGTTAACCTCACAAAAAAGGCTATGAAAGAAATATGTGACTGGAAACTCCGACCATACATCAACGTGGCTATGTTCAGATGGCAAAATCTTGACGCGCGTATTCAGATCGCGCGTCTAGACATCCTGGTATTTATCTACAACCGATCACTTGAGCGCGCGTCGGCAGCGAGAAAAAGTCTTTAGACGCAGGCAATCGCGCGTTGACACGCGCTTTGACATCAATGTAACCTCCGTATGCTGTTCAATTGAGCGCGCGCTTTCATCGCGACTGCGTGTATATTTTTTTTTGCCACTTTTATAAATTTTCGTAATTATAATGAATGACTCTGAAGATATTGATATCGACCTACTAATTGAACAAGTAGAAAAAAGACCAGCGATTTGGAATATAGTTTCGGAATGTCGCAAACAAACTGGTTCTATTTTTCATAATTGAGTGAACCCAATGATGTTGACTGTCGCAAAATCTTCAGGTTAATCTGACAAGTTATCTGCGTTGGTTTTATTAATTTGAATTTAGTGAGTTTCGCCGTGTGGTGGCGGCCTAAGAGGTAAAAGTAAAAGTAAAAGTCGACAGAGGGAAATTAAAACCAGGAGATGGGCAGCAGCATCTTCCTGGAACAACTGAACAAATAAACTGCGGTTGCCAACCCGCCTGCCAAGCGTGGCAACTATGGCGAAATTCCTCCAATATGAGAGCTAGAAACTTTTTTGGCTGTCTATTGGGGAGGCCTATGTTCAGCGGTGGACTTGTGATAGGCTGAAACGACGAAACGACGAGTACCCTTAGATATCAGTTTCTAAGTCTCATATGTCCAGTAATTACACCAACTATCAGTGCCCTTCAAACCATAACACAATAATGTTTGGACACTATTGCTTCACGGAAGGATAAACCAGACGGATTCCTGCATATTTTGACAACATGTGAAGTATGCTAACCTGCAATGGAACAACGTGGTGGACTCCCGTCCCTCTTGGAAATGAGAGAAGTTCTGTGCTCAGTAGTGGGACATTGAAAGGCTTTTACTTTTTTATTGATGATGATGAAACAAAAACCCCCTTATGTATATTTTAAAATAATCATTCCTTCCAAATATATGAAGGTCGCTAAAAACTTAATTTGTTTTCGGTCACGACAAATACAACGTTAGACTGTAACTTAGGTAACCGCAGCTGATTTAATTTAGGAAGGTTTTTTCCTAAATTCTCGGGGATTTCCTGGAAAATATGTTTTCTCGTATCTAGAATACAGACGCCGGTGTACTCGTTAAGATTATCTGTTAAATAATTTTAATCTTATATAATCTATAATTAACTAATAGATATTGAAAAGCATCGCGAATCATCCTTGGCAGGAATCGGATTACTTTTGCAATAATTAGTGTCTATTAGTCTATTAGTCTATTGAATCTAATTTACAGACAGGACAACGAAGTATCGAAACGAGTACTTTACTCCTACACGAAATGGAATTTTTAATGAGAAAAATTAAAATTCGGGAATAAATGTTAATTCTATGTCTTTTTACACAAGGGATCGAAATCGACGCGACAATACTAAACTTTGCGTGCGCAAAGCTAGAACAGCACTTTTGCGCAAAAGTAAATTTTTCATGTCTATCTGTAATAGAATACCAAAAGGACATGAAATAATTAAATATTAATCAAATAATTCAAACATAAGCTCCGCTTACTTTTAATTGACAAATGTTTTTATCGTATTTCCGACTTTTTAAATGATAAGTTTTGACATAGTTATTTTAATCTAATTTTGTTTTCTGTTGACATTATGAAATTGACATTGACATAATTATGAATTGACATTTGATTTGTTTAATGTGTTTTTTCTTTAACTTGTTAATGGCAGTAGTTGTGTTATTCCATTACCGATATAATAAACTTTTTTTTTAATTGTATACTGCGATAACATGTGGGTCTTCCGTTTTTTTATAACACCAGCATATTTACTTTGTGCACCCATGTTTTGCAAATAAATTATCTTTATCTTTAAATATTATAAATCATATTACATATTTTCTATATAAATAACGAATTCCCACAGTAGGATTTCCCTTGTATCGTGGGTACGTTTTACAGTCATAAAGGACATTTGCAGAATATTAATTTTAATTTTTTATAGCGTCTTAAAATAACGTTTTTACAAAATCCATTTAAAAGATTTTTTAAGAATTTTTAAATGAGCACTCATATTTGTACAGGTCACACGATATTGTGCATATAAAAGAAATAAATTGGCTTTTTTCAAATTGTATCCAATGTCATTCTGTTAAAAAATATTACCATCTACCTAACATTCTTTTATATTAGTAGAATAATATTATATCATCATTCTTATTATAATTATTTAGTTGAATGAATTGTCTATAACATGAGTTTTCTAGTGAAAATACCCATTTAGAAATTATGTTTTTTTTAAGATTTCTTTCATTTTACTTAGGATACCTTATACACTTATTCAAGTTAGTTTTGAAACTTGTATTAAATCTTTTGGTTGTTATTGGTAGTATTACGTTGCAAAAATGGCAACTGCACTTCCGATCGATTTGACGTTTCGTTTGGTATTGATGACTCTTGCACAGGGCTTTACCGCTTCGAGTGTTTTTGTTTGTTATTCTTTCGAGTCTGGGTGCTCATTGTGTTCGATAATTGTATGCTTGAAAGCTTCCGTGAGACGGCCTTGTCGCCAGTGTTGGCATTAGCTTTAAAAATAGGAATATACGTATAGGGTAGCAAAGTAATGGCTCGGTTTTTTTAACCCAATATTTTTTTTTTCATTAAATACTATTATAACAGAATCATGCCATTGCTTTTGCGCCACCCTATACCTAACTATCATTATATGCATATAAGTCAAATTCTACATTAGAAATGAATAAAAGCAGCAATCGAACTTCAAACTAATAAATCGCAGCTATTTCGTATCACGTATTATTCTATTTTAAAAGGTTAATTATAAACAAATACATTAGGTCGACGGTATATTGTACCTGATAATACAATTTATAATGTTTTCTTTTATTTACGCGAATATTACACATTTAAATAAAACTACTTTTTTACGGATTTTATCGCGTTTAATTTTGGTCCCCCCGTGACCATGGGTGCTGTAAAGCGTCCGAAACGTCGGGTAAAAATAGTTCAAAATTAAACGCGATAAAATCCGTAAAAAAGTAGTTTTATTTAAAAAATACAATTTATGTTGAACATTAACAAATAGATCAGTGACATGTCAGTTTCTTTTGAGACTTATGACATAACCTATAAAAATTCAAAATCAAAATTCTTTGCTTCCTGAACTTGTCTAATGAAAAAACTTTCATATTTAGGATCAGCCATTGATGCTTAATTTTTTAAGATTTATTTTATTTTAAGACGCCTCTTTTGAGTACCAACTAAAATGATGTATGAGAGTCTGCCATTGTCCTTTCACATGCACAACCCAACCAGACCCGAAAACGAACAATTTGTGTTTTTGGACAAATGTAGGTTCCGGCTAGGATTATTTATTACCAGATGTTCTAGGAAGATGCTGCTGCCCATCTCCTGTCGTCTTTCTCATGGTATGGGGTGTCCTTGGATAAGTATTTCAAAAATATTACGGGTACGTGAAAACTGTTTTTCCATGAAACGATGTAGAAGAACATGCAAATGCCCCGGCAGTGTCGGAGCAGGTTTTGTAAGTAATTTGTTAGCCCTAGCAAATATTATGATTTGGAGATTATATATATAATACACTGCAGTATTCAAATTAGTACGTGACGCTGGTTATCAATTTTTATTACAACCGCTTGCCTCTACACTCGGTGGTACTCAAATAGATAATATTTTTTCTAACTTCTGTTGTGAAGTTGGATTATATAACTCCTTCTTCAATTACGATGTGTCGTCTTTTTTAGACGTAACCGTTAAACTGAATTTATTCATACATTCAGAGCATTCCCATAAGGGAAGCGGGCTTTTTGTTTAATGCTCCGCATATATTAACGGGCACCTTCGGTGAGCGTGGCCCAGCGAGCACTTGGTCGGTATTTTGATATACTGGTAAAACAATATTATTCTAAGTAAACGCAAATTAAAGAAAAATTGTTTTATTTTAAACCTTTATCAACACCCATTCTATTACAGTATTAATTTATGAAAAATTAAATTGCAACAGTACTACGGTATATGTAGCGACAACAGATAAGAGACGTAGTGGCAGACTGGCATTTACTGGAAACAAACCTTTCACACTCAACGGCTGAACTATATCTTTACCCACTCGGCGCAACTGCTTGCATATAATTTGTTTGTAGTCTGTGAAAATAAATAATTTAGTACAGTAAAAAAAAATAACAGCCTATTTATTCCCCACTACTGAACACGGGTCTTAGATTTCTGAGAGGATTTTGGAGCAGGAAAGGGTCCGCAGCGCTGGTCCAATGCGGGTTGGCGGACTTCACACGTCGTCCACACTGCTGTTTTTCTCAGACAAGCAGGTTTCTTCACGATGTTTTGGTTCTCCGCTAAGCACGTGGTAAACCAGCACTTACACTTGCGGTAGTATTTTAAAGACACCGGAGAAAGAACTCATGTCACTCGCGAACAATAAAATTTAAGAGGATCGCCCGGACCCTGAGCTGTCTAATTATAGAGTAAGTGGACAAGTATGAAATCAACCAATACTTTATACCGGCGCTTACTAAAGTGGCCACAGTACCACTTGATTCATTATACTAAAGAACAAAAAAAATATTCAACACTTACAACCAACAAACAATTTCTTACTTACCGGTATTATGTTCATTATTTATAGTCATTATGCATGCGACTTGGGAATTTTTTAAAGACATGTGTATACTTTCGCATTCCATGCTTATCAAAGTTAATAAGAAGGTACTCTTGATTGTCCACATAAATGACAGAATACGGAGGCCACCCAGACTGCTAAGCTGCAATATTATTAAAAAACAGAGTTAATAAAAAATATTGTCTATTGAATAAAAAGAGTAAGTTGTACAACAAATAAAAAACTTAATTTGTAAAAATATGAAAAAATAAAAAAACAATTTTAGTATTAACAAATGAGTCCTAGACTAACCTCGATTATTGTTTGAATATTCATAATGAACTGTAGAAAAACTACACACACGTAGTAAATAATCTGCAAAATAATTTAAATTCTTATTACTTTTATTTTGGTTTGCTTTATGAACATAAAGTTTCTTGATCATCTTTTTCATCGTTTTTAGCCTGTAAAAAGTCCACTGCTCAACACAGGTCTCTATCAAGTTTCCTAAAGGGAAGTTAATCACCACGCTTGGCAAGCAGATTTGCGTTTGCATCTTTTCATCGACTTGGATATTTTAGGTCAGGTATGGTAACATGATACATGACATGAGATTCTGAGTCGATTTTTACAACAGTCACGGAATGAAATGGGCTGCCACATTCAATTCAATTACGGTTTATCGATCACTGGCATATTTTTTATTGTGAGTTATTGTATATAGCCAATATATTAATAATTTAACATCTTACAGGAGTTTCAATTATTTTTTCGCAAATGTGATAGGCATCAAATATCGCGAAATATGCCTTTAGTAATGCTTGCCAATGTGAATCATGTGTAAATTCTTCACGGTTATCTTCAAAAGCTCTTTCGTCCAATTCGGAAATATGCTTCAATTCGGAAACCCAAGAAATAATTTTAATTCTTAATAATTTTATCATTCTAGCTGCATAAATGACATGTAGATCGGCTGGTAGCATAATGACACTTGACAATATTGTAAGTAAATACGTACTGAAGACTTGACTTATTTCAATGTACGAGTAAACTAAATAATACGAAAACACAAGTACGATGAATACCCAATTGACGATGATAATTGTACTATTATTATTTTTGTTAAATTTAAGACAGTTTTCTATCATTTGGATTTTTAGCACAAGCTCTACATTGATTTTACTTTGTAAAATGGACAAAGCGGCGCTGGTGACGAAGCCACCACAAAATAGGAACAGTTCAAAAAAACTAATAAATAACAGTAAACCACCCAAGTTTTGTACGGAATTATTTAGGTATGCAGTAAAAATGTAAGCATAAACAACTAAAACTATGATTGCATAGCAGCCCACCATAACGTTAGTTATCAAGTTATTTGGCGTTATAAAGTTATACCGAACACTGTATTTTGGCATAAATGATAAATATTGCATTAGATTTAACGGGAAAATAATTTTCTGGAAATCTAATGAAAGATAATTTTCGAGTAATAACTCTTCGTCAATGTTTCTTTGCCACAAGAACGGCTTGGGTCTTATCCTTTTAAAATTCATAATGTTCCAAATAATGAATATGTTTAGTATGAAGAACTTGCTCACACTTATACACTACGGTAAACTAGAACAGAGTGTTAAAAAAATGCCTTCCTCAAGCGCATTTCATTAAAGCAAATACATTTTATTGATTAATTATAATTTCGTAAGTGCTTTTCATTCGATTGATCATAGTAAAAATATTTTCGTTGTTATATTTACATTTACCCATTTAATAACGTTATTTATACTCGTATGTCTGTGACTTAAATGACTATAATGTGTGATTAATATGTATTTATAGTGAAAGTCGTCTCATCAGAAAACTCATATCTTTCTTTATATAAATTCTTTCCGCCTCTTATATATATATTGCCAATAATAACACTATTGGCATTTGAACAGACCAAAACACAAGCTTTGTGATGATGTAATTTGCCGTAATCGTCTCGCTTTCGAGTAACAGAAACTTTGCAATTCTTTTTTCGTTAATAGTAAATATCAAAACAAATAAATAAAATTGAAGTGTCTGTTTGTAATATCAAAATAACAGCCTTTTCTCAATGCCTATGAAAGTATATATATAACTTTCAAGAAAAAAACTATTTTTAATATTTTCCTCGGTCTGTCTGTTTGTCGGTTTGTTCCAGCTAATCTCCGAAACGACTGTACCGATTTGGACGTGACTTTTACTGACAGATAGCTGATATTATAGCGGGTATCTTAGGCTACTTTTATTTTAGAAAAATAATTAGGGTTCCGCGCAAAAAACTTAAAACACAAAAATCCGATTCAAATAGGGAAGGATACAAGTATATAATCGATAGGGGTCGGCTGTTTTACGGTGTAACTTTTGAGATAACTTAAGATCTTGCAGTATGCTCATATGCCCAGTAATTACACTAGCTCTCAGTGCCCCTCTGAATAAAACAGTAATGTTTGCATCCTACTGCTTCACGGCAGAATAACTTACGTTAGATTCCTGTATAGAAATTCTACCACCAGTAGTAGTGATAAATATACTTTTTTTTAACGTATCTCCTACGCAGTCGATAGCTTCCGACAGTATTTGGGAGTGGTCGCCGTTGTCAAGAATTGGCCAGGAGGATATCACTACCAGCGGTAGTCAATTTTTGTAAGATATACCGTAAATGTCCAAAAATAGTAACTTAATCTGTCATTTCCTTATCATTCATCTCAACTTCATATCAAATTTACTGGTGGTAGGATTTCTATGCAGGAATCCGTCTAGGCAGGTAGCACCGCAAGGCCAGTTATTCTGCCGTGACGCAGTAGTGTACAAACATTACTGTGTTTCGGTCTGAAGGGCATTGAGAGAATACACCCATGGGACTTAAAAACTGACGACTCAGGGGGACGGGCGCAGTGTGGTGCCTAACAGAAATATTCCGGGTGACACAGCATTGCTATGGGCAGCGGGAGGTGAGCGTTTTGCTCATCTCGTCCCTTTACTATATCCTATCTACCCTCCAACCAATATTACTAACACTTCGTGGTATAAGGAAAGATAACTCACCCGTGCCTCGCGTCCTCACCGCACTCAACGCTCTCCTGGACATAAAACCGGAGTGTGGCCTGTTTGCGGATCAATGGCCAATAATATTGTCAGAATGAATGAAATTCTGTGAGCGAGGAGAATGAATGGGTAGTCTTTAATTAATGTAATTGGTTCCAACCGTGTCAATTAAAGTAAAATAAATAAATAAATAAAAACTGTTAATTGCCCAGGATGCACAAAGAACAATATTTATGAATACTTCAATTCTCAGAAGTCGTAACACTGTGACAATGCACGATGCTATGTGAAACTATTTTACTGTTATTTTATTTACGCTCTGAATAGAGATAAACCGCATCGGACATTCTTTCATAACCATAAAACTGTTAGATGTCTCATGACTTTAGCCTTTATGATTTAATTTCGTATATGGTCATAAAGGCCATATACAATATGCATTCAACTTCTATTTGTATTTCGTAGGCATAATACTTTCACATGGTAATTTGAATCTGTTATAAACATATTTTTAAAATTACCTTTCTAGGTATGAAATTCATGGCTGTTTATTTATTCTAAATAAGCAGTGACCGTGACTTCGTTCGCGTTCACATTTAGATTAAATTTAGACGGACTATTAAAAATAATGAAAAATATACTAACCGCACGCAAAATATAAAGTGATGTATTTTTACTAGTTTTTGTAGAGATCTACTAAGAATTGTGTGTACTGACTTTTACTGTTTTATTAAAAGCAACAACCTATACATGTCTCACTGTTGAGCACAGACCTACTCTAATTCCTGAGAGGGTTTTAGAGCCGGGAAGAGGCCGCCAAGCAGCTTCAGTGAGTGTTGGCGGACTTTACATGTTCTGTATTTTTTCTCTTTCTCTAACATGCAGGGTCTCTCACAATGTGTTTCTACATCGCAGGTTACATAATATATCAGCACTTGAAATTGCAGAAAAATTACAGTGGTGCCGACATCGGAGATCGAACACTTGGGTACTGTGAATTTCGGACATTAAGCTACTACGGTATTAAATAACTCCAAATATATTTTTGACGAAGTTTATGTTATGTTAATGATGAGCGGTGCCCCGCGCTTTCACCCGCGTAAAAAGCCGACCCCGATCAACGATATACACATAAAAAAATTAAGGTTACAGCCTATAAATGTCCCACTACTGAGCACAGGCCAGGAAGAATCCGCCACGCTGCTCCTCCTGCTGCCCCTCCTTTCATCACGATGTTTTCCTTCACCGCCGAGCACGTGGTAAGTCAGCACTTAAAATTGCAATTAACAATTTTAGTTGTGCTGGCACCGGGAATCTAACCCAGGTCACTCGCGTACTATGATATTAAAAGCGAGCGCCTAGCCCCTGAGCTACCACGGCTCTACACATGTACTTCCCTATAAATCGGATTTTGTAGTTTTAATTTTTTTGCGCGGAAACCTAATCATTATTTAAAATGAAATTAGCCTGTGTACCCGCTTAATACCAGTTATCTGTCAGTGAAAGTCCCGTTAAAATCGGTCTAGCCGCTTCAGAGATTACTTGGAGCTAACAGTCAGTCAGAAAGACTGAAAGACACTACAATTTGATTTATTCGTAAAGTTAAATAAATACAATAGTAACTATTATTAGTAAGTGAAATTGACACATCATATAAGTAAAGTAGACAAGGCGTGAAAAGAAAAACGCATATGTGATTTTAACTATAAAATAATATGTTTACAATATTGCTAATCAGGTAGTTACTACTAACGACGTCGTAAGACACACTTACAACTTTTTCTGTTTCAGAACTCGCGATGACATATTGAAAATACTAGTGACGAAATAATTTCCGAAATTCAAAATTGAAGAAAGGACCTTAACCATTGAATTTTATTGCTACTACATCGATATAGTCCGAATAATGTGCTAAGAGGAAGTAACAATTTTCATTACTCTTTCTCTTAATCCTGAATGAAAATAGTACAGCTGTCTTCTATTAGCTTTGATGAAAATTAATCCTGGGTACCTTCAGCTTTTAATTATTATTTTTGGTCCGATCTACGCAAAGAGCTTACAGTATCTTGAAGTCTTGCAGTGGTATGCTTGCTCCGTAGTAAATAGGCGAAAGAAACTCCGTAGGTATCCTCTATGTTATAATTATTATTATTTTTTTATCTATGTCAAAAGTACATTAATTAATTTTAATTTATGTTTGTCACTATTCTTGGGGAATAGTGTTTTCACAAATATACAGGCATGTAAAAGTTAAAATATTAATTTCTTTAAACAGTTCCCTTAGCGAATCACGAGAGCGCGTATAATAGAACTGCTCTTTTCTGCAAAGTAAATATTGTATTCACGTCAACCGCATGTCCCGATAATGAATTATTAAAAAATAGTTTATTAGCTAAGGTACCCATATGCGATCACCACTGAAGCTTATAATCTAACGTGATCCCTAAAAATACGGTAGTATTAACAGACTCTTATTTATCGTTTTGGGAAACGATTTTATTTTGTACAGTTTTAACATAAGATAATGAAAATAATGAAAATTTTAGTATTTAGAGCTAAATTGTTTAAAAAAAAGTAAAAGTAACAGCCCCCGAATGTGTCACTGCTGAGCACAGGCCTCCTCTCATTTCTGAGAGGGTTTTGGAGCTGGGAATAGCCCGCCACGCTGCTCCAATGCGGGTTGGCGGACTTGACATGTCCTCGAAATATTTTTATTCCTCGGGCATGATGGTTTCCTCACGATGTTTTCCTTTACCGCTAAGCACGTGGTAAATCAGCACTTAAAATTGTAGAACAATTATAGAGGTGCTGGCACCGGGGATCGAAGCCAGGTTACTCGCATGCTATGAAATTAAAGGCGAGCATCAGGCCCTGAGTTACCACTGTTTGCATGGAACCAATCTATAATATTATTCAGACCACTATTTACTTCATGTAGTTTCTCAGTTTTTCAATTGACCTCAAATATCAGCGATGTATCATCTGCAAACAATACTATATTTGTAAGAACGGGCTCAGAATAGATCCTTGTGGTACACCCATTTTTGCAAGAGAGCCTACGGAATTTATACCATTAATGTGAACCATTTGTATCCTATTTCAAGGACAAGAATCCATCAAAAGAAGAGCTTGTTCTTCTAAACCATAATATTTTAGTTTACAGAGCAGAATTTTGTGAACTACCCAATAAAATGCTTTAGTCAAATCACAGAAGACGCCAATCGCATTCTAGGAATCCTCCCAAGCACTATTACTAATTAAACTTATTCCTGCATCAGTTATGGAGCGCCCTTTAAACCCAAACTGATGATAATGGAATAATTTATTTCTGTTAAAGAACGACAGCATTTGGTCAAGCTTTAATATTATAAATCATATTACATATCTTCAATTTAAATAACGAACCCCCACAGTAGACCTTCTCCTGAATCGTGGGTGCGTTTTACAGACATAAATTTGACATGCACAACACAACCAGAAAACCAACAATTTGTGTTTTTGAACAAATGTTGGCTCCGGCTGGGATTATTTAATACCAGATGCTCAGGAAGATGCTGCTGCCCATCCCCTGGTTTTTATTTCCAATCTGTCGACTTTTACGACACCCGCGGGATGAGTACGTAGTGTGGTGTTTGTTATGGCATACATTGCACTTACCATTAGGTGAACGAATTGCTCATCTCGTCACTTTTTTCCAAAACAAAAAGTATGATTTGGGTACTTACACGTAATAGGAACGAATTTTTCTCTTGTCTATCTCATGGGATGGGGTGTTGTTGGATAGGTATTTCAAAAACATTACGGATACGTGAAAAAAAAATTTTGATTTAGGGATCCTACGGATGGGATTACAAATATTAAGCTTCAAAGTGCTAATATTTGTTAAAGTCAAGTAGGACACCCCCTCCAAGCTAAATGGTTGCTGTTGAATATAGTCGTATATATAACAAAGTTAAAAGAAAATTTATCACAGTACGCACTGATATGATATTGTCCTGGCCGATTTCGAACAGAGCGACAACTTTAGAATATTGTCGATCGACATCAATTGCGCAGGAGATATTATAGTGCCACAAGTGTACGCGCAAACAAAGAGGCACTCACTCGTCGCAACCTACCCGCGCCCGATGTAACGCTACTGCGATAAGATCGGAGGTAGGCAAGGATGCAGTTTCAGAAACACGGGGACAAACACAACACAACCAGACCCGAAAACCAACAATTTGTGTTTGAGCACAAATGTTGGCTCCGGCTGGGATTCGAACCCAGGACTTGCGGCTTGGAAGTCAGGTACTCTGACCACTAGGCCACGCGGTCGTCAAGTACGCACTACTAGTACATTAAGTAGGCTTTTAAAATGAACGAGAAATACTCAACCAAGTTATAACATATAACGTATAGATTTCACTCAAAATTACTTAGACGAAGTTGTTAATTGTTAAAAACGTAAATATAAATTTATGAACCATGTAGATCATGCAAATTCCACAGCAGTATTGCAGTAGGTTTTGTAAGTAATTTTAACGAAAACAATCTCAGTAACGACAACACTGCAGTATTCATTTCAATACGTAACGCTGGTTATCAATCTTTATAACAACCAATTGCCTCTACACACGGTGGTACTCTTTCACTCATATTTTTCGGTCACTTTTTCTAACTTCTATTCTGAAGTTCTTCCGTTACCATAGTCCTGTATGGGTCATTTTTTAGACGTAATCAACCGTTAAGCCGTTGAACTCAATTTTATTCATATGTTAAGAGCATCAAACAAAAAGCCCCTTCCCTTATAAGTCCGCACACATTGACGGGCCCCTTCGGCGAGTGTGGTCCGACGCGCACTTGGCCGGTATTTTGATATAATGGTAAAACAATATTATCGTTAGTAAACGCAAATTAAAGAATTTCTTTTATTTTAAGCCTTTATCAACATCCAATCTATTACAGCATTAATTTATGAAAAATTAAATTGCAACAGTACTACGGTATATGTAGCCACAACAGATAAGAGACGTAGTGGCAGACTAGCGTTCACTGGAAACAAACCTTTCACACTCAACGGCTGGACTATATCTTTACCCACTCGGCGCAACTGCTTGCATATAATTTTTTTGTAGTCTGCGAAAATAAATAATTCAGTAGAGTAAAAAAATAACAGCCTATTTATTCCCTACTATTGAACACAGGTCTTCGACGTTGGAGCAGGAAAGGTTCCGGAGCACTGGTTCAATGCGGGTTGGCGGACTTTACACGTCATCGACATACTTTTTTTCTCAGACAAGCAGGTTTCTTTACGATGTTTTCGTTCACCGCTAAGCACGTGGTAAACCAGCACTTACACTTGCAGTACTATTTAAAAGACACCGGAGAACGAACTCATGTGACTCGCGAACAATAAAATTTAAGGGGAGCGCCCGGACCCTGAGCTGCCACGGCTCTTCGTAATATAGTATAGTACCAGCCTATTAATGTCCCACCACGACCGCATGGCCTAGTGGTCAGAGAACCTGACTACTACGACGCGGGTCGTGGGTACCATCTGGGGTCAACATTTGTGATAAAACACAAATACTTTGTTTTTGGGTCCGATTGTCTTCGTGACTCTGACTTCACATGTTCTCGAAATATTATTATTTATCAGACATGCAGGTTAACTCACGATGTTGTCTTTCACCGCCGAGCACTTGGCTCAGCACGTAACATTTCAAAACAAATTAATAGGTGCCGGTACTGGTGATCGAACTCAGGAAACTCGTGTACTATCAAATTCTATGGCGATAGCCGGGCCCCAGTGCTACCACGACATTTGCAATAACATTACATGTATTTACAATTGATTATTGATCATTATTAATTTACATCAACTCTGTAATCTCTGAAGGACATCTGATTCAGGGGTCCCAACACGGTACATAAGCATTAAAAGGTACATGGATAAAATAATACCTACATAATTGTTGACGCTGCTGCTAAATCATGAGTTTAAAAAGACGCTTCTCTATAATGGCTGCGTAATCATCTGTATCTCTGAGGGCATTACCGAACTACGAAGTCAAGCATGTTAGAAACACCGCCATCGATCTGTCGTTCCTTTGTATTTCGTAGTTGTACATACATACATAAGATCACGACTGTATCCCATAAGGGGTAGTCAGAGACTGGGCACTCACTGCAAAAGCAGATGACTGCCACAATCCACGTTTCACCAAAATAATATAATAATAAAAACAATATAATAAATAAAACAATATAAGATCCATTGGATGAAATTGAGTGGTAGTATTCTTTTAACGAGCCGCCACCACACGACACGGTAGTTGTATTGTTATAAATTATCAGTTATTTGATGATCCGAGTACTTTCTTTTATTACTTTAGAGGCAAATTTATTACTTAGCACATGGAAGAAGATGACGAAACGATAAAATTGTGTACCTGATGGTAAGTGCAACATTTGTCAATAACTAACACTTTGCTATTCAGAACCTTTCTGTGTGGCACCACACTATGCATGTCATCACTATGAGAGTTTGGTCTTAAGTCTCATATGCCCAGTAATTTTATTACCTATCGTTCACTGCTTGACAGCAGAACAACCGGTACTGCTGCTTGCTCCCTTGATAGATTTCATGCTTAGGAATCATCACACTAGTAAAATTTCGCATTTCATCCTTTGGCGTGATGGTCAAATAATAAACTATCAGTGTATAGAGTAAGTGGACAAGTATGAAATCAACCAATACTTCATACCGGCGCTCACTAAAGTGGCCACAGTACCACTTGATTCATTATACTAAAAAACAAAAAAAAAAAATATTCAACATTTACAACCAACAAAAAATTTCTTACTTACCGGTATTATGTTCATTATTTATAGTCATTATGCATGCGACTTGGGAATTTTTTAAAGACATGTGTATACTTTCGCACTCCATGCTTATCAAAGTTAATAAGAAGGTACTCTTGATTGCCCACATAAATGATAGAATGCGGAGGCCACCCAGACTGCTAAACTGCAATATTATTAAAAACAGAGTTAATAAAAAATATTCTCTATTAAATAAAAAAAACTTAATTTATAAATTTATGAAAAAATAATAAAAACAATTTTATTTTTAATAAATGAGTCCTAGACTTACTTCGATTATTGTTTGAATATTTATAATGAACTGTAGAAAAACTACACACACGTAGTAAATGATCTGCAAAATAATTTAATAACAAATAACTTTTATTTTGGTTTGCTTTATGAACATAATGTTTCTTGATCTTCTTTTTCATCGTATTTAGCCTGTAAAAAGTCCACTGCTCAACACAGGTCTCTATCAAGTTTCCTCAACGGAAGTTAATCACCACGCTTGGCAAGCAGATTTGCGTTTGCATTTTTTCATCGACCTGGATATTTTAGGCCGGATATGGTTACATGAGATTCTGAGTCGATTTTTACGACAGTCACGGAATGAAATGGGTTGCCACATTCATTAACGCCATTACCACACTGAATTTCAATTACGGTTTATTGATCACAAGTATATTTTTTTTATTGTGAGTTATTCTACGTAGCCAATTTATTAATAATCAAACATCTTACAGGAGTTTCAATAATTTTTTCGCAAATGTGATAGGCATCAAATATCGCGAAATATGCCTTTAGTAATGCTTGCCAATGTGAATCATGGGTAAATTCTTCACGGTTATCTTCAAAAGCTCTTTCGTCCAATTCGGAAATATGCTTCAATTCAGAAACCCAGGAAATAATTTTAATTCTTAATAATTTTATCATTCTAGCTACATAAATGACATGTAGATCAGCTGGTAGCATAATTACTCTTAACAATATTGTAAGTAAATACGTACTGAAGAGTTGAGTTATTTCAATGTACGAGTATACTAAATAATAAGAAAAAATAAACACGCTGAATACCCAATTGCCGACGATAATTTCAGTATTATTATTTTTGTTAAATTTAAGACATTTTTCTATCATTTGGATTTTCAGCACAAGCTCTACATTGATTTTACTTTGTAAAATGGTCACAGCGGCGCTGCTAACGTAGCCAAAACACAATAAGAACGATTCAAAGGTAAACATATATAACAGTAAACTTCTTATGTTTTGTACATCATTATTTACGTATGCAGTATAAATGTAAGCGTAAACAACAACAACTGTGATTGCATAGCAGCCCGACATAACGTTAGTTATCAAGTTATTTGAAGTTATAAAGTTATATCGAACACTGTATTTTGGCATAAATGATAAATATTGCATAAGATTTAACGGGAAAATAATTTTCTGGAAATCTAATGTAAGATAATTGTCGAGTAATAACTCTTCGTCAATGTTTCTTTGCAAAAAGAACGGCTCGGGTCTTATCCTTTCAAAATTCATAACGATCCAAAAAATAAATATGTTTAGAATGATAAACTTGCTGACACTTATACTACTCGTATATGGTAAACTAGAACAGAGTGTTAATAAAAATGCTTTCACGAAGCGCATTTCATTAAAGCAAATACATTGTATTGATTAATTTTAATTTCATAAGTGCTTTTCATCATGATCGTACTAAAAATATATTTGTATTTACATTCACCCAATTAATAACGTTATTTACACTCGTATGTGTGTGCTTTCAATAACTGTAATGGGTTTTAGTATGTATTTATAACGAAAGTATCTCATTAAAAATATCAGCGAGCTCCTTTTATTATATTATATCTTTCCTCCTCTTATACATAGTACTCTTTCCATATAACGCCAATAATAACTGTTTGAGCTTCAGGGGATGTAAATGAAACTCGAGAATTGTTCTTGTAGTAGGTGTAATGTTTCTATGCAGATTGACAAATTTAAAGTGGCACAATACATTCGCGTTACGTGGTAAAAATTGAAGTAGTAATGTAGGTGGCAAGAAAAAAGTATAGTAGTTAAAATATACGAGTAGCTGCGCCTGGCGATTTGCATACAGCAAATTGTATGAAGCAACATTTGATGCGCGTAAACATCCTCCCCTCCGTTGAAAGGTAAAGGCCTTTCAACCCTTCAGTTCCTCATCAGTCGGCAAAGGGCAGAGGCGAACCAAGGGGCGTCGCACACATCCTCTCAGAGTATTGACGTCGGCGACGCGTGATATTCCGTCTGGTCCAGGGAAGAGTCTTGAGATGCGTTCAAGTCGCCAGCAAAGATGTGGGACGTTTTCTTCTTGTAGAAGCACCATGTCACCAATCTTAATAGTTGAGGTGCTGGTCTTCCACTTGTGACGTTGTTGCAGCTCAGCAATATATTCAAGCTGCCAGCGGCGCTAAAAATGCTGATGAATTTGCTGCAGTCTGGCGTAGCGATGCAGGTTGTTTGGGTAACAATCCTCCAGAGCAGGCGAAGGGAGTGTAGTGAGAGCCCGGCCAATCAGAAAATGCCCAGGAGTTAAACACTGGAAGTCATCAGGGGAACTTGACAAGGGACATAAAGGACGACTGTTTAAAATAGCTTCTACTTGTGCAAAAAGTGTAGAAATCTCTTCGAAAGTTAAATGGGAGTTTCCCATAACTCGTTTAACGTGATATTTTGCGGATTTTACACCGGCCTCCCAGATTCCGCCAAAATGAGGAGCGTAAGACGGAGAAAAATTAAATTTTATGCCTTCGTTGCATGCAAAATCAAATAGGTCGCGAAAGGTCATAATAAACGCGTCCTTCGACAAATCACTTACGGCTTCTAAATGTGAAATTTTGTATCGCAAACAAATAAAATAGCACATGTAACATTTTATCAATACGGAACCACGTCCTCTTTTGTTCGATATCAAAAATGGACCGGCAAAGTCAATGCCTACCGTTTGAAATGGAAAACTTGGCGTGGCACGTTGTGACGGCAAATGACCCATTATTGGTTTAATTGTTTTTCCTTGCAAACGTCTACATTTAAGACAGTTGCGAACAGTACGTCGCGCCAAATTCCTACCGTTGATTGGCCACACATAATCCCTAACTATGGCTAACAATAACTGTGGGCCAGCATGCAAACCGCGTTTGTGTTCGTTTTCAAATATTAACTTCGTAAAATGATAAGAAGCATGCAAAAGAATCGGGTGTTTCTTGTCAAAGCTATAATGTGATGAACCTAGTCGCCCACCAACTCGAATGATTTTTTCGTCGCTAAAAAATGGATTTAGTGATAAAAATTTTGATTTTGGACTTAAAGACGTATTGTTTTGTAATAATTTATACTCATCTAAAAATGGCTCTAGTTGTGATAAACGACACAAACAAATAAATGAATTATTTATCTCGTCAACTTTTAAAATGCCAGAAAACTTATTATTCGAATTTTTTATATTGTTGATAAATCTTAGCACGTATGCAAACAAACGTTTTAATTTTATTAGGTTAGAATAATTTTTAAACTGTATAATAGGTTCAATAGTTTTAATCGCAATGTTAGAGGTACTCGTAGTAGAATTAAGTTTAGTTTCAGGTAAGTTTGTAAAATCGATGTTTTTGTTTAATATAGGCCAAGTATTTTCTGGTTCCTTGAGGTATGGGGGACCGAACCACCATAGTCTTGTGTAGTTGATCTGGTCTGGACTAATTCCTCTGGATATGAGATCTGCAGGATTAACAGATGTGGGGACGTAACGCCACGACGAAGCATCTGTTAACTCGCAAATCTCCGAAATTCTATTAGCTACAAAGGTTTTTAAATTCCTAAAACTCGTATGAAGCCATCCAAGCACCACAGTGGAATCACACCAGTGTACTTGATGCTGAACCTCACATCTCAGTGATTCCTTCACAGCCTTACATAATTTGGCTGCCAACAAAGCAGCGCACAATTCAAGACGTGGAATTGTTGTATTTTTTATTGGAGCTACCTTGGATTTCGAACAGAGCAACTTGACAGTGACCACATTTGCAGAACTTACAGAACGCAAATAAACGCACGCTCCGTATGCGTGTTGGGATGAATCGCTGAACGAATGTAGCTCGACAGTTGTGGGTTCATCGCAGAGAACTCGCCGGGGAACTTCTAGCTTTAAGAGTGCAGGCAAAGCCAGAGAGAACTTATCCCAGTCTCTTTGAATTTCATATGGAACAGGAGAATCCCAAGTTAAATTTTGTAGCCACAGTTTTTGTAATAAAATCTTTATTTTTATAACGCATAGACTGATTAATCCCAGTGGATCGAAAATTTTAAATATAGAAGAGAGTAGCGTTCGTTTGGTTAACTGAATATTATTAGAGGTTAGAATTTTAATAGGAAAATGCAGTTGGTCTGTAGATGGGTTCCATCCCATACCTAAAGTACATGATGATTCGCTGACTATTAGATTGTCCTGCAGTTTTATATTATTTAGTTCGAATATAGATGGTAAGTTCGTTTTAAGTTTACGAAGATTGAAACAGCCTTGTGTCAGTGCTTCAGATACGGCCTTGTGTATATAGCGTAGGGTGTCCTCACTTTCGGAGCTAGTGATTAAATCATCCACAAAGAAGTCGTGTTGTATTATGTCCTTGATTATTGGATCTGTGCATTCTTCTCCGATTTGCCAAAGACAGCGAGTGCTTAAATAGCTGGAACTTGCCATGCCGTAAGTTACAGTATTCAGCTGCAATGTCTTGATGGGCATAGACTCATCTTCTCTCCATAAAATTAATTGAAGATCTCGGTCCTCCTCGTTTATTTGGACCTGGCGATACATCTTTTCGATGTCGCCGGTCAGGAGGTTTTGCCGAGCTCTTATTAAAATGGAGAAAAGCGAGTCCTGCATATTAGGGCCTACCATAAAAATGTCATTAAATGACTGACCGGATGAAGTAGGAGCCGAGCCATCGAATACGACTCGAATTTTTGTAGATTCGCTACTGTCTTTAAAAACAGCGTGGTGACAGAGAAAATATGATGTGTAAGGTTTATGTATAGGGGACTCCGAAAGATGACTTAACTCAGCGTACTCACGCATGAAGTCAATATATTGGGACTTGACTTGTGGCTGTTTGTGAAAACGTTTTTCTAAGTTTAGCAGTCGTTTTTCAGCTAATGAATAGGACTCTCCAAGACAATCTGGTGTATCCTTTAAGGGTAGACTGACTGAGAACCTGCCAGTTCGTAAGCGAAAGGTGTGAGACAAAAAATGGCCTTCGCACGCCTTCTCGCTGTGACTCATAAGAGATTTTAGGGGAATGCTTTCAATGTCCCAGAACTTGGTGAGTTCTTGATGAATATTATCGTCAGATGACCTATTAGAAATAATTGAGTGGTTACATTGAGTGCCCGTATTACCTACTGAGGGAAATATTGAGTAAATAGGACCTGAAAGAAGCCAACCAAATTGAGAAATTCTTAATTTAGGAAAATTAGGACCGAGAGAGCGTTGCTCGCGACCAAGAATATCCTAAAAAATATCGGCACCGATGAGGACATCGATCGGCGCTTGTTGGTCAAATTTAGGGTCTGCTAAAAATATATCGCTTGAGATGTCGAATTGTTTTACATCAACAGGTATTTTAGGTAGGTTACCGGTTATCGCTGGTAACACCAGGAAAGTAGATGTGACACTAAACTTATTCATCATAGATTTCAGTTGCGCGGCGCAAGTTTATGTTACCTGACTGGTAGTGTTATTGCCTATGCCAATAACATTGACACAGAAATTTGATATAGGTGGCAAACATAGTTTGTTCTTAAGAGACTGAGTAACAAATGATGACTGGCTACCGCAATCCAATAGAGCGCGAACCTGCTCAGTTTGATTTGTTTTTGGATTGGATACTTCAATTAAGGCGGTAGACAGTAGAACTTGACTAACATTCTGTTTAGAAAAGTTAGTAATAGTATCGTCAGTATTATCGGATAAAGTGGTGACAATACTGGAAATATTGTTGTTGACAGTTTGTTTGTGTATTAGACTATTGTGCCTAGCCTTACATATACGACATGGACCTACGCGACAATCGCGTATTGTGTGTCCAACCCGTAAGCAATTAGGACATAGCTTCAGTCTATTTACTTCCTTGATGCGGTCATCTACACCCATGACCTTGAACGTAGGACAGTCGTAAATGCGGTGCTCACCCTTACAACTAACACAAGATACGAAAGGGGTAGCACTGTCATTAGTAGAAGCGAAAGATTTAGTGTGTGGGTGACTTGATCTGTTATTAGAAGCTGTAGGTTTAGATGCAGTATATGGTTTATTGTGTAAAGAAAAATGACCGCGCGTTATTGACTCGAGAACATCAGCGCGATCAATCAGAAACTTAAAAAATTGTTGCAAGTTGGGAATGTCATCCAACGTGCCTCGCCATTCCTCCCACTTCATAAGAGAGTGGCTATCAAGCTTGTAACTCATTATATGGATTATTACAATATCCCACTCATGTGTAGGTTGTCCGAGGCTGGATAAAGCTCGTAAGTTTTTAGTTATGTGATCCACCAAAAATCTCAATGCCTTGTCGGACTCCCGCGTGAATGGCTGTACGTTTAATAGAGAATTTAAATGGTAACTTATTAACTGACGTTTGTTATCGTAGCGATCGCATAATAAATTCCAAGCATTGTTATAATTAGCGTTGGAGACTTCCAAGTTACAAATAATACGCGCTGCATCGCCCGCCAGGGACGTAATAAGATAATGGAATTTATGAATCGGGGCGATACGGTCATTGTTATGCACTATAGATAAGAATGTGTCACGAAATTCAAGCCAACGAAAGTATGACCCATCGAACTTAGGAATATGTATCTGAGGTAATTTTAAGCCAACATCGTAATGTTCGTTATTATTGCACTGACCGGTAGACAGCTGGCTGGAATTTAAATCTTTATAATTGCCTTCATCTGGTCGATTAGTATTGTATTTTTTAACGATACTCTGAGCAGTGGCAATGTTAGAAACAAATAGCTGCTCGACAGCATCACGCTCATCAATTTCACTTGACAAATTATCGGAATTTAGGACCTCTTTTTGATTTTGCAAGTCGTCAAATCGACTATAAATTGATTCAAATTTATTAAGTTTTAAAGTTAATTCGGCCAATTGAATTTGAGATAGCGTTTCATCAATAATAATGTTTGATAAAAAGTTTTTAAATTTTGTAATTTGACCCTTTATAGAACTACGTTTGACCATAAGATCCTGTAAATCTTGTGTATTTCTTTTACTGGTCTCAACCTCATAATCCTTCCCCATCTCTACTTTAAATAAATCGTAAAAACTTAAAAATTTATGTTATATTGTCTATAAATAATAATTATATCGAAAATTATTGAAACGTTAAAACTGTGTTGATTATAAAATAATTGTTTGTAAAAAATAATAAATTTTATCTCACGCTCCTCGCCTAGCGTCACCTGCAGCCGGCCCTTTGCTGAGAAGCGCCGTACGCAGAAAATAGATATTGTAGCCTAATGATGCGTTGATGTTTGCCTGGAAATGTTCGGTGAAGTAGGGTTAATTTTTTGTATTAAAGATAGTTTTAAAGCCTGTAAATGCCAAAATACACGGTTGCGATTATATTTTTTTTATTGTTTAAATGAAGGTATGCAGAAATAATTGATGAAAAACATGTGTGAATTACACAATAAACTATTTTATAAAACTTAGGGAATTAATTTGCATATAGAAATTATAGTTTTAAGTTTACTGTATAAACACTATAGCACAAGTAAAGACTATTATTTCATATTTACGTGGATTGTGAAAAGGTTGTAGGTGGACGGGATATACAAGGAAAGGGCACTTAGCTGGTTTGGCCTGGGCTGCGGTACGATGCTGAATGCTGATCGCTGACCGGCGTGGCTGCAAACCTCCAGAAACCCCGTGAAAGTTGATCGAATGTGACGGAAGCTGCGGCGCAATAGCTTGACCGGCGGCTTGCCGTCGTAATTATTCGGACAAATTTTTTCGAAATTGCAGTTCTCGTCTTCGGTCGCCAAATGTTTGAGCTTCAGGGGATGTAAATGAAACTCGAGAATTGTTCTTGTAGTCGGTGTAATGTTTCTATGCAGATTGACAAATTTAAAGTGGCACAATACATTCGCGTTACGTGGTAAAAATTGAAGTAGTAATGTAGGTGGTAAGAAAAAAGTATAGTAGTTAAAATATAGCTGCGCCTGGCGATTTGCATACAGCAAATTGTATGAAGCAACATTTGATGCGCGTAAACAATAACATTATTGGCTAGCCATTACTGGAGCATTTCAAAACATAAGCTTTGTATTGATGTAATTTGATGTAGTCGTCACGCTTTGGAATAACAGAAACTTTGCAATTTGTTTTTCGCCAATAGTCTATATAGATAATATATGTAACTTTAGAGATAACTTTACATCTTGAAGCAAACCTCAGAGTATACACCTGCAAATAGACCAATTTTAAATAAAATAATATTTATACTTTTTTCATTTCAACATACATACATGCAGTCACGCTTTTTCCAATAAATAAAAATATGTGGTCTCTGCCTACGCCTTATGCGTAGGCAGAGACCACATACGTAGCCCACGTTTAGTCCCCGCGGGAAACGAGACGTGCCGAGTGGCGAATCACGTCGCCGATACAAGACAAAAAAAATTACTTTCATTGCGTTCCCACAGCATTGCATATTAATATTATTCTACAGGAATAAAGGCTGTCCGTACAATAGCTTAGTCGCCTTTTACGACACCTCGGTAGGAAAGAGGTAGGCGCTATTCTACTCTTCCCGCCACCGATCGGCTAATACTTACATAAAAAAATGATGTTAAAAAAGGTGATGTTAGCCTTTTTCGCTTTTACAGCTTCATCGTATACTGTGCTCGCGGGCCAGGCTCCTAATTAACTGTCGCGTTTGCTGTGAGCTCATCGCGAGGTCGTATATCTAAAAATTTAAGTCATCTAATGACCGTCCGAGGGAGGCTACGGACCTCCGTTCGGACTGTCGACTTGTGTGTCGGTAACTCTGGGCGGTGATAACCGCCCCGGAATGCGGGTGTATCTATGTACGCGGTGTGATTGATTGGCGGTCGCGCGTCGTTGTGCGTATTATATTGAAGCTGAACAGTGTGTACAGTGTTAGCCGGATCGTGGCTGACCGTATCGTCGTCAGGTAGTGCTGAGACATTCATGTCGTCTAGCACGTTTCACGGACGATGTTTGCGTTCTGTCGCTTTTTTTTAGGTCGATAGTTTGCTGCTTTAACCACCGGTGCCGGTTTTGAATGCTCTGTAACGTTCTTAGTTAATTGCCCGTTGAATGAGCCGAGTGAGTGATCTTATGCAAGTCTTATAAAGGTAAAGTTTGTGACTTAAGCACATTTTTTCAAGTCAATGGATATAGGCGGCTTGCGATAAAGGCCGCTCTATTGTGTACGTTTTTAATGTGTGCAGTGAACGACATCGCTCCGTCTAAAGTGACCCCGAGGTATTTGACGCTCTTTTCCCAGGGAATAGGATGATCGTGCCTAGCCGATTATTGCCGATTTTGTGAAATCGTCTAGCGGGCTCTGGTGTGCCCCTTGAGAAGTATATCGGCTGCGGCTTAGAAATGAATCGTTATACGGCCCTCGTGCTTGTCGGAAAAGTACAGGCCCGTCGTCACCCTAAGACATCAGTTGTTAAGCCTCATATGACCAGTATATACACTAGCACTTAGTGCTCCTCTGACTGAAACAGTAATGTTTGCACACTACTCCTTTACGGCAGAATAACTTATGATGAATTTCAACATAGAAGTTCTACCACCAGCAGTTCCGATATTATTTGGAAGTTGTTGCCGTGGGTAAAAATTGGCCAGGAGGATATCACTACTAACATCACATCCAATAAAAAAAGGATATTCTGTATAATAGCATATAATATCCTGATTTTTGACTTTCTTGCTCCTAACTATAAGGAATTAAACTGCACTGTGCACCCAACAGCGCATGGTGGCGATGGGCTCACGACCTATCACACCAAGTGCATTGTATTGTTTCGGTGAAACGTGGATTGTGGCAGTCATCTGTTTTTGCAGTGAGTGCCCAGTCTCTGACTACCCCTTATGGGATACAGTCATGATCTTATGTATGTATGTAACTATTCTTGTGAGGCTATCATTAAAGACCTCAAGTCTCAGCTCAATGAAAGGGAACAAGAGATGCTGCTAAATGACATTAAGTTGTCTCAAGTGCCAGAAGTTAGAGGGGAAAATATTTACCACCTGGTCGCGTCTGTTGAGAATAAGTTGGCGGTCACCCTGGACGAACGTGACATTGTATCAGCTGAGCGTGTGGGTGCGGTACGTCGTAACCGTGTGGAGGCTCTCAGAAGAACTCAGGCTCAGGCTCGGGCGCCGCGGCCCCGCGACTCATCGTGGTGCGGCTCGTGCGCCGCGCGCTGCGCGACCAGCTGTAGCGAGCAGCGCGCGTGCGTCGCGGCGCCACCACCGAGGGCCTCGGCGTACCTGGTGAAGCTTGTCGTTTCTAAATAAACGAGCGACTAACTCGTCAGAATCGCCAGGATTTTGCCAAGGCTCGCGATTTACGCCGTAAGCTACAGTGGAAATTCATCTGGACGAGAGCAGGTAGAATATATGCACGTAACGACACCAGTGGGCGAATAGAACGTATTAACAGAGCATCTGACCTTCAACGGTTTTTTGGTTCTAGCCTGGTTTGACTGCAACAAACAATTATGTTTTTTGATAACTATCTTTTAAAGTTACACAGGCCTTATCAATGTTTGTCCAATCTGTTAAAGTCAAGTTACATGGAAGAAAAATTATGACATATAATTTTGGTTTACATAACAATAAAAGGACATCAGCGAATTGCACTCAATTATATATTCAACATAGTATGTTTCATATAAATAATTTTTCTGTTCATTACATAATATATAATATTAACTTTCTGTATATCATATTTAAAATATGCAAACTGTGTTATATTCTACCTTGTTTCAATTTTGCTACTTACTCATTTTCTTTTGATTATTCAGTGTAATATTTAATACATAATTTTAAATCTTATGTTCTGTCCTCACTGTTTACTTTTATTTTAACTTTACACTCAATTTGTACAAAATTCAAAATAGTGTAAATTATTTAGTGCAATATTCTTGTTCAAAAGGACTATGTGATATATTTAATGATAGTAAATTATTTGCTTATAGTTAATAGAATCAGGCGTTACTTTGCGGAAATCCATTATAATGTTACTTTGCTAAGATCCGCATGCAAAATATAAAAATGGTGTATATTATCGTATACAAGTTATACCGACTCGGTGTGCCAGATCGCCTCGTACTCATCATACGAGATTTCTTACGCAGTCGAACCTACCGCTACCGCGTCGAGGGGGTGCGATCCGAACCACATCCCATCCTAGCCGGCGTACCACAAGGCTCAGTCCTAGGTCTCGTGCTCTACACCCTTTTCACGAACGACATACCGCACACCAGCGGCGTCGAACTCGCCCTCTTCGGAGACGATACCTGCCTCTATGTGTCTGGGCGTAATCCAGACACTATCTCTAAACGCCTCCAATCCGCAGCCCGAACCCTCGGGAACTGGTTTCGGAAATGGAGGATCGAGGTCAACCCCATCAAAAGTGCAGCCATGTACTTCTCGCGGCGCTTAACGTCGCGCCTCCCCACCATAGAGTTATTCGATCGTCCAATCCCCTGGGAAAAGACAGTCAAATACTTAGGCGTCCTATTAGACTCGAGACTCAGCTTCGGTCCACATATTAACCGAGTAAGGAACCCAGCGGCGTTCGTCCTTGGCCGATTACATCCGTTACTAAATAAAAATAGCAAAATGTCCCTACGTAATAAAATTACACTTTACAAAGCTGTATTCGGCCAATTATGACATACGCAAGCCCCGTATTTGCGCATGCCTCCCCGCGTCAAATTCACCGACTTCAGGTAATACAAAATCGATTCATGCGTAAAGCCACGGGAGCACCGTGGTTCGTGCGTAATGCTAACCTTCATATCGATTTGGGGCTTCCTACCATAGCCCAATATCTAAAGTTGGCCTCTTGCCGATACTTTGACTCTGCTGCCACGCACCCCAATCCACTGGTTGTAAGTGCCGCCACATACAACCCCCTCGCGATACACCAAAACTCGACCCGCGGAAAAAGGAGACCGAGGCACGTCCTCGAGGACCCTGACGACGCGACCACTAGAGCCCAAGCGCTCTACTCATCACTACGC
Source organism: Luehdorfia chinensis (assembly GCA_019845155.1). Classification (NCBI taxonomy): domain Eukaryota; kingdom Metazoa; phylum Arthropoda; class Insecta; order Lepidoptera; family Papilionidae; genus Luehdorfia; species Luehdorfia chinensis. Next base: position 4,842,742 of record JAHVAK010000234.1, on the reverse strand, counting down.
AAACACACAACATCACCATCATACCGCCCCCGCCATCGGCGTGGGCGTATCAGACAAAGTTATTCGCGATACCGCCGCATCTCAGGTCGGTTCTCCCCTAGCAGTAGTATCATAAACAGAAGCGTCGCTGGAGTTTCTTGCGCCATTTCTTCTCCAGCGGAAACGCATTCCGAATTGGTGGTAAACTTATCTAATAATAATCATGATAATAGTAATAATAGTAGTAGTAATATTGCCCTCCCGATTGCAGTAACTGACCGAGCCGAGGCTGGCCCCCTTGGGCACCCTCGAGTCGGTTACTCACGCGAACAGGATGACGGTCCAAGCCAAGGTCCCCTCTTGGGGGCCCTTGCGCCAGTCATCCATAAATAAAGGTTTCGGCTAAGCGCCCTCAGCGCTATGCCACCTTTCCTTCGGCCTTCGGGCTAACGGTGACCATCAGTCCTAAAAAAAAAGGTGTATAGCAAAATGTCCCTACGTAACAAACGTGGCACACGTCGAATAGTTATGGGCACTCGGCTCAATAAACTAATTAAGCCTTCCGTACGCGCCACCACTTCGCCAGACCGCTGCAACTGTAAATGATTATCGAGTGTGGGGCATCAACATCTAATACAAGGTCAGCACGGCAATTTGCCGCAGAGCACGTTGTGAGTCCACTGATCACTTCAAGGGTATGGGGGGGACCCCACCACGTGGACCACGTGGGAACGTTGCGCAGCTTTCGGCTGCAGCCTTGAGAGTCTCCTCCCGCCAGCTACCATCCGCATGAAGTAGACGCATTAGCTCCATCAACCATTGTAATGATGTATTTTGCCATTCTTTATCATTTATAATTATCAATCAGCCATCAGGCAATCAGCATTCTATTATATTCGTCAAAATGGGTTTGTGTAACTGACGTTGAGTATTATGTATTTCGATCAAATTTGTCTCACCCACCACCAAGTTTCCAGTTATCATTCATTTGTGGGAATTTACTGAGAGGTTTATTTAATATTGTTGTTATTCAACACATTGGAGGGCAGACAGTCTGCAGTCTCGTTATAGAGAGACCCGACTTGGACAAAGCTAAAGAAAATGTGAGTCAAACCAAGTGCAAGACGCAAGCATTATACTAACGACATCTAAGCAATTTCCACAAGAACGCATTGCCACAGGTGCAACAAGCATCGATACGAATTTCGCTAAGACATACGCCAACACAAGGGCCTCTATACGGTCTTAACAAACATCTACACTTCTGAAAAAAACCTCCGTCAACCAGAATCATAAGTAGTATTGAATCAGATGCGACTCATTCATATAACCGCCACTAAAACAAAATACCACAATAGCAGTAAGTATTACTGTGACTATCATATAGATGATGCCTCATCACAACACACCTATATGATAAATATCGACTTTGGCAAAAGTTGTTTAACTAAAAAATTACCAACGTGTCATAGTAGCAAGCCACTAAGACGCCGGTGTATGAACCATGTATCATAGAACTAACGCTCTAAGACATGGGGTGAAAGAGTAAGCTTCTGCACCGAAATGCTAAAAGCCACACCCTCTCTGATGTGATTGTATGAAAGTTTAATGAATTCTCTATCTTAATAATTTTAAGTTCCAACTCTTGTTTATAATATCATTTCTTACAAGAGACCATTTTTATCATATACTTTACTTACATAGGATCTTTGTATGGAACATCAGCACTAAGCAACTTGATGCTGTAGAGAGTCATGCTCGACCTCACACACACAGGTGCTTAACTGTTTGGTATGCCCCTCCGCGCGGTACTCAAGCCTCGGACTTGTAGTATGGTGTTAGCTATACACGAACACTTTCTAGTTTTTAGAGAGGATTATAAAATTTCAATACACGAACACTTTCTTATTATGAATTACTATATAGAGTATTTTCCATACAAATAAAGTTAATTTTGTATTGTAATATTTTTAATTAACTTCTATAGTACTTCGAGAGATAAGGTCCCTTGGATATATTTTATAGGTTTTAAAGTAAATTTTTGGCACTGATCTATGAAATATTATGCCAAGAAGAATTAAATTGAAAATTATGAATTATGAAATCACTATTGGGATTGGTCCAAATATATATTTTCCCAAATTTTTTTGACCACCATTTTTTTTATAATTTTTAATATTTATTTAAATCTTTCTAAAACGTAAAAATACGTAATTAGAGATAGTATATTGTTACACTATCATTGATTTTATAACCAGTTTTTCTAATTTTGATAAATATATTATTATGGGGGATTTTAATGTGGATTTACTACAGTCTCATAGTACTAAAGTAAATAGCTTGAATGCATTTATGTCGTCTACAAATAAAAATTAAAATTATGTATGGCAACCCACCCACTTTACCTACCATAGCGCCACATTAATAGACCTAATTTGCTCAGACCTGGACATTCTTTCAGTAAATATTGACCACATTCCTGAACTCGGTGGAAATGCCTTAGTTTCTGCTGAGGTGAAAATAAAAAAAAATATATAAACCTAGATGGTAATTCAGCAAAAACGTACCGATCTACACACCATAAATACGGCTATAAACAATTCATCCAGTGAATTAAAATCTATCTTAACGACATTTGATTTTAACAATTGCATCGAAACTTTAAATAAGCGCGGAACAGCTAAATTTAATGAATGCAAAAATAAACATATAGATAAATTTCAAAAAATAACGAACAAATTAAATGTCAAATACAAATCTCAACGTATGAACGGAAAGTTACCGTTGACAACAGACGAAGATCATAGACTACGCGCGGTCTATAATCTGTCAAAACAAACACTGTATGAACCAACATTAAACGTATTATCGAAAGGAATGAATTTCGCAATAACACCGCGAAAAATCCCGTACGAAGCAATTATCTGTAGTGTCGAAGATTGTCTGTATAAAAATAATATCGGTAAGGAAGATTTGGACGCCACGCGTCAAGACATTTCGTCTATGTTACGTCGAAGTTTAGTGCCCGAACTAAATCTTCCCAAAGACGAATTTATAGCGTTGAACAACTTACGGAACAGACCGGAACTCACGATCCTCCGCGCGGATAAAGGAAATGCTACGGTAGTAATGGATACGTCAGATTACAATTTTAAAATTCAACAACTTTTGTCGGATGAAAATATTTATGAAAAGGTTAAATCAGACCCAACCGCGAACACGCTGAAAACAACTAGCGATCTAGTAAAGAAACACTCCGAAAAATTGAATCTGGACGTAAATTCGGTAATACCATCATGTGCCAAACCACCGAAGTTGTATGGGTTACCTAAAATACACAAACCAAATGCTCCACTACGTCCAATAGTGAGCCAGATCGATTCACCAACTTATAGATTGGCTCAGCATGTAGCGAAAATACTCTCACCGCTCAGAGGACACACAAGAGCACACACAAGAGCACACACAAACGAATCATACCATTTTGTCAGTGAGATTAAAGGCCTACATCTTACTGACAATGAAACTATGGTCAGTTTTGATGTCCAGTCGCTATTCACATGCCTACCTGTAGAAGACTGCATCTCAATTGTATCCAGGAAGCTAGTGGAGAACAACATGACAGCAGAATATGCAGAACTACTTAGACATTGCCTTATATCTGGCTATCTATTGTGGAAGGAACAGTACTACAAGCAAGTAGATGGTGTGGCGATGGGCTCTCCAGTATCTCCCATTGTCGCCGACATTTTCATGGAAGACTTTGAGGAGAAAGCCCTCCGTACTTCTCCTGTAAATCCAAGATTCTACAAGCGGCATGTAGATGATACTTTCACAATTTTACCATCGCATAAAGTAACTGCATTTCTAGACCACCTTAACTCCCTAAACTCTAAAATTCAATTTACAATGGAGTTAGAGGCAAATAACTCTTTAGCTTTTTTGGATGTGTTAGTAATTCGGAATCCTAATAACACCTTGTGTCACACTGTGTATAGAAAAAAGACCCATACAAATAGGTATTTAAATGGTGAATCTCACCACCATACTTCACAGTTAGCTACCGTGGGTAAATCTTTGTTTCAGAGAGCACAAGGGATCTGTGACAGTAAACACCTGGCCGCCGAGCTTCAGTATGTCAAGCAAGTTTTGCAAGACAACTAGCTTCGGGTTCCGCGCCTTCGTCGCAGTGACCGAGTGAAGCCGGCCACAGTCGAGCGTGTACCTGCTGTTCTTCCATATGTCAGAGGAGTCACGGACAAGATTGGCTATATCTTGAAGCGAGCTTCTATAAGAACATTTTTCAAGCCGCCGAAGGAGATAAGTCAGTTTTTGCCATCTGTCAAGTGTAACATCCCTCTACAAGATGCAGGAGTATACAAGCTGGATTGTGAATGTGGTCTCTCTTACATAGAGCAAACAAAAATATCAGTTAAAACCCGCGTAAAAGAACATATAGCTGATGTGAAGCATCGTCGCTCCAGGAAGTCTGCAGTCTGTGACCATGTTCTGGATCATCCCAACCATTACATCAGATTTGATAGACCACAAATCCTTGCAAAAGAACACCGATTCCTACCAAGGATGATTCGCGAGGCTATTGAAATTAAAAAAACATCCTAATTTCAATAGGGAAGATGGTTGTGTATTACCACCGGCTTGGGATCCCATTATTAATAAAATTAAATCATAAACCAAGCATAGTGGTATGTAAGGCTTCAATACACAGTAAGCCCTTTCGGCGTAGATCGGACTAAAAATAATAATTAAATGCTGAAGGTACTCCGGATTAACTATGACATCGGGACAACTGTCACCTCAGTCCCCGCGTGACCATGGGTGCTGTAAAGCGCCCGAAACTTCGGGTTAAAAATAGTTATAAATTAAACGCGATAAAATCCGTAAAAAGTAATTTTATTTATTTGTAGACAATTAAAACATAATTTTAGGCAAATTTAACAAAGATTTGATGTCTCTAAATTGGCCAAGTATCAGTGAAGCACACTCCATTGACACGATGATTAGCATTTTTAATGTTTATGCACTTTGACTTGCGTGCACCAGTTACAAAACTAAAAATAAAAAATAAAGCAGTGCCACGGCTTACAAGTAACGTGCGCTTCATGATGAAACTCAGAAACAATGCCTATAACCGGTATCGCACTCGTAACACTATTTCAAATGAAAATAAATACAAATGTTTATAACAAATTTTTGAGCACAGTATAAATAGGGCTGCGGCACCCAAGCAATTATGGAAGAATCTTAAAAATACTGTAGTTTCAACTTCAAAGACGTAGGTGAGCTTCCAGCTTACTTTGATGATCCCGATACCATCAATTTACATTGTCTGGACATCCCTGTAAATGATAACGTCATTATATCTCAGCTCACCTATTATGAATTTCATGAGCATGGAGATGCAACCCTAGTGCTAAAACCAGTTAGCAGTGATACAGTTGCTAATATTATTTTGGCAATAAAATCTAATGTGCAGGGTATTGACGGTATGAGTAGAGACATGGTAATCCTGTCACTTCCTCATACTCTCAATACCATCACTGACATAATTAACGAGTCTATTACTTGCTCAATTTTTTCCAGTCAATGGAAAACAGCATTAGTGCGGCCTATCCCAGAAAAATCAAGTCCTAGCAATGTGAAGGATTTGCGACCAATATTCCTTTTGCCTTATCTGTCGAAAATCCTTGAGAGAGCCGTCTTCAATCAAGTATACACATTTTTGGAGGATAATAATATTCTTCCACTGTACCAATCACGATTCCGTAAGGGTCGTAGCACTTGTACGGCACTTATTGATGTTGCGGATAATGTGTTGTCTTCCAGGGATGTAGGCAAATGTACTGTCCTAGTTCTCCTTGACTACTCACAAAATATTTATAGAGTCAAATGCGACTTTATAAATATCAACTTCCTGCTCTCAAAAATGGCTTATTATGGATTTGTTCTGCAGTAAAGTGGTTTGATAGTTACCTCAGTGGCCGACATCAACTAGTTGAACTGCAAAAGGCAGATGGTTCGAGTATCATCCAGTCCAGTACTGAGCCTGTTACTAGGGGAGTACCTCAGGGCTCCATTTTGAGTCCTCTCCTCTTTTTACTTTATTGCTGCGATTTAAAAAATGTTTTGAGAACTATGTTTTGGTTGTTACACGTGCCTGTTTCTATAGGTTAAAGATTTTATACAAAATACGGGCTTACCTGAGTCTGAATATGAGAGTAACGCTCTGTGAGTCTTTAATATTGTCCAACTTAAATTACGGCATATCAGTTTATGGCCAGGTTAGGTTCGAGGTAGTTTTCGTTACTTGGCAACAAAGTGCTGGAACGATTTACCGTCACCGCTTCGTTCGAAATTCGTACAAAGCCTTATTTTATAGTTCGTTATAAGTCATATCTTCTAGAGAACAATGACAAAAAGTATTTTTTTTTTATTATGGTGCCACGTAAAAGTAAACGTGTCAAATAATCAACTTCAGATTAGTGCACAGACTAATAACAGGTTAATGACAGATGATGCAGAGAGACAGAAACTTTTTTTTTACTTTTTATTTCTTGTTACCTGTATACTCTACATTTGTGTATTTAATATCTTTGTTTAGAGGTAAGTATCTGATATCTTTTTATTTATTTTTATTTTGCGCATGCATTTTTTTATTCTATTTTATCTTATTTACTTAATACATACATGTGCGTGTTTGTATGTACATGTACGTATATTTGTTTCTTTTTAAAATATACTTCGTCGTTAATAATATGACCGATAACAGCGCTGTGGCGACACTGCCATAGCGTTATGCTGAGTCGACAGCCTTTTCGTTGCTACAGCCCAACGTACGTTTGTAAATGTAATACGTCATATTTAATTGTTTATATAACTAATAAATGAGAGCTACTAACATTTGTGGCAAACTTTGGAGGAAGCCTATGTTCAGTAGTGAACTAGTGATAGGCTAAAATGATGATGATGATGAAAATAATCTTACGTACAAACCTGTGAAATTAAAACACGTCTACTAAAATGGCCGTGTAAATACGCGTCTTTATTAAAACATTTTCTTCGTACGCATTGCAATTTTTTAGTCACAAAATTATTAAGCTATTGAGATATATAAAAAACACGTTTCTCTAAGTATCGTGTTTTTAACATTACCCAGCTGATGAAGTCGTTTTACGCAGTATCTGAATTCCGAACAAATTGGGTTTAGACTTTATAAGGAACTTGTGCTTCATCGTTTCATATTTCACACTATAGTTTGTAACTTTTGGATGATTTTGCCATAGCTACCACGCTTGGCAGGCGGGTTGGCAACCGCAGTTTATTTATTCAGGTATTCCAGGAAGATGCTGATGCCCATCTTCTTGTTTTTATTTTCTCTCTGTTCAATTTTACGACACCCACGGGATGAGATGGGGTGGTACATTCTCTTAAGCCGCCACCAAATGGCTTAAGATTACTTATATTGGTTGATTATGTTTTAAGCGTGAAAACAGTTGACCTATCACATAAAAATAAAGGCTCTCCGCCGGCTTTTTGGGGCAGTACTGACACGGTCGGAATTCAGATACTTCGTAAAATGACTTCATCAGGTGGGTGATGTTAAAAGTACGACACTCAGAGAAAATTATTTTTAAAGCTCTCAAAGGCTTAATAATTTCTCGATGGTATTTCTCTCGGAGTATTTAATTTAAGCTAATTTCATTAGTTTAGTCTACTAAGCAGGGCCGAGTAGAACAGATTAGAATATTTTTTATTCAATATAGATCATTTACATAATACTCATTGAACGTCATTTTTTTAAGCTACACTGGTTCGCAGAGAAATGCCTCTGTCCTGGGAAGAACCAGAAATCAACCCAGCGGGATTTTTTTACTTATTTTAAAGATAATATACAATTACAGCAGTATTACAAAGATGTAGAAATAGCTTGGCAGCGATCACCTTATACCCAGGGGTAATCATCATCCATTCATTCCTTAATATTATAATATCGCTTCTTAAAAAGTCTTTCTTTAACCAACTTTCTGAGATTTTGTTGCTAAACGTATACATTGCCCCACAAAAGAGTTACTGACTCTGTGAAATCGAGTACTGGCATTATTAATTTGTGCTTGTTCTTGGTATTTACATTATGGACATATTTTTTTTTATTAAAGTGATCAATATTCTTATGTACCTACACAACGTTTTCATATACAGTTGGAGAGGCCACGGTTAAGATAATAAAAGTAAAAAGTAAAGTTTCAGCCTATAAATGTCCCACTACTGAGCACAGGCCTCCTCTCATTTCTGAGAGGGTTTTGGAGCTAGGAAGAATCCGCCACGCTGCTCCAATGCGGGTTGACGGACTTCACATGTCTTCGAAATATTTTTTATTCCTCAGACATGCAGGTTTCCTCACGATGTTTTCCTTCACCGCCGAGCACGTGGTAAATCAGCACTTAAAATTGCAATTAACAATTTTGTGGTGCCGGCACCGGGAATCGAACCCAGGTCACTCGCGTACTATGAAAATTAAAGCGAGCGCCTAGCCCCTGAGCTACCACGGCTCTGTTAAGAGAAATTTAAGATAATAATATCTTTAAATTTATCTCTAAGATATACTCTAGAGCCAAGATTTTAAATAGATCTTATAGCCCTCTTTTGCAAAACAAAAATTACCCCTGCGTCAGTCACATTTCCCCATAGGAAAATACCATAAGACATTATGCTATGAAAATAACTTAAAAAAAACTAATCTAGCAGTTTCAACATTAGTCAAGTTTCTATTTTTTTTACAGCATAATCTGCAGAGCTAAGTTTACTTGCTAGTTTAGATATATGGGGCCCTATTCTAAATAGATTCAAGTCTAGAGTTATGCTAAGAAAGACAGTGGTAACACGGCTCAAATCTTCCCCATTTACGAGTAGATTTACATCCAATCCCTTAACATTTGCTGTTGTAAATTTTACACAAATTGTTAACGTTAAAACAATGTAATACTTTTGAAATAGCATTATTCACATTTTTTTATTGCATGAAGTGATGAAACTAGCAAAACGTTCACCTGATGGTAAGTGCAACGTCTGCTCATAACAAATGCTGTGCCACCCAGAAAATTTCTGTATGACACCAAACTGTGCCCATCACCCTGAGACATAGGTTCTTAAGTCTCATATGCCCAGTGATTACGCTAGCTCACAGTGCCCTTCAAACCGAAACACAGTAATGTTTGCACACTACTGCTTCACGGTAGAATAACTGGCCCTGGGGTGGTACCTACCTAGACGGACTCCTGCATAGGAATCCTACCACCAGTAAATACCTCGTCATACAATAAAAGTTGACGTTTTATTTAGAAAATCAATGATGTATCATCAGCAAATAATACTATATCATGGTGATCCCCTACTAGGTAAGGTAAGTCATTGATATAAAATAGGAATAGAAATGGGCCGAGAATCGAACCCTGCGGGACAACTACAGATACTGCTGACCCGGAAGAACTCGTACTATTGATGACTACTCGAAATTTCTGCGTTCTTTTGCTTAAATATGTGTAATGATGTAGTTTCCTGATGAGTGTTTCATGATGAACGCAATCGAAGGCATTTAAATAAAACATTTTTTTACGGATTTTACCGCGTTTATTTTATAACAATTTTTTTTAACCCGACGTTTCGGGCGCTTTACAGCACCCATGGTCACGGGGGGACTGAGGTGACAGTTGTCCCGATGTCATAGTTAACCCGGAGTACCTTCAGCTTTTAATTATTATTTTTAGTCCGATCTACGCAGAAAGAGCTTACTGTGTCTTGGAGCCTTGCAGTGGTATGCTTGGTTTTTGATTTAATTTTATTAATAATGGGATCCCAAGCCGGTGGTAATACCCAACCATCTTCCCTATTGACATTAGGATGTTTTTTAATTTCAATAGCCTCGCGAATCATCCTTGGTAGGAATCGATGTTCTTTTGCAAGGATTTGTGGTCTATCAAATCTGATGTAATGGTTGGGATGATCCAGAACATGGTCACAGACTGCAGACTTCCTAGAGCGTCGATGCTTCACATCAGCTATATGTTCTTTAACGCGGGTTTTTATGGATCTTTTAGTTTGCCCTATGTAAGAGAGACCACATTCACAATCCAGCTTGTATACTCCTGCATCTTGTAGAGGGATGTTACACTTGACAGATGGTAAAATCTGACTTATCTTCTTCGGCGGCTTGAAAAATGTTCTTATAGAAGCTCGCTTCAAGATATAGCCAATCTTGTCCGTGACTCCTCTGACATATGGAAGAACAGCAGGTCCACGCTCGACTGTGGCCAGCTTCACACGGTCACTGCGACGAAGGCGCGGAACCCGAAGCTTGTTGTCTTGCAAAACTTGCTTGACATGCTGAAGCTCGGCGGCCAGGTGTTTACTGTCACAGATCCCTTGTGCTCTCTGAAACAAAAAAAAAATAGTTATAAATAAAACGCGATAAAATCCGTAAAAAATAGTTTTATTTAAATGTGTAATATTCGCGTAAATAAAAGAAAACATTATGCAATCGAAGGCCTTAGAAAGATCACAGAAAACATCCAAGGCAGACTGCGAATTCTCCCAGGCATCGAATCCGTCATCGTTGTAGAACGTCCCCTTGTAAAACCAATATGGTTTTTGTGAAACAATTTATGTAAATTAAAATGTTTTAACATTTAATTAAGAATAATTTTTTGAAAAATTTTACTTAATGTTGGTAGTACGGAAATAGGTCTAAAATTGGAGGGGTCTGATGTACTACCAGATTTAAATAAAGGTATGATTTTACTAAGTTTTATTAAATCAGGAAATACACCAAGTTTAATACTAGAATTAAATATTATGGCTAATTGAGGTGCAATTATATCTATAATAGACGGGACTTAAACAGACATACCCCATAGATCTGCGGTTCTCGTACAATCAATGGTCTTTAAATTACATAAAATATCGTTTGAATCTACCATATGAAATTCAAAATCTTCTGTACAAGAAGTTACATTTTGTGTGAGTAATGTCTCAGCGGAGTACTTTGTATGGAAAGTGGGCGATAATTATATGAGTACAACACGTTGCGTACTGAATATAAATTAGTTATAAAGTAAGTCATATTAAATTCTCCACAACATACCATGCGCACGAACACTACTACAGCAAACATATGTTCAGTTTTGTCAAACGGCTGGATGTCAAAAACTTACTATCCCGGCGCCGGCGACTGCCGGACTCATCGCTTTTTGAAAGAAAAACGTTTGCGTACTGCTAACTTGATACAAAACTTGCTTCTATTTAATGACGTCATCGGTCGGGAAATGGAAAAACGCCCAATTAAATTTATGAGTTTATTGCCTCGATCAACTGTATAACATGGTTGTCACCTCACCATGCTGCGACTCATTATATTTTTTGGGGGCATATACAGACCGTCCCGAAGCCCAGCCTGCCGAGATATTACGGGAAATTATGAAAACCTTGTAAAAATCCCTGAAAGACGTCAATAAAACGTTAGTACGAGTATTTATATTATTTGTTAACTGCTATTTGCGACAATTCCATCCTACCAAGAAAGATGATGAAATCCTATTTCAAAAAAAAAGACATCAGAATCAGAAGATGGCTTAGCGCAAGATGAATTATAGTGCCTCTATTGTCTACGTAAAACCTGGGCAATTAACCGTTTTTATCTATCCTTATACAATAATTTATTAGTAATGGTTTGAGGGTGGTAGTTAGGATATAGTCTCAAAATACTGTTTCTTTATTAGAGAAAGGGACGAGTCGAGCAAAACGCTCACCTGATGGTAAGTACAACGTCTTTTCTCTCAATGCCCTTCAGACCGAAACACAGTAATGTTTGTACACTACTGCTTCACGGTAGAATAACTGGCCCTGCGGTGCTAATAGCCTAGACGGATTCCTGTATAGGAATCCTATCGCCAGTTATAATAATTGAAACTATGACTAAAATGCAAACACGATGATGGCTTTACTACGTAATGCATGCTAATGATTAGTTTACGAAAAAGTTTACGTAACACTGTGACAATGCACGATGCTATGTGAAACTTTTTTAAATAACAGTAAAAATTATGCTCTGAATAGAGATGAAACGCATTGGACTTTCTTTCATAACCATAAAACTGTTTAGATATCTCATGACTTCAGCCTTTATGATTTAATTTCGTATACGGTCATAAAGGCCATATACAATATGCATTCAACTTATATTTGTATTTCGTAGGCATAATACTTTCACATGGTAATTCGAATCTGCATAGTTTTAAAAGAAAATATGTGTTTTTAAAATGATCTTACTACATATGAAATTCATTGCTGTTTATTTATTTGATAATACAATTGACCGTGACTTCGTTCGTGTTCACATTTGGATTAAATTAAGACACTATTAAAACAACGAAAAATATAATAACCGCATGCAAAAGATACAATGGTGTATATTACCTAGTTTTTGTACTGAACCGCTCGCCTTCCTACAAGTGTGCTCAAATACACTTTCTTCTCCTATTATAATGTATTTCCGCAAAATAACGCCTGAGCAGCAGTGTGCAGACATTACTTCGTTTCGGTCTGAAGATCACTGAGAGCTAGTGTAATTACTGAGCAAATGAGACTGATAAAAACTGATGTCTCATAGGACGGGCACAGTGTGGCGCCAAACAGAAATGACACAGCATTTAATAAGGGCGGAAGTTGCACTTACCATCGGGTGAACGTTTTGGTCGTCGAGTCCTGTCCACAATAAAAATAAATCATAACTAATTACAAATTTACAAATAATGAATGATGCGTCAGCATATCGGCAACTAAACAGACAGATCTCCCGATGTACGCGGCGAGACCTACGCAACTTCAATACAGCCCATATTAAGGATGTGGTAGAGCGTATCCAAGGCTCTAAGGTTTTTCCCAGGGATCGGTCTGCCGAAAAGATGACTAAGTTGTGGTCGGTCCCCAACTTATTTACGTTCACACCTTACGTTCTCTTTATCGTCTGAAACATTTTGTCCCAATTGTGTATATGTATGTGTATTTATATATATACATATATATGTGTGTGCGTGTGTATGTATATATGTATGTGTGTATATGTGTATGTATATTTATGATGTATAATTCTCCGTATTAGGGTGTCACTGAAAATCAGGGCGAGGTTGTGTTAGTTCAACACATCCTAGCACATCCTGAGTGGCATTGCTTTTTGAATCATTCCGCCATGTACATGTGGATATATTTATGTAGTTTATTTTTATTTTTTCTGCTTGTTTTATTATTTCCAATAGTTTTTAATTTAGATATTTGCCATAAAGTTGTACTAGTGACATTATACAGTGCATCGTTTAAGTTTTGTATTTTTTTTTTCTTTTTTAATTGTTATTGTTCTACTACGGCATTGTAGTTTTTTTTTATGATTGTTTTATTGTTCTTATTGTTTTAATTTTTCCGTGTCTTATTTGCAATTGTACCTGTATTTATTGTGTGGGTGCTTCAAATAAACTTCTCTTTCTTTCTATTAGATCTAAGCTCATGCTTGTTCAAACGCTTATACTGTTAATTGCAATTTTAAGCGCTGTTTTACCACGTGCTCAGCGGTAAAGAAGTCAAAGCATGTATGGGGAAAAATATATTTTAACGACTTGTGAAATCCGTTAATTTCCTATTTGTCGGTCAGTAATCGTTTAAAACTATATGTTACAGCAAATGTTTGTTAAATACAAAGATATTCTCATGTTTCACGGCATACTACTCTAGAGGTGTATATCCAGCCTTGGGCTTTTACAGGTTGTTAAAAATAAGAAGAGAATAAATATTTCAAAAAATGTACATACGAGTATATTCAAACCAAATGGACCAAAGCGTCTACTAGAGAAATATATGAGTCAGTCTCTCATTTTTTCTGTATCGTAGGTGCGTTTCACAGACATCAATTCCATAAATCTTCCATGCGGAATTGAACCCGTTACCTGCAGCGCAGAAGCCAATCGCTTAGCCTCTGCAGCAACCTAATCATTAAATTATTAATCCACACTATTCCATACTAGCCCGTACCATTATTATAAATGCGAAAGTAACTCTCTCTGACCTTCTGTCTGTTTGTTACCTTTCAACCGTTGAACCGACCTTGACGAAATTCGTCACAGATAGCGTGCATACTGGAGAAGAACATAGATATTTTTTATTTCGCATAATCACACTGATTCCAGGTTATTTAATTAAAAAAAACGTAAATGGCTATCAAAAGCGATTTAAGAAGTTTTACAATAAATACAAAATAAACACAACGTATAAATGGAGAATGGGAACATAACACTTTTACAATTTCGCCTTGTCTATATCTATAGAGTGTAGACGCGTATTTTAAATAGATATATATAAATTAGTAGCTAACTAAAAATAACACAAGGATTTCTTATTATATTATACTAGTGTAATAACACGTAAATCCCGTCGAAAGAATATATTTCGTTTGCCTTAATCTGCCTCAAGACAAATAACAAAAAAAAACACAGCAACACGATATTAAGCGTAGAAAGATAATAGCGAAATAAATATGTAACTCATTTTTCGCGTTCGCCTCAAAACAAAGACGTGGAGGAAAACACTATGTGAGGATGAAAAATGAAAGTAAAAGGAAAATGTTTATCGTGTCATGTGTAGCCTGAAATTAATTCGTTATGCTTATGAATAAAACTAATTTTGAGGATTTTATCGTGGGTATTCAAACTATTTATAAACCCGACGATCGAGCGCTTTGCTGTCACCTCAGTCCAGCCATGACAGATGTCCTGATGTCATAGTTAACCCGGGGTATCTTCAGCTTTTAACTATTATTTTTAGTCCGATCTACGTAGAAAGAACTTATTGTGTCTTGAAGAGATCTTGCAGTGGCATGCTTGGATTTAGATATAATTTTATTAATAATAGGATCCCAAGCCGGTGGCCGTACCTAACCATCTTCGCTATTGAAATTAGGATTTTTTAAAAATATGAATAGCCTCTCGCATCATCTGTGTTCTTTTGAGAGGATTTGTGTCCTATCAAATCTGATGTAATTAATTGTTGGGATGATCCACAACATGGTTACAGACTGCCTAGACTTCCTAGAGCGTCACAACGATGCTTCACATCGGTGGTCACTATGTGTTCTTTAGACCAGTTTTTTTGATCTTTTAATTTGCCTTGTGTATAGACCACATTCACAATCCAGCTTGTACACTCCTGCATCTTGTAGAGAGATATTACAATCGACCAGTTATTCTACCGTCAAGCATTGACGTGCAAAAACCACTGTTTTGGTTTGAACGGTAGTGAACCTAGTAATTACACTACAAGGCGAGCCATATACTTCCATAAAAAAAGCATATTATAAAACTTAAGAACTGCCGAATGTCTCAGGGTGACGGGCGCTGTGTGGTGCCACACAGAAATGTTCTGAGTGACATAGCATATAATTTATGGAAAAGTGCATACTCTATATGCTTCTTATTTCCTTCAAACCAGTAAAGGCCTGCTGGAATATATTTCAAAGTGAAATCATCATCTCTGCACAAACAAATAAATAAAAATATTGTTAGTGTGATGCATAAGGACAATTATAACACAACTGATATTTAAGATCAGTCGGAAAACTGGGAACATTAATGAAGTCAATAGTTAGTATTTTGGAGTGCTTTCGTGCAAACAATTTTTTTTAATATTTTTTTTTTGTTGATAAAGTGTCGAGACGAGCAAAACGTTCTCCTGATGGTAAGTGCAACGTTTGCCCTCAACAGATGCTGTGTTGCTCAGAATATTTCTGTGTAGCACCACACTGCGCCCGCCATCCTGAGACATTAGTTCTTAAGTCACTTTGACACACACTACTGCTTTACGGCAGAATAAGAATGAGCTCTGGGGTGGCATTAAATACCAAATAAAAACAAAATGCGTTAAATTTACATTAACAAATGTAAAAGCGATACAAAATGGTATTGTTGAGCAAAATGATAAATTATAGTCTGTTGATAGTACCGTTTTTTTTAATCACATTTGATTACAATAAAAAAAAACTTCAGTGCCACATATAGATACTTTAGCTAATGAATTCAATTCTGCTTCTAGTATTTTCTTATGGGGACATGCGGCGGATGTGAATGCAATCTTTACTTTGCAGAAAAGGGCAGTTCGCGCAGTTTATAAGATGCGCTCTCGTGATTCGCTAAGGGAACTGTTTAAACAAATCAATAGTTTAACTTTTACATGCCAGTATTTTAACCGTCTGATAGCGACTTACGAAAATCTACCACCCATCCCGTGGAACCCATCTCATCCCGTGGAATTCGTAAAAGTCGTTAGAGGCAAAATAAAAACCAAGAAATGGGGATCAGCGTCTTCCTGGAGCATCTGAATAAATAAATTGCGGTTGCCAACCCGCCTGCCACGCGTGGTAAGACCTCCAAAATGAGAGCCACAAACTTTTTTGGTAAGGTTTGGGGGAGGCCTTGTTCAGCAGTGGACTAGTGATAAGCTAATGATGATGATGATGATATTAATGAAATCGTTATGCATGTACTTAAATTTTAAATTCTATTCTCCAAGAATAGCGACAAACATAAATTAAAATTAAGAAATAATAGCAGATTATTGAAAATGTGTTTTCGGATTCTATTGCGGTAGGTAAAGGGCCGGACGCTCGCCTTATAGTAAGCAAGTGTCCAGAACATAAAAGTGACGGAAAACGTTCACCTGAAGGTAAGTGCAACCTCTGCCCATAACAAATGCTGTGTCACCCAGAACAGTGTGACACCACAATACGGCCGTCACCCTGCGACATTAGTTCTTAAGTCTCATATGCCCAGTGATTAAGCTAGCTCTCAGTGCCCTTCAAACCAAAACACAGTAATGTTTGCACGCTACTGCTTCACGGCAAAATAACTGGCCCTGGGGTGATACCTACCTTGACGGATTCCTGCATAGGAATCCTACCACCAGTAAAATTCCCGGTGCTGCTGGCATGTCTAAAATTGTTTTAATTTTATGTGCTGTTTTACCACTTGCTCAGCGTCGAAGGAAAACATCGTAAGGCCCGAACTCGAATCGAAGCCCCCCAACCCGCAAAGTAGCAGCATGGCCGAGTCTACTCAGTTCCAAAGACCTCAAAAAAAAGAGAGGAGGTCAGTACTAAGCAGACGGACAGTAGTATCTTTGTCTTGTCCTTTATCTGTCTTTAGTCATATTATTTTTAATTAAAAAGTATTACTTATTAAATAAATTATCTAAAATTTACAAATTATCTTTGGATATATAAAAATCTGTTATTTATTTATACAAAATTACTTCAGTGAGTTGATTTAATGAGAAAAATAAATACAAAACTACAAAAAAGTCACAAATTACATTTTGATTTTAAGTCCTAAATCCGTCTTCATTGTTGTTAGTATATCTTTTGACATTATCTAAAATGCCTGTGATTTATGCGAGCTCGATCTCAAACCGTAACAAAAGTTTGATTTAGACTGAACGCCTGTAGCCTTTGCTTCGGAGCTGTCCAATATTCCCAGAGCAATTATTTAATTCTGTTAGACGTTCCATTTGACAAAGTGATTTATACGTATTCTCATAAGGATTAATAAAGTTTAAAAAAGTAAAGTTTCAGCCTATAAATGTCCCACTGCTGAGCACAGGCCTCCTCTCATTTCTGAGAGGGTTTTGGCTAGGAAGAATCCGCCACGCTGCTCCAATGCGGGTTGGCGGACTTCACATGTCCCCGAAATATTTCTATTCCTCGGACATGCAGGTTTCCTCACGATATTTTCCTTCACCGCTAAGCACGTGATAAATCAGCACTTAAAATTGTAGAACAATATTAGAGGTGCTGGCACCGGGGATCGAACCCCCGTTACTCGCTTACTATGAAATTAAAGGCGAGCACCAGGCCCCTGCCACGGCTCTAAGGATTAAGGATTAATAAATTACCTTAAATCTTTTTTAACTTCAAAAAAATTTCTCAAAGGTCCGATTACGACCGGGACGTCGTCGTAATGACGTTCTAACTTAAAGTACTAACTTTTCTAATGTCTATCTACCCGTGCGTAGCCGGGGCGGATCACTAGTTCTTGATAAAATAAAATTCCAGAAATTCGAACAACCCGGACGGGTTGGTTTTCTTTGTTGCGGTTTCTTTGGTGCGCTTCATACAACGATCTACTCTCCGTCTGTCAAACATGTCGAGTACGTAAATCTCAACGCTAGCAAAGGAGAAGAGACTCCATAGAAGATTAATATAGATTAATATGGCATATTGGGTCAGGCATGTCCCGTTTGGCCAGCTTTTATTTATTTATTTAATCCTTATTTGCAGACACATAAAAAATATGTACAAATAGGCGGACTTATTGTTACAAAGCATACTCTGCCAGTATACCTTCAGCTTTTCGACCACAGCGAAAATTTCCCAATACTGTTGGAAGCTATAAAATCCACAGGAGATATTGTAGTGCAAAAAGTGTACACGCAAACGGAGGTTGGTCAGGAAGCAGTATCAGAGACACGGGAATCAATCAAAACACATCCAGACCCGTAAAAACATTTTTTTTGATGTTGCGTAAATATTGGCGAGGGCTGGGATTCGAACCCAGGACCCGCGGCGTTGTAATCAGGTACTCTGACCGCTAGTCGTCGATCGTCAAAGATCTGACATATAATGTCCTCTTGGCCGATTTTGGACCACGGTGACAACTTCCGAATACTGACGCGCTAATCGGGGTACTCACTCATCCCAACCTACCTATGCCCGATGACATGCTCTCGCTGTAAGATCGAAGGTGGGCTAGGATGCAGTGTCAGAGACACGGGGACAGATATAACGCAATCAGACCCGAAAACCAACATTTTCTGCCTTTGCACACATATTGGCTACGGCTGGGTTTCGAACCTGCAGAAGTGTCTGTAAACTGGGCCATTCTATTATAGAAAATTATTTCGAATTAATTAGTTTATAGAATGAAGCGAATAAAAGGTTTTCTTACACAATGTAAATATGAGAGTCGTGTCGAACGCCGGCGGCGCCTAAAAGCCTGTCTGTTTGGATCAACAATTAATGCTCTTCCCCCTGAAGCGTTCTGCTGACACAAATATTAAACTGATTCGTACGATATTTTCAGGATAACGCATGAAAACACCATGTATAAAAACTGTTAAAATCCTTCGCTTCCTTAAAATCGGGAGTTATCAATGAATGGTACGAGGCACATTGAACCTGGACGTAAAACACGCTCTCCGTCCCCATCTCTTGCCTTTATCCAAAACCCCGAAAGCTTACAGGTCAAATTGCAAAATCGCTTTCATTGCCTAGATTAATGCGTTACAGTGGATGATATGAACGAGAGGCTCGGAAAACTGTCCATGCGGTGGGGGCACAGTTTTGACGAGACCTACCGCACAAAAAAAGATACAGAAACTCTCCGACCATACTCTCAATCTCATGGAGGCTACGCGTGAAATGGGGCTGCATTCCTCAACTGATGCGTCAGCATATCAGCAACTGAACAGACATATCTCTAAATGTATGCGGCGAGACCTGAGCAACTACAAAACAACTCGTATTGAGGAAGCGCTAGAGCGAAATCAAGGCTCCAAGGATCCTTTGCTAGGGATGTGTCTGCCGGAAAGAGCCAAGTGACTAAGTTGAGGACCGAAAGCGGTAGCGTCATTTCCGCTGGTCCAGAGGTTGTTAGTGAGGTCCAGAGATTTTATGGATAACTGTACACATCGTCGTTGAAGTTACACACTAGTGTGAGTAACCCAAGAGCAAATCTCGTCCGTCACTATTTCGATGATATCCCGAACGTCAGTCTGAGCGAGATTACTATGACTCTCAAACAGCTTAAGAATGGGAAAATTCCGGGAGAGGATGGAATCACAGCGGAGCTTCTGAAAGCGGATGGAAAAGCTTCTGAAAGCGGGTGGAAAACCGGTACTAGTAGTCCTATAGAAGCTCTTTAATTTCGTCATCCGAGACGGCACTACGCCGGAAGCGTAGAGTAAAAGCGTGGTTGTTCTGTTCTTAAAGAAGGGCGATAACGCTTCTTTAAGAACTATAGACCGATATCGCTTTTGAGCCGTGTCTAAGTGCTGTTTTAGAGAGTCATTTCGAATCGTCTCGCAATCAGACATGACGACTTTCAGCCTCCCGAAGAAGACGGATTCCAAAAAGGCTTTAGTACCATGGACCACATACATACTCTTCGCCAGATTGTACAAAAGACCGACGAGTAACAATCTCCGCCATGTCTGGCGTAGGTACGCGAACAATGAGAAAGCCTTCGATTCCGTCGATTTTTGGGCGGTGCTAAAGTCGCTTCAGCAGTGCCAAATTGACTATCGGTATATCGATGTGTTGCAGTGCCTGTATACTAATGCTACGATGTCTATCCGAGTACCAGAACCAGAGTACGAAACCGATCCAATTGCAGAAAGGTGTTAGACAGGGTGATGAAATATCCCAGCCTCTCTCTTCACCGCTGCATTGGAACATGTCTTCAAGCTACTGGACTGGAAAGGATACGATATACATCACATTACTTATCTTCGATTTGCCGACGACATAGTAATAATGGCAGAATCACTGGAGGACCTTAGCACTATTCTCAACGACCTCAATAGTGACTTCTAACGGGTAGGTCTTAAGATGAACATGGAGAAGACGAAGATCATGTCATATGTCCATGTCACACCTATACCGGTTGTTGTTGGGAACACTACGGTCGAAGTTGTGGGCGAATATGTATACCTAGGACAGATTGTCCGACTAGGTAGGTCCAACTTCGACCAACGGCAGCGTTCGGGAAACTGCGTCACATCTTCTCGTCGAGTATACCTCGATGTCTCAAAACAAAAGTATACAACCAGTATGTGTTGCCAGTGATGAGATACGGACCCGAGACGTGGTACTTCACTGCAGGCCGCATGAAGAAGCTAAAAGTCGCGCAGCGAGCTATGCTCTGAGTTTCTCTGAGAGATAAAATCCGTTACGATGTTATCCACAGCAGAACTAGAGTAACCGATATAGTCCTAAGGATTAGCGAACTGAAGTGGCAATGAGCCTGCCATATATGGACCCCCCACTAGATAAAGCGACGACCTGCACGGTTTTGCGAGAAGTCAATGAATACAGGTGGCTTAGGACCGTGTTTTGTGGCTATCTATGAGGGAGGCCTATGTTTAACAGTGGACTATGATAGGCTGAAATGATGATAATGACGATAATGATCAATCAGCTTATTTTAGTGTTTAAGTAAATTCCATTATCTGGTTAAAAGTATCGTCTGGATTTGTCTGAAACCTGGCATGAAGTTGTTCCTTGAGTGTTAAGCAGCTAGCAAATTTGGTAGGCATACTCTTCAGAAGTACCCAGACAACTCGCCAGATTCGTCTAATGTTTTTTTATTGGTAACGTAACTGTTTTTCATACATCGAGCACATGCCCTATAGAGCCGAAATAAGGGCGACCCAACTTCGAAACTTATCCGTGATTTATCACTAATAAGTAAAAACTCTCGATCGCGCTAAAACAGTGCGTCATTAACAATGTGCTACGTCTATGCGTCTCCTTGAATTTCTAATGAATAGTTATTTCTTTCTATACGGTGGCGGGGGAAAAATAGCAAAACATCGAATTCTGAAACGGCTGGGATCACGTTTTATCGGCAAGTAACAGTAATTATGTAATTTTTAAAGGCGCAAGTTAAACCGGTCAAGCGATAATAACATTTGATTGCGAAACTCTTCTAGGATGTTTGACCTTGAGTCGGCCAACTGGAGCGCAGTAGTCAGCCCGGTATTTAACGGAATCGATTTTAAAATTAATGACATTTCGTCTCTATATGTCCTCGATGTTTTCGTAACATTCATCTTCGCTTCCAAGGCATATAGTTCTTTTTTTTAATTCATAATTGCTTAAATTTATTCATGTAATATTTAGGTCATGAACGTCGAGTGAAAGCTGGCAAAGAAATGAAATAGGGTTTATAATTTATATACTTTCCTTAATTAACATGCTGCGCTTACTTTCAAAGTGTAATTTATTTTAGCATTTTACTTTGTAACTCTGTCAGTTGAAACTATATTTATGTTATAAAATCGAACATTAAGAGAAATAATGGGCGAAATGGGCGAGGGCGACGGTTACCTGCACGCAATATGTAATAACATCACAATCAATTCAATATCGCTAGAAATAGAAAACTCACTAACACATTGTCGATACAAATATACAAAACGATGTAAACAAGTAATATAACCTTCGATCATGCTGTACGAAGAAAGTTAAAGTCGTTCAGCTAGCTAGAAAAAGGCAATCTTCGGTGTTTCGCTGTGAAAGTGAGATAGTATAACAACGGGAACAATCGCAGTAGAACTGTGTGAACTGGATAGGCAAGCTGAACTGACAACATATATAATTTCGCGGATGTAATTGCTGTTAGCCTTTTTGGCTTTTACAGCTTCATTCGGATACTGTGCTCACGAGCCAGGGGCCCGCTTGCCAGGTTTGGTTTGACCAAAACTTAAGAACTGACAAAGACTAGCCACGTAGCTCGTTTAATTCCATGTAACATTCCAAGTCCAAGATGAAGTGAAGAAGAAGTTCCAAGATGCCACGAATCTATTGGACGGCCGCGTGGCCTAGTGGTTTAAAGTACCCGACTATCACGCCGCGGGTAATAGTATAATATAATGTAGTAATAGTGTAGTACCATTGTGAACTGTGGACCAAAAAAAATTGGTGGGGCGAAATGAATAAGCGACTCGCCCTAAAAATGGAGATTATAATTAAGTGGACTGTATTTAAGGTTTGATGGGAGTAAATTTTGTAACCTGTAACTGTGTTGTATACTGGCAAGAATAGAAAACCTACTATAAAAGTGTAACATCATCATCTCAGCCCATCTCTAGTCCACTGCTGAACAAGGGCCTCCCCCACAGATTGCCACAAAAGTTTGTAGCTATTTAGTGTAGTATTTTGGGATGATGTTTCCACAGCTTCGCAGGCTGGTTGGCAATCGCAGTTCTTATTTAGATGTTCCAGGAAGATGTTGCTGCCTATCTCCTCCTTTTATTTTCCCTCTGTCAACTTTTACGACACCCACGAGATGAGTTTCGTTGGTAGATTCTCTTAAGCCGCCACCACATGGTGAAACACAAGTGTAACGACAATCAGTTAAATATATCCGATATAACCAAACAGAGTGCATCTGATCCGTTCAGTTACAGAGGAATGTTGACAGCGTAAAATCAGTAAATATGCGGACTTGTAAAGTGAATGTCCCTCTGAAGTCTGTGACTGGCTCTATCATCACTGACAAAGGAGACATACTCAAAAGATGGACATTTTAACCTGCTGCTCAATATACAGGGTCATTCGTAATGTTCTATACATCCCGGCAGGCTTTTGCTTAAAACTCATAGTTGACTACCCTGTTATACAGCTGATCGAGGCAATGAACTCATACATTTAATTGTGCGTTTTTCCATTGAGCTGCCATCGAAAGAACTCGCAAGTACTAGGATAACATGAAGCTTAAGGAAATCTGTTGCGAAGTTAATCTGTTACTATGACGCCGTAGCAGGATAACATAAATTAAATGGGGAAGAAACCGTATTTTGATTTTGTCTGGTTCGGGGCAACGACTTTCTGAGTTAGGGTCGCGAAAAGTTTTACAAAACAAATAATTTTAAAGTTTTGTATGGACATTTTTAGTATTCAATTTTGTCATTAAAGCTTCACTGTTGCGTTTATCAGATTTAATTAGCATGCCGGGATGTTATACTAATATGATGAACAACATTGTAGATAATAGTACAATAAGAAGGCGATCGAGTTTGATAACCCACCCGATGAGTTGCTCAAATACGGCGGTGAGTAGACAATTTGGTAAGTAGAGGGATTAAGTAGACTGCAGCTGTTCAATTTCAAATTTCGCTTCTGTCAACCGCGAGAAAAATATTCGTTAAGAGTTCTATTACGTCGACTGACTCCTCAATACGAGGCTGTACTACCTGAAACACAGTTTGGATTTCGTCCCAATCAAGGTACCTGTGAAGCCATATTCTCTCTGTGACAATTCTAAGATTAAAGCAGCGAACAAAGGCAGCCGCTGTTTCTCTGCTTCGTATATTTTGAGATCGTTGATTTGGAGAAGGCTTTCGACAGCGTCCCTCGTGAGGCACTCTGGATAATACTGGTTAAGCTGGACTGTACTGACAAGTTTATTACACTAATAAAACTTTTGCATGATGATATGAGGTTTTTGGAGCTGAGAAGAATACGCCACGCTGCTCCACAGCGGGTTGGCGGACTTCCACCTCTTCGAAATATTTTTTATTTCTTAGACATGCAGGTTTCCTCACGATATTTTCCTCCACCGCCGAGAACGTGGTAAATCAGCATTTATAAAAATTGCAATTAACAATTTTAGTGGTGTTGGCTACCACCGCTCAATGTCAATGGTTCTTATGGATACAAGGACGTACAGAAAAGGCATATGAAGAAAGGGAAGTTTTTAGCCTTCTCGTTGGGAATGACTTCCTGAGAACCTACCTGAATGGTGAAGGCTAGAAAATCAAGAGCAGACCATCAGATAGGATAGTTTAAAACTATGCAAACGGCATCTTTACTGCGAAAATTGGCTACATTAGCCACGTAACATACTTATCAAATACATTTACATAGCATGTTATCGAGGCAATAGATGATTGAGACACAGTAGCCAGTCACCGTAGCCGAAATCATTATGCATGATATTATTATTACTAATTACACTATCTCTCAGTGCTACTGCTTCACGGCAGAACTGGCCCGGCCGTGGTTATGTGCCTAAACGGGCACCTCGATGAAATTGCGACCACCATTTGCGCACAGTAAAATCTTTTAATACCTATTTGTTACATAGACCGAGGCTACTTGGTGTTTTCAATTGTATGTAGATGAGCAAGATCGAAAAGCAAATCTCCAGCACAGACACGTGCGAAATAATTTTGGTAACTGTATGAATAATAAGTTACATACGGCGGTGATTCAAACAGAATTTGACTCGGTGGGGTTTTTTCTAAAGTATACCGCAAAACTTCATCGTATATGAAATATTAAATGGCTTTCATATTTTTACAGTAACAAATTATTTTATTTTACGCGGTCATGAAATATGTCTGAGTGGTATTTTATGTTAAATTAAGGTAAATTCAATTTCTAGTCACGTTTACAATGAACATCTGCGTTCCTTGCGAAAATCGCGTTTGTTCACGATGCGCTTTCGTTTCATCTTCCAATTCGGTAAATATACGGACGTAATTTTCCAAACTTGATTTTATTTTACTCTTTATTGTTACACCCTAAGATTCTAAGGTAACAATGGGCAGACTTAATGCCTATCGGCTTTCTCTGCCAGTCAATCCGCAGTGTGGTAAGCTATTCTGGCCGGTGTAATTAAAAAATAGTGAAATAATAATACACATATACACACAACAAATATAAATGTAAACATATATACTCGTAATATCGTAAATAACAAATTTTATATATAAATATAGGATAGAATAGAACTTTTTTTTATTCGTAGCTGCAAAAACCATTAACAATTATAAGTACAAACAGAAGCATCTTAACCTAAAAAACTACATAATATAAAATAAAAATAAAAAAGTATATATATGTATGTATATAGACGCACAGAAACAATGTTACTGCAGCGCTGATATTCTGTCGGAGCTAGAAAAAATAAAATAAGTTAAAATACAGACTATCAAAACAGCGAAAGCGATTGCTGGGCATAATATATATTTGTTATAATTACTTTTTAATTACTTAAAATAAGAACTATTTTTAAATACTTACATAAGATCAGACAGCAAATCAAAAATAAGATAAGTAATAATAATATTTTTATTATGAAATATGTCGTCAAAGTGACATTCGTTGTCTGTACTCTACTCAGTTCTTATTACCTGGTGTGTTATAATCTATAATTCTAAATGTCTCATCGACACGTCATCCACTTCACTAACAACTAGAACGACAACCACAGACTATCAGATGTACTACGTTACGGCAACCACTTATTTATTACTTAAAGCAAAACAGGACTACTTTTGCAAAAGATGTTTTTATAACGAATTTTGAAATGAAACTAAGAGCCAATTTAACGAAAGGGTGGCGGAAGATTGTTCCAGCATTTGGTAGCCAAATAACGAAAACTGCCACGGAAGGCAGCGGTGACGTGTCTAGGAACAGTTAAAAGAAACATGAAGCCACGTGCATTATGCAAGTTGCAATCACTGGACCAGGTAAGTTTATTTTAGAGGTATTCTGGTGTCATTGATCTTACCACCCCAAATAACAAACTTGCAAATTGTAGTTGTAGCCTAGATGACGTATTAAGTAATTTACTTCTTTCTAGATATGAAGAAACGTGTGCTAGAGGGGGAATATTGAAACAAAAGCGTTCGCAACCATTTTGTACCCGCTGTAGGAGCTTTTTTTGTAAACCGTAATACAGATATTTAATTTAATATAGATATTAAAACATATAATATGCATATACTCTAAAACCAAACTATAGGTAACATTTCTATCATCAAAGATTGGTTACTTTCAAATAGTAATCACGAACTAATCTCTTAAACAAGTTTTTTTTGGGGCTTTCCAGAGTACTGCAGCCTGAACAGTAAAGGAATTACTGGATTAAACGAGCGGTAACTTTATCGTAGATACTAAATAAGTGTAAAATTTCGAGTATCATATTATGCTATAATTTGATAATGCATAATATTAGGTCCTTACATATGAAATTGGCGTTTTGTATGGGAGGATTAGCAAGCTGTAGTGGCAATGGGCCGGCTGAATTTGGCGAAGAAAGGTTCTCGAGTGGCAACCTCGTACCGGCAAACGCAGTGTAGGGCGTCTCCCCACTGTATGGAGCGACGACCTGCACGGTTTTGCTGGAAGTCGATGGATGCAGGTGGCTCAGGACCGTGTTTTGTGGTAATCTTTGGGGGAGGCCTATGTTCAACAGTGGACTAAACAGACTGAGACTGGGTAAAATAGACTGAAATGACAATGATGATGATGGGAGGATTCCGAATTTTTGTTAGAATGTTGAACAATACAAGAGAAGTCAAACCGCCTTGCCTAACACCGCATTCTAATTGAAACGGCTCGCACAGATTGTCCGCCAATCTCACATTGTTAACTTTAATTCCGTACCAGTTCTTGAGAAAACGTACAATATCATGTGGATTTTTTTATCTCCTATCTTCTTCCACATGTTATCTTAAAAAACTAGGCCTGACGCCTCGGAAAGGTCCAAAAAACAGGATAAATCCGAAGAATGAAAGTGAACGTATTTATCTAAGAATGCCCCTAAGTAACTTTTCCATAACTATCGCCGAAGAAACGGTTCGATAATTCGGATAGGTTACGGGTCTCGTTTTTTACTACAGGTACAACTTTGATCCCCATAAGTTGAGCGGGTAAATAGGCATAACATATGGACAAAGAGTATAATATGCTCAGGACTCTTGAGATGCTGCTGCTGTAGATCCTCAATGCTGAGACAGTCATGGCAAGATATTTATTTTATAGCCTCTGCCACATCCTTGGAAGTAGAAGTAGTTCTTAGCTTTTTACTTCACAAGTGTATTTAAATAAAACTACTTTTTTTACCCGACGTTTCGGACGCTTTACTCCCCCCGTGACCATGGGTGCTGTAGTTTTATTTAAATGTGTAATATTTGCGTAAATAAAAGATTCACAAGTGTAGATTTTACCAAAAAATATTCTTAAGCATTTCTGCAATAGCCTTAGGGTCACGCCATCGACACTCACAAGAAGGACAGGCTCGGCGTTCAGTTTGTTAGTAAAAGTAAAAAAAGTACAGTTTCAGCCTATAAATGTCCCACTGCTGAGCACAGGCCTCCTCTCATTTCTGAGAGGGTTTTGGAGCTAGGAATCCGCCACGCTGCTCCAATGCGGGTTGGCGGACTGCACATGCCTGCAAAATATTTTTTATTTCTCAGACATGCAGGTTTCCTCACGATGTTTTCCTTCACCGCCGAGCACGTGGTAAATCAGGACTTAAAGTTGCAATTAACAATTTTAGTGGTGCTGGCACCGGGAATCGGACCAAGGTCACACGCGTTCTATGAAATTTAAAGCGAGCGCCTAGCCCCTGAGCTACCACTACTTGTTAGTATTTTCCAAAAATTTATATCCGTTAGTACTAGTTTTTGTAACTCTGAGACATTATCATTATTATGTAGATTAGTTTACAGCATCAAAGAAGACAGTTCTCTAATATTTTAATCTTGATGAGTTTAAGAACTATATTATAAACAAGTTGCAACTTTGCATAATTTTCATTATAATGAAGGAAGGTAAGTTACTTTGCTAAGATCCGCATGCAAAATATAAAAATGGTGTATATTACCTAGTTTTTTTGAAGAGCACCGCCCGCCCTCCCTCAGTAGCGTGCACAAGCAAACTAACACCGCCACCAGGAACCGTCACCAGGTACCCTCCACCAACCACTACAATACTACCACTAGATAATATACACCACTGAAGTCGAGAACACGACACGTGTTTCGCCCCAAAACGAGGCATTATCAAGCGTCATAGACTCTACGACAGACGGCCGCTTCTTTCATTATTTGCTTATTTTAGCTTTTATTGGGTTGTAGCTACAATTAAATACATGTTTATTTATCACTATTTGTATTTTCTAATGTGCTTACATGTTATTCTGCTACATCTTTTAATTTTTCTGTTGTCTTATTCTATATATTACTTATATGTAAGTACAACCACTTTATATAGATTTAATTTATACTTAATTATTCAAGGCAAACAATTTAATATAGTTAATAGAATCAGGCGTTACTTAGCGGAAATCCATTATAATGAAGGAAAGTAAGTTACTTTGCTAAGATCCGCATGCAAAATATAAAAATGGTGTATATTACCTAGCTCTTCAAAAAACTAGGTAATATACACCATTTTTATATTTTGCATGCGGATCTTAGCAAAGTAACTTACCTTCCTTCATTATAATGGATTTCCGCAAAGTAACGCCTGATTTTATTAACTAATTTTCATTACTTATGTAAGTCCAAAAGCGTTTGTGATTTTGCGTTGAAACTTAGCTTAGACTTTAGTAATATTCAGATGAAATCAGTGTCATGATATTAACATGAGAGATTACTTCTTATTACTAAACGGATAGAAAACATTACATTGCATTAAATAAAGATATAAGGTAGGTTAAGCGTACTGGTCATAGGATTACTATCCATCTAAGTAGGTACCTCCGCAGTGCCAGATATTTTGCCGTGAATCAGTAGTATGCAAACGTTACTGTGTTTCGGTCTAAAGGGCACCGAGAGCTAGTGTAATCACTTAGCATATGAGACTTAAGAACTGATGTCTCAGGGTGAAGGGCGCAGTATGTTGTCACACAGAAATGTTCTGGGTGACACAGCATTTCCTATGGGCAGACGTTGCACTTACCATTAGGTGAACGTTTTGCTCGTTTCATCACTAAAATAGTTACTGATAATGATTTGTTATATTTACGCGAGTATTAAATATTAGGGGTGGGGGGGACCATGGATGCTGTAAAACGCTGGTAACGTCGGATTATAAGTGTTATTAAATGGTTACTAAGTAATGGGCACTGGAAAAAAAAATGGAGCGATGGTCACGTTTGCAGAAGTAAACACCGCTGAAACAGATGCGTCCTAAAATGATAACCGTATTTGTGTAAACGTTTACATTATTACATTGCTATATATAACACGGGTGTGTAAGTGCACCACGGGTGTATAGTTTATACACCCGTGGTGCACTTAGGTTCGAGATGAAAATCAACGTTAGGGTTTACTGTCTGACATTAAGCTGATCTGGAGAACTATTGGTTCAACCATGAGACACGCATCGTTGCATACCCCTATTTTAATTCAGTATTTATTAATTTTATTTCAGGTGTTTTAATTTTATTTTGTTAGAATGATTTATTTGTTATGTTTGTATTTTATTTAATCGGGAAGTTTTATATTGTGTCTTAGTGTGTTGTCCTTTTGTGCTGTCCCAATAAATGCTTTCTTTCTTTAGAACCGTTTGATTTTTCGAAAAAGAAAACCTAGCGGTATAAAATCATCCCTGTCCTTCAAAATCATACAAAATCGAAATAAATAAAGAGCTGGCAGAAGCTGACCCGGAGCATCTATTTATACAACACACAAATCTTGCGTGAGGGAATCGAGCCCGTTTCCCATAACGCCGAAGCCTATCGCTCAGTTACTGCGCTAACTAAGCCGCAACATTATTTGAACTACTTTGAACACTGTGCTGTTACAGAAAGAAGCTAAAATTACTAACAGAAAATATAAGAACTAAAACTTTTGGATTATCTCTACGTAAGTTGAAAAATAGTTTTCTAAAGAGAGAGGTACGCGTTAAAAAATAAATGACCATCACTGTAAGCGAATCGAGTCACTGATATTCTACTTGCCGGAAATGATCTCCGGAGGTTGTTCATTTTTACGAGCCCTTCGTATAATGGACGTATTTCAAATAAGTGAATTTTATTTCTCGAATTACGCATAGAATATTTGATTTGATATTTTAAAAGAAGTTAAAAGAAAATAGTTATAAAATAGTACCTTAAGTATTTGTGCAAATATTAAGGCTCTTATACGAGTACGTCTTGTTTTTTGCAACCAAGAAAGTGTAGGCTACGACGTAGAAGCACTAGCCACTAGCCACTATTTCTTTATAACATTTAAAATGTATTAACAATGGCACCACCGCCAAACCCGGAGAATTGTTGTTTGTTTTTTTTATTGCCTAAAGTGATGAAACGAGCAAAACATTCACCTGATGGTAAGTGCAACGTCTACCCATAACAAATGCTGTGTCACCCAGAAAATTTCTGCGTGGCAACACTTTGGCCATCACCCTGAGAAATAGGTTTTCTTAAGTCTCATATGCCCAGTGATTACGCTAGCTCACAGTGACCTTCAAACCGAAATACAGTAATGTTTGCACACTACTGCTTCACGGCAGTATAACTTGCTCTGGGGTGGTACCTACCTAGACGGATTCCGGCAAAAGAAGTAAAAGTAAAGTAACAGCCTACTTATGTCGCACTGCTGACCACAGGCCTGTCGCATTCCTGAGAGTGTTTTGGGGCCGGACTTCACATGTCCTCGAAATATTTTAATGCCTTAGACATGCAGGTTTTTCTCACGATGTTTTCCATCACCGCTCGAGCACGTGGTAAATCAGCACTTAAAATTGCAGAACAATTTTAGAGGCGCCAGCGCCGGGATTGAACTCAGGTCAATCGGGTATTCATCATCATCATTTCAGCCTATCATACTCTTGAACATAGGTCTACTGTTGAACATAG
Source organism: Luehdorfia chinensis (assembly GCA_019845155.1). NCBI lineage: Eukaryota > Metazoa > Arthropoda > Insecta > Lepidoptera > Papilionidae > Luehdorfia > Luehdorfia chinensis. The sequence goes on along the minus strand of JAHVAK010000234.1, from coordinate 4,811,276 downwards.
GCCCATGGATTGGCACAAAACACAGTCAGGAGCCACCTGCATCGATAGACTTTCCTCAAAACCTTGCAGGTCATCGCTCCATCTAAGGGGTCGCCTTGCACTGCGTTTGCCGGCACGAGGTTGCAACTCGAGAACCTTTCTTCCCCAACGGTTATCGGTTCTACGAGCTATATGGCCCATTTCCACTTCAGCTTGCTAATGTTTAGAGTTGCGTCGGTAACTTTATTTCTGCTGCGGATAACATCGTTACGTATCTTATAACTCTGAGCATAGGCCTTTTCATAACTCGCCGAGCGACTCTGAGCTTCCCTATGCGGCTTGCAGTGTAAGACCACGTCTCGGTTCCCTATGTCATCACTGACATCACGCACTGGTTCTATACTTTTGTTTTGAGGCATTGAAGTATACTCGACGAGAAGATGTGAGGCAGTTTCCCGAACGCTGCCCAGTCGAGTTGGATCCGTAGATTGACCGTGATGGTCATTGAGCATAGCGCTAAGGTCCTTCGGCGATTCTTTCGTTGTGACCATGTCGTCGGCAAATCGAAGGTGAGTGATGTATTCGCCATTGATGTTAATACCTTTATCCTTTTAAGTCTAGTAGCTTGAAGACATATTCCAATACAGCGGTCAAGAGATTCGGGGATATTATATCACCATGTCTTACACCTTTCTGCAATTGGATCGGTTTCGTACTCTGGTTCTGTACTCAGATAGCCATAGTAGCATCGGCATACAAGCACTACAACACATCGATATGCCGACAGTCAATTCGGCACTGCTGAAGCGACTGTAGCACCGCCCAAATTTCGACGGAGTCTCATAGTCTTCTCATAGTCCACATACGCAAGACATAGCGGGAGATAGTACTTATCAGTTTTTGTCCAATATGTCGAAGGGTAGGTCTTTGCTAAAAGCCTTTTCGGAATCCGGCTTGTTCGGGAGGCTGAAAGTCATCAAGTCTGCTTGCGAGACGATTCGTAATGACTCTCGAAAAAAACACATAGACGCGGCTCAGAATCCACATCGGCCTATAGTTCTTCAAGAGGGCATTGTCGCCCCTCTTTCACCACACTGGTTTGAGGCTCCAACGACGATGTGTACAGCTGTCCATAAATCCATCCATCCATCCATAAAATCTCTCGATCTCACTCAAAATCTCTGGTGCAGCGGAAATGACCATACCGCTTTCGTTACGTAGTCAGTTCGCTCTTTCTGGCAGACAGATCCCTGGCAATCATGGAGCCTTTGTTTCGCTTTATCACTTCCTCAATACTAGCTGTGTAGAAGTTGCGTAAGTCTCTCTGGTTACATTTGGAGATCTCTCTGTTCAGCCACATACTGACGTATCAGTTGAGGACTGCAGCCTTATTTCAAGCCAATCCTTAAGAAATTGAGAGTGTGGTCGGAGAATCTGGATTTTTTTTGTGAGGTGGGGGAAAGTCTTGCAAAACTTTCCGCAATTCGACCTGGAAGTTTTCGGGGATTTGGATAATGGCACGAAATGGACAGAGCGAGGAGTTCACCAGACGTGACCTCTCCAGCTTTACGTTCAGGTTCAATGCGCCGCTTACCATTTAGTGATTACTGCCGGTTTTCACCCTAGCGATCATAGAGATATCATTAAACTGTCGTTCCGTCGTCATGATGAAGTCGACCTCATTTTTGGTGGAACCGTCCGGGCTCATCCCGGCCCACTTCCTGTGGGGCCGCTTTTGAAAGAAGGAGTTCATCGGGTACTATTCAATTTAAATCAAGCGCCCGGCTCTTGAGCTATCATGGCCTACTACAAGAATAGTATTTACTGAAGAGTTTGTAATTTTTTTGCAAAACATACTCGTAGAACAATGGGATTTGTACTACGAACAGAGTGTTTAGTAACGATAATTAATGTACTTGTCAATAGATGGCGCAACGTGTTAAGATATTATTGTAATCTTTTTTTTTATTTCATATGAGTGACGGAACGAGCAAAACGATCACCTGATGGTAAGTGTAACGTTCACCCATAACAAATGCTGTGTCACCCAGAAAATTACTGTGTGACACCACACTGCGCCCGTCACCCTGAGACATCAGTTCTTAAGTCTCATATACACAGTGATTACGCTAGCTCACAGTGCCCTTCAAACCGAAACACAGTAATGTTTGCACACTACTGCTTCACGGCAGAATAACTGGCCCTGGGGTAATAACGACCTAACGCTGTATAATAATTAAAATTACATGTAGTAAGGTTACAGTTGGTTTTATTTCGTCCCAAATGATATCCAGTTCCTATCCATATCCTATTGTGAAGTTCAAAAAAAATATTGTTCACAATTCACCGACTGGTTGGCCAGTACCTCTAAAATTTTCTTCAATTTTAAGTACTGGTTAACCACGTACTCAGCGGTAAGCATCTGGTGGAAACCTGAGCATATCTGTGGAATAAAATTCGAAGACATGTGAAGTCCACCAAGATTGCCAAAAAAAAGTTGCCGAAGGGATTATTCACGGCCTGGAATAGATGGCAGAATTCAAAGTTGCGTGGCACTTGCCATCGGGTAATTGACTTGATTGTCTCTTTACTGAATGCCATTAATATTAGAATAGACTAGATATGGTATGTGGTATATTCTTTACTCACATGACATATTTGCATTTCATTTATTACTATAACCATATTGCAATCATTTCATGAAATGAATTAAATGAAATGAAAATGTAATAAATAAAATTGTTTATTTTTCGACATAAGAAATATAAATTTTGTTAGTCAAACGTCATTCCTTTACAATCTACCGCCGTTTCGTAATGAGATTCTTCTGACGGAGAAGAAACCGGCGAAAGAAACTCCGTAGGTATCCTCTTTTTTGTAAATCATTTTTATCTTAGTCAAAAATACATTATAATTAAAATTACAAAGAATAGTGTCAAGGAAAACCAAAGCATTGTGTCTTAGTACATAACTGAATTGTCTCGATAGTCGAGAGAACATTAAACAGTTTCTGTCAGGATTTAACATTCGGTCATAAATTATTGTACTGACTAATTGCATCTAAATCATTTGCTGGAACGTGTCATAACAATTAAGCAATTAGATTTCAATTGTTGATAATAATGATATACTCTCTATAATTACTCTTTACCTTGAATTATCTTGTATTTTAATCAATATACCAAGACGTTTTGGAATAATTCAATAATCGAGAGATTCCAAACGTAGTTAGCGAAACCTGAGTTCGATTTCTGGTGAAGATTTACTACATTAACGTGAGAAAACATGCAGGTTGTACATCGCGGCACAGTACTAAATTTCATCCTCATCACCTTGATGGTTGGCATTGCGCAACTGTGCGCTTTTCGAGGAAATTTCTTCCACGCACGACGACTGTGGCACTTGCTGTCGCCAGCGGGTTTTCCGGACCGATATGACTCCGGGACCTTCAAGAAAGAGCCTATTCGTTTCTCGAAGGCCGGCAAAATACGCAACACCTGGTGTTGCGTATTTTCATGGGCGGCGGTGATCGCTTAACATCAGGTGAGCGGCTTGCTCGTTTGAGGGGGGCTCTTCTATTAAAAAAAGGTCTACAAAAACTCTGCAGCTAAGCGCTTAACTTAAGCTTAGCGTATCGGCCCCAAAACCCGCTAAAAATAGGAGGAGGCATGTACCAATGATTTATTTAGTAAATTATTGAATTTAGAGGTAAATTTAATATCAAGTGAAGAATTTCCTGCCGTAGAGCAATTACTTTTAAGATTCTACCTCGTACCACCAGATCTTCATGACTATTGTATAATTATTTCGGTTGTTTTAATACTCGATGTCATAGAGACGTCACAGAGTATTTCGTCACACTTTCACGTATTGACAAGCTTTACTGTACATACATAAGATCACGACTGTATCCCATAAGGGGTAGTCAGAGACTGAGCACTCACTGCAAAAACAGATGACTGCCACAATCCACGTTTCACCAAAACAATATAATGCACTTGGTGTGATAGGTGGTGAGCCCATCGCCATCATGCGCTATTTGGTCCACTTTTGCTTTACTGTACAAGGCGTTTATTTTCTCTCTTTCCGTTTAAGTTCTGAATGGCATCTCCGTTACTGCTGGATTTTTATCCAATGTGTTTTTATTGAAGTATTGCTTGCTGTTAATTATTCGCTGTGCCGTTTTCAAAGACTAGCTTTATTATAACGTTTTTTTGATCAGCGAATAAAGACGATAGCTGTAACTTTTCCGTAATATTTAAGTCAAGGTTCTGTTTCTAGTTCCGTATTCCGTATCCTATTGTTCTTAAATATTGATTGCTTAAACCAAAAAAAAAATAAAAAAATCTCATACAGGGAAATATCGGTTGCAATAATAATAATAATGAATAATTTAAGACCGGCTACTATCAGAAATACATCATAAAGGAGGGCACCGCAGACGTCTGTCGAACTTGTCGCCATTCTGGCGAGTTGGTTGAATCAGTTATTCTGCCGTCATATAGTGTTTCGGTTTAGAGGGCACTGACAGCTAGTGTTATAACAGGACATATGATACTTAAGAACTGAAGTCTTAGGCTGTTTGGTGTTATACAGAACATATACTGTGCCATAACAGCCTACAGTTAAATAAATCAACGTAGAATACATGGAAATTTGAGCAAGTATACAATATACATTTAACTTTACACAGAAATGTATAATATATGACAATGCTATAATAATAATAGCCTATTATTTTAAAATCTTTGACGTTTATTTTATTGAGTAGAATTCCTTCTAATTTAGTGTAAGTATACTGCTAGACTAAGTCAGTTTACTCAATAAATTCTATAGAAAATCATCACTTTCTCAAGCAATTCAACGTTTTCCACTTCCGTTCTAAAACAAATTGTGTCAATAAGGCTTTTCATTTCCTTTAAAGTACTTAATGTGTAAGTTGAAATTTGCTAAATCTATATGTAATCCATTTCAAAATTAAACTTTTATAACTTACTCGTATTACATTTATATTTAATTTCAATTCTCAGGGTTGGATTGAGAAATCCTTTGAAACAAAATTATTTAGTAAGTTTCGATATAATTCTACGTATTTCCACTTAAAGTACCTTTATTTTTGTGCCTTTAAGCCCAAATCTTAATTTTTTTCTTTATAACAAACTAGATGATGAAGAACTAGAACTCAATAGATGATGCTCGCGACTTTGTCAGCGTGAATCCAGGTTTTATAAATATCCCGTGGGAACTATTGATTTAGTAAGTAATATCTGAGTCGCGAGGCATTTGCCAAAAAATTACGGCAAATCCTTAGAACCATTAAAAGTTTGATAAGCATCATTAACTGTAATAGTCCCTGGACATACCCCTTACTGACTTTTATGCTGCGGGTTCTGAGTTCGAATCTCAGCTGGAGTCAAAATTTCCCTGGTTTTCGGGTCGGGTGGTATTGTGCATGTGAAATATATGTTTGTAAAACGCACTCACGATAAAGGAGATACTCTAGAGTAAGGCGTATATTTTGAAGTGAAACTTTCATTAGAATCGTTGTGATTTTAACTCCAAGAAATGAAAAAGTGACACTTAAAAAAGACAAACATATACATCTATAGAATTTAGCCCGCGAGAGAATGAGATAGAATAAGTGTTTCCTATTTTTTAATATTTTCGAGTTCATCCTAAATCATCGATTTCTTCGTAGATTTTACTCTCATTAGCTCGACACTAAGATCAAAAAAAAAAAATTTGGCGCTATATTTCAAAAATACATTAATCAAATCCAAGCGAAGCATTTATTTCATACTTTAGTTACCATAAATCACTCGTGTCATTAGTAAAAATTTAAAATTTGGAGTCTTATAGTATGTAAAGTAAAATGTGCAGAATAAAATGTAAAATAATTTTTAAACTTTGTAACAATTACATAATTAATTTACCCTAAAATTATCCTACTCCTGATACTCTGCATTCGTGCATTCTCTGAAAGTTTAGTTTTCTGAAGGTTTTACTTCTACCTGTGTGAACCGCATTGTTTTTAATATCTCAGCCAAGAAGGGAGGATAATCCGTAGTCACCACACCTAGTAGGCGCATTGGTGATTACAGTAAGCTGCCCGTCATCGGTCTGTGTATTTTCAGTCTTGATAGTCTCTAGTCAATTTCGAGATGGTTACCCTTCCTTCTCACCGTGTGGTGGCGGCTTAAGAGAATCTTCTACCGTCTACCCCATCTCACCCCGTGGGTGTCGTAAAAATCGACAGAGGGAAAATGGAAACCAGGAGATGGGCAGCAGCATCTTCCTGGAATATCTCAACAAATAAACTGCGGTTGCCTACCCGCCTGCCAAGCGTGGCAACTATGGCAATATCCCCTAAAATAAGAGCTACAAACTTTTGCAATGTGGAAATCAATGAGTGAGGCCTATATTCAGCAGTGGACTAGTGATAAGCAAAAATGATGATGATCTTAAATGATCGATCGTCTTATCTCAAAGATAAATTTCAGTATCTCTTCTCATCACATGATAGGGTTCTTAGTTCTTCGTCCAATAATAAGATTTGTATTCCCACACATTTCACCGGGTTCTATAATAACTCCTTCACTGTTCAGGCTGCGCTGCTTTGAAACTCCTTGCCCGCTGACATCAGGAAAGCGAGTAATAAATACTCCTTCAAAAAATTGGTTCGTAATTAGTTATTATAGAATCATTACATGTTAAAATGTTATATTATATATTTATATAAATAATTATTATAATATTAATTTATATTATATTTTTCGTCTTATATTGTTACACCTACATCAAAATCTCACCACACCATGAGTTGACTGGGAGAAGTTCTTTGTGAGGGACACAATAAAGATTAATAAATAAATAAATGACTATACCTTTTGTTAGTAGTCTTGACTCCCTCCAGGAGTTTCCGTTAATCGTCTCTTACGACTCCCTAAGGGAAAGATGTAGGTGGAGTAGACTTTCTAATGCAGCTTCCACACGGCGTAGAAATATTCTAATGAAGATTGATAATGTTGTTTACGTTAAAATTCAAATTAACCGACCAACGAAAAAACTTCGTGATTGACAACAGTCACATTAGCAACTAATGTCATCCAGTCAGGTAGTATTCCTATGCAGGATCCTATCCGTCTAGGTAGGTGCCACCCCAGGGCCAGTTATTCTGCCGTGAAGCAGTAGCGTGCAAACATTACTCTGTTTCGGTCTGAAGGGCACTGTGAGCCGGCGTAATCACTGGGCATTTGAGACTTAAGAAGTGATGACTCAAGGTAACGGGCGCAGTGTGGTGTCACACAGAAATATTGTGGGTGCCACAGCATTTATTGTGGGCGGACGTTGCACTTACCATCAGGTGAACGTTATACTCAAAAAATAAAATAAACGACGTCATACTCCGGTTAACAACCAACAGTTTTCATAAGAAAAGTGCTGAAACGAAAGGTGACTAAACTTACTTTTAACTTATTTCAAATATGCTTAGAATGCTGATTTATGTCAACGAATACTCTAAAACACATTAATTGTGCATTAAAAAACAATTTTCCTCATTTTCTTTCAACAGCGGCTTAAAAGTGATCGCTTACTGACTTTGGATAGCTTTTAGTAAACTAAAACCATTTTAGGTTTGTTGAATTGTTTTGTAACTGGATTGAATTGTAAGGTGAAATTTATTTTCATCTACTAAACTATAATCCTCAAGTATAATATCCTCAACTATAATATATAGTATTACTAGTCTGGCCATAAATACTGTTACATAAAAACTTTTATTTTTTAAACTTTTTAATTATTTTGAATTTGGAACACGTATATTATTTTAAAAACTTCCTCCGATTTTGCGCCATTTCACATATTTTTTCGTATTCATTATCAAATTACAATATGGAATAGGGTGTTAAAGAAAATAGGATTACAGTGATCGCCTTGCACAAAGTGGGTATGGAGCCGTCGGTCATATTTCAGACACTTCAAAAGCTTGGTATCAGCCGTATGTTCGTATATCGTACTATCAACAGATACAACAACACTTCCTCTGTCGAAGACCAGAAAAGATCGGGGCGGCCGCGTGTTGTTAGAACTACAAAAGCTGTTAATGCTGTTAAAGCCAGAATTCGTCGAAACCCCATTAGGAAGCAAAAAATCGTATCGCGAGAAATGAAGATTCCCGCTAGGACTCTGTCGCGTATTTTAAAACAAGACCTGGAGCTCGGTGCTTTTCGTCGATATACAGGACATGCCCTAAATCAATGTTTACAATTAAAGAGAATGGATCGATCAAAAAGCCATCTGTCGCGATACAAATGTGAAAGGCGCAGAAATATCCTCTTTACCGACGAAAAAATTTTCGCGATTGAAGAACACAAGCAAAATGATGAAGAGTACGCTCACAGTTCTAAAGAAGCTGCTCAAGTTTTATTTTTTATAGAAGAGGGGGCACACGAGCAAGCGGCTCTCCTGATGTTAGGTGATCGCCACCGCCCATGAACATCCGCAACACCAAGAGTGTCGCGGGTGCGTTGCCGGCCTTTGAGAAAGGAATAGGGTCTTTTCTTCAAGGTCCCTAAGTCATAGGTCTGGAAAAACCGCTAGTGGCAGCAAGTTTCACAAAGTGGTCGTGCGGGGAGGAAAGTTTCTCGAAAAGCGCACAGTGGTGGAATGCCATCCATCGAGGTGATATGGATGGAATTTGGTACTTTGCCGCGATGTACAATGGTGAAATTCAGCGGCTGGTATGATTCCGAACAATTCCTCGGAACACTCTCCAAAGTATATACGGTAAAAAACGCAAAGAGACGCAACGTCGACGATTCAAGCCGCTCTACACTGGATGCGGCCAAATGAAAGGAGCTGGCACAGGGGTGCCCCCGCCCAGAGATGAGAACAGTATTCCATGTGTGGCCGAACTTGCGCCTTGTAAAGTTGCAAGCGGTGGGCGGGCATGAAATAATGTCCTGCTCTACTGAGCACGCCAAGCTTTTTTGAAGCCAATTTGGCCTTTCCTTTTAAATGACTACGGAACTGAACGCCACTCGATATGTCAACGCCAAGGATTCCGATACTAGCTGAGGCAACAAGGGGAGTGCTCTCAAAATAAGGAGACACGACGAAGGGTCTCTTTTTAGCGGTAAACTTGTGTCTTGTTGGGGTTAAATTGGACTAAGTTTGCCCCAGTACGAGATTTTGTCTAGCAAAATCTCGACTTCAGTCTCAAGTTTGTTCCGGTACTCGTCGACGTGTTCCTGAGAAATATTGCCACGGCCGGTGTACAACGCATCACCAGTGCTGACGTCTGCATAGCAATGAATGTTACTAATTTGCAACATATCATTGATATGCAGAAGAAACAGAGTTAGGGGTAGCACACAGCCTTGTGGAACACCAGCATTCACAGGTTTTGAGTCCGAGCATGCACCGTCGACTACAACCTTGAAGCTCCGGTCTGTGAGAAAACTGGTGATCCAATTGCATAATTTCTCAGGAAACCCATAGGAAGGAAGCTTCGAGAGAAGCGCTTTATGCCAAACTCGATCAAAGGCCTGAGTCATCATCCTCCGTCAGTGATGGTTTGGTGGGGCGTGTCTTATCAAGGAGTCACAAAACTACATTTTTGTGAAAAAGGATTGAAAACTTCAGCCAAAGTGTATCAAGATACAGTCTTGGATCATGTTGTGAAACCTCTCAGCAATACACTTTTTAAAATTATACCGTGGACTTTCCAGCACGACTCTCCACCTTGTCAAAAGGAACGAACTACCCAAGCCTAACTTGAAACCAACGTTTTGGACTTTATAAGAGCCGAAGACTGGCCCTCGTCTAGCCCAGACCTCCACCCTTTAGACTGCAAATAAGTTTTAGAGGAAATGGCCTGCTCTAAACGACACGGCGACATTGGGTCTCTCAAAAAATCTTTGGAGCAAGCAGTGGCGAAATTTCCCTTGAAAACAGTGCGTTAATCCATAGAGTCGTGGCCAAACAGATTAAAGCACTGTATAAAAGCCAAAGGTGGCTATTTCGAATAGATTTTTTTTTATTTTTTGCTGAGGCTAATAAATACGTAGGTATAAATTTTTAAAACATTACACTGGTGGTGTTCTCCTGGCTGATTTCGACCACGGCGACAACATCCGAATACTGTCGAGAGCCATCAACTACGCAGGAGATATTATAGTGCCATAAGTGTACGCGCAAACACAGAGGCACTCACTCGTCCTACCTACTCGCGCCCGATGTAACGCTGATGCGATAAGATCAGAGGTAGTCTAGGAATATTACATTACTTCATTAAAAAAAAAGCATTTTCATTTGTAACGGAACTTATGGCCGGACTAGGTATATATATACTGGTGGTAGGATTCCTAGTTATGCAAGAATCCGTCTAGGTAGGTACCATCCCAGGGCCAGTTATTCTGCCGTAAAGCAGTGTGTGCAAACATTACTGTGTTTCGGTTTGAAGGGCACTGTAAGCTAGCGTAATCACTGGGCATATGAGTCATAAGAACGGATGTCTCAGGGTAACGGCCCAGTGTAGTGTCACACAGAAATGTTCTTGGTGACATAGCATTTGTTATGGGTAAACGTTGCACTTTACATCAGGTGAACGTTTTGCTCGTTTCGTCGCTCTATACTAAAAAAAAAAATATATTTATATATATATATATATATATATATATATATATATATATATATATATATATATATATATATATATATATATATATATATATATATATATATATAAGGTTACGCTTTTGTCTCATATAAGGGGTAGGCGGAGACCACATCCGCAGTCCACTTTTCGATTCCTCGGGAAACGAGACGTGTCGTGTAGCGAACCACGTCGTCGCCATTTTGGTACGTTTTGTTTTGTTACTGTGACTTAAAGCACTTCTATAAACTTATAATACTAATTTATTTCAAACTATATGCCCTCAAAACAATATCGGAAGTTGCAGAATAATTATAATTGTATCATATATATGTCATCGAAAAGGTATGATCTGCCACATCCGATTTATGGAACAGATTTACATCCAAACAAAAATAATGGATATACCACATCCGACACATAATAGTAACATTTATTCATGCAAAAAGGCTTCATGTGACTTTTATACCACGTTTTCTATAAATTAGGTTCGTTCGCTTAGTGAGTAACAGAATTCATGACACTAATTTCAAATTTCATAATCCAAACCTTTGTGATGACAATTCTAAGGCACTTATTAGACCTAGAGGTCGCTCGATAGAATCCTGGCCAATCACATACAAAAAAGTGCAAGACAAAAAAGGCTCAGTAAGGTCAAAAGTAAAGTTTCAGCCTATAAATGTCCCACTGCTGAGCACAGGCCTCCTCTCATTTCTGAGAGGGTTTAGGAGCTAGGAAGAATCCGCCACGCTGCTCAAATGCGGGTTGGCGGACTTCACATGTCCCCGAAATATTTCTATTCCTCGGACATGCAGGTTTCCTCACGATGTTTTCCTTCACCGCTTCAAAAACTGAAAAATGTTGCATAAACCATTTTTTTTTTATGATACTTATTAAAATTTATTTTCTTATTTAAGCATCACAAATTGACATGTTCAGGTATAATATATATAAAAAACGTAGAACGAACAAGAAGAATTATTTTATTCGGAGCTTTGCAAAATAAACGTATTTATTATCTAATGTATATAAACAAAAGTTACAGCGTCTCTGAGGTACTTTGAACATAAGAAATTTGTAGCCAAAAATCTCACGACAAAAGCCGTAAGGATTTGAAACAAAGCAAAAGCAAGGAAAAATGTGGATGCTTAAGGTAACTGACATAATTTGAGTTACGTTTCGAATACTGGAAACTAATGCCAACTATGCCATATGAATTTTTTGAAACTGCTTTTAATTCGCTTTGAAAAATTCTTATGCATATTTCAAGAAGATTGCAGGTAGAAATATTGAAATTTAGCAATTCAGTTTATTACATTTGAATATACATACTTTATAATTGTTGTTTATATTTTGCCGCGTAGCTCCGAGACCGGGCGCTCGCAAGTGACCTAAGTTAAATCCCCGGTGCTGATGTACCACGTGCTCGGTGGTGAAGAAAACATCGTATGAAACCTGCATGTGTGAGGAATAATCATATTTAGAAGACGTGATGTCCGCCAAGCCGCATTGGAGGGACTCTTCCCGGCTTCAAAATGTTTGCCGTGTATGGCTCAGCCTGACCGTCTTTTTGACACAGTGTAACGAGAATTTCTTAATATTGTCGAAAGCTATTGCACAAACTACTAACAGAGCAGGAGATATTATAGTGCCAAAATTGTTCGCGTAAACATATTCCTATTTTATTACCTCCCATGTAACGCTCATCAAATAAAATCGGAGGTAGGCTAGAAACGGAACTAATTACAATACAGACAGATCTGAACACCCATTTACTCTAACTGACACAGATTTGTTACTTTTGTTCCGTCAAATAACCAAACTCCTATTGCAAAAGTTACAAATTAATTTGAAAATAAACCCACTGAATGCCAATAACAACGTTCGTTGTTGGAACGTTCTTTCTTGTAGATATTTTTTTAATTTGATATGGTGATGAGTCGAGCAAAACGTTCACCTGATGGTAAGTGCAACGTCTGCCTATAACAAATATATGTCACCCAGAAAAATTCTGTGTGACACCACACTGTGTCCATCCCCCTGAGACATAAGTTCTTAAATCTCATACGCCCAGTGATTATGCTAGCTCACAGTGCCCTACAAACCGAAACACAGTAATGTTTGCACACTACTGCTTCACGGCAGAATAACTAGCCCTAAAGTGGTACCTACCCATTGTCGCTTGTAATTGGAAATTTGATAAAATTGAATATTATGGTAACTGTGATTGAGGTATAAGCAATATACTTATAGGAGCAAACCAATAACGTAAATAAGCAAAACAAGCAGATGAAGTATGTGGACATGACGATGACGACCAATGGCTACTAATGGTAACCATTTGAGCTTTGACAGAAAAGGAGCCAAATATAAATCTTTTACTAAAATTCTGAATTTCCTCAAGTTTATTAAACTAGGATTAGGTGAGATCAAGATAGAATGTCAACACGAAAATCGGGAAAAGAGGAGACTTAGCAAGACAATCTTGCTATTGGAACAACGCAATCTTCGTAAAGTGGCCGCAGAGGCATAAACTTTTCAAGTAATATCTTGAATGTGATGGTTCCACAAAAGATATTTATCTATGTGGATCACCAAGTTCTTTACGGTACCATTAATAGGGGGCACACAATCATGACGTGATATTATTCGAGAGCTACCGATGATTAACAGTATTAATAGCTCTTGGGGATCTTTTGTACATATTTGCAAATAATCTGCATAAAGATGGTAATTCGAGGCTTATTTAGTGGATATTGAGTTTATGAAAACTGTAATAAACAAATCAGATAAAACGCCCTCCTAAGGAACACCAGCATATACGTCACACCAGGATTAGAAAGTATCATCAATACATATACATTACTGGCAACCAGACAGGTAACTCCGAAACCAACCAATCGCTATTGGACATACGTTTAGAGTGCTGTCAACGTTGATTTAATAGATAAAAATCGTTTGATACCGGATCATATTAATAGATTATTCATAGAAAGATATTTTAGATTTCCCAAATTCCCAATGATCTATGAAATTTCCAGACCTTTGAAGATTGGCGTTTGGCGTATGGACGTATATATTGGCAAGGAAAAGGTTAGCTACCCGCCAGATCAAATGGTCTGATCTGGGGAGGACGTCTCCTCCTACTAGTAATATTTAGATGTTGTATATATAGTTCGAATCTCAGAAAACTTTCATGGCGCGATTATGGAATGTATGAAATATTTCTTGAGCTTCTCGTGTGATGACATAGATGTCGCTACAGAAGTATCACTATTTTCTACAGATTTATGAATTTACTTGTCCAGTCCCAAAGTGACGCATCTTTACTAAGACTGCCCACATCCATGCATGTCCTTGTGTAAACAATCATATTCTCTATTTTTGGACCACAGATCCTTGCAAAAGAACACCGATCTAACCAAGGATGATTCGCGAGGCTAATGAAATTAAAAAACATCCTTATTTCAATAGAGAAGATGGTTGGGCATTACCACCGGCTTGGTATCCTATAATTAACAAATATAAATCGAAAACCAAGCATACCACTGCAAGATTTCAAGACACTGTAAGGTCATTTGGCGTATATCGGACTAATAATAATTAAAAGCTGAAGGTACCACGGATTAACTATGACATCGGGACATCTGTCACCTCAGGTCCCCCGTTACCATGGGTGCTGTAAAGCACTCGAAACGTCGGCTTATAAATAGTTTAAAATTAAACACGATAAAATCCGTAAAAGTAGTTTTATTAAATCCGTGGTGTACTTACGTTACTGATGAAAATCAGCGTCAGGCGTTACAATCTCACATTAAGCTAACCTATTCGTTTAGCCATGAGACACGCACATATCTCTACTTTTATATTATTTTCTTTTATATAGTTTTTTTTTTCTTGTGCTTAATTTTTTTATATGCTTGTATTTTCTTTTTATAGTATTTTTTTCAATTGTGTATAAGTGTATGGTTTTTTGTACTTTGTTAATAAAGGCTTTTTCTTTCTTTCTTTCTATATGCGAATTATGTTGATCAATACTTTTATATGAATAACTACCTATGGGTTGTCACAGATTATTCCTTAAAAAGAATAAAAAAGTTTATCGGGACAGTAAATCACAGGACGGGACAGTTCTGAAGTATAATGTTCAAATTAAAAAAAAAATATGTTCAAAAACATGTTGCATGATTATAATTTACTATATAAATCATTTCTTAAAAGGATTGAAATAACAAAGGTAAAAAAATACCTGATATAACGTAACTCTTAAACTCTTGAAACCATACCTAAACGATTAAAAAAAAGCTATTCTACAATTCTTTTATCAATTTCTTTTATAACTGCTTACTCTCATAATGATAGGATGCCTGTACCTTAATATAAGAAGATCAGAGAAGAAGAAGAGAGCTTTCGTCTTTTTCTCTATTTCATCAATTCAATATTTTGTTTTGGTATAGGAGAGAAAGTTAATTTGCTAAGAAACGCATGCAAAATGTAAAATGGTGTGTATTACCTAGTTTTGAAGAGCACCACCCGCCCTCCCTCAACAGTCAGCCGCCGAGTGAGATGATATTAATTCTACGACAGTCAGTCACTCAACGGCTGACTGTCGTAGAGTCAATATCACTTGATAATGCCTCGTTTTGAGGTGAAACACGTGTCGTGCTCTCGACTTCCGTAGTGTGTATTGCCTAGTGGTAGTGTTGTAGTGGTGGAGGGTATCTGGTGGCGGCTCCCGGTGGCGGTATTGGTTTTCTTGTGCACGCTGTTGAGGGAGGGCGGGTGGTGCTCTTCAAAACTAGGTAATACACACCATTTTACATTTTGCATGCGGATCTTAGCAAATTAACTTTCTCTCCTTTACTATAATGTATTTCCGCAAAGTAACACCAGATTCTATTCTTTTTTTTAGTTTCGTTACATACACTGTGTAAAATATACAAGGAAGCATGATGATGTAGTAAGCTATACATATTAATATGTATTAATGTAAAGACGTGACTCTCTTTGTATATATGTATTAATATTGAGCTTTTATCGAATTCCGAAGTCGAAGAAACGATAAAGTAATTACTGAACATGGTTTCGTGAAATGATTGAAATAACTTACAGAATACTGTTTGCACAATGCCTATGTCGTCGTTCATCGTTTTAGCCTAACACTAGTCCACTGCTGAACATAGGCCTCCCCCATAGATTGCCACAAATGTTAGTAGCTCTCGTTATTTTGCCACAGTTGCTTGGCACGCTTGGCAGGCGGGTAGGCAACCGCAGTTTATTTATTCAGATTTTCCAAGAAGATGCTGCTGCTCACCTCCTGGTTTTCATTTTCCCTCTGTCGACTTTTACGACACCCACGAGATGAGACGGGGTGGTAGATTCTCTTTAGCCGCAACCACATTTGGGCTATATGATGAATGGTTTCACTTCTTAAGACGTGTGCAATTTCCATAACTAATTTCAAATTATCCTGTACCTGGATTTTCACTTAATCCGATTATACGTGTAGAAACAATTTCCTTAGCTGTCATCTGAGGGACGAGCCCATCTAAGTTAGTGAAAACTTTACGTTAATCATATGAACAATTATCCCAACGCTACGTTATTACTAACTGGTTTAACAGAAGCCTAACAGTTTACATATTTTCTTATTTTATTTTATTTGTAAGAAATTAGTGATTGGATGTGTTGTGGTAGGATTCACGTAAAAATTCTGATTGACACAGCATTTGTTTTGTCAGGTGAACGATTTGATCGTCTTGTCAACTTTCTTCTGTAAAAAATATCCTACATTAACATAGGGCAAACAAAAAGATCCATTAAAACCCGCTTGAAAGAACATACAAGCTGACATGAAGCATCGACGCTCTAGGAAGTCTGCAGTCTGTGAGCATGTTTTGGATGATTCCAACCATAGTATCAGATTTGCTAAAGCACAAATCCTTGCGAAAGAACATCGATTCCTATCAAGAATGATTCGCGATGCTATCGACATTAAAAAACATTCTAATTTCAACAGAGATAATGGTTGGGTACTACCACCGACTTGGGATCCTATTATTAATAAGATGTGTTAATGTGTAACATACTATGAATGAGGAGAGTCACTGGCCGTTTACAATTACAATGTAAAAAAGAAAAATCATGGACTGAAAATGTCAAATTTGAAATGCTTGTCTTTAAATTTCGATATTGTTGCCGTGTAGTAGCGGCTTAAGATAATCAACCACCCCATATCATTCCGTGGTTGTCGTAAATCATTTTCGTTGACAGAGCTAAAATAAAAACCAGGAGATGGGCAGTGCTGCTGATTTCTGGAACATCTGAATCAAAAAACTGTGGTTGCCAAGCGTAGCAACTATGGCTAAATACATGAGATCTAGAAACTTTTGTGGCAATCTATGGGGGAGGCCTATGTTCAGCAGTGGACTAGTGATCGGCTGAAATGATGACGAGGATGATGGTGAATGCTGTCACACAAACGTTGCCCCACACTAGGATTTCTTCTGTGTCGTAGGTGCGGTATACAAACCTGTATGCTATACAAATATTTATTCCATGCGGATATTAAACCTGCTTCCCGTAGACCAAAGTTAACCCATAGCATAGCAACTGCGCCGACAGAGCCGACAGATCATTCTATTCGAAATGGAAAAAAGTCACAGAATTGGTATAAGATCCAGGTATGACTTATTCTGAAAACTACTCTAAATTGTACAAATAGAATAGTAATACCAGAGGTTAGAGAAAGGAAATCGACTAGCTATATAGCTCTGCCGTTTTTAAAAAAATATATATTGAGCACTTTTTTTTGTCAACAAACAGTCATTATAAAGCTTTAACTATACGGTATTTTACTTAACCTAATTATTATCGACCAACCCGATGACCCGGCCGACTATGACAGATGGACATAAGATAGACGTGAACTATAAGCTTATTAAATTACTTAATGAGATGAACTTACAGAAATAAACGTAAACGTAAAAGAATAACAAAAACATGTTTAAAGGCATCAAAGCGAAGGAATTAATAAAATAGAGAACATTATCTGTCTTGTAAGCAAAATTAGATGGTTATTGACTATGTTAAAGTTTACTTAAGATTATAGTTTTAAATCTGATAATTGAATTGCTAATTATATCCATTTCCTAAGTTAGGCTGCTTAAGTTACTGAAATTCCTATTGTAATTATGTAAGCTTCTCATGAGAATGTATTCGTCTTCTTGACTAAACTTTGGTCTGTATTGTTGCTATGTTCTGTCGACCCTTACATACGTATACTTATTACTTATGTGCACCACGCGGCGCTCGTTACACTGGGACATCGATACTTAAGTCACGTGTGCCAAATAATTACACTAGCTATTAGTGCCCATCAGACCGATACACAGTTAAGTTTACACACTTCTGTTTGATGGCAGAATTATAGGCACTGCGGTGTTATCTATCTATATATATATATATATATATTTTACTGGTGATAGGATTCCTATCCAGGAATCTGTCTAGGTAGGTACCACCCCAGGGCCAGTTATTCTGCCGTGAAGCAGTAGCGTGCAAACATTACTGTGTTTCGGTTTGAAGGGCACTGAGAGCTAGCGTAATCACTGGGCATATGGGACTTAAGAACTGATGTCTCAGGGTGACGGGCGCATTGTGGTGTCACACTGTTCTGGGTGACATAGCATTTGTTATGGGCAGACGTTGCACTTACCATCAGGTGAACGCTTTGCTCGTTCCGTCACTTTTATTAAATAAAAAAAGTTAATGAACTATCGCCTTATAGTGTCACACAGAAAGGTTCTGGGTGACATAACATTTGTTATGGGTAAACGTTGCACTTTACAGCAGGTGAACGTTTCGTCACTTTATCCAATAAAAAAAAATCTACCTAGTTATGTTTCGGGAGCGCCGCTGAAGGTTTTTAAAAAGACAACTTGTCTCAATATTTGATACGGCTATTTATACGAGTAATTAACAAAATTGCTTACTAACTATAACTTGTTTGTGCATGAGGCTCTGTTACATTCAGGCTTAACGGTAATTCGAAGCCAGACTCTGACTAATCATTATATGAGAGAATGGAATCAGCGTCGCCCGCAGCATAGCATGCTGCGAAACAGTGTCTTATCTTTGCTGACTAAGAATTTGGTGTAAAGTTCTTAGCCATAACAGGATGTTATTCAAACATGTCTTAACTTACTGATCAACATGTTGTTTTGTTAGGCCCAGGTGCAAAATGTGCTGACTGTATAACCTTGTGGGATTCCTGCATCGTAACCCTGTCATGCGTAAATATAATATTCATAAATTTTAACATGAAAATAGAAATTAAAAGAGATAAAAAGATAGAAATGAAAATGAAACTAAAATATATCCATTGTGTTTTAAAGTTATATACTGAATAAAAATTGAACACATGTTTCATTTAAGCTCAAGAGGTTGTAAATTTGTAAAATACATTCGCAGGAGACGTTGACCGAAAAATGGTATATAATATGGGAGTGTTGTCACAAACTTTATTACATATCACCTCGTCTTGAACACTTTCTCATTTATTCTTTTACAAAAACGATATAACAACGACGTCTCGACATACAATGGAATAAATGATTGAATTATGTGAATAGTAAATAAACTTGACTGGGCAGTAAATGAATCGAACGGAGAAAATAAATAAATTATCGTTTGGCTTTGTACAATATTGGTCCGGAGAGCAAGAAATTGATGATATATTTTTTTATTTGACGGCCGTATTACCATACGGTACCTTTTCATGTACTAAAACTAGCTGGCTCGGCAGATGCTCTTTCCAGTAGGTTAAGCGATGAGCTTGATTTCTGAATTACGTTTAAGCATGAAACTTTGAAGTTGTTCGCCGTGCGTTGGCGGCTTAAGAGAATCTACCACTCCATCTCATCCAGTGGGTGTCGTAAAAGTCGACGAACGGAAAACGAAAACCAGGAGATGGGCAGCAGCATCTTCCTGGAACATCTGAATAAATAAACTGCAGTTGCCAACCCGCCTGCCAAGCGTTGCAACTATGGCAAGATCCCTATAAAATGAGAGCTACGAACTTTTGTGGCAATCTATTGGGGAAGAAAGTTTTTCTCGAAAAGGGTCCGAAATTCAAGCTGATTTCAATGAACATTTTAGGGATCAAAACATAAATTTTAACTTAAAAAGGGATCAACAGATCTGACCACGTAATTAAATTACATATATTTAATATGTAATATAATCACGTAGTCAGCTTATTTTACGAGAACAAATTTAGTTTTGAATAAAGTATAAATTACGGATTTTCTTGCATTTGATTAACTTTAAGATCTCGATATTTTGAGCGCTTTGCGGGACCCAAAAACTTAGTTTTATTAAATGTATAGTATTCGTGTAAATACTAGAAATCATTGTGGGTTTTCATTTGCCAATATTAAATTTTACTGGTGGTAGGATTCCTATGCAGGAATCCGTCTAGGTAGGTACCACCCCAGGGCCAGTTATTCTGCCGTGAAGCAGTAGTGTGCAAACATTACTGTGTTTCGGTTTGAAGGGCACTGTGAGCTAGCGTAATCACTGGCCATATGAGACTTAAGAACTGATGTCTCAGGGTGACGGGCGCATTGTGGTGTCACACTGTTCTGGGTGACATAGCATTTGTTATGGGCAGACGTTGCACTTACCAACAGGTGAACGCTTTGCTCGTTCCGTCACTTCTATTAAATAAAAAAAAAATTAAGTTAATGAACTATCGCCTTCACGACGTCAACGAAACAATACATTATTCCTAACTCTTTATTAAGACTTGGTAGCTCAAGGTGGGGCACTCCCTTTAATATTATAGTACGTGTTCTTAAAAGAACTGGATGGAATTGAACAAAAGGTGAAATTTGATCGGATATGAAATTTATAATGTTATTTACTTATACAGATTAGTTCAGTAGGCTGTTAGATTTAAAAAAAAGTTTTGTACGAATGCGGGTCGGCGGCATGCTGTCTGATCGTTCATAATCATTTCAGCCTATCTTAGTCCACTGTTGAATATAGGCCTTCCACGTAGATTGCCACAATACACTACGCTGGAGGTTGAACGGCCTGACGACGCAGTCATGCCCAATAGGGGGAGAGTAATACGTAATAGAGACGGAGATACGAAAACTTGTAGGGAGTCAAGAAATGCACGCGGGAAAGAGCCACGAGCAAGTACCGTGTGCATCTCCCGAGATTTGGCCCGTATGACCTGACGGTCGGTGGGGCCATGGGGGGTGGTGGTCTTGAGTCACCTCCATCCATCGACTTCCCGCAAAATCGTGAAGGACGTCGCTCTTTCTAGTGGGTGGTCAACCTACACTATACGAGCCGATACGGGGTTGCCACTCTAACCTTTCTTCCCCAACAGTTATCGGTTCTACGAGCTATATGCCTGGTCGTTAGTTGCTTATTATTTTTTATACAGATTATTTATTTATAGATATATAGATTTACTGAATACGTTTTTTAATGGTTTACTTGTATTACTATTTTAATGAACTTATCATTTCAAAATCAATTACTTTTCTACGTTAGATTTTACATTTTCTTCTGAGACTCAATTAACCCATTATCTTTATTTTGTCAGGCTAAAGCTATAAATATTTAAAAAGTAGTACAGGTTTAAAAATCAATATTTTTAATAATATGAAAGCAAGAAAGTTTATTTCTTTCTTCGTAAGCAAATATAAAATCTAAAAAGTTTTGTGTGACAAGCTACAACTAATTAATAAAGTGGTGACAGTTGTTTTACATGGAACCAGCAGATTCAGGAGGTAAGTCGCAAATTTATTGCAGTCTTACGATCTCTTTATCGTTTGAAAAAATTTCTACCAACCACACTTCCAACCACAATCCCTCATTCTGCTCATTATCAACTATTTTGACGTGTGTTGCCCTAACTTGTCTCAACAACATCTTAACACATTGGATCGTCTCCTCGATAACTGTATCAGATACATTTATATGGTCTCCGTAAATATGATAATGTATCTACCTTTTGTAATCAGCTGATTTTTTCGTATAGCTAGGCTGAGACTGAGTGCTCCTTAGGCCGAACAACGACCCTCTTGTATCTTATTTTAAATTATATGTTATTTCTTATCTACCTACTAGTTTTCGTTAATATATTATTTCTTAATTTGTTCACGTTCTTAAAACGTGAGACAACATTACAAAAGGTTCTAAGAAGTTTGCTTTCAAAAATATAGTTCGGAAATACCTTAAAAATTCTTTGCAAGCTTGGTTTGTTTCCTGTTTCGTGTGTATGTATGTATATTTATATATACATATACATAAATGTGTGTGAATATATGTACATATAGTTATATTCATAATTAGTTTTTAGATAGATAGGTCTTTATTTATATGTTTACAGAACACACACAATAAAAAATACAATTAAAATAGAAACTGAAACATTAGCTTTTTCCGGCTCAATTTGTGCACAGATGTGTGTGCACTGAAATGGTACAAATTGGCCTTTACTCTCTTCTTATCGTTCGCTCGTTTATTCTCTGCTTTGCCTTATGGTTGACTGGTAGTGTATGCCTTTAGGAATTAAGTCCGCCATATGTACCACTAGTAAAGTTTTAATATATAATAAACTAAAATTTTAACAAATAAATTAATATATTTTAGAGTTATACGCAAGGTATGATAATGGAAGCGCTGTAAGAGCGTAGACTCAATAAAGGGTCTTCACTCAGTATAAGCAGCGGGATATCCAAAACAGTTACAGTTGCTGTGTATGGTGGTATGTATAGGATACCTTTTGTCCGTTACCGGAATAAAACAGTCTAGTCTGAATTTAAAATTTTATAAAAAGCGGCACAATTTACACCAAATTAAGTCACATACAAAAGAAAGAAGCCGATAGAAAGTCACAGTACGGTATAGGTATACAGAAAGATATAGCGTCGGGTGGCTAGGGCGGCTAATAAATGAAGCAATGATGTAAATATGTGAAGTGTGTAAATATATGAAATATGTACATATATAATATAAATTTATGAATCACCACAGTTATTATAAGCGCAACCCACTATTGATGCCAGGTCTCGTACGTAATATAATACACATGATGATGTCCTTCGTGCAGTAGCGGCTTAATAGAATCTACCACCCCATCTCATCCCGTGGGTGTCGTAAAAGTCGACAGAGGGAAAATGTAAACCAGGAGATGGGCAGCAGCATCTTCCTGGAACATCTGAATTAATAAATTGCTGTTGCCAACCCGCCTGCCAAGCGTGGCAACAATGGCAAAATCCCCTCAAAATGAGAGCTACAAACTTTTGTGGCGATCTATGGGGGAGGCCTATCCTGGTAGACTTTCGACTACAGCGACAGCTACCGAATGCTATCGAATGTTATAAACTGCGCAGTAGAAGCCGCCTTCTTACATTACATATTTTGTTTTTGTTGTAGTATGATCGCACTCTCGGTAAAATCGAAGTCATTTTAAAATTTGTTCCCTCTGTTGGAACTCGCTAAAACATAAATACCGTACATGATTCTTCTATAGATCTGTGAAGTTCGATGTTGGAATTGTTGCTTGTAAATGCCTAACTTTTTGATTACAAAACTTGTTAAACCAAGTCTTGTGCTATGAAATGTCAAACGTATTTTGCTCGAACAAGCTGTTTGATAAATGTAACACGGTTCAATACATTGTCAGGAAACAGTGTTTCAGACATGTTTCATGTAAATGTATTGTCAGTGCAAACTCTCAATAATAATATATAGGTATCACGTCCATTGATATTTTCGACCTTATATCATAAATTTCGTTGTAATTTGACATTGTGTTTGCTACAAAATTTCAACTTAAAGATATTTTATTCTAATAAAAAATCTTTAAAAAATAATACATAAATGCAGGAATCCGTCTAGATATGCACCACAGGGCCAGTTACTCTGCCGTGAAGCAGTAGTGTGCAAACCTTACAGTGTTTCGGTTTGAAGGGCACTGAGAGCTAGCGTAATCACTGGACGTATGAGAGATAAGAACTCATGTCTCAGGGTGACGGGTCCACGCTAGTTTCGTACAGAAATGTTCTGGGTGAGACCGCTTTTGTTATGGACTGACGTTGCAATTACCATCAGGTGAACGTTTTGCTCGTTTCGTCACTTTTTCCAAATCACTTTATGCGAACTTACTATAATGACATATAAAATATTTAGTGAGCACGCAGACTGAAACATTTAGAAAGGTGGCAGTATTATGACACCATTTTTCTGGGGTTATTACTAGGTCATCAGCAGTTAAAGAGAAAGTAATCAAAGCCGGTAGGAGTCGAACCACTTCTTTAACATTGTACTTACTCCGATTGCAGCCAACAATGCAACAGAGTCGTATTTAATTTTTATTAATTATAATTGTTTTAGCTTATTTTAAAATATTTTAACGTTTAAGTTTGCTTCGTCGAAGTGTAGTCATCATTTCAGACTATCACAAGAGCCGTGGTAGCTCAGGGGGTAGGCGATCGCTTTAAATTTCATAGTACGCGAGTGACCTGGGTTTGATTCCCCGGTTGCCGGCACCACTAAAATTGTTAATTGCAATTTTAAGTGCTGATTTACCACGTGCTCGGCGGTGAAGGAAAACATCGTGAGGAAACCTGCATGTCTGAGGAATAAAAAATATTTGGAAGACATGTGAAGTCCGCCCCGCATTGGAGCAGCGTGGCGGATTCTTCCTAGCTCCAAAACCCTCTCAGAAATGAGAGGAGGCCTGTGCTCAGTAGTGGGACATTTATAGGCTGAAACTTTACTTTACTTTACTAGTCCACTGCTGAACATAGGCCTCCCCCATAGTTTGCACAAAACTTTGCATTCAGTTTGGGGGATTTCGACATAGTGGCCATCTTGGCAGGCGGCTTGGCAACCGAAGTTTATTTATTTATTCAGTTAGTCCTGGATTATCCCGCTGCCCATCTCCTGGTTTAAATTTACCGTCTGTCAACTTTTACGACACCCACGGGATGAGATGGGGTGGTACCTTATATATCTCCCTAGGTGGTACCCTATTATAATTTATAAAAAAATATAAAATGCGGTTTATAATTTGTAAAGAAAAAAAAATATAGATAACGTTAAAAGTATTTCTAACGTTATCTATGTTATTTAGAAAAAAAAAGATCGCTTGGAATATTCGAGCTCCGAAAGTTATAACTATAGAGTAAAGTCGAAACTTCTGCGGCTATAATTTACACTTGCTGCATTTATATCGTAATGAATTTTATTACCGATACGAGACGGAAGTTCGGAAGTTTATTAACTCTGTAATATTGTAGTAAATAAATGGTCCGTATGCTTAGTAAAATCATCATATTACTGTTTTATTTCACTTCTGAACTTTCGCATACTACCTACTAAAATATATTTATACCAGATTAGTTAATTCGGGGCATGAAATTAGCAATTCATAAGCTTCAAATTTATTTGGCACCTATTAAATTACATTAGCCGATAGTGTCCGGCACAGTACAATAGCACATACCTCTTTTCTACCGAGGTGTCGTAAGAGGCGACTATGGAATACCTTAGCTTAGTCACCTCTTACTCCGTACAATACTACGGACAACCTTTTTTCGTGAAGAATCGTGGGAACGCAATGGGGAGTAAGAATTTCTTGATTCGTATCAAAATGGCGACGACGTGATTTGCCGCCCGTGGCGTCTCGTTTCCCGCGGAAAGTGGGCCACAGGTGTGGTCTCTGCCTATCCCTTATGGGAAAAGGGCAATACTGTATACATGTATGTACTATTACACAAGTCTGCGTCAAACAAATACAATCATGGGACATAATTTGTGATGATATTTTTGTCTAATTACCTTATGAAGTTGCACCGTGTGATGGCGGTGTCCCTGTCATAAAGTAGGTGTCGTGAAAGTCGAGCCTAGGAACAGTCCGCCATATTTTTTTAATCCTCAGACATGCGGGTTTCCGCACGATGTTTTCTTTCGCCGCTGAGCACATGGTAAATCAGTAATTAAAATTGCAATTTACAATTTTAGTCGTGCCGGCAGCGGGAATCGAACTATGAAATTTAAAGCGAGCGCCTATCCCCTCATTTGCGTACTACGAAATTTTACGACGGCGAAAAAAATCGTTCACCTGATGGTAAGTGCAACGTCGGTCCATAACAAATGCTGTGTCACCCAGAACATTGCTTAGTGGCACTGCACTGGGCTCTTAAGCCCGAGACATCAGTTCTTAAGTCTCGTAAAAGTTGAAAATATGACTTTCAAAGAGGATTCCTGCGGAGTTTTTTTCTCTTCTTTTCCTCTCCGTTAAAAACGAACCTCATTAAAAAAACACATTTGACTAACACAATAAGTATTTCTTACGTCAGAAAATAAATAATTGAGAATAAATAAATAGTTGATCGTTATTTCTGGATTGGTATGTAAGAAAAAAGTTCAGAGAAAAATCAGCAAGAAAAACATCCGTTTTTTTTTATTTAATACAAAATCTAATTTCCTATGTATGATAAGAAGAATAGACAAGTCTAAGACGACGGCCAATTTGTTACGGAGTTAGAGACAATTTGTTTCGAAGTTAGAGGCGATTTGTTCAGGAGGACTGAGAGCTACTGCAATTACTGGGCCTATGAGTCTTTACAACTCATATCTAAGGGTGCAGTGTCGTGCCACACAGAAATTTTCTGAGTGACACAGATGCTAGTTTGCAACAAGACATTTCAAATCAACTAATCATCAATCAATAATCAACTTTGGTCCAATAGGTTTAAGGCTTGATTTGTTTTAAATCCACGAGGATTTTGTAGTTCTCTGAATCTTAATGTCCATATGTAATATAATAACAAAATATAACAGGTGTTTCCTAGTTTAAAAGTAGTACGAGCCGCCACCACACGTAATCGCTTCTAATGCCTATAAATGTGCCACTGCTGAGCACATCGTTTCTGAGAGGGTTTTGGAGCTGGGAGTATTCCGCCACGCTGCTCCAATGCGGGTTGGCGGACTTCAAATATCCTTGAAATATTTCTATTTCTCGGAGATGTAGGTTTCCTTACGATGTTTTCCTACACCGCTACACGCACGAGGTAAATCAGCACTTAAAATTGTAGAACAAATTTAGAGGTGCTGGAACCGGGGATCGATCTCAGGTTACTCGCGTACTATGAAATTAAAGGCGAGCACCAGGCCCCTGAGCTACCGTGGCAGCTTCCCTTAAAAAAGTTTATCAAAAATTATGTGTTCTGCTAGTTTTTAATAGTTCTATTATACGGAAAGTGGGAATTCATCTTCTTTCAGACGATTTTTAGTTAAGGTAGTTCACACAAGCTTCATCGTTCTTCTTTTTGGGGGTGTGTATTCTAAAAAACCAATCACTTATTTGCTTATCAACTTTCGCTTCCATATTTGATAATCGTCGTGAAAATGTGCCACAAAGACGTCGTCTTGAGGTTCTTCACAGCTGTAATCAGGGGTGAACGTCCAGTTTTAAAGAATACAACGCCATTATTATTTCGTAGTTGCTTTGTTCTCGTGTTCCGTTTCAGTCTCCAAAGTCTAAGTTTGAAACTATATTTCTTAGAAAATAAATGTAAATTCGCTAACAACCTTATTTAGGGCATATGCGTGAATAACACATAGCAAAGGTGTTGTTAGCTCACAGCAGTCGTATGTCACAAGTCCGACCACGTCAGCTACAAAACCATTCGTCTTACTTACTTCATTATACTACCTCTTACTAATGTTTTTTTATTGGTAAGATATAGTACAATGAAGTATATATTAAATTCATGTTTTTTTACATACATACGTACATAATAGAACGACTGTATCCGATAAGGGGTAGTCAGAGACTGGGCACTCACAGCAAAAATAGATGACTGCCACAATCCACGTTTCACCAAAACAATATAATGCACTTGGTGTGATAGGTGGTGAGCCCATCGCCACCATGCGCTGTTGGGTGCACAGTGCAGTTTAATTCCTTACTCGCCTTTTACGAGATCCATTGGATGAGATGGAGTGGTAGTATTATTTTGACGAGCCGCCACCACACGGCAATATATTTTTTTATGAACATGGTACATATTATAAAGAGATAGAAAACAAAACAAAATTAGACTATTTTCAATTTCTGATGAATTATATTTAGTGTTGAAAAACTACATTAGGGGCAATAACGTTTAATCAAAAACATTTTTTTTAATTTATTATAAAATAAATACAACATCCATTATTATTTATACGACTTTGATACCTCCACGTCTATATATACCTAGTCTGAAAAAAGATATATACTCGTACATTAGCGGCAATTTCCAAATAACACAAAGATTTGTTATTATGATGATGATGATGATGATGATCTTCTCCTAGCTGATTTCGACCACGTCGACAACTTCCGAATCCGAATGTCGAGAGCCATCCACTGCGCAGGAGATGTTAAAGTGCCACAAGCCTACCCGCGCACGATGTAACGCTGATGCGATAAGATCGGAGATAGGCCAGGATGCACTGTCAGAAACACGAGGAAAATCACACCACAACCAGACCCGAAAACCAACAATTTTTGTTTCAGCAAAAATGTTGGCTCCGGCTGGGATTCGAACCCGTGCTTGTTATTATACTAGTGTAATAACGCGTTAATCCTGATGAATAACAAAAAAATAAAACAAATTGCAACACGATTCTATTTTTCTTACTCACCTCAAAACGATGGCGCTCTGTAAATACCATGTCAGAAAAAAATGAAACTAATAAAACTAAAATTCTTCTTCTTCCTTTAATTCGGGCCTCTTTCATTAGATTTCGTTACTGGTGGTAGGATTCCTATGCAGGAATCCGTCAAGGTAGGCACCACCCCAGGGCAAGTGATCCTGCCGTGAAGCAGTAGTGTGCAAACTTTAAAGTGGACAAATTTATCACTGGACATATGAGACTTAAGAACCTATGTCTCAGGGTGATGGGCACAGTGTGTGTCACACAGAAATTTTCTGGGTGACACAGCATTTGTTATGGGCAGACGTTGCACCTACCATCAGGTGAACGTTTTGCTCGTTTCATCACTTTATGCAATAAAAAAAAATCTGCCAATGTCAAGTCAGTCTCGAGAGTGACAATAGATATTCAAAATGTCGATCGATAGTAAAATGATAGTTGACTTTTACTGAAGATTTGCTTGACTGTTCGATTTAAAACGAAGTTCAGTTCTGGTTTTAAATTGAATTTTCCTATCACTGTACACTTTCACGAGCACTTGCTGCATAATAAACTATCAATACTATACATCAAAACTCAAAATATATACAGAAATTAGAAAGTTTAATTAAAACAGTACCGTCACTTTTCGACTTGACGCCAAAAGTCTAGAACTGAAATTAAATTGTTATAGAATATGCTTTTGATCACTTTGTGACATGTCGACTCGATAATAATAAACTCGAAAATAACAATAGCGCAATGGTCAAGCGTTAGACTTCTTCGGGGGTTCGATTCCCACTCGGAATAAATATTTGAATTAAATACGGGCGGGTACTTTATTACAAAATCGTACATATGAAACTCATAACGTTGTCGCGTACATAGAGTTATTGTATAATATACATATAAAAAAGAAATATTACCTCCACCAGTTTTACGATACAAAATACAATACAAAATTAAAGTGAACTAGAGGCGTTTATGTGTATATTATTCCAGATATAGCTCTACTAGAAAGATCTTTGGTATTATATTAAATAATATAACTTTTCTATATATTTACTATATTTTTATATTATAAAAGTGAAATTATGTTTGTTTGGATGTTTGTCCTTCAGACACACTCGAACTATTAAATTAAGCATTGAGGTTACATTCTGAATAATTTTTAACTTAATATCGTTTGGATAGATCAGATTTTTTTGTTTTAATTATTAAGTTCATTTCAAGTTAGACGTGATCTCAGGTTTAGAAAAAACAGACAACTTACTGTCTAAACCAATATTTTTCTACAAATTTTAGGAATGTTTAATCCAGTTAGTTTTTTCTGGTGGTAGGATTCCTATGCAGGAATCCGTCTAGGTAGGTACCACCCTAGGGCCAGTTATTCTGCCGTGAAGCAGTAGTGTGCAAACATTACTGTGTTTCGGTTTGAAGGGCACTGTGAGCTATCGTAAACACTGGGCATAAGAGACTTAAGAACTGATGTCGCAGGGTGATGGGCGCAGTGAGGTGTCACACAAAAATGTTCTGGGTGACAGCATTTGTTATGGGCAGACGTTGCACTTACCATCAGGTGAACGTTTTGCTCGTTTCATCACTATATAAAATAAAAAAGTATAATGATTTCTTATATTTACGCGAACACTACACATTTAAATAAAACTAATTTCACCCATGGTCACGGGGGGTCCCCGTTGCTGTAAAGCACTCGAAACGTCGGGTTATAAATAACAAAAAATAAACGCGATAAAATCCGTAAAATTAGTTTCATTTAAAAAATAAAAAAGTCTCCAAATAAATAAGATGTAAACACACTTTATATTTATTACTTATCTAATTTCACATAAATATGTTCACGATGATCCGTTAATGTATATTGCGTACAACATTAGGATTCTAAGAGCTCATAATATCAGTTTTACTGTTATTGCTTTAATTGCTGTTTACCTTAAGTTTTATTGCACTTAAGGTAAAGTCGTATTAAACGTCTGTAAAATTGGCATTACTTTCAAGGCAATGAAGATATTACTGTGAGTGATAATTTTATTTTTCTAATCTCCCTCTTTCCCCGTGTGGTAGCGGCTTAAGAGAATCCACCACCCCATCTAATCCCGTGGGTATCGTAAAAGTCGACAGAGCGAAAATTAAAACCAGGAAATGGGCAGCAGCATCTTTCAAGAACATCTGAATAAATAAATTGCGGTTGCCAA
Organism: Luehdorfia chinensis; assembly: GCA_019845155.1. NCBI lineage: Eukaryota > Metazoa > Arthropoda > Insecta > Lepidoptera > Papilionidae > Luehdorfia > Luehdorfia chinensis. Next base: position 4,780,712 of record JAHVAK010000234.1, on the reverse strand, counting down.
CCCGCCTGCCAAGCGTGAATATTTTGTAGCAATCTATTGGAGAGGCCTATGTTCAGCAGTGGACTAGCGATAGGCTGAAATGATGGTGATGATGAATCTCTCGCTGCTTTTTAAAGGTGCTTTCTCTTTATGTCAAACACTAAGCTTAATAGTCCATAAGTTTTCTGATACGAATATAGTGAAATTTTAAATAAAATACTTTTTATCCCGAAGGCAATTAAAATTACTTATGAATTACTTAAAAAAAATGTTTATTTTCAATGTATGTATGTATTTAACAATAATATCGTCATAATGGATCGCTTAAATAAAAGCTTTATGATTTTCAGACTATTAACTTACTGTGTCACCTAGAATATTTCTGTATAGGGACTACGGCCTAGCCCAAGTAAGTCGCGAACGACCTAGTTCGAAATAGCGCTCTTTTAGATGAACTATGCGACATAGATCGTCGATGATGCCGCTCTTAGTTCGTTCTACGTGTATATACATTCCGGCGGCCGCTCCATTTCGGCATACCGCTGGTGACTACCCAAGCCGTGCCGACTACGACCGAGAATTTACATTCTACGTTTGTGTTTACACACTTCGTTTATCTCTCGTTGAAATATATATTTTACACTCTTACTCTATGGTTAAAGTCTTCACTCTTGTCTTCATACGTTATTCATGTAGTTTCATTTAGTTAACTATACTATAAATAAAATTAAAATAAATTAATATTTTTGTCGTATTTTTTAATTAAAGAAGAAATAAAATATGACTTCTCGAAGAACATGAAATTTATTATTAATTATTTAGTTAATACTAGAAAAAAATATTCCTTCTACTTAATATTATTGAACTGTCAAACATTTTTATTTCTCTTAATTAAAATGAAAAATGGCGATATTTATACATCGTGCTTTTTTCCAATATGATTGAAAGTTTAGTGCTACTGAAACATTTTTATTAAAGAGCTATCGAACTAGAAGAGCAAACTAGTTGGCAATAAAAATGTGAACTAAATTGAGTGATCCCAATTGCGACCTATTTTGCCCACGTCTACGCTTAATTAATTAAGCCAGAATTTTATTGTGGGTCAAAATAAAATGAAATAAAGGTTTTTTTAACATAAAAAAGTTAAGTAACAGCCTATAAATGTCCCACTGCTGAGCCCAGGCCTCCTCTTATTTCTGTAATAGTTTTGGAGCCGGGAAGAGTCCGCGACGCTGCTCCAGAGCATTTTCGCGGTCTTAACATGTTCTCAAAATATTTTTTATTTCTTAGACATGCGGGTTTCCTCACGATTGTTTTCTTAATTGTTTATCATACATATAGTCAGCACGTTGTATGGTGGTCCATAGGTATCGAATAAACTCAGCTTCATCCCTTTCACCTTTAAAAAACACCTTTAAAGAAAGCACAATAAAGCAATTTTTTTGAAAAAGTGATAAAACGAGCAAAACGTTCACCTGATGGTAAGTGCAACGTCTGCCCATAACAAATGCTGTGTCACCCAGAAAATTTCTGTGTGACACCACACTGTGCCCTCCAGCCTGAGACATAAGTTCTTAAGTCTCATATGCCCAATGATTACGCTACCTCACAGTGCCCTTCAAACCGAAACACAGCAATGTTTGCACACTACTGCTTCACGGCAGAATAACTGGCCCTGGGGTGGTACCTGCCTAGACGGATTTCTCCATAAGAATCCTACAACCAGTAAAACGAGATTAACGAGTACTAAAACAAAGATTCTCCAAACGTTGATTGGAATTCGATGTTTAGCCTTTTTGGTGTCTGTATGTTTCGTTCTGAGCTCTTTTGAGACTATCTTCTTGTCCTTTCATGAAAACATCCCTTGAAAAATCTGTTTTAAAATCGAATTGTCCTTATAATCTAACCACAACTTTAATAAAGGAAAGGTAAAGGCCAATAAATGTCCCACTGCTAAGCACAGGCCTCTTCTAATTTTTTATAGCCGGAAAGAGTCTGTCAAGTTACTCTGATGGATTGACGGACTTCACATGTCGTCAAAATATTTTGATTTTCTTATACTTGTTTCCTTACGATGTTTGTCTTCACTACTGAGCACTTGACCACTATGGTACCAACCCTCGAAAAGGGTGCTTGACCCTTTGGCTCTAAATTTTAATTAGTAGGGCTTATTAAATTTAAGGGCTGCGCCTTTTAATCTAAATTAATCTCTTCCCGCGACTTATATTTCAAATTTCTTTTTATTAACCATTTTTTTATTTCAATCTTGAATGTTAAAAGTATTTTTGTTGTCGCTAGTCCTTTAGTTAGTAGTCCCTAGTTTCTTTTTACGCATCGAAAAGCTTATCTTCGTTATGGTGATTTATGTTAACACGATCTTAAACCATTACAAACGTTTGATTTAAACTAAATGGCCTTTGAACCAGTGCTGTCTACTATTCCCATAGCGATTATTCAATTCCGTTACACATTCCATTTGACAACATGAAATATGCGTATTCTCATATGAATGATAGAATGGACCATCTATAATCTAATTTAAATTCATAGAATTAGGCAATGTGTTTGAATACTTTCTTTTAATTGTATTGCTTTTATTTTCATATGTCAAGTCAATGTCTCGTTAGCCAGTCAGTCTATCCTCACTGGAAGTTGGGCAGCCCCGACAATTAGATTAATCTAATTATTGTTTGATTGATAATGGAATAATTTGAAATATATTATACATTTATTAAAAACTATTATAAAAAAATTATAATGTTTGAAATGTAGGTACTATTTTATACAGTTATTCTCCTCGTAGTATAGTGCTAAGAACGAATTTCCTTGCTGAATATTCAAACTTAATCTTTGAGCGAGAAAAAAACCATGCCCCTTACATATATATTTTAACCACCTAATCGAATGGTCTCTTAATGAAACAAGTAGCACGAGAAACACCACCAGGTCAGTCGCTGATATTTGTAGAGTTACCCTTAAATTGTTTCAACCTTACATACATACTTACATACAGTCACGCCTACCTCCCATAAAAGGGGTAGGCAGAGGCTACTCACGTAGCCCACCTTTCGCCCTCGCGGGAAATGATACTTGACGGGTGGCGAGCCACGTCGCCGCCATTTTGGTACGAGTCAAAAAATTCTTACTCTCCATTGCGTTCCCACGAGTAGTATAGAGACAGCATTGCATATTATGGTTTCATTCTGCTAAAGGCTGTTCGTACAATACCTTAGACGCCTCTTAGGACGCCACGGTAGGTGTTATTTTACTCTGCCCGACACCTATCGGCTAGTTTAATCCCTATGGTATTTAAGTAGTGTTATCTATATGATTGTCATCTAGAAATCGAAATCTCGACAGCAATAACGTTTACGGTTTAGGAAGCGCACCCTCCTTCAGCTGTAAAAAGAAAACGGTTATAGGTAACCCTGAGTCACCACCACCACCACCACATTATCTGGTAGTTTATGAGTATGGCCTATGTTCTGCCTTCGCAAGACATGGAAGTTTAATACGGAGTATTCTTTTTTCATTCTGAGACCTCACACGACGAATTTAATGCAATGACTTATACGAAAGTTGTCTAGGCGCTTATTTTCTCACCTATGAATAAAACATCGTGCTTCGGTGTGTATGCAGCAAACTAAAAACAATTGCCTTGTACGCAGCGATCTCATATACTATAAGATCATGCGAGTCCTAAACTTTTTTTTACGAAGTTTAACGATAAACGCTGTCCGTTATTGCTGTCGAGATTTCGATTTCTAGATGACAATCATATGGATAACACTACTTAAATACCATAGGGATTAAACTAGCCGATAGGTGTCGGGCAGAGTAAAATAACACCTACCGTGGCGTCCTAAGAGGCGTCTAAGGTATTGTACGGACAGCCTTTAGCAGAATGAAACCATAATATGCAATGCTGTCTCTATACTACTCGTGGGAACGCAATGGAGAGTAAGAATTTTTTGACTCGTACCAAAATGGCGGCGACGTGGCTCGTCACCCGTCAAGTATCATTTCCCGCGAGGGCGAAAGGTGGGCTACGTGAGTAGCGTCTGCCTACCCCATTTATGGGAGGAAGGCGTGACTGTATGTAAGTATGTATGTAAGGTTGAAACAATTTAAGAGTAACGCTACAAATATCAGCGACTGACCTGGTGTACTTTTCGTGCTACTTGTTTCAACAAGAGGGTCTTAGGTGCACTTCTAACATACAAACATCTACGACACCATTCGATTAGGTGGTTAAAATATTACTGTAAGGGGCGTGGTTTTTTTCTCGCTCAAAGATTAAGTTTAACTATTCAGGAATTCAGGAAATTCGTTTTTAGCACTATACTACGAGGAGTATAATTGTATGATATAGTACCCACATTTCAAACATTGTAATTCCATTATCAATAGAACAATAATAAGATTAATCTAATTGTGGGGGCTGCCCAACTTCCAGTGAGGATAGACTGACTGGCTAACGAGACATTGACTTGACATATGAAAATAAAAGTAATACAATTAAAAGAAAGTATATAAACACATTGCCTAATTCTTTGAATTTAAATTACGAGTAGATTATGAAGGTCCATTCTACTCGTATCATGCATATGAGAATACGCATATATCACGTTGTCAAATGGAATGTGTAACGGAATTGAATAATCGCTATGGGAATAGACAGCACAGGTTCAAAGTTCGTTTAAAAAAAAAAAGAAAAAAAAAAGGCCATTTAGTTTAAATCAAACGTTTGTAATGGTTTAAGATCGTGTTAACATAAATCACCATAACGAAGATAGGCTTTTCGATGCGTAAAAAGACAACAAAAATACTTTTAACATTCAAGATTGAAATAAAGAAACGGTTAATGAAAAGAAATTTGAAAAATAACCCCTACTCATTAAAGCTTAGAGCCAAAGGGTCTAGCACCCTTTTCGAGGGTTGGTACCATAGTGGTCAAGTGCTCAGTAGTGAAGACAAACATCGTAAGGAAACAAGTATAAGAAAATCAAAATATTTTGACGACATGTGAAGTCCGTCAATCCATCAGAGTAACTTGACAGACTCTTTCCGGCTATAAAAAATTAGAAGAGGCCTGTGCTTAGCAGTGGGACATTTATTGGCCTTTACCTTTCCTTCATTAAAGTTGTGGTTAGATTATAAGGACAATTCGATTTTAAAATAGATTTTTCAAGGGATGTTTTCATGAAAGGACAAGAAGATAGTCTCTAAAGAGCTCAGAACGAAACATACAGACACCAAAAAGGCTAAACATCGAATTCCAATCAACGTTTGGTGAATCTTTGTTTTAGTACTCTATAATCTCGTTTTACTGATGGTAGGATTCCTATGGAGAAATCCGTCTAGGCAGGTACCACCCCAGGGCCAGTTATTCTGCCGTGAAGCAGTAGTGTGCAAACATTGCTGTGTTTCGGTTTGAAGGGCACTGTGAGGTAGCGTAATCATTGGGCATATGAGACTTAAGAACTTATGTCTCAGGCTGATGGGGACAGTGTGGTGTCACACAGAAATTTTCTGGCTGACACTGCATTTATTATGCACAGCATATAAAAAAATGCTTAATTGTGCTTTCATTTAACGTGTTTTTAAAGGTGAAAGGGGTGAAGCTGAGTTTATTCGATACCTATGGACCGCCATACAACGTTCTTAATATATATGATAAACAATTAAGTTTCTTATGTCTTAATATATTATTATTTAAAGTAAAACTGTTAAAAAGATAGCTCAGGGGCTAGGCGCACGATTTAAGTTTCATAATACGCGTCCTGGGTTCCATCCCGGTGCCGGCACCATTATAATTGTTAATTTTTATTTTAAGTGCTGATTTTCCACGTCTTCTTCTTCTTCTTTTCAGCCTATCACTAGTCCACTGCTGAACATAGGCCTCCCCCAAAGATTGCCACAAAAGTTTGTAGCTCTCATTTTGGGGGGGATTTGCCATAGTTGCCACGCTTGGCAGGCGGGTTGGCAACCGCAGTTTATTTCTTCAGATGTTCCAGAATGATGCTGCTGCCCATCTTTTGGTTTTCATTTTCCCTCTGTCGACTTTTACGACACCCACGGGATGAGATGGGGTGGTAGATTCTCTTAAGCCGCCACCACACGGCGAACCACGTTCCACGTGCGCGCAATGAAAACAATCGTGAGGAAACCCGCATGTCTAAGAAATAAAAAATATTTTGAGAACATGTTAAGACCGCAAAAATGCTCTGGAGCAGCGTCGCGGACTCTTCCCGGCTCCAAAACCATCACAGAAATAAGAGGAGGCCTGGACTCAGCAGGGCTGTTACTTAACTTTTTTAAGTTAAAAAAACCATTATTTCATTTTATTTTGACCCACAATAAAAATTCTGGCTTAATTAATTAAGCGTAGACGTGGGCAAAATAGGTCGCAATTGGGATCACTCAATTTAGTTCACATTTTTATGGCGAACTAGTTTGCTCTTCTAGTTCGATAGCTCTTTAATAAAAATGTTTCAGTAGCACTAAACTTTCAATCATATTGGAAAAAAACACTATGTATAAATATCGCCATTTTTCATTTTAATTAAAAGAAATAAAAATGTTTAACAGTTCAATAATATTAAGTAGAAGGAATATTGATTTCTTATATTTACGCGAACACTACTCATTTAAATGAAACTAATTTTTACGGATTTTATCGCGTTTAATGTTTTACTATTTACAACCCGACGTTTCGGGCGCTTTACAGCTCCCATGGTCACGGGGGGACTGAGGTGACAGTTGTCCCAATGTCATAGTTACCCCGGAGTACCTTCAGCTTTTAATTATTATTTTTTGTCCGATCTACGCAGAAAGAGCTTACTGTGTCTTGAAGCCTTGCAGTGGTATGCTTGGTTTTTGATTTAATTTTATTAATAATAGGATCCCAAGCCGGTGGTAATACCCAACCATCTTCCCTATTGAAATTAGGATGTTTTTTAATTTCAATAGCCTCGCGAATCATCCTTGGTAGGAATCGGTGTTCTTTTGCAAGGATTTGTGGTCTATCAAATCTGATGTAATGGTTGGGATGATCCAGAACAAGGTCACAGACTGCAGACTTCCTAGAACGACGATGCTTCACGTCAGCTATGTGTTCTTTTACGCGGGTTTTTATCGATCTTCATGTTTGGCCTATGTAAGAGAGACCACATTCACAATCCAGCTTGTATACTCCTGCGTCTTGTAGAGCGATGTTACACTTGACAGATGGTAAAAACTGACTTATCTTCTTCGGCGGCTTGAAGTATGTTTTTATGGAAGCCCGCTTCAAGATATAGCCAATCTTGTCCGTGACTCCTCTGACATAAGGTAGAATAGCAGGTACACGCTCGACTGTGGCCGGTTTCACTCGGTCACTGCGACGTAGGCGCGGAACCCGAAGCTTGTTGTCGTGCAAAACTTGCTTGACATACTGAAGCTCGGCGGCCAGGTGTTTCCTGTCACAGATTCCTCGTGCTCTCTGAAACAAGGATTTACCCACGGTAGCTAACTGTGATGGATGGTGGTGAGATTCACCGTTTAAATATCTGTTAGTATGGGTCTTTTTCCTATATACAGTGTGACTCAAGGTGTTATTAGGATTCCGAATTACTAAAACATCTAGAAAAGCTAAAGAGTTATTTGCCTCTAACTCCATTGTAAATTGAATTTTAGAGTTTAGGGAGTTAAGGTGGTCTAGAAATGCAGTTACTTTATCTGATGGTAAAATTGTGAAAGTATCATCTACATACCGCTTGTAGAATCTTGGATTTACTGGAGAAGTACGGAGGGCTCTCTCCTCAAAGTCTTCCATGAAGATGTCGGCGACAATGGGAGATACTGGGGAGCCCATCGCCACACCATCTACTTGCTTGTAGTATTGTTCCTTCCACAATAGATAGCCAGATGTAAGGCAATGTCTTAGTAGTTCTGCATATTCCACTGGCATGTTGTTTTCAGCTAGCTTCCTAGATACAATTGAGATGCAGTCGTCTACTGGTAGGCATGTGAATAGAGACTGGACATCAAAACTGACCATAGTTTCATTGTCAGTCAGGTGAAGGTCTTTAATCTCACTGACAAAATGGTATGAATCCTTTGTGTGTGCTCTAGTGTGTCCTCTGAGTGGTGAGAGTACTTTAGCCACATGCTGAGCCAATCTGTAGGTTGGTGAATCGATCTGGCTCACTATTGGACGTAGTGGAGCATTTGGTTTGTGTATCTTTGGTAACCCATACAACTTCGGTGATTTAGCACAAGATGGTATTATCGAACTAACGTCCAGATACAATTTTTCGGAGTGTTTCTTAATAAGATCGCTAGTTGTTTTAAGCGTATTAGTAGTTGGGTCTGATTTGACCTTTTTATATGTACTTTCGTCCGACAAAAGTTCTTGTATTTTAAAATTGTAGTCTGACGTATCCATGACTACCGTAGCATTACCTTTATCTGCGCGGAGGATCGTGAGTTCAGGTCTGTTCCGTAGGTTGTTCAACGCTTTTAATTCGTCTTTAGGAAGATTTAGTTTCGGCACCGAACTTCGACGTAACATAGACGAAATGTCTTGACGTATGGCCTCCAAATCCTCTTTATTGATATTGTTTTTAAACAGACAATCTTCGACACTACAGATAATTTCTTCATACGGTATTCTTCGCGGTGTTACTGCGAAATTCATGCCCTTCGATAATACTTTTAATGTAGATTCATCCAGTGTTTGTTTTGACAGATTATAGACCGCGCGTAATCTATGATCATTGTCCGTAGTCAACGGTCGCGTTCCGTTCATGCGTTGAGATTGATGTTTGACATTTAATTTGGTCGTTAATTTTTGATATTTTTCTATATGTTTATTTTTGCAATCATTATATCTAGCTGTTTCACGCTTATTTAATGTTTCAATGCAATTATTAAAATCAAATGTCGTTAAAACTGTTTTTAAAACACACCGGCCACAGTCGAGCGTGTACCTGCTATTCTACCTTATGTCAGAGGAGTCACGGACAAGATTGGCTATATCTTGAAGCGGGCTTCCATAAAAACATACTTCAAGCCGCCGAAGAAGATAAGTCAGTTTTTACCATCTGTCAAGTGTAACATCGCTCTACAAGACGCAGGAGTATACAAGCTGGATTGTGAATGTGGTCTCTCTTACATAGGCCAAACATGAAGATCGATAAAAACCCGCGTAAAAGAACACATAGCTGACGTGAAGCATCGTCGTTCTAGGAAGTCTGCAGTCTGTGACCTTGTTCTGGATCATCCCAACCATTACATCAGATTTGATAGACCACAAATCCTTGCAAAAGAACACCGATTCCTACCAAGGATGATTCGCGAGGCTATTGAAATTAAAAAACATCCTAATTTCAATAAGGAAGATGGTTGGGTATTACCACCGGCTTGGGATCCTATTATTAATAAAATTAAATCAAAAACCAAGCATACCACTGCAAGGCTTCAAGACACAGTAAGCTCTTTCTGCGTAGATCGGACTAAAAATAATAATTAAAAGCTGAAGGTACTCCGGGGTAACTATGACTTTGGGACAACTGTCACCTCAGTCCCCCCGTGACCATGGGAGCTGTAAAGCGCCCGAAACGTCGGGTTATAAATAGTAAAACATTAAACGCGATAAAATCCGTAAAAATTAGTTTCATTTAAATGAGAAGGAATATTTTTTTCTAGTATTAACTAAATAATTAATAATAAATTTCATGTTCTTCGAGAAGTCATATTTTATTTCTTCTTTAATTAAAAAATACGACAAAAATATTAATTTATTTTAATTTTATTTATAGTATAGTTAACTAAATGAAACTACATGAATAACGTATGAAGACAAGAGTGAAGACTTTAACCATAGAGTAAGAGTGTAAAATATATATTTCAACGAGAGATAAACGAAGTGTGTAAACACAAACGTCGAATGTAAATTCTCGGTCGTAGTCGGCACGGCTTGGGTAGTCACCAGCGGTATGCCAAAATGGAGCGGCCGCCGGAATGTATATACACGTAGAACGAACTAAGAGCGGCATCATCGACGATCTATGTCGCATAGTTCATCTAAAAGAGCGCTATTTCGAACTAGGTCGTTCGCGACTTACTTGGGCTAGGCCCTAGTCTCTATACAGAAATATCATTCTAAATATTTCAGCGCAAGCGGGAAGGCAAGCGAAAACTTGAGTGTAATCTATATTATTACAGAGTTATATATCTAACGTCATGTGACTCCAGTGAAAATAAATACATAGTAAAGGTTATAATACCAACTCTGGCTCGGGTATAACATACAGACGATGTAATACGAGTATATACCAACAGATACCAGCGTAAAATAACAGATGTTTTATATTCTGACACAGATCCTAGCTGCATAACGTTGCATTATTTCGTGTAAAGGTTCGGTCAGACAGCGGGCGGGACGGGACGGCACCGCGACGCTGACGGGATGGCGACGCGATTCCACATCACACAGGCGGCGTGGCTGTCTCATCAGCGTCGCGTCACACTGACCGTGATTTTTCGAGCATTTTTTTCATATTGATTCCCAAATCGTCTATTTTAGACCAGTATTTTTGTATTGCAGGTGGTCATACAAAAAAAAGTAGGCTCGAACAATTCAATGAGCTGTTCCACTTTTTCGTTGTCCATTTTTGTATTTAAATACAAAGCCAAAGTTAAAGTCAAAGACAAAGACGTCCCTTCGGCCGCGATATGATCCGTCCCCGCTATCTGTTTGACTACTACAATGAATACTCATAGCTCCTGTTGTATTCCCGTCGGGCGCTACGGCGACGTGACGCGCCCACTAGCGCGACGGTGCGGTGTGACTACTTCTATATAAATTGGTACATTACCACTGCTCACATCGCGCCAGAGTCGCGTCGCCGTCACGCCCGGACGGGGCGTGACGGCGACGCTGTCTGACAACCAAACCATTACACTTATCTTGTGATGTTCCGGAGACACCTTAACAAAAAGAACCGCGCTTAGCCGGTCTTTACCTACACTCACAATTATTAAGATCATTTGCACTGTGTACCCTGTAACCGAATCTTTAAAATAATATTTTGCTCTGCGTACTGAGGTAAGAACCTCCTAAATTAAAACAGGACAGTTGACGGACGGTGGAAATTATCACGTTAACGCTATAACTGTTTCGAACATTTATATGCCGCATCGGGCTCATGCGCTGCATATTTGATACGTGGCTTTATAGTCACAGTACAGACTTCTACGCAGCGAGTCCTGGGTTCGAATTCCAGCCGGAGGCAACGTTTATGCAAAAACACAAATTGTTGGTTTTCGGGTCTGGTAGTGTTGTGCATGTCACAATATGTTTCCAAAACTGTTGATGAAACACTAAATAAAAAAAACATGATATTATTTACAGAGCATCACTTGAGTGCGGTTATTAAGGTGTCACGTAAGATTGGCAAAGAGTTTTACAAATCAGATACGTCACTGGTTGTGGTTTCAGATCACTTATATTCAATTCCATCAACATGAGTGAAAAGAATGATCATTATTATTAGTTAAAAAATTAAAATCAACCTACCTATAAAGGTAGTTTTACACGCTAACAGAGATTAGTGACAGCGTTAGAGCAAACTCAATTATAGGCTTTTATGTTCTCTTATATTTTGAGTTCTCTTTTATGTTCTTTACATTCTGATGTATTTCGTCGTGTGGTAGCAGCCTTAGAGAATCTCCGAAAGAAGTAGAGAAATCCACCCCATCACATCCCGTGGGTGTCGTAAAAGTCGACAGAGGGAAATTAAAACCAAGAGATGGGTAGCAGCATCTTCATGGAACATCAAAATAAATAAACTGCGGTTGCCAACCCCAGGCGGGTTGGCAACCGCAGTTTATTTAGTTAGTGTAAAGCAGTGGACTTGTGATAGGCTGGAACGACGATATTTTCAGATGTTATTCCGCAAGACGTAGAATGTCAAAATATGTTACTGCCTCTGCCAGAAACTATCCTACTTGTGGTAGGATTCCTAAGCAGGAAACTCAGTGCCACCTCAGGCCAGTTATTTTGCCGTCAAGCAGTAATGTGCAAACATTCTGTCTTTCGGTCTGAAGGGCACTGGCAGCTAGTGTAATCGCTAGGCATATGAGACTTAAGAAATTATGTCTCTGAGCGACGGCCACAGAAATATTCTGGGTGACCTAGCATTTGTTATGGACAGACGTTGCACTTACCACCACGTGAACGTTTTGCTCCTTTCGTCACCTTATCCGATAAAAGAAAGTGGTTTAATCATTTTAAATATGCCAGACCTAAAAAATCTGAACCAGTGAAGCTTTGTTTAAATCGCGGGAGGTTGACATGAAATTATCGCCTCAAATGTATATTATTTTACTATATTTGTAACTATAATATATATATTAAAATTACACAAGATCATACAAGATTCAAAATTCCTTCGTTGTTGTGACGGTTAAAAAGCACTGCGCACACTACGACATGTTCATTCAGTTCTTTAGCTAGCTACTTTATTTTTCTGATTTCACGCAGACGAATCATCAATATTTTACCATGGATGTCAAATCCTATTGTTAACTTGGCGGTACTTTTATAGAGATTAGCTTTCATTACAGAATATACTTGAATTCGTCGTGTAAAACGATAAAGATCAAACATAGATAGATGGCTTATCGTGTTTAGTCCATCCACACTATTGATTTGGTGACCATATCTTGCACACGTACAGCTTATTTTCAATTTGTCCATTTTATTCTTAAGACAAATATATGGTAATTATAGTATTTAGACACACAAAAACAGATGAAGCTATAGCTATTAGATACAATTAATTTTACTTTGAAAGTCGAATTTGAATAGCAGATACAGAAACTTAAAATGGCCAGTAATTAAATTGATAATTCTATAGGTAAGCATGTTGTATATTATCCTACAAACATTTATAATAAAAAAAAAACATGGATATGAAACAGATCATATCTAAGAAGGCTGATAACATTTTTTTTCTTGACGCAGAATAAAGAAAGGCTTTAGATATAAAAAACTTGGCTAGAGATTTTGTTTAGGCCTGGCCATTACGAGTAATGAGGGTTGTTTGTGACGTCAATCTTGAAAGAGGGTAAATTTGAAAGCAAACCTCTTGTTTCAGAGTAAATATGACTAGTCGAGTCTTCTAGATAAGAAAAAATGTTGATTAAAAGGAAACGTTAAAATATTTTATTTAAACCTTTTTTAAACGAAAGTAATGGAGGCGTTAGAACATCAAAAATGCAGTTAATAGAATCAAGAGCTACTTTGCAGAAATCAATTATAAAAAAAGGAAAGAAACTAGCAAATTTACTTTGTTTCCTTTATTATCAAAAAAATATGGTCTCATTAAGATCAAACTGAAACATATTCAGTGAAAAGTTTGCTACTTGATAAAGTTGTACCTAATGATTGAAGGTCTACAATTAAAGATAACAGGTCTTACGAATATATTTCGAATACAGTATCGGAAACTCAAGACAATTGCCTAAGAGCATTTACCACCCCATCTGTTCCCGTGGGTGTCGTAAAAGTCGACAGATGATAGAACCAGGAGATGGGCAGTAGCATCTTCCTGGAGCATCTAAACAAATGAACTGCGGTTGCTGCTGATGGTAAGTACAACGTACGCCTACAACATCAGTTCTCACCCCAGGACCAGTTATTCTGCCGTAAAGCAGTAGTGTACAAACATTACTGTTTTTCGGTTTGAAGGGCACTGAGAGCTAGCGTAATCACTGGGCATATGAGACTTAAGAACTGATGTCTCAGGGTGACTACACTTTCATCGACTTACCGCAAAATAGATATATCGCTTTCTCCTATAAAAAAGAGTAGTTCAATTACTATGATGTTGTTTTAATTTCTAAGCAGGAATGCGCTCTTTGGTTTATTAATGGCTGACGTAAGACCACGTGGCCTAGTATCAGACTTGTTATTTTTCGGGCTTGACTGTGTTGAATTAATGAATTAATGTGTCTGTATGACCCACCCAAATTATGAGCGGAGTGGCTGGTAAGGTGAAAGTACTTATATTGCCTAATTAAATATTCTTCACTCTCCCAAGTTTGCCCCAGTTCGTCCATATGCAACTCTTGTGAACATGGCCTCTTTTCAAGTAGGAAAGAGAAAAGATTTTTATAAAATCTATTGTCTTTAAACAAGTTTGTTTGAATAATTGTTATACAATGCCGAGTTTTTACGCATAATCTAGGAGTAACTACAATTAAGTTTCAAAGTCATGATGTTTTGCTGTCATACTTAGCCGTAAAATAATGGACTCATCAAAGTTTACAACACATAATACACGACGGATTACACATTGTAATTAAGGCTGCGGTCACATATAGTTCACAGTTACGACGAGCGTTTTCTCCCGGTGGAGAAGATTAACGACCTGTAACTATTTATGTTTTGTGTTTCGACATTACATAGTTTGACTCCCAGCGAGCGTTGTTGGCATTCTCATAAAATTTATTAACAGTCGAACGCCCGTTGTGTCCAAAAAAAGTCTACAATTCAGTATATAAAGTCTGTTAACACACATTCCGAAGCGTACATGTGTGCTTCGGAATGTTTGCATATGGACAATCACACACATACACACATACACACACGCTCATTCACAGACTTTGATCACCCTTGCGCTCCCTCTTAAACACACACACATATACACTCACGCTCACTCACACACTTTAATCACTCTCACGCTCACACACACACAAAAAGCAAACAGCGATACTTAAACACACAATACTCTCATTATTTCTTTTCTATTCCTGAGGGGAGGAACTGTGTCTTCTAAACACTCCTCAAATAGCTTACGCGGTAACCTAGCTAGGAGACCAGTACTTCTCCACTACTACATACAAAAATATGAAAGATCTCATGTATTGTATATGACTAATGAATATTATGTAACACTAGATGTGCCCCGCTGTTTCGCCCGCGTCAAAAAGCCGACCCTGATCGATGATACACATATGTACTTCCCTATTTTTTTTTGGGGTTTGAATTTTTTTTGCGCGGAACCCTCATCATTTTAATTTTCAATTAAAGTAGCCTAAGTTACACGCTATAATATCAACTATCTGTCAGTGAAAGTCCCGTCGAAATTGGTCGAGACGCTTCGGAGATCTGACGGGTCAATACCACGGTATTGACCCGTCAGACCATCTTATCAGATGGTCTTAGGTCTTTTTACATATACGCCGCATTCAATTATTTAATAGCAGTGTGGTGGCGACTCGTTAAAATAATACTACCACTCCATCTCATCCAATGGATCTCGTAAAAGGCGAGTAAGGAATTAAACTGTGCACTGTGCACACAACAGCGCATGGTGGCGATGGGCTCACCACCTATCACACCAAGTGCATTATATTGTTTTGGTGAAACGTGGATTGTGGCAGTCATCTGTTTTTGCAGTGAGTGCCCAGTCTCTGACTACCCCTTATGGGATACAGTCGTGATCTTATGTATGTATGTCAATTATTTAACATTCACAAATTTCTTGCAAGTTCCAACCAGTGATTTGAATAATGAAAGTATATCGTTTTTATGCATATATGCGAGGGCCCAATATAAAGTTTATTTCTTAAATTAACGCGAATACTACACATTTAATAAAACTAAATTTATGGTTTTAAGCGGGTTGGTCCTCCCGAGACCATGGCTGCTGTAAAACGCTCGAAACGACGGGCTATAAGTAGTAAAAATAACACGCGATAACATCCGTAAGTTTAGTTTAATTCAAAGAATAATTAATGCTTTCTTATACCGAGCACTAATAATATTAAAAGTAACTTGCAAATTTAAAAAACTGGGCGCGTAGTTGGAAAGTAACTTCAAAACGTCTCTAGATTAGTTTCACGTTTTCCATATTTATGACGTTAATAAAATCGACATAAACTTTTTTATCCCTTTTTCTTCAGTTTTTTTGAATTATTTATGAAGCGAGACGCCGAGAAAAATTGAACATTTGTGAAACTCGAAGCGTTTTTTTGAATTCAAATAGAAGCGAAAAGATAACAGACAAATATCCATTTATTGGCAAAAACATGTGTCATAAACATATTACAACGCGTGCACGTGATTTGTGAATAATGTAAAATAGAATCAACATGTTTTACAAGCATCGGTGTGCAAAAATTAAGTTCAATTAATTATTGCAATTATTTGTAAATATGAAATAATGAGATTAAAATTAATAATTACCATACAATGTTACACAATCACAAACATACAAATAATAATTAGCCATATTACAATTTGTCATTTTAATTGTAACCTTCAGTTGTTTGATATTACAAAATGCGATTACAGTCTACAGCTACGTTACGAGAGAAAAAGTAATATAGAAAAACGATGCTCGCACTATTTGTCCTGTACCGTGATTGCGATAAATTCGAATTCAGGTGAACGTTTTGCTCGTTTCAAACTGACGAAGCGAGCAAAATCGAACAAAAAAAAAAAAACATATCTGAAGGCGCGGAACTAACGTTAGTAGCATGATTAAATTCTATACAGCGTTCTGCAAGACACGCGGCGATATGCAAAACAGTCGCGAGTCAGGTCTATTGTTCCGGGATCCGTCTAGGCAGGTATTACCACTGCACTATTTAGGCAATAAAGTTCCGCCGTCGACCTGTATTGTGTGAATATAACTGTGTTTCAGTTTAAAGGACACTTGTAGCTTGTGTAATTACTTGACATATAACTTAAGAAATTATATCAGGTTACTAGTGTAATGTGGTGTCAAGAAATGTTCTGTGTGACATTTGTTATGCGAACCGAGTAATACTCTTTAATTGACGGACCTCCGAAACCGAGTCGCGGTTCACTACTACTTGAAATAATTTTTTTGATGAATTATAAAAATTCAGAGAATATTCAAGTTTTCAGTCCAGTTTTAATTAATATCATCATCATTTCAGCCTTAACCAGTTACTTGGTCCACTTACTTGACGTAACTTAGTCCACTGTTGAGCATAGGCCTACCCCATAGATCTCCACAAAGCGTGTAGCTCACGTTTTGGGGGGATTTTGCCATAGTTGCCATTGGAAGCGGATTCTTCCTAGCTCCAAAAACCCTCTCAGAAATAAGAGGGGGCCTGTGCTCAGCAGTGGGATATTTATAGGCTGAAACTTTACTTTTTTTTTTCAGGAAGGTGCTGCTGCCCATCTCCTGGTTTTTATTTTTCCTGTGTCGACTTTTACTTTTACGACACCCACGGGATGAGGTGGGGCGGTAGATTATCTGAAGCCGCGACCACAGTCCAGTGTTAATGACTATCATTATCATTTCAGCCTATCACTAGTCCACTGCTGAACATAGGCCCACCCCATAGATTACCACAAAAGAGTGTAGCTCACATTTTAGAGGGATTTTGAAATAGTTGTCACGCTTGGCAGGCGGGTTGGCAACCACAGTTTATTTATTCAGAAGTTCAAGGAAGGTGCTGCTGCCCATTTCCTGGTTTTTACTTTTCCTCTATCGACTTTTACGACACCCACGAGATGGCGTAGTAATTACTATTGTGCCAAATAAATGTGTACCCGGTTTCCTAAGTTTACTGTAATTTACACATTTCGTTTATTTATAAAAAAGGTAAACACGCTTACCTTGTAGTATTAATGTTATACCTTTTGTGGACTGTTTGTAATGACACGAAACCCTTTTGATTTTAGGCGTTGTTAATAATACCGAGGACTGCTATGGGCACACTGTATTGTTAAGAAATCATCAGGTATTAAATTTATTCAATAACTAGCTGAGCCGCCTCAGATTTGCACGAAAGTTATTATTATATTAATTTTTGTACAGAGAAACACAGCATCAGTCCATTTACATATTTAGTAAATATATGATATAGTCGGCTCTGTTGGCGCCGTGGTAAAGCCCTTAACTTCTGCGCTGTGAGTCGCTGGTTCGATTTCCGCACGGGACAAATATTTGTGACTTACAGATAGTTGTTCCGGGTCTGGGTTATGGTGCATGTGGAATTTATATGTGTAAAACGCACCCACGACACAGGAGAAATCCTTCTGTGGGCAACGATTTAAAAAAAACAGTTAAATCTATTCTTAGTGAGTGTCTATGACTATGTCACACCAAATTTCAGTCAGTCAGAGAATCAGATATACTCGTATATACTCGTAGATGTTAAATTATGCTGCCAACAGTGCGAAATAATTCATTATACTCATATAAAATACATACATACAATCACGCCTTTTCTCATGTAAGGAGTACGCAGAGATCACCCTCGTAGCTCACTTTTCGCCCCTGCGGGAAACGAGACATGACGGGTAGCGAACCGCATCGTCGTATCAAATATATCTACATCATTAAAACAGCGATTAGAAGATTTCATGATACGTCGCAAAGGCGTTCGTTCGCCAGCATTAGTCCTACTTAGCCTAGGTGAAAATAGTAAATAATTATGTGTCCCGTACGTTAGATACGTTAAGAATGGCTAGGAAAACGAATATACAGTTGATTCAAAAGTTGGATATTATGCATATAATGGCATTGCATATTATGGTGTTATTTTGAACAAACAAAGGCTGTCCTAGAAATACCTTAGTGGCTTCTTACGGAAAGAGGTAGGTGCTATTCTACTCTGCCGGATACCTATCGGCTACTAACTAATTTTAATCTGCTGTATTTGCGTTGGTTATTCCACTACCTGTTAGAAGCAATTATGTTTTCCGCTCTTACGATACCTACGCGATTAGATGGGATGACAGATTTCCTTACTATCAGCGTATCAATAAGCAAAAATAGCTTATATTAAATTTTCTAACTCGATTTATGGCTATATACAAAATGGCAATCAAATATATATTTACTGAAAAAAAAACAATAGAAAAACTGAACAAGAAGTACAACTTCCTTTTTCCGCATTCGTCTCGAAACAATGCGGAAAAGCGACACGCCAGTAAAAAAAGCGATGATTTATGAAAGTTTGTCAGTATGCGACAAAAAATAATAGATAATCCAAAGATTTTGTTCATTCCGAAAACATGAATTCGAAGCATAAAAAATGTTGCAGATCATTTGTGAGCTTAGTCAGTAGTTGCACTGAGAACAAAGAAAAACATTTCAAAATCCACCTTATCAGAATCTCGAAATTACATCAAACGTGCTAACACACCTTATCATTGATAAGTTATTATTTTTTAATTGCGTAAGAAGGTTAATTTGCTAAGATCCGCATGCAAAATATATAATGGTGTATAGTACCGCCCGATCTCCTACAATAATTTGCACAAGCAAACTACCTTTTTTCTATTATAATGGATTTCCGCAAAGTAACATTATCTATATATTTTTTTAATTACAATCTACAGACAGGTTATTTTAGTAAAGGCCCACCTTTTTTAAAGACGAGGAATTTTAATCTATGTCTTTTTTATGGAAGTAAATGATGAGACCATCAAATCTTTCACCTGTTTATAAGTCCAACATCTGCCTATAACAGGGCGGTGCCACCTATATTCTATGCTCTCCATATAATTAAGTTTCTATGCTCTCCACTGCTTGTCGGCAAAATAACTGACGTGGCAGTGGTATCTACTGTAGCGGAATTCTGCACACGCATCCAACCACCCGTAAAAGTTTTACAAGAAATAGTAAATATCTGTAATCGTTCTTCTGCAGGTCACTAGTCCTCTCTCATTTTGACGGTTTATATATAGGAGCTGGAGAACTTCTCTAAGATCCATTGCGCCACCTAGCGTCGGCTATGCCATGTTTCTTCAGAACGAACTTCTAAACTTCTAAAAGTGTTGTAATATTTTTAATTCCTCAAACACGCAGATTTCTTCACAATTTTTCTCCCATCATCGAAAAAGTTTAAAATTAATTAGATAATTAACAAATAATTACAATTGAACAGGAGCTGCTTGCGTATTGTATAATGAGCAAGACGAAGATCTACGAGCTGAGATCGCTCCAATGTTCTGAAATCATTGATTATATTTAACCGCTTGCATACAACATTCATAAATCATGTCTATTTTGTTTCTCTAGTTATATTTTCTCGTTGTTTTCCGCATTGTTTCGAGGCGAGAGCTTCAAAGGAGCTTTAGAAGTATATCTCTATTATATTTTTTTCGTATATCGCACGGCTATTCGTCTTTTTGCTGTAATTTACCTTATACCGGATTAGAGAAAATGAATAACGATTTATGCTGCGATATCTTCTCGCTATCTATTGTAACCTCGGTTTTCTAAGTAACGGTGTTTTTTGTTTAGTGTGTATGTATATACATATTATAATGTACATTGACGAATAAAAAAGGTCAAAATTGGACGGAAATAGCTCAGTAGTAATATTGAATTATTTACACATAATTGTATTTTTGTTCAGCTCTATATTAGCACTCATCTTGAAATGCTGATTGAGTTTAAAAATTATTATTTTTGTTAATAGAATCAGGCGTTATTTTGCGGAAATCCATTATAGTAAAGGAGAGAAAGTTAATTTGCTAAGATCCGCATGCAAAATGGTGTGTATTACCTAGTTTAGAAGAACACCGCCGGCCCTCCATCAACAGCGTGCACAAGAAAACCAATACCGCCACCAGATACCCTCCTCCACTACAACACTACCACTAGGCAATACACACCACTGAAGTCGAGAACACGACACGTGTTTCACCTCAAAACGAGGCATTATCAAGTGATATTGACTCTACGACAGTCAACCGCCGAGTGATTTTGTTATCCAAAATTATTATTTTGTTATCCAACCTGATATTTTTTAGTTTATAGTTTTATTCATAGTTTTCATCATAACTTTTTAAACGTATATGCGGTTTATTGTTTGTAAATGTAAAAGTTTTATTTTGCAATTTTGATATTATTACTGTTTTTAACAATGTTTTAATTGTTAAATATTGTATAATAGGACGATTACGTGGCCCAGTGGTCAGACTACCTGACTTCTAGGCCGCGAGTCGTAGGTTCATGTCCCAGTCGGACGTTTGTGCTAAAACACAAATTGTTGGCTATCGGGTCTGGTTGCTGTGTGGTAGCGCCTTAAGTGAATCTACCATCCCGTAGGTGTCGTAAAAGTCAACAGAGGGAACATTTAACCCAGAAGATGCCAGCGGCATCTTCCTGGAACTTCAGAATAAATGAACTGCGGTTGCCAACCCGCCTGCCAAGCGAGGCAACTATGGCAAAATTCCTCTCAAAATGAGAGTTACACATTTTTGTAGTCATCTATGGGGGAGGCCTATGTTCAGCAGTGATAGGCTGGAAGATGATGATGGGTCTGGTTGAGTTGCGATTGTCCCCATATTTCTGATTCTGCAGATTAGCCTACATCCTATCTTATCGCATCAGTGTTACATCGGGCCCGGGTAGGTAGGGACGAGTCAGTGCATCTGTGATTGCACGGACACTTGTACTTGTACATTTTTCTTTTTTTTATGGAATAGAGGGCAAACGAGCAAGCGGCTCACCTGATGGTAAGTGATCACCGCCGCCAATGAACATCTACCAGATATTCACCAGACAATACCAGAGGAATAGCAGATGCGTTGCCGGCTTTTGAGAAAGGAATAGGCACTTTATTGTGCATTACAATCTCTTCTGCGCACTTGATAGCTCTCGACAATATTCGGAAGTTGTTGCCGTGACCGAAATAGGCCAGGAGAAAACCATAATAGTTGACAATGAAAATAAAAGTAAAGTAAAGTTTCAGCCTATAAATGTCCCACCACTGAGCACAGGCCTCCTCTCATTTCTGAGAGGGTTTTGGAGCTAGGAAGAATCCCGCCAAGCTGCTCCAATGCGGGTTGGCGGACTTCACATGTCTTCGAAATATTTTTTATTCCTCAGACATGCAGGTTTACTCACGATGTTTTCCTTCACCGCCGAGCACGTGGTAAATCAGCACTTAAAATTGCAATTAACAATTTTAGTGGTGCCGGCACCGGGAATCGAACCCAGATCACTCGCGTACTATGAAATTTAAAGCGAGCGCCTAGCCCCTGAGCTACCACGGCTGATTATATAGTAGTAAAAACAACAATTTGACAATGAAAGAACAATTATAACATAATATACCTTATTTCTAACAAGGCTTAGGGCTTAAAATTAAAATCAAAGATTGTTACCAAACCACAATTAAACTTTTTACTAGAGATGCACATAAGTGAATACCTGCCCTGATTTTCAAAGCGCTTTATTCTCACTGTCCCCCACACTTATGTACAGCAGTGAATGTTGGGTCTTGCAGAAGAAGCATTAAAGTAGATAAGATGATGTGAAAAGTATAACTGGAGTGACTTTGATGGGGAAAGTGATGAACAGCGTGTGGGAATAAGGGAATGTTGCGGTGTGATAGAACATGTATAGACAAAGATAAAAAAGGGGAGGCGTAGAGTCGTAGGAAGTAGAAAGATCTCTCTGCCTACCACAATAATGGAAACTGTTAAGCCATTTTGAAAAACAGTAAGTCAAAATGAGTTTTTACTACTATATAATATCAATGTATTACAATACAGTTTCGACTTAAATCAAATTCTCACAGAAATTCATGTTTCTCCGACTAAATTTTTTCCACCTTTACAAAATTTTCAGCACAAATACCTCAATTTTTGTGCGATGTTTTCCGTGTAGAAGAATTAGGTCAATCCGATGTGACCAACTTCGTGTGTTACATCAATATCTAAAGTAAAGTAAAACTTGCAAAGCTGGGAAAAGTTCATTGAGTAGACTAATAAAAGTTCTTTGATATAACTTTCAAGTTTCACTACTGAGTTTCATAATACAGCATTTTTTGCTTAGAGAGCTGTAATGTATTTTTTTAATTGATCCAATTTGTCGACCGCGTTTATCCCGGAATGTAGTGTACTGTTTCAAAATGTATTTCGTATGAAATTGTACGTTGTACTTGTTAAATAAAAATAATTATAATTTTTATTTAACAAGTCAATAGTTAAAATAATTGCCGTGTGATGGCGGCCTTAGAGAATCCACCACCCGACCTCATCCCATGCCAACCATGGGTATCGTAAAAGTCGACAGAGGAAAAATTAAAACCTAGAGATGGACAGCAAACATCTTCCTGGAACATTTGAATAAATAAACTGCGGTTGCCAACCCGCCTGCAAGGGTGGCAACTATGGCAAAATCCCCCCAAAATGAGAGCTACAAATTTTTGTCGCAATCTATGGGGGAGGCCTATGTTCAGCAGTGGACTAATGATAGGCTGAAAAGAAGAAGAAGTTAAAATAATAAAGGTTGTAATAAAAACAAAGGCATATTAATGCCAATCTATATCTATACATATAATAAATCTGTAAACTTAACGTGTCTGTACATTTAAAAAATTGGGACAAAAATGATTGAGGGAGGCTAAAATTAGGTCACTGAATAGATTTCTATCATTTTTAGAAAAGTCTGTCTGTCTGTCTTTCTGTCTGTTTGTTTGTTAACGCATCACGCCTAAAGTACTAAATTTAATCAAAAGACTCAGTAGGAAAATCGTAGAGGGTATCTTCCTGTAACATTTAGTCTTTGTTTTATTAAAATCGGTTCATAGTATAAAAAGTTACGAGTATTTGAAGTTTACGGATTTGTTCAATGTTGACGATGAGTCAATTAAGTAATCTAAGAAATGGTAATAAAATATGTAAAATAAATTTCTATAGTATTAAACTAACACCTGAACCTGAAACACAGCTAATGAAAAAATATTTTAAAATTTCTTACAAAGAATATAATTTATATAAAGTACAATATTTAATTACGTATTTTTGCTATCAAAGTTAATGAGCATTATCATTAGATGGCGTTGTTGTGCAAATGACCGTTGTATGACTAAGAGACATTTTTTTAAAATGTTTTCAACTGGCCCGCGAGTTCAACTGTACTATGAAGCTCTATTTATGTATATAAGTTTCGGTTAAACCAATACGAGCTGGACCCGCGAGCAAAGCTATTCGAATCCGATGAAGCTGTATAAATCACAACGGCTAGCAGCAAAAACATCACTGAAATTATATCAAATAATTATTTAAATGAAACTAATTTTACGGATTTTATCGCTTTTTTTTTGTTATTTATAACCCGACATTTCGAGTGCTTTACAACACCCATGGTCACGGGGGGGACTGAGGTGACAGATGTCCTGATGTCATAGTTAACTCGGAATACCTTCAACTTTTAATTATTATTTGTGGTCCGATCTACGCAGAAAGAGCTAACTGTGTCTTGAAGTCTTGCAGTGGTATGCTTGGTTTTTGACTTAATTTTATTAATTATAGGATCCCAAGCTGGTGGTAATACCCAACCATCTTCTTTATTAAAATTAGAATGTTTTTTAATTTCAATAGCCTCGCGAATGCCAGATGGCTATCTATTGTGGAAGGAACAATACTACCGTCATAAAACTACTACATACATAAAAGCTGAAGGTACTCCGAGTTAACTATGACATCAGGACATCTGTCACATCAGTCCCTCCGTGATCATGGGTGCTGTAGAGCACTCGAAACGTCGGGTTATAAATAACAAAATTAAACGCGATAAAATCCGTAAAATTAGTTTCATTTAAATGTGTAGTGTTCGCGTAAATATAAGAAATCATATATTTGTCTTTAAGTCTTTTGGTGCTGAATGCTACACGATAATATATATATTATAAAAACTCTGTATGTTTTGATCGAATAGTCTGGATAAATTTTTATTGCTCATAGCAATTGGCACAAACTTTGGGGATTTATCGTTAAATTTTTTAAATTTGTTTATTTATTTTGTAATTGTAGGGTTATTAATTATTATTATAGGTTAGTTGGTTTGGGTTTACATATTTTTCATTTACTGTAAATACTTTTTTTAAATTGTGTTGTAAATATGAAAAGAGTGTCTGTCTGTGATTTCGCAATGAAGTATTTTGTTAAACTCATATAATATTAACATATGAGATTAAAAAAAAAAATTGCAGTGTACCAAAACTTAAACACGCGTTTTTAAAATTTTTATTGTCTGTTTGTTTATCCAAGCTTATCTCAGAAACTTTCATTGGCGGGTAGGGGACTTTTCAGAGAGTCGATCTAAGGTACTTTTTGTTTCGGAAATATTCAGGGTTTCTGCGTAAAATCTGAAAAGTTGTAGAAATTTGGGGCTATGCGGATGGATGTGTTACGCGCGGATTTAATTTGCGTTTTGGTCATCATTATTTTCGTTCATGGCAGTTTTATACGTACTTACATATAATTACGCCTTTTTCCGATACAAGGGGTAGGCAGATGGAGCCCACTTTTCGCAACCGCGGGAAACGATATTTCATTATGTGAGACATTTTAGTTAAAGAAAGTTTTAATATTTCTCTTAATATCTTAATAAGTGGTTCAGAATATTCATAGTTCTTTCTTTTACTTCTTTCCCTTATACCTTATCTATACATAAAAATCGGAGTGTTTATCTGTCTGTGATTTCGCAATAAATTTTTTTCTTTACCGAAACTTAAAAAACACGTGTTTATAAAAATCATGTCTCGGTCTGTTTGTTTGTCCGAGCTAATCACCTAAACAGCTGAATCGGTTTTGGCGGGACATTCATTGACGGGGACTTTTTAGGGAGCAATCTAAGCCACTTTTTATTTCAGAAATATTTAGGGTTCCTGCGTAAAATCTATGCCCGCCCGCCAATGAAAGTTTCACTACAGAAATTAGGTGTTATCCCCGCGGCTTTAATTTGCATTTTGCCAACCAAGTATTTCTCATAATCCATACTTAATATTATAAATGTGAAAGAAATTCTCAGGGACCCTCTTTCTGCTTGTTACCTTTCAAGGTTCAACCACTTAACTAATCATGACGACATTTGGCAAAGAGATAGCTTGCGTCCTGGAGACGGACATAGGATACTTTTTATCCCAGAAAATCAAACAGTTTCCACAGCTAAATTGTTTTGATATTACTAACAAGAGAGGCAACACTGCCTGACTTGTTAAAGGTTCCTGTGAATATAGCACAGATGTTTCAACAACAGTGCGTTAAAGTTATTGCCAATTTTATCTACTTCTTTAATTGTGTTGTTTTTTAACATTAAAGAAATCATCATACCGTTTGCAATAAATATGTGGTCTAAAGCATTGCTTAGCCGTGTCCGGCAGGGTAGAATAGCACCTACATTTTTCCTATCGAGGTGTCGTAAGAGGCGACTAAGGTATTGTACGGACAGCTTTTAGTCGTGCAGAATATTATCCTAATGCTGCCATCATACCGCTCATGGGAACGCAATGGGGAGTAAGAATCATTGACTCATACCAAAATCGCGGCGACGTAGTATGCCACCCGCTACTTCTCTTTTGGGCGGGGGCGAAAAGTGAACCACGGGTGTGGTCTAACTACGTTTGTAAAATATTATTTATTTTTCTGATAATGGGTTCAAGACCACACTTTTCCTCACGATGTTTTCCTTCACCGCCCAGGACGTGGTAAATCAGAACTTAAAATTGCAATTAACAATTTTAGTGGTGCCAGCAACGGGAGTCGAACACAGGTCACTCGCGTACTATGAAATTAAAGGGAGAGCCTAGCTCATGAGCTACCACGGCGGTGCTTATTCTGACACAGTATACTCTCCACTACATAATATAATTTCCATCATTTATTTTCATAAGATAAAGTGACGTGACAAGCAAAACGCTCACCCGATGGTAAGCGCAACGACTGCCGATAACAAATGCTGTGTCACCTAGAACCTTTCTGTGGGGCACTACACTGCTGCCGTCACCTTGAACCTTATATGCCCAGTAATAACACAATCTCTCAGTGCCCTTCAGATCGAAACAGTAATATTTCCTCACTACTGATTGATGACAAAATAACTGGCAGTGCGGCTTTACCTTCCTAGACGGATTCCTGCATAGGAATCTTATAACCAGCAAGCATGCAGATTATTCACAGCAAGTTTTCGATTTCACGTCATTCGAGATATGAAAGTAACGTCTGCCCATAACAAATGCACCCAGAAAATTTCTGTGTGAAACTACACTGTGCCCATTACCCTGAGACATAGGTACTTAAGTCTCATATGCCCAGTGATTACGCTAGCTCACAGTGCCCTTCAAACCGAAACACAGTAATGTTTGCACACTACTGCTTCACGGCGGAATAACTGGCCCTGGGGTGGTACCTACCTAACCGGGCGTAATCTTGTTGAGATTCATCCATATATTGAAAGTGAAAATTTTCATCATTGATTTATCATGCCATCCATACTAATATCATGAAGCAGTAGTGTCCAAACATTACTGAGTCTCGGTACTGAGAGCTAGCGTAATCACTGGGCTTATATGCCCAGTTTGACTTAGGAACTGATGTCTCAGGGTGACGCAGTGTGGTTTCACACTGAAAAGTGCTGGGTGGCACAGCATTTGTTATGGGCAGACGTGGCACTTACTTACCATCAGGTGAAATTTTTGCTCGTTTCGACACTTTATCCAATAAAAAAATGCGAAAGTAACTCTCCCCTCTGTCTGTTTGTTATTTCTACACGGTTCAACCGCTGAACCAAACTTGACGAAATTTGGCACAGAGATAGCTTGCATCATGAAGACGGGAATAAGATACTTTTTATCTCGGAAACTGAAATAGTTTCCACGGGATATTTAAAAAACTACCATCAGCCACCATCAGCTACTTGTTTCCAAACTACTGGTGGTAGGATTCCTATGCAGGAATTCGTCTAGGTAGATACCACCCCAAGGCCAGTTATTCTGCCGTGAAGCAGTAGTGTGCAAGCATTACTGTGTTTCGGTTTGATGGGCACTGTGAGCGAGCGTAATCACTGGGCATTTGGGACTTAAGAACTGATGTCTCAGGGTGACGGGCGCAGTGTGGAGTCACACAGAAATATTCTGGGTGACACAACATTTGTTGCGGGCGAACGTTGCACTTACCATCAGGTGAACGTGATGCTCGTTTCGTCACCGTATACAATAAAAAAAAACTAAAATTACAGACTTTATCATAATTAAAAAAAAAACCTCTTAATAAGTCCTTTCCACATAACACAAATTATGAATTTACTACGTCTATCACCGTAACATGATTCGGTGCGAACCCAATAACATAAAACTTTGAATTATTCAGATGCAGCTGCAGCCAACCAGTCTTGCCGTTCAACCAATCGGATAAGCCGCGAAAAGTGTATACGAAATCTGAATTCACTATGCATAAGTCGCGCTACAAAATTAAATTTTCGACGATTTAACTATATATTGAACCTTTTTGCAAAGGGCAAAGGGGTTGTTGGTAGGCACGAATGAAGTTGCACGTATTAATATTCTTTTAGCAGGTGAACCAGTTCCATTTTTAAGCGCTTGGTTAAAACTGAATTGGATTTTCTTTTACAACTGTATTAAAACTAATGTGAAAATATCGTTGTTTTCATTAAAGTAAATATTTGAGTATAATACTCATAAAAAGTAAAAAGTAAAGTTTCAGCCTTTAAATGTCCCACTGCTGAGCACAGGCCTCCTCTCATTTCTGAGAGGTTTTTGGAGCTAGGAAGAATCCGCCACGCTGCTCCAATGCGGGTTGGCGGACTTCACATGTCCTCGAAATATTTCTATTCCTCGGACATGAAGGTTTCCTCACGAGGTTTTCCTTCACCACTAAGCACGTGGTAAATCAGCACTTAAAATTGTAGAACAATATTAGAGGTGCTGACACCGGGGATCGAACCCAGGTTACTCGCTTATTATGAAATTAAAGGCGAGCACCAGGCCCCTGAGCTACCACGGCTCTATAATACTCATGCTTTGAATTAATATATTGCTTTTCTTCTGTCCTTTGTAAATTTATTTATAATGTACTTTTGACGAAGATAAAAATAATAACAATATTTAGGATACCTACGGAGTTTCTTTCGCCTGTTTCTTCTCTGTCAGAGGAAACTCATAACGAAATGGTGGTAGATTGAAAAAAAATGACGTTTGACAAACGAAATGTATATATCTTACGTTGAAGAATAAGAATTTTCATTTAATTTCATAAATAATCATCCATCAAAAACAATTTTCGAACGACCAAGGCTAATAATATTTGCTGATTAAATTGTACCAAGAGCGCTGATTACATCCTCGCTGAATTGTTATGCTCGATATGGAGCGTGATGATAAAGTACTTCTTGCCACCGCCTGCTAAGATTTGACAGGTATGTAGTTGATTCTGAGATTCAATGTTCTTGAACGAATCAATTATTTTAACATCATCACTATAACTTGGCTTGTTACATAGTTTTACTTTAATATTATGAAATTAACATTTTTATGGGAAAGAAAAATTTTTAATTATAAAATGCTTTAGTTTCAGTTGCATGGAAATTATTTAATCCACTCACGATAAATTGATACACCGCAATTTAAATGAAATTTTAAACATCCCCTTTGATATAGTGTGGTTAGCACTTTTAGCAGACCCAGTGTTTTGAAATATTTTTAATACAATTAAAAAAAGTAAATTAACAATCTATAAAGGTACCACTGCTAAGCACAGATCTCCTCTCGTTTTTGAGAGGGCCGAGGAAGATTCCGCCACACTTGTCCAATGCGGGTTGATATACTTGACGGGTTCTCGTAATATTTTTATTCCTCTGATATGCATGTTTCCTCACGATAAGATGATTACTTTATTGATAGTAATCTAGGACTTAAAATGCTGAACAATTTTCGTGGTACAGGCATAGGGGATCGAACTCGGGTCACTCGCGTACAACGAAATTTAAAGCGGCCAACCGGCGCCTGAGCTACTACGGCTTTTTGTTAATACAAATTTTATTGCAGAGAAATTATCATCGAGATGGACGAGTAGGTGAGCATTGTGTAGTCCTACACTAGGATTTGTCTGGTATTGTCCGGAATCCAGGACCCATGGCGTAGAACTCAAGAATTTTTATCATTTAACTATCGTAAATTATTACGTACTGATAGTGGGAAAGCAAATAATAAACGATTATAAGATTATAAGTGATACCATTTGTATCTAAATCAAACGTAATTTGGCCCTCACTTTAATAGCTCGATTTCATAGTACGCGAGTGACCTGGGTACGATTCCCGTTGCCGGCACCACTAAAATTGTTTATTGCAATTTTAAGTGCCGATTTACCACGTGCTCGGCGGTGAAGGAAAACATCGTGAGGAAACCTGCATGTCTGAGGAATAAAAAATATTTCGAAGACATGTGCAGTCCGCCAACCCGCATTGAAGCAGCGTGGCGGTTTGTTCCTGGCTCCAAAACCCTGTCAAAAATGAGAGGAGGCCTGTGCTCAGCAGTGGGACATTTATAGCCTGAAACTTTACTTCACTTTTTACTCGGCTCGCATAAATCATTCTGGTTGGCCCGGATACGTACTGACATTATCAAAAGGCCCCTCGTCTTTTGATAGTGTCAGTAGGTATCCGGGCCTATGGATAATCAATACGACGCGTTTATAATACTAGTACTTACAGATAAAGATTTAGCTACATGGATTATGTAGACAGCAAAATTACTAAATAGGTAACAGATTTCCATAACTGCAGCTCAGTTTAATTGAAAAAGTTAGTACTCGTACGTATGTACGGACCACTGGGACTACAATGCTGTTAGTGCTTTCTCGTATCGCTGTATAAAAAAAGCAAACGCGAATTTCTGCAAACACTCCGGATGTACTAACTAAGCGGAGTAGGTGCGAAATTACAAAAGACGTTTAAGTGTAGCTAAAGTATAATGGGATGTTCTGAAAAGAAATACACTAGACAAAAAATAATATTATTTTGACTTTCATACAGCCAACCTATGAAGACCATATTCGTATTCCCCAAAAGAACCGTGTGGTAGCGGCTTAAGATAATCTACCACACCATCTCATCCCGTAGGTGTCGTAAAAGTCGACAGAGGGAAAATAAAAAACAGGAGATGGGCAGCAGCATCCTCCTGGAACATCTCAATAAATAAACTGCGGTTGCCAACCTGCCTACCAAGCGTGGCAACTATGGCAAAATCCCCCCAAAATAAGAGCGAGAAACTTTTGTGGCAATCTATGGGGGAGGTCTATATTCAACAGTGGACTATGAATAAGCTGAAGTGATGAAAAGAACACTTCGTTACCCGACCTAGCCACCAATAAACAAGGTACTTTAATAGAAGAGGGGTAAATGTGCAAGCAATTCACCTGAAGTTAAGTGATCACCGCTGCATGGACATCCGCAATATCATAGGAATTGCGAGTGCGTTGGCGGCCTTTGAGATAATTTGAGGTAATTTTTTCATGTTCCCTGAAAAATTATTTGTAATTAATATACGTTAATTACTTAATTATTAAGCAATTATTTATTGTCATAAAATCTGAAATGTAACCATAATAGATACAAGTTCCTCCGACGAAAATTTAAAGTTATATATTAACCAAAAGAGCGCACGATTTCCGTAAAATAAATCCAAAGGAATCTGACATGAATAGTGACGTTATAGAAAAGTGACGTTAATGCTTGCAAATCATACGTTTGGAGTGGCATTTGATACCTCCTGATATAACAATATACCGCTTCGTTTTTCAGGTAAAAGGAACCATGAAAGGCGTCAGCAAAACGTTCGCTTTCATGTTATTTGAGAAACAATTTTATTTTTTAATCTGTGTTTTCTAAAATGAAGAATCCTTCAGTTTTGTTTCTATTTTGATCAAGTTTAATCTGTTATAGATACGATTAATGGATTATCTGTGTCGTGGTTATCTGCAAAAACAAGGTGTTCATTTGAAATCTGAAACATAAATATAGATAAATAGATAATAACCGCGGTATCGTCCGCCTGGATACAGGTTTTTAAATATCCTGTGGGAATTATTTAATATTTCGGGGTAAAGTATTGTATATCTCTCCAGGATACAAGCTATCTCTGTGTCAAAATTCAGCAAGATCGGTTCAGCGGTAGAGTGGTGACATGGCAACAAACAGACAGAGGGACAGAGAGAGTTACTTTCGCATTTATAATATAGCATGGGAACTAAGGCAAAATCCCCCTTAATGAGAACTACAAACTCTTGTGGCAATTTATGAAGGAGGCCTTTGCTCAGTAGTGGACTAGTGACAGACTTTTTTTTATAGGAGAGGGGGCAATCGAGCAAGTGGCTCACCTGATGGTAAGTGATGGAATCGCGCGTGCGTTGCCGGCCTTCGGGGAAGGAATAGGCTCTTTTTTTGAAGGTCCCTTAGTATCGGTCCGGAAAAACCGCCGAAGGCAGCCGACTCCATAAAGTAGTCGTGCGTAGCAGAAAATTCCACGAAAAACGCACTGTGTTGGAATGCCAACCATCCAGGTGTTGACGATGGAATTTTGTGTTCTGCCGCAAAGTGCGATAGTGAAAACCAGCAGCTGGAATTATTCCGAACAATTCATCCAAACACTCCCCGTAGTAAATTATGAAAAAAATGCAAAGAGATGCAACATCTCTTCGCAGGGCCAGTGTATCAAGCCGATCGGAAAGAACCTGGTGGTCGACGATTCGAGCCGCTCTTCGTTGAATACGGTCAAAAGGAAGGAGCTGGCACTGGGGTGCCCCCGCCCAAAGATGAGAACAGTATTCCATGTGAGGTCGAACCTGCGCCTTGTAAAGTTGCAAGCGGTGGACCGGGATGAAGTACTGTCCCGCTCTACTGAGCACGCCAAACTTTTTAGAAGCCAATTTAGCGTTTCCTTCCAAGTGACCGCGAAACTGAACGTCGCTCGATATGTCAACGCCATGGATTCCAATACTGGCTGAGGCAACAAGGGAAATGCTTCCAAAACGAGGTGATACGACGAAGGGTTTCTTTTTAGCGGTAAACGCGCAAACTTGTATCTTATTTGGGTTAAACTAGACTAAATTTAGTCGGCCCCAATCCGAGATTTTGTCTAACAAAATCTCGACTTCAGACACAAGTTTGTTCCGGCACTCGTCGACGTGTTCCCGAGAAATATTAGCACGGCCGGTGTACAAGGCACCTCTAGTGCTGTCATCTGCATAGAATAGACATGCAAGTTACTAATTTACAACATATCATTGATATGCAGAAGAAACAGGGTTGGTGATAGCACGCAGCCTTGTGGAACACCAGCACTCATAGACTTAGAGTCCCAGCATGCACCGTCTACTACGACTTTGATGCTCCGGTCTGCGAGGAAACTGGTGACCCAATTGCATAATTTCTCGGGAAGCCCATAGGAAGGAGTCTTCGAGAGAAGCGCTTTGTGCCAAACCCGATCAAAGGCCTTCGCTAAGTCCAAACTATCTGCCAGGGCCTCCCCTTTGCTCTCGACTGCCTCCGCCCATCGATGAGTAAGCAGTTTATAATAGACTCCATTATTATTGAGAACAAGGGGGTAATGGCGATCGGTCTGTAGTTGGACGGATCTGAGCGGTCGCCTTTCTTAGGGATCGGGTGCACCAAAGCTGTCTTCCATTAGTTCGGGACGACGCCTAGAGAGTAGGAGTACCAGAAAAGACGCGTTACGACCGGTGTCAACTCCGGAGCACACATCTTCAGCACAATAGGGGAGACTCGATTCATCGAGACATCAGGTTCACTCGACATATGGATGTCCAGGAAGAAAAGTGCTTTGCGCAAAGAGCTCTGCAGGAACTTGATTTCCGGCATAGAGTACTCACACCGCGGGATAATTAGCGGTGTGTTCTCCCTGTCATCGAGAGACGAGTTGGCCGCAAAAAGAAGGCCTAACAAATCGGCCTTCTGCTTTACGGCATGGACCAGCGAGTCATCCTTCCTGTGCAGAGATCGAATCGATGGCTGACAGAAATTCCTAAGAACAGCCTTGACGAGAGACCAGAATACACGAGTTCCCGAAGGAAGACGAACTAATTTCTCGCCAATTCTGCCAATATGCTCTGACTTTGACTTAGCAATAGCTCTTTTGAAGGACCTAGGCAGAGTCATACTTCTTTTTAAGTTGGCTAGTTTTTACATCTCGAGACGCTGATGCTTCAGCCCAGGCCCGGTAACACTCTTGCTTTTGACCTGATGCCAATTTGCAGGTGCGACTAAACCAAGACTGGGATCCGCCTCCGATGGGCACGACAGAGGATGGAATAAAGAGTTCCATACCCTGAAGTACAACATCAGTGACATATTCAGCAACGGCGTTCGGATCATCTAGCGAGAAGCAAACCTGCCCCCAAGGGTAGGATGCAATGAAGGACCACATCCCATCCCAATCTGCTGACTTGTAGCGCCACACATGGCGGTTGCTTGCGGATCGGTAATGCGATGAACACGTGAGAGGCACCGTACTCCAGATCAGACAGTGCTCCGAAGATTCCAGAGAGGCATCGAGGGAGACTATATATCTGTCCGGATGAGAGGTCAGCATAAGGTCCAGCAGGGAAGGCGTATGATCCTCCACGTCTGAGACTGAAATAATGATGATAATGATGAAGTTGTATATTTTTTAATTTAGGCATGTTTAAGAAAATACTACTTTACACAATGGCAAAACAAAATAAATAACTTAGAAACTGCACAAACACAATGTGCCTCAATGCTTTACGCTGGAATAGCTTTGAAATATTTTAAGTTTAAAGCAGGTCGCTCATAATGTATTGCACTAACATTAATATTACATTAGCATTTAACGTGTCTGCGTCTTAGTTCAGCGTCAAAGCCCCAGTTAAGTTCCCTATTTGTTATTGGCTTGTAGAATTGTGCGAATTGTTCCTATTTACATTATTCTGGAGCTACTATCTAAAATTTTATCTATTAGGTCATTGCGATGGATATGGCTATATATACGTATATATATATATACCTAATAAGTTGCGGTATTAACGCAGACATCCACAACATCCATACTAATATTATAAATGCGAAAAAAACTTTCTCTGTCCTTCTGTCTGTTTGCTACGTTTTCACAGCTCAACCAATGAACCGAAGGAAACGAAATTCGGCACAGGGATAGCTTGCATCCTGGAGACAGACATAAAACTTTTTATCCCGGAAAATCTAATAGTCCCCCACGGGATATTTAAACACCTATCCTCTATACTCTATACATAATTGACGTCTTTTGGTAGTAATTTCCAAAATTATCATTGACATTTTTTTGGATGATAATTTTATTATTTTGGTTGAAGTAACTGTCTTCATCTCAGTTTATTCATATTACTCTATATTGTTTGAACGGATTTTCTTAATTGATGCCATATCAGGATGAGGGAACAATAATCATACGGCCAATCCCATAGTTGTTCCGGGTTTGGTGTTTTTGTGTGTAACTTAGATTACGTATTAACGATTAGCGTACGTTATTAGCTTTTCCACTACAGGTCGCATGTTCGATTCCTGTCCAAACAATAATTTCTATAACCTACAGATAGTTGTTCTCTGACCGGGTATCGCTGTTATGTGTGCAATTTAGTTCTGAAACACGATAGATACAGGAAAATCCCATTTTTTTAGAATTAAAAAAATATGTATATATGTACCATACCTTTTAGCTTTTGTCGGGTAATAAAGAAATAATTTAAAGATTAGTAGTAATAGTACATATATAAACATTAGTGAGTTAAATATCGTCTGAGACACTCTGGTAGGTGATATATCAATATGTTTAATACAAGTATATTACCTACAGATGTGTTGACTTAAGTAAAGTAACAGCCTATAAATGTCTCACTTCTGAGCACAGGCCTTCTCTCATTTTTAAAAGAACTTCGGAGCCTGGACGAGTCCGCCACGCTACTCCAAGGCTTGTTGGCGAACTTCTCATGTTCTCGAAATATTTTTATTTCTCACATATGCAGGTTTCCCCACGATGTTTTTCTTCACCGCGGGGCACGTGGTAAATAAGCAACTCAAATTGTAGAACTAAGGTCACTCGCCTATTGAAGCTCGCCCGTTTTTTTATATTGGATAAAGTGATGAAACTAGCAAAACGTTCACCTGATGGTAAGTGTAACGTCTGCGCATAACAGTTGCTGTGTCACACAGGAAATTTTTGTGTGACACCAAACTGTGTCCATCACCCTGTGACATAAGTTCTTAAGTCACGTATGCCCAGTGATTACTCTAGCTCACAGTACCCTTCAAACCGAAACACAGTAATGTTTGCACACTACTGCTTCACGGCAGAATAAGTGGCCCTGGGGTGGTACCTACCTAGACGGATTTTTGCATAGGAATCCTACCACCATTAAAAAAAAACCTCGCCTGTTCCGTTAATTACCACGGTTGTTGACTTATTTCGACATATTTCTAACATTTCACGTGACAATGTAACGAGATCACAGTTAAAGCTCAATAAAAAAATTATAAGGGCGTGTAAAATGATTGTGGAATGAGAACACTTACGTTTAATTCCCTTTTGTGCTTACCATAAACTTTTACGACCGTAATTTAGTGCGAAGTTAAACAATAAAACTAAATCGAACAGCAGGCTCTCTAAGGATTCACTGAGTATAGTTTAGAAATATTTTTTACTAACTGTATACACATCATCGTGGTAGATCAGGGGACCGGCGCTGGCCTTAAATTTAATAGCACGCGATATACTTGAGTTTGGATTCAGTTAAATTGTCTCAAATTGGTCTGCAATTTTGGACGATTTTCCATTTCCCGATAAGGCAACGGCACGGCCCGATGCCGTCGGCGCCGGTTTCCCCACGTCCATCACAACGCATCACGCACACTGACACTGCTAATGCTTACATAATTACGCAATTACGCAATACATGTAAAGTATTGCCGGATGGCGAGAAGCGGAAAGCTTGATATTTCGACACCGACGACGAGGCCGGCAGCCTCTTGGCCGTGCCGTCGCCGGCCCGTCGAAAACCGCTATCATATAACTTGTGCAATAAACAGTGTATCATCATCATCATAATCATTTCAGCCAATCACCAGTCCACTTCTGAACATAGGCCTCCCCCATAGATTGCCACAAAGTTTGTAACTCTGATTTTAGGGGGGATTTTGCCATAGTTGCCACTCTTGGCAGGCGGGTTGGCAACCGCAGTTTATTTATTCAGATATTCCAGGAAGATGCTGCTGCCCGTCTCCTGTTTTTTATTTTCCCTCTGTCGACTTTTTCGACACCCTCGGGATGAGATGGGGTGGTAGATTCTCTTTAGTCGCTACCACACGTATAAACAGTATATAAACAGTGCTAAAACGCCCTGCAAGTGCTGATTTATCACGTACTTAGCAGTGTAAGAAAACATCGTAAGGAAAATCTTCACGTCTGAGAAATGAAAATATTTCGAAAACATGAAATTCGTTAACCTGCATAGGAGCAGCGTGGCGGACTCTTCCCGGCTCTAAAAACCTCTCCGAAATTGGAGAAGCGGATTCTCAGCAGCGGGACATTTATAGGCTTTAGTCTACTATAATTTTTTATATACAGATCATACATCCTTTTCCAATTTTACTAACGATGACGTTTTCATTTCCAATTTCCTCTCTCTACCGTTCCGATTTAAGATACGACTTAAATCTGATAACTGTAGGCCATTTTTCCTTTTAGATTATCCTCATGTAATTCTTTTATAACTGATGGAATCTTCGCTACTTTACTTTACGGAACACATTTTGAATAAATATGTCTCAGCTTTTTTTTTACTATTATCGTAAACAGCCAGTAAGCAGACTTCCTAGAGCGTCGAGGGTTTGCAGTCTGTTCTCTTTGCGTTTGCAATCTGTTCTAAGTTCTGGTGTAATTTATCCTGGATCATCCCAATCATTAAATCAGAATTGATAAACCGAAAATCCTTGATAAAGAACACCGATTCCTACTAAGGACGATTCGTGAGGCTATTAAAATTAAAAAAATGAATTAATATTAAGAAATAGAGAAGATGGGTATACCACTGGAAGACTTCAGTACACTGTAAGCTCATTCTGCGTAGATCGGACTAAAAATAATAATGATTTCTTATATTTACGCGAACACTACACATTTAAATGAAACTAATTTTACGGATTTAATCGCGTTTAATTAGACTATATAAAATATCAACTTATAACTACTGCTACTACTGTTCATAACTTTAAGATATAGTTAGCTCTTTCTGCGTAGATCGGATCAAAAATAATAAATAAAAAGCTGAAGGTAATCCGGTTTAACTATGACATCAGGACATCTGTCACCTCAGTCCTCCCGTGACCATGGGTGCTATAAAGCACTCGAAACGTCGGGTTATAAATAGTCTGATTAAACGCGATAAAATCTATAAAATTAGTTTCATTTTAAAATAATAAGTAAATGTTGAAGGTACCTCGGATTAACTATGACAGGACATCTCAGTCCTCCCGTGACCTTTGGCAGCACCAAACGTAGCACGTAGCGTAAAGCGCTTGAAAACGCAGAGTTATAAATAGTAAAATTTAACGCGATGAAATCCGTAAAATCTAGTTTTATTCAAATGTGTAGTATTCGCGTAAATAATAAGCATTATATTTTTATGCATTTTCTGGAAATTTGAAGGTTTTTCTATTAATTTCTTTCTGCGTTGTTAACATATTTTTTGTATCAGTTTTTGTCTTGACCTAAAAAAAAATCCTTTTCATTCCAATAATTTAAATCGAATATTTCAAGATAATTTACTCGATTAAGTTTCCAACGCTTGTGAGCTTTACATTGTTCCCCTTATGTTAGTAATGAGCGATAAGATACTAATTATAAACAAGGAAATGTTTTTCTAGATAATTCTGATAACAATGTATATACGTAATGGTGGTAGGATTCCTACTGGTGATAGGATTCCTTTACTGGTGGTAGGATTCCTATGCAGGAATCCGTCTAGGTAGGTACCACTCCAGGCCCAGTTATTCTGCCGTGAAGCAGTAGTGTGGAAACATTACTGTGTTTCGGTCTGAAGGGCACTGAGAGCTAGTGTAATCACTGGGCATATGAGACTTAAGAACTTATGTCACAGGGTGATGGACACAGTGTGGTGTCACACAAAAATTTTCTGTGTGACACAGCAACTGTTATGCGCAGACGTTACATTCACCATCAGGTGAACGTTTTGCTCGTCTCGTCACTTATCCAATAAAAAAAAACTGTCGGTAGAATAAACCCGTGTGGTAGCGGCTTAAGAGAATCTACCACCCATGTCATCCCGTGGGTGTCGTAAAAGTCGATAGAGGGAAAATTAAATCCAGGAAATGGGCAGCAGCATCTTCCTGGAACATCTGAATAAATGAACTGCGGTTGCCAACCCGCCTGCCAAGCATGGCAACTATTTTTTTTATTTGATAAAGTGACGAAACGAGCAAACCTTCCCCTGATGATAAGTGCAACGTCTGCCCATAACAAATGCTGTGTCATCCAGAACTTTTCTGTGTTACACCACACTGCGCCCGTCACCCCGAGACATCAGTTCTTAAGTCTCATGTGCTCAGTGATTTCATTGGCGAAGTCCGCCCAAAATGAGAGCTACAAACTTTTGTGGCAATCTGTGGGTGAGGGCTATGTTCAGCAGTGGACTGGTGATAGGCTGAAATGATGATGATGAGCCCGTCTAGCGTGTAGCAGTAGTGTGCAACAACTACTGTGTTTCGGTTTGAACGGCACTGAGAGCTGCTGTAATTACTTGGCATATGAGACTTGAGAATTGATATCTCTGGGTGACGTAATTTATCTATTATTTATTTATATATTTATTATAAATTAAATAAAAGGTTCAATAAAATTTTGTTTTTAAATGGACACTGTCATGAATGAAAAGCTGAACACATTTTCAATAGATCTGACAGATGTGCTTTTACAATTACAATTAAATATAGGTTTTTCAGTGATGTTAATAAGCTGCCTGAGATAGAATAATAGAAACCACATTTTATTTAATGACTACATATTTAACAGTAATGAGGTTAAAAATAAAATATTTCCACTGACATGGTCGCGGGTAGCAGCTTATTATTAAATAAAATTACCTCGGTGAACGATCTTTCTTCGGTTCTTATTATGAAAATGGTACAAAAGAAATTGCCACTTGATATTTTCATAAAAGTATGCGTATCTAAAATTACTTTCACTGTAATAAAAGAAGCCTGACATGAAAAGATCCTGTTTCAATAAAGAATGTCGGGAAATTATAATACAAAAAGGATGTAACATACTCGTACTCTATTTAAATTTAAATTAGACTTTCAAGAATGAAAGCTTATATTAGTTTTTACGACTTGACATATTTTCTTGTTATGTAATGACTGTTACATGTTGTGGTTGCGAACTAGATAAAAGATAACTGAATAATCATAAAATAGTCTTAAAAAGCCTGAGTTAAATCAGAGTGGTAACCGAAAGCAGCGTGTTGGTAACGCATCAGATCTACGCGTGGGAGGAGAGACGTGCGGTAAATAATAAATTAAACGAGACCAGAAATAAATTATCTGCACACAACCTTAAAAATTCATTTAAAACTGTGCCTTGTGTATAATAAGACTTATGCACAAGGCACAGTTGGAAATCCCTACTGAATATGTCATCCTTAAATCAGGAAAAGAACGAAAAAGAACCGTCTTATCTCATTATGTCTATTCTTAGACCAAAATGTTATCATTTAAGTCCTTATATTTCTGATACTAAACATCCCATTTTATTATGTTCAAAACAATATTATACAGAAATTATTCTGTTTAAAATGTTCATTTGCTGGTCCACAGCTTCTTTTAGGCCCACATAAGGCAAACTTATTGGTCGTTGGTGGCAGAAACTTATCCAAGGCAATAGTGCATAAACGTGTCCGGTGTTGCAGATTCTAGGCAAATATTATTTAACCCGTCATGGGCCAGTTGTCAGCATCCCGGACTGATTTAGAGTATACTTTTTTACATTTCTGCGTTGATTATGGCGCAGTGTTAATAGCAGACCGCAAGGGTCGAGGTAGCCGACTTGTTAAGTCACTTTTGGCAATTTTTGTTTGCAGTTCGATTAAAGCTTTGCTCATTGAACTCGTTATGGATCTGTCCTCTGAGGCCTACCTAGCCTCTTCGAATCGCTTCATTTATAGACGGGGAAAGCTCCAAAGTGTAACTCTCGATAATGGAACGAACTTTGTAGGCTCTTATTATGAACTCTCAAGATTCTTGGTTCAATCTAACCTTAAAGTTCATATTGCCCAGGCAGGTATTTCATTTAAGCTTACTCCCCCTTATAGTACCCACTTTAATGGTTTAGCAGAGGCAGCTGTTAAATCTACGAAGCACCACCTTAGACGGCTGTTATAAATCACCAATTTTGCGTTCGAGGATATGGCTACGTGCCTCGTTCAAGTTGAAGCCTTAAACTAAGATTTTAAACTCTCTTCCTCTTACTTCTCTCTCTTCAGATCCCCACGACCTCTCCACCTCTCCTCCATTACCCCTGCACACTTTTTAATTGGACGGCCACTGTCTTCTATTCCTCATCCACAGATTCTGAAAGGTACTGACATCAGCCGACTCCAGCTTTTCAAGAGGATAGAGCTCAACAAACAGCATTTTTGGAAAGGCTTTTCTCTTTAATGTATTCCTCTATTGTAATATCTCTCTATTGTAAATGCAACAGAAGATTAAGTAGCAGTCGTCGAAAATAGAGTAGATTGATCTAGTAAAGATTGGCTGTCTTGTCCTCATCAAGAATAGAAAGATAGAATAATAGAGCTCTTCCTCCTCTGCTCTGGTCCATGGGGCAGGTCACTAAGGTCTATTCTTGTACTGACAATGTCTCTAGGGTCGTAGAGCTCAAGACGAAAAGTGGCACCGTTCGAAGAGCTTGTACTAAACTTTGCCCTGTTCCAGAATATTGAAATCTTCTCGTCTTCACACTTCATGCCGGGGAGCAAGTCGGTAACGCAACAGATTTTCGTGTGGGAGAAAAGACATGCGGGCGGCGGGACCATCGGCGGGACGGACGTCATCGCAAGGCAGCGACGGATGGACGATAAAACTCGCTTTTCGAAGACCCACCGTCGCCGGTTAAACATCGCATATTCACTAGTTTTTTTTTTATTTAAGAGGCGAGAATAAAACACCTATTTAACAGTCCTCAAGTATTTTTATTTAATACATCGCAAGGACCACACTAACACAGCGTATGAGTTAAAAGATTTATGTTGCTGAAAACGCCAACCGGATTGCCAAGCTTGGTAAGACCTCGAAAATCGAGAGACGTTTCACTTTTGAGGAGCTGATAGCGATGATAATAAAATAA
This sequence comes from Luehdorfia chinensis, assembly GCA_019845155.1. Taxonomy (NCBI): domain Eukaryota; kingdom Metazoa; phylum Arthropoda; class Insecta; order Lepidoptera; family Papilionidae; genus Luehdorfia; species Luehdorfia chinensis. The sequence continues at coordinate 4,738,508 of JAHVAK010000234.1, read as the reverse complement.
TCTTTAGAGAAATTCATAACCGTTGGGGAAGAAATGTTCTCGAGTAGCAACTTGATATCAGCAAATGCAATATATGTCAACCCCTCTCTAGATGGAGCGATGACCTGCTTGGATTTGCGGGAAGTCAATTGACGCAGGTGGCTGGCTTAGGACCCTATTTTATGGCAATCTATAAAGGAAGGCTACGTTCAGCAGTGGACTTGTCGTCGTCGTTTCAGCCTATCAGAAGTCCACTGCTGAACATAGGCCTCCCCCATAGATAGCCACAAGTTTGTAGCTCTCATATTGGAGGGATTTTGCCGTAGTTGCCACGCATGGCAGGCGGGTTGGCAACCGCAGTTTATTTATTCAGATGTTCCAGGAAGATGCTGCTGCCCATCTCCTGGTTTTAATTTCCTTCTGTCGACTTTTACGACACCCACGGGATGGGATGGGGTGGTAGATTCTCTTAGACCGCTACCACACGGCGTGTGGACTTGGTGAAGTGGACTTGTGATAAACTGAAATGATGATGTTGATAAAACAAACACTACCCCATAGTAATTATGACTTTCTGTAAACATCACACAACATAATCTTTAGTTAATGTTTTCTTTTATTTACGCGAATATTACACATTTAAATAAAACTACTTTTTTACGGATTTTATCGCGTTTAATTTTTGAACTATTTTTACCCGACGTTTCGGACGCTTTACAGCACCCATGGTCACGGGGGGACTGAGGTGACAGTTGTCCCGATGTCATAGTTAACCCGGAGTACCTTCAGCTTTTAATTATTATTTGTAGTCCGATCTACGCAGAAAGAGCTTACTGTGTCTTGAAGCCTTGCAGTGGTATGCTTGGTTTTTGATTTAATTTTATTAATAATAAACGCGATAAAATCCGTAAAAAAGTAGTTTTATTTAAATGTGTAATATTCGCGTAAATAAAAGAAAACATTATGTGAACCAGTACGGACTGGAAATCGCAAATAAAATACGCCGGTTAGAAGATCTCAAGACCAAGCGCGCAAGATTCATAACATCTTTGAATTTCTTGAAGAGATGCAGAGACCATGATCTCATTCCTACGTGTGTCAAAATATCAGCTAAAAAGGACATTCGAGGAAGCGCGAAGATCCTAAGCCAGGCAAGTAAAAAGTTGCTAAGGACGGTAATTCAGCAAAAACGTACCGATCTACACACCATAAATACGGCCATAGACAATTCATCCAGTGAATTAAAATCTATCTTAGCGACATTTGATTTTAACAATTGCATTGAAACTTTAAATAAGCGCGAAACAGCTAAATATAATGAATGCAAAAATAAACATATAGATAAATACCAAAAATTAACGAACAAATTAAATGTCAAATACAAATCTCAACGTATGGACGGAAAGTTACCGTTGACAACAGACAAAGATCATAGACTACGCGCGGTCTATAATCTGTCAAAACAAACACTGGATGAACCAACATTAAACGTATTATCGTAAGGAATGAATTTCGCAATAACACCGCGAAAAATCCCGTACGAAGAAATTATCTGTAGTGTCGAAGATTGTCTGTATAAAAATAATACCGGTAAGGAAGATTTGGAGGCCATGCGTCAAGACATTTCGTCTATGTTACGTCGAAGTTCAGTGCCCAAACTAAATCTTCCCAAAGACGAATTTAAAGCGTTGAACAACTTACGGAACAGACCGGAACTCACGATCCTCCGCGCGGATAAAGGAAACGCTACGGTAGTAATGGATACGTCAGATTATAATTTTAAAATTGAACAACTTTTGTCGGAAGAAAATATTTATAAAAAGGTTAAATCAGACCCAACCGCGAACACGCTGAAAACAACTAGCGAGCTAGCAAAGAAATACTCCGAAAAATTGAATCTGGACGTAAATTCGGTAATACCATCATGTGCCAAACCACCAAAGTTGTATGGGTTACCTAAAATACACAAACCAAATGCTCCACTACGTGCAATAGTGAGCCAGATCGATTCACCAACTTATAGATTGGCTCAGCATGTAGCGAAAATACTCTCACCGCTCAGAGGACACACAAGAGCACACACAAAGTATTCATACCATTTTGTCAGTGAGATTAAAGACCTACATCTTACTGACAATGAAACTATGGTCAGTTTTGATGTCCAGTCGCTATTCACATGCCTACCTGTAGAAGACTGCATCTCAATTGTATCCAGGAAGCTAGCGGAGAACAACATGCCAGCAGAATATGCAGAACTACTTAGACATTGCCTTACATCTGGCTATCTATTGTGGAAGGAACAGTACTACAAGCAAGTAGATGGTGTGGCGATGGGCTCTCCGGTATCTCCCATTGTCGCCGACATCTTCATGGAAGACTTTGAGGAGAGAGCCCTCCGTACTTCTCCAGTAAATCCAAGATTCTACAAGCGGTATGTAGATGATACTTTCACAATTTTACCATCGCATAAAGTAACTGCATTTCTAGACCACCTTAACTCCCTAAACTCTAAAATTCAATTTACAATGGAGTTAGAGGCAAATAACTCTTTAGCTTTTCTGGATGTGTTAGTAATTCGGAATCCTAATAACACCTTGTGTCACACTGTGTATAGAAAAAAGACCCATACAAATAGGTATTTAAATGGTGAATCTCACCACCATCCTTCACAGTTAGCTACCGTGGGTAAGTCTTTGTTTCAGAGAGCACAAGGGATCTGTGACAGTAAACACCTGGCCGCCGAGCTTCAGCATGTCAAGCAAGTTTTGCAAGACAACAAGCTTTGGGTTCCGCGCCTTCGTCGCAGTGACCGAGTGAAGCCGGCCACAGTCGAGCGTGTACCTGCTGTTCTTCCATATGTCAGAGGAGTCACGGACAAGATTGGCTATATCTTGAAGCGAGCATCTATAAGAACATTTTTCAAGCCGCCGAACAAGACAAGTCAGTTTTTACCATCTGTCAAGTGTAACATCCCTCTACAAGATGCAGGAGTATACAAGCTGGATTGTGAATGTGGTCTCTCTTACATAGGGCAAACTAAAAGATCCATTAAAACCCGCGTTAAAGAACACATAGCTGATGTGAAGCATCGACGCTCTAGGAAGTCTGCAGTCTGTGACCATGTTCTGGATCATCCCAACCATTACATCAGATTTGATAGACCACAAATCCTTGCAAAAGAACACCGATTCCTACCAAGGATGATTCGCGAGGCTATTGAAATTAAAAAACATCCTAATTTCAATAGGGAAGATGGTTGGGTATTACCACCGGCTTGGGATCCTATTATTAATAAAATTAAATCAAAAACCAAACATACCACTGCAAGGCTTCAAGACACAGTAAGCTCTTTCTGCGTAGATCGGACTACAAATAATAATTAAAAGCTGAAGGTACTCCGGGTTAACTATGACATCGGGACAACTGTCACCTCAGTCCCCCCGTGACCATGGGTGCTGTAAAGCGTCCGAAACGTCGGGTAAAAATAGTTCAAAAATTAAACGCGATAAAATCCGTAAAAAAGTAGTTTTATTTAAATAATCTTTAGTTATTTAAAAAAAAACGCGTAACAACTACACGTCAAACTGATTTGATTTATTTAGTCAAAGGAAAATTTTGTGTGTGTTTGACACTGCAACGTAGCCTACCTCCGATCACATCATGTGTGTTAAATCGGGTGCGGCTATGTCGAGACGACTGAGTGCCTAAGTTTTTGCGTGTACACTGGCGCACTATAGTATCTCCAGCGCAGTCGACAGCTTCCGAAAGTATTCGTAAGTATTAAAAAATCGGCCATGGTCAAAAATCCGCCAAGGGGACATCAATAACATTATTCATTAATCACTGACCGCACAATGAAGTCCATACTCGCTTGAATACTATTACTTATGTCGATAAAACGCGTTTTTTATGTAGCCCTATCACGGTACGTCATCGTCACATAGGTCTCCCCCATAGATTGCCACAAAAGTTTGTAGTTTATTTTGGTGGGATTTTGCCATAGTTTCCACGCTTGGCAGAAGGGTTGGCAAACGTAGTTCATTTATTCTGATGTTCCATGAAGATGCTACTGCCTACGGGATGAGATGGGGTGGTAGATTCTCTTAAGCCTCTAACACACGGCGGATCGGGGTTGCATTTATCTATATATAAAAATCCTTAATTCCATCTAGTGTATCTTGTATAAGTTAACTGTAAAGTGTAACCACTTTAGTAGTGAGCCACATTTCACTATGCATAGTATGCATAGACATGCATTCTTGCATTTGCGTTTTATAATAATTTGCGACTTCAATAATCGAATATTAGCTTGTGAATTATGGTTGGTAACACAATAATTTCTTATATTCACGCGAATCTTACATTGTTACTAATATTATAAATGCGAAACTAACTCTCCGTCCCTCTGTCTGTTTGTTACTTTCTGACGGTTTAACCGCTGAACTGATTTTTACGAAATTTGTCAAGGAGATGGTTTCCTTCCTCGACACAGACATAATATCACTTTATCCCGGGAAATGCAATAGTTCTCACGGGATATTAAATAAACCGGGCATCATTTAGTATTTAATAAAACGAAATTTATGGACTTTATCGCGTTTTATTTTTACTACTTATAGTACTTAATTTTTATAGGAGAATTTCATGCGACGTGCATAACGTTCACCTGATGGAAAGAGCAACGTCTGTCCATAACTGCAAATGCTGCGATAAGTCATAAGTCTCATATGCCCATAAATAACTAGTGTTATTACTCGGCATATGAGACTTAAGAACTAATGTCTCAAGGTGACGGATGCAGTGTAGTGCCACACAGAATTAATAACGTTTTGCTCGTCTCGTCACTTTATCCAATAAAAAACTGTCCCTGCGGTGGTACCCACCTAGACGGATTCCTGCGTTGAAATTCTACCACCAATAGTTACCAGTTAATCCGAGTACCTTCAGCTTTTAAAAAAAAGTAAAGTAAAGTTTCAGCCTCTAAATGTCCCACTGCTGAGCACAGGCCTACTCTCACAGTTTGGAGCTAGGAAGAATCCGCCACGCTGCTCAATGCGGGTTGGCGGACTACACATGTCATTGAAATATTTTTTTATTTCTCAGACATGCAGGTTTCCTCACGATGTTTTGGACACACGTGGTAAATCAGCACTTAAAATTGCAATTAACAATTTTATTGGTGCCGGCACCGGGAATCGAACCGAGGTCACTCGCGTTCTATGAAATTTAATGCGAGCGCCTAGCCCCTGAGCTACCACGGCTCTTTCAGCTTTTAAATAAAAATTAATTGATCCGGTAGATTAACTAATTCATAGGGACGTCAAACATTTTTTGTCGAATTTTGGGGTAACGCGAGGGGGTTATGTTGCGGCAATTATAAACAGTGGGTTAGGGTGCGTTACGGTAGAGTCGAAATATTGGCGGAAAGCCAACTTCAGGTATTGGGCCATTGCAGGAAGCCCAAAATCGGTGTGGAGGTTAATACTATGCTGGAACCACGATGCTTCCGTGGCCTTGCACATTAACCGATTCCGTATTACCTGAAGTTGTTGAATATGACGCGTATGTGCAAATACAGGACTTGCGCATGTCATGATTGGCCGAATATAGGCTTTGTGTAATGTATTTTTTTAACGTACATATATTTTGCTATTTTTATTTAGTAGTGGGTGTAATCGGCCGGTGACGAAAGCTGTTCGGTTCTTTACGCGGTTAATGTGCAGACCGAAGGTTAGTTTCGAGTCGAGTAGGATGCCTAAGTATTTGAATGTCTTTTCCCAGGGGATAGGACGATCAAATAGCTCTATGGTAGTAATATGTGGCTGTATGTGCCGAGAGAAGTACATTGCTGCGCTTTTGGTAGGGTTGATCTCGATCCTCCAGTTTCGAAACTAGTTCCCGAGGGTTCGGGCCGCTCATTGGATGCTAAGCGCATGGTGTTGGTAGCTGGATTTAGTTCAGACACATAGAGACATGTATCGTCTGCGAAGAGGGCGAGTTCAACACCGCTGGTGTGCGGTATTTCGTTGGTGACGAGGGTGTAAAGCACCGGACCTAGGAATGAGACTTAAGGTACTCCAGCGCGAATGGGATGTGCTTCAGAACGGATCCCCTCGACGCGGTAACGAAAGGTTCGAATGCGTAGGAAATCTTGTATGGTGAGTACGAGACGATCTGGCACATATGGCTGTATATGAAGCCGTTATGCCAGACCTCGTCGAACGCTTTCGCCACGTTGAAGAAGAGTGGTCTGGTATGATGTCCGTGATGCGGTACACCTGCTGAGTATATGAGTGTTTGGAACGAAATCCAAACTGGTCGTGATAGGAATCCCTCGGGACTGCATGAAGTCTCTCAAGGGGGCGAGAAGTTGTCGTTTGTAGATCTTGCTTATAACCTTGAGGGGGCTAATAGGCCGGGTATTTATGTGTACGGAAATACACCGTTAGTCAGAGCTAAATTATAAATTAACACCAGTAGGTCAATGATGGCAGTAAGCAGGAGCTTAACTACTTTCTTGATAATACCATCCGGGCCGGGAGATTTCCTCGGATGGCGATTTTTAATAATTGACTTAACTTAGGTGCTAGTAACCGGTGATACGACCTTGCTGTCGACTATGGTGATATGGGCGCATGAACCGCAACATTATTGCGACGAGACGTGAAGTTATATGTAGTAAAAATAAAACGCGATTAAATCCGTAAATTTAGTTTTATTAAATATTTATTTATGGTTAACTATACATTTCTTTGTACATGCATTATCAAATTTACATTATCAATAATACATTTCTATTGTAGAAATGTAATCGTGTATCGTAGTATCGTGAAATGAAGCGTTTCGTTTCCTTCCCTTAGAATCGTGATCAAAGGAAATGAGACGATCGAAAGAAAATCCGTACATAAAATATTGGAAATCTTTGTATTCATTTTAGTAGTTTCAAAACTAGCATTTTTTTAATTAAGTGTCGCAATTATTTTTCTTGACATCCTATTGTCAATTAGTTACAATTAAATATATAGTTGCCAAACAAATATGACCAATTCAGCGTTCAGTTTCAGCTATGGAGAATTAGCATACATCATCAACTTAAAAGCTTATGTAAAAAAGCAAAATATGTTATTAAATAGCGTAATTAACGCTTGGCTTACCACCATATTATCAATCTGCATGTCAGAAGTTTTGTCAAGTATAACATACCATGAAGATGAGCATTCGTCATTAAGCAGGACAGACTTTTCTACAAATGGCATTGATGTTAATGTCCTCCTGGCCGATTTCGACAACGGCAAAAACTTACGAATATTGTCGAGAGCTATCAGATTTGCAGGAGTCAGATAGTGCCACAAGTGTGCGCGCAAACCCTCTGTGTTTGTCTCACTCACTCGTCCCAACCTAACCGCGTCCGATGTAGCGCTCATGCTATAAGATCGGAGGTGGGCTTGGGTGCGGTTTCAGAAACACGTGAATAATCATAACTGCAATGTAGGTAATTAGCAGTAAAATGAAACAACCGAACTGTAAGAAATCTGTCACGCCTTTTTTCTATATAAGTCATAGGCGAGACGTGACCGATAGCGATCCACGTCGCCGCCATTTTGGTCCGAGAAAAAAAATCTTACTTCCCATTGCGTTCCCACGAGCAGTACAGTGACAGACAGCTGTCCGTAAAATACATTAGTCCCTTTTACGGCTCCTCTAGCGAGGTGGAAAGAGGTAGGTGCTATTCTACTCTGCCGGACACCTATAATAAACACTTTTTAATAAACAGTTAATTGTATATTCTCACGACGTTAATGAGCTTAGCAATTCAGGTCACGATTCTATGCAATAATCTTAGATTATTCGCGATGTGGCAACAATCTAATGTAATTACGTAGCACTGAGCTTCGTTAGAAATATAATGTTTGTCGTTTAATTACTGTTGTTTAATTCTGTGCATTAATATTGACGTATTCTACAAGTATGTTAAAAGTAGAAAGTTTTAGTTAAATTATAAGCAAAGAATTATACTTAATAGTGTAGAGAATAACAAATATTTGGAATTAAAACTAGACTAAAATTCTTCCATGCATATAATAAATAGTTTAAAATGTTTGCACAGCCAGTTTATGGCCACGACAATTATTATTTTGTGGGTAAGATAGTAACAAAACACGCACACCGATTTAAGCATGTGAAATGACTGAAGAAGATCAGTCAATTGGGCGGGAGTATTGTAAAAGTAAAGTAATAGCCTATAAAATGCTCCACTGCTGAGCACAGGCTTTCCTTCGTTATTGAGAGGGTTTTGGAGCAGGGAAGATTCTGCCACGCTGCTTCAATGCGTGTTGACGGACTTCACATGTCCTGGAAATAGTTTTTACTTATCAGACATGCAGGTTTTTCTCACAATGTTTTCCCATGTTCAGCGGTGGACTAGTGATGGACTGAAATGATGATATTTATATAATTGTATTTAAAACTCAGGCAGATACAGCCTCCAAAAACAACACCTGTTCACAAATACGACCCATGTAGTAGCCATCGCCCTCCTAAACCCTTTGCTTGGCGAGGTAGAAAGTGGGAACACTTTAAAGGGAAGTAGACGACCTATCACCCGCAAGCAGAGACATTTAACCGAGCATAACATACGTAGACATGTCTATATGTAGAACTAGAGAAATAAGACTTGAGTCTACCAAAAAAAAATTGACTGTACTAAGATTCTTGTCCTTTTTAGATTGCACCTTTAATCTTCCATATTATTACTACTATTTAAATTTTTTTCGTAAATATTACCGTAATAATATTACAGCTTAAAATTATAATGTTACAGTAATAAACTAATTACGGAATTTAATGAGATGAAAAAAAAACTCTTAATAAATGTGTCTACATTTGTTTAATCACTTAATACACGACTACGATGTAAGTATAAAAAGTGCAAATTGAAAATGCGTCACTTATAAATCGGGTCTTCTCTGACCCCTAAGGAGGCGCCGGGTAACTGTCCGGGGCGGTTTGCCCCCCCTCAGTGGTTTCCTCTCGCTGCGCGTGAAAACGCACCCCCAGGGGGTGGGGGACCGGTCAGCCGGGTGAGACCCCGTTCGGGGAAGCCCAGCTAGCTTACCTGCGATATATAATTTCGGTGATGTAAGTGCTGTCAGCCTTTTTGGCTTTTACAGCTGTGTCTGTGTATGTTCTCTCGGTTGTTTGTTTCGGCCAAGAGTACTTGTAAATATTGCTCCGTAGGGAGCAATCTTGGGATGCCTTTCATAATAGCAGGAATCGGGTCGTTGCCCGACTGCAGTGTCATTAGGACGTCTTGCAACACTGGTAGTGCTACCGTAGAGTTGGTAGGCGTCACATAAGCTAATCAAACAACTTTTATAATCTCTTCCCCTCTCCTTTGCTCTCCTCTCCTAACCACACCTCCCCTCCTGTCCCCTCTCCGCGCCTCGCCTCTCCACTTTATCTTTCCACTACTATCCACGATGTTATATCAATACAGCACCTCTATTTCCGTTACAATAATAATAATACATTGATGATAAAGCTAATCTATAACCACAGGCTTATTGCAATGTGCACCAATAGTCAGCTTTGCGTTGTCTAGTTGCTGCCAGATATTTAAAGTAGATAAATGCATGTTGAGTCCTACACCATATTAACGTAAGCAAAGTTTCTGTTACATAGAGGCTACAGCCGCTGTAATAGCATATTGGTATTTTCGTATTACATCAATTCATCTAGTAAATTTATTTGTTAAAAAGGTTAACCGTCACAAAACCCATGCACAGCTTATCTCATTGCTGCGCGGGTGTGTATAGTGCATGAGAATAAATGCAGTAAATTATTCAATCATGAATATGTTGCCGCATTTTTCAAATGATATATTATTTCATTACATAGATTATATATTTTAGTAAAACGTCGCTGCATTTCCTTTACTTATGTACACTACAAAGTAAGTTTAGCCGATGTCATTGTAATCGTGTAATCCACTGTGTTATATGGCTCTTGAACGAAATTCCTTGATCCCTTATATCGTTATTTGCAGCTTAAATACAAAATGGATGGATTTTATATATTTTTAAACTTTACAACTTAAAGAAAAAAAATTAAGTTATTATTATCTCTACTAATAGACCGTTTTTAATTATACGATTAACTTCCAAAATGTGAGTTCAACATTGAACAACTTTTAATAAGAGTTGAAACCAAGAAAATGGTAAAGTGATTTCCTTGGACACAATGATTTTCGATTTACGTTACTTATCAGTTCATTGCTTTCTTTCTTCGAATTATTACACCGTATTTTCCAAGACAGTTCGGACCTTTATGTAGTTAAGTGACCCGTAAATACGGTCATTTATGTTCCCAACCGCTTAAATTTAGCAGACTGCAGTCAAAAACCAAAAATTAAATATAATTCGGACTCTTAAAGTTCCTAAGCAGAAAGCACATTGCGGTTGTAGTTTCATTGTACTTTTTTTAATTACAGATTTAATTTCCTTTAAACAGTAAAACAACTTTTCCGAGTTTTTATAGGAGAAAGAGACTAGATGGGCAAATAGTTCACCAAATAGTGAGTGCAGCGCTTATCAATAACTATTGCTGTGTCACCTAGAAAATTTCAATTTACACTGGCTCTTAGTGGTCTTCACACCGAAACGCAATAATAATTTTGCATAGGAATCCTACCACCAGTGAGAACTTTTAAACATATTTAAGATTAAAACTTACTTGCTTTTAGCGGTACAGCTGTATTTTTTGTTATTACTAAATAAATATGATTTTTTTCTTTTTTTTATTGTATATAGTGACGAAACGAGCAAAACGTTCACCTGGTTGTAAGTGCAACGTCCGCCCACAACAAATGCTGTGTCACCCAGAACATTTCTGTGTGACACTACACTGCTCCCGTCACCCTGAGAAATCAGTTCTTAAGTCTCATATGCCAAGTGATTATGCTAGCGCACAGTGCCCTTCAAACCGAAACACCGTAATGCTTGCCCACTACTGCTTCACGGCAGAATAACTGGCCCTGGGCTGGTACCTACCTAGACGGATTCCAGCATTTGTATGAAGTATAAATAGTTAAAAATACGTATCAAAGTAAAGTAATAGTCCTTAATTTAATTTTCCGTGTGGTAGCGGCCTAACAGAATCTACCACCCCATCTCATCCCGTGGATGTCGTAAAAGTCGACAGAGGGAAATTAAAATCAGAAGATGGGCAGCAGCATCTTCTTGGAACATCTGACTAAATAAACTGCGGTTGCCAACCCGCCTGCCAAGCGTGGTAACTATGGCAAAATCCCTCCAATATGAGAGCTACAAACTTTTTTGACTATCTACGGGGAGGCCTTTGTTCAGCAGTGGAAGTGGCTGAAGCGACGACGACGAAGGCAAGCAAGCATTTCAGACAGAACCGCTTAGTATTATGTTTATTAACTGAAAAATCATGCCTGGCTTATTCGCAAAACTGAAAATAAGAACGAGAAAATAAGAGTCGTTTAAAATGAACTTACAAAATTATGATGTGACATACTTAACAGCGAAATAATGGGCTCATCAAAGTAAGTTGCACGTAATACACGAAGGGTTAGACATTGTAATTAACGTTGAGGTCACATGAAGTTCATAATTTTGACGAGCGTTTTCTCCCAATGGAGAATGTTAACGACCTTACAGAACAATCACGCTTATAAACGAAACACAAAAAGGCCAAGTTAATAATGAATCACCTTTTTCATTTTATATTTGACGTCATGTAGTAAAATTTATAAAAATGATCAAACTTTTATATGGTGGTAGGATTCCTATGCAGGAATCCGTCTAGGTAGGTACCACCCCAGTGCCAGTTATTCTGCCGTGAAGCAGTGGTGTGCAAACATTACTGCGTTTCACTGTGCATATGAGACTTAAGAACTTATGTCTCAGGGTGATGGGCACAGTGTGGTATCACACAGAAATTTTCTGGGTGACACAGCATTTGTTATGGGCAGGCGTTGCACTTACCTTCATCTTGGAATAAAAAAAAAACTAATATTACTTAAAACTTATTAACATATAGGAGCCGTGTTAAATTGCATATACGAGTAGTTCGTGAAAAAACCTAAGTTCGATCCCCGGTGCCAGTACCTCTAAAATTGTTCTGCAATTTTAAGTGCTGATTTACTACGTGCTCAGCGGCGAAGGAAAACATCGTGGGCAAAACTTGCAAGTCATAAGTAAAAATGTTTCGAGGACATGTTAAGTCTGCCAACACGCAGCAGGGTGACGGAATCATCACTGCTTCAAAACCCACGCAGAAATGAAAGAAAGCCTGTGCTCAGCAGTGGGACATTTATAGGCTATTACTTTACTTTTACAATACCCCCGCCCAGTTGACTGATCTTCTCCCGTCATTTTACGTGCTCAATCACGGGGTCTAATAGGAATTGGATGTGTGTTTTGTACAAAATAATACAAAATAATCTTACGTACAAAATAACAATCGTCGTAGCCGAAGCTGGCTGTAAACACACATTAAACTATTTAGTAATCAATGAATATATTGAAGAATTTTAGTCAAGTTTTACTTCAAAATATTTGTTAATTCCCCACACTATCCATACTTATATTATAAATGCGAAAGTAACTCTTTCTGTCCCTCTGTCTGTTTGTTACCTTTTCACGGGTCGCGCGCGGCAGCTTGCGTCCTGGAGTCGGACATAGGATAATTTTTATTCCGGATAATTAAAGAGTTTCCACAGTATTTAAAAAAAAAAAATCTACGCGGGGTTCAGCTGGTTAAGTATAATTCGTGAAATTTTTCCCAGAATTAAACAACAGCAATTAAAGTACAAACATTATATTTCTAACGAAGCTCAGTGCTACTGTAACGATATACTATCTCTAATTACGTATTTTTACGTTTTAGAAAGATTTAAGTAAATATTAAAAATTATGAAAAAAAAAATGGTGGTCCAAAAAAGTTGGGAAAATATATATGAGGACCAATCCCAATAGTGAAATTTCACTATTTTCAATTTAATTCTTCTTGGCATAATATTACATAGATCAGTGCCTAAAATTTACTTTAAAACATAAAATATATCCAAGAGACCTTATCTCTCAAAGTACTATAAAAGTTAATTAAAAATATTACAATATAAAATTAACTTCATTTGTATGGAAAATACTCTATATAGTAATTCATAATAAGGAAGTGTTCGTGCATTGAAATTTTATCCTCTCTAAAAACTAGAAAGTGTTCATGTAATGCCAATTATTAAACCTTGCTAAAAATTAAGTGTTCATGTAATACCAATTACAAAACCTCTTAAAATTAGAAGGGGTTCGTGTAATGTCAATTACAAAACCAATCTTAAAATTAGAAAGTGTTCGTGTATAGCTAACACCATACTATTAAGTCCGAAGCTCGCTTCAAGCATGCTCGACCTCACACACGTAGCTCGCTAGCTACGTGTGTGAGGTCGAGCATGACACGCTATAGTATCAAGTAGCATAGTGCTAATGTTCCATACAAAGATCCTATGTAAGTAAAGTATATGATAAAATGGTCTATCATTGAAGGTCTCTTGTAAGATATGATATTATAAAAATGAGTTGGAACTTAAAATTATTAAGATAGAGAATTCATTAGACTTTCATACAATCACATAAGAGAGGGTGTGGCTTTTAGCATTTCGGTGCTGGTGCTTACTCTTTCGCCCCATGTCTTAGAGCATTAGTTCTATGATACATGGTTCATACACCGGCGTTTTAGTGGCCTGCTACTATGACACGTTGGTAATTTTTTTTAGTTAAACAACTTTTGCCAAAGTCGATAATTATCATATAGGTGTGTTGTGAGGAGGCACCATCTATGTGATACGAGTAGTCACAATAATACTTACTGCTATTGTGGTATTATGTTTTTTGTGACGGTTATATAAATGAGTCGCATCTGATTCAATACAACTTATGATTCGGGTTGACGGAGGTTTTTTGCAGAAGTGTAGATGTTTGCTAAGACTGTGTAGAGGCCCTTGTGTTGGCGTATGTCTGAGCGATGGTCGTATTAGTGCTTGTTGCACCTTTGACAATGCGTCCTAGTGACAGTAGCTTAGATGTCGTTAATATAATGGTTGCGTCTTGCACTTGGTTTGACTCACATTTTCTTTAGCTTTGTCCAAGTCGGGTCTCTCTATAACGAGACTGCAGACTGTCTGCCCTCCAATGTGTTGAATAACAACAAATTAAATAAACCTCTCAGTAAATTCCCACAAATGAATGATAACTGGAAACTTGGTAGTGGGTGAGACAAACTTGATCGAAATACATAATACTCAACGTCAATTACACAAACCCATTTTGACGAATATAATAGAATGCTGATTGCCTGATGGCTGAATGATAATTATATATGATAAATAATGGCAAATACATCATTACAATGATTGGTGGAGCTAATGCGTCTACTTCATGCGGATGGTAGCTGGCGGGAGGAGACTCTCAAGGCTGCAGCCGAAAGCTGCACAACGTGGGACCCCATACCCTTGAAGTGAGCAGTGGACTCATGACGTGCTCTGCGGCAAATTGCCGTGCTGACTTTGTATTGGATGTTGATGCCACACACTCGACATTCATCTTCAGTTACAGCGGTCTGGCGAAGTGATTGCGCGTACGGAAGGCTTTACTAGTTTATTGGGCCGAGTGCTCATGACTGCTCAATGTGTGCAAAATCCATGCGACGTACATTCACGAAGACTGGACTTAGCTGTATACTTGTATGATGTAAACACGCATTGACATGCGAGACTTCGGTCTAAGTTTGTGCTTACGCACTAGCAAGAGGCCAAGCCTCTTTTTGCTGGTTCGCCAGTGTTGCTGTGGACTACGGTCCTTGTTCCCGACTTCTTGTCCTGTGTCGGGGGGAGCGCATGGATTGGAAGGCGCTCACCGCACACGGCGGGAGTTGGTGCCGTGTGCCTTCCCCACATTTTTTTAAATAAAAATGTTGGGGGAGCGATAGCTTGTAGTGGGCTATTAATAATTTAATGTAAATCTTATACAAGTGCGGAATACAAATCTCCTTGTATTAGATATTTTGATAAATAAACATTGTGAACCCTTTACAAGAGTATAGGCATTAGTAATAAATTTGTGTTCGTACACTGTCTTGGACTTGCAGCTTCTCTAGTGAATAAACATTTTTCCATGATACACCTAAAAGAACAAGTTACTATAAATAAACACAACGTAGATAAAAGAGTCCTACCTATGACGATCACAATTTATTAACATACGAGTATATCATTCAAATGGCCTAGAATGAAATAACCTTTAGAAATTGATCTTGAAAAAGATTAAGTCTATTTTCTGGTCACGAAATTAATTTTATCAACGTGAAAATTGAATAGTTGCACTACGTATCGTAATTACATTAGATTGCAGTATCCGATGAAGCTGTAAAAGCCGAGAAGGCTAACAGCAATTACATCACCGAAAATATATACATTAGATTGTTGCCACATCGCGAATAAGCTAAGATTATTGCATAGAATTGTGACCTGAATTGCTAAGCTCATTAACCTCGTTGAGAATATACAAACAACTGTTTATTATGAAATGTTTATTATAGGTGTCCGGCAGAGTAGAATATCACCTACCTCATTCCACCTCGGCAGAGATGTCGTAGAGGGGACTAAGGTATTTTACGGACAGCCTCTATTCGTGCAGAATAACACCACCATATAATGCAATATTTTTACTATACTGCTGCGATGGGGAGTAAGATTTTTTTTACTCTTACCAAAAAACGGCGACGTGGTTCGCTATCCGTCACGTCTCGTTGTCCACGGGGGCGCAAGTGGGCCTACGCCTTTTATAGGAAAAAGGCGTGACTGTATGTATGTAGGTTATAAAGTGCTAAACAATAAAACATGCAATCGTTATAAAAAAAAATCTCGGAATGAATTCTACAGTTTTAAATATATTTTTTCTAAGAGAAACTGATCAATAGGGATGCCCATCGTTTCCTCATGATGACGGAAAAAACATAAATCCGAGTTCCCGTGAACATCCCTGATGCACTACAACGTCGAACATCGATCGTGTTAATTGTACAATGGTTATAATAAAGTGTACTTTGTGTAGTATAAAATGAGTATGTTATGTAAGTTCATTAAGCAGGACAGCCGAGTGAGAAACGTGAACGCAGATCGTGTGAAAAAGATAGTATGTATGATATATGCATATATTTGACACCGTTAGCCATTCCATACTTATAAATAAACTAATTGAAATAGGTGTTACTGAAAAAGCTCTTCAAATTTACAAATCATATTTGACCGATAGATATCAAATAGTAAAAATAAGCGGTTATGAAAGTAGTCCTCAAAAATTTCTTTTGGCATTCCTCAGGGTTCGATTATCGGTCCATTACTGTTTTTAGTTTATATTAATAATATAACTAATATAGGACTTTCAGGAAACATTACACTGTACGCTGATGACACATGCCTTTTTTATTTTGGACACAAAATTCAAGAAATCATAACTCAAGCACAACAAGATCTTAACATTATTAGTGCATGATTCCAGAAAAATCTTTTAACAATTAATATAAATAAAACATCATACATGATATTTGCCGCCAAAAATAAAAAAAATTACTGGCTACCCAATGCTAACAATTAACAATGTACAAATTAGAAAATCTAAACAAGAAAAATACTTAGGTCTAATTTTGGATGATAAATTGACATGGAAAACTCACATCGATTCTGTTAGAGCGAAAATTATACCACTTACTGGTGCATTACACAAAATAAACCACTGCATTCCCTATAAAATGCGTGCCGTGATCTATAATGCTTTAGTAAAATCAAATTTAGAATATCTCATCGAAATCTGGGGTTGTGCTGCAAAATCAAACTTCCAAAAGTTACAGACTACACAAAACAAACTTATAAAAATATTATATAATTATTACTATTTAACACCCACAAACATTGTGTACAGTAAAACAAACTTGTTAAACATACCCCAACTTTATACATACAAAAAATGCCTATTGGTAAGAAAAATTTAAAAAAAAGATATACATATTGAAATCACTCTAAATAAAAGAACATATAAACACAATTTACGCAATAAAAACAAAATAGAACTTTACTGTCCAAGAACAACGTATGGCAAACGCAGCATACTTTACGAAGGAGTACTGTTTAATAACCTCCCAAATAATATAAAAGATAGTGACACTCTTGGAATGTTCAAGAAAAAGCTTATGTTACACTTGAAAACATTGTCTTCTGAACTCTAGAAAAAAAAAACATTGTAAATTGAAAATGTATTTTCTCTTTAAGAAAATGTTTATATTTGTATGAGAAAAATAAAGATCTTTAAACCCATATATTGTAGTGTGAAAGAGAAAGTCGAATGAAAGTAGTCGTTGTGTGTTGAGATTGAGGCCGGTTGAACTAAGAAGACAATATGCTTAAAAGTAAAGTAGAATACTTATTATTGAGTAACTAAAAGTCAACGTTTAATTCCACAATCCCCACCTATATTATATACATAGTAAAAGAAAATCTACAAAATACGCTAGAACAGTACAGAATCATTAAATTATTGTATTGTAATCGGTCACACGAATTTTCAAAATATTCCGATGTCTAGAAGTGAAACTAATTTGAATTGGAAGATTCCATTATATTCATAAATACACATACAGGTCAAGCTTATGAAGGCGTTTTAGAAAAGTTAACATAGCGCCTAATGTCACTCAGACGTGTTTTGCGTAACCAAACATTGTTATTTTTAAAAGTAAGAAAATATGAATTTATATGTAATCCTAGACTTAAATATTTAAAATGTTATAAAAAACGCAAAATGTTGTTATTAATACTTTATTATTTATTTAAATATAATAAAAAACTATGGCTTTTCATTATACTCGTATTTAGTAAAAGAAAAAGACTCTGTTAATGTAAAACGATGTAAGAGTAAACAATATGCCTCTAAAACATAGTTTTTATTTATATCTATAGAGATATAATATTTACAGATTAAATAGAAAAAGTTCATTTTTAATACAAAAAAGATATCATAACGGTGAAACTGTAACTTTGAATTTCAAGTCACGTCTTTGTAGAATAATAGACCAATGACACGAATCTGGGTTGCTCTCGAATGCTAATTGTGATAGTGTTTTCAGTAATGTTTGGTTATTTGATTGCGGAATCGGATTAAACGAGTCTATTCTTGAGGCAACTATGTTTTTTTTCCGATAATCAGATATGGAGTAAGTTTTCCTATTTAAGCTGTAATGTTGTGCTTTCCGACGTTCTAAGAACCCATTCTTTCTTTATATACAATTTACATTGTACCCATTTAGGAGAGGCTATTGTCTAGCAGTTGTCTATAACAGACTAATATAAAAGGAGAAGATTAATTTAGAATTAAAAAGTGCTTAAAAGCTTAAAGAAACGGAAGGAGAAGAATATTTCACATATTTTTCTTTATTATATATACATAATTTCGAAATGTATCTGCATACTTAACTTTACCTCTTCTCGAAATAAGGGAGAGTCCACGAGAGACGGCGATATAATGGTTGGTGCGGGTAATAATAAATTTGTTAACTGCAATGTTAACGTGCTGATTTCTCAGGTACTCTGTGGTGAACTAAAACTTCTCGGTGAAAACAGCGTGTTTTAGTTTTAGTAGTAAGTTTTAAACCCCTTAGAACAAAACCTTGTCCAAAATTTAACTTTGTATCAAACAGTTTTAGTGGGAAATATATTCTCCATTTTCTTCACATCGCTTGAATAGATTACGTTGAAAAACCGACACCTATCGTTTTGTATCGCATTTTTATTCACTCTCTCGTGAATTGGCCTGAGGCCGATTAAAGGCATTGGAGTATGAGTAAAAGAGAAAAATGGTTTAAGCTAACAAAACTATCAACATACACAAAAATAGTTGATACATTGCCGTATTAAAACAGAGTAAAAATAAGAATACATTTTTATTTCTATCTTTAGAAAGAAAAAAAGACGCTTCAAAATATTTTTTTTTTAATATACAAAATATTTCAATATTTCGTTATTGGTAGTATTATATAAGTGTATTAACTGAAATTGATATCACGAAGACTTCACACGAATACGAGTATACGCATAACTCAAAAGTAAATGTTTTCACTGAAAATAGAAGTTAAAAAATATGGCGATATAATATTTACAACTACCAATTTAAGTTCCAATTCAATCTTATTTGACTCATCATCATCATTTCAGCCTATCACTAGTTCACTGCTGAACCCTCCCCCATAGATAGCCACAAAAGTTTCCAGCTCTTATTTTGGGGGGCGATGCCGTAGTTGCCACCCATGGCGGGTTCGTTTTTTTTTTCCATCAGTCGACTTTTACGACACCCACGGGATGAGATGGGGCGGTAGATTCTCTTAAGCCGCCACCACACGGTGGTGGTCTAGAATTCTTATGCAGAAATCCATGTAGGTAGTGACCTGTGTGCAGGACCAGTTATTTTTCATATGAAACATTATTATATTACAGGGATTGTCGATTTTAGTAAAACTTAGCTGCATTTCGTGTACACTACAAATTTAGTTTAGCCGATGTCATTGTAATCGTGTAATCCACTGCGTTATATCGCTCTTGAACGAAATCCCTTGATCTCTTATGTCGTTGTTTCCAGCTTAAATACAAAATGGATTGCTGTTATATCTTTTTCAACTTTAAAACTTAAATAAAAAAACTATAAGTTATTGTTATCTCTACTAAGAGCCTGTTTTTATTTATTTTTATTGGAGGGACGAGACGAGCTAAAGGTTCACCTGATGGTAAGTTCGACGTCCGCCCATAGCAATGCTGTGTCACCCAGATTATTTCTGTTTGGTAAAACACTGCGCCTGTCCCCCTGAAAGACATCAGTTCTTAAGTCTCATATGCCCAGTTACACTAGCAACAGATTACACTAGCTCTCAGTGCCCTTCACACCGAAACACAGGGATGTTTGCACACTATTGTTTCACGGCAGAATAACTGGCCTTGCTGTGGTACCTACCTGGACGGATTCCTGTATTAACTTCCAAAATATGAGTTCAACTTTAAATAACTTTTAATAAGAGTTGAAACCAAGAAAATAGTAAAGGGATTTCCTTGTGACATCTGATCAAGATGTTGTTACAGCCTTTGAAAAGTTTTTTAGTGGTGTTCCAATTTCCATAACCAAGTCATTAAATTCTTCTCCTACTGCCGCTGAGACATTACTCAAACAAAATGTAACTTCTTGCACAAAAGATTTTAAATTCGATATGGTAGATGGAAATGACATTCTTAATATTTTTAAAAGTATTGATTGTAAGAGAACCGCGGATCTATGGGGTATGTCCGTGGTAGTTAGTGCGTCTATTATAGATATAATTGCACCTCAATTAGCCATAATTTTAAATTCCGGTATTGCATTTGCTGTGTTTCCTGATTTGATGAAACATAGTAAAATCATACCTTTATTTAAATCTGGTAGTACATTGGACCCTGCTAACTTTAGACCTATTACCATACTACCAACATTAAGTAAAATTTTTTGAAAAAATTATACTTAATCAAATGTAAACATTTTAATTTTCATAAATTGTTTCACAAAAACCAATTTGGCTTTACAAGGGGTCGTTCTACAACCGCTGCAGGTTTGAACTTATCAAGAATATATTTGGAGCCTGGGAGAGTTCGCAGGATGCCTTGGGTATTTTCTGTGATCTTTCTAAGGCCTTCGATTGCGTTGATCATGAAACACTTATCAGGAAACTACATCACTACGGTATAAGAAATTCTGCACTTCAAATTCTAATTTCATATTTGAGTAATAGAACGCAGACAGTAGTTATCAATAGCAATAGTTCTTCCGGATCAGCAGTATCTATGGGTGTCCCGCAGGGTTTGATACTCGGCCCATTTCTATTTCTTATTTACATTAATGACTTACCTTACCTAGTAGGGGACAACCATGATATAGTGTTATTTGCTGATGATACATCTTTGATTTTTAAGATAAAACGTCAACTTTTATTATATGACGAGGTGAATAATGCTATTTCAAAATTAGTACATTGGTTTAACGTTAATAATTTGCTTTTAAACGGCAATAAAACAAAATGTATTAAATTCACAACACCAAATGTTAAACAATTAGATGTAAATGTGATGAATGGGGAAGAGTTGAGCCTTGTGGATACTGCTGTCTTTCTTGGAATAACTCTTGACGCAAAACTTCAATGGAGCCCCCATATATCTAAACTAGCAAGTAGACTTAGCTCTGCAGCTTATGCTGTAAAAAAAATAGGAATTTGACTAACGTTGAAACTACTAGATTGGTTTGTTTTAGTTATTTTCATAGCATAATGTCTTATGGTATTTTGCTATGGGGAAATGCAACTGATGTATAAGTGATTTTTGTTTTGCAAAAGAGGGCCGTAAGAGCTATTTATAATCTTGGCTCTAAAGTGTCTCTTAGGGATAAATTTAAAGAAATTAATATCTTAACCTTGGCCTCTCAATATATATTTGAAAACGTTTTGTATGTACACAAGAACATAAACCAGTTCACTAAAAAAGTGATGCTCATAATGTCAATACCAGGAACAAGCACAAATTAATAATGCCAGTTACCCGACTTCACAGAGTCAGTAACTCTTTTATGGGGCAATGTATACGTTTTTACAACAAAATCCCAGAAAGTGCTAAAAGTCTTTCAATCAAAAAGTTTAAATTTTATATTAAACAAAGACTTCATAAAAAGGGTGATTATAATATTAAGGAATACATAGATGATGATAACCCCCGGGAATGAGGTGATCGCCGCCAAGCCATTTCTACATCTTTATAATACTGCTGTTATTGTACATTATTTTAAAAATGACTAACAAAAAGCCCGCTGGGTTTCTTACTGGTTCTTCCCAGGACAGAGGCATTTTTGCGAACCTGTGTAGTTTAAAAAAAATAAAAAAAATTACTTTCAATAAGTATTATGTAAATAATCTATATTGAATAAAAAAATATTTTATTCCAATCTATTCTATTCTTGGACACAATGATTTTTGATTTACGTTACTTATCAGCTCATTGCTTTCTTTCGAATTATTACATCGTACTTTCCAAAACAGTTCGGACCTTTCTGGAGTTAAGTGACCCGTAAATGCGTTCATTTTTATGTTCCCTTGTCCCCTTAAGTTTAGCAGACTGCAGTCAAATAACAAATGTTTTAAAAATGAAATATACTTCGGGCTCGTCAAGGTCCTCAGCAGAAAGTTTAAAAGCTTTAAATTACAGGTTTAATTTACTTTAAGCCGTAAAAGACAAAATTTTCCGAATTTTTTATAGGAGAAAGAGACTAGATGGGAAAATAGTTCACCAAATAGTAAATACAGCGCATATCAATAACTAATGCTGTGTCGCAGTGACCAAGTGAAACCAGCACAGCCACAGTCGAATGTGTACCTGCTGCTCTACCTTATGTTAGAAGAGTCACCGACAAAATTGGCTATATCTTGAATCGGGCTTCTATAAAAACATTATTCAAGCAGCAGGAGAAGATAAGTCAGTTTTTACTATCTGTCAAGTGTAACATCCCTCTACTAGATGCAGGAGATTGACATCCCCCTACAAGATATATTGTGAATGTGGTCTCTCTTACATAGGGCAAAGGAAAAGATCCATAAAAACTCGCATTATAGAACATATAGCTCATGTGAAGCATCGTCGCTTCAGGAAGTCTGCAGTATGTGGCCATGTTCTGGATCATCCTAACCATTAAATCATTTGATAAACCACAAATCTTTGCAAAAGAACACTGATTCCTACCAAGGATAATTCGCGAGGCTATTGAAATTAAAAAACATCCTAATTTCAATAGAGGAGATGGTTGGGTATTACCCCCGGCTTGGGATCCAATAATAAATTAAATTAAATCAAAAACCAAACCACTGTAAAACTTCGAGACACAGTTAGCTTTTTCTGCGTAGATCGGACCAATAATAATAATTTAAAGCTGAAGGTACCCCGGGTTAACTATGACATCAGGACATCTGTCACATCAGTCCTCCGGTGACCATGGGTGATGTTAAGCAGTCGAAACTTCGGGTTAGAAATAGTTTCAAATTAAACGCGATATAAAATTTGAAGAATATTTCAAACATTTTCTTTTTTATATGCATTCATAATTTGAGAATGTATCTGCATATTTAAATTTACCTCTTCCTGAAATAAATTTCTTAGTCCACAAGAGATAATAAAAAATAAATTTGTTAACTGCAATGTTAAGTGCTGATTTCTTGCTCTGTGGTGAACTAAAACTTCTCGGTGAAAACAGCGTGTTTGATAATTAGAAATAAATACAAGTGAATTATTTTTTAGTAATTATCAGATAGTTTTAAAACCCTTAAAAAAAACCTTGTCTAAAATTACTTAACTTTGTACCAAACAGTTTTTGTGGAAAATATATTCTCCATTTTCTTCACATCGCTTTAATAATTTACGTTAAAAACTGGCACCTATCATTTGTATCACATTTTATTCACTCTCCCGTGAATTGGCCCGAGGCCGATTAAAGGCATTGGAGTATGAGTAAAAGAGAAAAATGGTTTAAGCTAACAAAACGATTAACGTACACAGAAATATTTGATACATTGCCGTATTAAAACAGAGTAAATATAAGAATAATTTTTTATTTCTAACTTTAGAAAGAAAAAAAGACGCTTCCCAATGTATGATTAAGGATATTTCGTTATTAGCAGTAATAATATTAGTGTATTAAATAGAATTGATATCACGAAGACTTCACACGAATATACGCTCTATGAATGAATAATGAATATGCGAATATAAGAATAATGAATATGCGAATATAACTCAAATGTCAATGTTTTCTTTACTGAAAATAAAAGTTAGCAAAGTTTAATTAAAAATATGGCGATAATATCAATATTTATAAATACCAATTCTAATTCAAATTTATTTGAATATTCGTTCGTAATACGTAAACATTCGTAGTACGTACTGGTGACAGAATTCTTATGCAGGCATCCGTCTAGGTAGATACCTAGACCTCCGCAGGACCAGTTACTCTGCCGCGAAGCAAACATTACCGTGTTTCGGTCTGAAGGGCACTGAGAGCTAGTGTAATTACTGGGCAAATGATATTTAAGAACTGATGTGTTATGGTGACGGGCGCAGTTTGGTGCCACACAGAAATGTTTTGACACAGTATTTTTTATGGACAGAGCATTATGATTAAACTTACCATCGGGTGAACGTTTTGTTCGTCTCGTCAATTTCTGGTATAAAAAAAAAGACTATGAAAAACGTCAGAAAAATGTCGTAGCTCCCGACAAACAGTGAAATAATCATCTCAAATAAAATTGGTAGGACGTCGGGCAATGCCATTGCCTCTTTCGTGGTGATTAGTAGGCATCGAACAGTGGAATACTTACAAGCTGATGATAAGCTCTGGATTCAGCATTGTATATTTTGATATCAAGATCGATTTTTTGACAAAATTAAATCTAGGAAAGACAAGAAAATTTTCATTTAAAATAGAGTATCTTCATAATTCTTATTGAACGTAATATTTTAAGCTACACTGGTTCGCAAAAAATTGTCTCTGTCTTTGGTAGAACCAGCAAGAAACTCATCGGACGTTTTTTTTTCTTTTTAATCGTTTTAAAAATAATGTACGATCACAGCAGTGTTATAAAGATATAGAAATAGCGAGGCAGCGATCAACATTCAGAGATTCCAAGAGACTATCATCATTAAGGCTGTCCGTACAATACCTTGACTCTTACGACACCTCGGTAAGAAAGAGATAGCTGCTATTCTACTCTGCCACCTATCGGCCAACATGGAATAACACCACAATATGCAATGCTGTCACTCTACTGTTCGTGGGAACGCAATGAGGAGTAAGAATTTTTTGACTCATACCAAAATGGCAGTGACGTGGTTCGCTATCCGTCACTTCTCGTTTCCTGTGACGGAGAAAAGTGGGCTACGCGAGTGCCTTCTGCCTACCCCTTATATGGGAAAGGCGTGACTGTGTGCAGGTATCATCATCTATGTGTTCTTTAATCATAATAACCCTTTTCATACAGTTTCTATTTAATAAATTTCACAGATATTGTTAATGTCCTTTCGAATACTAATTATAAATTAATATGCAGGCAAGAAAAGCATGTCAGCAATAAGCAAGCAGAGTATTTGAAGAAATTCACCTTACTCCTACTTAATTATTCCTCGGTTATATCGGTTTCGCGACAGACTTAGGTATCTATATTTAGATAAAACCTTTTGCATAGATAAATTAGGTCAACCTAATGTGATAAAGTTTTGACATCACATCAATGTCGTACGTTACAATAAAACTTTTACGGTAAAGTTAGCTAACATTCATTGAGTAGACCGACGAAATGGCGTTGTTATTTACATCAACGTTATTATAAATTGAATGTTATTCAATGTAAATTTTATCAGTGCTACTATTTACTCATAAAATAAGTAGGTATAAATTTTACTGTGGGCAGGATTCGAAGAATGCTAAAGGTATAGGCTAAAAGGTAAAGGGAATAAATATAGCCTTCTTATAGATACAAGTGACGAGCAAATAGTTCAACTGATGGTGAGTTCAACGTCCGCCCATAGCCATGCTGCGTCACCCAGATTATTTCTGTTTTGTAATACACTGCGCCTGTCCCCCTGAGACATCAGTTCTTAATTGTCTCTCTAAGAATAACTGGCCCTGGGGTGGTACCTACCTAGGTAGCAAGTATTCTTTATATAGTAAAATAAATAAATAATGTCGGGGAGTATAAAAGATTAATCAGGTTTTATTTTTCTTTCTCTTTTGAATAAAAATATAAAAAAAAATCGATTGTTTTTAGACATGAAAGTGACAAATTGTTTTGAAATACTCGTATAAGCTCTTTACAAAAATAAACTTCCTTACCTCAAAAGCGTCCTTAATAATTATTATTGCGTGCGTTTTCAACCATGATTTTTGTTTTAATTCAAATAGCATAAAAATTTAAATATAATCTTTATTTAGATTCCCTATTTACAAAAGCTCCTTAGAAATTCTTAAATATTGGAATAAAAAAATGTTATAGCTTTGATATGGTTGTTAATAAAATAAAATGAAAGAAAGAAACCCAAAAAGTAAATATAATATTTTCTTTCGCATTTATTTAATATCATTCCTAATATTGAAAAATGTAAGTAGGTAATCAGATCACACCAGATTTTTGGAAATCTAACAGCAATATTAGAGTCATGTTAAATTTCATCAAAATCTGTAAAGTTTAACAATGTTCTAAATTCAGTTTTGCACTGCCATAAGTTTAAATGAGGCGAAGATATCGCTTTCTATATCCTATAACATATTGCTAAATGATGAGTAAAGTTCTTATAAAGATAATGTAAAAATATGTATCCATTATTCATCGAGTGCGCGACCTCGTGGTTAGAGTACTTAACTTCTACGCAGCGGGCCCTTCATTCGAATCCCAGTCAGGGCCAAAATTTTTGTGATGTCAAAATTTCTTCATTAAGTTTAGGCTTGTATAAAGCTCTTATTAATGTCAAAATCTACACCAATTCAAAAAGTAAGACCTTCTCGAAGATGAACCGTAAAAAAACTCTCATGTATACAATATATTATTTAATTACATTATCACATATTTGGTAGTCAGAGGGTTTGCAAGTGAAAAGTAAAAGTTATTTCCACATATCTTTGTCCCCTATGTATTCTCTGTATATATTTTATAGTACGATTTTCCTAATAATGTCTTCTTGACAAGTTTGTTGAATTCTATGTCAGTTTTTGCGTAACACTCTAAGGAAGTGTTTGAAAAAAACACAAATAGATTTATTTTCGGATCCGATTGCGAAGCATGAGACATTTATACCTGTAAAACGCACTGACTATACAGGAGAAACACAAGTGTGGCATCGCTTATAATATCAATTTATATAAAAGTACATTCTATTTCTCGTTTACACGAAATAAACAAGACACGATTTGATTAATCTTCACAACGAAACTTCGCCAACTTCACCGTGTGACACATATTCAGTGAACCAGTGATAGTAATACTTTGGTTAAAGTTGGATATAACAAATTAATCCGATTTTGCTTTGATGCTATCCTAGTTCATGTTTGCCTACCTTTGCGAGTTTTTGTGCAGTAACGATTTTACATTTTTTTTTTTTTTTAATGTTAGAGGAGGCAAACGAGCAAGCGGCGGCGGCGGTGATCACTTACCATCACCTGATGGTAAGTGATCACCGCCGCCCATGAACATCTACAATACCAGAGGAATAGCAGATGCGTTGCCGGCCTTTGAGGAAGGAATAGGCTCTTTTCTTGAAGGTCCCTAAGTCGTATCGGTCCGGAAAAACCGCTGGCGGCAGCAGATTCCATATGGTGCTTGTGCGGGGCAGAAAATTGCGCGAAAAAATAAGTCAATAAAACTGACTGGAATTAGAAAAAAAAAACAGAAAGTCAACTCCATTTTATTTTTCAACATTTGTACTATGTTATTTAGACCTCGTAGCAAGTTGCTATTACCATTTAATTGATATAAATATTTATTTCATTTTCTAAATACACCTAAATTTTTATTTTTTTTAATTTGATACAGTGACATAACGAGCAAAACGTTCACCTGATGTTAAGTGCAACGTCTGCCCATAACAAATGCTTTGTCACCCAGAACATTTCTGTGTGACCCCACACTGCGCCCGTCATCCTGAGACATCAGATTACGCTAGCTCTCAGTGCCCTTCAAACCGACACACAATAATGTTTCCACACTACTGCTTCACAGCAGAGTAACTGGCCCTGGGGTGGTACCTACCTAGACCGACCGGTGTAAGTATATTAATACGAGTAAATAAATACACACAATCATATAGTCGTGACTTTTTCCCATATAAGTGGCAGGCAGAGGCTACTCAAGCCCATTTTCGCCCCCGCGGGAAACTAGACGTGACGAGTGGCCAATCACGTCGCCGCCTTTTTGGTACGAGTCCGTCTCTTCGTTGTGTTCCCACGAGCAGAATAGTGACAGCATTGCATATTATGGTTTTAATCTTCATGAATAAAGACTGTCCGTACAATATCTCAGTCGCCTATTAACAAACCTCGGTAGGAAAGAGGTGGGTGCTATTGTACTCTGCCGGACACCTATCAGTTAACTATAAGGAGTATTATATTAATAAGTTTATATTAAGAGTATTAAATTAATACGTATTAGGAAATATATTAAGATTAATTAGGGAATATGATTTTACATCCTCGACATCATCGGCATCGCTTTTATTTTTATTTGTCTTTCATATTATAATTTACATTTTGTGGTTGTCAACGCAAGACCACGGCATTTGAATTGAATTATAACATTGTTAATGTGAAACTGCAGGAAGACTATAATAGAACTAAATAAACAGGATGTTAGATACATATAAAAATACTTGTCCTACTCATTCAGACGATTATAGCAACAAGCACCTAACTTTTTTCTTAATTCTTAGTTTTTTCTTAATTTTATTTATGCCTAGTAGGGTTAAATATGTTGGAACTTTTTTCCTTTAATTATATATTTAATAATAATTAATCTAAAATCATAACTCTTCCTTTTGACTTTGCCGGTAATTATAAATACAAATACTTACCGAGAAACAATTTAAATGTGTGAATGACGAATAATGGCTGCCGTGTGGTGGCGGCTTAAGAGAATCTACCACCTCATCTCATCCTGTGGGTGTCGTAAAAGTCGACAGAGGGAAACTTAAAACTAGAAGACGAAGGGCAGTACCTTCTTGAACCATCTGAATAAATTTTCCAGATCGCCAAACTTATCGAGCGTTACGTCCATTTTACAGTCGACATAGTCGTCCATCGAGCGAGTTATTCGGAACAACATGGATTGTTTTTGCACCCTTTTCGACCTTCGTCGAGAAGCCCTTTACTTTCATTAAAAGTCACTGTTTGGTGTGCTTCATGGGCTGGTGGAATCATTGGTCCATATTTCTTTGAAGATGATGCCGGCCAGAATGTTACCGTCAATGGAGAGCGCTACAGCACCATGATTGCTGACTTTTTCGTTCCTCAACTGAATGGCGTTGATGTGACAGAGCTTTGGTTCCAACAAGATGGGGCAACATGTCACACGGCGATCGACACCATCAGTTTATTGCGGGGAACATTTGGTGAACGCACATTTCACGTAATGGACCTGTGAACTGGCCTCCACGATCATGCGATCTCACACCTTTAGATTACTTTCATTGGGGGTATGTGAAGTCATTAGTTCATGCCGATAAACCAGAGACGTTGAACCATTTGGAAGTCAACGTTGCTCGATAAAGTTATCAAAAATTGAACTTCAAGATTACGCTTTATTGGAGCTACCCGTGGCGCCCATATGCCCGAAATCATACGGCAACAGTAATGGCATAAATGTTATCTATTACATACAGTCAATGTCATATATAACAACCTTATTTTCAACTGTTTTATTTCACTATGAATCCTAATTTGGATTCTAAACATACGATAACAATAGATCACTAACTAAATTATAATTATCCTATTGAGAAATTAATGTTTCGAGTACGAAACAAGTGATGCTCAAATCACAATAAAGTCCTAAGTTTCTAGAAGAAACCGAGAATAGGTATATTGTATACTTAATATTGTACTACATTTATGACCTCAAGATTTTCTCGTTTTTTATTTGACAATTTTTTTTGACCTCTACTTTTTAAACATAAGATCCGTCCCGTCATATTGATTTAGTTCAAATAGAAAGTAGCCTATGTCATTTGGACTACAATAAAAAAGAATTAACACCTCATTCATCGAAATCGGATAAGAAGTTTAGACGGTACAGTGGAACATCCGTTAATACAAAGATCACTGCTGCTAAAAACATAACCCTTTCTTTTAGTTTTGCCATAGTCGGGTAAACAAGCGTATTTTTTTGTAAAGTAACAGAAATACTCAGCGTTGCGTTGCGTTGTTTTTTTTTATTGGATAAAGTGACGAGACCAGCAAAACATGCACCTGATGGTAAGTGCAACGTTTGCCCATAACAAATGCTGTGTCACCCAGAACATTTCTGTGTGACACCACTCTGCGCCTGACACTCTGAGACATCAGTTCTTAAGTCTCATATGCCCAGTGATTACATTAAATCTCAGTGCCCTTTAAACCGAAACAAAGCAATGTTTGCACACTGCTGCTTTACGACAGAATAACTGGCCCTGGGGTGGTACCTACCTAGACGGAATAGATAGAAGGAATCCTGACACCATAGCGTTAAAATTTATTACATTAAAACTTTCTATCTTATATTAAAGATTCTGGGATCCTCAAAGGATGCCCTGTCGCACCTGTTTGCCCGCGCGACCGGCTACATTACAGATATAGCTCCGCTTCTCTCACTTGATGACCATATTCCTTCCTATTAATAATCTTGAGCTCCTCTGAGGGTAATCGGTGTATTAATAAGTGGTGGAGCAATGATGGGTTTAAGACACAGCTGAAGTAGTAGAGAACTCTTCATAATCCTTCAAATCGATTTTAAGTGTAATCCGTTTAAACGTACATAGAATAAATAATATTTCCACGGTTTTTCAAATCACTACAATATATCATAGCCATTCTATAATAACTTGGAAAATATATGTGCAAATATATCACAAAGGGATCTACGCTGCAATAACGTGACGGAGAGGGTATCAGAAAAAATCCTGCATGCATATTGACCCCATTTTAACCCGAATGCCGCAGAGATGGGTAATGATATTCGAGTGTACATGTGTATTTATTAAGGTGATGGGCACAGTGTGGTGTCACACAGAAATGTTTTGGGTGACACATTTGTTACGGGCAGACGTCGCACTTACCATCAGGTGAACGTTTTGCTCGTTTCATCACTTTAGCCAATAAAAAAAAACTCTACCTACTACAATATGTGCGAATGGACCAGAGAGAACAGAGAGGTGGTGAAGTTACATACTCGTACATAGTTGTGTATAGAGAAGGCGGCAAATTTAAATAACTTTAACACACTCACCAAATTAGGGCCTTCTCATGTTTAACTTTAATGTTACTTGTATAAACGAACTTTAACAAAGGTATATTGTACGGCCACTCAGCAAGAAATTGCTACGCCCGCCCCAGGTGCGTCAAGTGCCTAGGCGATCACGCCACAGCAGACTGTCCTCGTCCAAAGGACAAAGCTCTGTTAGCGTCCTTCGGCCCGCCTGCCTGCGTACTATGTAACGCAGAAGGTCACACGGCCAACTACCTCGGCTGCCCGAAGGCCCCAAAAATTAAAAGGCCTACGGCTAAACAGGCCCAAACACAAAGGTACATAGTACCTCCCCCACCACCCTCCGTATGGAGGCCACTTCCGACCCGCGCAACTTCAAACGCGCCTCCTCCGATCGCGATCACGCGGAACATACCGGCACCTTCACAGGTCGCACCAGTCGCACCCGTCGCGAGCCGACCGGTCGCAGAGAGCGATCTAGACCTCGTCTGTCGCTTCGCCACCGGTTTCAACGGTGCCGACATTACAGCCCTCGCCACGGCTCTCCGAAACACCAACAACAATCCTAATGAGAGGATCGCCGCGGCGGTGCGGTACCAAAGCGTCATAAACGCTATAGTCAATTTTAGGGCATAAAGATGACTCACAACGGCAGAGAGAAACCGCGCTCCCTAAACGTAGCGTTTTTTAACGCTAACGGCTTAAAAAACCAACGCGACCAAATTTCAATTTCGTTCGCGATCACCAAGTCGACGTACTACTCGTGCAAGAGACTTTTTTGAAACCACACACTCGCGATCCCAAAATCGCAAATTACAACATCATTCGGAACGATAGAGTTACCGCTGCGAAAGGCGGCACTCTTATCTACTACAAAAAGTCCTTGCACTGCGTACCAGTCGTCACACCGCCACTCAGCCATCTTGAAGCATCGGTCTGTCAGCTAGCCATGACCGGCCACTCCCCCATTACTATCGCGTCTGTCTACTTACCATGTAGAAATGACGCCAAAATCACACGCAGCGACTTCGAAGCACTTCTCTCCCTCGGGAGCTCAACTATCCTTGCCGGCGACTTTAATAGCAAGCACACCCGGTGGAACTCAATAACAACCAACCCGCGTGGGGTGGCCCTAGACTCGCTAGTCGACCTCCTCGACTTCGACGTCCTGGCGCCTACAATACCGACCCACTTCCCGCATACACTGGGACACACGCCGGATGTGCTTGACATAGCCATTCTTAGCAACATTAATCTCGCCATCCGCGATATAGAGGTGATCCACGAACTAACATCTGATCACCGCCCCGTTTTACTTCGGTTAGGACCTTCCGTCCAAGCCTCACCACCCAAAAAAACAGTAGTCGACTGGCAAAAGCTAGCCGAAAAACTTGAGCAGACTTCTCCGCACCTTGATGCGATTCCATCCACCATCAATTCAGTCGGTGACACAAACCTTGCGGCTCATGCACTCACTAGGCACATCCAAACTGTCGTCGAGGATTCCTCGAGACAGGTCCCAGTGGCGGACGACCACCGCTGGGTCCTGCCTAACGACATTAGAGACCTAATGAGGCGCAAAAACGCAGCCACTCGCGCTCACGACTTATGTCCTACCGTCAGTAATAGAACAACTCTACGCACCCTACAACGTGAGGTTCGAACACGTATGCAGGAGGTCAGAAACGTTCGGTGGGATAACAGTCTCATTAACATTGAACCGTCTCACCTCGCCTTCTGGCGACTTCCAAAATCACTAAAAGGAGGCACATCCCGTTCAATGCCCCCTTTAGTACGACCCAACCAACCGCCTGCCTTCCTAGACGAAGAAAAGGCAGAATGTCTAGCTGACAATCTAAAAACTCAATGCTCCCCAAGCACCTTACCGGTCGACTCCGCTCACGTCGCGTTAGTCGACAGCGAGGTCGATCGGAAGGCTTCCCAACCGCTCCGCGATTCCATACCGCCGGTTAACAGCACCGAAGTAGAGTCTATTATTAAAAACCTCCGTCCGAGGAAATCTCCCGGTCCCGATGGTATCACTAACAAAGTAGTTAAGCTCCTGCCTACTACCATCATTCAGCTATTGGTATTAATCTACAACGCAGCTCTGGCCAACGCAATCTTTCCGAACATCTGGAAAGAGGCAGAGGTCGTAGGGATTCTAAAGCCCTCTAAACACCCGTCCGATCCCACCGCATATCGGCCTATAAGCCTCCTCAAGGCTCTAGGCAAGATATACGAACGCCTACTTCTCGCCCGCTTAAGAGACTTTATGCAGTCTCGAGGGATCCCCATCCACGAGCAGTTTGGATTCCGAGCCAAACACTCATGTACCCAGCAGGTGCACCGCATAACGGAGCACATTCAATCCCGCTTCATACGCGGGCTTCATACTGGAGGGCTCTTCTTCGACGTGGCGAAAGCGTTCGACAAGGTCTGGCACAACGGGCTCGTATACAAGTTATACGGACTCGGTGTGCCAGATCGCCTCGTACTCATCATACGAGATTTCTTACGCAGTCGAACTTTCCGCTACCGCGTCGAGGGGGTGCGATCCGAACCACATCCCATCCTAGCCGGCGTACCACAAGGCTCAGTCCTAGGTCCCGTGCTCTTCACCCTTTTTACGAACGACATACCGCACACCACCGTCGAACTCGCCCTCTTCGCAGACGATACCTGCCTCTATGTGTCTGGGCGTAATCCAGACACTATCTCTAAACGCCTCCAATCCGCAGCCCGAACCCTCGGGAACTGGTTTCGGAAATGGAGGTTCGAGGTCAACCCCATGAAAAGTGCAGCCATGTACTTCTCGCGGCGCTTAACGCTGCGCCTCCCCACCATAGAGTTATTCGATCGTCCAATCCCCTGGGAAAAGACAGTCAAATACTTAGGCGTCCTATTAGACTCGAGACTCAGCTTCGGTCCACATATTAACCGAGTAAGGAACCGAGCGGCGTTCGTCCTTGGCCGATTACATCCGTTACTAAATAAAAATAGCAAAATGTCCCTACGTAATAAAATTACACTTTACAAAGCCTGTATTCGGCCAATTATGACATACGCAAGCCCCGTATTTGCGCATGCCTCCCCGCGTCAAATTCACCGAATTCAGGTAATACAAAATCGATTCATGCGTAAAGCCACGGGAGCACCGTGGTTCGTGCGTAATGCTAACCTTCATATCGATTTAGGGCTTCCTACCATAGTCCAATATCTAAAGTTGGCCTCTCGCCGATACTTCGACTCTGCTGCCACGCACCCCAACCCACTGGTTGTAAGTGCCGCCACATACAACCCCCTCGCGATACACCAAAACTCGACCCGCGGAAAAAGGAGACCGAGGCACGTCCTCGAGGACCCTGACGACGCGACCACTATTGCCCAAGCGCTCTACTCAACACTACACAAACACCCATTATCACCATCATACCGCCCCCGCCGTCGGCGAGGGCGTATCAGACAAAGTTATTCGCGATACCGCCGCATCTCAGGTCGGTTCTCCCCTAGCAGTAGTATCATAAACAGAAGCGTCGCTGGAGTTTCTTGCGCCATTTCTTCTCCAGCGGAAACGCATTCCGAATTGGTGGTAAACTTATGCAATAATAATCATGATAATAGTAATAATAGTAGTAGTAATATTGCCCTCCCGATTGCAGTAACTGACCGAGCCGAGGCCGGTCCCCTTGGGCACCCTCGAGTCAGTTACTCACGCGAACAGGATGACGGTCCAAGCCGAGGTCCCCTCTTGGCCCTTGCGCCAGTCATCCATAAATAAAGGTTTCGGCTAAGCGCCCTCAGCGCTATGCCACCTTTCAATCCGGCGAAGCTGTAAAAGCCTTCGGGCTAACAGGCTAACATCAGTCCTAAAAAAAAAAACCTAGTTCACTTGTGTTTTTAGCGCTTGCCCGTAAAGGTTGTGTCTTTGGCAAGCGTTTGTTAAGCTACTACGTCTACTACTTTAAATAAATTGTAAAATATTTTGAGAAATATAAATCTGTAATAAATAAATCATTTGTAAGTGATAAATCAAGGCGTTTCTTTGCAATGGATCAAGAGAAGGACAGTACAACTGAACCCTTGTCAAATGGTGACAGTAGTACTGCTCCTCCAAAAATAAACCTGGGTCTTCAGCTTCGACATATATTATAACATTTCAAATTTAACAGAATCAATTCTTTATTACCTTCTTATCTCAAGATGTCTTGGTCATGCTTCACTACGTGTGTAGTCGGGTACAACGTCTGGCGCCTGTCGCCCCGCAGGACAGTCGCACAAGAACTTGCCTGACTATAGACCACGCGGTCGTTTTCGACCGAGTGGTTAGAGTACCGAGTGATTAGAGCCGCTTGGGGTCCTGGGTTCGATTCCCAGCCGGAGCCAACATTTTTGCGAGAACTCTAAATGTCATGTTTAAGGTCTGGTTGTGTTGAGATTGTCCATTTATCTCTGACACCCGTTCTAGGGTACCTCCGATCATATCGCTTAAGCGTTACATCGGGCAAGGGTGGGTTGGGACAAGTGAGTGCCGGTGTGCGGTGTTTGTGCGTACACTTGTGGCACTGTCGACTTGGTTGGCGCAGTGACTAATTTTTGCCCTACACGTCGTGGGTTTGATTGCCAGTCAAGAAATATATTGGAAGGGCTTACAAATAGTTGTTCTGGGTAAAACGATAAAACTGTAAAACTCACCAACGATGAAGAGAAAGTGTGGGATATATACTTTTTTAATGTGTATATTTAAAACTGTTCATTTCAAGTTTATTTAAAATATAATACATTAGCGAGGCTGGATATATAATTTAAAGTAGTTTAGTTGTGAATAAGAATTACAGAATTAAATAACCTCAATTTAGTACGGCCATGCATCTGTGAAAACGATCTGTCACATGTTTTATTCACGTCTGCGTTATTGCCCCAGGGCTCCATAAAACCTTCAATTGGTGGCAAGCAGCAAAAAACCGTTTGAAATTTAATGTAAAAGGTTCGCTCACGGATGTTTTCCGAATCTCTTTGTACGTGATGTGTATAAGTAAGCGACGAGAATTTTAATCTTAGCAATATTCAGTAAATATACTATTTACTGAATAAAATATGACTATGACTGATGACTTGATGACTGTTTAAGTGCCGTGTGGCGGTTTAAGAGAATCTACTACCCCATCTCATCCCCTGGATGTCGTAAAATCCGACAGAGGAAAAATGAAAACTAGGAGACGAGAAACAACATCTTCCTGGAACATCTGAATAAATGGGGAGGCAGTCGACTAGTGATAAGACGAAATGATGATGATGATACTATTTAAAGAAATGCATACGGTTTAGAAATACTGGAATCCATTACAACATTACGTCCCATAAAAGGCGTAAAAGTTTCCTAAAAAAAAAACAGGTAATACAGACAGTACCATACAGACGTAGCAGCTTCATCTTAAGCTCGTTTTACTTAATTTCCTGCCTGCTTAACGATCGAATATTACACGGCTAATTAACAGCTTTAATTTCCATATGAATACATAGCTCAAATTCAGCAGTAAGCTTTTCATCAGCATCATCATCATTTCAGCCTATCATTGTCCACTGTTTAATTGAAAACGGTGTCATTTGATCGAAAAGCTTTGATATGGTGACTCTTGACTTATAAAATATTGCATTACTGAATTGCGTCGTTAACGTCTCTTTCGAAAAATCTGTAACGTTGTTTGCAGTTAGCTAACAAACTGCATATTGGACGTTCAAAAAAATATTGTTCTCTCAGTTTCTTTATACTACACGTAAAATAAAGGAAATGAACTCCGTCCAGTGTAATACTTCCTAGTTGGTAATAAAAATTTAGAAATAGTCAAAATGCTTTCAGGACTACTGCATATTTTATAAGAATTAGTGAAGACCTTGAAATCGTGAGACAAAGTATTATAGAGATATCTATAATCTCGGATGAAGTGTGAGATAACATGTCGGAATTGCCTAATATTAAACAGTGCTTCTAGTCTTGGAACACCTGCAAACCGAGAAATAATCTTGATTAACTAAGCATATAAAAGTTTTAACATCGAATATTGTGCTGGCTACTTTATGAGATAGTAAATATACGTATTAATAATATAAAATAATATAAATAATATAATACAAAAATAATATATAATATACATTTCAAACAACTGCACAAATAATATGTAAGTTTAATAGCGATTTATATTTTAATTAAATCTCAGTTTTTCTTCATGGTTGTTTTAGTTTAGCTTATTTGTATTCATGATTTTCTGCGATCTTTGATCAACATGTAAAGAATCGGGATTCTTAATTTCCGGTAACAAAAGAGATTTGATATTCTGGCATCAACGAAGATTAGAATTTTTTCAACGGTGACTTGAAAAAATATTTTGGTAAACTGAATTTTAGAAGTATTTTTTTTAGAAAGTAGAAAATATAGTTAGCGACATATTATTTAGTGATCACATCACTGAGTTTAATTTTTTAACATGAATCATTTTATTTTGGATTTATTTATAATTCAGTGATATGTATGCTTTATTTAACAGTAACTTAAAAAAAAACTCAAAAATGTATTACTTAATTATGTTACAAACAATATTAAGGAAAGCTTCTTAATTTAGTTCCTTAGCCTAGTAATGGTCGTAAGAGGCGACTAAGGTACGGAGAGCCTCTATTTATGCAGAATAATACCATAATATGCAATCCTGTCACTATACAGCTCGTGAAAACATCATGGGAATTAGAATTTTTTTAACGTACCAAAATGACGGCGCCGTAGTTAGCCACCTGTCACGTCTCATTTCCAGCGGGGGAGAAAAGCGGGCTACGGTTGTGGTCTTTACCTACTCTTACTTATCTAGAAGACTTTGCGATAGGTCTGAGTGTCACACATCTGCATAATCAATACTCGATAAAATCAGGAAATAAACAAGAAAAAGCTTAGTTTTTATTTTTTTTATTAAACTCAACAAGGGAACTTAATGCGGCAACGAATTTACGGCTGATTTAACCCACCTGTAATTTTAGTAAGACGGTAGTAGAAATGTCGATAAAATCTCTTCAACTCCGACAGGTGACGGATGAGATCTGAAAGTTAGATATAAATAATCTAAAGATCTAAAGACTGATGGTGGACAGCAGCTCCAAAGGTGCGTGCTGTCATTAAACCTTGTTATTTTCTTATCATAAGGATTATGGTTTTATTCGAATCACACATTATTTGTTAGGAATTGATGATAAATAATTTTTTAACTGTTTAAACGGCTTTTGTCAATTTTAACATTTTAATTTTTTCACAATTTTGTAACAGTCGGTGAAAGATCAACATTTTAAAATCTTGGGTATTACAATTTATTTTTAAAAGTTATTTCTGAAAGAAAAAGAACGTTTAATATATCAATGAAAAAATTTGAAGAAAATAAACAATGGATTAAATCAAAACGCTAACGTAGAAAATTAATCAAACATATCTTTCGCCGTCAATTTAAGTATAACAATTTGTTTAACTGTTTTTTGTATTATACTCTTTATTCGCTATTCTTTATTCAGAACAGCATTTATCGTTGTGTTGATTTAGTCCATGTCGAAGAATGCTAGCCTAGTAAATGCAACTGGCTCTTGTCTTGTAAACCATAAAATTATAAAAATTTGGGAGAGAAATAGATAAAAAAGGTGGATGAAAAAATTACTCTTATCTAGTAGTGTTATATTGTTAAATACTGTTATATGAATACCATTATTTTATATTATACACAGATATATTATTAATTAATAGAATATATTTTATGATCTTTCCCATCCAGGAATCCGTCTAGGTAGGTACCACCCCAGGGCCAGTTATTCTGGCGTGAAGCAGTAGTGTGCAAACATTGCTGTGTTTCGGTTTGAAAGGCACTGAGAGCTAGCGTAATCACTGGGCCTATGAGACTTAAGAACTGATGTCTCAGGGTGACGGGACACAGTATGGTGTCACACAGTAATTTTCTGGGTGACACAGCATTTGTTATGGGCAGACGTTACACTTAACATCAGATGAACGTTTTGCTCGTTCTGTCACTTTTATGAAATAAAAAAAAATACTCAAATTATTCGATTTTATAAATTTAAAATTACATTGTGACACTTTTAAAAACAGAAGAGTCTCCGTTGGCCAACACAAAGGTTTTTGGTTGAAAATCAGCGCTGTGTATGTCCATACTAACACAGTACATGCTGAGCCAACCACTTTTCGACACAGAACTATTTTGTTTTACGTTATTTTGTTTTGTTTTTTCATATTCGACTGTCTTATGTTCGTGTGCCGAATAAATGTTTTTTTTTCTATTCTATTCTTCTATTCTAGTGTGACACTGCATTTTGTATATTACGAGTACATTACTATATTTTAGCAAGTATTTGGTCATAACTGGTGACATTTCCCCAGTTAAAGAACTTCTCTGTGGTGAGAGATTTTGTTGCGTATATTTGATATATGGAAGTTTAATTGTGATTTAGCTAAGAAGTTGCAGGTAGCAGATTCTGTTTAAGACAATTTCATGAATGTCGTAATTACGGTATTTCAATTTCACTATTAATCAACATCCTATTACTGCTTAGCGCAAATCCTAATACAATAATAATCCTATCGACGACCTATAATACCCTATTGACGACCGCGTGGCCTAGTGGTCAGAGTACCTGACTTCTAAGCCGCGGGTCCAGGGTTCGAATCCCAGCCGGAGCCAACATTTGTGCTAAAACATAAAATGTTGGTTTTCGGGTCTGGTTGTGTTGTGATTGTCCCCGTGTTTCTGACACTGAATCCTTGCCTACCTCCGATCTTATCGCATCAGCGTTACATCGGGCGCGGGTAGGTTGGGACGAGTGAGTGCCTCTGTGTTTGCGCGTACACTTGTGGCACTATAATATCTCCTGCGCAGTTGATGGCTCTCGACAGTAGTCGGCAGTTGTCGCCGTGGTCGAAATCGGATAGGAGAACATCATACATCATAATAATCCTATCATATGAGAGATTAAAGTAACTTTGATATTATTTGTAGTCGCACCCAAGTCACCCATTAAATTCAGTTTAGTAACGACTTAGTTGTTAATTTGGTACTTGTATGTTATGAACTACATATTAGTCTTTCTATAAAACATTTAATGAATCTATTTTAGTCTGTATTGATGAAAATGTTGAAAACTGTTCGCGGGGCATGTCTGCTATGATTATTTTAAGCAAAATATATGAAAATTAATAGATTCGAAATATTTTTAACATATTTTTCATACATCACTTGGGATTTTAAAGCTATGTATAATATAATGTATACAAAGAATGAAATTATTAGTTACCAGCTAATGCCCACCACTTCGTCATCGATTTTTTTAATATCGTAACTATTTGATTTTATGGAATAAAAAGTATCCTATGTCTGTCTCCAGGACGCAAGCCATCTCTGTGTCAAATGTCGTCAAGATCAGTTCAGCGGTTGAGCCGTGGAAAGGTAACAAACAGACCAGACAGAAAGGGACAGAGAGAGTTACTTTCTCATTTATAATCTACTAGCTGATGCCTGCAACTTAGTCCGCGTGGATATAGGTATTTTAAGTATCCCGTGGGAACTATCTGATTTTCTGGTATAAAAAGTATCCTATATCTGTCTCCAGGATGTGAGGTATCCATGTGCCAAATTTCGTCAAGATCGGTTTAGCGGTTGAACCGTGAAAAAGACAGACAGAGGAACAGAGAGAATTACTTTCGTTTTGCATATCAGCATTTCTTTCCAGTTTTCACTTATTTTTATTAAATTTTCGACCATTATTGCATTCGTCAATAAAACGGTAAGATGCCTTCGAAGATGTTCACTTCTTGAGGTTATGAAATTTGTGATTGATAATAGCTTCATTATGTAATTTTGAATTATGTGATAATTAAATGTAATTCTGATTGCGTTACATACCGGAACGGGCAGGACTATGTCTGCCGGGCCA
The DNA here is from genome assembly GCA_019845155.1 of Luehdorfia chinensis. NCBI lineage: Eukaryota > Metazoa > Arthropoda > Insecta > Lepidoptera > Papilionidae > Luehdorfia > Luehdorfia chinensis. The sequence goes on along the minus strand of JAHVAK010000234.1, from coordinate 4,697,438 downwards.
GCTAGTATTGGTACTCGTATCATCATCATCATAATTTCAGCCTATCACTAGTCCACTGCTGAACATAGGCCTTCCCCATAGATTGCTACAAAAGTGTGTAGCTCTCATTTTGGGGGAAATTTTGCCATAGGCGGGTTGGCAACTGCAGTTTATTTATCCTGATGTTCCAGGAAGATGCTGCTGCCCATCTTCTGGTTTTAATTTTCCCTCTGTCGACTTTTACGACACCCAGGGGATGAGATGGGGTGGTAGATTCTCTTAAGCCGCTACCACACGGTAAAGTATTGGTATAGATAACATGAAAGTATTTTTTTTTTACGATTCAGACTTATTATTTTTGACAAAACGAATTGAAATTAAACATTTTATATCGTCCTTTGTATTATATTTACTTTTCATTACTAATAATAAAATAAATTTTCTCATAAATATGTAACCTAGTTTGGCCTGCTGATACTCTAACATCAATCATTTTAATTTTAAACACAAACAATAACTACTAACCTATCCTAACCAGTGTATTTTTTCCATTTAATTATACTGCGAGTTATATCCACTGACAAAATCTTGTCTCTAAAAAGAGGGAATAAGTTTCCCCAGAGAAATCTGAAAGTAACTCACTACAGAATAGGAATACATTTTGTAATTCCAGCATTTTTTGTGAACATACTGAAGTGAATTAATAAAAAGATGTATTATGTATATTTAAAGGACTTCTTTGGAAAAATGTAACAATTAAATGTGAGGATGGAAATTAATTGTTTAGACCAGTATTGGATAATGTGTACCAACAATATTTAGCCTATTTTAGACCGCTGTTGAAAATAGGCCTCCCCCTTAGAGTGCCACAAAACACGGTCCTGAGCCACCTGCATCCATCCGCAAAACCGTGTAGGTCGTCGCTCCATATAGTGTGTGGGGGGAGAGGGTCTACACTGCGCTTGCCGGCACGAGGGTGCTACTCGAGAACCTTTTTTTAATTTTTTTTTTTTATTTCATAATAGTGACGAAACGAGCAAAACGTTCACCTGATGGTAAATGTAACGTCTGCCCATAACAAATGCTGTGTCACCCAGAAAATTACTGTGTGACCCCACACTGCGCCCGTCACCCTAAGACATCAGTCTCATATGCCCAGTGGTTACGCTAGCTGTCAGTGCCCTTCAAATCGAAACACAGTAATGTTTACACACTCCTGCTTCACGGCAGAATAACTGGCCCTGGGGTGGTACCTACCTAGACGGATTCCTGCATAGGAATCCTACCAACAGTAGAAACTTTTCTTCCCCAACGAGTTCCACGAGCTATATGGCCGGCCCATTGCCACTTCAGCTTGCTAATCCTTAGAGCTAAGTCGGTTACTTTAGTTCTGCTGCGGATATCATCATTACGGATTTTATCACGCAAATAAACTCCGAGCATAGCCCTTTCCATCGCTGAGCGATTCTGAGCATGGTACCGCCAGTGGACTGCTCTCAGCATGGTTCCGCCAGTGGACTACTCCCAGCATGGTACCGCCAGTGGACTGATTACATATGAAAAAAAACACGCTATATAAGAGACAACAGAAAAGATCTCTCTGCCACCCCTTTTGGTTCCCGCCTTGTCGTTGCAGGGGTTTAGTTGGTTAGAGGTTTAGTTTCCGTAGCCACCAGACTCGTCACTTGGGACTGGATTGGCTGGTAAACAAGAATTTCGGGCAATCTTTAACTTGGGACCTCGCGAGTCGCTACGAGAACTGTTCAGGGAGACTAATAATTTGACACTACAGTCGTTGTTTATTTTTGAAAATATTATGTACGTACGGAAAAATAATAATTTATTTACCAAAAAATTGACTGTATCCTGTAGAATGGGTCGAAGTGACACGCCAGAGGTTCCTATGTTTAGGTTGGCTAAAACTAGAAAGGCTTTTCTTAGTAGATGTACCTAGTCCGGCCATAAGTTCTGTTACAAATGAAAATGCATTTTTTTAATGAAGAAATTAATACTATTAAAATTTATACCTACATATTTATTATTCTCAGCAAAAAATAAAAAAAAAAAATTCTATTCGAAATGGGCACCTTTGGCCTGTATAAAAACAGCATGAGCAGCTTCTTTTGAACTGTGAGCGTTCACTTTATCATTTTGCTTATTGTAGTGTTCTTCAATCGTGAAAATTTTTTCATCGGAAAAGAGGATATTTCTGTGCTTTTCACCTGCGTATCGCGACTGAAGGCGTTTTGCTCGATCCACTCTCTTTAATTGTAAATATTGATTTAGGGCATGTCCTGTACATCTACGATAAGCACCGAGCTTCAGGTCTTGTTTTATAATATGCGACAGAGTCCTAGCGGGAATCTTCATTTCTCGTGATAAGATTTTTTGCTTCCTAATGAGGTTTCGATGAATCCTGCCTTTTACAGCATTAACAGCCTTTGTAGTTCTAACAGCACGCTGCCGCCCCGATCTTTTCTGGTCTTCGACAGAGGAAGTGTTATTGTATCTGTTGATAGTACGATATGCGAACATACGGTTGATACTCGTACCAAGCTTTTGAATTGTCTGGAATATGACCGACGGTTCCATACCCACTTTGTGCAAGGCGATCACTGCAATCCTATTTTCTTTAACATCACACAGTAATTTGATAATGAACACGAAAAAATATGTGAAATGGCGCAAAATGGAAAGAAGTTTTTAAAATAATATACTCGTACTCGATTTTAAAATAGATCATTATATACAGGACAAAGATGTGTGGAAATAACTCATACTCTGCACTTGCAAACCTCCTGGCTACTCAATTTATGATGTATTTTTTTTTGTAATCTTAAATGACATTATGTAATATGGCATTGAAAAAAGAAAGACCCTAGAGTTTCTTACCGGTTCTTCTCTGAGAAGGTCATTTTTTGAACCGGTATAGATTTTGACGCTCATAAGAGCTTTAAACAAGCCTATATTGAATAAAGAAATTTTGACTTTGACTTTGACTTTGGTAGGTTTCCAAATGCTCACCTTCCTAGCCTCGGACTCGGGGGAGTCAGTTGCGAACACAGTATGGGACCGCGTAAGGAGGTGCTCTCAGTGTTCCGGTGATCCTTGCTAGGACGGTAAAAGGAAAGAGTTGACCTTTCCCGATGAGGAGCCGGCGATGGTCAGCCGCGGCAGTATTACACCATTGTGTTTAAGTCGGTGTAAACCCGACATATGTTCCTCCCTAACCTCTCGAGGGCGAGTATGTGTTGGGTTATGTAAGAAAGGGAAGTCTACAGTATTTTGCGTTTGCGCCGTGTTATCAAAAAGAAAAACATTGGCCATTAGTGGAATTAGCGCGGACAATGTATGTAATATTAACGATGCCTTTGCTACGACTACCTATCGCTTGTCAGTCCATAATCCAATAATAATAAACAATAATAATGAAACGTAATTACCTCACAAATGTTTCATTACCGAACAAAGCAAAGTAAAATGCATGTAGTTAGTTATCTATATTTATTATTTCTTATCTAAATGATTAAGCAAGCCATCCATTATATTACTTATTGTATATCCTCCTTAATCAAATTGTATCCCAGTGATTTTGCATGTACAATAAAGGATTTCTGTGTTGCATTATTTCTTAAGGTGAGGAACAGAAGTAGTCTATCTATTTGCCATATCTCTCTGTGTTTTGCATGTCTTTATAAGTTTACCAATAAAAGTTCAGATAAATTAAAGATTAGAAATATGAACTTTTATATTTTTTTTATCACTCTTACTAGTAACAATATTTTTACTGATAAAATACAAGACTTTAACGTCGACATTACTAAAACTGGTTATAGTATTCATCGATAATAACTTATTGTATTCATAATTTTAGAAAATTGCCTATTACTACTATATAGATCGCTGTCTTCCTAACAAAACATAACCTTCTGAACGTGTTTCAATCGGGGTTTCGTCCTGGTCACACCACCACTACTGCGCTGGTTAAAGTCACCGATGATATAAGGAAAGTCATGGATGAGCAAAAACTGACAGTGGTGGTGCTTGTTGACTTTTCAAATGCTTTTAACACAGTTGATCATGATATCCTTCTTTCCCTCCTGACATATTTAAGATTCTCCACCCCTGCCTTGGAATGGTTTTCATCATATCTTCGTGGTCACCAGCAGTCAGTCCGCGTGGGGCAACTTTTCTCTGCATGGGCTAACATCGAATCTGATGTGCCGCAAGGCGGTATACTTTCGCTTTCTTAATAATTCTATAAGATTTATTTATGGACTACGTAAGTATGATCACATGTCATCTTATCGTTCAAAGCTTAAATTACTGTCCATTCGTCAAGGGAGAAGCCCAGAATTTTATTCGTACTTTACTCACTTTTACATGATCCTAATTCTCCGTTTTATCTTAAAGATAACTTCCAATTTCTTTATTCGACTCATGATCGAATTCCTCGCTCTTCAAATGGTCTTAAAGATCAGTATTCCACAGCATCATACCGGATTTTTCGACTCTTCTTTCACAGTTTAGGCTACACTCCTCTGGAATGCCCTTCCTGATGATATCAAGAATGCACCCAACAAAAACGCCTTCAAAAAGCTTCATAAGGAACATTATTTCGAGGCAAACTGATGTTTTATTTTCACCTTTTATTTTGTTAATATATGTATTATTTGTGTATTATATTTATTATTTGTATGTATGTATTTATCTATGTTAATTTTGTGTATATATGTATATATATTGGTTATTTATATTATTATATAATTATTATCTAATAGTATTTATATTTTCACACTAGACTCCACATTTTTTTTATATATTTGCACCTGCCATCATTTTTCTAGTCTCCCAGGGTTGACTGGCAGAGAACGCCTCTAGGCATTAAGTCCGCCCATTGTATTCCTTAGATTAAGGTGTTACAATTAAGATTAAATAAATAAATATATGAGTTACCAAATGTTGTTCATGTTGATAAGTAATATTACCATCAAGTTAATAATAAAAATCACACTAGTAATCTCATCTTCTAAAATCTTTTTTATAATTCTATATAACATTAAAAAAATATAAGAAATTTCTAAATGATAACGTCTCCTGGACGTAGTGTACCCTGTTTACTGACAATCGAGGCTTTGGTGGTGGACAGATTGTCGAAAAAACATCATTAAATACTTAATACAAATGCCACAGACTAGTGATGTAAAGCAGTACCGCTAGTAGTAGGAAGCGTGGTATATACATTTGAAAGCATGCTAGCTTTTGCTGGCAATTTCTTATAGAAAAGCTAGTTAAATTAATAAAAGTGAGTAAAGATAACTTTCCCTAATGATTGTGAATTTAGGTAAGTGAGTGAGAGAATTAAGCGAATTATGATCTTTGCAAGAGGAAATTGGTCCATCTTAAATATGTAAAAGAATTCGTAGTCAACTATCGACATCTTTTTATGAATTCGTACCTGTTTAAATAAAACAAATTTTTACGGATTTTATCGCGTTTAATTTTAAGTATTTATAACCCGACGTTTCGAGCGCTTTTTTTATCAAATCTGATGTAATGGTTGGGATGATCTAGAACATAGTCACAGACTGCAGACTTCCTAGAACGACGATGTTTCACGTCAGCTATATGTTCTACCCCGGATTAACTATGACATCAGGACATCTGTCACCTCACTCCTCCCGTGACCATGGGTGCTGTAAAGCGCTCGAAACGTCGGGTTATAACTATTTAAAATTAAACGCGATGAAATCCGTAAAAATTAGTTTTATTTAAATGTGTAGTGTCTACGCCATGCTCAACGCTTTTTTAACTCAAATTATAATAGTTTATATAAAGCCCAAAACTCCACATTGCATTTTGTAACCACTTCCATACATCGCTTCACATAGGACATATCAGCCAATCAGAACCCACCAAACTTATTAATAATAAGAAAGCTTGCCGCCGACTCGCGCTTACTTACACATACCACACTCGCAACTCAAACTGCCTACTGCACACACCTAATAATTTGTAAAGTACTTAATGTAATAAAATATAATTTCCTAAGATTTCATCTTTTTATTGTTCTATCGAGAACATTATTCGCGTAAATAAAAGAAAACACAATTCATACATGTGTTTAGTATAGTTTCATTACTTATGCTAGCGGTCGAAATTCGACGGTAATTGATTCATTTCGTAAGTTTGAACGTTACTGAGGTTTGAGTAATTATTTGTTGGCAACACTTTAAAAATCTTTGGCAATAATCTGTACCAAATCTGTGCGATTGCTTTACCATAGTTTATTAAAGCTTTTGAGATTGGCAGTATAAATGTAAACAAAGTACAGACTATTATGTGTTTGACACTGACAGTGTGAACGTAAATAATGATTTTTTATCTTATTAAATGTATTTATTTTTATTTTTATTTATTTTTTACTCTTTATTGTACACCAATACAAAAATAAAGACTAAGTACTATATTTAAGTTAAGGTACAAAAGGCGGTCTTATCACTGAAAGCGATTTATTCCAGACAACCTTAGCGCAGAGAACTAATACAGCAAAATGAAAAACCAGAAGAACAAAAAGAGGGTGGTGTACACTAAACCATATAAATCTATAAAAAAACACTAGATGATAGCATCTCATATAAAAAGCGACAGGGTAAGGTAAAGGATTAAGAACAAATGGATAAGTGAAAACATGAGTTAAATATTCAAGTAATGAGCTCTAAGCAGGTTTTTGAAGGAAAAGAGGGAATTAGCACGTCGTATGTGCAAAGGTAAGGAATTCCATAAGCGCACAGCTGTGACAGTAAAGTATTTACTAAAGAAAGAAGTGTAGTGCACAGGAGTCCGGAGGGAGAGGTTGACAGAGGAACGAAGAAATTTATCATGGGATACGGAAATATACTCAAAACGATTTTTTAAGTACAGAGGAGTAGATGGGTTGAACAGCACGCAGTACAAAGCAGAAAGTATATGAGTATTCCGGCGAAGTCGGATGGGAAGCCACTTGAGTTGCTTACGAAATTCAGATACATGATCATATTTGCGAAGCCCAAATACGAATCGTAGACACAAGTTTTGAATTCGCTCAAGTTTATTAAGCTGAACTTCTGTAATGTCAAGGTAGCAAATATCAGCATAGTTAAGTATAGGCAAGAGTAGAGACTGTGCAAGCACAACTTTAGTAGCCATAGGAAGATAATTACGTAGTCTCCGTAAGGAACTTAGAGCAGAAAACATTTTTCGACTAACCTCATTAATCTGCGGAGTCCAGGTCAGGAAGGAGTCAAAATATATGCCCAGATTCTTGACCTGACCTGACTTGACCTGACCTTGAATGTAATGTATTTGTAACATATATTACATATAAATTTTAACTGTCGCTTCCTCATCATACAATCATACAACTTTCATTATGTCAAATCTTACACTTCTACGTGCGCGCAATAGTTTCCTCTTCGCGTATTACTATATAGATTATGAAAATAATATATTGCTAACGTTTGACTGTCCACCATGATCATTTCAGATTTTAAAAGTATTTACAACTCACAGGTTGTTTTATTTAGATTTTTTTGAATACACAAAACTAAACATAATATCATATAATTTATCCGTCGTCCGCCGTGTGGTGGCGGCTCCTTTAAAGAATACTACCACTCCATGTCATCCAATGGATCTCGTAAAAGGCGAGTAAGGAATTAAACTGCACTGTGCACCCAACAGCGCATGGTGGCGTTGGACTGCCCACCTATCACACCAAGTGCATTATATTGTTTTGGTGAAACGTGGATTGTGGCAGTCATCTGTTTTTGCAGTGAGTGCCCAGTCTCTGACTACCCTTTATGGGATACAGTTGTGATCTTATGTATGTATATAATTTATCTATTTCATTAAGTATGTATTGGTTTTAGGATGCCTATGCACTGCCAGTTATTTTTCCGTAAAGAAAAAGTGTGCAAATACCACAGTTTTACCGGCTTAGACGATTCTGAAGTTAGTGTAATTACAAGGAAAATGACACTTAGGAACCAATATCATGTACGTGAGCGCCGTGCGATGCTACAAAACTTTCCAATGCAAGTTCTGGGTGACATCGCGACTGTTATGTACCAGTAGTGTACAAATATTATTGAGTTTCGGTCTAAAGGGCACTGAAAGCTATTGTAATTACTGGGCATATGAGATTTAAGAACTGATGTCTCTTGTAGACGGACGTAATGTGGTGCCACACAGAAATGTTCTGGGTTTGCACACAGCATTTGTTATGGGCGGGTGTTTTATTTGCCATCATGTGAATGTTTTGCTCGTCTCCTTAAGCTATAAAAAGGCATGGACTTGACCAACACGTAAATGGTTTGTTTGTTTAACGACGTTTTCAGGTCTGGTTGTGTTGTGCACGTGAAATTTACCACTGTAAAACGTACCCACGATGCAGTAGAAATATTGAGGGGCTTTGTTTTTTTTTAAAAAAGACAGAAAGAAAGTCTTAAAAATAGTCACTATGTTTTTTAGTCGAAAAATGTTATTAATAACTATAGACGCCATTACAGAATACCAGCTTAACAATAAAGTAGCAGTATATCGCTGGTAGAGCCGTGGTAGCTCAGGGTCTAGGCGCTCGCTTTAAATTTCATAGTACGCGAGTGACCTGGGTTCGATTCCCGGTGCCGGCACCACTAAAATTGTTAATTGCAATTTTAAGTGCTGATTTACCACGTGCTCGGCGGTGAAGGAAAACATCGTGAGGAAACCTGCATGTCTGAGGAATAAAAAATATTTCGAAGACATGTGAAGTCCGCCAACCCGCATTGGAGCAGCGTGGCGGATTCTTCCTAGCTCCAAAACCCTCTCAGAAATGAGAGGAGGCCTGTTCTCAGTAGTGGGACATTTATAGGCTGAAACTTTACTTTACTTTATATCGCTGGTATCGCACAGTAAATGAAGAAATTCGGAGATTCCATTATTCATTTCAAGGATGAAAACGTACCTTTATTTTTATTATTTATTGAGGATAATTGTGAGTGTACAAGGGCTACATCAACCCCTTGAACACTGACTGAAACCAACTGAGCACGCAATTTTAAACACCATTATAATGAGCTTTAGTTATCTAATTGGGATCTACTGAATATTCAACTGAAATTATTAAATATTTGATAATTATTTAGGAAAATATTTATGAAAATATTATATACCAATATCGAGACTAATATAATATATATTTCAGTTTATAGACTTCTCAGCAGATGTTAGATATTATATTTATTACTAATTACTAATTTGATAATTACTGCTCGACTAACTTTATTATGCAATTAAGCACTAAATCAGCGAACACTAATATAATCTGCATTTGATTACATTACTGTTCACGAAATTAAGGTCAAAACAAATACATTAAGCATTTAGTTTAAAAACATAGTATTCCGAAAACAATTGGAGGCAAAAATGGAGGCGGCTATGGAGATAAAAAAAATGTTAAAAAAATTACTTTTATCAGAACTTCTCTTCGAACTCCATAATGTATGATTCCGCTAGGTTTATTTCTTCAAGAGAGCCAAAAATAGTATCTATATATTAAACGTGAGGAGACAGCTTTTTACCCTTTTTAAGCACATTGCGCGCACGAAAGAGTGCGAGATTTGGCATATTTAAAGTTTGTATCGAGAAGAAGCGAGAACGCTAAAATAAAATACACTAAATCGAATAAAATAAAACATTCATTTTTAATGTTCATACTGATAGTGTCAAACACATAATAGTCTGTGGTCAAATAGTCCCACAGAGTAGAGATTCTTGCCATAGAATTTTAAAATGTTGCTAACAAATAATTACTCGGTTAAGTCATGTTCGATACATAAGATAACGCACTTTTTTAAATCTGTGAAAATAATTATTGGTAAACGGTCAGTTATATTGATACTATATTTTGTGTGTACAAAAAACTCACGAAAGTCTTTATATGTACAATGATGGAGACACGTATGGAAATATATGCAGCAAAACGGTCAGAAGCAAGTACTACATCATCCGTTTCATATCTTCGCTCATAAGGCTTCCATGTTTTGTGTATAATACTGGACATTAAATAACCGTGTGGTAGCGGCTTAAGACAATCTACCACCCCATCTCATCTCGTGGGTGTTGTAAAAGTCGACACAGGGAAAAAACTAAAACCAGAAGATGGAATTCCTGGAACATAAGAATAAATAAACTGCGGTTGACCACCCGCAACTATGGCAAATCCCCCAAAATGAGAGCTACTAAATTTTGCAGCAATCTAGGTGGGAGGCCTATGTTCAGCAGTGGCAGAGGATGAAATAATGATGATGATGATGATGAATCAATTAGTTATTTTGTTTTATAAACGCACTGACGTGACTTATATAAAATTTAATTTGATGAACAGAGTAAGTCATACAAAATACACAGAATACACTTTTGACAATGCTGATTCTTAGAATTATCAATCTACCTGGCGTTAACATGTCCGTAATCTACATAACTAATTTAAAATTACCCTTTGGCCGGGTTTTCACTTAATCCGATTATACGTGTAGAAACAATATCCTTAGCTGTCATCTAAAGGACGAATCCGCTTAAGTAAGTGGAAACTATATGTTAATATTATGAACGATTATTCAAAATATTACGTTATTAACTTTTATTAGAAGAGCAGACAGAAATATAATATAGCAATAATTTTTTTATTCGTTAATTTTAACTTTATTAATTTATCTATTCATCATGTTATTTTTTAAAAAGACGTTGCTCTACACTAGATGCTTTTACTGGTGATAGGATTCTTATGCAGGAATCCGTCTGGGTAAGTACCATCGCAGTTCCAGTCTGCCGTGAAGCAGTAGTGTGCAAACATTACTGTCTTTCGGTCGGAAAGGCACTGAGAGCTGGTGTAATTACTGGACATGCAATACGTCACAGTGTGATGCCTTACAGTAATGGTCTAGGTGTCACATATTCATTATGGGCAGACCTTGCATTTACTATCAGTTGAACCATTTACCCGTCTCTCCATCGTATTCCTCATGCATCGTGAGTGCATTTACAGACATACTAAATTGCACATGCATAGAAACCCAAACCCAAAAAAAACTATCTATTGGTAATTTAAATATTTTTTCGGTACGGGAATTGCAGCCGCAGCGCAGAAGCCAGTCACTTAGTTACTGCGCCAACCGAGCAGACAATTGTAGTAAATATGACTTTTTGTCATATTTACTACACAGTTAAAATTTAAAAAATTACAAGCCATTTTGAATTTCTTTACTATAAGACTACGAAGCATAAAGGTAAGGGACACTAACTTTGTGTACCGAAATGTGTCCTTTAAAGTAAGTGTTAAGAAAGGGAATAAAAGTTGTAAGAAAAAATATACAATACTCAAAAATGTGCGTAAAACCTGCAGAAGTGTCACTGATTGATAGATAGATAGATAAATCGTTTAGATAGATAGATAAATCGTTTATTTGGTCACTACAACACAGATACAATTTACACATACAAATAAACAATAAACAATATCAAGAAGAAAAAAGTAGGTGATTTTAAAGAAACAAAGACATCTCAGATAGCGTGTGCTGCAGTGACACAAAAAGGCCATAGCTCAGTGCATCTTTGCTCAATGAACAAGCACTGATTTTCAGCTATAACCCAGAGGGTAAAAAATAAATAAATAAATATGATGCATGTTTAAAGTGTATATTGTTGATGGTGTTTTTGTTAATATAAAAACGCAGTGTATATAACAAGCGATATATTTAGATATAAGGATCATGAGCATAGTTTAATACTTACAGGAAAATACTACAAAAGAATCTGCAATTATAAATAAATTATTAAATATAATAGGTAAGTAATATGTGCTTGTAAAATGCGAGTAATGTGTAATGCATATTCCCTCCCAACACCGCCACCTACGAGAAATGCTTAGGAATACCTAGCTTTTGTTTTTCGAGCAAATAACATTTAAAAAACTTTTTAAAAGTATATATTGTGTTTATGTTTCTTAGTGGGGGTGGTATATTGTTCCAGCATTTCGTCGCTTGGTAGCGGAAACTGCCCTTAAAAGCCACGGTTTTGTGTGAGTGATATGCGAGTTGTGAACGGATGTATCTGGTACTGTATCTACTACCAAAATGAGAGAATTTAAGTTTGGAGTATAAATAATCGGGTTTCTTAAACTTGATGACTCCGAACAGCAAGCTTCCAAGATGTAATTGCCTACGTGATTCCATGTTCAACATAGAGGCTTTGTTTAAATGTGGTGAAATGTGACTGCGTGACGGAATGTCATAGCAAAACCTATAACAAGCATTCTGAACCCTTTGTATCATGCGTCTTGTTCTTTCAAGCAGGCGCGGACCAAAGATAACGTCTCCATAATTGAGCCTAGACAATATAAGCGACTCGCATAGTGCAATCCTAACCTCAGTACAGAGGAGATATCGTATTTTGTAAATTATTTTGAGCCGATAAAAGCAAGAACGTACCAAGTTCATCACATGTGTCTCGAAACGTAAACAGCTGTCAAATGTAATACCTAAATTCCTAGCTTCATCTACACGGTGGATATCTTGACCCATTATTTTCACGACAGGATTATTGTTTAAAATTTTTGCTATCTGAGTTTTAGTGCCTATTATTATATATTTAGATTTCAGGGGGTTAAGCATAAGTGAATTCCTCTCTGACCACTCCGCTATTCTGTTCAGATCTTCATTCATTTTTGACACTGCCTGACAGATGTTGCTAGGGACATCGGATATATATAGCTGAACGTCATCTGCGTAGCAGTGGAATTTGCAATGACTAATCACTTCTGCAAGATCTGTTGCATAAATAATAAATAATAGTGGTCCTAGAAGAGAACCTTGTGGTACGCCGCGATCTACTGTTAGCGGATCAGAAAAAGAGTTGGAGCCATTATCCCTCAGCAACTTAACCAACTGAGAACGATTGCTTAAATAGCTATCAAACCACTTAACCGACTGACAATCCAGACCATAGTAAGATAACTTAGCTAATAGGAGGTTAGTATTTATACTATCGAATGCACGAGAAAAGTCAAGAAGTGTAAGAATTGTCCCACGTCCTACATCTTGTTCAGCAAGAATATTATCGACTACATCCAACAGAGTTGTCATAGTTCCGCGACCCTTCCGAAAGCCGGACTGAAACAAGGGCAAGATATTGTTAACTTCCATATAACTACTTAACTGGGTATAGACGGCCTTTTCTAATACTTTAGACAAAAAAGGTAGGATGCTTATTGGCCTTAGGTCTTTAAGTTCGGTAGGATTGTCATTTTTAGGTAATGGGGTGACCAGCGCTTCCTTCCACTTGCATGGAACAGTAGCTGTTCGAATAGACTCGTTTATAATAGCCGTTATGGCTGTTAAAGTGCGTGGACTCCATCACATCCTAGAGAGTTCGATTTTATGGAAGTTATATACTTTAATACATCATGCTTATCGACTACTTTCAACTGAAAAATGTTATTACTATATTTATAGAATTCATAAAAAGTTAACTGTGAAATTGTAACTTTATGGTCATAAGGAATATTTAAAAAATGAGCATTAATGATATTTGGGTTATCAAAGCAAGCTGGGAGGACATCACTTTTACCGGGATTTACTAAAATTTTTTGCTTTAAATTTTTCCAAAATGATTTACTATTGTCGATTTGAGAATTTAAATGACAATTAAAATAAGCTCTCTTTTCACTGGCAATACTAGTTTCAACCAATTTTTTGAGTTCCTTAAAATATATTTTATCATCATCTGAATTAGACTTTTTGTACTTCTCGTAAGCGATGTTGCGCTCGTTTATCATGAGCTTACAGATATCAGTTACCCAAGGAAGTGCGTTTTTATAATTTATTCTAAAAGTTTTGATCGGAGCAAATTTGTCAAAAAGAGTTAATAGCAGAAAATTGAATCTATCAACCATGTTATCAACACCAGATGTTCCGGAAACTGACTCCCAATCCATAGCGTTTAGCTCTTTGTCAAACTCATTTAAGTCGATATTTTTGATCGGTCTTAAGCTGACAGTTATGGGGTGCAGTTTGACCCTTTTCAACTGCAGCTCAACATTGATCATAGCATGACCAAAAGAAGCCGTTATTTTATTAACAGCAACATTCCTAACATTTGCGTTGGTGCACACTAGATCAATAAGCGTCTCATTATCAGCCGAGAAATGAGTTGGTTCCGTAACTATCTGGCTTAGGTCCATATGTTGGAGAAAACATGTAAATTTAATTACGTTACTATTAGAGATATTTAGTAAATCAATGTTGAAGTCACCAAGCAAGACAATGTAATCGTATTTCGAAAAGTATGCAACCGATTCAGTCAAAGCATCAATAAATGTGTCAATGTTTACCCACTGTGGCCTGTAGGCCGTTCCTATCGCCAGGTCATACCCATTTATACGCATCGATAGCCACATTTGTTCGATGTCTGCATCTGGGTTCCTAACAACGCGTGCTCGGAGGTCCCGTTTAACATAAAAGCCAACCCCACCACCTCTACCGCCCCGCATATATTGCGGGCGAGGTCTACTTCTCAGTCTGTAACTAGGCACGGCTGGCGCGCACGCTTCCTCACCCGGACGCAACCAAGTCTCGTTAATCGCAACAATGTCTGCGTTAAAACGACTCATTGCGAAAAGAAAATCGTCATGACCAGTGTTTAGTGAGCCTGCATTGTACAATCCTAACTTAAGGTACTTATTACTTGGAGCCATTTATGAGTAAGTGTAAATAAAAACTGAAAAACGTCATAATTTGATATATTGTCATGATAATGATATTAATTAAGCAGCTAGCAATGAAATATATTGTGAAATATGTATAAAAATATGTGTCATGCATTAATAGTATAGATATAATATGGTCGAGATGTAAGTTTTGAGTCACTGCAGCACAGCACGTTGTTGAAATATAGGCCAATTTTAAAGAAAATAATAAAGAAACAGTTATAACTATATGAAAAACAGCAATAAAAACATAAATTAAAAAAGACACCCATACATGTCTTGCGAGTTGGATAAACTCCAATAATGAAGACATAACTTCGATAACAATTGCATTTAAGAATACAAAAACACCAAAAAATAAAGAAAGTACAAGTACATATACAGTTAAGAAAATGTTCAAAATACTCGTAATGATTAATTTCAAAATATTACTTCTTATCAATGGACCCAACAATATTCTGCCCAAAAACCCTTTCGATATCAGTATCCGTGCGAATACGATATTTTGGAGCGTCCGGACCATGATGCTGCCGCACGAATATGCGGCCGTCCCGGGTCCACACGTACCGCCAGCCACTTCGTACACCTAGCTCACGCGCGCGCCGGAATAACAAACGGTTGACTCTGGTAAGCCGCTCGTTAATGTAGAAACGACGCGGTGGGCCAGGCAGTCCCGCACCCTCGGTGGTGGCGCCACGACGCACTCGTGCACCCTGCAGTAACTGGTCCCGCAGTGCGCGCCGCGACAACCGCACCACGATGAGGCGAGGTCGCGCATCAGGCGCTGTACCAGCTGGGTTTACTGGTGGTCCCACACGCGTCACGCTCACTAGGTCCTCCTCAGCAAGATTGACTCCTACCTTGGCTGCAAGTGTTATGGCAATATGCGACAAACTCTCTCCCTTTTGTTCGGGAACACAAGAAATCTCCACGTCGTTAAGTAAAAGTTCTTGGTCCCGCTCACTGAGCTCTGTTTTTAGCTGTTCAATCGAGAGCATTAACGCAGAGTGTGCGTGCTCCGCAGGTGGTGTCGCTTCAACTCGACGCTCCATGGAATCCATGCGCACTGCCAACTGGTCTATGCGTCTGTCACACTCGTCTACTCTGGATGTTAGTGTGGACATGTTGTTGTTTAACAGCTCCATCTGTATGCGTGCAGCACTTAGCTCTTGCCTGAACAACCGCATCTCCGAAATCAATGCACGAAAGTCGCACTCCTCATAACGTTGTGGTGTAGAATTAACGGATTTAGGAGAGTGCAAATTTGTTGTTACCTTAACAGGTTGTTCTTTAGACTTAGTAAGCGTCGACTGTGCGACAGACTTACCCTGCTGCTCCTTAGTGCTCATTACCGCTGCTCCACGACGAACCGTAACTCCATCGAACGCCGCACGGATAGGGGTGTTGCAGTTGTTACCAACTTTAGGCTGTTTACTTAAACACAGTGCGCACTTCCACGCATTCTTATGTTCAGACGTCATGGCATTCAAAAAACGTTGCTCTGACACATTAGCACAAACTAGGTCATAAGCTTGTGTGCAGAGACTGCAAATTAAGTAATTTGAACCAACGACATTGCCCATGCATCCCGCGCACTTTACAATCATTAAAACTTCTTCCGACATTATTGTCTAAAAATATGAAATTAGAACACACTACTACGAGATGAATGTTCCGCGTTTACACCACTGTGCCGTTAAGTTACTTCGTTAACTTTTATAATTTTACGACTTCACAACACATACGAGTATAACTTTATGCAAACACCGTTTTAACAAAAATATAAGTACTTTTTACAAATTAAATAAAAAGAATAAGCGCATTAAAAATATATACACTGAGAGTTAACAAAAACACGTCTGTCTATTTTAACCGCTCAAACTACCCTCCCTTTGATTGATTGCGCGTGCATAGACTAATAAACGGACTACTTTTTTATTTCATCACTTTATCACCTATTTAAATAAAGTTCTCACACATATTATATATCCTCATATAGGTTCATATAAATTATTCTAACCAAAAACTTTTAGCTTCTGAGATTATCATATAAGTGGCATGAATCTACGCTGCGATAGATAGTCGATAATAGGTGGTTGTCAACAGGGTTATTTTCGTTTAGGTTGTTTTTTTATAATTTCGTTCATAGTTGTGTGATATTCAGATTAGGTCTAATCCTTATATCACCAAAAGTAGGAGGAAGTAGGAAAGCTTAAAAAAAATGATCTCATTCGTTATTCAGTCATGTGACATTTTCTAGCAGAATGACATTCGCATATAGCAAATTTATAACATTGCACTAGACTAGAGGCTTTTAAATTCTTATATGAAATCTACATACTCATATCTTCAGTAAGCTGCCTAATGCGGGTGCGACCGCCTTTAGCGAGAACCGCACAGAATGCTAATAGGTTTCGATAACAATCGGTGGTGTGATAAGGCTGTCTAATTTCGCAGTGATTTATGGAGAGTAATAAGACTTTGCAAACTAACGAATGATTGGTTCGAACCTCTTTTATGATTGAATTTTAGAGCCTCATTTATAGCGGTCAGTTTTATGTTCTGCTACTTTAAAAATATTTTTTTTTTAGTATTACTGTTCTGTAAAAGCATGATTTTATACCATTATGCTCCGTAGTCCAATAGGAAAGAAGTTCAAAACGGCGTCGACTTTTATAAAAATTTTACAAATGTTTCCTTTTTTAAGATTACTGTAATACTCAGATATCGATTTTGAAAGAACTCGGTCATTGGATTGAGCAAAAAAATTCAAAATGGCGTCGACTTTTTAAATTTTTTCAAATGTTTTCTTTTTTAAGCTTACTGTAATGAATGATGCTGTGACATGTAATTTTCTGTATAAATGACCATAACTTCTAAAGCAATTGTGTTTCAATTTCAAATTTGAAACGCGTTTATTTTGTCACCAACAATTATGTATTTCCCGCCATTTCGTATTTGCGTATATTTTACAGATGCGTCAAAAATTAAAAATATATACATATAAAGTGTTTAATTACTTTATGGACTGGGACGTTACATTTAACAGACAAGACAGGAAACACTTTAAAAAATTAAACAAATTTTAGTAATTGTAATTTATTTAACTGTCTATTACTTACTACTTAGTAAAGTTTATGTGTGTTTATAAAGTCAGCCGTTCCGTTCCAAATCCAGTCTCCTTAATCAGTATCTGCCGAAAAGTGATGGAAGACTGGTTATTCATCATCATCATTTCATCATATCACTATTCCACTGCTGAATATAGTTCTCCCCACACATTCTATCATCTGGGGGGGGGGGGGGGGGGGATTTTGTCTTAGTTGCCAGTATTCCTTTGGATGTTTCAGGAAGATACTGCTGCCCGTCTCCTGGTTTTAATTATTACCACTGTCGACTTTTACGACACCCACAGGATTACGCCGCTATCACACGACACTGATTATTAAATGTTCCTATCTACTTGAAAAGCTTATTGCAATGTTTGACAGTTCTAGTATTTATTTTTTATCGACTACTGGACAGTCGTTTACTTTTTGCCAGTGTCAAATTAGCATATATTAGATCCTACCAATAAAAACACTACTGACTCGTTTCGAGTTACCGCCAAAAGTTCTGACTGTGTTGTTTCTCTTCATTGGTCCCACAGAGATTATTGATTGATCCGTATAAGAACAGGATAACAATAATTCTATTTATTTATTTAATTTATTTCATTAGGTAACCAACAAGAATTACAACATAAAATAATTGAACGTTGAACGACTCACGTGTATCATTAATTAAAGATCCACAATACAAAAACAAAAGAAGACAACAAAATTAATTACTTATCATGAATTACATTCTATAGTTTTTGTTGCATAGATGTTTTATGCATTACTCATCATCACTCACAGACGCTGCATCGCCAGGGACGCATTTCAGAAATGTCGTCGTCGTCGTTTCAGCCTATCAATAGTCCACTGCTGAACATGGGCCTCCCCATAGATTGCCACAAAAGTTTGTAGCTCTCGTTTTGGGGGGATTTTGCCATAGTTGCCACGCTTGGCAGACGGGTTGGCAACCGCAGTTTATTTATTCAGATGTTCCAGCAAGATGCTGCTGCCCATCTCCTGGTTTTCATTTTCCCTCTGTCGACTTTTACGACACCCACGGGATGAAATGGGGTGGTAGATTCTCTTAGGCCGCTACCACACGGTATTCAGTAATGTAGGCATGCCCAAAACCTACAAAACTCTCTCGACCTCACCGGCAGGTCTCACAGGAGTGACAAGTCAATACGTGTGGTACCGGGTCGGTTGCAGGACCTGACTCGAGTCTGACGGAGGTACCTTTCCGGGTTTTTTCCAAGTTTTCCTTCTCTGAGTATAGTGCCAGCACTGGAGATCCTGATATTATTCTGCACAAACAAAGGCCGTCAGTACCATACCTTAGTCGCCTCTTACGACACCTCGGTAGGAAAGAGGTAGGTGCTGTTCTACTCTGCCGGACACCCAACATATATAAATATGCATTACTACAATTATGAATATATACATACATTGAAAACATTTTCGTTTCTTGACAAAATAGTTTTTTCGTCTTCGACGTTTACATTGTAATTATTTAAATTAGAATAAAAACTACACAGTTCTGCCAACACTCAGCCAACAGAACAGTTTGAATAAGTTTAGTTAGATAGATGCCGTAATTCATGCTGTAATGATTTTTAACGATTTGTATTAAAGTGATTTTATCCTTTTAATTACTTTATATTGTTTAGTGTACTTTTTAATTAACAACTTAAATAACTAAATTAACGTCAAAATAAAATGCTTAAGCATTTTAAATCATGGAAATAATACTAATTGCCTATAAGCTATTTTGCTAATGACAGTGCTATTTTTAAAGTTGCTGGAATGTAATTAAATGTATTGTTTTCTATAACGTATTTAATGGCAAAAGGATAACTACTAACCTCATTATTAACTTGAACGTCGAACAGCAATATCCAAATATTGATAAAACAAAAATTTAATACAGTTTATTTCAAAATGTCTTCAGTGAATAAACATACGCCTCCATGTCGTTCGGAATTCGTAAGTTTGTTCTTTATGTAATTTAATCAACCTACTATTATTATAGAAATATTGTATCAAATCATTCTACCAATTTTGTAAAAATTTCTCTTTATGTATTTGCATGCACGCTACTTGTCAATAACGGAGCTGTTTACAGTCAGAACCGGAGCGAATATTTATTTTACTATTTTTATTTTAATGTTTTTTGGTTTACCATTGTGTTTCTCGACCATAGTCATCATAAGGTTGTATCATTGATTGTTCCTCATGTGAAGAAAAATACAATCAAAATTAAAATAGCCGAAGCTTCACGCTATAATATCAGCTATGTGTCAGTGAAAAGTCCCGTCAAAATCGGTCCAGCCGTTTCAGAGATTAGCCGGAACAAACGGACAGATAGACAGACAAAATGTTTAAAAATTGTTTTTTTTTTCTTTTAAGTGCCGTATATCACCGAGTCTCTGTATAAGCGCTGAGTAAATAGCTGTTATTTTGTTGTTGTTTGTATTCCATTTTATTAAAAACTTTTCTTTGTTTGCAGGTAAACAAATGGCTATCGGACCATGAAAAATACTTCTCTTATTGTCGGTTACATGTTAGAGAATATCAAGAACCAAATTCAAACATATTCCAGCTTCCCCACTTTGTTCAAGCTCCATACAGAATTTCTCCATTAAATCCTAACCCAAGAAATAAAATCAAAAACTCACGTTGTCAGCAATATCTAATTTAATTGAAGCTGAACAATCAAGCTGAAGCAAAATTAAAGATATACATACATTTCTGTGATCATTTAATCAGCAAGTATTTTATTTTTTAATAAATGCAATTTTATTTTTTAATTAATTTTTATTTATTTTTTATTTTTTAATTAATTTTATTTTATATTTATTGATAAGCTACAAATTTTTTTCGTACATAGACTTACCAACCCCACCATTTGAATGTATTTGATAGTTTTATATAAATTTAATGGTTGTACATAACTTAAATTGTCACTAAGGGGGCGTCCATTAATTGCGTGAAGCGTTTGGGCGGGGTCGAGCCGAATCTCACCCAATCTCACGTGGGGGAGAGTGGAGGGTCAAGTTTTTTTCCGCAAGAAACTGTATTTGCGTGAGAACTGGGTAAATTAAAACATGTTTCTGTACTAAAAAATAGCTAAATCCTTCACAATAATATTTACCGCTGTATTGCGAACGCCACAAAGAAGCATAGGAGCCCCTTGATTTAATGAATAAGTTTCTCACTGTCACTGTAGTCGTTCTTAGTAGTTTAAAAAAAAATATACAGGATCATTCGTAATGTTCTATACATCCCGGCATGCTGGGCTTAGGGACAATGTGTATTTGAGCCAAAAAATATAATGAGCCTCGTAGCGTGATACCTGTAGGAGATATATCGACTTAAAGAATTAGCATAAAACTCATAGGTCTTATATCACTACCCTCTTATACAGCTCATCGAGGCAATTAACTCATAAATTTAATTGGGCGTTTTTCCATTGAACTGCCATCGAAAGAACTCTCAAGTACTAGGATAACATGAAGATTAAGGAAATCTGTTGCGAAGTAAATCTGTTAGTATGGCGCCGTAGTAGGGTAACATAAATTAAATGGAGAAGAAAACGTATTTTGAATTTATCGGGTTCGGGGCAACGACTTTGTGAGTTAGGGTCGCGTAAAGTTTTACAAAACACATAATTTTAAAGTTGTGTATGGACATTTTTAGTTTTCAATTTTGTCATTAAAGCTTCACCGTTGTGTTTTTCACATCAAAGTAGCGTGGGTAGGTGCCGGGATGTTATGCCAATTATATGAATAAAGATGTATAATTAAAATATTGTTTTTTAAGCCCCAATTAACGTACACGTAACGTTACACTAAAAACGTGCAATTTCAAAAACCTCACGTGAGTTTGCGGGGGGAGGGGGAAATAAAATGAACAATTAATAGAGCTTAAGTAGTATGGCGGCGGCTGAAGAGAATCTACCACCCGATCTCATCCCGTGGGTGTCGTTCGACAGAGGGAAAATTGATATCAGAATATGAATAAATAACCTGCGTTAGCCAGCCCGCTTGCAAAGCGCGGCCACTAAGGCAAAATCCCCCCAAAATGAGTACAATTTTTTTGGCAATCTAAGGGGGAGATCTTTATTCAGCAGTTGACTAGTGATAGACTGAAGTGATGATAATGATGATGATGAGAGCTTGCAACAATTTTTCACAAGAAAATAATCACACATACCAGTTTCAGTGTAACAAAAATAATGTTGGGTCAGTTATTAAATAGTTCGAATGTTCAATCGTTACTTATCTACCGAAACAGTACCTATATAAAAAGGTTGTTTTTTTCTTTTTAGTAAATGTATTAGTCCTCCCGTTACCAAAAGCGCTCGAAACGTCGGGTTACAAGTAGTTAAAATTAAACGCGATAGAATCCGTAACATTAGTAAAAGTAAAAAAGTAAGGTTTCAGCCTATAAATGTCCCACTGCTGAGCACAGGCCTCCTCTCATTTCTGAGTGAGTTTTTAGAGCAAGGAAGAATCCGCCACGCTGCTCCAATGCGGGGACTGCACATGTCTTCGAAATATTTTTTATTTCTCAGACATGCAGGTTTCCTCACGATGTTTTCCTTCACCGCCGAGCACGTGGTAAATCAGCACTTAAAATTGCAATTAACAATTTTAGTGGTGCCGGCACCGGGAATCGAAACCAGGACACTCGCGTACTATGAAATTTAAAGCGAGCACCTAGCCCCTGAGCTACCACGGCGTAACATTAGTTTTATTTAAATGTACCATTAACCCGAAAATAACAATTAAGAGTATTTGAAACAAAGTTGTGTGCCATCGGTTTTGCCGCCACTCAAATTAAGCTCGCAGCGTGGTGTTCAACGAGCCGTGATCAAGATTCTGTGTTTTGTGAAAGTTTATCCATTACTTAAGTCTTCAAGGCGGAGAGGCATAAATATGAATATGTAAGTATATAATTAAGTATGTTTAATGTGACTGCTTTATAAATTTTACATGAAATCTGTGCCTTTAGAATTTAATTCTACGTAACGTTCACGCTGAATTGAATATAATTGTTCCTGTCTTATCATCATCATCGGAGTTAAGCAATGTCGGGTGCTGTTATTATGGCGAAATATTCCGATTACTGTCGGAAGCTATCAACTGCGTAGGAGATTACAGTACTATAAGTGTTTAGCGAACACAGAGGCACTTTCTATCTATATTCTAACCTACCCGCGCTAGATGTAACGCTCATGCGATAAGATCAAAGAGAGGCTAGGGTGCAATGTCAGACAAAAGAACAATCACAATATAACAGACCCGAAAATCTA
This sequence comes from Luehdorfia chinensis, assembly GCA_019845155.1. Classification (NCBI taxonomy): domain Eukaryota; kingdom Metazoa; phylum Arthropoda; class Insecta; order Lepidoptera; family Papilionidae; genus Luehdorfia; species Luehdorfia chinensis. The sequence continues at coordinate 4,674,262 of JAHVAK010000234.1, read as the reverse complement.
CAAATTATTGTGGGTCTTTGAACAATTGTTGGCTCCGCCTGGGATTCAATCCCAAGACCCGCGGCGTAGAAGTCAGGTCTTTTGACTACTGTGCCAATTAGATTGTTGATGAATGTCTTCCCATCTTGGGAAGGGAGATTTCCAGAAACACAATCTCGTAGAAAGTCTTTATTACTTTTGAGTGGCATTGCTTATGATAGACTCGTAAATAACGTACTTATTAAAACAAATACTATTAATGTGACTTCTTGGTTGATATTTGGGCACTGCGACAACTTTTGAATACGATCAGTTGCGCAGGAGATATTATACTACCAGAAGTGTACGCGCAAATCCAAAGGCACTCACTGATCCTCATTTACTGGTGCCTAAGTTTTTGGTTTTAAAGGTAATGTGATAACATCTGGTGTATAGGCATGTGCATTGATCACTACGTAGTCGACCATTAGCACTACTTCCAGAATGTTATTTAGTGTAAAACGTGTTTTTTTAAATGATAATTATCTTTGTGCTTATGCCCAAGAAGGTCAAGGGCTAAGTAGAATCTAAGGATTTCTCTGGTATTGTGGGAGCGTTTCGATAACCTTTAAGTTTTCTTCGGGCTATTTTGATGTTTCCATAAAAGAACGAAAGTCATACGGTTGAGTATTATTCTATAAAAATAATGGAGGTAAGGAATAACAAAAGAGCTTCGGATAACGTTATTCGAAAAACAAAGAGAGGACAGCTATATTAATCCACTAAATTTTAGAAACCAAAGCGTCTTACACAAAGATGTTTAATATTACGACACAAAAATAGACTCGCGATTTAATTTCCGGCTTTTTAAGAAATAGCGATGCCCCAGCATTTATTATAAAATAAAATCCAATAATAAAATATTTAAGCACAAATAGAATTATCAAAACCGACTAAGATTGTTTCAAAAGATTTATCAATTCAACCCTGAGAAATGAAATGGAATATAAATGTATAAAGTTGTAAATGTTTAATTTCGAAACGAATAAAGTAAGGGAATTAGCAAATTTCGGCTTAGAAAGTACTTTAAACCAAACTAAAAGCCTTCTTATCTATTGAAATTGTTTTGGAATCCGATTAGAAAATGAGTTTTTTTTTGTTATTGGATAAAGTGATGAATAGCCGTGTGGTAGCGGCTTAAGAGAATCTACCACCCCATCTCATCCCGTGGGTGTCGTAAAAGTCGACAGAGGGAAAATGAAAACCAGGAGATGGGCAGCAGCATCTTGCTGGAACATCTGAAAAATTAAACTGCGGTTGCCAACCCGTCTGCCAAGCGCGGCAACTATGGCAAAATCCCCTCAAAACGATAGCTACAAACTTTTGTGGTAATCTATGGGGGAGGCCTATGTTCAGCAGTGGACTATTGATAGGCTGAAACGACGAAAGTGATGAAACGAGCAAAACGTTCTTTTCGTTTTTTTCGTTCGTTCGTTACCTTTTGGTAAGTGCAACGTCTGCCCATTACAAATTCTGTGACACCCAGAAAATTTCTGTGTGACAATACACTGTGCCCATGACCCTGAGACATAAGTTCTTAATTCTCATATGCCCAGTGATTATGGATTACTAGATATAGTATAGAACTAGTACTAAATTTCCAAATTATAAGATATCCTTATTTTTGATTGCCAATTAAATTTAAATTTAAAAATGTAACACATCAAATCTAATAATGTTCGCAAAACTCCGTGGATTATGACATAAAGAGGAAGTTAGTATATTAAACAAATTTTACAGGAATGTCGTATTCTGTGGCAACTGGTGGTGGTACTGGTGGTAGGATTTCTAATGCAGGAATCCGTCTAGTACCACCCCAGGGCCAGTTGTTCTGCCGTGAAGCAGTAGTGCGCAATCATTAGTGTGTTTCGGTTTAAAGGGCACTGAGAGCTAGCGTAATCACTAGGCATAGGAAACTTAAAAACTGATATCTCAGGGTGACGAGCGCAGTGTGGTGTCACACAGAAATATTCAGGGTGACACAGCGTTTGTTATAGGCAGACGTTGCACTTACCATTAGGTAAACGGTTTTGCTAGTTTCATCACTTTATCGAATGAAAAAAAAATTGGTTATGCAGCTGACCGCGTACAATGCTTGCTGCTCGAATTTCGATACTCGCACGCACACACACACGTCCAACCGTATATAATAGATAGAGACAGAGAGAAAGATGAGGGAAATGTAGCCCGAGAGGGCATACCGTTTTTTCTTTACATGACGACTTCCGCCAGTTCACTTTACGTTAAGGCGCGTAAAAAAAACTTCGTTCCAAAAATTGTTACGACGTTCTACTGTTTGAGTTTGAATGGTTTTTGGAGTATATAATTTCGGTGATGTAATTGCTGTTAGCCTTTTTTGGCTTTTACAGCTTCATCGGATACTGTGCTCACGGGCCAGGGGCCCGCGTGCCAGGTTTGGTTTGACCCAAACATAAATAAATAAATAAACTCCTACAAAAACCTCGAAATTCAGACTGTATCGCGTTCGCTGCGTGCTTGCGCGATTTAGAATATCTCAATACGATTTTAAGTCGTCTAATGACCGTCCGAGGGAGGCTGCGGGCCTCCATTCGGACTGTCGACTTGTGTGTCGGTAACTCTGGGCGGTGAGAACCGCCCTGGAACACGGGTGTATCGTGTGTACGCGGTGTGATTGTCGACTGCTGCGCGCCGCTCTCTACGGCGGTCGCGCGTCGTGGTGCGTGTTATATTAAAGCTATTAACTGTGTGTACAGTGTAGCCTGGATCGTGACTGACCGTATCGTGGTCAGGGAGTGCTGAGACATCCGTGTCGTCTAGCACGTTTCGCGGGCGACGTTTGCGTTCGGTCGCGTTTCTATCTGGTCGGTAATTTGCTGCTTTAACCACCAGTGGGTTTGGATGAACCGCGGCTTTTTCGAAAAACCGCCGTGATAATGCTCTGAAGTGTTCAGAGATTAAGGGCATTTCACAGTCGCTGTGAAGATCTACGTTGCGTTGGTACCAACCGGCTCCGGTGGCAGTTCGCAAGAATCGATTTTAAACGCTCTGTAACTTCTTTAATTGATTGCCCGTCGCGTGAGCGAAAGCGACGCAAGCATAGGCCATTACGGGTCTTATGCAAGTCTTATAGAGGCGAAGTTTGTGTCTTAAGCACATTTTGCTTGAAGAGCAAGTTAGTGGATATGGTTTTTGGAGTCAATGTTGTACGTAGACATGGAAACATCGAAAATTAGTGTCATACGCATAACGATTTGCATAATGAGCCATTGGGATAGCCTGCCACTCAGGTCATTAACAAAAAACTGCGAGTAGTGAAAGCTGATCCATCATCATAAATAACCACAGTACCAGAAGCACGGTTTTGTGTCAGCATACCTACAATATTAACTCATTTGAGCCCAATGGACCATAACAAAAAACAAAAAAAAATTGGTAGCTTACGAATTCACTGATATGCAGAAAAGAAACGGGATGCATTTTGTTGATTCATTGACATAAATATGAAGAAATTTTGGACCAAAACATCACGTTTAAACATCCATAGCTGACCTCAGCAGTGACGCAACCACAATGCCCTATAAAACCTTACTCGCAGCAAGTTGATGTTCTGTGATGAACAGTTTGGTGTCGATGTCACTCATTATACATAAGTCATCCTCAATAACTGTGTGTGAGCTACTGCTTAAAAAAAACGCAATGATATATTACATTTTGTTTGTATTTCTCAACGTATTTGAAAATGTTCATAAATATCAACGATTTAATAGTTAATTATTGAAAGAACTTCTTTAATTATTGTTCTGTAATATATTTATTATTTTAAAAAATACGATTAACTTACTGGTGGTAGGATTCCTATGCAGGAATCCGTCTAGGTAGGTACCACCCCAGGGCCAGTTATTCTACCGTGAAGCAGTAGTGTGCAAGCATTACTGTGTTTCGGTTTGAAGGTCACTGTGCGAGCGTAATCACTGGGCGTTTGGGACTGATGTCTCAGGGTGACGGGCGCAGTGTGGAGTCACACAGAAATATTCTGGGTGACACAACATTTGTTGTGGGCGGACGTTACACTTACCATCAGGTGAACGTTCTGCTCGTTTCGTCGTGACTTTAAATATTAATATTACGCGTGTTTTATTGTGAAAAATGCCGTTTAAATTATTAATGGATTTATTTTTAAGCTAACGGAGAGCGCATTAAATTTCAATTAATGGAAATATGTTAAAACTCAGTACCGTACTTTTACATTAAATATAATCTGTGATATTTAATGTAAAAGTTTTATACACGTTAATGCATAATTTGTTATTAACAGAAAAAAAAATGGGTGTATTAATTAATTAACATGATACATGTTTATGGATTACTTAAAATATATTTTATTTTGTTATTGCATTTTGTTGGTTAACTTAAGATCTTAAAAAATAAAGTAGTAGTAACAACTTATTAATGCCCCATCCCTCTTTTTGGTGATTGTTTTTTGAGTTGGAAAGACTCCGCCACGCTACTACGGGCGAAGTTCGTATCTTCGGAATGTTATTTGTTTGTCAGCCATGTTTCCTCACGGTGTGTTTTCTTTCATCGCCGAGCAGATTGTAAATGAGAACTTAAAAATGCATTTAACAATTTGAGTGGTACCAGCACCCGGAATCGAGCCTGGTTTATATGCGTTCTTAGAAATTTAACAGAGAAATTTAAGAAATTTAGGCAGACGCAGTGGTCTAAGTCTAAGATCTTTAATATAAACTTAAATGTGAGTATAAAATGAGCATATGCATACGACCCCAATGTGTAGCAAAAGTAGCATACTGCCGGGTTGCCCTTGTGTAGATGTGCGACGAAATAAGTTGATCACTCAAAGAAAAATACACATCTAGCTTCCCTTTTCTTCAATGTACTTCATCTGCCAAACTTTCTTTAGCCGAGACTTTAAAACTGAAAACTTAAATATATTTATATTTCTAAATACGCCCATAAAATAATTATGACCCAGGTAAGCAATAATTCTGAAATTATATTACACCTATACTTTACTACAGATTCTTTACTACGGCAACGATTTTAAATATTTTTTTTTAAAGAATAAAGGAAAGCAATTTCTTTTTCTAATTAAATAAGGAAATTAAACTGTCTGGATTAAGGTTTTAAGCTTAATGGAAAAAATCTTGGCGGGTATAATTTTCACAACGGTCTTGATTAAAATACCTTTGTCAGGCTGCAAAGTAGGCGACAAGTATTTTTTAAGATTGCTACGAAATTACTGTGTATATTATTAGGTAAATAATAAACTTTTTTGAGCCCCATTTTTACATTTATAATGATTTTTCTGTACTACAAACAAAATTACACAATTAGATCACGACTCTTACCCATTGGGGTAGGCCACAACTTTCCACTTGCTACGATCCTGACACATATCTTTCGCTTCATTTACTTTCATGAGCGTTTTCATACAAGCTCTCGGTTGCGAGCACTTTCGACGTTTCCTTTCCATAAAAGTATTTCGAAATATTCTTTCCATCTCTTTAGAACGCATTCCTCTCCTATCACAATACTTCCACCCTGGTTTCTAATTCTGTCTAGTAGTCTAGTAATCTCTTATAGATTTCCGGAAGAAGTTGATATTGTTTCGAATCTCCTATCAAATTCCTCAAATCAAACCTTCTATCGAATTCATCTCTTTTTGTCTTTCCTTTTGCCACACCATTTTAGATTAATAATACAGTTTATAATTACACATTATTATTAAAATTTGAGTTTGAGAAATGTGTCTATGGTATCTTTTTGCGTTAAATTCATTCAAAGAGCTTCATAAAATAACATTTTATGAAACTCATTTTTTTAACGTAAATCGCCTAAGCGTCTCGGACTCTTCTTTCTTCCATTGGTGCAGAGTAATATGCACATATATATCTACGTGGCCATCTACTACACTGTAGTCTTGCAGTCACTTGTATACTTCATCATAATTTCTTCAGTTTAGATATTTCTGAAGGTAATATAGTATTATGGTAACAAATATCCAGTGACAGCGTCGCATTTACTAACCAGTTCCACAAAATTATTTATAATATTTACCGACCGATAAACTAACAAATGCTTCAATCACAATATAATACAGAATAGTCTTTTGTTATTTTTTTGTGAGTGAAAATAAAATTAAGAGATAACACTGGCAAGCATTAGCTATGTATATACATTTTTGTGGATTTTCCGCAACATAAAAATAAACCATTACGATAGATAGCTATCATAGTAAATGTACTTTACTATTATTTTTATAAGAACTATCACAATACGGATGGTTGAAGAATATCTGAGTCCCTTTGTGTACGTTATAAGTTTATTTAAGCAACATGACAAAGTTACGTAGAGCGTGGCGTGTTTTTGTATCGTAAAAGCCTGCCTGTTGGTATTAGTGTTTAAAAAGCTTTTTCAGGTAGACTTTCTCCGTTCGAAGTTTTAGTACGTGTAAAACTTAGCGTTCATATAGAAATTTGGGTTTCATAAGTGCATATTGTTTTAAGAAACCTCCGTTCCTTGGATCCGCGGCTTCGTCCGCGTGGGCTTTATGGTTTTTTTTTAAACATGTTATAAAAAATGTCTAAGTATGAACATACATCCTACTTATTTAAACAAAACTATTCATAGTTAACCCGGAGTACCTTCAGCTTTTAATTATTATTTTTAATTCGATCTACGCAGAAAGAGCTTACTGTGTCTTAAAGCCTTGCAGTGGTATGCTTGGTTTTTGATTTAATTTTATTAATAATAGGGTCCGAAGCCGGTGGTAGTACCTAAACATATTCCCTATTGAAATTAGCATGTTTTTTAATTTCAATAGCCTCGCGAATAATCCTTGGTAGGAATCTCGCAAGGATTTGTGGTTTATCAAATCTGATGTAATGGTTGGGATAATCCAGAACATGGTCACAGACTGCTCACCACTCAGAGAACACACAAGAGCACACACGAAGGATTCATGCCATTTTGTCAGTGAGATTAAAGACCTGCATCTTACCGACAATGAAACTATGGTCAGTTTTGATGTCCAGTCGCTATTCACATGCCTACCGGTAGAAGACTGCATCTCAATTGTATATTCTGATCAGACTAAAAATAATAATTAAAAGCTGAAGGTACTCCGGGTTTACTATGACATCATGACATCTGTCACCTCAGTCCTCCCGTGACAATAGGTGCTGTAAAGCGCGCGAAACGTCGGGTTATTAATAATTTAAATAAAAAGCGTTAAAATCCGTAAAAATAGTTTTATTTAAATATGTAGTATACGCGTAAATAGTATAAGAAACTGTTATATATCCTTCTTGTTAGAGAGTCAATGAAAATAGTGCTCTGTGAAATCTTATATTTCTAAGTCCGATTGTCAATTAGTCGTTTCCAATATACAACATAGTTGGCGGCCTGTTACAAAGTTTTCAATAAACAAGGATTCTGCTCCCTATTCCCCTAGATGACGTTCTGTAATAAATTATCGAAAAAATGTTTTGTGAAACAAACACGATAAAATATAGTCTAAGTTGATTCCAAAGTTATTATCTATACCTGTGTGAAATTCATGTCAATAGCTTTAGTAGTAGTTATCGTACAGACAATAAAAAAAAGTACTTCGCTGTATATTTTTGTAGGAGAAAGGGACGAGAGGAGCGAAATATTCATCTAGTGTTTAGTGCGACGTATGCTCAAAACTAATGCCGTGTCACCCGAAAACATTTCTGCTGCTGCTGCCGGTCTTCTACGACGACGTTGAAGCGCCGTGTAGGTACGGGCCTCGAGGCGAACCTCTTTGCCCGAGCAATCATCGCGGGGGGGCACTGCTCCCCCCGGTCTTGGGTACCGCTTTTGCGGATTTGTGGGAAGGGTGAATGCTGCAGTGAAGATTAATATATACATACTAAACATTATACATAAACATAATGGTTGCTGCAGCATTCACGGACATTTAGAAGAAAAGATAAGATAAGTGGAAGGACAGTAGGTATACGACAAACTCGACGACCAAGGAGCGAGACGCCCGCTCGAACGAGCAAGACGCCCTGCCGGAAACGAGCAAGCGATGTGCCCGTCGGAGCGAGCGAACAAAACAACGATGGCCGGAGCTTGAAGTTGCGTAAGAGTGCTGCGTTGATCCACTAATATAGCAGACCAACGCAACATAATCGCATTACCAATTTAAGAAGAAAAATTGTCCTGAACTTAAATATACATACTATATAAAAACACATAGAGTATAAGACGTCACATAAATATATTATTTTAAAGACATCTATTCAGGACTATTGGAACCAGAATTACACAGATAAATAATTAGTTTTATGCAGCCTTGCTACGCAAGAGTTGCGGGAAACGAAAAAATTGGATAAAAATTATGTATAAAAGTGGTGTAGGCAGAATTCTACAACCACTGAAGAAAAATTGCTATAGGAAAAATTAACTTGCTGAGAACACAAATCAACGAAGCTAAAGGAATTATACACCGTGGTGCGTCGTCACGGGCGTTCCCCTGCGGTCGTCGGGCCTGCCGCTCGACTCTGGCCCCCTTGGGCGGTCGGCGGCGGCAGTAACAACTCGCGCGGGAGCGGTCGCCCTTCTGGTGGTCTGGCATGAAGGGGCGCAAAGCCGCACAGATGGTCGTGCGGCCCATTGTCGGCTCTGTCGAATAGCCGACGCGCCACCCGGGTAACGAATTCGATGATGGTTTTGATATTGAGGTCCCGGGCTATGACGTCATTTCTGACGTAGCGACCTGCTCCTACGATTGTTCGTAGCGCGAGGTTCTGCTGGGCTTGGATTCTTTTACGCTGCGTTGCCGAGGTCAGTGCGTACCAGGCAGGTGCAGCGTAAGTAAGTCTGGAGCGGACGTAGGTTTTATAGACGGCCATCTTAACCCGGGTCGGCAGGTGTGACGCCAGTACTGGCCGGAGGACCGCTCGCGCGCCCCTGGTATTGCGGATTAACAAATCCACGTTCGGTACCATGCGCAGCGAGCGGTCAATGATGCACTCTAGGTATTTGACGGCCGTCGACCACTCTACGTCCTGCCCGCAGAGCCGGAGTGTTGTCCTCTTGAGAGGCCGGAGAGTGATAAGGGCGGTAGTTTTGTCTACATTGACAACAGTCCGCCACTTATTTAGTCACTCCGGCAGTAGGTCCAGCAGCCGTTGCAACTTGCTAATGGCAAGTTCGGCCCGACGAGACGACGCAAAATAGGCGCTGTCATCTGCAAACAGCGCCAACATGACATCTTCTGCACCCTCCTGGAGGCGACCTTCCAGTGTGGGGATGTCATCGGTGTATGCCGCGTACAGAATTGGAGATAGGCAGCCGCCCTGAGGTACTCCTGCTTGTATGGATCGTGTTGCCGAGCTAGCTCCCTCGACACATACGTAGAATTTCCGCCCATCGAGATACGACGCTATAAGCCGCACTATCGCTTGAGGCAGTGTAGAGTTGGTGATGAGTTTGAAAATCAGCCCGTCGTGCCACACCCGGTCAAAGGCCTTCTCTATATCGAGAAAAACCCCCGCCGTCTGTCGGCCGCGCTTCTTCTCAGCCGACATGTAGTGTAGCACGCGGGTTAGTTGAGTTGTTGTGGAGTGGCCGCTGCGAAACCCGTGTTGCTCAGCCGTAGCGGTATGCACGGGCGAGTTCGTCTCAGCAAGAGCCGCTCGAACAGCTTGGCGATGTGCGGCAACAGCGTGATAGGTCGGTAGCTCGATGGGTGGCGCCGATCCTTACCAGCTTTCGGCAACACGATCACCTTACCTGTCTTCCATACAGTAGGAAAGTGTCCTGTTCGGAGCACCCCGTTGAACAGCCGTGCCATGGTGACAATAGCTCTCCTTGGCAGCTGTTTGATGGCGGCATTAGTGATCCCGTCATTCCCGGGCGCCTTCCGCACCGGGAGTCGACGCATAGCCCTCTTAACCTCCGCCGGGGAGATAAAGACATCACCCGGTAGAGGCGAGACAGCGTCGGACAGGAGCTCTTGTACGCGGCTTTCAACAACGCTATAGTGCTCTATAAGATTGGCATCCTTGGGGTTGGGACTGAAGACTTCTTCCAGATGTTCCGCTAGTACTTCAGCCCGGTCGATGGCCTCGTAACAACGTCCGCCGTCTTTGTTGAACAACGGGCAGACGGGAGTTTTTGTCCGAGAGAGTGCGCGATTGAGTTGGTAGAGCGACGTGCGATCATCGCCTGCCGCATCTATCCGTTGCTCCCACTGCACCCCTCTGTGGTTGCGTGCCTCTTCTGACACCCTCTCGGACAGGCTGTTGAGCTCGCTTTTGACCCTAGGGCATCTTGTGCGGGCCCAGAGCTTCCGGAGTGCGCGCTTCTTATTTAACATGGCGCGCAGCGATGGAGGTAGCTGCTCTCGGCTTCCTGAAGGTGGTATAGTTGTGGAGGCCGCAGTGTTAGCCTCCGCTATTGTGGTGTTGAATATTGTGGCTGCGGCCTCTACGTCTTCCGCTGTGTGTAGGGGTCCGCCGAGAGTCAGGTTCGCGAGGGCTTTCTGGTATACGCCCCAGTTGGTTTTCGTCCTGGGTGCTCTGGGCAGGATAGCTCCTGTTACGAGGCCCAGTGTCAGTAATATAGGGAGGTGCGACGTATTCACTTCATGAAGCACCTCTATGTCGACCGGGTAATCCCACTTGTGGCATAGCACGATGTCCAGCACGTCCGGACTGCAGTTAACACGGAAGGGGTGGTGTGTGGGTTCATCTGGCCCTCGCACCATATAATCCCCTTCCTCAGCGTCGTCGTAGAGCTCTCTACCTGCTACGTTGGTGACTCTAGATCCCCAAGCCGGGTGTTTAGCGTTGAAGTCACCCGCTATGATAGCAGGGGAGCTTCCGTCGAATATTGTCCGGACGTCGGAGGGATGAAAGCGTCCGCCGGGAGGGCGGTAAGCTGCGTAAATCCGAAAATCCTTCCCGGCTGTGCTAAGCCTGATGCCAATCGAGCGTGTTGAAATAAATCCCGGCAAGTCGAGTTCTTCGTGTATTAAGTCCCTACGCACTAGCACCACCGTACCTCTATACGGTATTCCTAGTGGGGAGACTTCGTCGCGCCGATACACGAAAAAATTCGGTACTCTAAATGTCAATCCCGGCTTCAATTTCGACTCGCCCAATAATATAATCTGTATATTATAAGTTTGGGCGAGGAGGCGCAGCTCTGCAGCTCGAGACTGCACTCCGCCGGGATTCCAGTACATCACTTTTAGGCCGGTGTACGCCATTGGAACGATAATAGCTGGGTGAGGGCCCCAGCGAGGGCTTCTGATGGATTTGAACCCGCCGAGAGGGCGGTTAGGACGTCGGACAATAACTGAATTAACATCGTAACGATATTCTCGTTGACGTTAATAGTTATATTCCCGCTCCCTCTGTGCGAGAGGGGCTGTTGTTGTCGACGTTGCCTTTGTTGCTGTGGGTGTGATTGTGTGGTAGGCTGTTGTTGTGCTCTCGGCAGGGTTTTCGGGCCCCCTGTCTGGCGATTGGTAATTGTTATTTTAAAACCACCCGTTTCCGTGCCTCTTACCGAACGTTTATGTTCCGTGGGCACTGTGTGCTGCGTCCGGTCGATAGTCGCAGCATCGTAGGTTCGAGTCCTCGGTCGTACGGTTCGTCCATCTTGTTGGTCGTCCTGTCTTGCGAGACTCGCCATTAGCGGTGTGGATGATGGCGGTTGTCGCCTAGGTTTGCGTTTTCTGCCCCTGCGCTTCTTCCTTATGGGCACCTGTGGCGGCGCCTCTAGGTTTGCAAGGGCTCTTTGGGTCGCTTTGGGTTTGTTCAGTCGGCGCGCTGGTTGTGGGGGCGCCTCAGTTGCAACTCTACTAGATGTTGTTGCAGTAGAGTGTGGCAGTTGTGGCAATTGTGGCAATGGTAGTTGTGGTGCAGGTTGTCATCTGCCCCTGGGCACGGTGATCCATCCTTCCGCATCCATACGACTAGGTCCTGCGATCGGCGCTTGCGCAGGCCTCCTAGCTGTCGGATGTTCCGGTAGCGGTGCTGGCAGCTGGATCCCACGCTTCCGGGCTTCCCTCTTGAGCACCGGGCAACGACGGTCGTTAGCAGTGTGGTTCCGTGCACAGTTCGCACACTTAGGTTCGGCGTCTCTAGCTTTGTCGCAGTTTGCGGCGAAATGTTCGCCTGCGCAGCGAACGCATTTGATGGGCCGGTAACAGGTAGCCGACGCGTGCCCAAACGCTTGGCACCTGTGGCACTGCGCCGGTCCCGTTTTTCCTTTCCATCCTTCGATGGTAACTCCGGGCATGTAGAGTAACTCCGTTACTGCATACAGTCTGTTTAATTCGTACTGGTTGAGGTGGTCCAGCTGCACGTGGAAGAAGCATCCAGGTCGACCCCTTCTCGGTGGTATTGCTCTAGCAAACCTCACCGGGAAGCCTAGTGCCTTGAGTGCCTCCACTATGAGTCCTGGCTCTGTGTCAACAGGTAGGCCTCTTATGCCTACTTTGGTTGGTAATTCGTTCGCCGGGGTGTAGCAAAACCAGGATAGTGCGGGGTCCTCCTTGGCGAGGTCAGTGAGGTACCTCTGCACCGTCCTGTACTCCTCCGGGCTCTGCGGAATAAACCGCACGCCTTTTCCGAAAGGTCGTGCGTTGGGGGCGTGGCCTAATTTAGCTCGCAGAGTCTCGAAATGCCTAACCCAATTAGGCAGGCATTCGACGACCAGAGGCGGATACGTAGCCGTAGGCCTCTCGGGAACTTGCTGCTGCTGCTCTTGTTGTTGACGAGGGGAAGGCTGCACTCCTCCTCGCTGGTTTCCGGGAGTCACGCTTCTAGGTGCAGCACGTGGTGTTGCTGCCCTCTCCGCATAACTCGCCATTGAAATATTGGCGATATCTTCGCCTTCGCTCTCCCTTGAACGGGGTGCGGGGGCGCAGGCGGGGGTGAGGGGGGAACGAGTTCCGACTTGACGATCCAGTGATCTGTATGTCGTCGAATTCCAGCCGAAATTCTCTTCGCCTCCATGTTGGTGAATTAGAGCTTCAACATCAATACGGTGATGAGGTGATGAATCCCTGGATCGGTCAGAAGTGATGTACCTTGATCCAGTGTGAGGTGAGGGGGAGCGGGGGGGGGCAATGTGTACCCTCCTCCCCTCCTGTGTCCCCGATGTAGATGGTACCGGCGGGGGTGAGGGGGGCGGGGACGTATAAATTACGACCCGCTGCTTCTTTTCGTAATAGGCGTCCTCTGTCTCCGGCGGTGTGTGCTTGGGCGCCGTTTTGACACCGCGAGTGGGTGCGGCTTCATTCCCAGGGAGACGCACAGGTCTCGGGGGCATGATGTCGCCTCCTTCGCGGAATCTCATCGGCGTTTGGTCTGTCTGTGTTGATGGTCTAGTAGTAGGTCTCGGGGTCAAGCTACCGGCTGGCAGCACCCTCGAGTTTCCTGACGTGAACATGTCACGCAAGCAGAGCGGATGATTGCATCGCCTCGCTGGCGCACTCTGCGAATTACGCGCTGTTCTCGTGGCTGGTCTTCTTCCTGGTTGGTGGGAGTTTCGGATCCGGAATGCTCCTGGTCCCTAACCTCCTGGTTGTCCTTGTTCGCGTCCATGCTTGTGAGTTTTCTTGAGTGCCCAATGGGCCGAAGAAACAAAAGAAACAAGAAGGACGTTTGCCTCGTAAGGCACACTATTTACCCCTTTTTGACAAAAAAGGGCGTAGATAGTGCTGTGATTTGCGATCTGTGAGACGTTAGGCACAGATAGTTACTGACACACAGTAGCGCAAAAATGCCGAAAGTTCCGAGGTGATGCAGTTTCCCGCGCAAGCGTAGGTTGCTGCTGTTCACCCTAGTTCTAACGGCGCAATGGTATACTCTGCGCACTGCCGTCAACGAGTGCACGCTCAAATCGTCCGAAGCCCACCGACTTACGTACTTAGTTATTTATAAAAACAACAAAGCAGCGCAAGCGATGTTCAACGACCGACGAGTAGGCACACAAGGCTGACGAGCAGATACACGGTAACACACACTGCAAGGTGTCCTGAGTACGTGGCCGGGGAGACGTCTCGACGCCTTGGTAAAGGCGGAGTGCGTCGTCCGACGGGTGCCGTGAAAGTTCTTTCGAGAGAAAAAAGTTTCGATCGCACCGCTACACGAACCCGGGACTATCCGAAAACTCGAGGCCAGTACGACGTTCTTAACGTAAAGCGGAGCGAACTCAACGCTAGACGGAAATTCGTCGACCGGCGGGTGTCAGAGGGGCTAAGTTCTCGACCCGGGGGGAGAAAGTAGTTCCAGATTACACCACAACTCAAGTATCAGATCATATGTTCATCATTTCATAAGTGCATATTGTTTTAAGAAACCTCCGTTCCTTGGATCCGCGGCTTCGTCCGCGTGGGCTTTATGGTTTTTTTTAAACATGTTATAAAAAATGTCTATGTATGAACATACATCCTACTTATTTAAATAAAACTATTCATAGTTAACCCGGAGTACCTTCAGCTTTTAATTATTATTTTTAATCCGATCTACGCAGAAAGAGCTCACTGTGTCTTAAAGCCTTGCAGTGGTATGCTTGGTTTTTGATTTAATTGTATTAATAATAGGGTCCGAAGCCGGTGGTAGTACCTAAACATATTCCCTATTGAAATTAGCATGTTTTTTAATTTCAATAGCCTCGCGAATAATCCTTGGTAGGAATCTCGCAAGGATTTGTTGTTTATCAAATCTGATGTTATGGTTGGGATGATCCAGAACATGGTCACAGACTGCTCACCACTCAGAGAACACACAAGAGCACACACGAAGGATTCATGCCATTTTGTCAGTGAGATTAAAGACCTGCATCTTACCGACAATGAAACTATGGTCAGTTTTGATGTCCAGTCGCTATTCACATGCCTACCGGTAGAAGACTGCATCTCAATTGTATATTCTGATCAGACTAAAAATAATAATTAAAAGCTGAAGGTACTCCGGGCTTACTATGACATCATGACATCTGTCACCTCAGTCCTCCCGTGACAATAGGCGCTGTAAAGCGCGCGAAACGTCGGGTTATTAATAATTTAAATAAAAAGCGTTAAAATCCGTAAAAATAGTTTTATTTAAATATGTAGTATACGCGTAAATAGTATAAGAAACTGTTATATATCCTTCTTGTTAGAGAGTCAATGAAAATAGTGCTCTGTGAAATCTTATATTTCTAAGTCCGATTGTCAATTAGTCGTTTCCAATATACAACATAGTTGGCGGCCTGTTACAAAGTTTTTAATAAACAAGGATTCTGCTCCCTATTCCCCTAGATGACGTTCTGTAATAAATTATCGAAAAAATGTTTTGTGAAACAAACACGATAAAATATAGTCTAAGTTGATTCCAAAGTTATTATCTATACCTGTGTGAAATTCATGTCAATAGCTTTAGTAGTAGTTATCGTACAGACAATAAAAAAAAGTACTTCGCTGTATATTTTTGTAGGAGAAAGGGACGAGAGGAACGAAATATTCATCTAGTGTTTAGTGCGACGTATGCTCAAAACTAATGCCGTGTCACCCAAAAACATTTCTGTGTGGAACCACACTGCCCCGTCCTCTTGAGAAATCAGTTCTTAAGTCGATAACTAATATCTAGTGTAATTATTGGGTACATAATGCCCAGTAATTACACTACCTATTAGTTTGCTAGTAGTATTCGTTCTGAGAAATACGGACATAATTTTGCAGGCTTATTTTGAGTTAGGCAAATGCTATGTCACCCAGAATATTCCTCACTGTGCTCGTCACCCTAAGAAATTCTCAAAAGTCACAGTTCTCAAAAGCGTCCGTGGAGCAGTAGTTTACAAAAATTACTGTATTCGGTTTGAAAATCACTGAGGGCTCTTGTAATTGTTGGGCATATGAGACTTAAGAACTGATGTCTAAGGTTGGCGTCATCATGAGAAGGACAATATTATTTATTTATTACATTTTTATTATAATAGAAAATAAATGGTAATACTGTGAGTATTTTTCGATTTGCTTACGTATGACTTCGAGCTATATATTCAAATAACGAATAATATAAATGGCACTAGGAAAATAGTATTATATATAAGCAAACAAACAAACGTATAAGTTACTAGACAGATACAGGACGAAGATGAAATTCACCCGTATGCAGTAGAAGTGCCCCAGATGCATACAAAGCGTTTTGCTTTATTGGTGGTTTCTTATGCACACAGCCAGGAAATTGAATTCTTTGCCGTCTTCTTTCCTGTCTACTAATACAATGTACACATATTCAGTGCAATAGTAAATAGGACATGCTTACTATCTTCGAATTCATCAACGCTTAAACATCGCACACATTGACATATGTCTTTTATTTAGTTATTTATTCTTCATTGTTGACACCTCAGGCTAAACGCTGCAACGGGACCTTCCCGAATGGGTTCTCGCCTTGTCGTGGTGGGAAGGCTTAGTAACCGTGGCTTGGTCACACACGGTGAACCCGGTGGGCCTGTGGTACCAAGCTGACCCAAGGCGTTTGCTCCGAGCTCACTCCGTATGCGAACAGGGGGACTGCTAGGGGGAGCGGTGCGCTGCCCTCCGCAGTCGAGGTGAAGCCGCGAAGGAAGAGAAGTGTAGATGTAGCGTTGCCTCTCTCCCTATTCTCTACGAATTTGGCGGGACCGTACCGTCGATGCGGTGATGGTGGACTGCTGGGGAGAGGAGTGGCGGTGAGTTGCGGCCGCTCGCCATATCTTCGGTAGCCAAGGTGCAGTCGCGGGGGAAGAGGAGTATCGGTGTTGCGTAGCCTCTTTCCTTGTCTCCCGCGACTTTGTAGTCAGCATCGGAGCCAAATCCGCTGCCGGGATTGGGAAGACTGGCGCTTTCGTGTGTAAGTTTCCTGGTCCTGTAGCCTCCGTGTGACGGACTCGGTGGGGTAAAAGTCAACGGAGGGAAAATAAAAACCAGAAGATGGGCAGCAGCATCTTCCTGGAACATCTGAATAAATAAACTGCGGTTGGCAACTCGCCTGCCAAGCGTGCTAATTATGGCAACTGTGGCCTATGTTCAGTAGTGGACTAGTGATAGGCTTAAATGATGATGATGAATGAACTTTTGTTGCAATCTATGGCGGAGGCCTATGTTCAGCAGTCGACTAGTGATAGGCTGAGATAATGATGATGATGATGATTCATCAGGGGATTCCCTGAGGATCCAAATTCACCACTTCTGAAAGCTAAAATCTAGAGTTACCTGGAGGTACATAGGGACCACTTTCTTTTACCTTCGGTAGGATTCCTGGGCAGGAACCCGTTTAGGTAGGTAGGTACCACTGCAGAACCATTACTATGTTTCGATTTGAAGGGCACTGAGACATAGTAATCATTGGATATATGAGACTTAAGAACTGATGTCTCAGGGTGATGAGTGCAATGTCGGTTTACTCAGAAATGTTTTGGGTGACACCACACTGCGCTACTGACTTTTTCATCTAACTGATTATACAACACGTACAAAAAAACATCAAAAAATAAAAAATTATAAAACCTTTACTCATGGATAATATTTTATTTATCAGAGCAATGAATTGGGGTAGACATTGTTTATATACGGAGTGATACAAGCACTGAAATCACTCTATAAGGATTCCAGTGCTTGTCTCAGTGCAAACACCAGGCTTACACAGACTGGTTTAACATCAAAAATTATGTTAGACAAGGATGTGGCTTTACTGCGGCTGTCTAACGTATTTATAGACATTTGCTTGAAAGATTTGAAAGAGAGTGCGTTTGGATTAAGAATTAATGATCTGGACCCTGCATAACTTTATGTGTAGCCGGAACGTATCTTAAAAGGCACGATTGGCTGTACATACAGGAATACTGGTCCCTACAATTATGTATGATAGTGGAAGTTTTTTTTAAGAGTACTTTCAATGCTATGAACATTATTAATATTCTTTGTTTTCTCTTGTCAACCATTCCAACTAAGCTTAAAAGCTTGTGCCAGGAGATTGTTCACGAAACGACAAGATCTAGGGACAAAGATAGAGAACCGCGTGCTGAGGAAGCCTGTAAGGGTCGATGTGGGCGAATGTATCATGGTCAGAAATAAAAAGGCCACGTCAAAAGTACCCGCAATAGACAAGCTTGTCTGAAACGCTAATGAAAGTATGAGAGGCAAAAGATGTGGTCTCTGCCTACCTCATTGGGTGAGAGGTGAGATTCTATGTATGTAGTATTTAATAATATAACAGTGTTTTTTGTTTTGCAAAAGTGTTATTAAAAGTTATGATTCTTCTAATTTCAAATCTGTACAGATGAAAACCAATAAAAGTAAAAAGTAATATTTTAACAGTAACAAATTATTTTACGCTCTTGAAATAAGTGTTATCGGTATTTTAATTTAAATAATAGTAATTTTAAATTGCAGTCGCGTTTGAATTGAACATCTGCGTTACTTGTGGATAGCGCGTTTTATTCACGACGCAGTCGTTTCAACTTGTAATTCAGGGTAAAGATAAATTAGATACAGCTTTTGTATATTTGATAACATTTGCTTTTGTAAAATCCTAAGCTCATTTTATTCCGTCTGAACCAGACGACACTTTTATGTCTAAAATTGTCTAGCTTTTAATTTTTTAATAACATTTCATTAAACGTGGTTTCTACTGTATTGTGCGTTTGGTGCTGTATGGTGCGTTTTTACAGACATAAATTTCCCAACACAACACAACCTCACCCGAAAACCAACAATTGTTTTTCCACATATTATGACCGGGTGGGATTTGAAACCAGGACCCGCGACGTTGATATCGGGTACACTGACCACTACATGTGAACAACTGGAAAAATGCCAGACGCCAAATCAAGCAAAGCTATGACGACAAATTCACCTTTTTTTAACTAAATAATTGTCTAGCAGTATAAAATTACCACGCCGGTGAAAATTATGGAGTGATATGGTTAAGCTAAAACATAATACCATCATAAAGGAGCAGCGTAACGCTTCTGCTGGTTTTTACGGCTAATGACGAGAACCAATGACTTAGTTATTTGCAATGAGACATTCTTTCATAGTCCTTAAGGGCTACACTATTTTATAAATACACATTGATCATTATGATAATGATCAGCAAGCTGAAGTGGCAATAGACCGGTCATATAGTTCGTAGAACTGACAACCGTTGGGAAAGAAAGGTTTTTGAGAGGCAACCTCGTATTGGCAAGCGAAGGCAAAACTCCCACTATATGGAGCGACTGTGGAATGGGCAAGTTTTGTAGCAAACAACAACTCGCACTAATCATAGGCTCATCATGGAACATAGGAACACCCCATTGGGGATTTCCTATGTTCCATTCCACTCCTCAAAGGGGGAGTTCCCATGTAGTAGGCAGAAATGATGATGACTACAAAATTTATTACCATTATATAATATACTCTGCGCAGGTAGCATGTTCTTCTGGTGACTAACGTACCATGCACTGCATCATGAATGTAAGTTCTATTTCTCGTATGTCTCTGAAATACGCATTATAATAACATTAATTAAAATTCTACGTAAAAAATACGGAAAAATCTAATGTGAAAATTATGGAAAAGTGACTTGTTGAACACAAACTAGGATCTAAATATTTATAATTCATTTACATATTTGACGTCCACATTGCTCGGATAGACGCGTGAAGATTGACCAATAAATCTAACCCACCGGTCAGTTTTCTATTGTTCAGACTCTCTAGAAATCAGACTCCGTAACGTTGGATAGTTTCTTAGTGTATCTATTGCACCATACCATAATTATAGTTTACTCATGGATAAAGTGATTGGTTGCCCAGTTAACATTACATCTTTATTAAGATTTATCGTATTATCATAATGTTGTTGTTTTTTAACATAAATAAAGGAAAAAGTTCTCTCCGTGAACATCCGCACTGAAAACATCAAATAATCTGAGTGCTCTTTTGTCATCCTTGTTAACAAAAAAATCATTTTCCTGGTATATTTTTAAACCTCGTAACTTTAAGAATTAATAATCTAGCGGCGCCTTTTTACATAGACAAATATTAAAAAAATCCAAATCTTGCCATTTTTATTACCTAGACAAAGTTGCTTCGTCATTTCAGCCTATCACTAGTCCACTGCTGAACATAGGTCTCCCCCATAGATTGCCAAAAAAATTAGTAGCTCTTATTTTGGGGGGATTTTGCCATAGTTGCCACGCTTGGCAGGCGAGTTGGCAACCGCAGTTTATTTATTCACATGTTCCCGGAAGATGCTGCTGCCCATCTCCTGGTTTTTATTTTCCCTCTGTCGGCATTTACGACACCCACGGGATGAGATGGGGTGGTAGATTCTCTTAAGTCGCTACCACATGGCTTACACGGCGACAAAGTTGCTTACAGACTTTATATTTGATTTTAATTGGACAATGTTATTAAACTAACAAAACGTTCACCCGATGATAAGTGCAACGTGTGCTCAACGTGCTAATAACAATTAATCCTCAGTGATAACACTGGCTCTCAGTACCCTTCAAAACGAAAGAAAGTATTGCAGTCTATTTTCACTTACATTGTCGGCTTTTACAACTCCCATGGGATGTGATGGGGTGGCAGATTTTCTTAGGCCACTACCACACGGCACGGTATGTGTTGTGATTAGTGCGTTTAAAAATACAAATTCCCCAGCTTTACTATAGCTGCTGATGCCTGCGACTTGGTTAGAGAGGAAATAAGTGTTTTAAAATATCACGTGGGAATTATTTGATTTTCAGGAATAAAAAAGATCTTATGTCCGTCTCCAAGATGCAAGCTATCTCTATTCCAAATTTCGTCAAAATCGATTCAGCGGTTGAACCGTGAAATGGTGACAAACAGACAGAGGGACAGTGGGACAGAGGGAGTTACTTTCGCATTCATAATATTGGTATGGATGCGTATCAAATGAAAGCAAGAAAATATCCTATACCAAATATATATACACTTTCACGCTACCATTTTGATTTTAGTTCCATACGTTCAAAACAATGAACAATTAAGCAAATAAAAAATATACTGTAACATACATAAATATAACTTGAATATTCTAAGATATTGCAGTATGGTTTTTTTTATTATTAATAATTCCTTGTTATATATTTTCGTATTTACGTAACGATTAAAAAAAATTCAAAACATTTTTTATATGTCATCATAATATTGCACTAATAATTACACACAAAATAATGAATAAGCATATAATGTATTTTATGTTCATTATGCTTCGCTTATTAATTCATCTTGAGCATTGGGTACAAGAAGCGACTTTCATTCTGATCCGCCCCTTTGTCGTGAGCGTTCATATGTGAAACATTAATTAAACACATTACATTTAGTTTCTGTAATTAAAGCACCTATAATTTCTACATCAAAGGAACCTACTTCTACAATATTATAGAATACTTCGCACTGCTACTCGTATTACAAAACAGTAATAACTCAAAAAGTACTGATCGCTGTTTATTGAGTTTTCTAGTTCAGTAAATCACTCAGTCTATCGAGTCTGTCTCTCGGCCGCGACTAATCTGATTCAAAATTTATTAATTTATAGGTTACATCTTAACAACTTTCAAATACCCTACCTTTAAAAAGTACAAAAGCAAACCATATATCGTCGTAGATTATTGGATTATTTTATAATGTAATACGAACGGGCAGGCTTTTAAGCTATCAAATTCGCAACCGGAAGTAACTGCGTAACGTTACTGAAAATAATTAGTATACTGGTACCATCGTCGAGCTGTTTTAGCTCAGGGACCGAACGCTCGCCTTAAATGTCATAGTATGCGAGTGACCTGAGTTCGATCTCCGGTGCCGGCAATTCTAAAATTTCTATGCAATGTTTACGTGCTGATTTGCCACGTACCCAGCGGTTAAGTAAAACATCGTTAGAAAACCTGCATGTCCGTAGAATAAAAATATTTGGAAGACATGGGAAGTGCGACAACCCGCATTGAAGCAGCGTGGCGGACTCTTCCAACTCCAAAACCCTCTCAAAAATGAAAGGAAGTATGTGCTCAACAGTGAGACATTTATGGGTTGTAACTTTACTAATTGTACATCTTATGAAGCTGTATCTTATGGCTTAGAGAATATCTTTTCTTCTTTAGTAAAAACCAGCCATCGTCTGGAGTCTGTCTAAACTGCTTCCCTTTCAGGGAACCTTTATTCACTAATGCTTATCAATTCCACAAGCTACGGATTTTATCACGTAGAGAAACTCGGAGCAAAGCCCTTTCTATAGCTCGATGAGCGACTCTGAGCTTCCTCATGCAGGCCGCAGTGAAGGACTCTCTCGTCTCTGTTTCGTATGTCATCACTGGCAACAGGCACTGGTTGTACTTGCACTTGCACGCACTTTGATTTCGAGAGGTACACTCGACGAGAAGATGTGACGCAGTTTCCTGAACGCTGCCCAGCAGAGTTGGACCAGTGATTGACTTCTTGGTCGAAGTTGAAGCTACATAGTCGGACATTCTGTTCTAGGTCTACATATTCGCCAAGAACTTCGAGCATAGTCTTGCTAACAACAACTGTTATAGGTGTGACCCATGTCACACCTATAACGGTTGTTGTTAGCAAGACATATATAAGACATATAGCAAGCATATCTAACGGCCATACGTTAGATATGATCTTCGTCTTGTCCATGTTCATTTTAAGACCTACCCGTTGGGAGACACTATTAAGGACATTGAGCATAGTGCCAAGGTCCTCCAGCGATACTGTCATAATGACTATTTCGTTGACAAATCGAAGGTGAGTGATGTATTCGCCATTGATATTAATACCGAATCCATTAGCTTGAAGACATCTTCCGATGCAGCGGTTAAGAGTTTCAGGGATATTACATCGCCCTGTCTTTTTTTTTATTTGATAAAGTGTCGAGACGAGCAAAACGTTTACCTGATGGTAAGTGCAACGTTTGCCCATAACAGATGCTGTGTTACTCAGAATATTTCTGTGTAGCACCACACTGCGCCTGTCACCCTGAGTCATTAGTTCTTAAGTCTCATATGCACAGAGATTACGATAGCTCTCAGTGCCCTTCAGACCGAAACTCAGTAATGTTTGCACACTACTATTTCACGGCAGAATAACTGGCCCTGGGGTGGTACTTATCTATACGGATTCCTGCATAGGCATCCTACCACCAGTACACCTTTTTGCTATTCCGTATCTATAAGCGTACCCACTTAGATATTACATAATATTCAAGTTCTCCGAAAAATTGTAAAATAAAATAAAACTTAACTTAAACTAACTTAACTTAAACTTAAAACCAGGATATGGGTAGCAGCCCCTTTCTGCAACATTTGAAAAAATAAACTGTTGCCAAGCGTGGCTACTATGGCAAAATGACTACTTAAAATTAGAGCTGCGTACTTTTAGGGAAATTTATGAGAAAGGTCTATGTTCGGCAGGGGACTAGTGATATTCTGAAATGATGATGATGATGATGATGATGATGATGATTATCCTTAAGGAAATACGAGCGACTATCTGAACGGTTTTGCAGGAAGTCAGTTGATACTCATGGCTCAGGACCGTTTTTGTGGCAACTCATGGGCAGGCCTATGTTACTGGACTAGTGATAGGCAGAAATAATTATGATGATGATGATGGTGAATATATATTTATCAGTTATAAATGCGAATATGTACAATAATCTTTGTCTGGTAATAATAAATAAAAGTAATTTGTGATAGATAACACAATAAAAATAAATGTAACGGAAATATTATTTGCTACCCTTTTCATGTTTTTCCTTATTTCTTCGTCTTTTATTGTAAATGTATTGTCACACGTATAGATTTCTGCCATATCGCCATTTTATTCTAACATGGTGTTTACAACAAACATATGTTATTTTTTTTTTAACACTAATAAAATTGTACCCCACTTTTTTTGTATTATGTTGTACACACGGGGCCCTATTGAAGTTTCGAGTGAAGAGTTTTTTCTAGAGAAACAGTGATTCACAAGGCTCAATTCTCCACCTTCTTCTAGTACATTTACATTTAATCGTTTAACATTTAGCTTTGCGAATTCAGTACTTTTGTCTTATTGCCGTTTAACGCTTTCTGTCGTTAAAATTTTGAACCTTGCAGTATGGTAGAAGATGAGAAATATAGAGAAAAGGATGATGGGGAAAAAGATTTATGAAAAGAGCGTGAATGGGCAAGCCAGTAAGGGTCAACCTAGGCGAACGTATCACGATCAGATCGATGTCGTATTAAGGAAAAACCACATTAAATGTGCCCACAACCAGGGAGCTTGTACATACAAATATACTTATAATTAAGGAAAATAAAAGTAGAAGAAGCGAAAGATGTTGTTTCTGCCTACCCCGATGGGAGAGAGTCGTGACTCTATGTATGTGCTTTGCTCAAATATAAAGTCAGAAGTTTAAGTATAAAGTCTCTTATACCATAACGATGTAGTTTCCTGATAAGTGTTTCAAGATGAACACGATTAAAAGCCTTAGAAAGATCACAGAAAACATCCAAAGCATCCTGCAGAGTCTTCTAAACATCAAATATCTATATATTAATACATGAAGAGAAAAATTTGTACTTCTTTTTAAGCATATTGCGCGAGTATGAAATTTGGCATAGTTATAGTTGAAGTATATATGGAGACGTATATTGAACTAAATTCAATAAAAAAAGTTCATGAATTATGGTCGGATTTGTAGGCAGTCCTCGTATATTTTTTTCTGTCATGGCTTTTTTCATGTCGGGTACTGAGTTTCTCAAACCTCAATCCCTGTCTCAGTTTGTTTTTCTCAAACGTTTTGGGGTATAATTCTCCTGTCCTGTCCTGGAGACGGACATAGCATACTTTTATTCCGGAAAATCCAAAAGTTCCCATTGTATTTTTAAAACACTTAAATCCACGCAGCTGTCGGTGTGGGTTTCAGTTAGAACTTATATTCACCAATACATCACCTGGACATCGATACTGCCTAAATCAACATTCTAGCGATGCCATTCATCCAGACTTGTCACTCTTGACAATACGTGGTGTACGGTAATCGTTTCACCAGGTTCCCAGAATCATCACCAAAAGATCTTCTCCTACGGCTATTTTCATACATCTCGAAAGTGTACGAATACAAAGTAAGTCAGTGACAATAGGGAATGTTAAACTTGTGATATTTCGTAAACTATATAAGGTAAAAACTAGTAATTCGGGAGTGTAGGTAAGTTTGGTACGTACTCTAGGTGACTGATATTTCAGTAAAAAGTGCCGCGAGTTGCTTCAAGAAAAGGATGTTGAGGCCGTGCCCGCGTTGTTTGTGTGCTCGGCTTGGCTAGAGCACTGATAAGTTGAATTAACTTGTTAAAGAGTTCGTATGTTGACGAAATATTTTTATGTAGGTTACGGCATAAGTTTTCGTGCGGCAATAAAACCGTCCTTAGATGCCTTTTGTTTACTTTGATGGAAGATACATTTCGGGGTCATACTACAGACAAGTATAAATATGATTCACATTTACTGATAGATAGATAGATAGATAGATAGATACTTTATCCATTGCATCACAGCGAAGAATTAACATAAAACAATAAAAAGAAAGAAAATAGTTATAACTAGAAAAACAGGAATATATCATATTATACAAAAAAACAGATAACCAAAAAAAGAAAAGAATAAAAAGAAAAAAAATGTCTTAACATACTAAAGTTGCAACAATTTTTTTTTTACTATACGTGACTGTTTTTGTACTACTGTGTGACGCAACGAATAGGTCTGCGCTTAGTATGAGTTACGGATGCCCGCAACACTGATTTTCAGCACAGCCTCATTATTAATCCCAAGCCGGTAGTGCGCGCTATACTACAGGTTTATTATATATTTATAAAATATTCTTAAAATTATTGTTAGATTAGTGTAAGCGAATTACAATAATAAAAGTAATAGTTAGTCATAATAATAAAAGCAGTTGCTTTGAGTTAATTGTCGTGTAGCTGACACGACAATTAGCTCAAAGCAACATGCTGAGAGGAGAACAAATTAAAGAAGTTGTCTCAAAGTGCTGGAACGATTACAATTAAATACAAGTAGCAGCTATATAGATAATCGTGGTGAAAAACATTAGAAAAATGTGTATAAAGAAATTATCATTATTTTTGAAGACTCAAAAGCAAAATTTTATATTTGAGTCTAAAATTATTAACAGTTTCCACGGTACGAAATGGGAGAGGTAGATTGTTCCATCACTTTGTTGCGTTATATTTGAAGCTACCTCGAAATGCAGCTGAGCAATGAGATGGGAAAACTAATTTATAGGTCGAGGCTCTTGCTCGCTCATCCACTGCAACTTTTCGTGTAAGTACGGAGGCATTTTATTTTTAACAATGCCAAATAACAAAGTAGCAAAATGCTTGTTACCGTAGTTAATCGCAGTCTGTATGACACGAAGGCGTTCCCGAAAATCTGTTACCTTGCATTATTTTTTTTATAATTTTCATCAAACGTTATCTGTTCATGAGTGCTACGAAGAATCCATCCTTGAGAACGATCGAGAGATGGTATTTGCAATTCAGACCTGGCCTGTTTAAACTAAATAAACTCGAAGACAATCCTAGGTCAGCATGTCCAAAGGATGTGGTAACTCTGAAAAACATTGAACTGGTCAGAGAAGCTATTAAGAAGGACCGAAACACTCATCATCATAATTTCAGCCTATCGCTATTCCACCGCTGAACGTAGGCATCCCCATAGATTGCCAAAAAAGTTTGTAGCTCTCATTTTGGGGAGATTTTGCCATAGTTGCCACGCTTGGCTTCGCAGGCGGATTGGCTACTGCAGTTTATTTATTAAGATGTTCCAGGAAGATGCTGCTGCCAATCTTCTGGTTTTGACTTTCAATCTTTCGAATTTTACGACATCCTCGGCATGAGATGTGGTGCTAGATTCTCTTAAGCCCCCACCACACGGCCACACACATTACATACGCCAACAATTAGCATAGACCATAAACCTCTCCGAGCAGAGTATTGGCAGAATTTTAGACGATCATTTACATGTTAGAAAAGTTTGTTCCCTTTTCATAACTCCGAAACTGACGAGCTGCATAAGTTGAGAGTAAAATGTTGCAAATAAATGTTAAACAAATTAAATTCTGGCAAAAATAACTCATCATTACATTTAATTAGATTATTGTAGTACTGAGGAAGTGGTAAACACCGTGACGTCACTTATTATAATAGCGGCACGTGGACAGAGTCGTACAGGACGGAGTTCGGATTGTGCAGGGCGCAGTTGAATTCGAGACACCGACCTGGTAACTCCTTCAAAACCTTTTACCCTAGTTAATTGGTGATTAAGCGTAGTAAAATGAAATTATTACACAAACTGCATTTGAAATTGTTATTCTGCGCATCTACACAATGAACCCTGTACCACCTAATTAAGAGGTTGGCTGCGCTAACCATATATATGAGTTTATGATGAAATAAGAAGTTCATAGATATTTTTTCGCAACGATGCAGAAGAGCATGCGAACTACAAAAAAAAACTACATAGTGTCTTTGTTTATATTTGAAATTCATGTCGTAAAACAATTAATCATTTCTGGTGGTAGGATTCCTATGCAGGAATCCGTCTAGGTAGGAACCACCCCAGGGACAGTTATTCTGCAGTGAAGCAGTGGTTTGCAAATATAACTGTGTTTCGGTTTGAAGGGCACTGTGACCTGGTGTAATCGCTGGACATATGAGACTTAGAAACTGATGTCTCAGGGTGATTGGCGCTATGTATTGTCGCAAGGGAAAATTCTGGGTGACACAGCATTTGCTATGGGCAGACGCTGCATTTACCATCAGGTCAAAGTTTTGCTCGTTTTATCACTTTTTTAAATATTTTTTTTTAACATTTTTATGAACACGATACGATTATTGTAAGTACGATGAATAGTTAGTTTTTCTTTAACTTTACTATCAATACTAGCTCTGACTCTTTTATAAATATCGGGTCCCATATGCATAAAGCTTTTATTTTAATAGCCGATTTTGCTGAAAAGGGGCTATGTGAGTTTACGAATGATTGCGTTACAGCGTTTGGCACAAATTACTTCGATGCGAGAGCAGAATTAAAGTGAATTATAGTGATTTTACAATTCATGACATAATATTGACTAAGAAATCTTAAAAATAATATTTAACGAAAACTTCATTATACTGTCTAAAGCTATCAACTGCGCAGGAGACGATAGAGCCAACAGTGTACGCGACTACATTCAAAACCAGGACTCACGGCGTTGTAATCAGGTACACTGACCACTAGTCCACGCGGTCGTTTAAGTATAGGAAGAATAATTTATCATTCAAAGAGCTTTCAAAGAGCATTTAGTAAAGATTCGTATTTAAAAAAATCAGGAGTTACTTCGAGGAAATCAATTATAATAACAGAAAGGAAATTAATATGCTAAAATCCGCAATGCAATGGTGTAAGAGCACTGCCCGCAATACCAAATTATAATTAAAATAGATTTATACATTACTGGTGTTATTTTTTAAATACCTATAATAGATTTATAACACTGAATGAAACTTATTATGCCTACTAAACGTGTTATAAAATCCGCTATGGGATACTTCAACATAGTTATGTTTTCGTCGTAATCAAAATTTCATATCTACGTCGGTGAAACATCTGAGAATTTATGTACTCGTATATATGGCTGACATTTTCTGTCAAAAATGAGTAATCTCTCTGGAATAAGGCTATAAATGTTCGATAATTTTAATGAATAAGACCGTGATGTAGGTTCACGGTCTTATTCATTAAAATTATCGAAAGATCGAGTACAAAAAAAAAACTTATACACATATTTTACGGTTTCCTCAATAACTAAGCATGTATCGAGGAAACCTGAAGCCGATAGACAAATAACAATATTTACCGCAAATAGGTTTATGGAAGAACGGAAACAAAAGATAGACATGGTCATAAAATAATAATTTTACCATCTACACTAATGCACAAAATTCCTTGTTTTTATGATTGAACGGATGTAACTTAAAATCAGTTTCACAGATTTTGATGATTTTTTTATATGTTCGTTATAAATCCAAAAAGTACTATAGGCTATGATTTATTTGACAATCAGTAATACTCTTTCACGAAGTGGTTCACCAAAAGAACAAACAATATTAATTGATCATTAAACGAACTTAACCGTACTTGAAGTTCAATCACAATTATACGAAGGATTCGTCTGAAGAGATCAGCATTGTAGTTTACATTGTAGTTTTCAATTCCTTATATAGGCTATAATGCCCGAAACGTTATCTAAAAATAAATTTCTAACGACTTAAGAAATAAATTATAACCAAGGCAACGCCGAGTGTTTTTGCTAGTACACAGTACAAGCTGAAGCCGGCGACAACGTCCGCGTGGATTTAGGTTTTTATAAAAATACTGTGGGAACTTTTTGATTTGCCGGAATAAAAAGTACCCTATATCCATTTCAAGGATGCAAGCTATATCTGTTCCGAATTTCGTGAAGATCGGTCTAACGGTTGACCCGTGATAAGGTAACAAACAGAAGTAGAGACAAAGAGAATTACTTTCAATTTACAATATTAGTGTGGATTATAAAACTTACATTATAAATCTTATAACTTACACCAATCACCGACTAGGACCCGGGATCAACTAGTCTTCAAGGATTTCTGACATGATTTTTTATTTTTACGAACCGTTGACCATGTAAGTTGTTCCTTTCGCGTTTACGTTAACTTTTGGGATTACGTTCAATCGACCCTTTATCACGGACGACTTTCTTTACTTAAATGTGAAATAGTATTAAAAGAACATCTTATAATTCATAGACAAAGACCACATAAAAGTGACTTTAGTATTTTTTATTAGATAATTTTAGACTAATAATTCAATCAATTTATCAATTTATCAATAATTGTTTATATAATGAGCAATTATTTTAAGTACGATGAATATGCAACCACAGTGTGTGCTCAGGCGCCGGCTAGCCGTGGAAGCTCAGGTGGCGCTTGCTTAAATTTCATAGTATGCGAGTAACCTGAGTTCGCTCCCCGGTGCTGATAAAGGAGCTGAAAAAAAGAATGGTTTACTACGCAAATGTTGAACATACATACAGTCACGTCTTTATACCACATAGAGGTAGGCAGAGACCACTCACATAGCCCACTTTTCCTCCTTCCACCTTCGCGGGAAACCTGATGTGACTTATGGCGAACTACGTCGCTGCCATTTTTGTAAAAGTCAAAAAATTCTTACTGCCTAGTGCGTTCCCTAGAGCAGTATACTGACAGCATTGCATATTCTGGTACTATTCTGTATGATTAAAGGCTGTCCGTACAACACTTTAGCCGCCGTTTACGACATCTTGTTAGGAAAGAGGTAGGTGCTATTCTGAAGCCGATAGGCGTTCTTCAGAGTAGAAACTCCTTCTTTTAGAGAGTTAGAAACAACTTCAGAGTAAAAATTTATTTAAGAAACGTATAATGTCCGTGTTCGAATTTCACTTGTCGCAGACCATTGCCGAATAGTCTCAAGAATTAACTGCGCAGTAGACATATTAGTGCCACAATTGTGCACGCAGATAAAGGGGCACTCACTCGTCCCAACCTACTAGTGCCCGATGTAACGCTCATGCGATAAGATCGAAGGTAGGCGAGGAGGCGTCATCAGAGACACAAGGACAATCACGACACAACCAGACTCGAAAACCAACAATTTGTATATTTTCACTAGTTGTATCCCGTGATTTCACCCGCGTATAAAAACCGACCCATATCGAAGATATACATATATGTTTCCCTATTTGAATCGGATTTAGGGGTTTTAACGTTTATCAACTTTTTTAAATTATTTTTCTAAAATTAAAGTAACCACTACAATAACAGCTATCTGTCAGTGAAAGTTCCATCAATATCGGCCCAACCGTTTCGGAGATTAGCCGGAACAAACAGACCGACAGACAGGCAAAAATTGTTTTATTCTTATAAGTACTGTATATACTTTCATAACAATGGAGTAAAAAGCAGTTATTTTGTTATTACAAACACACAATTCCATTTTATTTATTTGTATAGATAAGTGTCGGCTCCGACTGGAATTCGATCCCATGACCCGCGCCGTGGTAGTCAAGTACTCTGACCACTAAGTCACGGGGTCGTCGAAAAAATACGGTCTAAAAGGCTATTCAGTATAGCAGTGGGTGTGGGTTACAGACCGCCAGCGAGCTTCTGCGGCTTAACAAAAAAAATTATGACTTCTATGCAGCGGGTCCATGATACTAATCCCAGCTAAAGCCGAGGTGAAAACACAAATGGATGGTTTTCGGGTCTGGTTGTTTTGTGCATGTGTTTGAGTTTGTGAAATGCTTTCACTTTATAAATCTGGTGATAGCACCGTTTTTTTTAATATTTCATATTACCGTGGATAAATGAGCCACGTTAACGTATATTTTTTCATTGAAATCGCAACCCATCTTAGTCTTAATTATATCCTGTTAATCTCGTAACGGCGGTAATTAGCTACTTCTCGAGCTCGTTAAGCATTCAGCAGTATTTAACAATAGATTATTTAAAGAAAAGTATAAAGTGTGTAATATAAAGTATTCCTTGTGCCAAAATTACACAGACTAATATACTTAAGATTTCAAATTAATAGTGTATACTTTCGAAAGATATCTCATCCCAATCATTTCAAAGACCAATTATTTTATTAGAGAATGGAACGAGGCGAGCAAAACGTTCACCTGATGTTAAGTACAGCGTCCGCCCATAGCAAATGTTGTGTCATCCAGATTATTTCTGTGTGGAACCACACTGCGTCCGTCCCTCTAAGACCTCAGTTCTTAAGTCTCACATGCCCTGTGATTACACAAGCTCTTAGTGTCCTTCAGACCGAAACACAGTAATGTTTACACACTACTGCTTCACGGCAGAACAACTGGCCCTGCGGTGGTACCTATAATTTTTGCATTGACACTACATCCGTTTGAAATGGAACACCACTGCCGATACCATATTTTGAACAGTGTGTTCAAGCACAATTCAAATACAATTTTTAAAGAGTGTCAGACGAATGAATGAATTTGTATAACGTATATTCTTTTGTAAATATTTAAGGTGTATATTGTTTTATACTAACGCATCCAATACGTTCCACTACGTAATAAAGGGTTTTTTTATTTAAAAAGAGCAGTAGAGCATAGATCATGACGCTGCTAGAATTATTTGCACTATTACTACCATACTATGGTCCTCTGTAGTGTCCTTCTCCTGTGTAGTGGGTGCGTTTTACGCGAAAAACGCTATTACGCCGAAACGAATTTTAATTATTTAAGTTTGTTTTTGGTGATGAAATACGACCGAAAACCATTATGCGTTGCATTAAATGTGGGTTGTGTGTGCAGCGCATTCAAAAAAATGCCATCCGCGAACTGTCCACCGAATTGCATTATAACATATTTTGATACAATGGGCTGACATTGCCTCAGGTAAATATGAAATACCTTGTTGTCGTTGAAATACTCTTTTTACTTCTTCCTTATTTAGACTCAGTATCAAATAAGCAGAATAAACAGGATTTCGCATCTATTCGCACTGATTGTTATCTATAAGAACATAAACCCATAAAACCATGAGAAATGACACGCTGCGCATGCGCGATGCGAGCGGGACCAACGCGCATGCGCCGCGTGTCATCGAGTTGTGCGACATACTTTGCTTGAAATAGCTTCTCTAGTACGTAGTTAATAATAATTCAATGCAAGTAAATATTAATATAGCACATAAACTAACGTTCTTGTAATTTACCTCTCGCCTCAATTCGTATGCAGTTAATTGATTAGACACAAGTTTAATTAAGGTTAATTTTCTTCAGCATCAAAGCGATACTATATATCACACAGTGAAAGTGCTAATGAAGCAAAACCAACGAGACAGCTTGGCCGCAAACATATTTGCATTGAATGTTGTTGTTCTATTTTGGGTACAAGAAATCACATTCTTGGGGATAATAGTCCCTCGTTGGATGTTTTTTCGGTCGACTACCACTACACTGGTATGTTTACAAATAAATTCGTTAAGTATTTTCAACTAATTTTAAATTGAAACTGATTTAATTGTGCATATTACGTTATTACGTAATGGTATTTTATACTTGACATGATAATTTTTTTTCAGATCAGTCAACAGATATCATCCATATTGGTTACGAGGAGATCGAAGAGTTGAGCAAGATTTACAATGGGCTTCAACTGCAGATAATCTCCAGACCATGCGATTGCACCTCCATAGTTACCAAAATCCCCAGGTCATGTGCACGTAATAAGTGAGAAGTTGAAGAGATTATTAAAATACAGGGTCCGTCTAGGTAGGTATCACCCCAGGGCTAATAATTCTGCCGTGAAGCAGTAGTGTGCAAACATTACTGTGTTTCGGTTTGAAGGGCATCTGTGAGCTAGCGTAATCACTGGGCATGTGAGACTTACGAACTTATGTCTCAGGGTGATGGACACAGTGTCTTGTCACACAGAAATTTTCTGGGTGATACAGCAACTGTTATGGGCAGACGTTACACTTACCATCAGGTGAACGTTTGGCTCGTTTCATCACTTTATTAAATAAAAAAAGAACAAGACTTGGTACCGGTTTCGAAAAACCGGTTACTTTTGGTTAAATTTCGGTTAATACACCGTTTATGAATTAACCGGTTAAAGCATATATTAACCGAAGCTTTTCAGATTATCGATTAAGCTTTTTTAACCGATTATGACACATCCGGTTAATTTGAGATACTGTTTTAACGGTTGACTTATTAGTGTGTCTGTATTATTGATATACGAGAAACCTAAGATACACATTCGACTCAGAAACGTCCAAAAAAACCTATTCATTGTAATTATTCGATTAGGATCAGTTCAGGTGTTCAAGTTTAGTCGTCACAAAACAATGACCTTTGAAATGCCAAATTATTCTATCAAAAATGTATATAAATAAGAGACAGAGGAGGACAGAGATCGTTCGATACGGCCATCCATGAAAATTCCCTTTAACCGGTTAATTTAACGGAACGAAACCGGTTTTGTTATTAACCGGCAAACAGCAACGAAGCCGAAACCTCAACCAATAATAATTTCTGTTTGGGGATAATGACCAAAACCAGTTTGCAAATTTATCCGGTTTCCAAGCCCTGCTCATGAGCCGCTGCTTTAAAGGCAAAGCGGGAAATGAGTGTACAATTAGGATATTTTTAGCTTATAAATACCTTTGGACATTGTCATTTGTTACTATAATTTATATGGAAATATCTCTTATAAATTTGATACTTACCCGAAAGTTCTTTATTTATTTTTATAGTGTTTATATTTTAATGATTGTACATTTAAAGATGTTGGTAATTTCTTGACAATTTCGTAAAAACACTTTTAGTGATTCCTCGGACAGCTGCAAAAATAATTATCGTACTAAAATTATTAATCAAAATTGTTTGTTATTGTATTTATTGGATAATTTAATTAGAACGATCGTTTATAGTGTATCTTTCCCAAGTTTTTGTTGACGTTGGGAAAACAAAACAAGCAATTTCCCCTATCGAAAACAATCCAAACATCTTGTTTATAACAATCTAATTCGAGGGAAATAATTATGTTATAGATTCAGATGAAGAAGTAGTACACTGCTTCAATATTTTCATCTATAGAAATCAATAAAATTTAAGTTTCTTTTAGTGATAACAAAATAAAAGCTTTTAATCAATGCTTATAAACGGTACTTA
The DNA here is from genome assembly GCA_019845155.1 of Luehdorfia chinensis. Taxonomy (NCBI): domain Eukaryota; kingdom Metazoa; phylum Arthropoda; class Insecta; order Lepidoptera; family Papilionidae; genus Luehdorfia; species Luehdorfia chinensis. The sequence continues at coordinate 4,639,441 of JAHVAK010000234.1, read as the reverse complement.
AAGAAAAAACAATTTTTAAAATGTTTGTCTGTCTTTCGGTCTGTATGTTTGTTCCGGCAAATCTTCGAAACGGCTCGACCGATTTTGACGGGACTTTCACTAACAGATAGCTTATGTTTCACTAAAAAGTACTTTAATTTTAAAAAAATAATTAAGGTTCCGCGCGAAAAAAATGAAACCCCAAAATCAGATTCAAATATGGATACTCGTATATGCATATCATCGATCGGGGTCGGCTTTTTTACGCGAGTGAACCGCGGAGCACAGCTAGTGTAATTAAATGAATTCCGTATACATATCGATCTCCATATTATTTTCTTATTTAACTGCTGTTTTTTGAATAAAAAAGCTTTTGAGATTTTCTACTGTATCGTGGGTTCGTTTGACAGACATAAATTCTACTTAAACAAACACATACGGAACAACTATCTGTAGGCCATAAAACGTTTTGTCCATTACGAGATTCGAAACCGCGACGCCACTGCATCAACCATCATTAATAAATCGATAAGAATTAATTAAGAATAACAGAAACGATTGACTCCAACTTTAATTCGACTTTGAAATTTTACTATCGTCACGCTCAAAGAAGATTCACTTTCTTTATGAGGAAGTGACAAGACGAACTAATCGTTGATTTAATGGTAATTCCAACGTTTGCCCATAACAAGAACTGTAGCAGTGGCACTACACTGCGCTCGTCACCTGCGACATCCGTTCTTAAGTCTCATATGCCCAGTCATTGCTCTAGCTACTTTACTGGTGGTAGGATTCCTATGCAGCAAACCCTCTAGGTAGGTACCACTCCAGGCCAGTTATTCTGCCGTGAAGCAGTAGTATGCAAACGTTACTGTGTTTCACAAAAACTCTGAGAGCTAGTGTAATCCCTAGGCAAATAAGACTTAAGAACTGATGTCTCTGGGTGACGGGTGCAGTGTAGTGACACAAATAAATGTTCTGGGTGACACAACATTTGTTATGGGCAGTCGTTGCACTTTCCATAAGGTGTACGTTCTGCTCGTCTCGACACTTTAACCAATAAAAAAAAGCTATCAGTGCCCTTCAAACTAAAACACAGTAAGGTTAGGCTACTGCTTCACGTCAAAATAACTGACCCTACGATGTTACCTACTTCGACGGATTCCTGCATACCCAATCAGACCATCGATAAAATCAACAATTTAAATGTAAATTTTTATTTCCATACAAAGGAAAATCTGGTTGTTGAATCATCATCACTGTCCACTACTGAACATAGGCCTCTCCCACAGATTGCCACAGTAGTTTGTCACTCTTATTTTGAGGGGATTTTGCCATAATTGCCACGCTTGGCAGGCGGGTTGGCAACCACAGTTTATTTATTCAGAATGCTGCTGCCCATCTCCTGGTTTTCATTTTTTCCTCTGTCGACTTTTACGACACCCTCAGTATGAGATGGGGTGGTAGATTATCTTAAGCCGCCACCACACCGCACGGGTTGTTGAATAGCGTTGAATAATGTAAAAGGTAGCGTCTTGAGGCGGTCGTTTTATTCCATAGATTTCACAGCGGTCACTTGCTTGGACATAATTTACAGTAGAGCACGATTTTAAGCATTTAGTATTGTATCATATTTGGCCTGGACGGAGGCGCTGCATTATCGATTGCAATGATTCTGCCGTTCGCTCAGAACTTCAATAGAAGCACCAATACCGGCAGCCCACTATATTTTTTAGTATTTTCTTTACATTATATGAATATTGCGCTTTCAGTATATGTGAAATTTATTGAAGAAATTATCAAATTTCACCTAAACAAGAAGTAATCAAGATTTTTAATACTTCTACTTTTACTCTTTAAAATAAATAGAAATTTAAGCCAAATTATCTTTATTGACTAAGGAACCATTGGTAATATGTAATATAGAAAAAAGAGATATTATAGTGGTCTTGGATTTAATATTTTTTAGTTAATTGGGTATTTCATTATATCATTAGAATATAATTGAATATTTTCTTCAATGTAGATTATTTACATATCAACGTCAGTTTTTTTTTAAACTACACTGGTTCGCAAAAGAACGCATCTGTCGTGGGAAGTACCAGCAAGAAATCCAGCGTTTATTTTCAGTTGATTCTCTTTGGCTTAATTAACAAACTTGTAATATTATAAAAATTTCGGCTATCGCGAACTATCTCGAGCTATGAGCTTCCACGTAGCTATCGTGTGCTATAAAGTGAAATCTGTATATATGATTCCTCTGTATAAAAATTTATATTTAATACGCCATTTTGAAGATTATTTTTATCTCTAATGATGAAAAATATGTAAATATCTTAAAATTAATGACTTCGTTAAAAAATACTTTAAAAGATAGAAATAACTAATTTAATTGAAAAAAGCGCCATCTGTTGCCAATCTGTTCAACTAAAATGCACAACAATGTAGGTTAGAGTTGTTTACATTCTTTAAAGATCATGAAGAGATGGCGCCATCTACCTTGATGGCTACACACGAAATGTTCGCACGGGTTAACTAGTATATTCTTTTGTTTATTGTAGTCTGAAAATGACGGGGTGTTCAACTTTGTTTGTTTTTGATTAAATATTTCATACTTCAAGTACGTCTATACAGTTACTTCATAATATGTAAACCGTGTACAGTATATCGTAAACGTTTTTTTTTTATAAAAAAAAGATTCATATAACGTTTACGAATATCGTTCAAAATTAAAAATTAAATCGTCAAAGTAAGAGCTACAAAACTTTTGTGCAATCCATGGTGAAGGTCTATGTTCAGCAGTGGACTAGTGATAAGCTGAAATGATGATGATGAAATTTGGTAACAAATAGTGTATAATATTTTTACAATTTACTGCATTAACCTAAACAGAGTAATCGCCGTTTCTCTCTCTGGTATGTATTTATTTGAGAGTATTCTTATTAAATTCCTACTTTAAATCTATTGAATAGAATTTCTTTTATTGCTTTCGACCACACAGTAATCACTCTTGGGACAGCTGAAACTTCAATGATAGCTAAGGCAATTCAAACTAAACGGACAAACAAAGCGAAAGGAATTCAATACGATGCGGTGGTTATTTATTTTAATTTTATGCTCTCGCTTTTCTTTGTTCAACTAAGCCAGAAAAGAAAATACTCACCGAGCGCACGCTACACGAATTGTAAAAAGTTATCCAAGATAACACTGAAAATCCAAGTTTGAAAATATCAGAAGTGTTATTTTCTTTTAACATTTTCATAAATTAAAAAAAAATCGAAGACAGTGACGCGACGAGCAAATCTTTCACCTGATGGTAAGCGAAACGCCTGCCCATAACAAATGCTGTGTCACCCAGAACATTTCTGAGTAGCACCACACTACGCCCGTAATTTAAGACATTAGTTCTTAAGTCGCATCTGCCCAGTAATGACGCTACCTTTCAGTGTCCTTCAGAACGAAACACAGTAATGTGTGCAAGTGTGTTACACTACTAATTCACGGCAGAATAACTGATTCAGCGATATCAACTACCTAGACGGAATTCTGCATAAGAATCCTACCACTAGTAAATGCTGCTGAGCCCGTGCCTCCTCTAATAAATATTTTCTGAAGACGGGAAAAATTCACCACACTACTTTTTATGGAACTGAAATGACTATGATATTCTCCTGGCCGATTTCGACCTCGGCGATAACTTTGGAATATTGTCGAGAGCTTTTGCTTTTATTGCGCAGGAGATATTATAGTGCCACAAGTGTACGAGTAGTCTCAAGATACGTGATACGTGTAGTCCCTGTCCGCGCCCTATGAAACTCTGATGCGATAAGATCGAAGGTACGCTTGGATGCAGTGTCAGAAACACAGGGACAATAACAAACCAGACCCGAATAGTGTTTTAGCACAATTTTAAGGCTCCGGCTAGAATTCGAACCCAGGACCCGTGGCTTATAAGTCAGGTTCAAATTCAAATCTGCATCAATGTTTTGCTTCTTCTTGTTTAACAGCCTGTAAAAGTCCACTACCGGACATAGTTCATTCCCAAGCTGGGAGGATTTTCCGTAATCACCACGCTTGGCAGGAGCATTGGCGATCGTAGTACCAGATGTTTCGCAACTGAGACACTGCTGCCCGTCACCCCGGTCGGGTTAATTTAGGTCTGGCATAATATCCCCCCCAATGGGTTCTCGCCTTGTCGTGGCGGGGGGGCTTAGTAACCGTGGCTTGGTCACCCACGGTGAAGCTAAGAGGAGCCCAGGTCGGCCTGTGGCGACGGGCTGACCCGAGGAGGTCGCTCCGTGTGGGTTACGCAAGCCCACTCCGGACGCGAATAGGAGGACTGCTGGGGGGAGCAGTACGCTGCCCTCCGCAGCCGAGGTGGAGTCGCGGAGGAAGAGGAGTGTAGGTGTATCGTTGCCTCTCTCCCTATCCTCCGCGACTCTGGCGGGGCCGTACCGTCGATGCGGTAATGGTGGACTGCTGGGGGGAGGAGTGAGTCGACACTGCTCACCCTGCCCTTTGCAGCCGAGGTGGAGTCGCGGGGGAAGAGGAGTGTAGGTGTTGCGTTGCCTCTCTCCCTGTCCCCCGCGACTTTGGCGGGGCCGCACCGTAGATGCGGCGGTGGTGGGGCCGCGGAGGGAGAGGAGTGTTGGTGTGTCGTTGCCTCTCTCCCTATCCTCCGCGGCCGTAACGTGGTTGGCGGCGGAGCCACAGACCAGATCCGCTGCCGGGGCCAGGAAGACTGGTGCTTTCGAGTGCAAGTCTCCTGGCCCCGAGTCCGCCACGCGGAGGGGTTCGTTGCGCGCACAAAGGGGGCCGTGCTGGAAGGCGCGTCCTGTGTTCCGGCGCGCCTTGCTGAGAAGGGGAGTGGGGAGGAGCTGTCCTCTCCCGAGAAGGGGCCGCCGATGTTAGGCGGCCAGCGCCGGTGGGGTCGCGGATGTGTGCGTGAGCGTTCCCGTGGCCCTGCCAACATGCGGCGAAGGCGGAACATCATGGGGTTTTAGTCGGTGCAAGTCCGACATAACCCGTCCTTCCCCCCGTGAAGGCGGGTATGCGTTAGGCATTTCCCCATGTAAAAAAAAAAAAAAAAAAAAAAAAAAAAAAAAAGGTCTGGCATAATATATATGGTTATTCCACCATTAATAGGAGGCCATGCTATTAGTTTGGCATTCCATTTGTCGATTTTTACGGCAGCTACGGGTTGTAATAGGGGTAAATTCTCTCCCCCCCCGAATGGGGGTTCTCGCCTTGTCGTGGCTGAGTAACCGTGGCTTGGTCACCCACGGTGAAACTAAGAGGAGCCCACATGGTCGGCCTGTGGCGACGGGCTGGCCCGAGGAGGTCGCTCCGAGTGGGCTACGCAAGCCCACTCCGGATGCTGGGGGGAGGAGTGAATCGACACCGCTCACCCTGCCCTTCGCAGCCGAGGTAGAGTAGCGGGCGAAGAAGAGTGTAGGTGTTGCGTTGCTTCTCTCCCTGTCCCCCGCGACTTTGGCGGGGCCGCACCGTAGATGCGGCGGTAGTGAGGCCGCGGAGAGAGAGGAGTGTAGGTGTGTCGTTGCCTCTCTCCCTATCCTCCGCGGCCAAAATGTGGTTGCCGGCGGAGCCACAGACCAGATCCGCTGCCGGGGCCGGGAAGACTGGTGCTTTCGAGTGCAGGTCTCCTGGCCCCGTGGCCTCCGCGTGGCGGACTCGGGGGATTTCGTTACGAGCACGAAGGGGGCCGTGCTGGAGGGCGCGTCATGTGTTCCGGCGCGCCCTGCTGCGAAGGAGTGGGGAGGAGTTGTCCTCTCCCGAGAAGGGGCCGCCAATCTTAGGCGGCCAGCGCTGGTGGGGTCGCGGATGTGTGTGTGAGCGTTCCCGTGGCCCAGCCAACATGCGGCGAAGGCGGAACATCATGGGGTTTTAGTCGTTGCAAGTCCGACATAACCCGTCCTTCCCCCCGTGAAGGCATGTATGCATTAAGCATTTCCCCATGTAAAAAAAGGGGTAAATTCTCTAACGCTACCACCACACGCCTTGTTATCATACACGAAATTTATTAAATAAATAGAAGGTTCTATAATGTTACTAATCTATAGGTGTCCGGTAGTAAAATAGCGCGTACCTCTGTCCTATAGGGGTGTCGTAAGAGGCTACTAATATTTATCAAAGTGTTGTACGGACAGACATTATTCGTACAGAATAATATCATAATATGCAATGCTGTCACTTACGACCCTTTACAACGCAACGACGTGGTTCATCACCCGCCACGTCACGTTTACCGCGGGGGCGAAAAATGGGTTACGGGTGTGGTCTCTGTCTACCTCTTATATGAGAAAATGTATATAAAATGATAATTGTGATTAATATCGTCAGTAGCCTTATGGTTTAAGATACGGACTGCAAAACATGACGTCTTAAGGTCGAGCCTGCCATTTGACTATTGTCGTGAACCATCTTCTAGCACAAGTTTTTAACCTTAGTTGGAGTGGTTAATAGGAACGTTAGTAATGTTAATAGAATTGCTTGTATTCTTTAAAAAATTATAACATTGTGCATCCTAAATGAATAGTAGTAAGTTTGACATTGAATACTACCACTCCATTTCATCCAATGGATCTCGTAAAAGGCGAGTAAGGAATAAAACTGCACTGTGCACCTAATAGCGCATGGTGGCGATGGGCTCACCACTTATCACACCAAGTGCGTTATATTGTTTTGGTGAAACGTGGATTGTGGCAGTCATCTGCTTTTGCAGTGAGTGCCCAGTCTCTGACTACCCCTTATGGGATACAGTCGTGATCTTATGTATGTAAGTTTGACATTTAGATTGGGTTTGTAGTTAAATGATAATTTCTATATTAATCTTATTTTAGTTTTAATACAAATAGAGGTCGCCCAATGCACGAAATTCGACCGCTGTTTAAATAATTTTTAAGTATAAACATTATTGAGATTTCACTAATTATTGGTTGGCGACTGGTTAACCATAGACTATTATGTGATTGGCATTGTCAGTATGAATGTTTTATTTTTATAAATTTAATGTATTCGTAACACATATTAAATAAACATTTTCATAGAAACTTTAACAATGCCAAATTTCATACTCCTCCGTGCGCGTAATATGATTTAAAAGGGGTACAGAGTTTTCTCTTCTATTAATATATAGATTGGGTATACCTACAGATTATTTTTATTGAGGTATGCATTTTTATGATATTATCGTCTGGTTGGAGTATAATACGCATGTATAATAACAATATATAAAATAATACGAATTTCATATATTTATATACATATATTATAAAATACTTCAATTTAAGTAACTGAGTATTGTTTTTAGGTAATAAGACGACTTTTGTTCATCTGTTATGCTACTTTTTACAAACAATGTAAAATTTATTTATTCATTCCACGGCCCGTGCAATTCTTTTGACTTGAAAGCTTATTCTTAATTCTTAATGCCTCAAAACATTGCTACAGAATAAAATAAACTTTTACGAGACATCGTCAATAAATTGGAAAGGAATAAGATTACAGCATTTCTAGTCTACTGTTAGTTTTACATTACTAACGATATTAATTTGTGTTAGTCCATGCTGTCTTAGATAATAAATACAAAGTGAAAACTGAATGACAAATATATTTTATCGACTGTAACGCGTAATAATTTCTTACATTAACATTAAACATAAAATAAAACTAACTTTTACAGATTACGTCGCTCATTTTGCGTAGACCGGACCAAAAATAATAATTAAAAGCTGAATGTACCGGGGTTAACTATGTCGTCAGGACGCCTGACGCTTCAGTTCTCCCGTGACCATAGGTACTGAAAAGCCCTCGAAACGTCGGCTTATAAATAGTTGTAAGTTAAACTCGATAAAATCTGGAGAATTAGTTTTAGTGACTGTAACGCTACTGGTCTGTAGAATGAACTACATGTGAGATTGCGAAATAGGAAAGCCATTCCGCACAAAAAAGCGGAATGTTCTATGATGTACAAAGTGAATGCTTCAATCTCGCTTCAGTCTCAAATGTTAATCTAGCGACTTTATGGACTTATTAAAAATCCGAAAAGCGATGTCAAAATTAAGGTTTATTATAACTATGTCTTCCTGGTCAATTTCCTGGACAACTTCCGAGTCGTCGTCGTCGTTTCAGCCTATCACAAGTCCACTGCTGAACATAGGCCTCCCCCATAGATAGCCACAAAAGTTTGTCGCTCTCATATTGGAGGGATTTTGCCATAGTTGCCACGCTTGGCAGGCGGGTTGGCAACCGCAGTTTATTTATTCAGATGTTCCAGGAAGATGCTGCTGTCCATCTCCTGGTTTTAATGTCCCTCTGTCGACTTTTACGATACCCACGGGATGGGATGGGGTGGTAGATTCTCTTAGGCCGCTACCACAATTAATAATTACAGCGGAAACATTATAGTGCCACAATTGTACGCGCAATCACAGAGGCATTCAGTCGTCATAACCTACGCGCACCAGGTGTAACGTACATGCGATAAGATCGAAGGTAGGCTAATATTCAGCAGGCAGTGTCAGAGACACGGATACAACAAACAACAACAAACTATCACATTTTAAGGATTATTTTATTTTATTTATTTATTTACTCTTTATTGTTACACCCTTAGATTCGAAGGTAACAATGGGCGGACTGAATGCATTCTCTGCAAGCCAACTCGCAATTTAGAGAGCTATTCTGGCAGGTGTTATTAGAGAATAGAGAAATAATAAACTTTATGCCATTAGGAATCAAGGTTTTAGAAACGAATGGCTTAGATTTTTGATAGATATACATTTAATGGTGATCAGGTTTATATGATATTAGCTCTACTACTACTAGTCCATTTAATAAAACTACTTTTACGGATTTTATCGCGGTTAATTTTTAAACTATTTATAACCCGACGTTTCGAGTACTTTACAGCACCCGTGGTCACGGGGGGACTGAGGTGACAGATGCCCCGATGTCATAGTTTATACGGGGCACCTTCAGCTTTTAATTATTATTTTTGGTCCGATCTACGCAAAATGAGCTTTGTAAAGATTTATTTAGGGTATGTCCTGTGTATCGACGATGAGCACCGTGCTTCAGGTCTTGTTTTATAATACGCGACAGAGTCCTAGCGAGAATCATTTCTCGCAATAATATTTTTTGCTTCTTAAAGAGGTTTCGACGAATTCGGGCTTTAACAGCATTTAACAGACTTTGTAGTTCTAACAGCACGCGGCCGCCCCGATCTTTTCTGGTCTTCGAAAGAGGAACTGTTGTTGTATCTGTTGATAGTTCGATATACGAATATACAGCTGATACCAAGCTTTTGAAGTGTCTGGAATATGACCGACGGCTCCATACCCACTTTGTGCAATTCGATCACTGCAAGGCGATCACTGCAATCCTATTTTCTTTAACACCCCATTCCATATTGTAATTTGATAATGAACACGAAAAAATATGTGAAATATGTGAATATGTGAATTACCGCGTGGTCAGAGTACCTAATTTATGCACGAGTCTCGGGTTCAAAGCCTTGCCGGAGTCAATATTTGTGCAAAAACGAAATTCGTTGGTTTTCGGAATCTGGGTCTACTCTGGTTGGTTTCGAGTACGGTTCAATTGATCCCATTAACCAATGAATTAGCTTCATACGCCAAAATAAAACCTATCACGAAACCTACCAGAGTTACAACATAGACCTCCTGGTCGGGGTGTTTTATATCTAGAAAACGCACATCGTGACACAGGAGAAATCCTGATGTGGGGGGGCACAATTAAAACAGACTGTCATTAAACTATATATAATTTCCTATATAGTAGTTATTATAACGTTTAAGGTAAAAATAAATGGGAAGGACGAAAAATGTAATTGGACTTTGCCCATTATTAGTAACGGGGGCCTAACTACATCGCTTCACATGACGTTAACTCCCTAAGAGGGTCTCTTTAAACGCAAATTGTCTGTTACGGAGCAAGAGGGCCGAGATAAAATCTTACAATGGAAATTTGCCGACTACGAAATCGAGATATTTAAAATTATCTAGATTTAGATTATCTAAATCTAGTTCGTTTTCGTCTACATAAAACGTTTATGGCCGCGGACAATTTTAGAGTATTTCGATAAAAAAAAACATCAAAAATACTTACATAGTATTCCCTATCTTAAATAAAGTTAAGAGATATTAATTTTCGATGAAAGAGGTAGGATTCCTATGCAGAAATCCGTTTAAGTAGATACTACCTCAGGGCCAGTTATTTCGCCGTGAAGCAGTAGTGTGCAAACATTATTGTGTTTCGGTTTGAAGTGCACTGAGAGCTAGCGTAATCACTGGGCACATGAGACTTAAGAACCGATGTGTCAGGGTGACGGACGCGGTGTGGTGTCACACAGAAATTTTCTGGGTGACACAATATTTGTTATGGACAGACGTTGCACTTCCCATTAGGTGAACGTTTTGCTCGTTTCGTCACTTTGTCCAATAAAAAAACCCAATTTTCCTTCACGCTGAGCACCTGGTAAATTAGCACTTAAAACTGCAGTACAATTTTAGAGGTAAAGGCACTGGAGATCAAACTCAGGTCACTCGCACACTGAAATTTAAGGCAAGCGCTCGGCCCCTGTTATAATATACAATGGATAAAGTACTCCATGGCGGAATAACCATGTCTTCTTTTCATCACTTGTTACTAGTCCACTGCTGGACATAGGCCTCTCCCATCAAGGGAGGACTTGCCGTAATTTAGCATACCACGTGGGCGGATTGTAATAATTTCTTACATTAATTTTAATTTTTAATTTCTTACATCAGACACCTCGCACTTCAAACGCTGTTGCCCGCCACGGGTCTATGTATTTTCGATCTGGTACTTGCATACGGTCACGCCTTTTTTCCCATTTAAAGGGTAGTCAGAGACCACACTCGTAGCCTAGTTTCGCCCCCGCGAGAAACGAGACGTGACGGGTCGCAAAAATGTATACTCCCCATTGCGTTCACATGAGTAGTATAGTACCAGCATTGCATATCATGATACTATTCGGCACGAATAAAGGCTGACCGTATATTACCTTAACGCCTCTTACGACACCGTTGGTAGAAAAGAAGATGGTGCTATTCTACCCTGGACAACAATCGGCTACTTCTTCAGACTAAGCATCTTTAAAAATGGTGATTCCGTCACCAATCGGAAACCATTAGATTTTCCAGGCAATTTCACGCATTATACGGGATAAAATAGGGTTACAGTTTTTCTAAAGTTCGGGGTGTCTCGTGCAACAATCCCGGATCAAATTTTTTTTTTCTTATAACGAAACGCGATATTAGCAAATCAGACACTGCAATTAACAAAGATCCTGAAACTGTTGCGTTACTGTTGTGATTTTATTTAATTGAATACTATAATTTTCTTTATAAACTTCTTCCCCCGGACCGCCGTAAGGTGTTGAAGTGTTTTTGTAAAAACCGTATAAATTTATTTATTATTCGTAAATTAAAATAGATTTTGTGAATGTAAATCGATAAGTAAAAATAGGAGTACATAAAATGGAGGAGTTATTTGTCATCTCTGTGACCGGTGTGCGCATGGAAATGGCGCCCCGCCTTACCAATAAGTAAGAATTTTCATAATACAAAACTTGCGTTTATACATCTCGACATATGACTTATGTCACTAACCTAATTAGAAGTCGCCATCTCAAGAAATCGCTTTAGAATATATCGCTACCTGTAATTGCTGCTGTCCTAGTACATTTGTAATCGCTGAAAGATAAATTTGCGTGCATAGGCTAGCAGCATAGATGAAGACATATTTATTTTACACAACTTCCTCGTCACGCACAAGCCGTCATCTATAAAAATTTTATTAACGCATATATCACCATATATTAACTCTGTTTTCCTGGTACACATGGAGTCTCTATTGGATAAATCTGCTTCGGATACAGAGATAAAAAAAACCTAGGGGGATTAAATAGGACGCCGACCAAACTACGTATTTCAACGTACTAAGAGAACTAGAGAGGATATGGATGACTCAATCATAAGACAGCTTGGTGATTATTTTTTTTTTTTTTTTTAGGACTGATGGTCACTGTTAGCCCGAATGCTTTTACAACTTCGCCGGATTGAAAGGTGGCATAGCGCTGAGGGCGCTTAGCCGAAACCTTTATTTATGGATGACTGGCGCAAGGGCCCCCGAGAGGGGACCTCGGCTTGGACCGTCATCCTGTTCACGAGAGTAACAGACTCGAGGGTGCCCAAGGGGGCCGGTCTCGGCTCGGTCAGTTACTGCAATCGGGAGGGCAATATTACTACTACTATAATTATTAATACCATGATTATTATTAGATAAGTTTACCACCAATTCGGAATGCGTTTCCGCTGGAGAAGAAATGGCGCAAGAAACTCCAGCGACGCTTCTGTTTATGACACTACTGCTAGGGGAGAACCGGCCTGAGATGCGGCGGTATCGCGAATAACTTTGTCTGATACGCCCACGCCGACGGCGGGGGCGGTATTATGGTGATAATGGGTGTTTGTGTAGTGTTGAGTAGAGCGCTTGGGCAATAGTGGTCGCGTCGTCAGGGTCCTCGAGGACATGCCTCGGTCTCCTTTTTCCGCGGGTCGAGTTTTGGTGTATCGCGAGGGGGTTGTAAGTGGCGGCACTGACAACCAGTGGGTTGGGGTGCGTGGCGGCAGAGTCGAAGTATCGGCGAGAGGCCAACTTTAGATATTGGGCTATGGTAGGAAGCCCTAAATCGATATGAAGGTTAGCATTACGCACGAACCACGGTGCTCCCGTGGCTTTACGCATGAATCGATTTTGTATTACCTGAAGTCGGTGAATTTGACGCGGGGAGGCATGCGCAAATACGGGGCTTGCGTATGTCATAATTGGCCGAATACAGGCTTTGTAAAGTGTAATTTTATTACGTAGGGACATTTTGCTATTTTTATTTAGTAACGGATGTAATCGACCGAGGACGAACGCCGCTCGGTTCCTTACTCGGTTAATATGTGGACCGAAGCTGAGTCTCGAGTCTAATAGGACGCCTAAGTATTTGACTGTCTTTTCCCAGGGGATTGGACGATCGAATAACTCTATGTATGGGAGATGCTGCGTTATGCGCCGCGAGAAGTACATGGCTGCACTTTTGATTGGGTTGACCTCGATCCTCCATTTCCGAAACCAGTTCCCGAGGATTCGGGCTGCGGATTGGAGGCGTTTAGAGATAGTGTCTGGATTACGTCCAGACACATATAGGCAGGTATCATCTGCGAAGAGGGCGAGTTCGACGCCGCTGGTGTGCAGTATGTCGTTCGTGAAAAGGGTGTAGAGCACGGGACCTAGGACTGAGCCTTGTGGTACGCCGGCTAGGATGGGATGTGATTCGGATCGCACCCCCTCGACGCAGTAGCGGAAGGTTCGACTGCGTAAGAAATCTCGTATGATGAGTACGAGGCGATCTGGCACACCGAGTCCATATAACTTGTATATGAGCCCGTTGTGCCAGACCTTGTCGAACGCTTTCGCCACGTCGAAGAAGAGCGCTCCGGTATGAAGCCCGCGTATGAAGCGGGATTGAATGTGCTCCGTTATGCGGTGCACCTGCTGGGTACATGAGTGTTTGGCACGGAATCCAAACTGCTCGTGGATGGGGATCCTTCGAGACTGCATGAAGTCTCTTAAGCGGGCGAGAAGTAGGCGTTCGTATATCTTGCCTAAGGCCTTGAGGAGGCTTATAGGCCGATATGCGGTGGGATCGGACGGGTGTTTAGAGGGCTTTAGAATCCCTACGACCTCTGCTTCTTTCCAGGTGTTCGGAAAGATTGCGTTGGCCAGAGCTGCGTTGTAGATTAATACCAATAGCTGAATGATGGTACAGCTTGGTGACTTTAGGAAAGAGATGAGAAAAATGATGGCGCTCTTTTCTAATAAACAAGGAAATGAGCTTCAGCAAGTTACTTCATCTTTGCGAGAAATACAGCAATAAAACCTTAACATAGAAAACTCAATCGCATATCTAACAGCGCAAAAAGAAGAATTAAAAAAAAAAACAATCAGCTAGAGAACCAGGTCAAAGAGGACAAAAAGTATATTGCAATTTTAGAGAGCAGAATCGAGGACATGCAATTGGGGAGTCGCAAATAATTGATATGGTTTTGTGTCTCTCTAAGAATATAGACTGTAAAGTTAACAAATCGGACATAAAAGACATATATAGAGTACGTGGAAAGAATACTGAATATCAAAATACACCAATTATTGTGGAAACCGGCTCCACTCTCCTTAAGAATGAAGTTTTGAAAATGGGAAAAGCTTTCAATATAAAACACAAGTCAAAGTTATGCTGTAAGCACCTGGGTTACAAAACCCATGAAGATACTCCTATATTTCTATCTAAGCATTTGACTTTAAAGGGGTCTCGTTTACATTTTCTTGCCCGGGACTTGGCCAAATCTATGGCCTACAAATTCTGTTGGACAGCATATGGCCAAGTTTATGCAAGAAAGGATGAACACTCACCGATTATTACGATTAGAAGCGAAGACCAGATACATCAACTACTAGGAAAAAAATGACTATCTGTCCTTAACTCCATTTACATACTCTGCTTAACTTATAGCGTCAATAATTATAGATTATTCCATATGCTGTTGTTTTTAACAGTGCAATGTACAAGATATCGGTTTTTATATTACCATATAACCCTTTATGAATTGTTAAGTCACCTTAGTTTGTACGTCAACATTTGTTTCATAATTTATACACACACCATAAACACTTACCCATTTAAAAAATGTCATGACACAAGCACACACCTTACATATCAATTATCATATATGCTTAATATAAAATTAAAACCAATACTAAGTATAAAATTAAAATCGGAATTAGTAAAGTCATGCAATAAGTTCATAACTCTGGTTAGAGCCCAAAATCTTACGCAATTTATATGCAATTATTTTTATTGGGACTTTTAAAAGACATCTATGCCTAAAAGTACTATAAATGATTGAGACCTTACAAACCATTAAATAAATAGACAACATCGAAATTGCGCGTACTATTGAATGTATTAGCTCTGACCTTGCAAATCATTTATGTAAACAAAAGTGACTTGACTATTATTTCCCAAAACATAAGGAGCATTTACCGTAATTTTGATGACTTTTTACTCACGTTACGGGACTTTAAATTCGAAACCGACATTATTATTTTGACGGAATGTAGACTTACTACTCACAAAACTATACCGCAACTCAATAACTATTGCTGATATACTACTACATGTCAGTTAAACCAAAACGATGGGGTAGCCGTCTATGCAAAAAGATCGTTAAATCCTCAAGTTAAGGAAATAAGAATAGCACAGGCGTCTTGTCTTCAGATAGATATACTTATGCTCTCTATCAAACACAAATGCTGATAACTTTATAAGCTCACTCAGCACTCACTTAGACACAATAACCTCTCGAAAAAGTATAATTATAGCGGGAGATATAAACATTAATATTAAAGCTACAGAGCTGTCCCATGGAAATAAAAATAGAGATAACTACCTTAACATGCTGTCAACACATGGTGTACTCTCTGGACATATCTTACCCACTAGAGATACTAACTGTTTGGACCATTTCATGTTGAAAATAAATAAAAAAAAAGTCTCGGCATTTATCGCCATTTTACACACATCAGTAACTGATCATTATACAACATTTTTACTATTATCTAAATTAAAAAATAATCAACATGTAATTAAAACTACAAGTACAACAAATTTTGAAAATACCTTAAAATATTTACAAGAAAAAATATTATCGGAATTACTTTTTAGTAACGATCCCAACCTAACTACAGCTATACTTATACAACAACTAACTGAGTCTATAAAGGTCAATACTAGTACTATAAAGGTTTCTAGCAGTAAACGGATTATTAAACCGTGGATTACACCAGGTATTTTGCGCTGCATAAAAAATCGCAATAAATTGCAAAAAGATCTTCGCAAAGACGCATTAAATGAAGTCCTAAAAATAACATACACACGTTACAGAAACTATTGTAACAATCTTCTCAAAAAACTTAAACGAAAATATGAAAGGGAACTGCTAGCTAAATCAATCAACAATAATAAATTACTTTGGAAAAATATAAAAAATATTACTAATTCTAATAAAATTAAAAGTCAAAACACAGAACTTATAAATATTAAATCGTCCCCTATAGAGTCAGTTAACTTTATTAGTAACTGTTTGTACTTTGTACTTTGTAAACATTGGTAAACAGTTGGCTCAACTAATTCAACCATTACAACCATGACCCTGATAATATATTTAATGAATTCCCTACGCAACTTAATTCCTTTGTACTTATTGATACTGACTTAAATGAAGTGGATAACATCTTAATGAGCCTAAAATCTAACAGTGCCCCCGGTTGGGACAATATCACTACAAGATATTTGAAATACGCAAGGAATGAGATTGTTCCCGTTATAACCCACCTTGCTAATCTATCTTTCAAGCAAGGCATATTTCCAGATCTACTGAAAAAATCGATAATCACCCCAGTACACAAGGGCGGGGATAGAGACGATATCAATAACTACAGGCCTATATCTGTCTTACCTGCTATATCGAAAATTCTAGAAAAATTACTAAATAATAGGCTACTTAAATATTTAAATAAATTTGATATACTGTCCTCTTCCCAATTTGGCTTCAGGCATGGCAAATCTACTGAGGATGCAGTTACTGCCCTAAGCTTTCAAGTAGCAGGACAGCTTGATAAAGGGGAAAATGTTTGGCCATATTCTTGGATCTGAAAAAAGCGTTTGACACCGTCTCTATCCCAATCCTTGTGAACAAACTGGAAAAAGTAGGAATAAAAGGAACCCCACTAACCCTTTTTAAAGATTATCTCTCAAATAGGAAGCAAAGTGTTAAGTTTGGACAGTATATTAGTGAAGATGCGGAAGCATCATACGGCGTCCCGCAGGGAAGCGTATTAGGCCCTACATTATTTCTTATTTATATAAACGACCTCTGTAATTTGAAAATCAAAAATGCTAAAATTTATTCTTACGCCGATGATACAGCTGTAGTTTTCTCTGGGATATCATGGGAAGATACTGGCATTTATGCTGAGAGCGGAATGAATCAAATAGCTAAATGGTTAAGAATTAATTTACTCACACTAAATATAATTAAAACAAACTATATATGTTTTAGCATCTACAATCGTACACAACCTAGCAATGACTTTAAAATTAAAGTACATGTATGTGATAATACCAATTATACGAACTGCGGATGCTCATTTATTAATAGAGTTACACATACAAAATATTTAGGTATTTTAATGGATCAGCGACTATCTTGGCACCCCCATCTCGCCCAAGTTGCTAGTAGAGTTCGAAAACTAAGTTGGATTTTTAGAACATTGAGACAGGTTGTTCCAGAATATACTCGTATGACTAAAAACCTAGAGTGTTCAAATAACCTTTTAAATCAAATATATGTCGCCTTAGTACAATCTGTCTTAATGTATTGTATTCCTATATGGGCCAAAACAAAATTTATTCCGTTAGAACGCGCCCAACGTGCATTGATTAAAGTCATGTATTTTAAAAGCTCTAGATACCCTACTGAAAGCCTTTATAGCATTAGTAATTTACTATCAGTCAGAAAAGTGTAGCTAATTCAAACTTTACTAAAAAAGCATAAGTCGCTTACCTATGACGCGAGCTTATTGGGAAATAGAAGAAATCATATGGTAGCAAAAATTCCTCAAACAAAAACAATGTTTGCGAGTATGCAATACAGTAAACGCTCGCCTGAACTGTACAACAGAATACACAAAAAACTTAATATTTACACGAAACAATATTATGAATGCAAAAAATATACCTAAATGGTTAAAATCACTCACCTACGAAGACAGAGGCACTCCTGCAACACTTAAAATAACACACAACAACACACAAACATACACACATACTCTCTCTCTCAACACACACACACACACACACACAGATACACACACACCCACACAGATACACACACACCCACACAGATAGACACACACCCACATACACACACACACGCACAAATTGACGAATTGTGGTTTATATACATAAAAAAATGTAAAGACATTTTTTCTTCTGTTTAAGTTTTTATTTGTATCTTTTTATACTGGTAATGGAAGAACGGAGTTTTCTACTACAGGCATCATGTGCTTAAAAGAAGACTCCAGCAATGATTATTGTTACTAACTTTGTTGATAAAGAAATAAATAAAAAAAATGAAAAAAAATTGAATTTAAAAAATAATTTACATAATAAAACCTTTGTTCAATAAGCTTTCATTTTATACATTATTTTACATTAAAATGTTGATAGGCTTTCACGAAATTACCTAAGTGTAGTTATCTCAAACATTTACTATCTATAATCTCATTAACGAAACATTTATGTAATGATATTTAATCATAAATAAACGATGCTATCTTTAGGATATACATACAGTCACGCCCTCCTCCCATATAAGGGGTAGGCAGAGATCACATCGGTAGTCCACTTTTCGCCCCCGCCGGAAACGAGTCGTAACTGGTGGCGAACCACGTCGCCGCCATTTTGGTATGAGTCAAAAAGTTCTTACTCCCCATTGCGTTCCCACGAGCAGTCAGTTGCACTCGACGCTCGACGCCAGACGGTCGCATAGCGCCCCGCTACGACCCGCTCCGGTAATCCGATCGAAGCGTGCAGCTACCTGCGCCCAACTTCCGGGAATTAGTCAAGGCGACTTTCGTTGTATTGTACTAATTTCCCAGAATTGTTTCCACGTCATTTGCGAATCCACCTGTTGTGGTTACACTAGCGGATACCTAACGGTGATAACGAAACTAGTGTAGGCTAGCCCCGTACGCCCGCGGTTCCCCATCTGGGAAACGCGCAATCGGAAGAAACCCACAGAAATTGGCCTTGGGTAGTGCCCTAGTCAATGTGGGTTTACTCGACCGACTCAAAAGTCCACGCGTAGTTGTAATTAGTTGTAAGCACACACCCGAGTGTGCAAAATAAGATCCACACGAGGACGCACTAGGGCTACACACCTAGGCATTCATCTTCCCTGCCTATACCCGGCAGGGAGGCAAGTTAGGCCACACACCCCGGCATCCCACCGGCGGCCACTTCCCCGTAGGAAAAAAGAGTATGTCGGAGGCGTTAGCTAACGCACTCTTAGCGGCCCAGGCGGAGCAACCGGAATTACTCCGGTCGCTACTAACCGCTCTGCCGTCAGTAGCCTCAGCTTTTGAGGCGCTATCTAGGCCCCCCTCTAGGGCCTCGTCCTCGGGCTCCGAGATGGAGTTCGAGTCTTCCTCGTTGCCCGAGGACCCCCGCGACACCGGCCGCGACACCGGCGACGACATCGGCTTCTTGCTTGTGCAGAAGTCTAAAAAGAAGCGCAAGAAGCGCGCCTCGCCCACACCCGACAGTCACGCCAAAGCTGCCAAAGCCTTGGATAGTACGCCAATCCCGCAGGTCATCCCATCAGCCTCCCAAGAGGTCCCCGCTGCTTCACAGCAGGCCCCCGCTACTTCACAGCAGACCCCCGCTGCCTCACAGCAGGGCCCCGTTGCCACACAGCAGGCCCCCGCTGCTTCACAGCGCAATTCTTCGCAGTTCGCTGCTCAAGCCAAACGGCCACCGCCTATCTTCATCCGGGCACTGGACAGGTGGCAGGAGTTAACATCGGCCATGTCCAGGCTTAAATACACTGCCGTCTCCACCCCAAACGGCATCAAGTTGCAGGTGGACACCTCAGAGGTCTACCGACAAATAACCCGCTATCTGACAGACAAAGGTGTGTATTTCTACACCTACACCCCAGCCGATGAGCGGCAACTTAGGGTGGTTCTCAAGAACCTACCTAAAGAGATTGGCGCGGAAGAGGTCAAAAAAGACCTCATCGCCCAAAATCTCCCCGTCGTCGCTGTACACCGTATGTACAGCGGGCGTAGTATCCGATGAAGCTGTAAAAGCCAAAAAAGGCTAACAGCAATTACATCACCGAAATTATATACAGCGGGCGCACTAAGGTGCCTTATAACATGGTGCTAGTTGCACTCGACCGCTCCCCCGCAGGAAAGCAGATATTTAATCTGCGGACCTGCTGCAATCTCTCTGGGCTCTCAGTTGAGGCCCCACATAAGAATGGCCCTCCCAGCCAATGCCACAAGTGCCAATTATACGGCCACTCAGCAAGAAATTGCTACGCCCGTCCCAGGTGCGTCAAGTGCCTAGGCGACCACGCCACCATAGACTGTCCTCGTCCAAAGGACAAAGCACTTTTAGCCTCCTTCGGCCCACCTGCCTGCGTACTATGCAACGCAGAAGGCCACACGGCTAACTACCTCGGTTGCCCGAAGGCTCCAAAACAAAAAAGGCCTGCGGTTAAACAGGCCCCCACACAGAGGTACGTAGTCCCCCCCCCACCACCCTCCGTATGGAGGCCACTTCCGACCCGCGCAACCCTAAAGCGCCTCCTCCGGTCGCTATCACGCGCAACATACCGGCACCATCACAGGCCGCACCAGTCGCACCTGTCGCGAGCCGACCGGTCGTCGAAAGCGATCTAGACTTAGTCTGTCGCTTCGCTACCGCCTTCAACGGAGCCGACATCACAGCTCTCGCCACGGCTCTCCGGGATACCAACAATAATCCCAGTGAGAGGATCGCCGCTACGATGCGCTATCAAAGCGTGATTAACGCTATTGTAAATTTTAGGGCTTAAAAATGACTCACATAGGCAGAGAGAAACCGCGCTCCCTTAACGTAGCATTTTTTAACGCTAACGGTATACAAAACTAACGCGATGAAATCTTTAATTTCACTCGCGACCACCAAGTCGACGTACTACTCGTGCAAGAGACTTTTTTGAAACCGCACACTCGCGATGCCAAAATCGCAAATTACAACATCATTCGGAACGATAGAGTTACCGCTGCGAAAGGCGGCACTCTTATCTACTACAAAAAGTCCTTGCACTGCGTACCAGTCGTCACACCGCCACTCAGCCATCTTGAAGCATCGGTCTGTCAGCTAGCCATGACCGGCCACTCCCCCATTACTATCGCGTCTGTCTACTTACCATGTAGAAATGACGCCAAAATCACACGCAGCGACTTCGAAGCACTTCTCTCCCTCGGGAGCTCAACTATCCTTGCCGGCGACTTTAATAGCAAGCACACTCGGTGGAACTCAATAACAACCAACCCGCGTGGGGTGGCCCTAGACTCGCTTGTCGACCTCCTCGACTTCGACGTCCTGGCGCCTACAATACCGACCCACTTCCCGCATACACTGGGACACACGCCGGATGTGCTTGACATAGCCATTCTTAGCAATATAAATCTCGCCATCCGCGATATAGAGGTGATCCACGAACTAACATCTGATCACCGCCCCGTTTTACTTCGGCTAGGACCTTCCGTCCAAGCCCCACCACCCAAAAAAACAGTAGTCGACTGGCAAATACTAGCCGAAAAACTTAAGCAAACTTCTCCGCACCTTGATGCGATTCCATCCACCATCAATTCAGTCAGTGACACGAAGCTTGCGGCTCATGCACTCACTAGGCACATCCAAACTGTCGTCGAGGATTTGTCGAGACAGGTCCCAGTGGCGGACGACCACCGCTGGATCCTGCCTAACGACATGAGAGACCTAATGAGGCGCAAGAACGCAGCCACTCGCGCTCACGACTTATATCCTACCGTCAGCAATAGAACAACACTACGCACCCTGCAACGTGAGGTCCGAATACGTATGCAGGAGCTCAGAAACGATCGGTGGGATAACAGTCTCATTAACATCGAACCGTCTCACCTCGCCTTCTGGCGACTTCCAAAATCACTAAAAGGAGACACATCCCATTCAATGCCCCCTTTAGTACGACCCAACCAACCGCCTGCCTTCCTAGACGAAGAAAAGGCAGAATGTCTAGCTGACAGCCTAAAATCTCAATGCTCCCCAAGCACCTTACCGGTCGACTCCGCCCACGTCGCGTTAGTCGACAGCGAGGTCGATCGGAAGGCTTCTCAACCGCTCCGCGATTCCATACCGCCGGTTAACAGCACCGAAGTATAGTCTATTATTAAAAACCTCCGTCCGAGGAAATCTCCCGGTCCCGATGGTATCACTAACAAAGTAGTTAAGCTCCTGCCTACTACCATCATTCAGCTATTGGTATTAATCTACAACGCAGCTCTGGCCAACGCAATCTTTCCGAACATCTGGAAAGAAGCAGAGGTCGTAGGGATTCTAAAGCCCTCTAAACACCCGTCCGATCCCACCGCATATCGGCCTATAAGCCTCCTCAAGGCCTTAGGCAAGATATACGAACGCCTACTTCTCGCCCGCTTAAGAGACTTCATGCAGTCTCGAGGGATCCCCATCCACGAGCAGTTTGGATTCCGTGCCAAACACTCATGTACCCAGCAGGTG
The DNA here is from genome assembly GCA_019845155.1 of Luehdorfia chinensis. Lineage (NCBI taxonomy): Eukaryota > Metazoa > Arthropoda > Insecta > Lepidoptera > Papilionidae > Luehdorfia > Luehdorfia chinensis. The sequence continues at coordinate 4,616,952 of JAHVAK010000234.1, read as the reverse complement.
CACCGCATAACGGAGCACATTCAATCCCGCTTCATACGCGGGCTTCATACCGGAGCGCTCTTCTTCGACGTGGCGAAAGCGTTCGACAAGGTCTGGCACAACGGGCTCATATACAAGTTATATGGACTCGGTGTGCCAGATCGCCTCGTACTCATCATACGAGATTTCTTACGCAGTCGAACCTTCCGCTACTGCGTCGAAGGGGTGCGATCCGAATCACATCCCATCCTAGCCGGCGTACCACAAGGCTCAGTCCTAGGTCCCGTGCTCTACACCCTTTTCACGAACGACATACTGCACACCAGCGGCGTCGAACTCGCCCTCTTCGCAGATGATACCTGCCTATATGTGTCTGGACGTAATCCAGACACTATCTCTAAACGCCTCCAATCCGCAGCCCGAACCCTCGGGAACTGGTTTCGGAAATGGAGGATCGAGGTCAACCCAATCAAAAGTGCAGCCATGTACTTCTCGCGGCGCATAACGCAGCATCTCCCATACATAGAGTTATTCGATCGTCCAATCCCCTGGGAAAAGAGTCAAATACTTAGGCGTCCTATTAGACTCGAGACTCAGCTTCGGTCCACATATTAACCGAGTAAGGAACCGAGCGGCGTTCGTCCTCGGTCGATTACATCCGTTACTAAATAAAAATAGCAAAATGTCCCTACGTAATAAAATTACACTTTACAAAGCCTGTATTCGGCCAATTATGACATACGCAAGCCCCGTATTTGCGCATGCCTCCCCGCGTCAAATTCACCGACTTCAGGTAATACAAAATCGATTCATGCGTAAAGCCACGGGAGCACCGTGGTTCGTGCGTAATGCTAACCTTCATATCGATTTAGGGCTTCCTACCATAGCCCAATATCTAAAGTTGGCCTCTCGCCGATACTTCGACTCTGCCGCCACGCACCCCAACCCACTGGTTGTCAGTGCCGCCACTTACAACCCCCTCGCGATACACCAAAACTCGACCCGCGGAAAAAGGATACCGAGGCATGTCCTCGAGGACCCTGACGACGCGACCACTATTGCCCAAGCGCTCTACTCAATACTACACAAACACCCATTATCACCATAATACCGCCCCCGCCGTCGGCGTGGGCGTATCAGACAAAGTTATTCGCGATACCGCCGCATCTCAGGCCGGTTCTCCCCTAGCAGTAGTGTCATAAACAGAAGCGTCGCTGGAGTTTCTTGCGCCATTTCTTCTCCAGCGGAAACGCATTCCGAATTGGTGGTAAACTTATCTAATAATAATCATGGTATTAATAATTATAGTAGTAGTAATATTGCCCTCCCGATTGCAGTAACTGACCGAGCCGATAAATAAAGGTCATCTATAAATAAAGGTTTCGGCTAAGCGCCCTCAGCGCTATGCCACCTTTCAATCCGGCGAAGCTGTAAAAGCCTTCGGGCTAACAGTGACCATCAGTCCTAAAAAAAAAAACATAAAAAAAAAAAAAAACCACGAGCAGTATAGTGGCAGCATTGCATATTATGGTATTGGTCGCCTTTAGGCTATAAGGTTATTAATGGTTGCAGATATTGATGACAACTACTTTTAATTTAATTAAAATTCACAATATATCATAGTTCGAATTAAATAATATTTTATAATATATGAAAGTCAAAGAGCTATGGAAAAAAGTATGAAACGAAATAATAATGGTAAAGACGAAATAACAAGCGTCACCACGAAAATAATAAAACTCAAGTATAGATAGGGTGGCCATACAATAAGGGGACAGAAGAAATAGCATAAGATGACATCACTTACTGGTTTTACTGGTGGTAGGATTCCTATGCAGGAATCCGTTTAGGTAGGTACCACCATAAATACAAGATGTTCTTTAAAACTATTTATATTTAATTATTATCATAAAATTTCAACAGTCACGTCCATCAAATCAAGATTCATTAGATCAAAGATGAAGAACATGACATTATTCTAAATAATGTAAATACCAGGAACAACTGGTGGTAGGATTCCTATGCAGGATTCCGTCTAGGTAGGTACCACCTCCAGGCCAGTTATTCTGCCGTGAAGCAGTAGTGTGCAAACCTTACTGTATTTCGATTTGAAGGGCATTGTGATGGTAAGTGCAACGTCTGCCCATAACAAATGCTGTGCCACCCAGAAAATTTCTGTGTGACACTACACTGTGCCCATCACCCTGAGACATAGGTTCATAAGTCTCATATGCCCAGTGATTACGCTAGCTCACAGTGCCCTTCAAACCGAAACAGTAATGTTTGCACACTACTGCTTCACGGTAGAATAACTGGCCCTGAGGTGGTACCTACCTAGACGGACTCCTGCATAGGAATCCTACCACCAGTAATTGTTGGTTACACAATTACTGGTGGTAGGTCCTATGAGGTGTGATGACGTACGTTTTAGTGTCTCTTACACTGCATTCTAGCCTATCTCAGATTCACACGCGGACGCGGGTAGCTGAGGACGTTTAAAAATCTATTGATATAATTTATAATCAACAAGATTTTTGTAATTAGTTTCATATTATATTTAGACATATGCCTGGATTAAGGCTGAACATATTGTTCCTACTTCAATATGATGACCTTACTTTCTGTACATATGTTCGAGCAAATAAAGTTATTTCATTTGATTTGATTAGAAGAGTAAATGCATATGTCTTTGCGCGTGGCACTATAATCTTTCGTATTTGATAACTTCTAGTAGTATTCGGAAGCTAGGCCCGTGGTTGGATGTCGGCTATTACAGAGTAGAACCTACAAAGTGAGTGTCCGACAGCTTAGAACCTACTTCTTTTCTACCGATGTGAAGTAACAGGCGACTAAGGTATTGCATGGACAGCCTTTACTCGTGCAGAATAACACCATAATATACAATGCTGTCACTATACTGCTCGTGGGAACGCAATGGGTACTGGGTAGTAAGAATGGTTCTGACTCTCACCAAAATGGCAGCGACGTGGTTCTCCAACCTTCACGTATGGTTTCTTTTGGGGGCGGAAAGTTGGCTATGGTTGTAGGCTCGGCCTCCCCTTATATGAGGGAAAGACGTGACTTACGACTATAATAAAGATGGTGTTTGTAAGTTTTAGCCTGCTAATCCCATGAAATATTGATTATATTTGAGAAACCCTTTCTGCATTAGGTAGCCCGTATATGGGCTATAAAACTTTTTGCTTCTTGCCTTAAGGAGCCGCACGCTGAGAATCGAACATTATCAAGAAGGGCCGAACGTACGGCGCAGTCATGAGGTCGGCTTATTTACGCGAGTAAAACCGTTTGGCGTAGCTAAGTGGCTAAGTGCTTAAATAAAGTGCTGTATCAAATATACACATGCAAGACACTCAAGAGGGCTCAGGCCTTTATTACTACGACTGAACAGAGTTCCATACATACATGCAGACTCGCCTCTTCCACATCTCTCCATTTGCTACGATCCTGACACATCTTTCGTTTCTTCTACTTTCATGAGCGTTTACAAGCTCGTCGGTTGCGGGTCATTATAACGCTCGCCTACGTCGGACCTTACCCTTTACCCCACTGAAATAGTTCATTGCAATTTAAAGTGCTGATTTACCGCAAGTTCAATGACGAAAGATAACATCCTGAGGAAACCAGCATGTCTCATAAGTAAAAAAAAATATGTTCAACTACTTGTGTAGTCGGCCAACTCAAACTCTCGCAGTGTAGTGGACTCTTCCCGGCAAGGGTTATGGACCTGTCAAAAATGTGAGGAGATAGCAGTGGTTCCCAGCAGTGGCGCAATTATAAATTATTGCTCTACTAATAGTTATGTATATTAGATAGATTTAACAGTTTTTTTTATAAGTAGACAGATCTGAAACCGTTACTTCATAATACAATATATACAAAAATTACTACAATGTTACCTGCATCTCCCCTATTTCAAATTAATTCCTAAAGAAATATTATCGTTTCATTTCCTCCGAGACCTTCTCACATTATTTTTGCTTAACTTTAATTAAAATGTTAAGCCTCAGCGTAAAGGCCTCTTTAATTATCAGAATTAATTGTGATTTAAAGAGTTTATTAAGTTACCTATTAGAAGGTTTTAAGTTGCTCAACTTGTAAAATAGGCTTATTCTTGAATCAAATTTAATACCAAATACCTTCACTGATGTTGACTCGTGCCGGTAAAAGGCAATTAGTAGAATACATAAACTAACAAGAGATTAGACAGCGTCCTTTTGAGCTATATCAATTACTTCTCGTACCTACATTCTTAGAGTAAGGCCTCTGATAAGGATTAGATTATACCTGAAGTAATTGAAGTAATTTGGTTTGCGTGCGTACAGAGCCATGGTTTAAAAGTCAGAGAGCCTGACTTCTACGCCGCGGGGTCTGGGGTCAAAAAGTTAGTTTTTGGACTCCGGTCATTGTTCCGTTTCTCTGCTGACATTATATCTCAGCCTACCTCCGATCTTATCGTTTGAGCGATATATCGGGAGTATTTGTCGAGAGTTTTTTTTAATTTTTATTGGATGAAGTGACGAATCGAGCAAAACGTTCACCAGATGGTAAGCGCAACATCTGCTCATAACAAATGTAGTGTTCTCCAGAACAACTCTGTTTGACACCCAACTGCTTCCATCACCCTAAGACGTAACTTAGGCCTCATATGCCCAGTGATTAACCCTAGCTCTCAGTGCCCTACAAACCGAAATGTAATGTTTGCACACTACTGCTTCACGAAAGCATAACGGTCTTGGGGTGGACCTAGACGGATTCCTGCATATGAATCCTACCACCAGTAAAACTACAATATCTCCTACTCAGTTGACAGTTTCCGACATTATTCAGAATTTATCACCGTGTTCGAAAATCGGCCAGGAGTACATCATTTTAACCTTATATTTTCTCGCTTCCATTATTGTTACAAAAAGTAATTTATGCGCTGTAGATAATATGCAGAAAGACAAGTGTGTTATTCTTGTTTATATTTCTTGCAATGTAATTTTATGTACTGATTATATCGTATTCTAAACGTCAAATAAATTTATAGTATTCTATTTTACAGAGCATTCCGCTATTAGTTATGTCAAGCCCTACAAAATAGGGATTATACAGCTTTTATAATTATAATTCCAAAGAGTAGTCGCGCGGACTTGCCCACGCGGACGAGGGCAATTTATATAGATTTTATAGGATAAAGAAGGCTTATCACTGGGTGACGACCACGTGACCTAGTCAAGCGAGACAACTACTATCCTGCCGTCTTTTGGTTCGAATCACAGCGAGACAGAACCAACACTTTCAAAATAACATATAGTTGGTTTTGAGATCTGACTGTTGTCTTTGGCATTGCTTCCTAGCCAACCTCCGATCATATAGCATGAGTGTCATGTTAGGTGCGGGTAGCTTATGATGGGCGAGTGCCTACGTGTTTGCGCGTTCACTCGTGATACTCTATCTCTTCTGCAGTTGATTTCTTCTGAGGGTATTTTTTATTGTGAAATTGAGAAGACGTGCAGAACCTTCACCTGATGGCAACTGCAACGTCTGCCCATAAATGCTGTGTCACCCAAAACATTTCTGTATCACACCGCGCCCGTCACCCTGAGACATCAGCTCTCAAGTCTTATATGTCCAGTATTTTTTAAACGAACCAAAGTAGGATTTCTCCTGTATTGTGGGTGCGTTTTACAGACATATATTTCACATACACAACACAACCAACCGAGCAACAATTTGTTTTTTGCACAAATGTTGGCTCCGGCTGGAATTCGAACGCAGGCCCCGCGGCGTAGAAATCAGGTAAGCTAACCTAGTGGTTAACGTAGTGTAATTACCGTAACCGCGTGGCGGTAATTACACACATTACGATGGTACCTACCTAGACACATTCCTGCATAGGAATTCTACCACTACTATACATTATGTGCAGGAATCCGTCAAGGTAGGTACCTTTCGGCAACGCACCCGCGATTCCTCTGGTTTTGCGGATGTTCATGGGCGGTAGTGATCACTTACCATCAGGTGAGACTCCCCCTCCCCTCTTATAAAAGAAACCTCCCCAGGGCCAATTATTCTGCCGTGAAGCAGTAGTGTGCAAATATTACTGTGTTTCGGTTTGAAGGGCACTGAGAGGTAGCGTAATCACTGGGCATATGAGACTTGAGAACTGGCGTCAAACAGGGTGACGCAGTATTTGTTATTGGCAAACGTTGCACCTACCATCAGGTGAACGATTTGCTCGTCTCGCCACTTTTTCCAATACAGAAAAAAAAGTTCACCCCATAATCGATGACATAATGAATGTTTATTATTAATATATGTTTCATAAGTATTTAACTATTAAAACAGACAGAGAGGTGAGGAATGAATTGTGGTCGACATTGTCTATTCATACAAGCAATGAAATCACTCTATAAGGATTCTTGTGCTTGTGTCAGGGTAAACGAGGCTTACACAGACTGTCCTAACATCGAAAAAGGTGTTAGACAGGAATAAGTAGCTTCGAATTGGCTGTTTAACGTATTTATAGAAAAATGCTTGAAAGTTTTGAAAGAGAGTGCGTTTGGATTAAAATTAATGATCTGACCATCAAATGCCTCTTATACGCCGATTATCAAGTTAAATTAGATGATGCTAATTTAAGGAGGAGTTGCAGACGACGGTTAATACTATGCATGATGCTCTACAAAGCAAAGGAATAAATATTAATGTAGATCAGACGAAATTAATGGTTTTTGAAAGAGAAGAAAGTATGACGGTTTGCAGAATTCTAATTAGACAGTAACTATTGACTGAACAGTGTTGGCAGGAAATTAGTTTGAGTATTTGGGGCCCTGAATAACTTTATGTGTAGCCAGAACGTATCTTAAAAGCACGACTGGCTGTACACATTAGAGTCCCCACACTTATGTACGGTAGTGAATGTTGGGTCTAGCAGAAGAAGCATGAAAATAGAACTAATTCTGTGGAAATGAAAAGTTTGAGAATTGAATGCTTAGGTGGTTTGGAAACGTAGAGAGGATGGATGAAAGAAGATTGACGAAACAGATTTATGACGCGAGTGTGAATGGGCAAGCCTGTAAGGGTCGACGTAGGCGAACGTATCACGATCAGATCGAAGTCCGAGCAACCGACGAGCTTGTATGAAAACAATATACAACAAGTAGAAGAAGCGAAAGATGTGGTCTCTGTCTACCCCCATTGAGAAAGAGGCGTGACTTACTCGTCATTATATTCTAGCAGGAAGTGCTAATTTGTTAGCCTTGAGCAACATTTGCAACGTGCAACTGAAATTTTTACTTGATCTAGCTGTATTGAATAAAGTAGAGAAACCGTAATGTTGAAATAACATACAGTTTACCATCAGTAGTAAAGTAAAGTAATAGCCTATAAATGTCGCATTGCTGAGCACAAGGCTCCTCTAATTTTTTAGGGTTTTGGAGCTAGGAATAGTCCACCACGCTGCTCCAATGCGAATTGACGGACTTCACGTGTTCTCCAAATATTTTTACTTCGCAGACTTGCAGGTTTCCTCACGATGTTTTCGTTTACTGCTGAGCACGTGGTAAACCGGCACTGAAAATCGCATAAAAAAATTTAGATGTCCGGCACCGGGGATAAAACTCAGGTTACTCGTGTGTGTAAAACTCGCCCACTGAAAAAACCCTATGTGGGGCAAAGTATTTTTTTAAAAAACGACGTCACATAGAAAAAACAGTCAATTGTTAGTACGCTTAGTGGATATAAACTCAAAAAAGGTAGACGCAAGAAGCACTATCTCGCAAAATTACCTGTGGAGTAAACTATTACTGTCGTACTCAGACATGTTTTACGGTCACTTTAAGAACTCCTTAGTATTGATTGTTTGAGATTTTCACCTATCCGTCTAGGTAGGTTTCACCGCAGTGACAGTATTAGTGATAAAATAGTCTGCTTGCATAGAATGAAAGAAAGCAGCTCTCCTTTTTGTGTCAAATCGTGTATGCACTAATCTGTCCTCGAATTATTGTGTTTCTCTTTTGAGATATGGTAATTGAGAGATGAGATATGTTGTGCAGATTCATTTCCAATGTCCAAAAATATGCTATTTTTAAATTTGTTTCTATGAACTTTCTTAAATTAGTTATTTCAAGAAAAAAATCTACATTGAAACTAACTTATCATCTATTGATAATTAGTCATTAAATTCATTGCCTCTGTTCGCCATCCGATATCCTTCTGGCTGATTATCGACCACGGCGACAATTTCACAACACTGCCGGAAGCTAGCGCAGGAGCTATTATAGTGCAACAAGTGTACGCGCAATCACAGAGGTACACATTCGTCCTGACCTACCTCATGGTCACGCTAATGCAATAAAAAGTAGGTTTGGTAGGATGCAGTGTCAGCGACACTGGGATAATCACAATACAGCCAGATCCACAAATAAACAATTTGTCTTTATCCAAATTAGACTCTCTTGCTGGGATCCGAACCTAGGGCCCACGACGCAGTAATCAGGTACTCTGATCACTAGGCTACGTTGGCAGTAAAATACGCAACAACAGTTTTGTAATATCCATTTATATTTTTAAAAATACTGTAACTTGTTTACTAATGTAAAATTCAACTAAAACGTAAAATAGATAAACTTTAGCTGAAAGAATATTTCCGCAGAAATTAGTTTCATTATAAAATTTATGCATTCTTTTCGAGAAGAGGAAAATTAAACAGTGTAAGTTTGTGAGGCCGAGAATCTTATTAGACCCGGCCATTTCGCGTAATGAGGGCTTGGATATCGTTTCTTTATCGGATATGTTTTTATATAGTAACAGGTTTCTTCAAAATAGAAATATGCACAAAGTATTTTAATCGTCCGTATAATGTTGAAATGGCCGAAATTTTATTATATATAGAATTTTTATTGTATACACCTTTGATAAAATGGTAGCAAACGACGGACTATATTGGCATTCTCTCCCGGTCAACCCAAGGGTATCCTGAGACTCAATGAATGCACCCACAAACCAGACGCAAAAATGAAGGGCAAAGAAAAACCTGAAAAATGGTTAATTATGATCTCTTGAAAAAGACACGGATCCCTCATCGCTAGAACATAACGATATTTTAAGAGAAAAAATTACAATATTTTGTGATAGGCTTCGTTCGATAAAATCGATTCTTATTATGGGATTCCACGTTTGAAGATCGCTTTTCGATTACATTATATGACAGCACAAATTTGAACAATATAACACATTGAAATAATAACCGAATTAAAAACATTATATCTGGAAGGGAATAATATTTTCATAACATCACAGACATTATGAAAAATATTTTTCTTAATTACATAAAAAATAATGAAAAACTAAGTGAAAACTTAATCTAAATTTTGTGTACTTTTTAATTCGTAGAACATTATCTAATTTTTGTATATAAATTGCACAAGTAGGATGTCTTCCGCCATATTTTTATTGTGAGCCTTTGAAGCACACGACGAGAAAATGAGACGCAGTTTCCGGAACGCTACCCAGCCGAGTTGGATCCGTCGATTGACCTCTTTGTCGAAGTCGGACCTACCTAGTCAGACAATCTGTCCTAGCTATACACATTCGTCGAAAACTTCGATCATAGTATTCCCAACAACAACTGGTATAGGTCTGACATGGACGTTAGACATGATCTTCGTCTTGTCCATGTTCGTCTAGGTAGGTACCCGTTGGGAGACACTATAAAGGTCATTAAGCATAGCGCTAAGGTCCTCTAGCGATTATTCCATTATGACTATGTCGTCGGTAATACCGATTCGTTAGTGCTCTAATTAGTAGTAGTTTGAGCTCGATCTGAGGAGAAATTTTAAAGTTTTATAAATTCGATAAATTCTCAAATTTATAAGTAACCATTATTTTTTTCGTGTCAATAGTAGGCAACTTACCACCCCCACAACCTAAGAGAAACCCGCAAAACGCAATACTTGAAAAGTGGCAGAGAGAGTGTCAAGATAGAATAAATCACATATTTCGCACCATGCCCAGAAGGATGGGAACGTTAGTTAGAGCACGAGAAGAAAACACACGTTATAAGTCTTTCATTTGTTTAATGTTAAAATCTTAGTAATGTTTAGTTTACAACATTGTTTGTGTTCCCACAAAATAGACAATAAGTGTTTTTTTTATTTTGATTAATTTTAATAAAATTTCATTAAAAACTTCTTAAAGTCGATGTTAAAAGATGTTTATCAGTTTGTTACTTCATGTCTGATTATTATATGTTTTAATATACACATTATTATTTCTATACTCTGCCTTTTTTTAACGTTCCGCTAATTGTCCCGGTGTGTATATTACTGAACTCGTTCTGAAAAAAGTGGCAGGAATGTTAATTTCAACAAATTTATTTTCTTTCTAGTTGGTAATGCACATAGTGAAGTTTTTATATAAAAATTGCTAAATTATTTTTCATTTCCGAAATTCAATAAGTAGACGTGTTTTTTAAAATTACAGATTTAATCGAATTTTAATAATAAACGTGAATTTAGAATAAATGTTTAACTACAATCATAAGTATTTTTGAAAATCCTTGTATTTGAAACAATTTTCATAATGATGACTTCTCATATTTACGTGAATATTATAAATTTGTTTAAACCAAATTTTACAGGTTTTGCGAATAAATCTGTAGAATTTAGTTTGTTAATCTTCATAATGTCGAATTCCTTTGATTATTTAAATCAATATATATTTTATGGTTAAATACTCTTAGTTCTCATACGATAATTATTGAACACGTTATCAAGATTATACAGACGTCTTTGAATAATTACTACGTCACCATAATTTAATTATTTACGCACTAATAAATAGAGAGTTTATAGACAATACAAATACGAGCCAACAATTTAATGTTTATTTGTTCAAAATAGAGCATAAGAATACTTTGCCTAAATTGTTGATATTATCAATTTTGAATATGCACTATAAAATTTAGTACTTACATCACAAACACTTTATGAATTTGCTTGTTATTAAAGTAATAAAATGAAAATACCCGAAAGAACATAAATTTTACAACATGAATCTCGTTGAATTTGAAATTTCAACGAGATTCATTCTAGACTTTATCGTTTTGGAAATTGTCTTTATTTGCCTTCTTAACGACTAACTCAATTCTCTCCAACACAATGGTTAGAACATCTAAGCAGATCACTGCTGGATACAGGTCACTGCTTAGAAGGATTTGTTATGCCCAGTTGGCGGGCAGATATGCGATCTCACGTTCGGTTTAGATACTGATTGCTATTTTACCGATCTTGCTGTAGTCATAATAAGCCAAGAACAAAGGTATAATAAATAATATGTAATTTGAATTTGATGACATACTGAACCGAGACGTGGTCCTACACTGCAGGCAACACAAGGAAGCTCAGAGTCGCTCAACGAGCTATGGAAAGAGCTATCCTCGGTGTTTTTCTACGAGATACAATCCGTTAGGCTGATATTTGCTACTAGAACTAGAGTAACCGTCATAGTACAGCAAGTAGAGGTACAGAAAGCTGAATAAAGGCCCAGCCACATAGTTCGTAGAACTGATAACCGTTGGGGGAGAAAGTTTCTGGAATGGCATTCTCGTATCGGCAAACATAATGTGCGGCTATCCCACTAGATGGAGCGACGATCTACAAGGTTTTGCAGAAAGTCGATGGATGGCTTAAGATCGTGATTTGTGGCAGTATATGGAGTAGACTTATGTTAAGCAGTGGACTTGTGTTAGACTTAAATTATGACGATGATGATGATAAATAAAACTACAACAATTTTTTTAGCCATTTTAAAGTTAATATGCAATTACAGCAGTATTATAAATATGTAGAAATAGCTTAGCGATCACCTCATTCTCATCATCATCATTATCATCGTCCATGTATTCTTCAATATTATAATAAATCTTCCTAAAAAGACTTTGTTTAATAAAAAAAAATAACTTCTTGATTGTAAGACTGTGCACTTTTTTGGGATTTTGTTGTAAAAATGTATACGCCATAAAAGAGTTACTAACTCTGTGAGGCGGAGTAACTGTCGTTATTAATTTGTTCTTTTTTATAGTAGAAAGTGACGAAACGAGCAAAACGTTCCTGATGGTAAGTGCAACGCCCGCCCACAACAAATGCTGTTTCACGAAGGATATTATTGTGTGACACCACGCTGCGCCCGTCACCTTGAGACATCAAGTCTTAATCCCCAGTGATTACGCTAGCTCACACTGCCCTTCAAAACAAAACAGTAATGCCTGCACACTACTGCTTCACGGCAAAATAACTGGCCCGAAGGTGGTACCTACCTAGACGGAGTCCTGCATAGAAATCCTAATACCAGTTGTTCCTGGTATTTACATTATTTAGAATAATGTCATGTTCTTCATCTTTGATCTAATGAATCTTGATTTGAAGGACGTTACTGGTGAAATTTTATGATAATAATTATCAAGTTTTAAAGAACATCTTGTATTTATGTATTTTATGACCACGATCCACGAATTCGCTTTAAATGTTACGAATGCCTTTGGTTCACTTACAAGTAGTTTTTTTTGTAATTTGAGACACTGATTAACCTCGTTGTCAGCGGTGAAATAAAGTTGTGTTAGGAAAGTTATGTTTCAGAGAAAAAACTTTTAAAACTTCTCAAAAATGAGAGGATGCGAGTTCAGAACAGCGGGATATTTATAGGCTGTAACTTCACTTATTTATTTTTAAAGGAAAAAGTTGACTTGGCAAACATTACGTTCACCTTATGGTAAGTTTAATGTCTACAACTAACATAAGCTGCGTCATCCAGAAAAACTCTATGTGGCTTCTTCACTCTGAGTTATCAGTTCAGCAGCGGTATTTGTCCAAAGCAGCTCCTCAGCTAAGCAGAAATTTGGGCTGGTTGGTTTTGTTTTCACGAAATAGGATTCCTGTGCAGGGATCCGTCTAGGTAGCTACCAACTCAGGGCTAGTTATTCCGCCTTAAAGTATAAGTGTGCAAACATTACCGTCTTAAGGCTTGAAGAGCCGCAGTGCAGCTAGCGTAGTGTCGTGTCATTTCTACCACTAGTCTACTGCTGAACATAGCCTTTCCAGATAGATCCCCACAAAAGTTTGTAGCTCTCATTTAGGGGGGATTTGACCATAGTTGCCACACTTGGGAGGCGGTTTGGCAGCCGCAATTTATTTATTCAAATGTTCCAGGAAGATGCTGCTGCCCATCTCCTGGTTTTAATTTTCTCTCCGTCAACTTTTACGACACCCACAGGATAAGAAAGGGTGGTAGATTATGTTCTCTTAAGCCGCCGCCACACGGCACTTCTGGACAGAGGCCTCACAAATTACAACTTTTAATACAAATATGATTTTTGTTTAAAATGTATTCCTCTTTTATAACTAACACTAACTATAACCAACTTCTACGTTACAAAATTGAATAGTAAGCTATCCTAATTTTAACAAGTTTACACTTTGACTCCAATTTACTACAGCTCTGGTGGCTTGAATGAAACTTTAGCTATCATTAAGTATCTCTTGCTTTACATTGAATTAAATTCAACTGGAAGAACCTAGCAATATTTTAGTTTATAAAAAAACGATAGCCTAAACTAAGATTTCTCTTGTATGTTTTTGCACAAATGTTGGTTCCGACTATAATTAGAACACAGGTTCGGTCGTGTGGTACCACACTGCGCCCGTCACCTCTAAGATCACGTAAGATCTTGTCACCTTGGCTGATGACAGAAGCGTGTAAGGTGCAAAGCGGCTGATACTGCGATCGCCAATCCAATAGGTATCCAAGCATGACGATAAGGGAAAATAACGAAAAGCCTATGAAGCGTTAGATGAAAGACTAATGAAGAAGAAGGACATAACATTAATGTTGCTTTAAATAATAGGTTTTATATTACTGTTGGTAGGATTCCTATTCAGGAAACTGTGTAGGTAGGAACCACCCCAGCGCCAGTTATTTTACCGTGAAGTCCAGTAGTTTGCAGATATTACTGTGTTTCGATCTGAAGGGCACTGAGAGCTAGTGCCATTACTAGGCATATGAGACTTAAGAACTGATGTCTCGGGGGATGTTGTGTGGTGCACAGAAGTGTTCCGGCTAATACATTTGTTATGGGCAGGCAAATCATTTCTACTAAAAAAAATATATCGGCATTGTACATTTGCGACGTAAGAAAGATAAATTTCGTTTATTAAATGTCATTTTTTTTACAATCTACCACCGTTTCGTAATGAGGTTCCTCTGACGGAGAAGAAACAGGCGAAAGAAACTCCGCAGGTATCCTATTTTTTGTAAATGTTTTTTTTTCTTTGTCTTAGTCAAAAATACATATATAAATTAACAAACAATAGTCAAAGAGAAAGCCTAAGCACGCTCTATGTTAAAATTTTAGACAAGATGGTAAGTATATTGCAAACTTGAGCAGACCAGCCGTTACATACAGACCAGGATTAACTGTAAAATTAAGACGACTGACGTGACTATGGATGCTGTAAAGCGCCCGAAAAGTCGGGTTCTAAATAGTTCAAAATTAAGGATTAATTATGACCTCATGACGTCTGACACCTATAATTTCCAGTGACTACGGGTGCTGTTAAGGGCTAGAAACGTCTTGTTAAAAAGAAATGATAGAGGTGAACCCTGAGTATAGAGGTGAACCCTGAGTATAGAGGTGAACCCTGAGTATAGAGCTGAACCCTGAGTATAGAGGTGAACCCTGAAAAAAGTGTAGCGATATACTTCTCGAGGGGCACACCAAAGCCCGCTAGACGATGTCACCCAATCGGCAACAATCAGCTAGGCACGATTACCCTGTTCGGATGCCCTATTCCCTGGGAAAAGAGCGTCAAATACCTCGGGGTCACTTTAGACGCAGCGATGTCGTTCGCTACACACATTAAAAACATACGCAATAGAGCGGCTTTTATCAAGTCGTCTATACCCATTAACTTGCTCCTCAAGTAAAATGTGCTTAAGACACAAACTTCGCCTCTATAAGACTTGCATAAGACCCGTAATGGACTACGCTTGCGTCGCTTTCGCTCACGCGACGGGCAATCAATTAAAGAAGTCACAGAGCGTTCAAAATCGATTCTTGCGAACTGCCACCGGAGCTGGTTGGTATCAACGCAATGTAGATCTTCACAGCGACTGTGAAATGCCCTTAATCTCTGAACACTTCAGAGAATTATCACGGCGGTTTTTCGAAAAATTCAAACCTGCTGGTGGTTAAAGCAGCAAATTACCGACCAAACAGAAATGCGACCGAACGCAAACGTCGCCCGCGAAACATGCTAGACGACACGGACGTCTCAGCTCTTCCTGACCACGATACCGTCAGTCACGATCCAGGCTACACTGTACACACAGTCAATAGCTTTAATATAACACGCACCACGACGCGCGACCGCCGTAGATAGCGGCGCGCAATAGTCAATAATCACACCGCGTACACACGATTCACCCGTGTTCCAGGGCGGTTCTCACCCAGGCGCCCAGAGTTACCAACACACAAGTCGACAGTCCGAATGGACGCCCGCAGCCTCCCTCGGACGGTCATTAGATGAATTAAAATATTTAAGATTTTCGAAATCGCGAAAGCACGCAGCGAACGCGACACAGTCCGAATTTCGAGGTTTTTGTAGGAGTCTTTATTTTTTTATTTATGTTTAGGTCAAACCAAACCTGGCACGCGGGCCCCTAGCCCGCGAGCACAGTATCCGATGAAGCTGTAAAAGCCGAGAAGGCTAACAGCAATTACATCACCGAAAATATATATAAAAAGAAATCAAAATTGAATATATTTTTTTGGCATTATATTGTATAAAAAATATGTGAGAACGCTATGAGGAGTAATAATTTTTTTACTGGAACCGTAATGTCGGCGACATGGTTCGCTACCCGTCATGTCTCGTTTCCGGCAGGGGCGAAAAGTAGGCTACAGATGTGGTCTCTGCCTATCCCTATGGGAAATGTATGTAATAATATATAACAATCTTAGAGACAATAATCCACAGCATCGTAAGTAAAAATTGTGTAGAGAACTTTGCCATTGCTATTTTTATTACACTTTGAATATTTTTGTTCCACCTAAGACCAAAACCGAACTACGAGTAAGAAGTCGACAAAATACTAAATTATTGAGAAACCTCTTTGATTCGGTACAAAGTTAACCTGCTACATATTTAACTCAACTACTATAAGTTTAACTACGATAACTTTATTATAGTTTCTCTATGTAAACTTACGTCGCTGTTTGCGATTGGAATTAGGGGTGCAATATTTCTTCATGATGCAAACCTTTAAAATGTGTGAGTCAAAAACGGCGACTGCTTCATCTCCTTGCAAGTTATTGTTGACTAGCGATCCACCCCGGCTTCGTACGGGTAGATACATATAAGAAAGATAAATTAATACTTTATTTGGACAAACAGAACAACAACAATTCCTCACACTAACATTTTTGTGGAGACTATTCTCACCGGTGGCTCTGCAGCCGGTAAGGTAAGTTTACGTTATTTTACCAAAACATTTTTGGTTAAATAACGTGATTGGGGACATAAGCTATGAAAGTATAGTGGCTCAAAGCTTCCTTGTAAACAATATTTGATGTCGTGGTAGCAAAGTAGACCGGTCGCTCTCTATCGCTGCGCAAAGGGCGCCGCGCATCTCGATGATGCCCAAGTCGCATGAAGCCGGGCTATTGTTTCATTTATCATCAATAGTTTTTACAGCGCACGCCAAATAATGACTTTTATGAGTAATTTTTTGATATCTTGAGTTAAAACATAGCGATTTTCGTAGCGATCTCAGTTTTTTTTTAATTTAAATACAGTTTATGTAACGTAGGTTTCTATAGGTGCAAGAATGTTTAAAATCGGTTCAGTAGTTTTTGAGTTTATTCATTACAACCATACATACATACATAAGATCACGATTGTATCCCATAAGGGGTAATCAGAGACTGGGCACTCACTGCAAAAACAGATGACTGCCACAATCCACTGTTTCACCTAAACAATATAATGCACTTGGTGTAATAGGTAGAGAGCCCATCGCCATCATGCGCTGTTGGGTGCTCAGTGCAGTTTAATTCCTTACTCGCCTTTTACGGGATCCATTGGATGAGATGGAGTGGTAGTATTCTTTTATCGAGCCGCCACCAAACAAACATAAAAAAATCAAATCTTTTCTCTTTATTTATTTATTTAGAACAAGATACAAGTTGCAACAAACCACTTAAACTAAGTAACGAGCATATCAGTCAAGCTATATCTCAATTACAGGTGACCACCGCTAAGTAAAACTAATTAGAGAAATAGAAAACTAAACTTACGAATAAATACACATTTAAATACAAAAATTACAAAATTATAGCTAAGTAAACAAAACTAGAAAAAAAACAGAACAGGTAAATTAGACCAGTAACGACGTCAAAATGAGATGGGACTTAATGAAAATTTTAGTGCCCTTGTATTAATAACTTAGCCGATTATCTTTGAAAGTTTTAGCGTATTAAGGGTATGTTAGAATATTCTAACATGCCCTCAATGCGTTTATTAACATAAACTATATATTAATACGAGAGAAAACTTTGCACCCCTTTTTAATTACATCGCGTGAACGAAGGAGTGTGAGATTTGGCATAGTTAAAGTTTGTATGGAGAAGAAGCGAGGAAATTAAAATTGATGTATAATATTTGTTACAAATATTTTAAATTGAATATAATACAGTAACAAGCATTTCGAAAGCATTTGAAACTAAAAGGCATTGAGAGCTAGTGTAAGCACTGGGCAAATGAGACTTAAGAACTGATGTCTTAAGGTCACGGGCGCAGTGTGCTATATAGAAATATTCTGGGTGACACAGCATTTGTTAAGGGCATACGTTATACCATCAGGTAAAAAAAGAATTATTTAGACTGACACTGAAAATGTGAATCACATAATTGTCTGTCGTTTGTTTACGTTCATAGGGCCAATATCAAACAGGGTAAAGATTGTCGTCGCAGAATTTTTAAATGTTGCCAACAAATCCGTTGCCTATTAAGGAGAGTAAGTATAACTTAAAAAAAAATTACAATCGAATTGCGACAATTGATGGGCAACTAGTTATAATGGCAATCCGCTGATAGGCGGGCTACTAGTTATTCTCGTTCTCGTCGATGGTTTTAAAATTGTTGAATTTTTCCATTCACTTGACATCTCCATTCCTATTCTCCATATTTATTGCTGGTCATATCCCATTAAGACGCACCTTTTTAATGTGTCATCGTTGAGAGCAAAAGCAACAAAAGTCATGCTCGGCAGTCGATTCGCGATCGCAGTACCAGAAGCCATAAACGCTTAAACGCTGTCGTCACTCGCCTGTGTATTCTACGAGTGACTATTTACACGGAATTGGCGGTAAAGCAAAATAAAGACAAGCTGGTGGTAGGATTTATATGCAGGAATCCGTCAAGGTAGGTACCACCCCATGGCCAGTCATTCTGCCGTGAAGCAGTAGTGTGCAAACATTACTGTGTTTCGGTTTGAAGGTCACTGTGAGCTAATGCAATCACAGGGCATATGAGACTTAAGAACTGATGTCTCATGGTGACGGACGCAGTGTGGTGTCACATGGAAATGCTACATGGCATAGAGCACAGAGCATTTGTTATAGGCAGACGTTGCACTTACCATCAGGTGAACGTTTTGCACGGTTCGTAACTTTGTAAAATAAATATATATATATATATATACTATACTACAAGGAAAAAGAAATAAATGTATTTAATCAATTGTTTTTTCTCAATACCAATTGTATTTGTTGTAATATTTAGAAGATTATTTATTATACTTTGTGAAATAAATTTCAGTATCTCCTGAATTAATATTCTGAGCACGTTCCTATTAATTTCTTTGTTTTCGTTCATAAAGTCAGAGACAAACACTGCTTATTGTAAAATGAACAGACAGCCTCGTTTGGTAATTAATAAGAGATTAATTAATTTTATTTTTAGAATCAACATTAAGTTTGTTTTATTGTGCATGCATTCTTAAAAAAATCGAGATAGAAGATATGCTGACCAAAACCAATATCACTTGGATAAATCAAAACACACCGTCCCTGGTGGCTTGGTCTTGTTCGACGGAAGGGAGAGAATCGGATTGAACACCGTTTTGTTATTACGAGTATGAGTATAAGGTAACGTAAAGGCAACCCTAGTCGACACAATCCCGATATTGACAAAGTTGTTAATTAATGTGGACGATAAACCATTTACAGGCGGTAGAACAAGTTACCGGATCCGAGGATTACCGTGTCCTCTTCCTGTCTTCGGACTTCAGATAATCCTCAGCATGCGTGCGTTGAAAGGGGCCAGGTCCAGTCGTCTTTGGCGGTAGCATGATCTCGTACGGATATTCTTGGCACCTCCTATCATGTAATCATGACCGCTACTGTAGCCAGTACAAACGGCGCCAGCCGGAGACTAGGTCTAGGGCCGTTTTTGTTTTTTACCTGTCAACGAGGTGGATTTTGCCGAAATTGCCACGCTTTGTAGGCGTGTTGTCAAACGCAGTTTATTTATTTTGATGTTCCAGGAAGATGCTGCTGCCCATCTCCTGGTGTTAGTTTTCCCTGTGTCGACTTACACGACACCCACGGGACACGCGGTGGTAGATTCTCTTACGCCGCCACCACACGGATTTACTGTAAAACTGTTTTACTAGAAAATTTCATCACGATGTTTTTGAAACAGATTTTACGTAGTAGAATCGGTAGGAACTTCTAGTTTATAAGTGGTTCATTATGTTCAGTAGCCATAGCCGCAATTGACCGCTTAACGTTTTGATACAGAGAATTTGAAACAAGTGCGACACCTATAATCTAATTACAATGATATACCCAGAATCAAAATATTTTAAATTAGTAACGCACATTTCTTTTAGGAGCAAGTGACGATCACCGTGGTCGCAAACGTCTTAAATACAACATACAAACAGTACACTTACCACCAACAGGGCAACGAAATAATTCATCGTAAGAAAAGTTACTCGGCTTAGAGAATCTACCACCCCATCTCATCCCGTGGGTGTCGTAAAAGTCGAAAGGGAAAATTAAAACCAGTAGGTGGGCAGCAGCATCATCCTGGAACATCTGAATAAATAAACTGTGGTGGCCTACCCGCCTGCCAATCAGTGGCAACTATGGCAAAATCACCCCAAAATGAGTGATACAAACTTTTGTAGCAATCTATGGGGAGGCCTATGTTCAACAGTGGACTAGTGACATGCTGAAATGATGATACTGATTAGGAAAAGTTCTATTAAAAAAGTTAAAAACAAAACTGGTCGGCTTCTGAATTTCCCAAATACGCAATAAAATGACGCACCCTATTTATTTTGGGTTATTATTATTTTAACTTCCGGTGGTTGGATTGCTATGCAGGAATCCGTCTAGGTAGGTACCACCCCAGGGCCAGTTATTCTGCCGTGAAGCAGTAGTGTGCAAACACTACTGTGTTTCGGTTTGAAGGGCACTGTGAGCTAGCGTAATCACTGGGCATTTGAGACTTGATGATCGAACGATGAGAGAACTGATGTCTCAGGGTGACGGGCGCAGTGCGGTGTCACACAGATATATTCTGGGAGACACAGCATTTGTTGTGGGCGGACGTTGCACTTACCATCAGGTGAACGTTTTGCTCGTTTCGTCACTTTGTACAATAAAAAAAAAAAAAAACTTCAGTAAAAAAAAAATTGATTCGATTCAATTAAATTTAAATAAATTAAAAATTACTGCTTACCCGATATCACCCCGGACAACTTCCAGTCTGCTAATTATTCTTGAAAATGAATTTGTTTGTTTGTAATTACTGCCGAAACTGCTTTTGAAATATCAAAGTTTGTTTGTTATCTTTAATAAATAACGCGAAGCCAGGAAGTTACGGTTCATTTTAGGCAAGAAAATTATGGTTGAAGGAATATTTAGTAACTTGGTGTTACGAAATTTGTGTTTTGCTACTCAGTAATTGGTTTCTGAGGCTTTGAAGTTAGAAGAATTTCAATGCTTCAGGCTGTATAATATAACATTAGGAATTTCTGAGATCGCATATAGGTGCGTGTTTATTTTGTATACTTAATTTAAAATAATATGATTACGTTGGATACATTTTATTCAATTATTGAATTTCCTTCCATTTTTGTTATAATTCAGATCATTCATCCACCGACTGGGAGTTAGCTTAAGAAAGTGGGAATATTAGCTGGACTGAGCTAAAGTGATACACCCTTAAGGAAACAGAAAATTTGCGAGACATTTATTTACTGTCTAATCACAATAGATACAAACAATACAAGAAAAAAAAAATGGAATTACAGAGAACATAAAATAATGTTGCCCAAAATTAACAAATGTGAAAAAATAATATAGAATGAGTCTGTGTAGCGGCATAAGACCGTCAAATGGACAGGACTCTGTAAAAATCGAGATACAGAGACTTAAATTGTTCTGATCCCGACACTGGTTTTCAGTCCGGCCCGCACTCCGAGGCAACTCAGACGGCTGTGTCAGTGCACTTACAATAATACGACGCAATAACGGAGCTTAAATAATTTATGTTTAAACTTTTATTTATATAAACAGTGGTATCATTAGTCTAATGAAGTTAAGTAAAAATTAAAATTAATGTTTTCCATCTAAATATTGATGTCAGTTTTTTCATACCCGTTTCTGTTTAAGTTTACCGTTTACCCGTGTTGGAAGAATTTAGAAATAAAATGTCTTTGAATGCTTCTTCGCATGTCTTCACACATTGTGTGAGTGTTTGTATGTTAGATGAGTGTATCCAATTGTGTAAATGGTTTTAGAAATCATGTCGATAACATAATAAAATACTTTATTCGCTTATTGCGTTTTATTAATCACAAACTCACCAGAATAGGTAGGTGGTACAAAATATCCCGGTCGTTAGGTGGTTCCCTCCTTATCATAGTCATTTATTTTTTGAAGTGAAAACTTCTTCGGAATCGCTGTTATTTGAAACTCGATGAAACGAAAAAGCGACACTAAAAGGAAACACATCATCAACAACACACATCTACAGGAATTAGCGAGAGAATGAGATAGAATAGAGTATACAGTGTTTACTATTAGGTTTATATTTTCTAATTCGCGCAAATCTTCCAATTCGTCATAGATTTTGCTCTCATTAGATTTAAATATATTGATCAAATCCAATCAAAGCATTTATTTCATACTTTAGTCATCGTAAGCCACTTGTTATTTTTGAAATTTAAAACTTAGAGTCTATAAAATATGTAATGTAATAAGTAGAATCTAAGAAGAATTTTTTTACAAATATATGTATGCAGTGTTTAAGTAACCCTATCAATTTAATTGTCAGGTTGTATAATTACTTGTAGAAGACAAGTCGTAGAAGTAAAATAAGTAAACTTGTTTTATAATAAATATCATCGCAACATAATGAATCTAAAAGTGTGATTGGGACGGTAAGTTTCAATGGTATTTTCTCCATAAAGTAAATTCTACCTAAGTAAGTGAACTGAGCGTGTAATCCGTTTGAAAATGGCTCCCGGAATTGAATCCTTCGGACAACTCTATCTCTTTAAGTTTTAAGTCAGGTTTAAACCGGATAATACCTGTCCAAGGCAAACTAGAAACAGCTACGAATTTCACGCGTTCCAAAAGTTTCACATCGATATCTATATAGAAGTTGAAGTCTATTTATTGAAAACTTTCATATAATTGACGTTTAATTGGAACTTTCATTTAATTTGATGTCAAATTTTCGTTACATAAATTGCAAGATATTATTTAGTCGTCAAATACGAACTGCATTCGATTTAGTAACTGTAAATTATTTAAAGCGTAAAAAGACATGGCTGCATCTCCTGTGACTTAAACAAGATATATAATTTCGGTGATGTAATTGCTGTTAGTCTTTTTGGCTTTTACAGCTTCATAGGATACTGTGCTCACGAGCCAGGGGCCCGCGTGCCAGGTTTGACTTGACCCAAACATAAATACTTAAATAAACTCCTCCAAAAACATCGAAGTTCGGACTGTGTCGCGTTCGCTGCGTGCTTGCGCGATTTCGAATATCTTAAATGATTTTAAGTCGTCTAATGACCGTCCGAGGGAGGCTGCGGGCCTCCATTCGGACTGTCAACTTGTGTGTCGGTAACTCTGGGTGGTGGGAATCGCCCTGGAACACGGGTGTATTTTGTTTACGTGGTGTGATTGTCGACTGCTGCGCGCCGCTCTCTACGGCGGTTGCGAGTCGTGGTGCGTGTTATAATAAAGCTATTAACAGTGTGTACAGTGTAGCCTGGATCGTGACTGACCGTATCGTGGTCAGGGAGTGCAGAGACGTCCGTGTCGTCTAGCACGTTTCGCGGGCGACGTTTGCGTACGGTCGCGTTTCTGTCTGGTCAACAAGAAGCTACTTACCGTAACGCGAGTTTCGACTCAAAGTTAGAATTTTATCTGTAGCCAATATTTATCATCATCATAATTTCAGATCATCACAAGTCCACTGCCATATGTATCCCATAGGCCTCGTATATAGATTGCCACAAAACTCAGTCACCATATTTTACAATCGTATATATTTATACATACATACATACAGTCACGACTTCTTCCCATATAATGGCTAGGTAGAGGCCACTCACGTAGTCCACTTTTCGCCCTCGCGGGAAACGACACGGGACGTGTGGCGTTTTGGTACGAGTCAAAACAATCTTACTCACCAATGCGTTCCCATGAGCAGTATAGCCACAGCATTGCATATTATGGTGTTATTCTGCACAAAAAAAAGGATAGTCCGTACGATAACTTAGTCGCCTCTTACGACATCTCGGTAGGTGCTATTCTACTCTGCTGGACAACTGTCGGTTAAACATTTATATTTATATACAAATTAATATGAAGAACACAATATTTATATGAAGAGTAATTTTATCCGACTTAACGAAATGAGGCAGGTTCTTAGTTCGTCTGTACGGTTATATATAAATCGGTCTACAATAATTAAGAAAATCTTATTGTTTTTGAATGGGTATACTCCTAAGGTGGTCCCATTTTCACCAAGACAAAATCTGGTGTTGAAAAATCTTAGAGAAATCGAGGGAAATACTCATAAATTATAGACACGTAAAGTTTGTCTGTTAATTTTTCATAACTTATTGTCGTAGTATGTATAGAAGAAACACGTGCTTCGTGCTAGTGAATAAACTTTAGTGTCTATAATAATTAATGCGTATTAAACAAGTTTTTACATTAGTAAAGCAATGTTCATGTGGAAATTGAAAAGGTACTAGACGATATATATACCACATTATTGAAGAAATTAACAAGATTGATTCAACTTAAATATTTTTCATATTTAATACAGATTAAGCTGATTTTCACCGTATGGTGGCGGCTTAAGAGAATCTACTACACCATCTGATCCCGTGTGTGTCGTAAAAGTCGACAGAAGGAAAATTAAAACCAGGAGATGGGCAGCAGCATCTCCCATCACATCTGAATAAATCGATTGCAGTTGCCAAACTGCCTGCCAAGCGTGGCAACTGTGGCAAAATCCCTCCACAATTATAGCTGCAAGCTTTTTTGGCAATCTATGGAGGAGGCATATGTTCAGCAGTGGACTAGTGATAGGCTGAAGTGATGATGATGAAAAAGCTAGAAAATCAGCTTCATCGTCATGATGAAGTTGTCTTTCTAGCTTTTTAAGCAATTTAAGTAGCCAAACTTTATTTAACTCTGTATGTATTAAGCCGTACAGCCGATAGAGTAGTGTCCGGCAGAGTAGAATAGCATTTACCTACCTACTACTACACCTCTTTCCTACCGTAGGAGGCGACTAAGGTATTATACGGACAAATTAACCATATCATTTTTCATGCAGAATAATACCATAATATGCAATGCTGTCACTACACTATCGTGAGAATGCAATGGAGAGTACGTATTTTTGACTCGTACCAAAGGCGTCCCCTCCTATTTCTCGCGGGGGTGAAAAGTGGACTATATGTATGTTGCATTCATATATACGTATACGTATTTCCATCCATCGTTTTGAGATAATAATGAATATTTTTAAATCAAATTCTTCAATCATTCAAACTTAATATTTTTGTATCAGTTACGAATTGAAATGTTTAAATTATTAATTAAATTGTTACAGATAAGTTATTTTTTTTTCAGGTCCACATTTTACGTACATAATAACACATAATATCCGATTTTATCGCATGAACGTGATAGGTAGGTGGTAGGGCCAGTGTATTTTTACATACATACATACATAGAGTCACGCCTCTTTCCCATAGGGGTAGGCAGACAGCACATCTTTCCACTTGCTACGATCCTGACACACATCTATAGTTTCTTTTTTTTATTATTATTTTTGCGCTTTAGATATCTTTTTTTTATTGGATAGAGGTGAAGAAACGAGCAAAACCTTAACCCGATAGTAAGTGCAACGTCTGCCCTTTAAAAATGCGGTGTCACCTAGACCATTCCTGTGTGACTCTTATACATCGGATCTTAAGTCTCATATGCCCAGTGATTACGCTAGCTCCCAGTTCCCTTCAAACCGAAACACTGTAATGTTTGGACAGTACAGCTTCACGGCAGAATAACTGGCCCTGTGATAGGTAGGTCCTAAACGGATTCCTGCATAGAAATCCTACTTCCATCTTTATTTATTTATTTATTTATCCTTTATTGCTGACACCTTAAGCTAAGGGCTGCAATGGGCGGACTTAATGCCTAGTGGCATTCTCTACCAGTCAACCTCTGTTATGGTGAAAAGTAGAAGGCAAGAATAAATAAAAAATAAGAAATAATAGGAAAATAAATTTATGATTTTATAATATAAAATAAATTATACATATATAAACACATATATAATTAAATAAGAACCAAAAAATTATAACACTACATAAATATATATATATATATATATACACATACATACATATATGTAAAATAATAAAAACCGAAAATGAGATAAGCCGAATGACATCCATGATCCTTTAGGTAATGTTCACGAATTAATTTCTTGAACATGTTTCTATTAGGGGCAACAGTATTCGGAAGTTTTCGCCATGGTCGAAAATAGGTCAGGAGGATATCGATAATAACAGACGCACAGTTCCATAAATGTTGTATTTTTGGCTAATATAACACAAAATAAATAATACGCCATTTTTCATAACAAATTGATTTTATTTAAACCTGAAAACCGTACAAACCTGTATAAAAAAGACATTATTTATAGACTCGTTATGGTTAAGTAAAATTTATCCTAGCAGTATAAATATGACAGCGAATTCTTTCAAAGCAATGGCACAAAATTCAAATTATTCGTTAATCAATAGTGTCAGCGAAAACATGTATTGAATGTAGATTAAACTCATAATCTTAATAGATAACAATAAAAACAGCTGGACGGGTTCAGACAATACAGTGAATTAAAATAGGATTACACTATATTATAAAACAGACATATTTTTGATGATAATTCAATTATTTTCAAATAACTAAAGTCCGAACGTAATAGTAAAGCAAATGTAAATATTTACGATTACTTTACAGAAACAACTAAGTTTTGCTCGTAGAAATAGTATACATAATTCAAATTTGTACATACACATACTGATATAAAATATACAAATACCAGATTTAACCTTACATGAAATAAAAGAAAATAAAGAAAGCGATCATATCAATAAAATCAATAAATAAATAAATGAGATAGACGGTTGTGTAATTATATTACATCGCGAGTTATTTATAAAAAATATTGCATAATGAAAAGACTTTGGCATAAAATTTTTGTCTAATTACTCGTAAAATAAGATTTCAATATTTTATTAGTCGTAATGATAAGAATTTAAATATGTTTAATATTATGCTCCGAATTCTTAAATAAGCTTGGATTATCTTGATTGGTAGTAGCTCCGTCGATCTGTAAAATAATTAAACTATATTTGAAAACTAGACTTTAAATTGAACTACATTAAAAGACTATAAATGTCCCACCCCTGACTACACACTCCCCTCTTATATTTAAATAGGTAAAGAGACGCAAAAAGTCTTTTTTTTTATAAGAGAAGAGACATTTACCCTGATCTGAAATGCTATGTCTGCCCAGAAAAAACTGCCCAGATAAGAAATGCTGTGTCATGCGGAGACCCCATTTCCGTGTGACACCACACTCCGCTCGTCCCCCTGATACATCAGGTATTAAGTGTCATATGCCCAGTAATTACACAGTGCCCTTCAGACCGCAACACAGTAATGTTTACACACTCACGAAGAATAACTGGCCCCGCGGTGGTCACCTACATGGAGGGATTTCTGCATAGAAATCCTACCACCAAAACTACTGCCACTCTTTTTTACTGAGTTGTGGAGGACTTCATATGTATCATATTTATATAAAGGTAGGTAGGTAGGTAGGTAGGTATACGGCAAAGCAAAATAGCACCTACCTCTTTCCTACCGAACTGTCGTTAGAGGCGACTAAGGTATTTCTTATACGGACACCCTTTATTCGTGTAGACTAACACCATAATATGCAATGCTCATGGGAACGCAATAAGGAAGTTTTTTTTTTACTTGTACCAAAATGTCGGCGACGTGGTTCGCCACCCGTCACTTTCCGTTTCCCACGGGTGCGAAAAGTGGGCTACGTGTGTGGCCTTTGCCTACCCCTTATATGTGAAAAAGGCGTGACTGTATGCATGTATGTATTAAATATGTTTGCACGCAGTACACAGTTACTATAACAATATTTTAACAGGCGCTCGTTACTCCATAAAGATGAATATAAATCGAAAAAAAAGTATCTAATAATGTTTCACCTTAGAACACTTGCACTCTGTGGTTTTCCCTATCGCACACAATAATATTTCCTCCGGACAAGACGGCAATGCCTTCCAAACCCTTAAACTCTCCGTCTCCCGATCCCCAAGCTCCGAAAGCTCGAAGGAATGTGCCGTCCGGATGGAAAATTTGGATGCGATTGTTTCCTGAATCCGCGACGACAATGTAGCCTTGATCGTCAACCGCTACGCCCCTGCGGATATAAAAATAATGACTATTATCATTACAGGTTGCTAATTATTATACCATTTTAAAGTTTTTTTTTTTTTTAATAAAAGTGACGGAACGAGCAAAGCGTTCACCTGATGGTAAGTGCAATACAGTCTGCCCATAACAAATGCTATGTCACCTAGAACAGTGTGACACCACAGTGCGTCCGTCACCCTGAGACATCAGTTCTCATATGCCCAGTGATTACGCTAGCTCACAGTGCCCTTCAAACCGAAAAACAGTAATGTTTGCACACTACTGCTTCACGGCAGAATAACTGGCACTGGGGTGGTACCTACCTAGACGGATTCCTGCATAGGAATCCATCTAGGTAGGCCTGTACGTTGTAACATTATTAACTAATTAATTTTTAATGAAATACAATTTGTAATACTAAAGCAAATTTATTAATGATTTTAATAAAAAGGCTATTGAGGTTGTAACGGTGATTGTACGAGTATGACAGAAAATGTATTTACTATAAAATCATATACTAGTATAGTAGATACTCTTGCATAAAATTCATCAAAGAATACTACCACTCCAACTCATCTAATGGATCTCGTAAAAGGCGAGTAAGGAATTAAACTGCACTGTGCACCCAACAGCGCATGGTGGCGATGGGCTCACCACCTATCACACCAAGTGCATTATATTGTTTTGGTGAAAAGTGGATTGTGTCAGTCATCTGTTTTTGCAGTGACTGCCCAGTCTCTGACTACCCCTTATGGGATACAGTCGTGATCTTATGTATGTATGTATGTCGATACTCTTCTCCTTAAAAACTATTAGATGTTTTGTTTAATAATTAAATATTTTTTTAAATAGAAATTTGTTTCTAATGTCTAACTGCGATGTGTCTTCTAATTCTCATATTATTGGGTTTTAGCTATTTCGTTAATCACTGGATTAGTAGAAATTTTCTACAAGTTTTTATGACAAAATAAATTGAATGATGACGATGAAAATTTTTAAATTTCAATGCAATTTTACAAAATATATTTATACCTTGGGAACTTAAATTGTCCATCTTCAGAGCCTTCTTCGCCAAATGATGATAATACTCTCCCATTAACATCGAATACTTGGATCCTGTGATTATTGGAGTCAGATACCAGCACCCGGTTAGTGCTCGATACTGCGATGTAATGCGGATGCTCCAGTTGACCCAGTTTCGATCCAAAGGAGCCAAATTTACCAACGAAAGTGCCGTCGGATTGGAATACCTGGAACAACGTATCTATTGAGTGCTGTGGCAGCGTCGTTACAAAATTTGCCACCACATCCCAACCTGTGGGTGTGGTAACAGTCTACTAGGGCATAAGAGAGAGACGGGCGCAGTGTGGTGCAACACAGAAAACCTCTGAGTTACACCGCATATATTATGCACTTACGATGAGGTGCAAGATTTGCTCGTCTTATTACTTCCTTCCATAAAACAATGTCTAAAAATGTAATGGGTGATATCCGACAGGTGGCAGAAAAACCATTTCGCAAATGCCCTTCCCTACAAATTGCGACGGGTAGCATCCTCTAAGATGTCAGGCTTCTGCCAAGCGCAATAATTATATCAAATCCTCTCTTATTTCTCTCTTATTGCGAGAGATCGTTGTCCAGCAGTGAACTATAACCAGGTCAAAGATGGAGTTGATGAAGTAATAAAGTTACAGACGCGGCGTCGATTATCACATTATCGGCATACCTTAGAATCAACTTTTCTACGGTTTGTTCAGTATCAGTAGTTGATTCTTCTTGATATTTCGAAACGCTCATGACTTTTGTTAATTCG
Source organism: Luehdorfia chinensis (assembly GCA_019845155.1). Taxonomy (NCBI): domain Eukaryota; kingdom Metazoa; phylum Arthropoda; class Insecta; order Lepidoptera; family Papilionidae; genus Luehdorfia; species Luehdorfia chinensis. Next base: position 4,587,049 of record JAHVAK010000234.1, on the reverse strand, counting down.
AAGGTTTATGCGACCAATATCGCGGATAAAGGTTGCTTACAATATCAGAGACAAATAATTATTTTACAGTATCTACTACTAGCGAAATAATAACAACGACGACGATTCGCTTACCTGTACTCTATGGTTTTCCTTGTCACAAACATATATAAATCCGAGGGCGTCTGTGGTTATGCCCCATGGGTAGTTAAATTTACCATCACCAGTACCTTGACTACCAAATGATCTTAGAAACCGACCAGCGGGATCAAACACCTGTAGATAAGAATAATTATTTCATAAATTCAACTTTCCATATATTTTTTCTAGTTTACGGAAAGTCTATCAAAAATATACAAAATATTCACATTTGTACGTTAAATATCCTATAGATGTGTTACAGCTGGCTACAAACTCATTTATAAATACCCAGAAATAAAGGTAATAGAGCGGTTTTTAGAATTCATTGAAATTATTAATTTACTAATCATAATTGAAATGTTTTTAAATCCAAACATTTTTTACTCCATGCCAAGCTGCGCAAACGAGATTCGGTACTCTTAAAAACTGTATCAAATATTTTTCTTAGCTGTCAATATTTGTTACTTACTTGTATACGATGGTTATATCTATCAGCTATTATATACTGCCCAATGCGGTTAACAGCAACACCAGCGAGACAATCAAATTCACCTTCTCCACTGCCATACTGACCGAACTCCTTTATGAATATACCATTCATATCAAATACCTGCGAAACCAATATTTAAATTATTTTACAAATTTAGTGTGCCGTGATGGTGGCAAACGTCTTCTTCTTCTGCAGCCTGTAAAAACCTATTGTGCACCTTAGAAGCAGCTTCCCGCCACCAGAAGATCAGAATAAACTTAGTCGGGCATAATAGTAATGACTATTCCGCCAGCGATCGAAGGCCAAGCTATTTTGCAGGCATTTATCTGAGTCGACTTTTAAGATACAAAAGGAAATGGGGTGGCAAATAACCATCTCAAATATACTTAAAATGCTGTAACTTTTGACGAAGAGCAACGTCTAAATTGGAGGAGTCTGGAACCACCAATGTAACTGACAAACGTAGTGATTACAAAAAATCATCGCTTTCTAGGAGACGCCTATACCCTGGAGTATAACATTAACAAGCAGGAAGTGAAAAGTCTTTAACGACCAGTGTCGGACATATTCAACTGATAATTTTTTGTGCGGCAAAAATTAGTATGATAAGGGATTCAATAATAATGGAGAACATCCAAGGTTTTGAATTCATTAGTGAATACTGACACATTTATACAGTAATAATTTCGTTTCCGGCATATTCCACATATGCTGCATGACCTTGCAGTTCGCATGTTTGCTGGTGTCTACTATTTTGGAATTTTATAGACATGATGTATTAAAAGTGATGTTAATTTAGTTTCGAAGATACTGCAAGGCCGTACCAACCATACATCAGTATCACCTCCATAAACGACACAAACATTTTTAATAAAAAGTTTTACGAAGAATATATATACATCGTAGCAATCCTTGATCGTCGTTTTACTGATAATACGATCTACAGCAGAGCCATTTATTCTGCCACCAAGAAGTAGTGTGCAAACATTACTGTGTTTCGCTATGGATGTCACTAATAGCTAGTGTAATTACTGAGTATATAAAACTTTGAACTGATGCCTCCAGGACACAGCATCTGTTATGGGCAGACGTTGCACATACCATCAGGTGAACGATTAGCTCGTCTCACGAAAATTTAGTGACTCGCGAATCTATTAAAAAAAATGTATATGAATAGGAGTTTCAGTAAGATTAAGATCTTCGATTGAATTTTATTTTTATTATTGAATGTGTAATTCGTAATGAATCTACTAGATAAAGTGTTCCACAAGCAAAAGACATACCGTAAAATTTATTTTCTAGTTCCTGTTATGATATTTAATAATAATTTTCTGTCAATCTGCCAAGTCATTTTCAAATTTACGTATGGAATTAAAGTCTAACATAAAAATAGTTTTTTTTGTGACAAAAAAATATTTTTCTTGAAATATTATTTGAAAAAGTGATATTAAAAATAATATTTTTAGTTTTCTTAAAAGCGATATAAACGGTGATGTAACAGTTAAAACAGTTATTTTACTTTTCCATATTGTCGAAAAGAACTGAACAAAATGGCATTTAACAAATAAACTATTGCAATTCTTGAAATCATACCTGCACTCGGTGATTAGACGAGTCAGCCACGACCATGGTATTGTCGGGACCTACAGCGATACCACGAGGCCATGTAAAACAACCGGGTTCGCTCCCCCGACTCCCCACGCTGAATTGTAAACGGCGTTTCTGCAGATATTGGCTCCTAGGGGAGGAACCTGCTGCTGCGAAACCTAAGAAAAATAACAAAATCAGACAAGAATTTATGTACCATATGTTTATAATTATATTAAATAAGCCGAAATCCTATTTACACGCCACTCTCGTAGTCTAACCTGCTACCGCTGCTGTAGCCGCCGTAGGGGAGATGGGGGAGCCTGCCGCGTTTTTTGAATCGTCATCAGAACTGGCAAGCTCATTTGCTGAACGCAAGGGCAACCCGAGAGACAGTCGACGGGCTGTGGTTGAAGACGATCCACCTGAATCGCGATCTTTACCTCTCGATCCATATTTATTTTTTAAATATCTAGCCCAAGAACTTAAAGCTGCTCCATCTTTTTCGCCAGTGACTGGCCGTTCTGGTGAACTTTCTCTTGACTTTAGAGCATGGGAAGAACGGCTACGAGATAGCTCTGACCCTCCTGTCCCAGAGCCGTATCGAGCCGCCAGATAGGCCGACGGTGATGCCGTAGTTGGAGACACTGGGTCGTCCGGTTCATCATCGTCTCCCACTCCAAAGCCAGTGTGGCTACTCTTGCTTCTCGCTAAACGATTACGACGCTCTTTTAGAGCAAGGTATCGCGATCGAGCAGTAGGATATTTCGTGTCATCGTCTATGGAAGATGTCATTTCATCCTCTTTAGGCTTATTGCCGTAGCGACTATACGAGGAACCACTAGCACCATATCTAGTTGATGGTTCTTCTTCAGTTTGAGATGGTTGACGTGATCGATAACGGGACTGTGTAGGTGTATCCTTCGATTTGCTATCATAAGTATCATTACGAGCATTTGTACTACGTGCAAGAAGGGGGCCTATATCACTACGAGCCATCGCCTGACTCTCGGGCTTCCTTTGCGTAACAGGCTCCTCTTCACTTTCTTCTGATGACTCAGTTTCTTCCTCAGAGCTTGTTTCGGAGTCTTCGTGAGCCGGCTCAGCGGGTGCGGGAGCTGGCGTAGGCCGCTGTGAGCCTATAAATCGACTTTGAATACGTTGTGCACCGCCAACTGTTCCATTCGTAGTTGACGGAGGCGTTCTCTCGTTGCCTGCGAAAAAGAAACGAGAGTCTGGTTTTGGTGTAAGCCCTTCACTGCTGTATTTTTCTTTTAATTCTGCGATGGTTAAAACTGCACCTGTGTGTTTTACTGCCGAGCCCGAACTTTCTGTAGAAGCACTAGATTCAGTGCTTGGTGCACGGGCGGCCGGACGGTGTGCACCTGGAGTCTCCGATGCGGACGCTCTTCTTGATACTACGGCTGGTTTAGTAATTGTCGTAGAATTCTTACGTTGCGTACGTTGCAAAGAACCCACAGATTCATCAGATTCACCGTCGCTGGATGCCTGAGAAATATACTTAAAATTGGTATGGGCACCAAATGCAAGTAATAGTTTTTTTTGTGTTGTGTTTTAAGTGATTATGAGTTAAACGTGGAGTGTATTTATGAAATGCCATTAATGTTCGCATTTTTCTTGTTAGTATCGATTATATGACTAATTTCTACATTGTAGTGTACTGGTTCCTGTTTGTTTTTATTCTCTTTCATCTTCCCAACTCACCTCCCGAGCAGGTGTCGGAGGCTTACGAGCTATTGAATTTCGTTCTTCTTCATTATTACGCTGCGTAGATCTGTCAGGTTCTTGAGACGAAGCAGCACCTTTGTTTAGCCTTTTAAGTCGCGATATTTCATCATCTTCGCTCTGCTGTTTTTGTATCGGTGGACGCCGTTGCGGCTGGGGTGTCGGTTGCACAGGTTTCGGCGGAGGTGGGGGTTCTTTTTTCTCTTTCTTTTTTCCACTGTCTACATCAAGTATTCTTTGCATTACACGAGGACAATCGCTTAACCTAAATATTCCACTGAGAGGGCCACGTGTAGCATCTTCTGTGTCTGTGACTTTTTCTTTTTCTTTTTGTTCAGTTTTAACGGTTCGATTACTTTGTTCAGTATCAGAATCATTATCTTGTTGATGGCTCCTTACAAAACGTGAACGGAACCTACGGGATGGTCTATGTTCAGATTCATAGCCACTATAATCATCTGCAGCCCCATAATCTCTTGTGTGTTTTTCTGGAGGAGGAGGTCGCTTTTCACCAAATTTTCGGCCACCTAATACTGGCTCATCGTTTTCTGTATATCCCTTTGCCTCTTCTTGCTGACGGAACTGTGTTGCTAGACGATGATCACTTTTAGATCTAGTTAAGCCTTGAGATGGTTGCAAGCTATTAGAATATGCACTAGGATTTGTTATATTTAATTCACCGTAACTGGCAACATGTAGAACAAGCTGATTTGGATCATGAGTCATTATAAATCTAACTCTACGATTGTAGTCACCAGCCTCGTAATCAAAGTTCCTAAGGAATTCAACCGTTTTGAGGAATATTTCCTTGGTATCTACTAATTCTGTGTCTTCCCATTCTACATCATCATTCATATATTTATCAGCGAGATCACAGTTACTTTGAATGTTACTTAATTCTAATTCCAAGTTATCTTTAAGATGGGTTAAATTTCTAAGTTCAGTAGCTAAATAACGGTCAATCTCATTTCTTAGGAAATCAGTCCTATCTTTTAAGGCTTTAGATAACCGTTTATGAATTTCATCGACTTCTCCAGCTACAGCAGCGCAATTAGTTTGAAGATTCGTTGTATTGCGTTCAACAATACTTAAAATATCTTGAAGCCGGTTTACTCCACGACGGATCTGGTTATTAATTCTTGCAATTTCTCTGCGAAGTACTTCCATATGCGCCGACTTACAGTCATCGCAAACTTTTTTGTCGCAATGAGCACATGGCAGACAGTATGCTTTCTCAGAACAGACATTACATCTTTCCATTACTTGTCCAGCAGTTGGATCTGGTAGTTCTCCTGCAATTTGAGCATGCAGTTCTAAGAACCTTTGCAAAGTGACATTTGTAGGAAATCCTTGGACCCCTTGATAAGGGATTCGATGTTCTGCTCGACATTCTGGGCATTTAACCTGAAAAATGTATTTCAGTAATAAGAAAAAAATATAAATGTTTTTGATTAATGTAAAAAAACAGAAAATTATGTTATTATTTAATGATTGCCAGTAAAAACCGAAGTCATTTCAAAAGTTCTTAAAATTCAATTCAATCAACTATTATGAAGATTTACTAGCAGTAGTACCAGTAGTAGTACTTTGTGGTAGCGGCTTAAGAGAATCTACCACCCCATCTCATCCCGAGGGTGTCGTAAAAGTCGACATAGGGAAAATATAAATCAGAAGATGGGCAACAGCATCTCCTGGAACATCTGAATAAATAAACTGCGGTTGCCAACCCGCCTGCCAAGCAGTGGGTCCCCCCAAATGAATGCTACAACTTTTGTGGCAATCTATGGGGGAGGCCTATGTTCAGGCCTAGTCCACTACTAGTGATAGGCTGAAATGATGATGATAATGATGATGACTAGCAGAAACATTAATTAAAAAAGAGAAGCCTTATCTTTTCTAAAGTATAAAGTTTTGGTTTCTTATTAGTCTTTCTTTTTAAATACATTTTTGTGTAACTATATAATAACCAATATGCGTACCTGTCGTCTAACATAGTCGACGAGACCGTCCATGCACGGTTCCATACAAAAGCTGTGCTGACATGGCAGCAACTTCGGATTTCTGTACCGGTCTAGACAGACACAGCATGTTAGCAGCGATTCAAACTGCTCCATGTTTTCTTAACTCTGCTTCTATGTATCTAGAAATAAAAACATACATTTAGTGCTGCATATATTTATATTAGCGCTGTAATGTTTTGTGTGGTGGCGGCTCGTTAAAAGAATACTACCACTCCATCTCATCCATTGGATCTCGTAAAAGGCGAGTAAGGAATTAAGCTGCACTGTGCACCCAACAGCGCATGGTGGCGATGGGCTCACCACCTATCACACCAAGGCAGTCATCTGTTTTTGCATTGAGTGTCCAGTCTCTGACTACCCCTTATGGGATACAGTCGTGATCTTATGTATGTATGTATGTATGTTTTAATTATTCGCTTTGAAAATATATTTATGTTATTTAATTGTAGCAAAATGTACTATATCATTAGCTCTGGCACAGGTCAGGTATTTAAAGAGGGTTTAGGAGCTAAGACTTCTTAGACTGCCACGCTGCTCCAATGTGCGATAGCGGACTTCGCTGAATGGCATAGAAATGTCGTTTGTTTTTCTTCAGGTTTTCTGTACTATATTTTCCTTCATCGCCGACCACATGGATACTAAAGTTTTTTTTAATGTTCGCTGCACCGCCTATTGCCGCCTATTGTATGTTTTTCACTGCTTAGCCTTATGGTCGACTAGGAGAGAATGCCTACAGGCATTAAGTCCGCCATATGTACAATTTGAGTGCATAGAAGTGTAAATAAATAAATAAACATGGAAATAATCGCGGGTGTCGGTAACGCATTTAAGATCCGAACCCAAGTAACTCAGACACTAATGACATTTAAGACCAGTGCCTGCCCCCTGAGTTACCACGGCCAACTTATTCAGTGCTAATTTACAACTACTATTAGTAGTTTTAGTAAATTAGCGCTCTCATTAATAAGAGGAGACCTGTGCTCAGTAATGGGACATTTATAAGCTGTAACTTATACTATTCGTAGAGCACTCTTCGTGCATTGATGGCAAAAATATGTTTGAAATAAAAAGATGGAAAAAAAATTATTTGACATACCAAAACATTTTAATTATTAAAAATAACAAGAAGCAAAATTGTTTTGTGTCGAACAACGAATGGCACGCAACACTTTTTTCAGACCACATAACATGATCACATGACATCTCACTCGGCTTTGAGAGTTAATTTTCGAATTCATTCTTCACTTTATTCATCCTACAGCAACAACATTACAACATAAAATCAATAGCTTAACCATATTATTTGATTTCATAATATTGGAGTGCAAATACCGAAACATCAGTTTTTTTAACAAGTAATTGAATGACTTGTTAAAAAAACTGATGTTTCGGTTTAAAGGAATCTGATATCTAGTGTGATTACGGGCTTATAACTGATTATCACAGGGTGACGGGCGCAGTGTAGCGCCACATAGATATGTTCTGGGTGACACAGCAATTGTTATGGGCAGACGTCGAACTTACAATCGCAACGATATACTCGTCTCGTCACTTTCATCCATAAAAAAAAGTATTTGTTGTTCGTTGTTAAATGTAGGATTAAAAATTAATATTGGGATAGTATTAAGATATGGCCACTATTTTAAGAATGTAAATATTTATGTGGACCTTTTAAGGGGTCGGGTTTACTTCTTTTAGTTGCGTTAATAAAATCCTAGTACTAGGGGCGGGAATAGTCTAAACGGTCATCAAAATCAAACGACTTTCCGTATGGTGAACTGAGTGTGTCCGCTATAAATGCGTGTTTAGAGCTTTTATGGCTAGTTAAATTGTTGGTTCCAGCTATAATCATTAGATAAGGCTTAATTACTTTGCTTGGCGATCACTAAAGTCTGATAATTTATCCCTTAACCATCAATAAAAGTGATAATTAAAGTAAGGTTGCAAAAAAATTACTTGGCATAAATTGGTTTGCAGTGATTTAGTCTCGTATTTCCTACGGTCAGCCGTCGGTTGCTCAGGGGCCTGGTTCTCACCTATAATTCCATAGTACGCGAGTAACCTGGATTCGATCCACGGTGCCAACACCACTAAAACTGTTTTACAATTTTATGTGCTCATTTACCACGTTCTCAGCGGTAAAGGAAAATATCGTTAGAAAACCTGCATGTCCGAGGAATAGAAATATTTCGAGGACATGTTAAGTTCGCCAACCCGCATTGGAGCAGCGTTTCAGACTATTCCCGGCTCCAAAACCCTCTCAGAAATTGGAGGAGGCAGACATCCTTCCATTTCTGAGCACGAGCTCAGCAGTGGGACATTTAAAGGCTGTTACTTTACTTTTTTTTTCCTACGGTTTAATATTCACTACGTTATTAAGAAGAAGACCAAATTAAGCAACGAAATAAAATTTACGATCTCCCATAGTGCTTCTGATGATTGCTGGAATAACATCTGAAACGTGCCAGTTTAATACACTGACTAGTGAAGGTGACTATTTCAGTTTTTTTTATTGTATTAAGTGATGTAACGAGCAAAACGTTCACCTGATGGTAAGTGCAACGTCCGCCCACAACAAATGCTGTATAACCCAGAATATTTCGGTGTGACACCACACTACGCCCGTCACACTGAGACATCAGTTCTTAAGTCTTACATGCCCAGTGACCCACCCCGTCTGACCCGTAGGTTTCGTAAAAGTCGACAGAGGGAAAAATAAAACCAGGAAACGGGTACACGCACAAACACCCAGACCCGGAACAACTATTTGTAGGACATACAAATAGTTGTCTCGTGCGGGAATCGAACCCGCGACCCGCGGCGCAGAAGCCAAAGGCTTAGCCACTGCGCCAACCGAGCCGACTTACCGTAGTTGAAGAAGTAATAACTCTGTTGTTAATCAAATTCCTAGAACAAAATACGATTTTCGAACAGAAGCTTAAACTATCGTTTAATATTTTAAATAAGCATTTGTTACGAAGACCATAGCAACTAAGTCTACACCATTCACTAACTAGAGCTAACTGACACAGTGTGTTATTATAACGTTTATTTATTAATTAAAAACTGGGCATATGAGACTGAAGAACTGATGTCGCAGGGTGACGGACGCAGTGTGGTGTGCCACAGAAATTTTCTGGGTGACAGCATTTTTTATGGGCAGACGTTGCACTTACCATCAGGTGAACGTTTTGCTCGTTTCGTAACTTTATCCAATAAAAAAAAACTTTAACATATTCCTAAAACTTCCGTTAAGATATCATAAGTATTTGAGATATACGTAATTCGGTGCTCGTGCGATGGATATCAGCGGAGATCCGGCTAGTTTTAAAAATAGAAACGCCGTCTGGTGTTTCACACGGCTCCTAAAGCTTTAAGACTGCCCGAATGTGCCCTGGCGAGCGTAATGCTACCATATACTATTAAAATACTTAATAAATTCCAGCGACAAAATATACAATAAACGGACCGCTGCTATTTATCAGACAATAATCATATCGTATGTGTCAATACGCCAGTTTTTTTTGTAATATTTTAAAAATAATTGAAATATATTTTTGTTTTCTACTAAAAAGTTTTACTGGTGGTATTATGCAGATAACCAGACAGATTGATGACCGCGTGGCCTAGTGATCAGAGTACCTGACTTCCACGCCGCGGGTCCTGGGTTCGAATCCCAGCCGGAGCCAACATTTGTGTTAAAACACAAATTGTTGGTTTTCGGTTCTGGTGGTGTTGTGATTGTCCCCGTGTTTCTGACACTGCATCCTAGCCTACCTCCGATCTTATCGCATCAGCGTTATATCGGGCGCGGGTAGGTTGGGACGAGTGAGTGGCTCTGTGTTTGCGTACACTTGTGGCACTGTAATATCTCCTGCGCAGTTGATGACTCTCGACAGTATTCGGAAGTTGTCGCCGTGGTCGAAATCGGCTAGGAGAACATCATCATCATCCTATGCAGAAATCCGTCTAGGTATAACCGCAGGACCAGTTCTTTCGCCGTGAAGCAGTGTGGTCGTGATTTTAATACAAAATATCATTGTCAGATACGCAATTTTTCTTTGCTTTTAAGAATATTTAATGTTATAACGTGTGGTGGCGGCTCGTTAAAAGAATACTACCACTCCATCTCATCCAATGGATCTCGTTAAAGGCGAGTAAGGAATTAAACTGCACTGTGCACCCAACAGCGCATGGTGGCGATGGGCTCACCGCCTATTACACCAAGTGCATTATATTGTTTTGGTGAAACGTGGATTGTGGCAGTCATCTGTTTTTGCAGTCAGTGTCCAGTCTCTGACTACCCCTTATGGGATACAGTCGTGATCTTATGTATGTATGTATGTATAACAATATGTAATTATACTAGGTATCAGTGGCCTTCAGATTGAAATACAGTAATGTTTGCACACACTAGTGCTTGATGGCAGAATAACTGGCACTGCAGTGGTACCTACCTAGACAGATACGATAACCACGGGATGGAATAAATAACAAACTATCATATTTCAACTGGCCATTCTTGTTCTCAAAATTATTTAACGGAATGTTTCGAAGTAGTGCGATAATATTTCAAACTTTATAAAACGCATGTTACGAGTATTTTTTTTTTTTTTTTTTAAAAAAAACGAAGCCCCACAGTAGGATTATCTCCTGTATCGTGGGTGCGTTTTACAAACATATATTTCACATGCACAACACAACCAGACCCGAAAAGCAACAATTTATGATTTTGCACAAATGTTGCCTCCGGCTGGGAATCGAACCCAGGACCGGTGGCGCAGAAGTCAGGTACGCTAACCACTACGCCACGCGGTCGACTATATGTACGTTTGTTATTCAGTTCAATAATAGAATGTCGATTTGCAATCGTTTTGAGAAGAAGAGCAGGTTGGTCAAATGCCCTTAATTTTTCTCCTTCAATCCTTATATTTAAATAATGATTTCTTATATTTACGCGAACACTACCCATTTAAATGAAACTAATTTAACGGATTTTAATCGCGTTTAATTTTACTATTTATAACCCGACGTTTCGAGTGCTTTACAGCACCAATGGTCACGGGAGGACTGAGGTGACAGATGTCCTGATGTCATAGTTAATCCGGGGCACCTTCAGCTTTTAATTATTATTTTTGGTCCGATCTACGCAGAAAGAGCTAACTGTACCTTTAAGTCTTGCAATGGTATAATCCGTAAAATTAGTTTTACTTATATTAAAAGTAAGGAATTATGCTGTAAAGCACCTATAACAATATTTCTCCATGGTTTGGGTTGACTGGGAGAGAATGCCAAAAAGCATTAAGTCCGCCCTTTCTAATCTTTTTTTTAAATAAGGCAAATTCAATAAATAAATACATTTTCACAACATATTTGTTCATTTACATGAGGTGAGAGGTTTTTAGAAAAAATATTTGAGAAAGATAAATAGATCAATTACTTTATTTATACGCCCATCCTGACATATCGAATACTTGAGTCTAGAATTATAAAAAATTCACTACAACTACTGCACCCTGGTTTTATAGTGCCATAATCGGCCATGATTCGAATAAAGGACACACACACACACATTCACACTAATCAAACTTGCTATGTGATAAGCTTCTCTCCGCTTTGCATAAAATTACATTTGCATTAAAAGTTTTACTATCAATGGTTTGATCAGAAATATACTCATCACCATCATCACTTCAGCCTATCACTAGTCCACTGCTGAACGTAGGCCTCCCCCATAGATTGCCACAAAAGTTGGTAGCTCTCATTTGCCATAGTTGCCACGCTAGGCAGGCGGGTTGGCAACCGTAGTGTTTTTATTCAGATGTTCCAGTTGATGCCTGTCCATCTCCTGGTTTATATTTTCTCACTGTCGACTTTTACGACACCCACGGGATGAGATGGGGAACGAGATGAGAATCATACCCAATCACTGCTTAAAAAAAGTAGGTCCATGATGACGTGTTTATTAATCCTTTAAAAAAATATCCGATTCCTATTTTAAATTGCGGTATGATATTTCAGTAATAAACTTTTTATTACAAATGCGCAAAAACTTCAAGAAACTGTCACATGCTGAATGATTGCCGACCATATATTTCTGTTTACAGCGTGACAAACATTCATGATGTATATCGTTATATTTATTATTTTTAAAGATTTTACATAAAACGTGAAGGTTGTATTGACAAATGTTTTTAATACGCGCGTAAGCTAAAGCCAATTTATAGATATAAGTGAAAACTTGATTCAGTATGGAAATACTCTATTGAGATTTGCATTGCTATGATCGAGAAAGAACTCATCAAATCATATCGATACATTTCGTAAAAATTTCACTGATAGTACGTAGTAAAAAAATCACAAACAACATTGAATTATTAGTACATAATAACAGAGTTATTAGTACATAATAACTCAATAGGTGACAAACACACATACTTGCACACTATTGCTTTACGGCAGATATCGGAAGCTACGAGATTATCCTCGCTGTTCCCTGAGTCGACTCGTATAAAAAACCCAGAACGATGTGGTGGCTATTCATTAAGAAGAAGTTGCTATCTGGTACAGCTACAACAAAATACATCAACTCGCAGCAGAGAATAAGAAAGCACAATGTTTAGTACAGGTTCGGTACGGAGCCTTAAGTGTGGGGTTCGTCCGTTCGCCGTGCCTTTTATAGTAATTGAAGAATTAAGAAACTTCTAAACTTTACCAGTGATGATTAAGAGAATATATTAATTGTATAATAAGGCATTTAATTAGATTTATGTAAATGTTGCATTCGTTTGCTGACAGGTGGTATGCAGGAATCCGTCTACGTAGGTTCAACCCCAGGCCTGTTATTCTGCCGAGAAGCAGTAGTGTGCAAACATTACTGTGTTTCGGTTTTTAAGGGCACTGAGAGCTAGTATAATCTACTACTAGACGTATGAGACTTAAGAACTTATGTCTCAAGTCAACGGGCGCAGTGTGGTGACGCACAGAAATGTTCTGGGTGACACAGCAATTGTTATGGACAGACGTTGCACTTACCATCAGGTGAACGTTTTGCTTTTATTATTAACCGATCGAATTTATTGATTTTACTATTAACTATCGGTGCCTCGCGGTTTCACCTGCATACAAAAAGCCGGCAACATGTCTACGCCATACGGTATGGTACCTTGCTGACTTGTGCAAAGACAAAGTTAGGCCCTTTTCGGCAATGTTCGGTTCTCGTAGTTTCTCGAAGTAGTAAGATAACAAAAAGACTTAAAAAAACCAACCAAATACAACGTTATTCATAATTGGTATAACATCCCGGCACCTACCCATGCTACTTTGATCTGATAAACACAACGGAGAAGCTTTAATAACAAAATTATGTAATTATATAATGAATACTAATAATGACCATACAAAATTTTTAAATTATTTGTTTTGTAAAACTTTACTCGACCCTAAATAAGAAAGTTGTTGCCCCGAAGGTGATAAATTCAAAATACGCTTTCTTCTGTATTTAATTTATGTTACCCTACTGAGGCGTCATAATATTAAATTACTAAATTCCATCGTCACCACCTTGATAGTTGGCATTCCCGCACAGTGCGTTTTTCGCGCAATTTTCTGTCAACAAGAACTTTATGGAATCTGCTGCCGCCAGCGGTTTTTCCGGACCGATACGACTTAGGGACCTTCAAGAAAAGAGCCTATTCCTTTCTCAAAGGCCGGCAACGCATCTGCTATTCCTCTGGTATTGTAGATATTAATGGGCGGCGGTGATCACTTAGCATCAGGTGAGCTTGCTTGTTTGCCCCCTCTTCCATAAAAAAAAAACGAATGACCCTGTATATAGACCTATATTAAGAAAAATATTTAACGCGCGTAACATAACCTCTAATTTCTACAGTTTTTCTAATTATACACAGGAGCGGTAAATTTTGCAAAATAAAAAGTACCTTATTATACTCTCTGAAAAGTTCTTTATGCTCTAATGAAAGTCCCGTAAAAATCGATTGAGACGTTTCGGAGATTAGACCGGATAAACAAACAAACAGACCTGCAAATAACTATATTCTATTAAAAAAAAAGTGTTTATTGCGAAATCAAAGACAAACACTTCAATTTTAGCAAAATTTTCCCGATTTGATTCACTAATAATAACGTTAATACTCTGCTCCCATAAAAGCTAGGGCTAATTTTTAATATACCTAAAACTTTCTGGAGATATGGAGATCATAGCAGTGAAAATCGCATGCAAATTCATTCAGTAATTCTAGCGATTAGCACAGACATACATAAGGACAGACGCTTACTCTTATACTATGTATAGATGTAGATATTTCAAAAGAATCTTGACGATATATTTGCGTCTGCGTGGGTAAATTTAATTCGATGACGTACTGCTCTGTTTATGTTTCCCTGAACGTGTACTGGAAACGTCAGGGTTATTTTGAACAATGTCCGCAGACTTATTTTATCCTACACCTTCTACGTAATTACGAGTACGTACTACGAATTGGTAATATCAGTAGAAGTATAAACAATGCAAAAATATGTAATATTTGTACCAAAGTTATTAGAACTATTTTGTGGTTATAAGACTATATACTTTTTTACTTATAATCTAATTGATACTTATGAATTAAATATAAAAACATTTTTCGGTTTCCTTTATTTTTTCTGTAGCATATTTAATAAAAATATAAAGAAATTAAAAAAAGAAAACTAAGCTCTGCATTGTAAAGCATATCTGGATTTTCTGTATTTTCCGTCCAGATCTTTGTGTTTATTGTGTTTATTGTTGTAAGTTGGGCAAAGTTCCAAGAAGAGCGCATCCTTTCCAGATATTTTCAAGAAAGCTTATATTATTGGGTATGCATACTCAATGAAGAGTTTTTTTGAAATTCCATCTATTATATACAGCATTAATAATTTGCTATTGATTGGAATATTAAAGAAAAATATTTTTTTAGCACCGAAATAAATGCGAAAGTAACTCTCCCCGTCTATTTGTCAGTTTGTTACCTTTACACGGCTCAACCGTTAAACTGATCTTGACGAAATTCGGCACAGAGACAGCTCGATAGAAGTCGCGGGCATTAGCTGGTTGGTAATATATTACTTACTACTGACGACCGCGTGGCCTAGTGGTCAGAGTACCTGACTTCTAAGCCGCAGGTCCTGGGTTCGAATCCCAGCCGGAGCCAACATTTGTGCTCAAACACAAATTGTTGGTTTTCGGGTCTGGTTGTGTTGTGTTTGTCCCCGTGTTTCTGTCACTGCATCCTTGCCTACCTCAGATCTTATCGCATTAGCGTTACATCGGGCGCGGGTAGGTTGGGACGAGTGAGTGCCTCTGTGTTTGCGCGTACACTTGTGGCACTATAACATCTCCTGCGCAATTGATAGCTATCGACAAAATTCGAAAGTTGTCGCCGTGGTCGAAATCGGCCAGGAGAATATCACTATTACTTACTAGCTGAAGCCCGTGGATAAATGTTTATTAAATATCCGGTGAGAACTATTTGACTTTCCGGGATGAAAAGTATCTTATATCCATGTGCCGAATTTCATCGAGATCAACTCAGCGGCTGAACCCTAAAAAGGTAACAAATAGAAAGAGTGACAAGGAGTTACTTTCGCATTTATAATATTAGTCAGGATAGTAAGGATAATAAAACAAAGTAAGGATGGTGCTTTTATAGTAGACAACATTTAATGGGGCTTGAATGATGGTATTGACGGTTTTAGTTTAAGTAAAGAATACAGATGAGCACACACATGGTTAGTCAAAAGAAGTCTACAAATTTAAAATTATTCTCAATAAAACGATTAAGATACAGGTGTGTTGTATTATTTTCATAAAATTGGTCATGTGGCGGAGGCGTGAAGAAAATCTACAATGTCATTTCGTTGGTAATGAAAAAGTCGTTAGAGTCAGCTAGCTGGGAAATATCATGGCTTCCGACAGTTCGCGGAACTACCATAAAAAATATCAGACTGAAGACCAATCCTACTGCCAAGCGTGATGATTACAGCAAATTCTGCCTTCTTGGAAGAAGCCGTAGTCCAGTAGTGGACTATTAAGAGGCTGAGGAAGAAGAAGATAAGAAGTTAGTTTACTTGTCACATTGAATGTAGTTTGCCGTATAAACATACATTTGATAGGATTCATCACGTTTTGTTAGAATGCACAATACTGTAGTTTCCCTCTTTGTTCCAACACAAAGCAAATGACAGAGTGACAGTCAGTGCAGACTGACGTCACAAAAGCATTAAAAGCTTCATAATGCAGAAGTTGAAAATGACAACTAAAAGTAATTGTCATGCGTATGAAAAGGTGCATGTTAAATTCCATGTAGTTCAGATACAAAAGCAAAATACTTACAGCAAGGTAAGTGCCACATGAGAAAAACACTTGTAAAATCCAATCCACGCAAGCGGAAAAAAGCAGTCCTTTATGATATAATTTCGCTGTGGGTTTCACAAACTGTATTTATTTACTTGACATATTGCGTAGACGATGATGGCACTGAATTAGACTAGATGATTATCACAGGCTGGTGGTGCGCACGTCGGCGCACGCGTTGCGGTACTAAACGCAACTCGACACCGGGTGCGGGAAGGTTTATTTTTGGACGCACCCGTTCGGCCGCTTGCGATTTATTTCCTTGCCGTCACACTTACTTTTGGACGAAAAAAGTTCATTGGACACGTGTGCGTTACGATTTCAATAATGGAACGTATTTCGCGTTGTTTCATGTTTTTCTCAATGTCATACGAAGCCTTTTTGCACATGAGTATTCTGATTTAAATTTTCGTAATGACTACTCTGAATTTGTTGTGAATCATTTGCTCTTATCACATGATTTTGAACTTAAATTTAAAACACTTGTCAAATGTGACTAGTTAAAATAAGTTGTAAGTAAATTGATATAAAGTATTTAAATGAAACTAATTTTACGGATTTTATCGCGTTTAATGTTTTACTATTTATAACCCGACGTTTCGGGCGCTTTACAGCTCCCATGGTCACGGGGTGACTGAGGTGACAGTTGTCCCGATGTCATAGTTAACCGGTACTGTAGTGTTCGCGTAAATATAAGAAATCATTATGATATAAAGTACTAAAGTTTAATTTACTTCTACTGAAGTCTTATGTCGAACGAAAACTAATTTCTATCGTCAATATGTTTGTTGGAAAGCCAGATATTTACACCAATTCAGGCACCTAATTGGCAAAATTTTGTAAGGCCAAAGCCCACATTTATAATAACACGCCAAATTTCGCAAAAGTGTAAAGAATAGAGTTGAAAATGTTTAATAAATGATGATCACTTTCTTTATATGCACATCGTTTTTTTAACCCAACAGTGGTTAGTTTATTATGTCGCTATTACAACAACGTACTTTAAAATAAAACATATCTGTAATTTTTATTTAAATAAGAAACGTTTCATTTATATGTACTAAACATCTCACTTTTTGAAACTCAGTGTAATCAATCTAATTTCATAAACAATGATTATATGCCTACATTTCGCAGACAAAATTATGTAGTCTTTAATTATATTCCCCGTCAGAGTCAAAGAAATGGGTCAGTGTCAGTGATATTAGATTTAGTTCAAGGACAAATTGCGGAAATAAGAATGTAAGTAAACGTACAAGTAAACGTACTCACTAACTAACCACATCAAAAAGCACAATGACTTTTACGCATTAAGCATTCGCAGCCAAGAATAAAATTCAAACCCACTACCCTTTTCATATCAAAATGCCAATGACTGTGTTTAAATAGACGGCTGGTTCAAACTCAAAAATAGAATCGGCATGCATTTCTTTCATCTGCTACAAGCGCAGCATTTCTTAGCACAAAGAAAAAAATATACGTATGTGTCTAATTATACACACGGACCATCGCGCACTTTTGTATATCACGTTCACATTAACATCTGAATCTTCTTTGATTTTGTTTTTATACCCTTGATAACTTACAAATTGTAGTTTAGTACTAGCCGACGTCCGCGACTTACTTTACTTTACTAGCCATATCCTTACTTTTGTTTTTTCGAATATTTTATTATTTATTTATTTAGTCATTATTCAAACCTTATAGAAGAAATAACAAAAAAGTAAAAATAAAAAATACAATAAGATTGAGCAATGGGCGGTCTTATTGCTGACAGCAATATCTTCCAGACAACCGTTGGATGGACAGGATATCAAGAACAATGAAAAATAGATTGCTTAAAGAACAAAATAAATACTTATTATATAAGACCACACATAATAGACATATACGTTCGTATATATAGATATATATATATATATATACATAAAAAGAGACAGATAATGTTTTAATGCAAGTCTATATAAGTATAGATTTATTACATTATTTGTTATGATGACATATACAATTTTTTATTCTATTGCTTTGAATGCGTTGTTATATTAAGAAAAATAATAATGACGGAAATAACGTATTGGGAAATTCTGTTATATTTTTATTGTATAAAAGCACGGGATCAGCAAAGCGTTCATGGCAGATACTGCATTCCTGCATAGGAATCCTTCCACCTAGTATTTTTTTTGTTCATTATCAATTGTCGTCGTTATAGTGTTTGGTTACACATTTGTTGAGTAATTGAATACATTTTAGAAACATTTATTTAATTCACCTAGTTATCCTTCTGTCAAGCAGTAGTATGCAAATGTTACTTAGTTTCCGTCAGAAGAGCACTACAGCCAGTGTAATTAATTGGCAAGTGAAGTCAAACACAAGGTCAAAATGTCTTTATTCAGTCTAAGCAACATATACAGCGACGGCAGTATCAAAATATTAATATTCTTGAATAGTTCTCGTAGCGACTCGCGAGGACTTAAGTTAAAGATTGCCGGAAATGCTTGTTTTTCAAAAATGAATATTGTTTTCATAACGCCCGCGGATCTCCAGTAACACGCCATAGGACATAATACTGCAGGAAGTATGCAAAATAGACTAATTTAGCTGCAGCCGCATCAGTCAGCTGTCTGATTCATCTAATAGCAGAACTTAATTTCGAAGCCAAATTTATAATATGTACTCCACAATGTATCTCGGAATCAATAGCGATTCCAAGAAATGCAGTTGAATTTTCAAACAAATGCTTACACTTCAGAACTGATGTCTCTTCACATAGAACGCATAAATATTCTGTGTGAGGTGACTTACGTTACTTATTGTTGAACGATTTGCTCATCTCGTTATTTACTTCAATTAAAAATCAAACGATAATAAATCATAATTACGTCACAATTTACATCTTATTTGTAAAAAAGTTCATTGTCGATTTGAGAACAAAGCTACATTTTATTTCGCTGTTAGCATAAGGGAACAAAACGTAAATATTGAACAAGAAATGTCGAAACAAAGCGGAATCGCTGCCAAGGATGACACAAATAGGCTACTGTGGGACTTGTAATGAATGCACTTGATCCCTCAGTGCCCAGTTCAACATAACAAAGCACTCTGTCTGAACTGTCTTGTGTCATAAGTTCCTTTGTATTGGGAAGGGATTTTGTTCATAAAGAGGGGATTCGTAATGCAAATTCTGATTACTAGCTGTTGGTGGTCTCAAACAGAATTCAATTAGTTTTGTCTTATTGTATTTTTTTGTTCACATACTGTTATCTGTATACATACTTGACATCACTAAATAGCGACATCTATGTCGCCACACGAGAAGCTCAAGAAATATCCCATACGTATCCTATACCCGATCTGGTGGGTAGCTACACTTTCCCTTAGCAATATCGTTTGCCAAAATAGCGTATCCTACAATATACTACTACGTACATTGATGTTGTTGTCTTTGCCGATTTTCGACCTCGGTTGTTAAACTTCCGAATACTATCGTTCGCTATCGATCGTACCTGTTGTAACGCTCATTCAGTAAGATCGGAGATAAGCGACGATGCAGTGTTATAGACACTGCGATAATCACAACACAACCGGACCTGAAACCTTATTTTCCCTACGGGATGAGTTAGGGTGGTAGATTCTCTTAAGCCGCCACCACACGGCATACCTGTTAGTATTTTATAATAAATGTATTTTTTATAGTAGGTAAAACCGACTTTCACTAGAGTAATGTAGCAATTGGGCGACCTTCACTGTGCATTATTAATGGCGTACTACATAGCAAGAGAAGTAAACAGCCGCAAGACTAACGATAAAAATAACACACGCACACATACACACGTGTGTAAAGATGTTAACATTTTAGGAACAGTTTTATCTAATATCGCTTGTGTTTTATTTATCCTTTACATCTCTTTGTGTTCTAAAACCGAAAAATACATTTCACCGAAGTTAATTCTTTTTAATAACCTCATTATGTCTGTGTGATTGTTTGTCAGTAGTTCAATTTAAATATGTTGTTTTCCGCAAAGTATATAGCTCGTAGAACCGATAACCGTTAGGGAAGGAAGGTTCTGGAGTGGCAACTACGTTTTGGCAAACGGAGTGTAGGGCGACCCCCAACTAGATGGAGTGACCTGCACGGCTTTGCGGGAAGTCGATGGTTGCAGGTGGCTCTGGACCATGTTTTATGGTAATCTATGGGGGATGCTTAAGTTCAACAGTAGACTAAGATGGGCTGAAATGATAATGATGATGATTAAGAGTGAAATGAGCATTCTATTTTGTTATAAAAACGATGCCTCACTCCGGGATTTCTTTGAATCGTGGGTGCGTTACGCAGGCGTATATTTCACATCTACAATCACCCAGTTCGGTAACCACCATCTGTAGACCACGTAAATATTTGTCCATTGCCAGTGTCGAACCCACAGCCCGAAGAGCAGAAACCAGACGCTTAGCCACTGCTCTAACCGAGCTGTCCAGTCTACAAGATGTGGCACGGCACATCCATCATTAAAAACTGTATTTCATACAATTTAATTCACTATAACAAACTAATTTTAGTAGTGAAATCATAGGATTTCGAATGAAATTATGTAAGTCGAAACGGTTCCTTAAATAAATGCTTTGTCAGCATTACTGTGTTCGATGCTTGTCTAGAGAATGTCTGAGTACCTTAAGAGAACCCAAGGTTCGTTTTTCATTTTATCTGACTTTTCCCTTTAATTTTGTTTTAAAAAATATTACAGGAGATTGTGACGATAAAAGCAATGCAATAATTCACCTGATAGTATGTGCGACGTCTGCCCATAACAAAAGATGCGTCACTCAGAAAATTTCTTTTCGGCATTACATTGCGCTCGTCATTATGAGACATCTGTTCTTAAGTTTCATACCGAAACAAAGTAACTGTTTCCCTAACTACTGCTTGAAAGACGTACGGAACACAGACGTAGACGCACAGGAATCCAAGCACCAGTGAAGACTATTCACGATAGCAAGGTCAACAACGAAAAGTAGGGTTTACAACTTTGAGGTCTAAAACCTAGACGCTCAACAAAAAGACTGTTCACTAAAATAGAAAATATGAACCAATTTTATCGACGAAAGGAATTTTGCCTGTGAGCAACCACATCGTCCAGTTAATACTTAAATTAAGGACTTAAAATAGAATATTAAAGTCACCACAAACAAAGCAAACTTATTCCCAAAGTCGAACCAAATCTGCCAATTCGATGACTAGTGTTCTGGCGTCCTCCGACATTGGACACAACCAAATAGTTTTAACCAAAAATAACGTAACAACAATAATTTCAATGACGAATTATAACTATTTAAAATTTTGGTTATGTTTTTCAACTAAATCATCACCATAAATTTGCCTGCCAAGTTTGGGGATTACGGTATTTGAGGAGTAACACATATTCTGTAGTAATCTTCGTACAGTTCGTTAATGCAGATTCGCGCCGAGAGTAACAATCAACTACATCCCCCATTTTTTTCTTTATAGAAGAAGGGGCAAACTAGCAAGCGGCTCACTATATGGCAAGTGATCGCCGTCTCTTATGGACATCCACAATACCAGAGGAATTGCGGATGCGTATTCGTATTGGTCCAGAAAAACCGCTGGTGGCAGCGGATTCCTTAAAGTGATCGTGTGTGGCAGAAGATTCCTCGAAAAACGCACAGTAGTGAAATAACGACCTTGATGGTTGTGTGAGATGATGTGATGATGAATTTTGAGTTGCGCCGCAATGTGCGATGGTGAAATTCAGCGGGTGGAAATAATCCGAATAACTCCTCGGAACACTCCCCAAGTTGCTCTACTAAAAGCCAAACAAGTAATTTTTTTATAAAATGGTGCCATGTACATACTCTCTCAGCTACTAGTATAAAATTACTGCATTTCTGGCTATTCAAACTGTAAACACGGATTTCATCGCGTTTCAAGTATAAGTATAAACGCGATTGAAACCATATAGAAATATAAACCCGTTAAAATCCGTAAAACTAAGTTTTATTAAATGTGTAATATTCGCGTAAAGTCATTACAAAAATTTTTAATTTTTTAAAGGTTTGAAAAGAACAACTTGCAAGAATAGAGCCTACTAATTTCTGAAAGACCGGCAACACACTCGGATTGCCTCTAGTTTGATGTATGTTTACAGGCGCGGGGGGGGGGGGGGGGTCACTTACCAACAGGTGAGCCGCTTGCTCATTTACCCCACAAATATATATTCGTGTATGACAGTATTTTAAAAATCTTTGTAAAATTGTTTTAAAACATCGTCTTCTTGAAGTTGGTGCCTCAGAAAACCTTTTTATGATGTGTTCATTCTATATAGAATCTTGTAATCGCTTTTGAAATTTCTTTTGGAGCTTCATTGACGCTGGGCTTGTAAATTACGATATCTGTATACATTCGCGGCTTTACAGAATACCTTTTGAATGAACTAAACGGTAATCATCAGCATCATGCCGTAATGATGCGCTTTATCTACTTATGCTTCAAAATCCGATCCGCTTAAGTGAAATTCAAAACATTCTAAGCATAGGATTGCAGTGACCTAAATACCATTTATTTTCCGGAACCCTGAATCTATCTGAGACGTAAATCCTAGGACCGCATTGGCTAAGACATAAAACTGCACGGAGCTTCTGCATTTTACGACGCCGTAGCGACTTGTACAATCATAAAGCACATTTTATTATTTTCAGACCGTACATAGATTCCATGAAAACTGTAATAGGATATTTGTATTACAGTTATTTATTCACCTTTTTTTACACGATAATAAACTCCTTTATTTTGTTCATATCAGCTTGTTAGTTAAGCAAATTAAAATTAACGATTCGACAATACTATGAAAGGTGCCTAAATGTCAAAAGTTTTGAATTTTTTTTCTATTGTAATTAATATTAATTTTTAAACTCAATATTATAAGAACATAATATCAACGAAATAATAGTGTCAAAAGGCATACATATCGTTTTACGGTTAAATGAGTGGAAGTCTCTTTTTGATTAAAACTATTAATGTAAGCTAAAACTATAGTATTCACAATATCGACATTACTACGAGTATATGTACATGGGATTAAACTTACTTCTATAAAGTATATACATACTTGTATAAAGTGGCGAAACGAGCAAAACGTTCACCTGATGGTAAGTTCAACGTCCGCCCACAACAAATACTGTGTCACCCGGAATATTTCTGTGTGACACCACAGTGCCCCCTCACCCTGCGGCATCAGTTCTTTAGTCTCAAATGCCCAGTGATTACGCTAGCTCACAGTGCCCTTCAAACCGAAACACAGTAATGTTTGCACACTACTGCTGCACGGCAGAATAACTGGCCCTGGGGTGGTACCTACCTAGACGGATTCCTACATAGGAATCCTACCACCAGTAAAAACTGCTTTCATTTATAGTACGTGAAAAAAACATTTACATGAAAATAAATATGTTTATTATAAACTTATCAAGAGTGTACATACTGACTAGAGGCCGTACCTCTACGCCGTGGAAATTTTTAAGTTTTGGGGTAGAAATACTTTTTTTTTCTTTTAGCCAGAATGAAAAAACTAGTGCAGCGTAAATCGACACCGTGAACCATATACGGTTACCATCTATCCTTTTTATTATATATCTACTATACACCTGTCAAAGGTGATGATTACGGCAAATCCTCCCTTAGAAAAATACGTAATAATTTTATTTAGACATAACTTTTCATATATTAGTATCTCGAAAGAGGTTCTGATATTCTCGCGTGCTGTACCCACTATGGTCTCCTGTTCTCGAGTCTCTTACAACGAAGCTGTGAAAGCCGCCGAGCTACACAGCTACTTGACTAACAGCGTACTACATAATCAAAAATACCTTCGTGTGATCGACATCATTTCATAAGTAAGCAATTCTATCTTCATAATTATGTTTGTCTTCCCTGCTACTCTTGACAATTTAGTATAAAGTTATCATTTCATCCACACATTCGTTTCGAGCGTCAATGATCCGCTGTATGACGTATTTTGGCCTACATAGTCTTTGATCTCGTCGAAAACTAGAAGGTGTTATAAACATTTCAGGGGCTCTAGATATAACGGTCAACATTGGCAGTGGTACAGTATTTGTATAGTAAAACAACAATGGATTTCTCACTGACCACCGCCATAAGTTGTTTTTTCGTGAAGCAGTGGTATGCAAACAATTCTATGTTACGGTCGACAGGGCACTGAGAGCTAGTGTAATTACTGGACATATAAGACTTAAGAAATGATTTCTAAGGGTGGCGAGAGTAGTGAGGTGCCTCACAGAAACGTTCCGAGTGACACAGCATTTTTTATGGGCAGACGTTGCACGTAACATCAGGTGAACGAAACCCGTCTCGTCACTTTTTCATAAAAAGAAATCAAAATACTGGATGGAGTATGACAGGGTGGTATATGTTATCCAAACTCTTCAGCTGTACAGTGGATCATATATTCAATCTGCTGAACCGAAATATAGAATAGAATTAATGGAGTAACGATTACATCACCTGTCTTTCATTGGAAAGTAAGAAAGAATAATTGAATTTCAGTTCACAAACATAACGTCGGTATAGAAAAAAAAGTAACAGACAAAACAGAAAAAAAATATTTAAAATCTACCTGTTTATGGTGCAATGCTCCAAAAAGGATTGCTACTCAGGATATGTTAGGATATTTGCTGTTAACCTATGTTCAGCAGTGGACTAGTGCTAAGCTGAAATGATGATGATGATGATGAATATTATAATAAACATTACTGTGTTTCGGTTTTAAAGGCTTCGGTTTAAAAGGCTGTGAGCTAGCGTAATCACTGGGCATATGAGACTTAAGAACTTATGTCTCAGTGTGATAGGCACAGTGTGGTGTCACACAGAAATTTTCTAGGTGACACTGCATTTGTTATGGGCGGACGTTACACTTACCGTCAGGTGAACGTTTTGTTCGTTTCATCACTTTATACAATACCAAAAAAAAATACAAAAGAAAGTTAATTTGCGCAATTCGGGCGGATGTCGAATCAATAACACTTGATAATGCTACATTTTGAGGTTAAATTAAGGTCGCCTAGTGGTACTGATGTGGTGATGGATGGTATCTGGTGGTGGTTGGCGGTGTTAGTTTGCTTGTGCACACTACTATGGGAGGACGGTGCTCTTCAAAAAACAGGTAATATATATTTTGCATGAGGATCTTAGCTAATTAACCTTCATTCCTTAGTAATTTAATTTTTTGCATCAAGAAATTATCTTTCTTTCCTTCGTTGTAATGGATCCCGCAAAGTAACGCCTGATTCTAGGAACTGTATTTACTAGTAAAATAAATCATTTCTGAATTATACAATTACAAATAAAATTACTTGTCATAACTTTTTCCCTACTCAACCCCATTTGGCAGGAAAAAGGTATAAGCTGTAATGAGTTTTAACGTTGTTTGAGTGCTTTGCTGCCAAATAATATAAATTTTCCTATACATTATTTAATCCAACTGAACACTAGACGGTCACCTTTTAATCATCATCTTCATATAAAGATATTTCTTCATATTTTTAAGTAAGCTGTATTTAATAGTAATTAAATAGTAGCTTATCCAAGTATGACAATTTAAGATTTCATCCTGCAAGTAAACAAAATAATAGAGTTCCTTTCTTAATAAGTAAAATATTTTAGTTCACTTAAAGTTAAATCAAGGCGGGCGTAGACAAAGGCAAAGTCGACGAATAAACATTAACATGAATAAAGAAAGCACTGTTGGTTAGCGGTATCGGCAGTTGGTTAGCATCGTTCACGTTGCCTTCCGCAGCCGAGGTCGAGTTGCGGGAGAAGAGGAATTCAGGTATTGCGATTCGCCACTCTCGATTTTGGTGGGGCCACGCCGTTGATGTAGCAGTAGTAGGGCTGCGAAGGAAGAGGAATGACGGTACAACGTCCAGATCCCTCGCTGGAGTCGAAAAGGCTGGTGATTTCGAATGTCTAAGTTCCTGGATCCGTGGCCTCTGCGTGGAGGACTCAGGAGTGAGTGGGGTTCCATTACGCACACAGACAGTTGTGTTGGAAGGCGCGTCGTGTACTATCCCGTCATATCTAAACAAGGGGGCAAGGCGCTCGCTTTGAGTTTCACTGTTCCTGTGTTCGATATCCAATGCTGATACCATTGAAATTGTTACTAAAAATGTAAGTGCCCGGCGGCGATAGACAACATCATAAAGAAACCTGCATGTAATGTCACTGGTGGTACGATTCCTATACAAAAATCTGTCTAGGTAGGTACCAACGCAGTGCCAGTTATTCTGACATGAAGCAGTAGTGTGTTATCGTTACTGTGTTTCGGTTTGCACAGAACCGAGAGCTACCACAGCTAAATATTACGTGTGACTGGCATTTGTAATGGGCAGACGTTGCACTAACCATCAG
Source organism: Luehdorfia chinensis (assembly GCA_019845155.1). Taxonomy (NCBI): domain Eukaryota; kingdom Metazoa; phylum Arthropoda; class Insecta; order Lepidoptera; family Papilionidae; genus Luehdorfia; species Luehdorfia chinensis. Next base: position 4,560,254 of record JAHVAK010000234.1, on the reverse strand, counting down.
GTGAAAGATTTTGCTCGTCTCGTCACTTTATTCAATAAAAAGAAAAATTCGTCAACTAGTTTTGCCAACTGTAAAATCCTCTACGTTGCCAGTGTTAAAAATCGGGACATTGATAGGCAGTTACTTTTATAAAACATTATAGCATTTTATACTTATTACATATATTTAGATTTTGCAGAATAACACCATAATATGCAACGTCATCACTATACCGCTCGCGGGAACGCAACGGAGTCAGAATATTTTTTCTTGACTCGTACCAAAAAGGCGGCGACGTGGTTCGCCATCCGTCACGTCTCGTTTCCGGCGATAGCTTAAAGTGAGCTACATGTGTAGCCTCTGCCTACCCCGTATATGGAAAAAGGCTTTACTATATGAATGTATGTATGTATTTGTAGCGACGTCTATGTCGCCACATGTCAGGCTAAAGGAATATCTCATACTTTCCATAATCATGCTATTAATGTTTCTGAGATGCGAACTGTATAAACAACACTACACTGGTGACCCCGACGTGATCATCGCAACCAGCTTCTCCGTACAATAGCAATAACGTTATCGGCCGCCATCGCAGTCACAGCACCAGACTACTGTCGGCACAACGCGTGCTTTCTAGTCTCTCAGTCACTGATGATCATCACCGGTGGCCCCTCTCTTCAGGCTGACTCATGCAACATCAATACTATATCCATACGTCTCGACGCACTGAAGACCTGGACACAGCTTCACCGCATCGCTAGACTGCACCTCATCGCCTGACGTCACAAGTTATCCACGCTAATTACATCATACATACATCTATGTCGCCACATCAGAAACTCAAGAAATATCTCATACTTTCCCTAACGCGCTATGAAAGTTTCTGAGATGCAATCTATATAAATAGTCTGGCCATAAATACTGTTACATAAAACTTTTCTTTTTTTCAACTTTTTAATTATTTTGGATTTGGAACACGTATATTTATTTTAAAAACTTCTTTCGACTTTGCGCCTATATATTTTTTCGTGTTCATTATCAAATTACAGTGGTATGGGGTGTTAAACAAAATAAGATTGCAGTGATCGTCTTGCACAAAGTGGGTATGGAACCGTCAGTCATATTCCAGACACTTCAAAAGCTTGGTATCAGCCGTATGTTCGTATATTTTAGTATCAACAGATACAACAACACTTCCTCTGTCGAAGATCAGAAAAGATCGGGGCGGCCGCGTGCTATTAGAACAACAAAGGCTGTTAATGCTGTTAAAGCCAGAATTCTTCGAAACCCCATTAGGAAGCAAAAAATATTATCGCGAGAAATGAAGATTCCCGCTAGGATTCTGTCGCGTATTATAAAACAAGACGTGAAGCTTGGTGCTTATATGCAGGACATGCCTAAATCAATCTTTACAATTAAAGAGAGTGGTCTGAAAGGTACAACGTGGTAATGATTCTGCATCAGTGGTGGTTTGGTGGGGCGTGTCTTATCAAGGAGTCACAAAACTACATTTTTGTGAAAAAGGAGTAAAAACTTCAGCCAAAGTGTATCAGGATACAGTCTTGGATCATGTTGTGAAACCTCTCAGTAATGCACTTTTTAAAAATATGCCGTGGACTTTCCAGCAGGACTCTGCACCTGGTCGCAAGGCACGAACTACCCAAGCCTGGCTTGAAACCAACGTTCCGGACTTTTATAAGAGCTGAAGACTGGCTCTCATCTAGCCCAGACCTCAACCTTTTAGACTTCAAATTATGGTCAGTTTTAGAGGACATGGTCTACTCTAAACGATACAGCGACACTGAGTCTCTTAAAAAATCTTTGGAGCAAGCAGTGGCGAAATTTCCCTTGGAAACAGCGCTTAAATCCATAGAGTCGTGGCCAAACAGATTAAAGGCCTGTATAAGCCAAAGGTGGCCATTTCGAATAAAATATTTTTTTTATTTTTTTATTGAGACAAATAAATGTGTAGGTATAAATTTAATTAGTATTACATTACTTCATTAAAAAAAATGAATTTTCATCTGTAACAGAACTTATGGCCGGACTAGGCATATAACACTACATGTTAAGGTTTCTAAATTAAGTATTTATAGGTATAGGAAATTGTAAATAACTAAGCATTCGACCGCTTGCTTAAAGTTTTATCATTTTAATATACGCGAGTAAACTAGATTTGATCCGGTGCCGACACCACTGAAATTTTTAACTGAAATTTAAAGTGTACACATTCATACGAGTATATAGATTATCGTCTGTACAGCTAACATCGAAAGAAAACTCTAGAAGTATGAAGTTCCGAGGCACACTCGGGCTCGAAGACTTCAATAATGAGAGGAGGCCTGTCTGACACAGTGGGTCTGACAAATTTATAGTATGTCACTTTACTGATATTAAAAATAACGTACTAAACTCAGTAAAATATTTGTCAGAAAAAACCACTACGTCACTAGCGAAAGCAAAAGTTTCGCGGGACCCGTATAATTTACGGGTTCTCACTGTAATGTTTGTTTCCTTTCTTAAGCTTAACCTTACCATAGTAATCGAGATATTACCACGGTCGGTTAGCGTCTTTATGACACGCGAACACATATTAGGGGGTATAATGCCTGCCAGGCGTAACCCATTACAAATCCTCGCTGTTACACGCTTCGTAGACTTAAAATTAATAGCCACTGATTGAATGAAATCTGTGTATTTTTATAATAAAGCTATTGAAAAATATAATACATGAGTGTTGGCGGCGTAAGAAAATTTAATGTCTCGTCTCGCTTGGTGCGCGTCTTTTTTATATTAAAGAAGCGATTAATAATGACGTAAATGCCTATTCTAAAGTAAAAATGTACTGATTCACCGATGGACTATGTCTGTGTAATATACTGTAATGAAAGTAAGATTAACGCTATGGAAATGGAAATTTTGAGAAGTATAGGTAGAGTGACTTTAATGGACAAAGTGAGAAACAGCGGGATAAGGAAACGTGAGAAGGTAGAAGGTGAAGTGACAAAGATAGAAAAAGGGATGCTTAGAAGATTTGGACCAGTAGAGAGGAGAGATGAAAGAAGATTGAAGTAACAAATTTATGCGCCGTGTGTGAATGGGCAGGCCGGCTAGATTCGACGTAGGCGAAAGTATCACGAACAGATCTAAGGCGTTTTAAGTAAATGCCACGTCAAAAGTACCCACAACCGACGAGCTTGTATGGAAACTCTAATAAAAGTATAAAAAGCAAAAGATATGAGTCAGGATCATAGCATGTGGGAAGATGTGATCTCTGCCTACCCCAATGGGAAAGAAGCGTGGCTGTATGTATGTATGTTTAATACTTACTCAACTTTAAGGATGTATTATGCTATCATATATTAAATACCTTTCTATGCTTAGTTTATGAAAAATACTTCGTTCACTAATGTAAATATTGACATTCCCAATTTTCGTTTTAATCACATTAGCCCTACAGATATCGTAAAGGCATTTAGCAAATTAAATAAAAAGAAGACTGAAGATCTCTGGGGGCTCTCGATCTGGGCAACTGATATAATTATTATCGATATAGCTCCAATATTGGCAATGATTTTTAATCTCTGTGTGTACTTTGGTGTCCCTGAACTGATAAAACATAGTAAAGTTGTACCAGTTTTTAAATCGGGTAGCAGAGAGATTTCTTCAAGTTACCGTCCTATTTCTGTGTTGCCAGCTTTTAGTAAAACATTTGAAATAATCATGCTAGAGCAAATGGTCGTTCATTTTACTAAACACAAAATTTTAAATGACATGCAATTCGGCTTTACAAAAGGCCTCACATGTTCTACAAGCCTGGGAAGATTTTCATGACACAGTCGGTGTGTTCTGTGATCTCTCAAAGGCATTTGACTGCGTGGAAGATAAAAACTTAATATGTAAACTTAAATACTACGGCTTTCGTGATACCTCTCTGGATCTCTTATCTTCTTACCTTAAAAAAAGAACTCACAAAGTTGCCATTAACGGTGTCATGTCATCAGGTTGTGCAATAAAAATGGGTGTTCCTCAGGGATCGATCCTTGGTCCATTTCTGTTCTTGGTTTACATTAATGATCTACCATATTTGGTACAAAAAATGTCTGATATAGTTCTATTTGCCGATGATACATCATTGTTGTTTAAAGTTAACAGAAACGACTTAACGCTGGCCTAATGAAACTCTAGACATTGTTTCCAAATGGTTTGCGGCAAACCATTTAATATAGTTAATAGAATCAGGCGTTACTTAGCGGAAATCCATTATAATGAAGGAAAGTAAGTTACTTTGCTTAGATCCGCATGCAAAATATAAAAATGGTGTATATTACCTAGTTTTTTGAAGAGACATTCGACATTATCAAGCGTCATAGACTCTACGACAGAACGCCGCATCCTTTGGGGCGAAACACGTGTCGTGTTCTCGACTTCAGTGGCGTATATTATCTAGTGGTAGTATTGTAGTGGTTGGTGGAGGGTACCTGGTGGCGGTTCCTGGTGGCGGTGTTAGTTTGCTTGTGCATGCTACTGAGGGAGGGCGGGCGGTGCTCTTCGAAAAACTAGGTAATATGCACCGTTTTTATATTTTGCATGCGGATCTTAGCAAAGTAACTTACTTTCCTTCATCGCAAACAATTTAGTTTTAAATGCAGGCAAAACAAAATGTCTACACTTACGTAGACATTTAAGTCAGCGCATTTTATTAATATTAAATTACAGAATTCTAATCTTACGTTTGAAAATTCAGCAGTATTCCTTGGGATCACTATTGATTCCAAGTTATAGTGGGGAGCACACATTGAAAAAATAGCTCCGAAATTATGTTCTGCCATTTTTGCAATAAGTAATATTAGACAGCTGACTGATGAAGATACTGCCAAATTGGTATATTTTGCATACTTCCACAGTATTATGTCCTATGGCTTATTACTGTGGGGATCCGCAGCTGGATTGGAAACAATATTTATTTTGCAAAAACAAGCATTTCAGGCAATCTTTAACTTGGGACCTCGCGCTAGTCGCTACGAGAACTATTCAGGGAGACAAATCTATTGACACTTCCGTCGTTGTTTATTTTTGAAAATATTATGTACGTACGAAAAAACATTAATTTATTTACCAAAAAATTTACTGTATCCTGTAGAATGGGTCGAGGTGACACGCTAGAGGTTCCTTTGTTTAGATTGGCTAAAACTAGAAAGTCTTTTCTTAGTAGATGTATAAAGTTTTATACTAAAATTCCTAAAAGTGTAACACAAAAATCGGACATGGATTTTAAAAACTTATCAAGAAGACTTCAACAATTAACAAATTTCAAACTTCAACTCTCAACTAAAAAAATTTCAACTTCTTCTACTAGCAATAACTCAGATAAAAAAAGAATATAATCATGACCTGAATTATTTTTTATAAGTATTCAAACGATTTTTCATAAACATATGTTTCTGTACCTGGCAAACCGCTAGCTTGAAGCATTGTGGTAAAGAAACGAGTAATTCTAGGTATTAGAGATTTCAAACGGATTAAAACGCCTTTTGCGGAACCACTCGGGTATAATTAATTGTATGTCGCTGCGTCATTTCCCGCTCGCTACTTCGCACTTAATTACATAGCAAATACCGCAATAATGTTTCGGTTTCTTACTAAGGGCTGCAACACAGATATCATTTAGCTTTGATTTTTGTTACTTAATGTGTTCGGTTATTAATCGATATTACTGATTTAGAAACATGAAATATTATACAGATCATGTTTAGCATTATCATCATCATCATTTCAGCCTTTCACTATTCCACTGTTGAACATAGGCCTCCCCATAGATTGCGACAAACGTTTGTAGTTCTTATTTTAATAGCTCTCATTTTGAGATGATTTTGCCAAAGTTGCCACACGAGGTTGGCAACCGCAGTTTATTTATTCTGATCTTCCAGAAAGATGCTGCTGCCATCTCCTGGTTCATTTTCCTTCTGTCAACTTTTACGACACCCACGGGATGAGATGAGGTGGTAGATGCTCTTAAGCCGCCATCACATGGGAATATTATAGATTTAGAAAAACTGTGAATTGATAGGATTCACAAGTATTTGTTTTTTTTCTAATGCATGAAGATTAGGCCGTGTGTCTACGGACGAAAACCCAACCCCCACTAAACATATTTATTTTTATTGATGAAAGTGAGAAGAGCAAAAGGTTCACCTGATGGTAAGTGCAACGACTGCCCATAACAAATGCTGTATCACCCATAACACAAGCGGCACCACAATGCGCCCGTCACCTTGTGACATCAGTTCTAAGTCTTGTATGCCAAGTAATTAATTAATCAGTGCTCTTCAATCCATCCTGCATAGGAATCCTACTACCAGTAATATGCGCTGGTTTCGATTGATATTAACCGTTAGACGATGACTAGGTTAAGATCGACACATAGCCTTCAATCATTCTTCATTAAAAAAATTAATTATTTCGCCGCGATGACAAAAACGCTAGTGCAAAAAGACCTTCTCATAATACGAACATATTATACGAAGGCTTAATGTGGCGTTGCGATAAGCGTGAACGAAAATGAGACCTCGTTCATATTTATTTTTCTAAGAGCGTAGCAAAATAAAGGATCATTAATTCCAAGAAGTGGTAATGACACGTAATCATAAATGTGTTGGTTTTGATTTTATGACAAAGTACAAAGTATTTATAAGAACTGTAAGCCATTTCATTATCCATTGGTTTGCGCCAACTTTTGTTCCAATGGCATGGATATTTACAAACTGAACAAAATAAATATTTCTCCGAAAATTTGATCGACTACGACCATTTAAAATTACGAATAAAGGTAAATTAATGTATTTATTAAGCTTAATAAAACCATTCACAAATTTGATTATGAACTCTCTTCTTGATTTTTATCTGAAATGAAACGCAACTGATTACGCTGTTAATAATCCCAACTTAATGGCGCTAATTACCTACGGCGTGAGCTCGTTAGCACTCAGTGGTATTTAAGAATCGATTTGAATCAGAATAGTAAATGACAAAATAATATTTAGAATTAACAAACTGATATCAAAAATCAGAAAATTGATTAAAATTAAAATATGTTATATATGAATTATTAATTTATATTGTAGTATGATACTCTGACGGTCGCCAATTTTTTTCCTAAAAAACGATACACTGTGATTTTTTCTGTATCGTGGGAGATGTTTGCAGACATTAATTTCACATGCACAACACAACCAGACCCGAAAATCAACGATTTATGTTTTTCTACTAATGTTGGCGTCGGCTGGGATTCGAACCCACTGTAAGCGGCGTTGAAGTCGTCTAAAATAAATACATAATACATCCACGGCAATATAGAATGTATATCTTACTATGTCATGTATCGAACTTAATATGACCGAATTAACTGGAGGAAAAATTGTGCATGAATCCGTCTACGTAGGTACCACTCGAACCTGTTATTCGACCGTGAAGCAGTAGTGTGCGAACATTACGGTGTTCCGATTTGAATGTTAGCTAGTGTAACTGATGTGCACTTGTGACCTATGAACTGATCTCTGAGTAACAGGTTTCACACATAAATATTGAGCGACAGGTTTTATGATGGGCAGCCGTTGAAATTACTATCAGGTTTCTTTAAAGTCCTAGTAAACGTCAAAATCTACACTGGTTTAAAAATGATGTTCTCAGAGAAGAACCGGTAAGAAACTCTAGGGTTTTTTTTTTTCAATGCCATATTACATAATGTCATTTATAAAGTACAAAAAACGTTACATCATAAATTTAGCCAGGGGGTTTGCAAGTGCAGAGTATGAGTTATTTCCATACATCTTTGTCCTCTATATAATCATCTATTTTATAATACGCTTTATCTAATAATGTCTTTTTACAAGTTTATTAAAATCTATGTCCTATTTTTGTGTTCGACATGAGGAATTTTATTATAAAATCTTATACATCTATTAAGAAAAGACTTTCTAGTTTTAGCCAACCTAAACACAGGAACAACTAGCACGTCATCTCGACCCATTCTACAGGTTACAGTATTTTTTTGTTGAATAAATTAATGTCTTTCCGTACGTACATAATATTTTCAAAAATAAACAACGACGGAAATGTCAAAATATTAGTCTCCTTGAATAGTTCTCGTAGCGACTCGCGAGGTCGCAAGTTAAAGATTGCAAAATAAATATTGCTTCCAATCCAGCTGCGGATCCCACAGTAATACGCCATGGTACACAATACTGTGGAAGTATGCAAATACTCGTATATACTAATTTAGCTTTAGCGTCGTCAGTCAGCTGTCTAATGTCTTTTATTACAAAAATGGCAGAACTTAATTTTGGAGCTTATTTTAATGTGTGTTTTCCAATGTAACTTGCAATCTGTAGTAATTCCAAGGAATACAGTCGAATATTCAAACGTAATATAAGAATTCTGTAAATTGATATTAATATTAAGCGCCGACCTAGACATTCTAAAGTGTAACCATTTTGTTTTGCCTACATTTAAAACTAAATATTTGCCGCAAACCATTTGGAACTAGTATTAAGTTTCATTGTGCTGTTCTAGCGTTAAGTCATTTCTGCTAACTTTAAACAACAATGATATATCATCGGCAAACAGAACTATCTCAGATTTTTTTTGTACCAAATATGGTAGATCATTAATGTAAACCAAGAACAGAAATGGACCAAGGATCGATCCCTGAGGAACTACCATTTTTACAACACAGCCTGATGACATAATACCGTTGATTCCCACTTTATGCTTTCTATATGTAAGGTAGGAAGATAAAAGGTCCAGTTTGGCTTCACGAAAGCTGTAGTATTTAAGTTTAGATAATTAATGTTTATGTTCCCCACAGTTAAATGCCTTTGAGAGATCACAAAACAAACCGAATGTCATGAAAATATTCCCAGGCATGTGAGGATAGTTTAACGGTTTTATTCGTTGACTTACGCCGAATTGTTTGTCATTTAAAATTTTATGTTTACTAAAATGGACGACCATTTTCTCCAGCATAATTTCATCAAATATTTTACTTAATGCTGACAATTCGGAAAAAGGTCGGTAATTTATAGCAACCTTACTATGTTTCAACAGTTCAGGGGAGACACCAAAGTCCACACAGAGAAATGTTTTACTCATCTTTTCAATTTCCCACCTACCTAAACTCACGGAACTCAAAGAAAAAAATATTACTATAACTTTCATACCAATACATACAAAATGTTCTAAGTTATTGTTGGAGTTTTTAAGACGGAATATCTCTGTTAGTTTTTTTATTAATATGACGTAATGACCAAGAGTCCTTAATCATTAGGACGCTTTACCTTATGAATTTAAAAGCGTTTTTTAAATATACGAGAAAAGTTCTCAGATTTTATCTTCCAAAGAGGGATCTTATTAACTAAATCTACAAGAAAAACGTATCTTTTAATCTATCAGCTTGCCGAAGATACCTATTCGTACTTAAGAAATGATTATTATCTTTTTAAATTTCGTTTCTTTTGTTTCCGTCTAAAACACAAATTCTGCTACTACTGTTTTTTATGAAAGCAAAAGTAAGTGTTTGCCTATAACAAATGCTGTGTCATCTACAACTTTTCTGAGCAGCACCACACTGCGCTTGTCAGCCTGATAAACCAGTTCTTAAGTCTCAATGCCCAGTTATTACACTAGATATAGGTGCCCTTCATACCGAAACACAGTAATGTTTGCACATTATTGCCCAGCGGAAGAATAACTGGTAGAGCTGTTATACCAGCCTAGTCGGATTCCTGCCTAGGAAACCTACATCCAGTAAGAATTAATATTGACATAGACACATATATATGTCTCTGAAATTTAGCGATCAAACTGTTTGAATAAATAAATACATTTTAAGGATTATTTTTGTGTTTCATTTCTGAGAAAATGTGAAATTAAATAAATATTCTGTCATTTTCAACCAACAAAAAAATAAATTTTGTTTGTCAAACGAAGTTTTTTTACAATCTACTACTGCTTTGTCATCATTCGTATGGGGTTTATCTGGTGTTCTCCTTTTATGTATTTTTGTCTGTCATGAAACATTATTTATAAATTTACTAAGTATAGTCTCAAAGACAATCGAAGCACACTCCATGACAAAAAAAAAATATCAAAGAGATTTAATATAAATACGTATATATGTGTATTGCAAACTCGAGCAGACCAGTCTCCATAAAAAGCTCACAAGTATGACGCATGCGGTAGTAACCGCTGTATGTGAATTTGAGTTTAATGTAAAAAACTGCGTGGCTTCGTGCATGTGAAATGTATTCCTGTTAAAACACTCCCACGGCATAGGAGAAATCCTTATATTGTGCAATTTTGTTTAAAAAGAGAAAAAAACAGGAAAAATGTTTTTTTGGCCATCGCCAGTCTGTGTATTTCTGACTGGCATTTCTCGATATGGTTATTCCGCCATCTGACGACCGCGTGGTCTAGTGGTCAGAGTACCAGACTTCTATGCCGCGGGTCCTGGGTTCGAATCCCGGCCGGAGCCAACACTTGTGCTAAAACACAAATTGTTGGTTTTCGGGTCTGGTTGTGTTGTGTTTGTCCCCATGTTTCTGACACTGCGTCCTAGCCTACCTCCGATCTTATCGCATCAGCGTTACATCGGGCGCGGGTAGGTTGGGACGAGTGAGTGCCTCTGCGTTTGCGCGTTCTCTTGTCGCACTATAATATCTCCTGCGCAGTTGATGGCACTCGACGGTATTCGGAAGTTGTCGCTGTGGTCGAAATCGGCTAGGAGAACATCATCATCATCATTATTCCGCCATCTGTCGGAAGCCATAAAATTTACCTGACATTCCCCAAAGTTGATTATTATGAGCATAATGACAAAGAATGACAGATTTTCTTACGGATTTCATTTGAGTGTTCCACGGTGAGAAAATTCTGGTAGAAATACAATTATCTGCTTCTGATCCTCATAAAAATATGAAGAAATGTATCTTATTATACATTTAAGAGCCATAATAGCTTAAGGTTCGATCGCTTGCTTTTAATTTCGTAATACGCGAGTGACCTGTATTTAATCCTCGGCAGGTAAAGAAACCTGCAGGTTTGTCGATGACATTTGAACTCACATTCTCTCCGGTTCCAAAATCCTCTTAAAAAAATTACTAGCGTAGGCCTTTCCGTAAGGAAAATAGTCATAGGTAGTTAATTTTTTAATTGAATATAGATCCAATAATTTTTATATCATTATCATATTGTTAGCCTATCACTAGTCCACTGCTGAACATAGGCCTACCCCATGGATTGCCACAAAAGTTGGAAGCACTGATTTTGGGAGGATTTTGCCATAGTTGCCACGCTTGGCAGGCGGGTTGGCAACCGTAGATAATTTGTTCAGATATCCAGAAAGATCTTCTGACTTTGACTTTTACGACACCCACGGGATGACATATAACCTGGAAGATTATCTTATGCCGCCGCCACACGGCCAGGTGCTAGCTTTAAATTTCATAGTACGCGAGTGACCTGGATTTAACTCTCGGAGCCGGTAGGTAATGGAAACCTGCGGGTTTTCTATATATATATATCGATGACATCTGAGCTACCAGTGGGGCATAGGGAATTCTTTTCGGCTCCAAAATGCTTCAAAAATATATCAGTTTTTGCCAATCAGTATGACACTCATAGGTAGTTTTTTTTTATTGAATATTGATCCAAAATATTTTTGTATGTGAGTAGAAAATAGATCACAATGCTTTAACTACTGGAGGTATACCTTCCGAACCTAACATTACAAATGCAAAAGCTTACTGTGTTGACAGTGTATTATCAGTTTCAGTAAGGGCATCGCAAATTGACCGGAAAGTTATTTTTTATAGAAATAAAAACGTGCACCCTTCTTTACAATAAAATATTCCATTAGGCGGAGTAACATGAACAAAGTGCTTTACCAAACTACATTGGGGCAATTTTCTAAGAAGGTCTATAACGACATTTCCAAGTAAAATAATCTTCAGTGGAATGCTCACTTAAAACAATCTCATCATGAACGTAGAATTCTATTTTGTAAGGAAGTAATATACTGTTATACTCAAGGTGTACTGGTATAAATACGACTAATAACACTAAAAGAGCACGATTATGTGTCCTGGGGATCCTAATGCTCTACGCAATATCTACTTTACCAACATCTTGCATGACCCGACGTGAAATTGGATTGAATGACTAATTGAATATATTGCAAAATAGTATCCATTTTTTAGCAATGGCAGTGGAAGAACTTTTTTAAAACTTAATATAAAGAGTACAGAATATTTTTATTTAAGTTGTGGTAGGTGGTACCTCAGGAGCCGAACGCTCAACCCTATTATATGTCACAGCAGACCAGTGTTTTGGGTTCATACCCCGGTACCAACGCCACTTAAATTTGTAAACTGCGTGGCGAACTATCCCCAGCTCCCCAAAACCCTCTCAGAAATGATAGGAGGCCTTAGCTCAACAGTGAGACATTTTTAACAGTTACTTTACTTTAAATCACGCTTTTATCAAACTAGACATACTCGTATTAAATGTATGAATATATGCTGGTTAGCGTACCTGACTTCAACGCCGCGGATCTTGGATTGGAATACCAGGCGGAGCCAACATTTGTGAAAAACACAAATTATTGGTTTTTGGGTCTGGTTGAGTTGTGCATGTGAAATATATGTCTGTAAAACGCACCCACGATACAAGAGAAATCCTACTATGGGTCATCGTTTTTTTTAAAAATATGTCATGGTATTTTGAAATTTTCACCCACTTCCTCTTAGTCCTGAATAGCTTTCGACGACAATCGAATAATCTCATTGGTGGTCGTAGTGTGTTCTTTTTTATTTTTATTAAACAATAATCCAGGTTTACTACTCTGAAACATACAATTTGCTTTTAATGATTATCTTCTAGAGAGTTAACACCATGTGAAGTAATATCGTCATGCCCTCCTTACACCTAATGAGTAGAGCCTAATTAGATTTTCAAATTACAAAATTTCTGTGTTTAAATTTTCAAAGTATGTATTAAAAATCATTTCTTGTAATGAATTATTATAAAGGAATATAAGCTGTTTTGTACAATTAATAACGCGATGGTAAGTGCAACGTCTACCAACGTTATAGGCAGACGTGGCACTTACCTTAAGGTGAATGATTTACACATCTCGTCAATTTATCAAATAAAAAATCATCGTACATACATACAAAGTGTCACGCCTCTTTCCACTTGCTACGATCCTGACACACATCTTTAGCTTCTTCTACTTTCATTAGTGTTTTCATACAAGCTCGTCGATTTGGGTACTTTTGACGTGGCCTTTTCTTAAAACGACATCGATCTAATTATGATACGTTCGCCTACATCGACCCTTACCAGCTTGCCCATTCACATTCGCCTCTTAAATCTGTTTCGTCAATCTTCTGTCATCCATCGTCTCTACGTGTCCAAACCATCCAAGTATCCCTAATCTATTATCTATATTTGTTACCATATCTTCTACCCCACCGCATCGTTCTCTTTTCACGCTGTTCCTCACTTTGTCACTCAAGCAAGTCAATGCAGCATTATTTTCATGCTTCTTCTTTCAGACCCAATTTTCACTACCGTGCATAAGTGTAAGGACCAGTACTCCTCTATGTACAGCCAGACTTGCCTTTTTAGATAATATCTGGCTCCGCATAACTTTCTGGCTCCACATAAAGCTATGCAGGGCCCAATATACTTGATTTCCTGCCAACACTCCAGGAGAAAGAGTAAAACAAGTAAAGGGGTTTGTATACTTGATTTCAAAATTTACGAGAGACGGAAAGTTCGACAGTGATATTGAGCGAAGAGTGTTGGCAGGAAAAGCATCATAAGCACAGTACTTATACTAGCCATAGTGATAAAGACCAAAGCGCCAATAGCCGTATGTTTTAGGGCCGAGTCAAGTCCGCCATTCGGCTTTTATGCTTATTCTTTATAAAAAAATCTGTCTTCGTTTCTGTCCTTGAATTACGATTAAATCAGTTTTATTTCATTTATCGCGTTCAGAACACCCTAGGTCATGAAGCGAATACAGCCTTTTCCAGTTTTTACGGAATAAATCATGTTGAAGGTAATAATATTACGTCTGATTTATGCAGTACAGCATTACGCAAAATATTGGAAAGTTTGGACTGGCACATTGCATTTCAGGTAATAAAGGCTACCTCGGTATCCCGAGCTACTGCTGTCTCCTCCTTCTCCTTCCGAGATGGTAGTATCATACACCTTACATTTCCTTTCCAAACTGTCCATGCCATACCCCAAGTCAATTTCCTACCTAATCCTTTACCGATCTCCGCCAAGTCAGTGGTTGCTATGCTGATAGCTGCATGAATAGTGGCGAGCCTAGTCATTAGCCGATCTGATCTGGGACCGAGCGACCCCAGAATAAGGCTAGTCTTAACCAAGCATGCGGGGCTCCTTTTGTGTGGACAACATCTTCCCTAGCTGCTTGTGGGAACGCAACGAAGTGCAAGAATATTTATAACTCGCACCAAAATGGCGGTGACGTGATTCGCCGCCACCCGTCTCGTTTCCCGCGGAGGCGAAAAGTGGGCTACCGGTGTTATATGCCTACCCCTACAGGAAAGTGGCGTGACTGCATGTAGGTATATATGTATGTATAATATCAACTAATGAACTACCAGGAGAATGTCGTCCTTCGTGCGTAGTATATTATACAGATATGTAAGTGGAGAAAACTGAAAATTAAATGAAAGTTCTTTATTTTCATGGTAAGAAATATAAATTTCGTTTATCAAGCGTATTTTTTTTACGATGATGCATTGTCAAAACACACGATAATAACTATACAGTCACATCCGAAAAACAATAATTTCTATATTTCACAATTTTAATTATTAAAAATTTACGTGGGCTGAGATTCGTACCAGGGACAAGTTATGCTTGTAAGCTCGAACGAATGCATGTGTGCGTGAGTTTTTAAGGTGACTAAGAAAATATATAAATATATATAAATATAAACATACATTCAATACACCCTACACTTAAATGTTTCAATGTGCACTAACTTCCGAATGAAACTGTAGTTTCTGACTTCAAGCATAAAATAAATAGAATTGTTTTACAGTACTTAACATAACAGTTTCAACTTACAGAAGTTTGAAAACTTGTTATAGTGTACTTGGAGATTGTTTCAACTGAACACAGTTCAACTGTAGAGGAACAGGGAAAAGTGTAATTTAACGTCAAAGAATAACAGTTGATTGTTTCATAACTTTGGTGGGAACAACCATTACAATTTATATACTCGTAATTCCAAAATTTTAATCCTTATTTTTAAGCATATTGTATTACAAAAATGTTTTGTTTTACCGTGTGGTGGCTTTAGAGAATCTACTACCCCATCTCAACCCGTGGGCGCCGTAAAGGTCGAAAGAGGGAAAATGGAAACCAGGAGATGGGCATCTTCCAGGAATCTATCTCTTGCCAACACGTCTGCCAAGCGTGGCAACTATGGTAATATTCCCCCAAAATGAGAGCTACAAACTTTTGTAGCAATCTAAAAGTCAATCAGTTCTAAAATGATTATGATGATGAAAAAAAAGGATTTTATTATTTTTTATCTTTAATTCGACTTTGCAACTTAATTTAGAAATTAATGACTAAAGAACACTTTGGAAGTCGTGTTATAGTGTAGTAGTTAGTTAGTTAGTTAAGTAGTTAGTAGTATAGATAAGAAAAATTATTCGTAATATTCTTTTCTTCTTAACCGACTTTCAAAAGGAGTGGGTTCTTAATTAATCCGAATAATTTTTATGTATGTTCAGCTATGATTCCATACCACGTGGACCGATTCAAAGGGAGTATTTTAGTGGAGGTCCCATATAAATTTGGTCAAGTTCTGATAATGGGGATAAATAAATCCATGCTCAATGCATCAAACTTGAATCGGCATAAAATGAGCATGATTTGGAGTCGGTTTTTTTTAAATTAATTTATAAATATTCAGCTTAGTAAAATATCTTTATATAGTAATGTTATACATCTAAAGTGTTGCATCTATAGTTCATATAATTTTAATATTTAGTAATTTAATATGGTATTTCATATCATCATCACCATTTCAGCTTATTGCCTACTAGCTATTAATTGACACAAAACACGGTCCTGAGCGCCACTTGCATTCATTCATGCAGTCGCTCCATCTAGAGGGGGGTCGCCCTACACTGCCGATACGAGGTTGCCAATCGAGAACTATTCACCCCTAACGTTTATCGGTTCTACGAGCTATATGGCCAGCTCATTGCTACTCTAGTTTGCTAATCCACTGGTATTTCATATGGATCACAGAAAGTCTGCCGTATGGTGGCGGCTTAAGAGAATTGTCGTAAAAGTCGACAGAGGGAAAATGAAAACCAGGAGATGGGCAGCAGGATCTTCCTGGAAAATCTCAATAAATAAACTGCAGTTGCCAACCCGCCTGCCAAGCGTGGCCACTGTGGCAAAATCCCCTTAAATGACAGCTACAAACTTTTGTAGCTATCCATGAGGGAGGCCAATGTTCAGCAGTGGACTAGTGATAGGCTGAAATGATGATGATGATGATGATAGAAAATAAGTTTTGTTTCTTACATACATACATAAGATCACGACTGTATCCCACAAGGAGTAGTCAGAGACTGGGCACTCACTGCAAAAACAGATGTCTGCCACAATCCACGTTTCACCTAAACAATATAATGCACTTGGTGTGATACGTGGTAAGCCCATCGCCACCATGCGCTGTTGGTGCACAGTGCAGTTTAATTCCTTACTCGCCTCTTCGAGATCCATTGGATGAGATGGAGTGGTAGTATTCTTTTAACGAGCCGCCGGTTTTGTTTCTTACCATTTTTAAAAAGTTCATTTCCGTAATGGATAACCGAAAATTAACGCCTGATTCTGTTTACAATTTATTACATAAATCATTTCAAAATTGACTATGACAGGAAGCGACAAACAAAATGTCGACATTAAAATTTAACGGTTCATAAACGTGAAAACTGTTTATATACAATACTTTTTAAAATAACCTCTGCCGTCTCGAAGTCATCGATGACCTCATTATATGAGCTGACATAAAAAAGGTGTTATTCTACGAATGCATAGAATTAAGACATTAATTGTTATTTTTTTTATTTTTGCAATAATCTATATATATGTTCATTAATTGGTATACCATAAATCTTAACTAACAATCTTTCCAAAGTCTATTAAACCTAGCACAGATTATATCAAAGTATTTATACCTGTACGCAACAGTGAAATACCGAGTTACTTAAAAGTATCACGTGCGCTTTTTTACTGTCTCCATTTTCTTTACGACACTGGTCATGTATACAGTGTAATTTTGAAATAGACACTCCCACATTAAAAAAACATAAGAAAAAAAAATATCTGCGGAATAGAACATTTTATGTTGATTTTGAACGTTTAGTCTACAAAATAGCTTTCTTATATTATTTTTTATTTTTCATACTATATAAATAAAATCGAAGTAGCTTTCTTATCTGCATGTCCTTACGAACAGATTTAACTAAAAAGTACCAAAGCTAGTGACATGAATTTTTACAGATAAATACCTCTAGAACTAACTTAGACTATGTTTAATATGTTTTTTAAATTTTGTTTTTTGAAATTCCAGAGCAGAATTATCAGGACCCTTGACTACTGGAACTTTGTCATAGGCTAGTGTAATTTCTGGGCTTATGAGACTTAGAACTCATTTCTTCAGGTGACGGGCGCATTGTGGTGACACAGTTTTTGTTATGGGCAGCCGCTTCACTTACCAACAGGCGAGCGTTTTGCTCGTTTCAGTCACTTTTTCTTTTAAAAAAAAGTTTTTAATAGACTATCTAAATAAATATTATTTAGACATATTCAATTATTTTATATATATTATAATTATTTATTATAAATATATTTATATATATATATATATATATATATATATATATATATATATATATATATATATATATATATATATATATATATATATATATATGTATTTATAATAATAATAATAATAAATACTAAAGTTCACGCAAACGACGTCGCGGGTATAGCAAGCTTTTCATAAACGAAACAGAATAACAAAATCCAAAAAAAAATTACGAACTCTATAGATCAGAATGTTATTGCGTCATCATACGCCGAATTGAACCCTTGATATTTGATGTATAAGACTTTGAAGCAGAAAATGCAAATATTTGCTATACATATTTATTGAACAAGGATACGCAAATGATATCTACACATGTCAAAACACTGTTGTATAAAAAAAAAGATTTATGAACATAAGTCTCTGTCTACTAAGTACACTATATTAATATATGGTACCCGACTTTGCGCTCAACTCATCAATTGTGACAATGTGACAGAGGAGGAGTAAACAAATGTCTCTATTAACGCCGTAGACTATCTTTGTGCACACGCCATAGAACATAAATATTTTAATGTTAAAATACTTTCAACATAATGTTATGTATATATAACTATAAATGTGTATATAACTATAACTACACTTAGTCAAAACACTTTATGAACATAAGTCTCTGTCTACTAAGTACACTATATTAATATCTGGTACACGACTTTGCGCTCAACTCATCAATTGTGACAATATGACAGAGGATCCAAGCAATGTCACTACAGAGTAAACAAATGTCTCTATTAACCCCGTAGACTATCTTTGTGAACACGCCATGGAACATTAATATTTTTAATATTAAAATACTTTCAACATAATGTTATTAGGATCGTGTTTTTATTTAAACTAAGAAAAATTACTTTCTCAGTAAATTTTTACAGAAAATTCTTTATGTTTCGACGTAAGAAATATAAATTTCGTTTCCCAAACGTCATTTTTTTAGAATCTACCACCGTTTCGTAACGAGCTTCCTCTGATAGAGACGAAACAGTCGAAAACAATTCAGTAGGTATCCTCTTTTTGGAAATCCTTTTTTTTATCTTAGTCAAATAATATTATAAATAAATTAACAAAGAATAGTCTCACAGAAAATAAAAGCAAATAGGTAGGTACGACCCCAGGGCCAGTTATTCTGCCGTAAAGCAGTAGTGTGCAAACATTACTGTGTTTCTGTTTGAAGGGCACTGTGAGCTAGAGTAATCACTGGGCATATGAAACTTAAGAACTAATCTCAGGGTGACGGGCGGAGTGAAGCGTCACAATGAAATGTTCTGTGTGACCTGGCATTTGTTATGGGTAGACGTTGCACTTTATACCAGGTGAACGTTTCGCTCGTTTCGTCACTCTATGCAATAATTAAAAAAAAACTTAAGTATATTGCAAACTCGAGCAGACCAGCCACCACGAACGGCATCTGTTCACAAATATGACTCATGTCGTGTAATTTATGTCATACTACTAGTGTAATTAAAGAGCTTATTAGACTTAAGAACGGATTTCTCATTGTGGCTAGCACAGGACAATACCACACAGTGTTGTTACTGTTAAATTCTGAGTATCACCGCGAAACTTTCATAGGAACTACGTGCCTTCTAGTCGTCTACCTCCTTAAAAAAAAATATATCTTTCAATATTTTTTTCTTTTTATTGAAGTAAGTGAGGAGACGAGCAAATCGTTCACCTGATGGTAAGTGCAACGTCTGCCCATAACTAATGCTGTGTCACCCAGAATATTTCCGTGTGGTGCCACGCTGCGCTTGTCATCCTGTGGCATCAGTTCTTCAGGCTTATATGCCCGGTTATTATTACCAGCTACTTGGTGCAATGTCTTTGTAAAAGCGTCTATTTAGTGTGAAATCTGATTCTCTGACCACGGCGAAAGACAAAACCAGTTGGTTTGGGTAACGAGTACAAATGCCATTAGTGCATTATTTTTTTTTAAATCATGGTAGAATAAATTTAAAATAATAAATAAAGATAAATTGTTATGTCACGAATCGAAAAAAAAATAACTTCTACTAATTTGTCTATGGTAGGTAAGCTAGTTTTTTTTGAAAACTTACATGTGTAAAGGCGGGCCCGTCCGATCGGCGGGCCCGCTTTCCGCTTTCTGGGCCCTCCTCTCTTTCAGTGGATGATGACTGCACCTGAAAAGCACGATTGAAAATAATAAATTTTTGGGGAAATATCTTTATTCAAAGGCATAGCAGTAAGTAATATTTAGTTAGTAATATTTATTTTATTTGATAAAGTGACCAAACGAGCAAAACGTTCACCTGATGGTATGTGCAACGTCTGCCCATAACAAATGCTGTCACCCAGAACATTTCTGTGTGACACACCACTGCGCCCGTCACCCTGAGACATCAGTTCTTAAGTCTCATATGCCCACTGATTACGCTAGCTCTCAGTGCCCTTCAAACCGAAACACAGTAATGTTTGCACACTACTGCTTCACGGCAGAATTACTGGCCCTGGGATGGTACCTACCTAGACGGATTTCTGCATAGGAATCCTACCACAATATTGTTAAGATTCATATGCATAACAAAGGTATACTATAGGTATACGGTAAGTAACTATGATCTTTTATACGAGAATACTATGCATGGACTACTAAAATTACGGACATTGTAGTGTTTTATTCTCTTAAAGTTAAAAGCAAAGGCAATCAAATAATAAAGCCATAGAGCATTTTGTTTTTAATCTAACAAAATAAATAATTGTTTATTCAATAAAGAAAGTAGTGTGTATTTTCTATTTTCGCTCAGCCTTTTACATAATTCACATGTGCTACTGCTAGCGTCTTATTTCATCGCCAGTATACTTTTATGAAATCTGTCACCAACTGTACTGTTTACACATAGCCACGTAATACAGGTAAAGAATTACACCTTCGAATTCTCTTATCATTATACAGGAGTGTATCATAATAAAGAATTTTTTGTTTTACAAATTTATCAAGAGCATTCGTTTATTAAAATGAGGCATAAATAATAATTAATTTGCAATAACACAAAAAGCATACCTCAAAACAAATGATACTTTAAATAATTTGATTTTATACTTTTTTAAATATGCTGTAGCGGTGTGGTGACGAAGCTGTGTGGTGGGGGCTCGTTAAAAGAATACTACCACTCCATCTCATCCAATGGATCTCGTAAAAGGCGGGTAAGGAATTAAACTGCACTGTGCACCC
Source organism: Luehdorfia chinensis (assembly GCA_019845155.1). Classification (NCBI taxonomy): domain Eukaryota; kingdom Metazoa; phylum Arthropoda; class Insecta; order Lepidoptera; family Papilionidae; genus Luehdorfia; species Luehdorfia chinensis. The sequence continues at coordinate 4,539,090 of JAHVAK010000234.1, read as the reverse complement.
AACAGCGCATGGTGGCGATGGGCTCACCACATATCACACCAAGTGCATTATATTGTTTTGGTGAAACGTGGATTGTGGCAGTCATCTGTTTTTGCAGTGAGTGCCCAGTCTCTGACTACCCCTTATGGGATACAGTCGTGATCTTATGTATGTGTGTAAAGCCACCTCCTATTTTTATCAGATAATATCAAGCAAATTATCGAACGTGCCCCTTTCAGTCATTAAAAAAAACTAGTGCTAGGACATAACTCTTGTCCTGCACTTGAAAGCTCCTTCCACTAAAGACCTTTGGTGATCGAGTCGCGGTTTCGCTTTGATCCACCAGTGACTTTACCGACGAGCCGCCAAGATCAAAGTAATGTACGCTCGTCGGTCAGGGTCTTAAGCCACTAATGCACATCTCCGTGATTTTTGAATATGCGACATTGCAATGTGGTCTTTTTAGCTGTACATATCTTAGACGAACGTACACTTCTCTCATTTTAAACAGTCGAGATTTTAACGATCATAAGAGCTTTAAACATCCAGGCTGAAATCATGAAGCTTATAGAAAAAAATAATGTAATAGGTTTATTTTGTATACCCATTTATGGCTTGTAAGCCTAAAGGTGTTCGGCAGAGTAGAATACCTACCTCTTTTTACCGAGGTGTCGTATGAGGCGACTAAGGTATTGTACGGACAGCCTTTATTCGTGCAGAATAACACCATAATATTTTTTTTAAAAGGCGGCGACGTGGCCACCTGTCACGTCCCGTTTCACGGGGCGAAAGTGGGCTACGTATGTGGCTGCCTACTATACTGTAAGTATACTTACAACATTTTACCTCAGTGACTTACATACATCACACCTTTTTCCCATGTAAGGAGTAGGCAAATTTTATTTAATAAAACATAATACATCTAGATTTCAAACAACAAAAACAGTTAAAAGGCACTGGCTACAAAAAGTCGATGAGACAGATTTTTATTTAAAGACAGCGGGCGTTAGTTCCCGCGTTTATAATAGGGCAGTGTGTCTTTTCAATGCTTGGCCGCAAGCCAGGCGTCTCCAACGTTGAAGCATGCTTATGATTTGCAAGAAACGATAGGCACTGTAGAAGTCGCTGCATTTTTAGAGTCTACAAATAGTTAGAAGATAAATTCCACAGACAAAAAATGATGTCATTTAAAAAAGAAATTTACATTTATAAGAGCAGCCCAGCACTTCCACAATCATAGTCATAATATATAACTATATATTTAATATAAATATATAACTTTATATTTAATTTATATTATTAAACTGTGCATGCAGTTCTGTACAGAATTAAGAAACATTTTTTTATTAAATTAAATGTTACGCTTTATTTAAATAAATCGTATATAAAAAATAGTTTGTCTAAAAAAACCAAACACCGTAACAACATTATCCCAGTTTTCGGTACATTTAATCTCCGCTCGACCAACAAACGCTTTCAAGACGGTTCTTTTTATTTTTGTTATATTCTTAACTCAGGACGTGGCATTAAATGGAGCGAGGTAAAAAATAATAGAGTCCCGAGGTATAAGACATTACTACATTTGTTTTCGCTAGCATTACTACTAAGATATTATGATAATATTAGTTAGCGAAATATCAGTTAGCGATAGCTTTTTAAAGGCCATAGCACCATTAGGTACCGCCCCAAAGCCAGTTTCTCTGCTGTGAGGCAGTAGTGTGCAAACATTACTGTATTTCGGTTTGAAGGACACCGATAGATAGTGTAATTACTGGTTATAGGAATAGTCTCACGGGGACGAGCGCAGTGTGGTTTCACACAGAATGATCTGAGCGACACAGCATTTATTATAGGCAGACGTTGCACTTACCATCTGGTGAATGATTTTCTCGTCAAGAAAGGATAAAAGAAATCTCACCAAATTTTAAAAGACCAATTTTAGTACAGGATCAATTGAATTTCAAAAAAATAACCAATAAAGGGTATACATTCAAAAAGTGTTTTAGTTACTGTAGGAAAGTCTAGTTAATGGGATAAAATGAATGTTACACGAAATTCTTAACTTGGAAAATCTTAAAATATTATATTGCTACGAACGTAATGACAGAAATATGATACGAAATTATTGTAATCGAACTACCTTCAAAGTTTTAGAAAGAAATAAAAGAAAGAAATAGTGGCCACATTAATCGTAGCCAATCCAGCTATGGACAAAATATGGGAACTTATCTACATATTAGAATTCTAAACAAATAGGATTTTATTGTTCAGAATTAATTGAATCAGATTTAACTTTTTCAGCCCATTGGATCGATTAGCTGATGCTGTAATGGCTAGGATAACAACGAACGGGAAAGAAGTTCGTAGAGCGGCATGTTCAATGGAAATCTCGAACAGATAAGATGATCGAAAGAATTTTGTGGATAGTCGATATATGCAGGTGATATATAAATTTTCAATAGGCCCTATTTTTTATTAACCATGACGAAAGCTAAAATATTTTTTTTGTGTGCATCCAATAACCATGATTTTGAAAACACTTTTATTGAAATTTGCAAATTAAAAACATGTGATATAAGGATAATAATCAATTTAACTATATAATGTATGTATAAAATGTTTGTGTATATATATAAATATCATCAAAAAATTATTTTCCTATTCTAGATAGGATATCGTAGCGTTAGCGTATAAGTGACATAATTTGATTGTGGTCATTTCTGAAAAAATATAATTTCTGTGTTAAATTTTTCTATAAATCCTGTTTCTGAGGAAAACTTGGAGCGGCGGAAATAAAGCTTACACGAGGGACCCGTCAAATGCCAAGGGTCGTGATAAGCTCGCTATCTGTTACGCAAAAATGGCATAGTCATTTCGCGCCTTTCATACGTAATCGAGTCTTTTCATCGTCAAATAACTCGACTCACATTTAAAAAGATAGTGTTCTTTTATTTAAGTTTCGTATTTACATGTATATGCGTAGGGGCCTGCATATCTGTGTATGCGTGCGTGTGAGTGTGTGTGTGTGTAACTGCGAACATTATAGGACCGAAATGAATAGGTCGAAGCTCAATAAATAAAAGGCAAATAAAATTAATAGCAAGGTTTATTGTCCACAGGTCTTTTACACTAACGGTCTAAAGATAACGACTGTCAACAAAGGCTGAGTAAGGTTTAGGCAAAAATCTATATTTTGAAAAATGAGCTAACGGATAGCTAGAAGTTTAAAAAAAACCGGACAAGTGCGAGTCTGACTCGTACACCGAGATTTCCGCACAAAATTGCATGTAAAAAGTTCGTCTGTCACAGAAATCGAGCACCGTAGATTATTGCCGGAGTTTTAAGTTTTCTTACAAAATCCTTTCACAACGGCCTCTAATGGCTAGGTAATTATATAGATGAAAATGGACGACGATCATGATCTTGTATACTTGTGTTCAAAGTATACAAGAGACAGAATATATTTAAAAAGGCATCAGTGGCTGTACATAGAGGAGTACTGATCCCCACACATATATGGTGGTGATTATTGGACTTCGCAGAAGAAGAATAAAATTAAGATTTATGCTGTGGAAATGAAACGTTTCAAAGAAACACGATCACATAAAAGTCGTTTTAAGAAAAGGCTATATCAAAAGTACCCGCAACCGACGACCTTGTATTAAACACTAGTGCAAGTATTCAAGGCGAAAGATCAGTCCAAATGGAAGCCAAGACTTTTCACGGTATTAGAGAATGGAATTAGGTTCCATTGTAATAATTAGGAGTACCGTTACCGTAATCAATCCTGGCCAGCATCCTTGGACCACTCATTATGATTGCTTAGCATTTAGAAAGAATAACAGTTACTGCAAATCTATGCGATCAATCTCTAACAGATGCAAGATTGTCATTAAGGTTGGTTAAGCTGTTATTGAGATCGTTAATGTTTGCTTGAACATAAAGCTGTAGATCATCAGCATACAGATGATATGAACAGTTAACAACTGAGGTGATAGAAATAATAAATAACGAAAACATTGTAGGAGAAAGTATACCGCCTTGCGGAACCCTTGTTTCAACGTCCGTCCAAGCAGAACACTGCTGACCTAAGCGGACAGACTAATGGCGACCGCGAAGATAAGATGAAAAAGAATTAAAAAGTCAACAGGCACCACCACTGTTAGCTTTCGTTCATCCATAGCTTTTCTTACGTCATCAGTGACCTTAATAAGAGCAGTAGTGGTACTGTGACCCGGACGAAACCCAGATTGATAAACGTTCAATAGGTTATGTTTGGTTATAAAAACAGATTTGCTTATGTACACAGGCCTCAAGAACTTTAGAAAGAAAAGGAATAATAGAGATCGGACGAAAATAATTGGAAAATGTCGGCTCCGGCTGATATTCGAACCCCGTACCCGCGGCGTAGAAGTCAGCTAATCTGACCACTTGGCCACCATAAATACACAATAAATACAAAATGTTAACCTTCATAAAAAGCTCAGTTTGATAGTTTACATATTGGAATCAAGTAGACTCGAAACCGCACTAGTACCATTCAAAACACGTAGCTTGGTGGCTTAGCACTCGCTTGCCGCAACAACCACAGTGTAACTGTGTAAAATTAAGTTTCTCGACAGTAGTGATTTGCTGGAATACTTGGCTCTGATATTTAATTTCTTAGTTTATTTTCTAGTCGGTGTATTTTTTTCTTATAAATAACATCTGCCGTGTGGTAGCGGCTTAAGAGAATCTGCCAACCCATCTCATCCCGTGGGTGTCGTAAAAGTCATCAGAGAGAAAATTAAAACCAGGAGATGGGCAGCAGCATCTTACTGGAAAATCTGCAGTTGCCAACCCGCCTGCCAAGTGTGGCAATCTATGGAGGAGGCCTATATTCAGCAGTGGACTAGTGAAAGGCTGAAATTATGATGATGATGATATAATAGCATCTTACCGGAAATGATTCCCGATTTAATATATATCATTTATAGAAGTAAGAGCGTATAATTTAATAGTGCGCGAGTTACCCGAGTTATTTTAAGTGCTGATTGATCACGCGCTCAGCGACGAAGGAAAAGATCGTGAGAAAACCTGCATGTCTGAGGAATATTTCGAAGACGTGTGAAGTCCACCAACCTGCATTGGAGCAGCGTGGCGATAGACGGACCAAAACCCCCTCAGAATGATAAAAGAAAGCCTGTGCTCAGCAGTGGGATATTTATAGGCTGTAACTTTACTTAAAGAAGTGATATTTGATTTAAGATAAAAATTACAATTTAAATAATTTTCTGTTGTTCAATCTAAATTGTAAATATTTCTAAACAAAACAGAGAGACACACTCGAAGCGGTCGTGATAGTATGAAATTCACGAGTGCGACATACGAGTACATATGACGAGGTCTCTCCGAAACTCCGCCACTCACCCGTCGCTAACAGAATTCTGATAGATGTATACGCTTAGAAAGGTTGACAGATATGATTGTTTAGGCTTAATTTACATCTTAAATTGTTTTATTATTAACGAACCAAGTTCACTAAATAAGCTACAACACAATATTATTTTATCAAACATTTTGTTTTTTATTAAGTTTTATAGTACTTTACTGATGGTAGATTTCTAGTACCACTGCAAGGCCAGTTATTCTGCCGCGAATCACTACTGCTGCATTAAACAACAGAGAGATAGTGTAATTACTGGACATATAAAACTTAAGAACTGATGTATCAGGGTAACGTACGTAGTGTGGTGCCACACAGAAACGTTCAGAGTGACACAACATTATGTTATGGGCAGACGTTGCACTCACCATTAAGTGAACGGTTTGCTCATCTCTTCACTTTATTCAATAAAACATATATAAAGTACATTCTGAAAGAACCATTCCGCTGGAAATGAGACAGCTGATCCTTTTCTTGTTATGTTCATTTAACCGTAGTTATGTTTACGTTCGTAAAAAAAGTTTGATATTGAAATTTTTGCACTACATAGGTTTTTTTTCCCAACTAATTTGCATCAAAAATATCTCTAGAAATGTGACCGTGAGATATAGAAACCATTTGTCGTTCTCACATTTCCCTTGGGAATATAAGGTCCTTGTTTTTGCAAGTAATTTTTTATTCATCCGCAGATAGCTTTAATATCTACGGTCTTTGAGATAATAAAGATGTCTCGAAGCCATTACTGCCTCGTAGCTAAAAAACATGAGACACATTTTATTAATATTTGGAATATCATTTGCTATTTTATAATGCAATGCCCCGCATTTCCTGTGCCCCGTCGTTTACATATACATGTTTTTTTCTTCTAGCCCCTATTCAAAGTATTTCTTTACGTCCATGACTCCTGAGCTGCAGTTTTTTAAATGTTTATTAAATTATATATTATAAATCCTTAAGAAAGATTGTTATCCATTCAATATTTAAACTTGTTTTATGTTTTTAAACAGAAGAATCGTATTAAAAATATTGGATATTGTTTATTGCTCTATTGTTTTTTTTTTTTAATAACAGCTTCGTCAGATCCGAGGACGGCGTAATAATCATCTCAAATATACCTATTCTTAAATCACATCGTCCTAATTACCCCGGCCTCGCATCGCTCTTTCAACAAGTAGACATACCGGTTCCGCAAGAGCGTCAAGCCAAGCAAGAGTTGGGCGCATTAATGCAAGCGGCAAGGCTCCTCCCCCTCCCCAATGGGTTGTCGCCTTGTCGTGGCGGGTGGGCTTAGTAACCGTGGATTGGTCACCCACGGTGAAGCTAAGAGGTGCCCACATGGTCAGCCCGATGCCACGGGCCGCCGATGGTAGGTGACCAGCACCGGTCGGGTCGCGGATGTGTGCGCGAGCTTTCCCGTGACGTTGCCAACATGCGGCGATGGTGGAGCACCATGGGGTTTTAGTCGGTGCAAATCCGACGTAACCCGTCCTTCTCCCCGTGAAGGCGGGTATGCGTTAGGCATTTCCCCATGTAAAAAAAAGAGGGCAAGGCTATGACGGATTTGCACGATATAAACCACATGGTGTTCCGCCTTCGCCGCATGTTGGCAGGTCTACGACACACCGCCACTCCTCTCTATAACACAGTAATACAGAAGAGCAAGTGTAGCAATTCTGGTAAAACTAAACTGGCTATATTATATCAAGAAATGGATTTTTTAATTATATATGCTAGCAATATTTGTTAAAGCGGACATTTATATAATTTACAGATTTCATCGCGTTTAATTTTTACTATTTATAAACCGACGTTTCGAGCGCTTTACAGCACCCATGGTCGTTTGACAAACGGAAGTGTGATATTCTGATGTCATAGATAATATTCTTTCCTTCACCGCGAAGCACGTGGTAAATCTGCATTTAAAATTGCAATTAACAATTTTAGTGGTGCCGACACCGGGAATCGAACCCAGGTCACTCGCGTACTATGAAATTTTTGTGGTGACATATGGGGGAGGCTATCAACAGTGGACTAGGACTTTTTACTGGTGGTATGTTTCCTAAGCAGAAATTCGTCTAGGTTCCACCCAATGGCCCGTTATTCTGCCGTAAAGCAGTAATGTGCAAACATTACTGTCTTTCGGTTTGAAAGGGTACTAAAAGCTAGCGTAACCACCGGGCATATGCGACTTAAGAACTGATGTCTCAGGGTGACAAGCGCATTGCGGTAGCATACAGGAATTTTCTTAAACATTTGTAATGGGCAAACGTTGCACTTACCATCAGGTGAATATCTTGCTCGTTTCGTCACCATATCAAAGTAAAAAAAAGTTATAGGCTGAAATGATGATGATGATAGACATAATGAGATATGATTAAAAATAAAGTATCCCGTACACAAAATCCATGAATATGAGTTTAGAGAATTTAGAGCCGTGGTAGCTCAGGGGCTAGGCGCTCGCTTTAAATTTCATAGTACGCGAGTGACCTGGGTTCGATTCCCGGTGCCGGCACCACTAAAATTGTTAATTGCAATTTTAAGTGCTGATTTACCACGTGCTCGGCGGTGAAGGAAAACATCGTGAGGAAACCTGCATGTCTGAGGAATAAAAAATATTTCGAAGACATGTGAAGTCCGCCAACCCGCATTGGAGAAGCGTGGCGGATTCTTCCTAGCTCCAAAATCCTCTCAGAAATGAGAGGAGGCCTGTGCTCAGTAGTGGGACATTTATAGGCTGAAACTTTACTTTTTTTTTATGAGTATTTACATACTGTGATCTGACTTTGTTTTATTTTCTGACCTCTCACAAAAAGTGATCATAAAACTTCGGTCAGCGAAAGGTATGAGAACGCAATAAAAGATAACCGTCCTGGTTTTTCTTATTTAACAACTTCACATTAGCTTATCAGTTCACGTTTTATTTATATTCCCCGTAGTATTTTCAGTATTTGAAATTTTTACGATGGGAATAAAATTGAGATAATTTGTAACCTTAAGAAAATTCAAATGATACAGTGTTCTTTTATATGATAAGAAATAGTAATTTTTTTGAGAAAGAAAGAAAGAAAGGGAATTTTATTTGAAGCACCCATATAATAAATACAGGGATATTTGCAAATAAGACACGGAAAAATTAAAACAATAAGTACAATAAAACAATCATAAAAAAACAACAATGCCGTAGTAGAACAATAACAATTAAAAAAGAAAAAAAAATTACAAAACTTATGCGATGCACTGTATAATGTCACTAGTACAACTTTATGGCAAATATCTAAATTAAAAACTATTGGAAAAAATAAAACAAGCAGAAAAAATAAAAATAAACTATCCTATATCCATGTACATGGCGGAATGCTTCAAAAAGGAATGCCACTCAGGATGTGCTAGGATGTGTTAAAAGATGTAAATTTAATTATTTCCGTATTTTTTTAAAATAAAAACTCTGGGTTGGTAAAAAGTGGAAAAATAAATTAACTATACAGCACAGTCAGAATTCATAAAGCTTTAGGCAGAAACTGTGAATTACTTTAACAAAATCCGGTAATAAATTTTCATACAGCCGTTTAAAGTATTTCATAAGGAAAATTGTAAATAAATGTGGTACACTACAGGGCTGCCAGTATATTTTTAGTAGAAAAAATAATTATTTCTTCTTGATTTTAATTAACGTCTGACCTTAAAATCTAAACCAACACATTTTGTGGCATTTTTGAACTAAAATTATTTCAAATAAAATCGTGGCTTATTGTTTATTGTAGCATGTCGAGTGTTAAGCTTACCGATTAGAAATTAGAATATTAGCCTAGACGTTCCCTACTCACTCTTATCCTGAAGATGTCAACATCAAATTAGTCTAAAAAACCGCCGCTAGTCAAGAATTCCATTGCTCGACTGTGCGCACAAAGACCGACGAACCAAAACGCTTTGTCGCGTACAAAGCGTTTTGGTTCGTCCAGGGTACTTCAACAACATACGGGTGGATTTTATTCGGGCTTCTAGTCGTTTGATAGTAAAAAGAAGATCATCAGCAAGAGAAATTCCAGAGCGCATTGTCTTTCCTGTAAAAGGTTTAGCGAATCAACTAATCAATTAATAATGAAATTTAAAATATCTATAATATATGAAATGTTATATATGAAATATCTCCCTTAATACTGTATCAAAATGAATGCTTGCTACGCCATTTTGTATATAATTCTTCCCTCTAATGAAGATAAATAAATATAAATGGCTTAAAATTAAAGTTTCGTTAAAAAAATATTTAAAAGCTTTAATTAATTGTAGAAAGCGCTATCTGTCGGCAATATGTTCAACTAACATGCACGAAAGCTATCTGTTCGAGTTTTTTTCATTATTTACATATATACATTCATACAGTCCCGCTTTTTTCCCATACAAGGGTTAGGCAGACACCACTCACGTAGCCCACTTTTCGCCCTCGCGAGAAACGAGTGTGTGACCACGTCGCCTACATTTTTGTACGAATCAAAAAATTCTTACTCCTCATTGCGTTCCTCTGCATTGCATATCATCGTGTTATTTTGTGCGAATAAAAGCTGTCCATACAATACCTCGGTCGCCTCTTACGACACCTCGCTTGGAAATAGGTAGGCTCTATTCTACTCTACATTATTTAAAGAAGGTAAATGGCGCCATCTGTTCATGATCACGTGCACACGTCGTTGCACAGTATGCGCGAAATATTCGCAACGATCAAGCGAGTATTCTATAGTAAATAACTTACAAAAGTTTTGTGAGTTTGTTTAGTATTCTTATAAAATGTTAAAACGGTGCCCCATACTATGATTTATCCTGTATCGTGATGGCATTTTGCCGACATAAATTTCACATGCACAACACAACCAGAGCTGAAACACAACGATTTGAGTTTTTGTCCCCCGCCAAAATTGGTGGTAGGATTCCTATGCAGGAATCCGTCCAGGGCCAGTTATTCTGGCATGAAGCAGTATTGTGAAGACATTACTGTGTTTCGGTCTGAAAGGCACTGAGAGCTAGTGTAATCACTGGGCTTAAGAACTCATGTCTCAAGGTGACGGGCGCAGTGTGGTGCTACTCGTTGTTCTGGGTGACACAGCATTTGTTATGGGCAGACGTTGCACTTACCATCAGGTTTACGTTTTGCTCGTCTCGTCACTTTATCCAATAACAAAAAAAGGTCGTAAAAGTTAAGTAAGAACTCTTAACGCTTCATAGAAATCGAAATTAAAAAAAAATGGTTTAGTTATTAAATAAATGAAATTACTGTAATATTCCTGTTTATGTATATTTGACGCGTCGAGGGAGTGGATGGACATCTATCATCACTTCGTCTGTATGTGTCATAAGAGCCAATTAAGGTTAACCCCAATTAAATCTCCTAGCTTTTATTAGGTGAAATTACCAACATAAGCGTGTCTTACCTGAAATACACAGACTGGTGAAATGGAAGTGCGAGTAAGTTAATTAACATCTAACCATAACCAATATGGCCAATTATTCCAATTTAAGAAAGGCCTACGTCCAGCGATGGACTATTTACAGGCTGGTGAAGATGATGCTGAAGAAGGCGAGAAACAAATTATTCAATAATGTTTGTCTTATACATTTGACAAACACAAACGTGTTTTTCATTGATTTCATCACTTCGTTATTCTGTATAATAGAAATTATCAAAAACTTTTTTTTTATTCTAGTTTGTGTGACCCTACCGAAACAATTCGAAAAGCATAGATTGCAATCTCGGAGTTCGAGGCGAACAAAATCGCTATATTCACTCCATATTTTATACCGACCAGTAGGTTCACAACATCTTTCGTCGAAATTCGCTTTCAAATTTCTCAATTTATAAAATAAGGTACTTTCGTATAAAATATCTGAACCTGTTGTAGATTAAAATAAATACTTGGAAACGCAATGGAAACAAAAATTTAAGTTTTTTTATAAAACAAAAAATAAATTTTGTAACCATTTGTGAACATCCAATTGATGATAAACATTATTTATTTAAATGAAACTAATTTTACGGATTTTATCGCGTTTAATTTTTACTTACTATTTATTTTTTATTGTAAGAAGTTATAATTCAAAACAACTGTATGAGTGAGCATATAATATCTCGGCTTCCACAGATATAAATGAGATTGTTGGCAAAGCCATTTCCAAATCTCGCTCAGCGACTCTGAGCTTTCTCAAACGGCCTGCAGTGAAGGTCCATGTCTTAGTTCCGTAAGTCATCACTTGCAACACGGACTGGTTGGAAACTTTAGTTTCTTCGACATTGACTATAGACCTACCTAGTCGTATAATCTGTCCTAGATATATATTGGTCGACAATTTCGAACGCAGTGTTCTCAACAACCCCATCTTTATTGTAAGGAGGTAAGGAGGTATTGAAAGGAGTGGATAATATACACTATTACTGGTCATTTTTAGGCTTGCAGCCTTTGATTGCCGAATCAAACCAATACAATATATTTTTGACAAAAAATATCTCTTAATCCAGATTTAAATAAAATGGATATAATAAAAATCTTCAAAGACGAACGCAAGGAGTTACAATTTGTTGAGTTAGCAACACCTAAACGCTTCCAAATAATATGTTGGGGTCGCCTTTGAAATTATTTTCGGAAATATCGCTTCATAAATGAGATAAAGCCTCTGGGTGGAAGCGGGTTAATATTAGTTTATTATATTTAGGTACATAATTTTCCCTTGGTGTACAAAGGGATGAAATCTTTGAGCTTAATATCCTTTGTTTAGTACGCTTTCTCAGACGAACACCTATTACCAGTAATACTTCTGGTTTATATGGAAATCATTACAACAAACATTTCAAAATACTCTAAAAAACGATGACATCGGGTATTGGTCTTAATAATCTTTATATATATAATTCTTCTGTGCGTGTGTATGTCACTAAACTCCTCCTAAACGTCTGGGCCGATGTTGATATTTTTTTTGTGTGTATTTGTGTGGTTCCCTGGATGGTTTAGATTTGGAATCGGATCCGGTTCTAGAAAAATGACAAAAGTCACTCAGTATATAGTTTATCGATAATTCGAATATCGAAAAATCGTTTGATGAATCTGTTAACAGCAGGCAAACTAACGTTCGGGCAGTACAACGTCTGTCGGGCCCGCTAGTATATTGATATATGTACGCATTTATTGCCCACCATTTCTTCATGGGGATATCGCAAAAGTCGACAAAGTAAAGGCCAGGGACATGTAAAGGCATTCGATGATGGTGGAATGACCATCACCAATATACAGACCAGCATCAGGCAGAAGCATCATGTGCGAAGTGTCTGGTACAGTAATCGCTGCTTGCTTAGAACTGCAAGCTTTTCCAGCTACGGCTAGGTCTATATCTAGCAGTTGAGTTTTAAGATGATGAGCAAAAGAAGAAGTCAATCTATCTAAAGGTATATGTATTATATACATATATACACATATACACATATGTGGACGTGAATGTATTCATGAAGATCTTACTCGGAGTACACAAAGGATTCTGAGACTACCAAAAAACGAAAATTCTTTCTTTCTTTGTTAATGACAAGAAAAAGTAAAGTTTTGTTACTCTTACAAAACCGACAATCTAATCTATAGTAATAAAAATGAATTGCCGCATGTATGATAAATCATCACTTGAGAACGGCTCGACCAATTTGGCAATTTTTTTTGGTAGTGTTCTTAATAGTTTTTGGAAGAATTTCCAAATTTTTTTCTTTCGTATGAAATCACCGGAATAGTCGGAAATTTGGATGGTATTTTTGTATTAAAATCTCAAAAAAACAAGCAGTCATATTCAGTTCGACAGTTCTGGATAAAGAGACATGTTATCAAATAGACATGCTAATTATTTTTTTGTTAAGCGCACTTTTCGTTTTCTTCATTAGTAAATTGCACCCGCGCGAAGCCGGGGGCTCTACTAACAGGTAAACTAAAATATAATGCCATGTTATATGTTAAGTTATTAATTTACTATAATGAAGAACTCTTGCTAATATATAAAGAGATACATGTGTCAAGTCAAAAAACGGAAAGTATATACAAAATCCCGTATATATTTTGCTACAGAGTATAAATGAATATGGCTCTCTCGCAGTATTCATTGAGCTGTGGATTTTACATTTAAATGACTTCAAAAAAAAATGATTCACAATTGACGAAAATATCGGTAGAACCTCCTCCTTTTTTTGAAGTCGGTTCAAAAGAGGGAAGATATTAATTCCACTATTTTTATTGCAGTGTAGCAAAACAGTAATGCATTTAAATTTACTCGTAATTACAAATTCAATGATTTTCTTCGGTAACACTGCGTGGAAGTAGATAGGTAATTCTTGATTAAATCGACGACGAAGTGACTTAGTGGTCAGAGTACCTGACTTCTACGCGGGTTCTGGGTTCGAATCACAGCCAGAGCCAATATTTGTGCAAAAACACAAATTGTTGTTATTCGGGTCAGGTAGTGTTGTGCATAAGAAATGTATGTCTGTCAAACGCACCCACGGTACAAAAGAAAATTGTTTTAATCTATATTTAGCAAATGTATTTAAAATTATTTTATTTATATTATATTATATTATTGTAAGTTTTTATTAAGTGCAATGTACATTTCTTTTGACAATAAATATAGTTAATCAGAGAATAGTATCTTAACTATTACAAATTAAAAAAAAACTTCTTGACCTGTTTGGCAACTCGTGCGGTTTTCTAATACTTATATATCAACGCTATGCCAAGCCTCTTTCTAAGTGTACTTAAAGTTTTTAGAAGGACACTTATTTTTAGTTTCTTTGAAAAAACCATTAACATATACATATATGAATCCAAAATATTATAGTGGTAAAAATTTACATACATAAGATCACGACTGTATCCCATAAGGAGTAGTCAGAGACTGGGCACTCACTGCAAAAACAGACGACTGCCGCAATCCGCTTTTCACCAAAACAATATAATGCACTTGGTGTGATAGGTGGTGAGCCCATCGCCACCATGCGCTGTTGGGTGCACAGTGCAGTTTAATTCCTTACTCGCCTTTTACGAGATCCATTGGATGAGATGGAGTGGTAGTATTTTTTTTAAAGAGCCGCCACCACACGGCAAAATTTATATTACGGTTATTTAAATATGTATATAACTGACATTGTCTTTTTTATAGGATAAGGTGACGAGACGAGCAAAACGTTTAGTATATCATAAATCCTATAAAGAAAACCAAAAGAACAGCTTTTAGATGTATATCAAAATCTTATCTTGAATTGTTCGCAACTACTTTCGTAGGCCGGCAAAAATTCGGAATTCCTCTGATATTGCGGATATTTATGGGCGGCAGAGACTACATCACAATCACTTATCATCTGGTGAGCCCTTTGCTTGTTATTTAAAAATATAATGGTTTAATATAGCGGGCTCATGGTATCAAATACTAACTAGCGGCCTTGGATTCTATGGAATGGCTTGTTAAAAGGCTTGCAGATAATGCTTCATTCTTCGAAGTTCAAACTGCTAAGACTAGCTACGTTGCAATTACTGGTTGTAGTGCATACGCATGAACATCTCTCAGACTTTTTTAAATTTGTCAGTGGCGATAGTCCTTACATTTTATGACAGTTTAACAATCTATCTGTTCTATATTATTGTCATATATAGTCATATATAGCCGCCGTATTGAAGATTATTTTTTCATCTAATGACCAAAAATAAGTAAATGTCTAAAAAAAATGATGAAAAAGATTCAATCTTTATTTTAATTGTAGAAAGCGCCATCTGTTCATGATAACGATACTGGGTGAAATATTAGCAAGGTGTAGTTTATATATTTAATATTAATTAACAGAGATAACTAACAAGTTAAAAGTTTAATTAATAATATTCTCAAGTTGGTAATTTAAAATTAAAATAATATTATACTCGGGACTTTTGGATTACTTTACTTAGGTTATAAAATAACTAATAAGTACTACAAATATTAGTGTATCAACGAAAATTCTGTCGAATATTATTAAAAAAACGTTCGTAACTTTGGAACCGTCACAAACACGATGAATTGTAGCCTAAAGTTTATTGTAATATATAGTTATAACCTTTGTAAATTCAAGTCAAGCTACCTTCACTTCGTATGTAGCGACATCTATGTCGCCACATGAGAAGCTCAAGAAATACGCCCCATACGTCCATAATCACGCTATGAAAGTTTTCTGAGATCCGAACTATACATACAACATCTAAATATAATCGACGACCGCGTGGCCTAGTGGTCAGAGTACCTGACTCCTAAGCCGCGGGTCCTGGGTTCGAATCCCAGCCGGAGCCAACATTTGTGCTAAAACATAAATTGTTGGTTTTCGGGTCTGGTTGTGTTGTGATTGTCCCCGTGTTTCTGACACTGCATCCTAGCCTACCTCCGATCTTATCGCATCAGCTTTACATCGGGCGCGGGTAGGTTGGGACGAGCGAGTGCCTCTGTGTTTGCGCGTATACTTGTTGCACTATAATATCTCCTGCGCAGTTGATGGCTCTCGACAGTAGTCGGCAGTTTCCGCCGTGGTCGAAATCGGCTAGGAGAACATCATATACAACATCTAAATATTACTACCAGGAGGAAAGGTCCTCCTCAGATCAGATCACTCGATCTGGCGGGTAGCTACCCTTTTCCTTGGCAATATCACTCGCCAAAATGGTGACCCGGTATGAACATCCGCAGCTAGCCACTCTGAACGAACAGCAACTACGTTATCGGCAGCCTTCGCAATCACAGAACCCAGACTACTGTCGGCACAACGGGTGCTTCCTAGTCTCTCAGCCACTGAGGACTGAAGACTTTGACACAAGTTCTCCACGCTAACTACGACTTCAAGTATCAGCGGGGGAGTGATGTAGCGACATCTATGTCGCCACATGAGAAGCTCGAGAAATATTTCCATACGTTCATAATCGCGATATGAAAGTTTTCTGAGATGCGAACCATAAATACAACATCTAAATATTACTAGTTGGAGTTGACGTCCTCCCCAGATCAGACCACTATACCTGGCGGGTAGCTACCCTTTTCATTGGCAATATAATCCGCCAAAAGTAGTTCTCGAGTTAAATCCGTTCGTACAGATATAAAAAAGTTGTTGGGTTTTATATGTGAATGACAACGCTTAATTAAAGTTTCTTGCATAAGTAAACACTGCAATTTCATGTGGAAAACCTTCATGTCTTAAACCATCTATTGCCGAACTTATCTATAGTTTGACTTCAAACAGAATGCTCATAAAATTAAACGAAATATATAAAATGCCGTAAATTTTTATCGAATTGTGAAGTTTTAAGACAGAATGCAATAAAAATGACAGTTAAGTTATCAGTACGGCCACAGCGACCAAGATTATTACTTAAGTTTCCGCTTTTATAGCTTACTTTCAGTTTTTACAGCAATCGATTATAAAACCTTTCTAAATCAAACGAGACGTCATTAAGAAGATAATTGTCCTACTAACTTACGTATCTATGAGGAGAAACGTTGCTACTGTAGGTTGCTTATTATTTTTATTTATTGTTTGATGATTGAGTGATCGATTAGTGATCAGGGTTGATGATGAGATTAGTGATCAGAGTACATGACTTCTAGATCAGGTCCTATTTTAGAAATTCACCAGTCGGAGCGAACGTACGAGCAAAAACACAATATGTTGGTTTTCGGGTTTGGTTATGTTTTGATGGTCCCGAGTCTCCGACACTGTATCCTACCCTACCTTCAATCTTGTCGTATGAGCGTAAAATCGGCCGCAGGTCGGTTAGGATGAGTGAGTGCCTCTGCACTTTGGCATTTTGCAATTACAATTGCGGCACTATAATTCTTCTAATTTCTTTTAGTTTGATTTTTACGATATCCACTGGACAATTTGGGGTGGTAGATTGTTTCATATCGCCACCACATGGTATATTAGAATCCTGTGTTAAGTTTAAAGACGAATTTTAAATACATTGCTTATTGGAACGAAAAATACTATTTGGTTCTTCATTACGACACAAAAATACAGATCGACGATGCCGCATTCTGCTAAAGTTCAAAGAGAATACGAAACAATCTAATCTTTTATTTTATTATCTAGCTTGAAGTTTGAAGTAGAAGTCACATCTTTTTTAAAGAAACGAATCGTGGCCAAGCTTTGTACAATATAACGATTGTGCAAAGTCGTTACTACATTGCAAGTGAGCTTGGTAGCGAAGACAACTGCAGGAGACCGTGCGCAGAATTGCTAAGTTCATTTCGTTTATTGAAAACCAGCATGGAGCGCACCATCTAAATTGTATTTTAATTTACTTGAAGATAAGGGAGGAAATTAAAAACTTACACAATCGCTTCGTTTCTGTATTGTTATTTGAAGCTTCAAATTAAAGATTTTGTAACAAAGGTATGTAAGGTAAATAAAATGCACATTTCACTCATCTGAAATCAAACTGGACCAGTTATTCTACCGCGAGGCCTTATGGTCAGAGTTACAAGCTTCTATGCCCGGTTCCTGGGTTCGAATCCCAGCCGGAGCTAATATTTGTGTAAAAACACAAATTGTTGTTATTCGGGTCAGGTAGTGTTGTGCATAAGAAATGTATGTCTGTCAAACGCACCCACGGTACAGAAGAAAATTGGTTTTAATCTATATTTAGCAAATGTATTTAAAATTATTTTATTTTTTATTAAGTGCAATGTACATTTTTTTGACAATAAATATTGTTAATCAGAGAACAGTATCTTAACTATTATAAATAAAAAAAAACTTCTTGACGTGTTTGGCAACTCGTGCGGTTTTCTAATGATGTTCTCCTAGCCGATTTCGACCACGGCGACAACTGCCGACTTCTGTCGAGAGCCATCAACTGCGCAGGAGATATTATAGTGCCACAAGCGTACGCGCAAACACAGAGGCACTCACTCGTCCCAACCTACCCGCGCCCAATGTAAAAAGCTGAAGGTACTCCGGGTTAACTATGACATCGGGACAACTGTCACCTCAGTCCCCCCGTGACCATGGGTGCTGTAAAGCGCCCGAAACGTCGGGTTAAAAAAAAATAGTTATAAATTAAACGCGATAAAATCCGTAAAAATAGTTTTATTTAAATGTGTAATATTCGCGTAAATAAAAGAAAACATTATAAAAATACGTAATTAGTTCCTATATTTACGCGAATATTACACATTTAATAAAACTAATTTTCGAGCGTTTCGATTTTTTTGGTCCTTCCCACGCAAACTATAATCTCATTGTTCGTATTGTATCAAAGGAAATGAAAGCTGAAGGTACCCTAGATTAATTATGATATCAGTATTTTAAAACGTCAGTCCTCCAGTGACCAGTAAATCCTAGTGTGGAACATAGTTTTTTTTTAATTAAAAAATACATAAATATTAATATTATTATATTAATTATTAATTAATAAATTGTTTTTTTTATTTACATAATCCAGTAAAGATAAAACCATTCTTTGAACTAGTATAGAGTGGTTGTTTTTGTCAATACTTTAAATTTGGTTATATGACATATACGGGAAGAGAAAGGGCGGCAGAAAGTCGTCCATGGAAAATTCCAGAAAATTTCGTTGCCTCTGAGGTGTGGCTTCTGCATCATTGTCAGCCCCTGAACAGTCCACTGCTGGACTTAGGTCTAACCTGATTGCAGTACTAGGTACTCCTTTCGTTTAAAATAAACGATGCCTTTCAACAGGATTTCTCGTGTATCGTGGGTGCGTTTTAGAAACATTGTATGTATAATTTCGGTGCCGTGGTTGCTGTTAGTCTTTTTGGCTTTTATAGCTTCATCAGATACTGTGCTCGCGTTCCAGGGGCCCGCGTGCCAGGTTTGGTTTGACTCAAAACATAGCGCGTCGTTGTGCGTGTTATATTGAAGCTGTTAACTGTTTTACAGTGTTAGCTGGATCGTGACTGACGTTCGCAAAAAATGCCTCAGGCCTGGGAAGAACCAGTAAGAAACCCCGCGGGATTTATTTTCCAGTCATTTTTAAAATAATGACTGAATACAAAAACAGTAAACAGTAGATGTAGAAATAGCTTGGCGGCGATCGCCACATGGGTTATCCCAGGGGTTATCATCATCTATGTATTATTTTATATTATAATAACCATTTTTATGGAGTCTTTGTTTAATATAAAATTTGAACTTTTTGATTTTAAAGAATGTGTGCACTTTCTGAGATTTTGTTGTAAAATCGTATACATTGCCCCTTAAAAGAGTTACTGACCCTGTGAAGTCGAGTAACTGGCATTATTAATTTATGCTTATTCCTGGTATTTACATTATGAACATCACTTTTTTTACTAAACTGATTTATGTTCTTGTGTACATACAAAACGTATATTGATCAAATATATATTGAGAGGCCAAGGTTAAGATATTAATTACGTGATGTAAATGATAGTGATGACTATGACTAATACGGTAATATATAATATCTCGCGTAATGCTTACAAAAGAAGCAATGTGTGGCCAATATGTTTCTAGATTATTTTTCTAAATTTCGATTTAGATAATTGGTCATATCAAATAGGTATTCATGCGTCTTATTACAGTATAGTTATTTTGCTATCTGATATAGACTCCGATAAGCGATCAATGGGAAGAGGATTCTCTAGTGGAACGTACGTTCATATGCGCTATGAACTAATATACAAACTAAATATTCTTAGGAGGAGCGTCTCCTAGATCAGACATTGATCTGGCGGAGTCAGTACCCTTACATATCATCGCAAAATAGTGACCCCGCTGATGCCCATGAGCCAGTTCCTGAACCACAGCATAACGTCATCGGCAGCGTCGCAGTCACAGCACCAGACTATTGCGGCACAACGCTTGGGCAAATGCTTCCTTCTCTCAGCCCTGAGATCAACGACGGTCACAGGATGTCTGCGCATCAATGTCTCTACGTCCGACCACTGAGACCTGTCGCAAGTTCACCACAATGCCGACTGTCCTATCGCCTACGCCTCAGTTCTTTACGCTAACTCGATTCGCTAAGCGGAGAGTGATGTAGCGAATTCTATTCGCACATGAGAGCTCAAGAAATATTCCATATTATATACGCAAAGTTTCTGAGATGCGAAATATTACAACACCTAAAATTTAGGAGGAGACATCCTCCCTAGATCAGACCATTCGATCTGGCGGGTAGCTACCCTTTTCATTGGCAATATCATCCGCCAAACTGGCAAACCCTGAGAGCGATCCCTAATAGTAGATGGGACGACTTGTAGAGTTTTGCAGGAAGTCGATGGATGTAATGATGTTCGGAACCATATTTTGTGGTCTATGGAGGAAGGCAAATGTTCAGTTCATCAAATGACAATGATGATGATGCTCTGAGATTTTCCTGCATTTACCTTTGTTCTTAGACATCTTTGGGATTAGATGAGGGGTACATCCTCTTAACGGCGCTATAACTTGGGTCGGCGTTATAGCCACCTTCGATATGCCCACCTTACAATGCCCAGGTCGCCGGCAGAGTGCTCTCCAACACATCCACAAAGCATAGTGATTACGTCATATCTTCTCCATACGAAAAGTATATATCTAGCAGCGCATAGTTTAGGGTGTAAGCAACTTTCATAACCAGCTTATAATTTCGAAGCAACTTCAATAACGAAGGAGATTTTCAATTTGTCTGTATAATTTTTTGTGCATGTTCAGCGATAATTCTTTACCACGTGTACCGATTTCAAAGATTCTTAAATTAGATAAGGCATATTTGGGAGCCTGCTGTGTGGAAGTCTGTTTTCAAGAAAACAAAATATTTGGTAAGTTTTTGTTAGGGAAGGGCACATTCCAACCCCTATCTTTGAATGTAGCCACGAGCGAAAAGGCACACAAGAACAAAACCGTTGTGACGTGATATAGGAACTGTTACTGTAACCACAAAACACCATTTTATTCAAAATAATAAATATAAAAAATATCAGAAATGTTTAATGTACGCTTTTCATTGCGATAAAACTCATCCCACGATCGTATAAGCGTAACATCGGGAGCGGGACGCAGACAAATGACGATACCAGTGTTTGCGCTTTATTGGTGGTACCATTCCTATGTAAGAATACGTCTAGGTAGGACAGAATGTAGGCAGTGCCATTTATTCGACCGTGAAGCAGTAGTGCAAACATTACTGTGTTTCGGTCTAAAGGGCACTGAGCGATAGTATAATTACGGGGCATATGAGACTTAAGAGGATGATGTCTCGGGGGGACGGATGCAGTGAAATGTTCTTGGTGACACAGCATTTGTTATGAGCAAACGTTGCATCAATGTGTGAACGTTTTGCTCGTCCGGTCTCATGTAAAAAAGAAACTTACGGCGCTATATATTTAGATGATAGCTTTTCTTTGTTAAAGGTAAGATGTCACCCCCGTAGATATTGACCCGAAGTTAAACAAGAACATAGCGCAATATTATAAACAAGAACATAGGGTCGGTCATCGGTAATGACACTTAAGTAGTTGCATATAATAATTTATTAACAATCAATCGATAATAGCCTATAATACCACAGCCGGGCGCCGGCATAATAAGGTTTTTTTTTGATTATTTTGGAGGCTAGTAGACTTCGCTACGTTTTTCAGCGCGGAGTAACATAAGTCACATGCCCTGAATACTTTTATTTAGCAGATTTTCCTCAAGTTGTTTTTCACCGTAGAGAACATTGCGAATTATATAAATGGTAGAGCCATAATAATAAAATTATTTATATTTACGATTCATGTAAGATTTTTATGATTTGAAGTAAATAGATGAGATTAAGAAAAGCAGTTTATGTCGACATACTTTGCGGTTGTTAGCTTGAGTTTTGATTTTCGTTTCAGTTAAATATTAATGAATTCGGAATTTAAGACCAATCCCGAGTTTGTGGTATCACTACAGACAATAATGGGATTAGCGCAAGGAAAGTTCGGCGTACAGAGAGCGCGCCTCAAAGCTAACAAATTAAGACTTGTAACATCAAATTGGTTCCGTACCACACGATACGTGCTACAATAGAGACAAATTAAATAGTTTTTGTTTTGTGATTGTTATTGCTTACTACTTTCTTATATATTTTTATACTTTTACTGTTATGGCGCAATATAATCTGTCAGTTTTATCTTGTATTGAGGGGCGTGAAAGGCGCCAAAGGAAAATAACTATGAACAATACTTTCCAACTGATAGCAGAAAAACTATGTCAAACGTAATAGTAAAGTAAAGTAAAGTAAATGTCCCACTGCTGAGCACTAGGCCTTCTCTCATTTCATGTGAGGGTTTTGGAGCTGGGAATAGTCCGCCACGCTGCTCCAATGCGGGTTGGCGGACTTCACATGTTCTTGAAATATTTCTATTCCTCGGACATGCAGGTTTCCTCACGATGTTTTCCTTCACCGCTAAACACGTGGTAAATTAGCACTTAAAATTGTAGAACAATTATAGAGGTGCTGGCGTCGGGCATCGAACCCAGGTTACTCGCGTACTATGAAATTGAAGGCGAGCACCCGGCCCCTGAGCTACCACGGCTTAGTCATGTCAAACAGGCATGTCACACGTATCAGATCTAAATTATCCAAACTGGACACGGACAGTAGTGTCTAAACTACGAGATCTCTGATACTGCGGTGGCCAATTCGCCTGCCAAGATCACTACGATTTAACGAAATTAAAACCAGAAGATCAGCAGCACCTTAGTGGAGCATCTGAATAAATGAACTGCGGTTGCAAATCAACCTGCCAAGCGTGGCAACTATGGCAATCTATGGGGGAGGCCTACGTTCAGCACTGGACTAGTGATAGGCTCAAATGATATCATTAACAATTCACTAAAAGAAATTTTATGAAATCTATAGCATTGTTTTTTAAACTATTTATTACTCGTAATTTCGAGAGCGCGATTCCCTTAGTCATGGGAGAATTCTTAAATAGTGTAATATTCACGTAAGTGTAAGAAGTCATTTCATTTATAGTTTAAGCCTATTAATTAATATGATAATAAAACTGAAATGTCCATCTGTCAGCGTTTATTTTACCACTGACTAATTACAAAAGTATTTGGCATGAACTTGAAATACGTCATGTGTCGTATCTATATATTACGTCGTTTTAACGCATAACATTTCAATGTTATTCTTGTAGTAGTTGTGTAGTAAATGGATCTAATATAATAATAATATTGGATGAATAGGAATATGTTTTAATTATTTAGATACGTTCAATGACACCTTATAAATAAATATATTACGTATAGAATATATAGCAATGATAAAGTTTTTGTAATAATCATTTACGGTTAAAAAAAATTTGACACTCCCATGACTGACTTAGTATTAGCAGAATTATTATAGAACTAGCCAACGAACAAAGAAGAAGAAGAAAGTAAAGATAATTTTACAGAGACTGCTGACAGTTTTTGAATAATCAAATATTTTTACGGAGACTTTATATTTCTTTCCAGTTTTAGACTTAAAGAATTCCAATCCGAAATGAAAATCGTCGTCGTCGTCGTTCCAGCCTATCACAAGTCCACTGCTGAACATAGACCTCCCCCGTAGATTGTCACAAAAGGTTGTAGCTCTCATTTTGGAGGGATTTTGCCATAGTTGCCACACTTGGCAGGCGGGTTGGCAACCGCAGTTTATTTATTCAGATGTTCCAGGAAGATGCTGCTGCCCATCTCCTGGTTTAAATTTTCCCTCTGTGGACTTTTACGACACCCACGGTTTAAATCATCCAAGCAGACACTGCTGGACTGGCGCCTTTCCCAAAATGGAAGGACATCAAGCTTGTCAGGTGAATTGTTAATTGCAGTACCGGATATCTTGCATCCTTAGACGCTTCTGCCCATTAATTATTTGTATATTTTTAAGTCAGGCACATTTGTTAAAATTATTGCGTCCTCTGTTGGAGGATTTAACATTTTGTTGCATTTTTACTCTATCTTGACTTTGACGAAACACATGAAACAAGCTTATCTTCCGTGGCAACGACCGAAAATTCAAGCCTAAAATCCTTAAAGCATTAAAAAAAAGGAATGAAAAGTTATTTTATTTGACTTCACAAACGAAATACACAATAAAGTATTAAAAACAAAAGCGAATATGAAATAGGAGGGAAAAAAATTTATCAAAAAAAAAAAAAAAAAGAAAAAAATGTGAAGTCAAATAAGTTATCTATTTCAGCAAACTCCGACAGCACTAAGATGCTGCAGCGCTGAATAACTGGCCTACCTAGACAGATTCCTAGACCTACAGCGCTACCTAGACGGATTCCTGCACAGGAATCCTACCACCAGTTATACAATATTTTCGTCACTATGAGTGGGGAAGACCATAAAATACAAAATGAGTAAGTAAATGAAAATAAAACAAAACGAACTAGTTTTTTCTAATGAATATACGAGTGTATCTCTTAAATCGTCGAGTTTTAGGTATGATCAGTGCCCAAACAAAATATTCCCAAAGACGAATTTAAAGCATTGAATAACTTACGGAACAGACCGGAACTCACGATCCTCCGCGCGGATAAAGGAAGTAATGGATACGTCAGATTACAATTTTAAAATTCAACAACTTTTGTCGGATGAAAATATTTATAAAAAGGTTAAATCAGACCCAACCGCGACCACGCTGAAAACAACGAGCGATCTAGTAAAGAAACACTCCGAAAAATTGAATCTGGACGTAAATTCGGTAATACCATCATGTGCCAAACCACCGAGGTTGTATGGGTTACCTAAAATACACAAACCAAATGCTCCACTACGTCCAATAGTGAGCCAGATCGATTCACCAACTTATAGATTGGCTCAACATGTAGCGAAAATACTCTCACCGCTCACAGGACACACAAGAGCACACACAAAGGATTCATACCATTTTGTCAGTGAGATTAAAGACCTACATCTTACTGACAATTAAACTATGGTCAGTTTTGATCTCCAGTCGCTATTCACATGCCTACCTGTAGAAGACTGCATCTCAATTGTATGCAGGAAGCTAGTGGAGAACAACATGACAGCAGAATATGCAGAACTACTTAGACATTGCCTTACATCTGGCTATCTATTGTGGAAGGAACAGTACTACAAGCAAGTAGATGGTGTGGTGATGGGCTCTCCAGTATCTCTCATTGTCGCCGACATTTTCATGGAAGACTTTGAGGAGAAAGCCCTCCGTACTTCTCCTGTAAATCCAAGATTCTACAAGCGGTATGTAGATGATACTTTCACAATTTTACCATCACATAAAGTAACTGCATTTCTAGACCACTTTAACTCCCTAAACTCTAAAATTCAATTTACAATGGAGTTAGAGGCAAATAACTCTTTAGCTTTTCTGGATGTGTTAGTAATTCGGAATCCTAATAACACCTTGTGTCACACTGTGTATCGAAAAAATACCCATACTAATAGGTACTTAAATGGTGAATCTTACCACCATCCTTCACAGTTAGCTACCGTGGGTAAATCTTTGTTTCAGAGAGCACAAGGGATCTGTGACAGTAAACACCTGGCCGCCGAGCTTCAGCATGTCAAGCAAGTTTTGCAAGACAACAAGCTTCGGGTTCCGCGCCTTCGTCGCAGTGACCGAGTGAAGCCGGCCACAGTCGAGCGTGTACCTGCAGTCCTACCATATGTCAGAGGAGTCACAGACAAGATTGGCTATATCTTGACGCGGGCTTCCATAAGAACATTTTTTAAGCCGCCGAAGAAGAATTTAATTTTAGTCAGTTTTTACCATCTGTCAAGTGTAACATCCCTCTACAAGATGCAGGAGTATACAAGCTGGATTGTGAATGTGGTCTCTCTTACATAGGGCTAAAGATCCATTAAAACCCGCGTTAAAGAACATATTGCTGATGTGAAGCATCAACGCTCTAGGAAGTCTGCAGTCTGTGACCATGTTCTGGATCATCCCAACCATTACATCAGATTTGATAGACCACAAATCCTTGCAAAAGAACACAGATTCCTACCAAGGATGATTCGCGAGGACTATTGAAATTAAAAAAACATCCTAATTTCAATAGGGAAGATGGTTGGGTATTATTACCGGCTTGGAATCCTATTATTAATAAAATTAAATCAAAACCCAAGCATACCACTGCAAGGCTTCAAGACACAGTAAGCTCTTTCTGCGTAGATCGGACTCAAAATAATAATTAAAAGCTGAAGGTACTCCGGGTTAACTATGACATCGGGACAACTGTCACCTCAGTCCCCCCGTGACCATGGGTGCTGTAAAGCGCCCGAAACGTAGGGTTAAAAATAGTTTTAAATTAAACGCGATAAAATCCGTAAAAAGTAGTTTTATTCAAATGTGTAATATTCGCGTAAATAAAAGAAAACATTATATAGAGTTTTAGATATAGAGCACGTGAAACATTTGTTCAATTCCTTGTGCGTCCGTGCATCGAATGATTTATTTTTACATTGCCACTTAACTTCTATTGTATTGTAAACTGATAAGAACATGGAACGCAACACGAATGCACCCGCTAAATAAACTATCAAATAGGTGAGAGGCGGAAATCACTTGCGTGCCAAATTCGTTGCGAGTCATTCGATCAGGTCACGGGTGCTACAGCCACTATTTATAATTTAGCTTTATAATAGTGCACGGAATTTTCATGCAGCATTGTGCAAAATTTATTCAGTGATCATTGCACTTTGACGATGAAATGTTTCTGCGTCTTTGATTTGAATTCATTCAATGCGTATATTAACAATATTTTTATACATTTACTTTTAACTATTTGTTCTAATTTATTAAATGGGATACACGAATTTCCATATAACTGTCATTTCTTTCACATACGTTTGAGAGGGGTTTTGGAGTCGTTTTGCTGATCCAGTGCAAGTTACTTCACATGTTGTCCAAATGTTTTTTAATAAACAAACATGGTGACTAACTTATGATTCGGTAAATGTATATCTTTACCGTTAAGAGAGGGGTAAATCAGCACTTAGAATTGATATTAATAATTTTATTAGTGCCGACATCCGTAATCGAACTGTGCTCATACGTATAATATGAAATAATCCATACCAATTATTACTTCTGACACGTCAGTATTTTTTTTTAAAGTTTGGCAGAGTTCATGAAGGAAAAAAAAGTTTTGTCCATTGTAAAATTAGTAAGACTTTTTACAGACAGACAGTGGAAGGAATCCTATGAATGAATCCGTCTCGGTAAGTACCGCCCCAGGGGCAGCAGCAGTGCAAACATTACTGTGTTCCGGACTGAAAGGCACTGAGAGGTAGTGTAATCACTGAGCACATGAGTTTGAAGAACTGATGTCTCAGGGTGAAAGGGTGCAGTGTGATGCCACACAGAAATTTTCTGGGTGCTGCAGCATTTGTTGTAGACAGACGTTTTACTTTCTATCACGTGAAAGTTTTGCTCCTGTCGTCACTTTTGCCAATAAAAAAATTAAAAAAAAACAGAACTAACAACATTTCTTAACCAAAGCGCTGGAGACCGAGAGTCACAAAATATTAACGTGTTTAGTGAGGAATTCTGTGAAATATTTGCTACGTACAGATTTATCAAAATTGTTAGTGGCACTTTTGATAAATCTGAACGATTTATTAAGACATACGTCTTAATAAAACATACTGATGTCTTAATAAATCCCACAGGGTTCATCACAAGTTTAAGTTTCGATTTTATATGATAACTTTTGTGAGCTGATTAAGTTGGTAATGTAACTTAAATTATCAAAAATATTAATGCAATATGTTATTATTATCCAACTATCCATTCGTGCAATTAAAACATATTCTAAAATTAAAACTAAAATTAAAAAGCTCGATCGATGATACTCGTATACATATATACTTCCCTATTTGAATTTTGATTCGGAATTTGGGGTGCTAATTTTTTTTGCGCGGAACCCTAATTATTTATCTGAAATGAAAGTACTCTAAGTTATCCGTTATATTATCAGCTATCTGTCAATGAAAGTCCCGTCAAAATCGGTCCAGCCGTTTCGGAGATTAGCCGGAACAAACAGACAGTCAGTACAGACAGAAAAATAAATGTTTTTTCCGTACCGTATATACTTTCATAAGCATTGAGTGAAAAGCTGTTATTTTGTTATTACAAACACACACTTCAATTTTATTAATTTGATTCCACCTGAAGATGTAGTTATGGATGGTAAAACACATTTGCTTAGTCATAGTCTATTCACTTTCTTGTGAATAAGATTATGAATGAAGAAGCAAAACGCTTAGTACGAAAGTTAGGTACTCGAAAATGATAACTTAGAAGCAGTTTAAATTATTTTATTGGTTCCCGTGCAGGAATTCGTCTAGTTAGGTACTATCGCAGTGACAGTTATTCCAACGTTATGCAGTGGCGTGCAAACACCTCTGTTTCGGTTTTAAGGGTACTAACGGTACTCCAATTACAGGGCTATATAATCGATACTTAATATTATAAATGTGGAGTAACTCTCGCTGTAACTCTGTCTGTTTGTTACTTTTTAACGGTTCAACCACTGAAACAATCTTGACGAAATTTGACTCAGAGATAGCTTGCATCCTTTTACCTCGAAAAATCAAACAGTTCCCACGCGATATTTATAAAACCTATATCCACGCGGACGAAGTCACGGTCATCAGCTAGTTTGTTATAAACAAAACTTCTACGCTATATTTTTGGCTTTCTTTGTTACTTCACTTAAGCCTATCACTAGTCCACTGCTGAATATATGCCTCCCCAATAGATTGCCACAAAAGTTTGTAGCTCTCATTTTGGAGGGATTATTATAGTTGCCACGCTTGGCAGGTGGGTTGGCAAGCAGTTTATTTATTCAGTTGTTCCAAGTAGATGCTGCTGTCCATATTCTGGTTTTAATGTTCACTCTGTCGACTTTTACGACACCCATGGGATGAGATGGGGCGGTAGATTCTCTGGCCGCTACCGCTACCTCTTTGTTACTTACAATGCACGTTAATGAAGACGAAGAAACAATTAAAATATAATTACAGACATAATTAATTATGTGCTCTCGGATTTTTTCCTCACAAAAGAAATTTTCCTAATGAGGAAAACACACAAGTAGTAGAGCATAGAAAAACATCTAAATCTTACCTCTTAACCGAAACAGGGCAACATCTTGTTTATTCTCACGGCCAAACGTGCCGAGTCCTATACTCTGGCGATGTACCTAGAAAAAAATATTGTAGTGATGTACAATATACTCATATATTTAATGAAAAGTTATTGAACAATATAGCATGACCTATGAATTCTTATAATAAACAGTTTTATGGTTTTCGTACGTTTTGGCGTAAGAAAATATTTTTAAAGCCTCGCGACGATTCTGTGGCTTACTGGTCACTGTACCTGACTTCAATGCCGCGGGTCCTTGGTTCGAATTGCAGACGTAGTGAACGTTTGTGCACAAACTGACGCTGTAGGTGTGTTATATTAAATTTATGTTTGTAAAACGCAATCGCGCCTCAGGAGAAATTCTAGAGTACTGGATATTTTTTTCTATCAATGTTTTCCTCAGATTTGGTTCGTGTAATGTTAAAACTGTAACATTTTTATCAATATTTATATATAAAATAATTATATAATGATTAAGGTCGTTATCGATTAGTCCTCATCATTTAAATTCAGCCTATCATCAGTCCACTGCTGAACATAGGCTTCCTCCACAGATTGCAACAAAAGTTTGAAGTTATCATTTTAGAGGGATTTTGCCATAGTTGCCACGCTTAGCAGGCGGGTTGGCAACCGCGGTTTATTTATTAAGATATTCCAAGAAGATGCTGCTGCTCATCTTCCCGTTTTAATTCTCCCTCTGTCGACTTTTACGACACCCACGGGATGAGATGGGTGGTAGATTCTCTTGAGGCGCCACCACACTGCGGTAACTCTTCATAATATTAAAATATTTCTTAATTTTGTTCTCATATTTTTCACGACTTTTTCACTCATCATAATCACCGTTATTACGATTTCTTAGTAATACAAATAGGAGAAAGTCTGTATACTAAAGTTACGTCGCGAGTTATAAATATTGCAAGTAATTTAATAATTCCAATGTACCAAGCAAGAATTATACCCCTTCAAGGTTGAAAGGAATGAATTTAATAATGGCGGTCAAATTACCCTCCAAGGTTCTTCGTAACCTCATTGATCCGTCCTCGACTAAGTTCGTTATTCAATTTACGGCCGAAATATTAATCTGTTATCCTTGCTCTTGTCTCTAAGGATACTCCCCGTTTAAACGTATCTATAGGTATATTAGAGGCCTTAATTACCAGTTGGGAAACACTTTCGAAGATAATATAATATATTTAGCTTCAATACATCAATTGAATATTTAATATTGATGGATAATTTTGAAAGAGTTTGCGAAAAGTTAATGGATGATGGATGGATGGAGCCACTAGTCTGCAGTTACCTTACGTCAGCATGCAGTGACGATGACATGTAAAATATAAATTGAATTATACGAACATGTTTCGATAAAATTCATCTTATTAATAAAAGTTACAGAGTTTGTTTGTTTGAATGCGCTAATCGCAGAAAATACTGAACTGATTAGAATAATAATTTTTTCGCTTGAAAGCGAGTTATGGAAGAAAGTACTGAGAAAGACTCTAAAGCTACAAAACTTTATTCCAAGGGCGGAACTGTGAATGTCTAGAAGTGTCTAGAATATTTGGTTGCCAGTCCAAAATATTAGATGCAGAAGCGTAGAGATGCCTGCATTAATTCCTTTCATTCCAATTCAAACACACAATCCATTGATCATGACATAATAAGAGGTTCCTCGACGTGGTTCGCCAGGCGAGAAGTGGGCTACGGATGTGGTCTGTGCCTATCCCTTACATGAAAAAAAGGCGTACTTGTATGAACATAAGTATAATAAGAAGGTGTAAACTTTCATCCGTCAATGAACACAACTAAAGTGTGAGTGAATAAAATGAAAATCCTTTATTTTTCGACGTAACAATCATAAATTTCGTTTGTCAAACGTCATTCCTTTACAATCTACCATCGTTTCGTAATGAGATTCCTCTGACGGAGAAGAAACAGGCGAAAGAAATTCCGTAGGTATTTTTGTAAGTACTTTTTTTTATCTTAATGAACAATACATTATAAATAGATTTACAAAGAACAGTCTCAAGGAAAACCAAAGCACGCTCCATGTGCAAATTATAGACACGATTTATCTAATTAATAAGATAGTACGAACCTAGACGGATCCTTGCGTAAGAATCCTGCCGCCTGTTATTTTATATAATTTACTGATTATACAATTCCTGTGATTTAATCTGCACTGAGCGTTTCGGTTTAATTTTAATTACAGGGCTAATAGTATAGTTAAAAGTACTATTAGTATGTAATGCAAGGGTTCCCAAACTTTTTCTGCTATGATTTTTTTTATTGGATAAAGTGACGAATCGAGCAAACATTCATCTAATGGTAAGTGCAACGTCTGCCCATAACAAATGCTGTGTCACCCAGAACGCTCCCGTGTGACAACACACTGCGCCCGTCACCCTGAGACATAAGTTCTTAAGTCTCACATGCCCAGTAATTACGTTAGCCCTTGAAACCGAAACACAGTAATGTTTGCACACCATTGCTTTACGTCAGATTAACTGGCCCTGGGGTATTACCTATTTAGACGGATTTCTGCATAAGAAACCTACCTGTATAATACTTCGCGAACCCGGATATTTTTGCGCGACACTTGACTATCATCCGGAATTTTTTGCGGAACATTGAGCTATCACCAGCCATTCGATATAAAGTTGAACGCCTAGCCTATTCAGATTCAACGGGACACTAGTATTCCGCGGAAAATAGTTTGGGAACCTCTGGTGTATTTATATATATGAGACTTAAGAAGGTCTCACGGTGACGAGGACGTAGCGGTGCTACACAGAAATTTTTAAAGCACTTTGTTTGTCTCATCACCAAATTCTGTATAAAAATATCAATGACAGCCAAGCCTTTAAATTGGAAATCCAGTAAAGATTGCACATTACTGCATTAAAGATAAACAACCTGGCACTTATACAACACACATTATTATTATTATAATACCTATTAAGAAGGTGTCTTGAACATAAGTCCCAACACCTTAGCTACGTTTTGCAAAACTAAAATTTAAATCTAACCCTTACTTTGGCCATACAACTCACGTCACTCTCATAATTAGTAAGATAAATATTCAATTACATTCATACATACATACGGAAACTCCTTTTTTCTATATCAGCTCGGGAAACGATACGTGACGGGTGGCGAACCAACTCGCCACCATTTTAGTATGAGTCAAAAAAAAATTACTCCCCATTGCATTCCCACGAGCATTATAGTGACAGCATTGCATATGATTGTATTACTATGCATGGATAAAGGCTGTCCGTATACAACCGTCCGTCAGTAGACAATACCGTGGTCATTTCTTAGGACACATCGGTAGGAAAAGGGTAGGTGCCATTCTACTCTGTCAGACATTAATAAAGTGTGTTTACTTAAATACTTATTCCTAAGACGTAAAGTAAAGTAAAGTAAAGTTTCAGCCTATAAATGTCCCACTACTGAGCACAGGCCTCCTCTCATTTCTGAGAGGGTTTTGGAGCTAGGAAGAATCCGCCACGCTGCTCCAATGCGGGTTGGCGGACTTCACATGTCTTCGAAATATTTTTTGTTCCTCAGACATGCAGGTTTCCTCACGATGTTTTCCTTCACCGCCGAGCACGTGGTAAATCAGCACTTAAAATTGCAATTAACAATTTTAGTGGTGCTGGCACCGGGAATCGAACCCAGGTCATTCGCGTACTATGAAATTTAAAGCCAGCGCCTACCCCTGAGTAGCCCCTTACTATTTTTTAATAATATAAAAATCACGGACTAATCTATACGACTTTCGTCAAATTAGGCGTTACAAGCTTTAAAGAATATCTTTAGTGTCTCTGCTGAGATCAATACATTATAAGGAATGACTGTTGGTAGTCGAAAATTCTCTCCGAACTTTTGCTTTACAAATTAATTCCTTTTTTCTATTATATAAATTTTACGCACATTAGAGAAAATCATTTTAATAGTATTTCTTTGTTGAGCCATGAAAATCGTTCACCTGATGGTAAGTGGAACGTCTGCCCATAACAAATGCTGTGACACACTGATGATATCTGTGACACCAAAATGCGCTCGTCATCCAGAGACATCAGTGTATAGTCTCATGTGTAAATTAAATTAATTAAAGTATTATTTTTATTTAAATGATCTAATATCTAAATCGGATAATTCTTTACAATCGAGTATTCAGGAGGTGCTTTTTTTTATTTAACCTTAAACGCTATAAGCTGTATAAATATGGATAAAGTTTTTCCTCTGTTTTCTAATAATTATAAAGAAAAAAAGGGTGACCTCTCTGTGTAAACTTTTCAAAGAAGCTACCTACACGAAAAAAAAGAAAATACATATCGACATAATATGTTCGCACCATGTATTACATATTGTATTTTAAAATATTCTCGCTTTACATGAACATCACAGGCACAGATTATACAAAAAAAATCGTAGGGTTGTCACTCACATATATTTATAATATGAAAAACTAACTGCAAAATATATAGTTTCACACAAAAATAAATTATGCAAAAAATCTTAATTTTATGCTAAATATATTTAAATAAATTGATAAAATAACACTTTTTTAACTTTAACCAAACATACTCGTAATAGCACAAATATGAAGGACTAATCTTTTCGAAAGCAAATCAAAAACATTGTCGCCTTTTTGATCATATGAACATTTTCGTAAATAAAAATAAAATAAAAAAATAGCACAAGCTCAAACTGCGCGGAGTAATTACACAAAAATGTATCAACCTTCACCTACTTTTGTAGCAAAGAAATAGAATTTGCTCATAACATTGTAACTGTAAAACAATATAACTGCCACACTTTTCAAATGATTATTTAAAACATCGTTTAACTAAGCTATTTATAAATTGCATATTAAACACGCTTTAGGTGATTTTCAAAGATTTTGGGTAACGTCTTATTTTACCAAAAAAAAAAAAATACTAAACGTCTAACTTACTGCTGTACGCGCGCCTATCACAGCGACACTGTGTTCATTCGGCACTTTATATTATTCGTTAGCTGAAATCTAAAAAAAGAATGGACACTCACACGTTAGGTGTGCTAGTGTACGTATTCGGAAGGCATTTATATTTAAAACGACGATAAAAAGTCTATTAACGTAAAAGTTGTTCAAGATCACTCGCTGGAAATGGAACACGTTACAATGTTTTACGGAACGTACTATTTTTCATGGGACTAATGAGTCGTGTGGTGGTTTAAGAGACCCCATCCCATCTCGTGGTTGTCTTAAAAGTAGCCAGAGGGAAAATTAAAAACAGGACATGGGCAGCAGCATGTTCCTGGAGAATCTGAATATTAACATTGAAATTGAAGAAATTAATTAACTGCGGTTGCCAACCTGCCTGCCAAGCGTGGAAACTATGGCCTCCTAACTAAGCCCCCAAAATTAGAGCTACAAACTTTTGTTCCAGTCTATAGGGGAGGCCTAAGTTTTGCAGTGGACTAGTGATAGACGAAAATATGATAATAATGAATGCTGACAGACGAGTATACCACCTGATTGTAAGTGTTCACTGCGACAGCCTTGTGGACGGTAACAGAACGCAGCAGGTGGTAGGAGTCTATGCAGGAATCCGTCTAATTAGTTAGTTATCACCGCAGGGTTAGTCTTATTACCATGAAGCAGTAATGTACTTTTACTACTTTTACTGGTGGTAGGATTCCTATACAGGAATCCGTCTAGGTAGGTACCACCCCAATTTGCGGGAAGCAGTAGTGTGCAAACATTAATGTGTTCGTTGAAGGCACTAAGGTAATCATAGCATAATCTGAAATGATGTCCGGTGACGGGCGCATTGGTGTCACACTGGGGTGAAAATTGTTACCACCTACCCAGGTGAGTTTCCATCGTTCCGGCACTTACATTAAAAAAAGCCTTCTCGGTCTGAAGGCACTGATAGGAAGATGATTATTTTGAGCATTGAGACTAAGAACTGTAGTTGACGGGCGCAGCGGACACTAGTATTGTATGAGGGACATATTGTTACGGCAGTCTTACATCAGATATTCTGCTCGTATGTCACTTCTCTATGAAAAAGCGCTACTGCAGGCTAATTCAAGGTAAGAGAGGAGACATGAAGATCTACCATTTTACAGGGTGCTGAACAAGAAGTTTATTTAAAATCTTCCACATAAAGTTAACCGTGAACATTGAGTAATATAACGTTATTTATTGTTCAGACACATGCCTGAACTCAGTATAACATGTACAAGAAAATAATTATTGCGTGCGTACTAGTAAACATGAGGTAATTTAATGAGAAATATCTCATATTTTAAATTAATTGAAAACTGTTTATATTTTGTGGCAATATGTCGAACCAAAACCATTTTGCGTATTAATTCATTTATACAGTGACGTTTATGGAACTTTATATTTTTTCAGGTGATTCATTCTACGGAAATAAAACGAGCGATAGTATCACGCGCAGCAATGTTAGTAAACTATACATGTAATAAGTGACTTACTTTTAATTAATAAAAAAAGGAGTTCGAGAGTATTAATAACGGGATATATGCAAGGATTAGCCATATGGTCAGCAGAGTACAATAGCACCTCCTTTCTACCGGTGTCGTAAGATTAGGTATTTGGACACCTTTATACTGCTATGCTGTTTATACTGTCGGGGACGCAATGTAAAGGTACTTAAGTGGTGTGACGTGATATGCGCGTGTAGCTACCCTAGTGTAATTGCTTGCAATCATATTTAGAACTCATACTCTCAAAAAAAAGCGGTTGTAGCAATATTGCATCATGATATACTATGGTGTAAATCATGATTCAAAGTTTCAGTTAACATAACTGGAAAATAAAGATAGAGAAAACGTTATTTATGTCTATATATGGTTTATACTATTCTCGCTCCATCTCAGGTAGAGAGGAGGCGTCAAGCAGTGTATATTATAGATGGCTTTTTTTATGGTAAAACGTGAGTTATAGCGTATAAAATCAAGAAATCAGTATATGGAGAGCGAATTGTGACTATACAAAGGAAATATAAGAATTTTGTAACTGAAATATTTGAAGATTGGAAGGTATATATGTAACTGGATTATTTCTTAAAAGCACTAACCGAATTTCGTGAAGAGTCTGCAAAAATATTCTACTCGTAAATACTTGCTTTGTTGTGAAAAATAGTATACCTGGCGGTTCGCGATAGTGCCTATATCTTGTAGCTATCTTCACAAACAACTCCTCTTTACAAACTAAGACTGGATGTTTTTAAATGAAATATATTGAAATATCTTTTAATAAAAAATATTGTGTACACTTGTATAAAAAAGAGGCTTATTAGCCGAGCAATATACGACAAGTCAACCGATGTTTCTCTGCGAAATGGAATCCATAACGATGATGTCCGTAGCAGAACTAGATTAACCGACATTGCTATAAGGATTAGCAAGCTGAATTGGAAATGGGCCGGCCATATAGAAGAACCGATAACCGTCGGGAAGAAAGGTTCTGGAGTGTAAAAATTTATGAGCAAGGCCTACGTTCAACAGTCGACTAAGATTGGCTAAATGATGATAAACAGACATAAAATTCCATATTCAAATTTTTCATCAGCCTAGTATTTTTAAATTTTCCTTACACTACCATGCACCAGTTTTGTAATTAATAGATATAAATGAACTTTAAATATTACAAAATTTTAATGACAGTTCTTTGTTTTACGCTGTTAACACACGTAATGTTCTCTCTCTCTCTCTGTGTGTGTGTTAAAGATTATATTAAATAATATTATCTTTAACAGAGTCGCTAAAGTAGTCAAAAGTTATTTAAAAAAATATCAAAACATTTTTCATTGCTTTCGTAACTAGTTTTCTTGGCACGCGGTCGACTCCAGATTTTATTTCTGTCAACGACAGGTTAAGGGCAGCTATTTAGCGCAGATGATTTCGTGAAGATAATGCGAATAAATTTATCAAATTGCACACGATTCTTAAGAATTTATTTAACATTTTTGTTAATAACAGTATTTATAACGGCTAAGCGTCTATGAAACATGAACATAAGTAATGATGGGAGAATCTTGAAGCAAATATTTGACCACAAGTTTACACATGATCAGAACAAGTATAGTAAATAGTATTTATACCAACATTATTGTGGCGAAGGGAATGATTGGCTGATTCGATTATCGTTTGAAGTATATATGAACTAGGTTAGGTAGATCGATATTGAACAATCTGTAGAGGGTGCACACTTCCCCTAGAATAATTCTTGTTGACTTCACATCATTTGTACACATAAAGACTCCCAAAAATCTAAGTATAGCAAGCGAGAAAACAACGAAACTGTGTGCGTACGCAATACGGCAACGGCCGCATGCAGATTGAAGGTTATGCCAACTCCACCTCCACCTTTCTCAGTGCGATACACATCGATGTGAATAACTCACAGCACAGTAAACAAATGAACAGAAATAAAATTTTATACGAACCTTATCATTTTTAATCATCTATGAATACTGGCCCACCATGTTTGACAATATAATTAAAAAAAAAAAGTAAAATCGTCACAACTGACCTATAATGAAGTTCACATTCAGACAATTATATTGATTATATTTTCATCGTATTATCGAGCTAATGACAACAAAATCAACGAAGTGATCGAAGATTTGGATGAGTTTGAAAATGTATGGGAACACTGTATATTATATCTCATTCTCTCGCAGGCTTTATCCTATCTTTATATACATAATTCTTCTGTGCGTGTGCATGTCACTGAACTCCTCCTAAACGTCTGAACCGATGTTGATGAATTTTTTTGTGTGTGTTTGTGTGGTTCCCTGGATGGTTTAGATTCAGATTTGGACTCGGAAGGTGGCGCTGCGATAGAGTTCTAGGAAAATGACAAAAGTCACTTAGTGTATAGTTTATCGATAATTCGAATATCGAAAAATCGTTTGCTGAATATGTTAATAGCAATCTAGCCCAGTTTCGGGCAGGACAACGTCTGTCGGGTCCGCTAGTAGATGTATATATTTGTCTCTTTTTCTTTTCATCGAGTTGCTAATCACAACGATTCTAAAAAAAGATTTTTCCTACTAAAATCATTAGGCTGGTAACTGCAAGTAATATCAACACCTCTTATCAAATCGGCATCAAGCCGTCATGCTATCGAACCAGAGTAAAAGAAATAAATATTATTAATATTTTTACTGGTGGTAGGATTACTATGTTGGAATCCGTCTAGGTAGGTACCATCCCAGGGTTAGTTATTCTGCCGTGAAGTAGTAGTGTGCAAGCATTACTGTGTTTCGGTTTGAAGGGCACTGTGAGCTAGCATAATCACTGGGCATTTGAGACTTAAGAACTGATGTTTAGGGGTGACAGGCGCAGTGTGGTGTCACACATAATTATTCTGGGTGAAACAGTATTTGTTGTGGGCGGACGTTGCACTTACCATCAGGTGAACGTTTTGCTCGTTTAAACGACGAAATCAGCAGTAGCAGCATCTTCCTGAAACATCTGAATAAATAAACTGTTGTAGCCAACCAGCCTGCCAAGCGTGGCAACTATGGCAATATCACCCCAAATTGAGATCATGCAAACTTTTGTGGCAACCTATGGGGGAGACCTATGTTCAGCAGTGGACTAGTGATAGACTGTAATGAACGATAGATTAAAAGTTCTGCCTCTAACAAATATTTGTTGAAAAAAACTTATGATCAGACATGACATTTGTGAAATATAATTTGTGTAATAGAATACTGTCCGAATAGCAGAACAATTTAACAATTACAATTATTATTATACAGAGAGAGAGTTCTCAAGTCTACAGTAACGTGTAATAAATAGTTTTTTTTTTATTTTATTTGCTTCAACTCTATCAGTCATAGTGTTGAACGATACGAGTATTTTTTGTGTTGGAAGCTCTATCCCGAGCAGTACATTGTAAAGCGTCGTCATTGTACTGCTCGGGAAGAAGCTAACACTAAGACTCTAACACTTCCTGCTAAAACAAAATCTTGCATTTTTTTACGCGTTAGCCTTTCTCTGCCTGTTGCATCTGTACTCAGATCGATATACAAGAAGCTACCATTACTTTCTTTTCATATCACAATTTTTTTTGTGATAGTGACGAGTCTAGCTAAATGTTTATCTGAAGGTAAGTGCAGCGACTGCCCATAACCAATGCTGCATCATCCATTTATATGTGGCAGCCACATTACCCCGTCACCTTGATACATCAGTACTTTAGTAATGCCCAATAATTACACTAGGTCACAGTGCCCTTCAGATTGAAACACAGTAACATTTGCACACTACTGCTTTACGGCAGATAAATTGGCCCCGCGGTGGTACCTACCTAAACCGATTCCTATAAGGAAATCCTAGCACCAGTTTCGATCCAGTCTGAGTTTGAGATTTCTCACACGGTCTATTAAAGAACCAATTCCCGATTTCATATCATTACTAGATAAGAGTTCAGTTTGAAACCTGAACTCTTAACTGTAGTCATAGTCATAGTTTGAGGTACTCTCATATCGGATGAGAAGATATGTCGCAGTCTTCTGAACTCTTGCCTAACTGAAATTTTGCCTCCTAAAGTTGTTCATGTAAATTAAATTCTACTAAAGTAATAAATGGAAAGCCGAAATAAAAAAGGATCTAGCTTTACAACAACGAACGTTTTTGTAATTCTTTTTCGTAACATATTATTAACGTTACTTTCTGTAGTCAACTACGTTAATTTAAGTACCGCAAAAGCACCAGGTGAAATGACGTCATATTTAAAAGGACGCTAAAGAGGCGTTAAATTTTTACGGTCCTAGTCTAATGTTATTATCATTAAACATTATTACTCGGTGATTCATATTCCTGTTTAGCAGTAAAGCACTTCGTATAATGGTTTAAAGTCGTTCTAATTTACGACCTTTTAATAATTACGCAAACTTTTGATCACAGTACCCGATGATGCTCTATACATGTCAGTGTATAAGACTGATTTATGGGTTTTGGATTCAATGTATTTGAACAATACATAAATTACTGCCTTTCTGTTTTGGATATATATGATTTGTTCCTCTTTATCTTGGTTGATCTTATACGCCCCGCAATTTCCCGATAATATTAACACTGTCACTGCCATGCATATTCGAGTATAAGGATTTTCCACGTCAGCAGGCTATGTGATCGCCGGCTGCGGCCTACTGCTAACAAACAAATATGTTCTAGACGCAATTTGGTTCGTTATCTATGATTAAAAATTGTTTATGTTTCTAACTTCAAATATGTTGGATATTTCTGAGGGTAATTAAAGTAACTGAATTAAAATGTTAAATGCACATTAATTATTATTTTATAATATTTTACACGTATGGATGTTAGTAAACACATTCAGTGCACACATATGTGGGGCAAATATGGCTTGGTTGTTGTTGATCTAAGTTCTTAGATCATCTGCGGATACATTCCCATAAGATGGCTGGCTAAGCAAGGAATTTCCGAGGGTCGGGGCGGACGCGGACATTGAAGTTTGCGTCGGTTAGTTATTCAACTTTTTTTTATGGGATCAAGTGATGAAAACGAGCAAAACTTTCACCTGATGGTAAGTGCAACGTCCTGCCCATAGCCAATGCTGTGTCACCCAGGACATTTCTGTTTGGCCCTACAATGAGCCGATCACCCTGAGACATCAGTTCTTAAGTCTCTTATGCCCAGTGATTACGCTAGCTCACAGTGCCCTTCAGACGAAAACACAGTAGTGTTTGCACATTACTGCTCCACGGCAGAATAACTGGCCCTGGGGTGGTACCTACCAAGATGGATTCTTGCATAGGAATCTTACCTGCTTATAGAAGTAAATTTATCAAAATCAATGCAAAGAACGCTTAATTTCTCGTCGGAAGAAGACTGGTAGCGGGGATTTGCATTAAAGTCTGACAGCATGTTGAACATTTTTAAGGACTTGGTCGTCTCATCAACGACCGCGACCTTAAGAGTTATTACACGATGTGGCGTGCCAACCTCGCTTCTTTCTTGTACAATAACCAACGATTTCGATAGATTTGGAGCGATAGTTACGGTACTCCGGCCGCTATGGCCTGCCGAACTCGCGTAAAGCAGTATGTAGGTGACGAACTGGTATTCATTGATGGTAGGACTCCTATGCAGTATTCCGTCGAGGTAGGAACCACAGCAGGGTCAGTTATTCTGCCGTGAAGAAGAATAGTATGCAAAGTTGCTGTGTTTCGGACTGAATGATACTAAGAACAAGTGTAAATACTGAGCATATCAGGCGTAAGCACTGATGTCTCACGGGACGGACGGGACGGACTATGGGCAGACGTTTCACTTACCATGAGGTGCGTTATGTTAAAAAATACTGAACTCGAAAAGTTACAACCCGTGGGCGGTCCGCATAGCAGTAAGAGTGTCAAAATATTGTGAAGACCTAAGTAGGTGCAAATGTATTAATTGCACGAGCTCAGTCACTAATGCTTAATGCTTGTTACTTTCACTAATACCTTGCTTGTAAACATGCTGAATAATGAAACTGCCAGTGTAAGTGAATAAAAGACGATTACTATTTACTAAGCGACAAGCGGCCTGCCCCCACCGCAATTTCATTAAGCACTTGTCGCTTGCGTGAAGACATGTATATTTTGTTTCGCTGTCACTATATTACTCGTTGGAACGCAATGGGTAGTAAACATTTTTTGACTCATACCAAAATGGCGGCGACGTGGTTCATCCATCGCATTATTCCTGGCAGGGGGCGAAAAGTAGGCTACTTGTGTTGCCTCTGCCCACCCCTTATATGGGTGAAAGGAGTGTGTTCCATTTCGAAAGGATATCGTGTCACCAGTACCTTTCTCTATTAACATCGTGATAACGGTGTA
Source organism: Luehdorfia chinensis (assembly GCA_019845155.1). Taxonomy (NCBI): domain Eukaryota; kingdom Metazoa; phylum Arthropoda; class Insecta; order Lepidoptera; family Papilionidae; genus Luehdorfia; species Luehdorfia chinensis. Next base: position 4,496,653 of record JAHVAK010000234.1, on the reverse strand, counting down.
CTAAGCTCGTGTAAACTATATTCGACCATAACAACTGGCGCGCAACAAAAAAGTTATAAAACTCTTTGACGTTTCGAGAAAAAAAAATGTTATTTAAATTTTAATCATTATACTATTAAGGATGGTTTACCACGCAATCTATTTAACTTGTTTTTATTATAATTAGTCGTACTAACAAAATAATTTACACATAGAAATGGAAACAAAGCTGGTGAGTAGCAGCGATTTGTTAATATTTGATAAAGCGAGCTTGCGAAGTTATTATCAGCCTCTTTGTTAAGTAGTGGCTGTAGTTATTATTGCTATTGCTGCTAAAATCTGTCAGTCTGTAGACATTAATTATGTTGCACTAAATAATCCTCCCATTGGCATTCATGTAGATTAAAGCCTAATAAACGTTTAATTACAAGCCCAAATACCGTAGGTAAATTGCTGGCTACTAATAAATAGAAATGCTTCGTTGATTTAATTATTATTTCAATGTGTTAAGTGATTAACACAAGATGTTTAACGGGGACTTTTAAAGGCGATCTTTCGAATATACGAGTTATTTAAAAGAAGATGAAACTGTGGATCTTATAATAGCTTATAATAATTACTGGTGGTAGGCTTCCTATGCAGGAACCTGTCTTTACCTAGACAGGTTCCTGACCACCCCAGGGGCATGTGAAAGTCACATTTTCAATAAATCTGATTTTGGTCTTTTTTATTGCAAAAAGTGACGAGACGAGCAAAACATTCACCTGGTGGTAATTCAACGTTTGCCCATGACATATGCTGCTTAATCCAGAACATCTGTGTGACACCACCCAGCGCCCGTCACCCTGAGACATCAGTTCTTAAGTTAGTCTCCCGTGAAGCAGTAGTAGTTCAGACATTTCTGTGGTTCGGTTTGAAGGGTACTGAGAGCCAGCGTAATCAATGAGCATATGAGACTTAAGAACTGATGTCTCAGGGTAACGGGCGCTGTGTGGTGTCTGTTCTGGGTTAAGCTGCATATGTCATAGGCAAACGTTGCACTTACCATCAGGTGAATGTTTTGCTCGTCTCGTCACTTTTTGCAATAAAAAAGATCAAAATCTCAGATTTATTGAAAATGTGACTTTCACATGTCGCTGTCGCTAACTGACTACCAAAAATACCTAGGTGAAGACATTCTATTTGAAGTGGTGCCTGTGAGGCTATAAATTTTAGCTCCTCCGAGTGGCCGAGCGGTCAGCGTACCTGAGTTCTACGCTGCGGGTCCCGGGTTCGAATTCCAGCCGGAGTCAATATTTGAATTTTATGCCTGTAAAACCCCACACAATACAGGAAGAAAACTGGTTTGGGGCGAATAAAAAAAATACTCAAATAGGCTCAACGGCATTTTGAATTAAAAATGTAATTTTCACATGTCGTTGTCGCCAACTTAGGTACCTAAAATACACACCAGGTGTAAATACATTGTATTTAAAGTGCTGCGAATGAGGCCGTAAATTTTAGCTTCTAACTTGTGAGCCTATTGTCACATTTATATTGTGGCTTCGCAAATATTGCCCTCAAATGCATTAGACTTTACTTAACTGAGTACGTGACAAAGTAATAATATTTTTTTATTATAATATTTTTTTTGTTTCTTGCTCTAATATACACGGTTGCGAAGAAACAGTCGATCATTTTTTTTTTTATTAGATAAAGTGATGAAACGAGCAAAACGTTCACCTGATGGTAAATGCAACGTCTACCCATAACAAATGCTGTGTCTCCCATAAAATTTCTGTGTGACACCACATTGTGCCCATCACCCTGAGACAAAAGTTCTTAAGTCTCATATGCCCAGTGATTACGCTAGCTACCAGTGCCCTTCAAACCTAAATACAGTAATGTTTTCACACTACTGCTTCACGGCAGAATAACTGACCCTGGTTATTGTTACTTAAGGTTTTAATCTTTTTTTATTTTTAACAAATTATATATTTTATACATTATGCACTTTTGTATTTAAAAGCCTCAAACCTTATATATATGCAATATTTTCAAGTTTTTCACGTTTATCATTATTACCATGTTATTTCTGTATGTTATGATAACTATCTGTCAGCTTCTCGTGGGCAACATAATAACAGCGCTGCGGCAATTTTTGCTGCTGCATAATGCTGAGAAGGTTTCCTTTTAGTTGCTGCAATCCAATATAAATTTTATAAATTCTTATTGCTTTTTTTAATATATTATTGTATGGAGAGCAGCAACAAACAACTGGTGTTGCGATTCCTACGCACAAATCCGTCTAGGTAGGTCCACCCCAGGCCAGTTACTGCCGTGAAGTAGTAGTGTGCAAACATTACTGTGTTGCGGTTTGAAGGGCTCTGAGAGCTAGTGTAATCACTGCGCACATGTGACTTACCAACAGGTAAACGTTTTGCTCGTTTCGTAACTCTTTACTATAAAAAACCAACAAAGAAATTTCTTTCTTTTTTATATTGAACAGATGGGGCTAATTTATTTAAAAATAGATATAATAGTTTTCTCGTCTTTATTACATTAGCGCGTGACCGCTTAGTCTAGCGGTCAGACACAAATTGTTGTATTTCAGGTCTGGTTGCGTGGTGCATGTAAATTTATGTCAAAAACACACTCACAACACAAGTCCCCATTACTTGTGTTGTGAGTGTGTTTTAGACATAAATTATAAAAAACAAGAAGTATAAAAAATGTTATCAATAAAACATCTGATCATATTGTTATTCTTTGAATAAGCATAGACGACCATGCCGTTTGGTGGTGGCTTTAGAGAATCTACGACACCACTTCATCCCGTGGGTGCCGTAAAAGTAGATAGAAGGAATAATAAAAACCAGGAGATGGGCAGCACAGCCTTACCTATTTATTTCATTATTTCTTTTTATGATTATTGAACTAACAAACTTAACGCCATCACAATCAATTATTGGTTAATTATTGGTCGTGTGGTACCGGCTTAAGATTAATTTAAATTAAAAAATAATAATTAAATTAAAATGTTATAAAATGATTATTTACTGTCTGCTGTATGTAATTTTTGAATTTAGGGATCTTGTTTGAAAAAGCGTCTATTTTAGGTATTATAATTTTAACATTGAAATACTGTGGAAATAATTCGCCTTATTTTTGCATCCTTGTTGTGAATATTCACTAGACTAAGAGATAAACTGGTGGTAGAATTCTTATACAGGAAGTCGACCAGGTAGGTGCTTCTGCAGTGGCAGTCATTCTGCCATTAAGCAGGAGTGCAAACATTACTGTATTTCGGTTCGAAGGGCATTGATAGCTAGTGGGCATATGAGACTTCACTTAAAGAAATGTTCTAGTTGGACTTAATCATAAGATGAACGATTTCCTTTCTTCGCCACTTTCTTACATAAAAAAACAATAGAAAAAATAAATGAAAACAAGCGTAAATAACATTTAGGCGTTTGACGACCGCGTGGCGCAGTGGTTAGCGTACCTGACTTCTGCGCCACCGGTCCTGGGTTCGATTCCCAGCCGGAGGTAACATTTGTGCAAAATACAAATTGTGGCTTTTCGGGTCTGGTTGTGTTGTGCATGTGAAATATATGTTTGTAAAACGCACCCACGATACAGGAGAAAATCCTACTGTGGGGCTTCGTTTAAAAAAAAAAAACGTTAAAGATAAGACAATTTTGCACAATGACAACATTCAGCTGACAGATTGGCTAAGTACCAAAACCCTTAACACTTGATATTACTCCTAAAAAGAAGTAAAAAGTGTTAGTGATTTACTTTTTAAAATTAACCAACTAACACGCACACAAATCACACTTTAAAAATAAAATGCGAGTGTAACTAATTTTTTCTTCAAAATCCTTTATGTATCTTGCAGAACAGTTTTATCACTTGCAGTGTATGTACATGTCGTACAAATTCTCCTTCAAATATTTGAACGTTTACCGTCCCCAAGCGTATTGCAAAGATGATTACGTAACGTCTTCGCCAAATTTCCATTATGATAGCCGAGGGTCTCAAATTTCCATAGAAGGAAAGGCCAGCGAAGATGTGCTAACATCCTCGAAAGATAATGTGTATACAGGGCACTTTTCGTTCCATCTACAAATTGGCCATCGAAAAGGTTCGAGGACGCTTCTGAGTATATGGACGACGTATTTATATAGGCAATGGTTTTAAGTTCGAACACGCGCACTTACTGCACTCTAAGTAAATATGATGTTTAACTTGAAATAATTTTGCACTATCAAGAATGACTGTAAGATAACGGAGAGTTACTTTAAAAACGGCAGTAGGTATTTGAAATCACTAGGATTTTTTATTTATAATATTAAAAAACGAGACGAACAAAACGTACACTTGATGAAAAGTGAGAAGTCTGTTCATAAATAAAGTTATGTAACCAAGAACATTTTTGTGCAGACTGCGTCCGTCCCTCTGAGACATGAGTACTTCATTCTATATAGAGCTATTGTATTAACTAGCTTTCAGTACCCTTCAGACTGAAACACAGTAAGTTAGCACTCTACTGCGTTACGGCAGAATAACTGACCCTACGATGGACCTACATTGAAGGAATCCTGAACAGCAATTCCCGCAGTACAATATAAAAATGCGTAGTGCATCATCAGATACTCACATCAATGAGTAAATGACTCATACTCATATCAATGAGTCAAACTGGTTTTTAATTAGGCGCAGTGAGGTTAACCTTTTAGCATACGATTGAAATGCGCGCGCATAATGCTACTGTAACACACTTACAGCATGAAGTTAACCGTCAAGTATACAATTCATACAGTAGCTAAGTGCACTTGTAATATACGCAGACTGCGAAACATCGAAGTCATTATTTGTGAAAATTCTCTCGCTCTCAATATTTGTAAAATATTGTTACAAATATTCCGCGCTGTTGGTTTATGTGTTTTCTTAATTGGAGGTGATCATCGAGGTATTAGAGGTTATTTTTTGTATAGAATCAGTACCGACTTTTTAATAAACTCTTCGCACTCATGGAAACCGCCCTTTTATGTATGCCGTAAGAAATGTAACTTTTAATTAAAAAACACAAACAATGTAAAAGGGTACAGGGTAAGTAGCCGTATAAACAGATAGTCATGGATTCGACCCCACATAGAGTCATACAAATACGTGCATAGATACTGTTGCTGACTATGCACACAGTGTGTGGCCTATGGAGCTATGCCTATGTAAGCACAACGATAATTAGCTCTGAATAAAATATGTATTAGAATAAGATTCATTGTTAGAGTACATGAGCTTCTGTACGGACATATCCTAGTTTTATTTTAGTTTTTAAAAACGCCTCCACCGCTCCCGTTAACTTGACTGGCGCAGCCGGTAGGATCGCTATTTGCTTGCGCCGTTCGCGAATAAATACGTATAATCGTTTTCCGCGTTCGCGCATCGAGGCGATCCTGCGAACCGAAATAAATTTGTCAAGTGGAGAGCAGCTGAAGATGACGAAGGCCGGCTGGTGAGTCCAAATTTTCACCTTCCTTTCCTTGCCATATTATAGTTTTGTTATATTTGCAATCAGACCTCTTGCCATATAACGTTATCTGGTTTTGCATAAAAATCTGTGAAACTCATATTTAAGAATACTGTAACTTAATAATTAGTTGCTTAAAGAAATAGAGTAGGAACAAATCGTAAGGTAGCGCGTCCGTACATGGTGGAGCGATAACAGCTTTCTCGGTAGAGACTAAGCGATAACAACTAATATAAATTATAATTTTAGTGTATGTCTGTTCGATAATTTTATTACAGAATCTTTTATATGATATCGTGTGTTTTATATTAATTGTTTTACATTTATTTCAACTATATTTTTGTGTGACCTTGCATTTTTGTGTTAAACTTTTTATTTACCGTTGTTAATATACGCAATAAAATTGTAAAAATGGAAGGACAAGTGCAAATTAAGATGAACCCCAACGAAATGCTCAAAATTATACCCGTATTCAGCGGCGATAAGCACCAATTAAATCTTTTTATTCGGAAATGCGAGTATATATTAGATAAATATAGGGGAGCCGAAGAACAAAACTTGTATGTAATGTACGCGATAACGAGTAGGCTCGTAGGCGACGCGGCAGCGCTCTTTAGCGAGCGTGAAGATATTAATTCCTGGGGAGATTTTAAAGAATTATTAATTCAACATTTTGGAGACCCTAGGAGCGAAGAATGTGTAGCTATCGAGCTTGAAGGGTTGCGTATCAGAAACAACGAGTCCTATTTAGATTTTTGTAATCGTGTTCAATCCGTTCGTAGTGTTTTAATATCTAAAGTAAATAGATTAAACGATCAGAATATAAAGAGTAGTAAAATTGCTATTTACAATAACACGTCTTTAAATGTATTTCTGTATAATTTGCCAGAGAATATGGTGCGTATTGTTCGCTTAAAGGCACCCAGTACATTAGAAGCGGCCTTGAGTGTGGTCATGGAAGAAGTTAACTTCCATGAGCAGTATACATTGCGTAATAAGATGTATGGAAATCCTTCGAATAAACCACCGCTATTAATTTTACCCAATAATAACCCCACCTTTAAATTCGGTACAAATAATTTTAATACAAGTGCACCAATAGGTTATAAAGCCGCATTAATGCCTAATAAATTCAATTTTAGAATTCCGCAAGTGTCCCAATAAAAACCAATTCAATTTAATAATAACCAACAAAATTTTGGATATCGCCCACCACAATTTGGTATGAACCCGCAACAGTTTAACATGCGCCCTCAACAGTTCGAAATGCAACCACAAAATTTTTATAAACCCCAATAATTCGGTATGCGCCCCCAGCATTTTGGAATGCAACCACAAACATTCTTCAAGCCTCAGCAATTCGGTATGCGCCCGCAACAATCTGGAAACAATCAACAAAGCTTTTATAAGCCCCAACAATTTGGTTAGAGGCCTCAGTTAAATAAAAATCAACACACTGAGTCCACTGATGTTACAATGCGAACGGCGCCACCAGTTAGACCAAATCAACAAGGTTTACAATTAAATGAACTTGACCTTGATAGTTCCTATTACGATAATGCGTGCAACGACGCGTTCCAAATTTCTTATGATAACTACTACTGTGAGGAGTATCCAGGTAGTAGCCTTAATATTTCTGGGCCTAGTTATTATGAAATTGAATATCCGCCAATAACCCCCGAAGTACTCGTACCTTATGACGTTCTAACCAATATGGATGACGAGGATTTTCAGATAGAAGCCTCGGAAAAGCCCACGAAAAAATAGAATTAAATTGCGATAGTAATTTGAAATTGCCGTATATTTACATACCGGAAATCGATTCGAAATTTATGATCGACACAGGTAGTACACGGTCATTCATTAGCCCAATAAAAGCTTATAATTATTTCCCAGAGTATATAAGTCACGAACCGTTTGAGGTTATTAGTACACATGCATCGAGCAAACATAGTCATGTCATTCAAATCCCTTCTTTACCGATTTTCAACTGTAACGATAATCACAAATTATACATTTACAATGTCGACCCCAAGTACGATGGATTAATAGGCAATGATATTCTTTGCAACCTGGAAGCAGTAATAGATTTGAAAAACGAGGTTCTCAAAACTAAAACAACCACAATACCTATAATACATAGTAAGTCTAGTTATATTTTAGAGTTAGCTCCCCGCTCAGAGCAAAGAGTTAAACTCCCAACAAATTTATACTCGGGTAATGCTATAATTGGTTATAAGGAATTTTGTAAGGGTGTGCGAATGCCCATCGCGTTAGTGACATGTAAGGATGGTTATACGACTACAATTATTCAAAATACCTTGGATATGCCAATTCAATTAACTATAAAAAGACCATTGAATGTGGAGATGTATGAAGAAGAAAAAGTGATTGAGTGTGAAGTTAATCATGTTACGAATATATCAGATATTGAAATAGATAAAATATTAGAGCAAAATTTACAAAAATTACGTTTAAATCACATGTCAGAAGAAGAACAGAAATCAATATATAACTTGTGAAGAGAATATAAAGACATTTTTTATAACGACCAAAATACATTTAACTTTTGCGAATGAAGTCAAACCCTATATTAGAACAAAACACGAAGACCCTATCTACGTGAAGCCCTATAGGCAACCTCCTGCTCAAACACAAGAAATTAAAAATCAAGTACAAAATTTACTAAACGATAATGTGGTCCAGGAATCGTTTTCACCTTGGTCAGCTCCAGTCCACTTAGTCCCTAAAAAGAAAGACGCATCTGGTGAAATAAAGTATAGGATGGTTATCGACTATAGACGATTAAACGACATTACTGTAGACGACAAGTATCCTCTGCCTAATATAACTGACATTTTTGACAAATTAGGTAAAAGTACATACTTTTCGACTTTGGACTTAGCTAGTGGATATCATCAAATCGAGATAAATGAGTCCGATAGACAAAAAACCGCATTTAGTACAGAAAACGGTCACTATGAATTCCTTAGAATGCCGTTTGGCCTGAAGACAGCTCCAGCCACCTTCCAAAGAGCCATGGATAACATCCTAAGAGGCCTCCAAGGAATTCACTGTTTAGTCTATCTAGACGACATAATTATTTTTTCTAGTAGTCTCCAAGAGCATTTACAAAAATTAAGGACTATTTTTGACAGACTGAGATCGACTAATTTAAAAAGTACAACTCGACAAATCAGAATTTATGAGAAAAGAAGTGCTGTACCTAGGACACGTTATTACTAAAGACGGACTAAGACCAAACAACGACAAGATTCAGGCTGTATTAGACTATCCGCTTCCAAAGACGACCACCGAAATCAAAAGTTTCTTAGGACTAATCGGGTATTACAGACGCTTTGTAAAAGACTTTGCAAAAATCACTCAGCCTCTTACAGCATGCCTTAAAAAAAGGAATAAAATTGTAATTGACCAGAACTATGTCGAGGCATTTCAAAAGTGAAAAGAACTTCTAACGAATGCGCCTTTACTCCAATACCCGGACCCAGACAAACCTTATGTACTGACTACAGACGCTTCTGCCGTCGCTTTAGGCGCAGTCTTATCGCAAGGGCCAATAGGATCTGATAAACCCATTGCGTACGCAAGTAGAACTCTCAGCGACACCGAATCTCGATACAGTACAATAGAGCGTGAACTACTCGCCATTATATGGGCCGTGAAACATTTCAGACCAGGAGTATACAAGCTAGATTGTGATTGTGGTCTCTCTTACATAGGCCAAACAAAAAGATCGATTAAAACCCGCGTAAAAGAACACATAGCTGACGTGAAGCATCGTCGTTCTAGGAAGTCTGCAGTCTGTGACCATGTTCTGGATCATCCCAACCATTACATCAGATTTGATAAACCACAGATCCTTGCAAAAGAACACCGATTCCTACCAAGGATGATTCGCGAGGCTATTGAAATCAAAAAACATCCTAATTTCAATAGAGAAGATGGTTGGGTATTACCACCAGCTTGGGATCCAATAATAAATTAAATTAAATCAAAAACCAAGCATAACACTGCAAGGCTTCAAGACACAGTTAGCTCTTTCTGCGTAGATCGGACCCAAAAATAATAATTAAAAGCTGAAGGTACCCCAGGTTAACTATGACATCAGGACATCTGTCACCTCAGTCCTCCCGTGACCATGGGTGCTGTAAAGCACTCGAAACGTCGGGTTATAAATAGTAATAAAATTAAACGCGATAAAATCCGTAAACTTAGTTTCATTTAAATGTGTAGTGTTCGCGTAAATATAAAGAAATCATTATTTCAGACCATATCTCTATGGCCGTAAGTTCACAATATATACCGATCACAGACCCTTAGTATGGCTTTACTCCCTCAAAGAACCCAATAGCAAGTTGACCCGTTGGCGGTTACGCCTTCAAGAGTACGACTTCGATATAGTATATAAAAACGGAAAACAGAATAGTAACGCTGACGCCCTCTCTTGGATTAGACTTAATGCTATAGACTCAGATGACACAGAATCGATGAAAGTTACAGAAAACTACAGAAGTACCTAACTGAATTAACTGACCAAATTGTAGACTTGACAACTAAAGACAACGATGACTCTAGGACTATAACCATAACCGACACATCTGCCACTATATCGGTAGATCAATTAGAAATGGATACTAAATATCCTCTCCCACCTTTATCTACTGATAGTAGCACAGTAACGGTACATTCTGGACAAAATCTAGAATCTGATGGCATTCCTATATTAAAGGAAGCCATTGACACAAAACCTAATCAAATTTTGGTTTATAGCTGGCACAAAAATGAGGTACAAGTAAAAAATTTATCCAGGGATAAGCAAAAGGTCCTCGAGGTTTTCACCCCTCTTAATAATGAAGAGCTTATTAAACAGTTTTTAAAGGAGTACATTAAACCCAAAACTAAATACTTCATTTATTTTGAAAATATCCAGCACAGGAAAGAATTTTCTAAAACTATTACACAGTTATTTAAAAAGGGAATGGTAGAGTTTGTTGAATGCACAGAGCGTGTTGTATATGTCGAGGATGAGAGAGAACAGAAAGAAATTATACTGCAACATCACGAGGGAAAGACATGTCACAGAGGCATAAAAGAAACGATGAGTAGAATTAGAAGAAATTATTATTGGCAGAATATGCAAGTGACGATTGCTGCAGTACTTAATGTTTGTGATGCCTGCAGAAAAATGAAGTATGATAGAAAACCCATCAAACCCCTGCTTCAATTAACTCAAACCCAGAATGCACCTTTTCAAGAAGTCTTCATAGACTTATTCTCAATTGAATCTATTTACTACTTAACTTTAGTTGACGCATTTAGCAAATTAGGTCAAGCCATTGAAATTTCTAACAGATCTGCACCAGAAATCGTAAGAGCTCTTATTAAATATTTTTCAATATATGGAACGCCTAAAAAAATTACTTCCGATCCCGGTAGCGAGTTCAATAACGACCTCATAAAAGAACTAATGACTATGTATAACATACAACTACATATTACTACTCCCAATAACCCGAATTCAACAGGCATCATAGAAAGATTCCACTCCACAATTATAGAGATATACAGATTGGCTAAATATGAACGAAAGTGTACAGACTCAGCGGCTGTAATGACTTACTCAGTTATGGCTTATAATCACACTATACATAGTACAACCGGCCTAACTCCTTTCGAAATTGTTTTCGGTCATACCGATTCTAGTTCAACATTTGCCACGGATTTCGATAAAAGTTACACCCAACAGTTAGTAAAAGACCACGCTAAACGTACTAGATATTTATATAATTACATATCAGATAAAGTGTTTGAGAAAAAGCAAAATGTGAGGGAACAAAAAGGTGGTGAAATAGATAGGCACTTTAGAATAGGCGACGTTATATACGCTAAGGAAGCTAACACTAGAAGAAGTAAGGATAAACCGCGATACAGGAAAGCTGTTGTTAGAGGTAATGTAGAAAGAAATGTAGTTCCCGTTAGGATTGGCAATCGAATTACTTCAGTACCCATTAAAAATATTAAACGTCCTCCGCAGGTGGTGTCTGATAATTCTGACGATGGTCCAGAAAATATGGGCCCTTCAACTTCGAAAACTTGAAAAGAACCCAGGAATCCTGCCTGTCAAACAAGGTCATGCTTCCTTGCAGATAGACCAGTGGCGTATTATAAAGACTGTTAACTTAGAAAGCTTAGGCAGAGACCTAGAATTTAGTGTATTAAAATATAAAGAATTTATTGCATTGATAGATGTTAATAAACCATATAGCCATGAATTTTTAGGTATCCGAACACAAGTAGGGTATTTAAGTGACGCAACTATTGAAAAATTCCGGCAACTTGTACCGTCAAAAAGATTTAAAAGAGGCATTATTGACCCACTCGGATCTATGATAAAAGTTATAACTGGAAACTTGGATCATGATGATGCCCTCAGATATGACTCATTGATTTCTAAATTAAACGATAATCAGATAGTAACGAATAAGAAAATTACATTGGTCTCCAAAATCTTGGATAGTTTTATAAACAGTACCGAAACCTTACATAACAATACCATAATTTTAGATGAACGTTTAAAGAGAATTGAGAGAATTGTTAAAATTACAGTAACGAAAGAAGAGAATTCCATTTATTCTACCTATGTCTTAGGTATGTTTGACATGTTTTTAAGTAATTTTAGAACTATTAACATAATACTAGGAGAAATCGAAACTGCATTAACGCTCAGTAAGGTATCTGTTCTGCATCAAGCAATTGTTAACTCCACAGAATTGTTAAATTTATTACAATCAATTGCGATAACTGAAAATTTGTTATACCCCGTAAACGAAAAGAACTTAGTTAAATTAGAAAGTTGTATTAAGGTTAAGGCTTTTATAAAAGAAAACCAGATCACGTTTATATTAGAGGTCCCTTTAGTAGGAAATAAATCATATGGTTATTTTAAAATTTACTCCTTTTTGCTATTGCATAATTTATTTATTTATTATATTATTAATTTATTTATATATTATGGCTATTGCAAACAAAACTATTATAGTGATTCCAAAACATCCATACCTATTGGTGAAGGAAAAAGAGAACTTGCCAGTCTCGAGAGCCTATAAGCAAATTGCATCAGATGATCAATTCCTGTGCAACGAAGACGATGTGCTACCACATACGGAGCAAAGCTGCGTTGAACAACTCATGGAGTGCCCAACCTTGATGCCTGTGAACAGCATGCTGTCGACATTGAGGATCTCAAGATCCAACGGATAAGCCATGAAAGCTGGATACTCTATGTGAAAGATCATAGGCTACTTACCAGAAGGTGCGGCAATGACGTCACTCACGAATCGTTGTGTGGTACTTACATAATCACAGTAGACGACAATTTATGTGAAAGTGAAATTGGAAACATGCATTTCCAGTACCACCAATCTTCTGCGGAAAGCCTGAATTACCGAATTTACCCAATAACGAACTTACCAGAAGTAAAGATTTCGAAGCCCCATAGTGTAAGCGTAGTAAGTTTAAAAGGCATAAATCTTGACGAAACTAAACAAATGATACAATTAGTGAAACTAAATAAAATCGTTCGTAGTGAAAGTGCAAGTGCTATTGACATTAAAAGTGTTAGTTTAGGAACAATTATTTTGTATGTTATTCTGTCATTTACATTTTGTATCATTATTATAATTAAGTATAAATTGTGTTGTTTTTGGGCGAAATAATCGGGTTATTGAAAATGCCGATAATTTCGCTCTTGAGGAGGGAAGAGTCATGGATTCGACCCCACATAGAGTCATACAAATACGTGCATAGATACTGTTGCTGACTATGCAAACAGTGTGTGGCCTATGGAGCTATGCCTATGTAAGCACCACGATAATTAGCTCTGAATAAAATATGTATTAGAATAAGATTCATTGTTAGAGTACATGAGCTTCTGTACGGACATATCCTAGTTTTATTTTAGTTTTTAAAAACGCCTCCACCGCTCCCGTTAACTTGACTAGATAGCTAAAGAATTTATTTGTAATCTTACAGAACAAATAAACAAATAATTGTTCAAAAAATATAAGGTAGTTTAATATGAAGACTCCTTGCGCAAATTAATGCACGAATATTTGCGGTGATGCAAAAACGCTGAGTGCATGGATTGTGTACTAAGTGACAAAACGCTGGTTTTCGGCAACCATCCAAAGTACGGTTGCGAGCTTGCCAGTATACCAGAATATCACTTTTCTATAAATATAGGAAATGAATAATAATGTCAAATTCACAAAAAATTATCACCATTATTATATCCAGGAAAAAAAAGGGCTGTAATAACAACTTATTTTTTTAATTTACATTACATATTTAAGTTACATTTCAGCACCAAAAAAAAGCAACTGTTATAGTTGTAAGCGGAGTATTTTGCATGAACAAGTGACAACCTAGTTCATAGCAAGATCAATAGAAGTCACTTTTTCAACTCATTAATAATTGAAGATTTTTATCTTTCTTTTTATTGTAGAAAGTGACGAAACGAGCAAAACGTTCACCTGATGGTAAGTGCAACATCCGCCGACAGCAAATGCTGAGTCACCCAGAATATTTCTGTGTGGCACGACACTGCGCCCGTCACCCTGAAACATCAGTTCTTAAGTCTCAAATGCCCAGTGATTACGCTAGCTCACAGTGCCCTTCAAACCGAAACACAGTAATGTTTGCACACTACTGCTTCACCGCAGAATAACTGGCCCTGGGGTGGTGCCTATCTAGACGGATTCCTGCATAGGAATCCTACCACCAGTAATGTTCCGCACCGTATTTCTCATTGGTTAAAATAAAGATTTTCTGTTATAATTCGCAATCGCGAATTTTATTTAACGATGTGAGTCGCGAAATATTTTATAGGTGTTTTTTGAAATTAGTTTTCGTACGTCTTTAATAGTTGTGAAATATAATATCGCGGTGTGTACGTTAAATTTAGTATGGATCTGGAAGTGTTGATGGTATGTTGTCAAATTTTTCATTTCCTCTGTTGCGGCACCGTATAGTTCGCAATTATAACTACACGTAAAGTGTTTGTTCTTAATTAAAATATTGGTAAAACTTGTAAATAAGTAGTAATAAATGTTTATTTAAATACACTATGGGACAATTTTGATCGATTATGCTTTCTTTATAACGAATACAAAAAAATGTTTATTAAATTAACGGAACTTTTTTTTTTGCGTATTTTTCAAAAAGTGTCTTACGAAAATAATTTATTTCTTTAAGGAGTTACATTTCGCGTGTCTATTTTAAAATGTGTCGCTATTCGTTAGTTAGTAGTGGGACATTTATAGGCTGAAACTTTACTTTACTTTTTTTTCGCGCGCTATGCAAAGTTTACCGTTATTCCCATCTTTAATTAACATGTCTGTACATTTAATAAAACCAATTTTACGGATTCTATCGAAAATTGAATTTATTCTATCGTAATTTATATGTATCCCCCCCTGGTCACGGGAGCATCGCATCGGGGGATACCTGTTGTGAAGCATCCCCGCTCCAGGAACATTGCTGTCTGTGATCATGTTCTGAATCATCCCAACCATTATATCAGATTTGATAAACCACATATCCTTGCAAAAGAACATCGATTCCTACTAAGGATGATTCGCGAGGCTATTGAAACTAAAAAATATCCTATGAAAAGAAGAGAAGACGGCTGGGTATTGCCAACGGCTAGGGATCTTATACTTAATAAATTTTAATCAAAAACCAAGCATACCACTGCAAGACCTCAAGACACAGTTAGCTCTTTCTACGTAGATCAGATCAAAGATAATAATTCAAAGCTGAAGGCACTCCGGGCTAACAATGACACCAGGACATCTGTCACCTCAGTCCTCCCGTCACCATGGGTGCTGTAAAGTTCTCGAAACGTCGGGTTAAAAATAGTTAAAATTAAATTTTTATTTAGAATGCACGATAGGACCAATAATATTATAATAAATATTAATGAAATATCGTCTTCCATATCCCATATAGGTCTAACAATAACGTAGCTTATCTATATAGATATATATCTCTTAACTGACATCGAAAACATTTTTAAATACTCCATTAAACAATTTTTTTTTATTTACTAAAATTCAAAATTGTAAAAAACTAACATACCGTAATGTATACAATGCGTTAATGAAATACATAGGAATCCGGCAGAGTAGAATAGCACCAACCTCTTTCCTAGCGAGGTGTTGTAAGAGGCGACTAAGTTATTGTACGGACAGCCTTTATTCGTGCAGAATAAAACCATAATATGCAATGATGTCAATATACTGCTCGTGGGAACGCTATAGGGAGTAAAAACTCATACCAAAATGGCGGCGTTGTGGTTCGCCACCCAGAAAAGAGGGTCAGTGAAAAGTGTGGTCTGTCTCTGACTACCTCTCATGTGAGAAAAAGGCGTGAATGTTTGTATGTATGTCAATCAAATATTGGGACGATGTTCTTTCCGAAAACAATCAAACCAATGCTCTTCTCAATTTTTCGTATATAAATATGTACTAAGAGAAAAGATTACTTATATCTATGTCTATTAATGTAAGTAGAGGTTAGAAACAAATGTTTTAGTGAATGCTGTGTTTTCCTATAAGTGATGAGGCAATTATTGTGACTTACTTTTTATTTCATTTGTGTAAATACTTATTGTACTCATTGTTGGAAAACCAAATAAATAAAATAAAATAAAATAAAAACTAAAATAAAATATTTCAGAAAACTTCTAAGTTAAAATGTATTCAGTAGAATTTCATTTATCTATTGTTTAGTTATATCTGATTCTATTGTCACGTACCTATAATACGTTTATAATCTTGTAGCGATTTAAAGATTGCTACAGAAATACAATTTTTTGCCTCAGCACCGAAGTTTAACTTCAACTTCTTTTCTCTTTTTAAAAAAGTCTTGATTAGGATATTTCTAAAGGAAATTGTGCGAAGTTCCCTACAATGGCAGTCTATCCCATTTTCAATTTTTATTAGAATTTGTAAAAAGAAATATGTAATGATTCATTAAAAATACAAAAAAGAAAAAACTTTGTCACTTCTGAAAAAGATCATGTTAGTATTTATATTTTAGTGTAGATGAACATATTAAAGAAAAATATTTTTTTCAATGATTTCTTTGTAGTTTTTTTTTAATGGAGAAAGTGACGATACTGGCAAAACGGTCACCTGACGGTAAGTGCAACGTCTGCCCATAACAAATACTGTGTTACCCAGAACATTTATGTGTGACACCACACTACGTCCATAACCATGAAGAAGCAACATTTAGATTTAAGATTGTTTTTTCACTTAATCTTAAGGGGCAGGTCGTCCAACTGAAGCATATCGATTCTACTATACTTTACCTATGATAGGAAGCATCACTGGATTCTTCTATGAAGGAAGTAATTCTGAAGATGTGTTAGGTATTCGCTTAAAAGTGAATGCAATGCCTCCACATAAGAACTTCAATGGCACACAAACATTTTAGAGTGCAACATCCTGCACATTGTACTATGCTCGTTGCCGTGAGACGTCTAATATTGAATTTCACATACAATTACAATTCACTAAATTTTTATACACTCATTTTTTTATTGCATAAAGTGATGAAACGAGCAAAACGTTCACCTGATGTTAAGTGCAACGTCTGCCCATAACAAATGCTGTGTCACCCAGAAAATTTCTGTGTGACACTACACTGTGCCCATCACCCTGAGACATAGGTTCTTAAGTCTCATATGCCCAGTGATTACGCTAGCTCACAGTGCCCTTCAAACCGAAACATAGTAATGTTTGCACACTTCTGCTTCACGGTAGAATAACTGGCCCTGGGGTGGTACGTACCTAGACGGATTCCTGCATAGGAATCCTGCCACCAGGGAATTCACTAGCTACAGTGCCCTTTAAACTGAAAACTAATAACGGTTGATAAATTCTGTATGGCAGTACTGTAATACCTATCTAGGCGGACCTGGCAGCGAAGGTGTCCTACCACAGAAAAATATGCTTATAATAGTATAAATTAATTTATATATAATAATTCACCACGCACATTTTTTTACAAAACATAATAGTTTGAGTGGTATTAAGCAAAGACAGGAACTTTAGAGCCGTGATTAGCGTCGGTTTTCAAGGATGCTCATCAAGCACCTGATATTGTTAGGTGCGAACATATTGATGAAAGGAAATTAAAACTCGGAGTTTCTACATTGTAGAGATTTCAGTACAACGATATACCTTACCATAATATTTGTAAATTGAAAAGAAATGTAGCAAGCATACTCTCTAACGGAAATTAAAATAAAATATTGGCGTCCCAATCATTAAATAAAATAAAGCTGATATTATAGTAATAGCAGATAACATAGTTTTTTTTTATTGGTCGTAGTGACTAGACCAGCAAAACGGTTATCTGATGGTAAGTGCAACAGCTGCCCAGTAATTACACTAGCTGTCTCAGTGCCCTTCAAACTGAAACAGTAGCATGCAAAAAAAGAAGTAATGTTTTCACACTACAGTTTCACGGCAGAATAACTTTTTTTTTATTTTTTATTTGATAAAGTGTCGAGACGAGCAAAGCGTTCACCTGATGGTAAGTGCAACGTTTGCCCATAACAGATGCTGTGTTACTTAGAATATTTCTGTGTAGCACCACACTGCGCCCGTCACCCTGAGACATAAGTTCTTAGGTCTCATATGCCCAGTGATTACGCTAGCTCTCAGTGCCCTTCAGACCGAAACACAGTAATGTTTGCACACTACTGCTTCACGGCAGAATAACTGGCCCTGGGGTGGTACCTACCTAGACGGATTCCTGCATAGGAATCCTACCACCAGTGACTAGCCAATCTGAATACTACTAGAGACGAAAGAAAATAAGGTAACAGCCTACAAATATCCCACTGCTTGGTATAGATTTCCTCTCATTTTTCGAGAAGGTATTCGACCTGAGAATGGACCGCTACGTTGTCCCACTAAGTTTGGTAGACTTTACACAATCGTCGTATTATTTCAAAGCGATCAGACTTACTGGTTTCCTCACGATTATTTCTTCATCAAACATGTTTAAATCAGCACTAAAAATTTCGATTAACAATCTTGCAGTTCCGGTGCCGGGAAATAAACTCGAGACAGTCGCATTTAGTAAAATTTTAAACCTGGAGTACTAAATTTTTTTGTAAATCATCATGACTGTCAAATATTTTTTATTCTATTACTTTTTTAGAATTATATTCGCCAAGATGTAAAAGCATTAAGGCAAAACATAAGAAGACCGTCAATTTATCATTTGGAAATATCCACGGCACGGGCAAAATAATACTCACAAAATAATATTACAATTGATATCAAATAAAGTATTTTTGGATCAAATGTCTATGCCATTTTTTAATGAATGGAAAAGAAAGATAATAGAAAGATATTCAAAAACAATATACCGGTAGTTATTTGACTCGTTAATAGCATAATAAAGTTAGCATATATCAAAGTTCATATAGAAAGTGAGACAATCATTAGGAACGATAACCATTTCAATAAAGAACAATACTATTTTTTTATAGAATAAGGTGTAAACGAGCAAGTAGCTCAAATGATGATAAGTAATCACCGCCACATCGGTCTGGGTAGGTACCACCCCAGGGCCAGTTATTCTTCCGTGAAGCAGTCTGCAAACATTACTGTGTTTCGATCTGAAGGGCACTGAGAGCTACCATAATCACTGGGCATATGAGACTTAAGAACTTATGTCTCAGAGTGACGGGCTCAGTGTGGTGACAAAGAAATGTTCTGGGTGACATAGCATTTGTTATGAGTAGACGTTGCACTATACATCAGGTGAACGTTTTGTTCGTTTCGTTACTCTATCCAATAAAAAAAATAAGAACATAAGTTCGAAAATGCGTTAAAACTGAACTTTGTTGTAATTACATTAGGAGTTCAGACGATAATGTATCAAAAAGTATGGATTTAAAAACAATAATGTTTATAATTTAAAAACTAAGATACTAAATCCTTAAAAGGTTGAAATGTACAGCCTTTTTACCTAAAAGCCCAGCCCAGCAGCAAGCTTCCCGCTTCTGCAAGTCCAGCAAGGATATCTGGTTTTAGGACCTGCATTTAAATTAAGTAATTCAAATTCAGTTTAAAGTACAGATATGATGATCATGAAAGTCACAACTAATTAATAAAAAGAAAAATGATAACACGAGATTATAAAAATACATAAACACATACAGTCACGCTTTTTTTTCAATATAAGGGATAGGCAGAGGCTACACGTAAACGATTTTTTCATCAGCCGTATTTTAGTCAGTTATATTCGACACAAGAAGGAATTTGTAACAGATAATTTTATTACGCCATCATACGCCAATGTAAGTTGTGAGAGCTATCTGTGTATTATATGTCTGTATGTATGTATGTATGTCTGTATGTATGTATGTCTGTATGTATGTCTGTATGTACGTATTTGTGCAGTTCGCTGCAGCTGCGATTGAATTCCTATCGCGTCTTAGCGTGTATACACGTGTCGGTAATATTTCTGTACTACACTTCTTTGAAATAAATGTTCTGTTAACGGAGAAGATATTGACATTTACTAAGGTATACACGAAGTATATATCGCGTTTGTTAGGTAATGTATTCACGCTTAGTATTTATTACACAATACAAATACTTAAAAAAATAAACTTTCTGTTTTTAAAAGAAATTCCGGAAATTGTTAAACACTGACAGTGAAAGTGAGGACTCACTCGAGCGCTTTACAAAAAGCCTTAGTAGCGACATCTATGTCCCCACATGAGAAGCTCAAGAAATATTTCATAAGTTCCATAATCGCGCTATGAACATTTTCTGAGATGCGAACTATATATACAACATCTAAATATTACTAGTAGGAGGAGACGTCCCCCCCAGATCAGACCACCTGATCTGGCGGGTAGCTACCCTTTTCCTTAGCAATAGCATCCGTCAAAGCCTTCATTATTTTCGTCTTTCTTCTTCTACTCACTGGCAGGTGTTCAAGAAGCCGTGTGGTGGCGGCTCGTTAAAAGAATACTACCACTCCATCTCATCCAATGGATCTCGTAAAAGGCGAGTAAGGAATAAAACTGCACTGTGCACCCAATAGCGCGTGGTGGCGATGGGCTCACCACCTATCACACCAAGTGCATTATATTGTTTTGGTGAAACGTGGATTGTGGCAGTCATCTGCTTTTGCTGTGAGTGACCAGTCTC
Organism: Luehdorfia chinensis; assembly: GCA_019845155.1. Classification (NCBI taxonomy): domain Eukaryota; kingdom Metazoa; phylum Arthropoda; class Insecta; order Lepidoptera; family Papilionidae; genus Luehdorfia; species Luehdorfia chinensis. Next base: position 4,475,893 of record JAHVAK010000234.1, on the reverse strand, counting down.
TGACTACCCCTTATGGGATACAGTCGTGATTTTATGTACGTATGTAGGTGTTCAAGACAAAAGTAAACGGTATTAACACCTAAGGGATATTTGTAAATCAAAAGCCTTATACTAGTCAATACCTACAAAATAAGAGAACATTTTTTATTAATTCGTTACGCCTATTAGACCTCCATATTCAATACCCAATACCCAATACATGTATTGGGTATTGCTATCATACAGCACAATTTTATGAATGTAAATTAAAATTACATATATAGGTACCACATATGAGCTATTAAGCATAAACAGAGTAGAGACAGACCGAAGTTAATACAAGAAAGTTAAATAAAATAAGGCGTTAATAAAAATTAAGGCTCTCTATTACTCTGTATCATAAAATTGGAATGATAAGAAATTTATTGAAAATCGCACGTATCAATCATCAAGAAAAAAAAAATTGTGTATTCAACTGAAGACAACAGTTCCGTAAGATCGTTGGTTGGCAAACTGTACATAAATTACGAGGGTGGATTGTAAAGTACTCGGCCTAACCAAGAAAATAAACACATACTAAATCAGTTATATTCAGTTATATTTTAGTTATATTATCTCGTATATCCATGATTGGTTTTTGCAACCGGTGGTAAGATAGCTGTGTGATAAAATCAGTTATTTGATTTAAATGGCTGTAGAAAAATGGATAAAATTTCTATGCAGGAATTCTCTAGGTAGGTACCACCGCAGGGCCTATTATTCTGCCTCAAATAGTGTCCAAGCACTACCGTGTTTCGATCTGAAGGGCATTGAGATCTAGAGGAATTGATTATGATGATGATGTCTTCCTGGCCGATTTCGACGACTTCCTCGGCGACGACTCCCGTATATTGTCTGAAGGTTTATGTATATAAAAAATTGTCCTAGCTCTTATAGGAGCTGAGCATTAACGATATTATTAATAAATCAAGTCGGAAAAAAGTTTGCTTATCAAGTATTGTTATATTCATTTTTCAAAATATTTGCTAAGTGTATCGCTGTGTTTAACGGTGGTAGGATTCATATGCAAGAATCAGTCATCATTCAGTTTTTTTGCCGTGAAGCAGTAGTGTGCAAACATAACTGTATTTTAGTCTGAAGAGCACTAAGAGTTAGTGTTATTACCTGGGCACATGGGAATTAAGAACTGATGTCTCAGGGGAAGAGCGCAGTGCGCAGTGAAATGTCACACAGGAATATTTCTGGGTGACATAACAATTGCTGAGGGCAGACATTGCACTTACCTTCAGGTGAACGTTTTGTTCATCACTTCCTCCTATAATAACTGTAAAAACAAAAATTTACTAGGGTAAAGGCAGGACGGGTCGCTAGTATATAATATAACGCAACAACACACATACCAGCCTTTCATAATTACATGTCATAACTGAATATTTCCGCCCACGGACCCTTTAATGTAGTCATGAATGTAAGTCACTGCTCCGCGAAGGGTGGCTAAGTTGTTTTTCTGAGTTAAGCTCGTTAGCAACAAAATTAATCGGTTTTTTGTTAGTTAAGTTTTCACTTGATATATTTTTTAATATTTAAACTAGAAAACTTATTTTCACGTTACTTCATTCCAAGGCTTAAAGTTTTTTGTTTAAATATTTTAGGAACGTGACTTATCATTATAATAAGCAATCAGAAGTTGGAAGTTTGACGACACATCCATCATCCCTTGATGAAAATGTTATCATCGTAATTTTAACATTAGATTAATGTAGCAGCGCTTGATGCGGTTCTTAACACGTTGAGTTTATAAGTTTAATTTATTTAAAATGAAGTCATAACATTTATAACTCAAGAACGGCTGGAGCGATTTTTAAAATATAGGATTTGTTGGATTGTCTTTGCCCCCAATAGCAGAAATCTATTAAAATTTAATACGAAGAAAATTAATGCTTAAGATTTTTTTCGTACATTCTCCGTATTCAACGCCAAGTGACACATGACAGAAACAAAACTTACATTATTTTGTATGCATTAGTTCTGTGACAATACATACTTTTCTTTCTTTCTGTCTTCTTTTATTATCCTCTGACGGCTGATTCAAGTGCGCGGTCCTTTCATTGCATACAATTCAGCTAGCTGTGCTGACGGGTGTTGCGATTTATCAGCATTTTCTTGAGTTTTCACCAATTTTCATTCAATTTTCGTTCGTTATTGCATTTTAAAGTCAAACGGTAAGTACCTCCGAAGATTTTAACTCAGTGAGGTTATAAAATTGTAATTGATAATTGCGTCATTATGTTATTTTGAATTGTGTGACCAATTTATCAGTGTTATTTACAATGCCGCGAACCAGAAGATATAATCTATCACATCGAAGCCGCAGTGCAATTAGACTTCGCAATATTGATAATCAACTACTGCAGTTGAAAATTACAACACTCCACGTTGCTATGTGCCTTGAATATTTTGTAAACGAAGTGGCAAATGTGTTATCCACGAAATTTGACGGCGGAGACTATCAATGGCAACGATGGTTATCCAATGTATCCTTGTAAATAACTGTAGAGAATCGTTAACTGTTATTACATCGTTAATATAATTTTACACTTTAAGACGAAAAAAAAAGAAAATTACTAAATCCGACCCGGTAGGTGGCGCTCTGATTGTGTGGCTGTGGTAGCGGCTTAAGAGAATCTACCACCCCATCGCATCCCGTGGGTGTCGTAAAAGTCGACAGAGGGGAAACTGAAAGGAAAGTTTCATAATTACTCGTAAATATAATTCAGAAATGAAACTCATCGCGTCACGTACCGGAACGGACAGAACGGACAGAACATCTACCGGGCCAGCTAGTGTGATATAAATGAAAAGCTATAAAATTTGAAATCGTATTATTATTATCTCTTTTATTAATTATCTATTTTATTAATCTCTTTATTCCAAAACAATATAGAAAATAATGTAAAATAAAAAGACTACATTTCAATTATCTCTAAAATAAATCATTATTTTCGCGTTCTGTAACGATTTTGTTTCACAATTATCAATAGAAAGAAAACCGGGAGTTTTATCATTACAAGTTCCCTTTTCAAATAAATAAAAGCGCAATATCACACGTTTCACCTTTATATACAATTCAATAGACGTGATTAGATTGCCTGGTACCCAAGCAACAAGGAATTAGTATCACAACTATCAATATAAAAATATCTAACAAAAATTGAAGACCAAACATTTCTTTTCTATTATTTATTTTAAGGTATATAGGTTAAGTTGTTATCAAATATCTATTAATTTTCCTTACGATCCGTTAAACAAGCTACGAATAGTAAGTCAGAATCGTTCCTATAACTAACGGACGATAACAGCTCATAGATGAGATGTAAAAGTTCTGAAGCGCTGCGTAACGCCTCGTTACTCGTTGCAGTGAAACGAATAGTATCTGTTATCAATAATTGTTCGTTGAATATAGGAACCGGGCATTAGTGGAATTGAAGTTTTTCAATCCTTTGGGAGACAAAGCAAAGCACTGCTCTCAACACACTCTGTTGTTGAGAAAACGTTTTTCCTGAGAATGTAATTATTATTATGAATTCTTCAAATAGTTATCTAAAGCAAGAATATTGCTTAAAGAAATAAAATAAATGTTATAAATCTGTAAAAGAAGTTATCTAGTCTGCGAAAAAAATCGCAAAGGTATCGCCATTTTACGAACTCAAAGTTTGGTATAAGAATATGTTATTAATAAGATGTCAAGTTGAAAACTGCTGTCCATTAATCACTTCAGCATTACAAGGCAAAATCTTACATAATAGGATATTATCTGACAAATTTATGATATTTTAACAAAATGAGCATTTCGTTTTAGAGTTCTTTTATAGAAGAAAGTTACGAGACAAGCAAATCGTTAACCTGAAGAAAACAGCAACTGTCGGCCCATAACAAATGCTGTATCACCTGTTTCGGTGCGGTACCACACCACGCTCGTCATCTTTAGACATTAGTTCTAAAGTCTCACATGTCCAGTAATTACACTAGGTTTTTCATTTTTTTTTATTTGATAAAGCTACGAGAAAACCGTTCACATGATGGTAAGTGCAACGTCTGCCCATAACAGATGCTGTTTTACTCAGAATATTTCTGTGTAGCACCACACCACACAGTTATTCTGCCGTGAAGCAGTAATGTGCAAACATTACTATGTTTCGGATTGAGGGGCACTGAGAGCATATTATGTATGACACTAGTTAACTGATGTTTCATGGTAACAAGTGCAGTGCAGTGCTACGAGTACATAGAAGTTTCCTATCTTTCTACGCAAAGTTCTGGGTTAAACTGCAACGGTTATGGGCGTTTATTTGAGGCGTGGTAATTACTTTAGATAAACGACTTTTGACATCGAAACGAAAATTAATCGACTTATTTCAAATGAAATCAGCCTAAGCAATTGATTTAATTTTAAACCTAAAACCAGTGTAATTAAAACAATTACGTAGCTGTGCGTCATGCGTTTACTGTGACAATAGAACACAATTTTACAAAAAGTTTTGCATTACTATTCAAACTACAGTCATACTCACATTTAATGAAGAATGGTTCTGGAACTGCGAATGACGCCGAAAGATTTAATTAAAATTTCCCCATCACATCCACCCCATCACATCCCATGGGTGTCGTATAAGTCCGTAGATCTCTGGATCATCTGAAAAAATTAACTGCGGTTGCCAACTCGCCTGCCAAGCGTGGCGACTACGGTAAAATCTCTCAAAATGAGAGTGAAAAACATTTGTGGCAATCTATGGGCGAGGCCTATGTTTGGTGGTGGACTAGTGATAGGCTCAAATTATGATGGCCACTGAAACTGATTTGTATTTCTTTGGAAATCATAAGAAAATAACGATCTTGATTCGCGTTCAATAATAACTATTCGTATTTTATTAAATCTTTTTCCGGCATCAAACGTGGTTTATTCAGCCAACTTATTATTAGATAACGAAAGATTTTACACAAAAATTCATTACGTATTAATTAAAATAAAAAAGAAGAATAATGGTTTAAAAGGAATCGTTTTCACATTATCCTATTAAGAAATGGGGGGGGGGGTTGCCATAGTTGCCACGTATGTTTTGCCGCAGTTTATTTATTCCGATGTTCCAGGAAGATACTGCTGCCCATCTTTTTTTTTTATTTGATAAAGTGACGAGACGAGAAAAACGTTCACCTGATGGTAGTACCTATCTAGACGGATTCCTGCATAGGAATTTTCCCTCTGTCGACGTTTACGACACCCACGTGATGAGATGGGGTGGTAGACTCTCTTAAGCGGCTACCACGGCGGTGTTTATAATATAATGTAACATAAAAGCGAGCTGAAATGAATTTTATAAAGTACTTGAAGTATTTTTAAACTGGGGCTTATCCCACACTAGAATTTCTTATCTGTATCGTGAGTACGTTATATAGACGTAAATTTCACGTGAACAACGCAACCAGACCCGAAGACCAACAATTGCTCCCGCCTGAATTCGAACATAGCACCCACGGCATAAGAAGTCAAGTACTCTGACCACTAGGCCACGCGATTGTCATTAAGTATTACAATATTATAGCATTATACTTCAAGTCACAGACATTTCTGTGTGGAACCACTGTGCGCCCGTCCCGCTGAGACACGTCTTATATGCTCACTAATTACACTAGCCTTTAGTGCACACAGTAATGTTTGCACACTTCTGGTTCATGGCAGAATAACTGATCATAGCGGTGGAATCTGCCATAACTGGAATCCTACCACCAGTAAAATTTTAAATACAGATGTCGGATTCTAAGACCCGATTTCACCGATCGCTTTGGAAACCAAATTTAATAAAACCATGTTCTACTTAACTGAGTTCAAATGTATCATTTGATTTCGGTTTTTCTCTAACCGATTTCACCAGCTCCATTATGATCGCGTTTAGAGAAACGAAGTTTAATTAAAATATCGTACACAAAATAAAACAAAACTCGATGTATTTCGACAACATTTTGCGACATCAAACAACCTTTTTTTATGCATAGGTTACAAACAATAAACAATACAATAAAAAAAACAAATGTGTTTACATAGTTGTGCAATTGACAATGACAGCTCTCTAAACGCGTTTAATGAGTTGAACGTCGAAAATTGGGCGTTCTGAATATTAATCGCGTTTAGCTTTAACTGCGTTCATTTGGCGTTGATGAAATGCAAACTGTAGCGTTGAAATCAGTTAAACGCTTAAACTTCGTTTAGCTTGAACTGATCGGGTTTATTTTCAACGGTGAAATCCGCCCTAAAAGTAACTTAACTTTATAAAAATATTAAGAAACTTTTTAGGTATACAAATTTAAAAAAAATATATGACATGTTCATGTACTGAATAACCATGTCATATATTAATGATATCGTACATTAACGATATTATACATTAATACACTGTCTTAATGCAGGAATTTAAACTATTACATGTTTCAAAATTCAAAAGTAACGAAAGTCCCAGCAGTACATACGAGTATTAAACATCTGAGAATAATGTCATTGAAAATAATATGCTCTGGACATAAAAATACTTACAAAAATAAATTGATCTACTTACTAACAGTCAGAGATTAGATATAGAGTTATATTGTAAAACATTAAATAATTAAAAAAAAACAGTTTCGAAAACAATTCCATAAAACAACTACGTCTTCGCATGATTAAATGCGACACATTTAGTATTCTACTGTTGATTTCCCTAGAGATTACATGGCTTTCGGGAATATAAGGTGAAATTACATTACATAAAATTAACGGAATAGTTTCTATTTCGAATGTAAGGTTTTGTTAACATTCTGAATTTTCTGAATTCTGAATAACGACGCAATAAATAATAAAATGCTAAAACAAATGCAGCACATGGACCTGGTCTGAAATTGAATAGTATAAAAATAAAAGAAATATTCCCAGGACTACTAATCTAATAACCAAGTGTGTAAACCTACACTGAAACAGCATTACGGACCTTTCCCGGCACAAATTCTCTCTCAGAGAAAAGTATTACAAAAGTCCTACCACTGTTTGACTCCTGTAACGAGTCTCCGTCGTCGTCGTTTCAACCTATCACAAGTCCGCTGCTGAACATAGGCCTACCCCATAGATAGCCACAAAAGTTCGTAGTTCTCATATTGGAGGGATTTTGCCCCAGGTGCCACGCTTGGCAGGCGGGTTGGCAACCGCAGTTTATTTATTCAGATGTTCCAGGAAGATGCTGCTGCCCATCTCCTGGTTTTTATTTCCCTGTTTCGACTTTTACGACACCCACGGGATGGGACGGGGTGGTAGATTCTCTTAGGCCGCTACCACACGAAAAATTAAATTAAGGAATGTTACATTACTTTGCCACGTACTTTTAAATAATACAAATTAAAAAAGAGGAGTTTTCTTTATACATATAATTTGAAACTACTAAATCTGATGACAAAGACATACAATTTCTAAATGTTAATCTGCAAATAGATGAGTAAAGCCGAATGATAAGATCTAGAAGTGCTCAATTAGCATTTCTTAACCCACGAGCACTGCCGCAGGCTAAGAGCATGCAAGGGATGAAAATTGTTGTATTGTTTAGCCTTTAATTGAATAACTGTTGAAGTGCAAGAGCCCTTGCTCGAAAATATATGCAGGAATTTTTGAACAGTAACATAAGGAATTATATTTCCAATTCGAAATTCAAACTTATTTTTTATTTTATTCTTTACGGAAGAGGGGACTAACGAGGAAGCGGCTCACCTGGTGGTAAGTGATCACCGCCGCCCATGAACATCTACAATATCAGAGGAATAGCAGATGGGTTGCCGCCCTTTTGAGAAAGGCTCTTTTAATTTAATTATTTGCAAAAAACGTGTCCCAGCAGTGTGCAGCATTTTCGCTATTACAGTCGAATAAGTGGAACATAACATGTCTTGCCTAATGGGCGGCGTATAAGTTAATATTGTAGAATACGCCCTAATAAAACTGAATTTCCTTCAAGTACAATAAAATTACGTAGGATGTCCACGTTTCAAGTCAAATTTTAATAATGTTAAGTACGATTAGAAATTAATTAACTGTTATAATTGTGCGGAGGGCAAAGTACTACCAAGTTCTAATCTGTTAAACTGTTATCACATTTTTGAAAACTGCGATGAGGCTTTTGGTTAAGCTTGAGTGCCGTGTGGTGGCGGCTTAAGAGAATCTACCACGCCATCTCATCCCTTGGGTGTCGTAAAAGTCGACAGAGGGAAAATGAAAATCAGAAGATGGGCAGCGGCATCTTCCTGGAACAACTGAATAAATAAACTGCGATTGCCAACACTCCTGCCAAGCGTGGCAACTATGGCAAAATCCCCCAAAACGAGAGCTAGAAACTTCTGTGTCAATCTATGGGGAGGCCTATGTTCAGCGGTGGAACTAATGATAGGCTGAAATGATGATGTCTAGGTTGAATACATAATATGTGGTTGCCAAATTAACATTTCACCGATTCCCGCAATTAAACTACACACACCGGCACAATTAGGCGGAACACAAAAAAAAGCATTATTTTTCTTAATCATTTATAAAAGACACCAGTTATGTTACCTTTTTATTTAGAACTTTAATTTAAAAATGGAACATAAGGCGACAGTCATTTTTTTTTCATCGATTTCCCGGTAATACTGATTTGTTAGTTGTACGATCTCGGTCTAAAGAGAAATTTTAAAAGTTGTATAAATTCGATAAATTCTCAATTTTATTAGTAAAAGTTATTTTTTCGTGTCAATAGTAGGCACCTTCGTATATAGAGTATAGCTATAATAAACTAAAAATGCCCGATTTAACACCACCAGCGATTATTAGGGCAGATGGAATGCGAAGAAATGGTCATACCTACAGATCCATTGCCGCCAGAATGTAGCAATCAATTTCAACGATTCATTGCAGTATTATACGGTTCTGGTTGACTGACTTGTGAGGAGGAGGGGCCAAGGCAGAAAAAAAGTGCCTTTCGAGGAGGGATGCCGGTTTTCTATAACTTTCGAGCTCGCAGGAACACGCGGGCAACGGCTGTGAAGGCCCGGATTGAGCTTGTAGTCGTGCGAGGAGTGCATGTGAGCGAGCGTACAGTTCGCAGAAGATTTGAAGAAGTGGGAATTGGTTCGTATGTACTGGCCAAAGCTCCAAAACTTCAGAGACACCATCGTTTACATCGGTTAAACTTTGCACGCGAACATCGTTTTTGGGACGTAAACCAATGGGGTACTTTTCACTGATGAGTGCTCTTAAACCAGATCGATGGAAGGCAGTGAATATGCAGACGCAAAGGAGAAGGATACATTCAGACTAATTTTGAAAATATGGTGGCATATGGGGGCTACTAAGTTATGGTGTGGGGAGCGATAACTTTCGGAGCTCGTAAGGAGTTAGTGATGGTCGATGGAGAGAATTTCCCCCCTATAATGAATGTATATAAAATTATAATATATAAAATATAAAATTATTCTGATGCAGGATAATGCCCGGGCTCACAGTGCTCAATCAGTCCAAGCATATCTAAACCATGTGGGTATAACAGTGATGCAGTGCCCAGCAAGATTCTCTCAAGGACTTGTTAAAGAGAAGTGTTAAATCAAGAATACCAACCCAAAAAACCTGAGAGAATTGCAAAACGCATTACTTGAAGACTGGCAGGGGTTGTCCCAAGATACAATAGATAACCTTTTTCGAAGAATTCCCAGAAAGATGGAAATGTTATTTTGTGCACGAGGGGGAAACACACGTTATTAATCTTTCATTTATTTAATGTTAAAATCTCAGTAATCTTTAATTTACAACATTGTTTGTGTTCCCAAAAAATAGACAAAATAAAATTTCATTAAAAACATCTTAAAGTCGATGTTAAAATATGTTTATCAGGTTGTTACTTCATGGCTGTTTTTTTTAATATACACGTTATGATTACTATACTCTGTCTTTTATTAAAGTTACGTTAATTGTGCCGGTGTGTATGTTTACTTTACTGTAGGTCTTATTGTTAATTTTGTACAGCATTTTAACTCTCAAACATCTGCATTACATGGATTTAAGTCACCATGCGATGGAAAATAGTTCATACATACATACATACATAAGATTACGACTATATCCCATAAGGGGTAGTCAGAGACTGGGCACTCACTGCAAAAACAGATGACTGCCACAATCCACGTTTCACCAAAACAATATAATGCAGTTGGTATGATAGGTGGTGAACCCATCGCCAAAAATAGTTCAAGATTTATTTAAATATCACTATAAAAGTAAATAGTTCAACATTTATTAAAATATACTATACCCGGCTTTAGCACGGATGTAATTTACTAATTATGAAAATGAGAAGTCCGCTTAGCAAAATATATTAAGTATGTTTCATTTATAACATGTTTCTATCTCCAGTTTAGGTCATCAGACATTTTTTGATGTGAAACATCTGTTGGCGCGGCTTGGGGTAAGACCGGCTTGTGTGCCGTGACGAAAAACGGCATGCCGTCATGCCCCCTCTTGTTACGTGGCGTACTACAACGTACATTTTCTGCCAGTCAACTCTAGGAAACTTGAAAAATGTTGACAGTTGCAATGTTTGTTAAAAAAATATCAGGGCCACAAACACTATTACATACTAATTATGTTAATATTGTGTTAGTGATATTTTGATAATCTATGTTAATTTTGTGGATTTACCACAAAATTAACATAGATTATCAAAATATCATACAAATTATATATATATTACACAAATAATACATACATACATACATAACATCACGACTGTATCCCATATGGGGTAGTCAGAGACAGGGCACTCACTGCAAAAACAGATGACTGCCACAATCCACGTTTCACCAAAACAATATAATGTACTTGGTGTGATAGGTGGTGAGCCCATCGCCACCATGCGCTGTTGGGTGCACAGTGCAGTTTAATTCCTTACTCGCCTTTTACGAGATCCATTGGATGAGATGGAGTGGTAGTATTCTTCTAACGAGTCGCCACCACACGGCTCTCAAATAATACGTATAAAGAAAATATATTGTTGAAGAAGTCTTTTAAATGCGTTTTTGTTGGGTGTATTCCTGATATACCTGATGTTCCAGAGTGTATACCGTGAAAGACTTGCTGAGGAATTTAGTACAATGGTAGGGAATACTAATATTTAGACTATTTGAAGAGCCAGGACTTCGGTTGTGACTTTTAGATTTAAAATAAGACGAGGAATTAGGATCGTGTAAAAGTAAGTAAAGTGTTGATGAAATTCTAGCGCTACGCCTTTTACGAATAGAGAGCAATTTAAGCGTTGAACGATAAGGGGATATGTGGTCATCTTATAGAATTATTAGAAAGGCGCTCCTGTTTAGTAAGAGGATTTTGTGTTAGATCTGGATAACGCATCTGCATAATCGATAAAAGGTAGGTTAGGCAGTAAAGTAGAATAAGCGAATGAACCAGCATATGCTTGGTTTTCAAAAGGTAAAAAGTTTTTAGACGATGAAAAAGGTCGCAGTGTGGCAACGTCTGTATGGCTGATTTCAGCAACCTGTATTTCCCAGTTCATAGTTTGCAAGCCAAGGTTTTTCACGGTTCGCATGTTACGCACTATGATGTGTTACACATTACGATGTGTTACGCGCTGTTACGTGTTAATTTATGCGTGATGCACTATGTTGAGACACGCACAATAAAGCAGTACTCACTATATTGTGGTACACACTTTTATTAAAGAAATTCTGTTGTATTTTTGTTTACTCTATATTTATTTATTGGTTTTCTTTCTCATTATTCATCAATTTTCATATATTTACACCTCAATATCTCTTTGTCCTTTGGGGTTCAAACGTTTTAAAAGCGTTACAAGTCGGTACTAACCTAGTCTATTGTAATAGAAGTTTCGGTCACTTATAAAAAGTAGATACACAATCAGCGACAAAAAACGTCGTCACCAAATGAGCACCCACTCGAACATTTGGACGATCGAAGATCAGAATTAATCATTGTATAATCAGTTGCCAACTTTACATAGGTGGCGTCTTCGGCCTACAAATACAATTTACTATGAGCTATGCTGGTAATCTTAGCCAAAATAAAAGAAAACATTTCTAAAACTGTCATCATACTAAGTTTCTTAAAAAAAAACCTTGTAAAATTTATAACCTACTCCAATTTTAGATGATAACGCGCTTTTTAAAAGCAATGTCAAAATAGATGTTTAGGGCCTTCGTTTAACCGAGTTGTGTGAAATTTATCGTGTGGCTAAAGTAAGCTCTACTTTAGACAATATATAAATCTTAATCAATTATTTATAACAGAACTTACTATTAAAATGTGATGATGTTCCTATGACTGTGGTGTATGTGTGATGTGTATGATGTTCGATGACGGTCCTAGCCGATTTCGACCACGGCGACAACTTCCGACTACGGTCGAGAACCATCAACTGCGCAGGAGATATTATAGTGCCACAAGTGTACGCGCAAACACAGAGGCACTCACTCGTCCCAACCTACCTGCGCCCGATGTAACGCTGATGCGATAAAATCGAAGGTAGGCTAGGATGCAGTGTCAGAAACACGGGGACAATCACAACACAACCAGACCCGAAAACCAACTATTTATGTTTTAGCACAAATGTTGGCTACGGCTGGGATTCGAACCCAGGACCCGCGGCCTAGAAGTCAGGTGCTCTGACCACTAGGCCACGCGGTCGTCAAATGATTATATATTTAGAGAGAAATTATATTTTTTGCAGTAATATTATTTGGATACCGTGTGCTTATGACCAGCACTTCATTAAAAATAATTGGTATTTATACTCTTCATGTAACGCCCGAATGGGATCTGTCTTCAAGTCATGTAAAGTCGAAAGTGTATCACTTTGGTCACGTTTGCTCACGGTGCAAATCCGGAAGTGTGAGAGCAACACATACATACATGCATACATAAGATCACGACTGTATCCCATAAGGGGTACTCAGAGACTGGGCACTCACTGCAAAAACAGATGACTCCCACAATCCACGTTTCACCAAAACAATATAATGCACTTGGTGTGATAGGTGGTGAGCCCATCGCCACCATGCGCTGTTGGGTGCACAGTGCAGTTTAATTCCTTACTCGCCTTTTACGAGATCCAATGGATGAGATGGAGTGGTAGTATTCTTTTATCGAGCCGCCACCACACGGTGAGCAACACACCAGATTTTTTTTTCTGAAAAATATCAATTAAAAACACATTTTCTTCTAAAGAGTGTTATAAAGAATTTCATTAATAATTATTAATAATAGAAAAGACACTTCGAGTATTTTAGATATGTACTAGTAAGGTTGCCGATTACTAACGATATAACATATCGTATATAACATAACGTATACTAGTCGTTTTCTTATATTTACGCGACATTACACATTTAAATAAAACTAATTTTTACGGATTTTTATCGCGTTTAATTTTGAAATATTTCTAATCTGACGTTTCGAGTGCTTTACAGCACCCATGGTCACGGGAGGACCGAAGTGACTAATGTCCTGATGTCATAGTTAATCTGGGGTATATTTAGCTTTTAATTATTTTTTTTGGTCCGATCTGCGCTGAGATCTACGGTGAGAAATATTTCAAAATTAAACGAGATAAAATCCGTAAAAATTAGTTTTATTTAAACATACTAGTCGGTACCAAACTGCACAATAAACGAAACCTTCCACCATCACCATTTTTATAAAAAAAATATTTAGTTCAAACTAAAGAAAATAATAAGTTAAATGAAACTAATTTTACGGACTGTCACGGGTGGACCTCCCGAGACCATGGGTGCTGTAAAGCACTCGAAACGTCGAATTACAAATAATAAAATTAAACGCGATAAAATCCGTAAAATTAGTTTCATTTAAATGTGTAGTGTTCGCGTAAATATAGGAAATCATTAAAACATAAGTTAATTAAATGCTACATTTTAAAAATTAAGAATAAGCGAATTAAAAGTTCTAATGCACCTTGTAATTTAGTTTTAGAAATTATGTTTCTAGACTGATTCCAACTTCGAGTCAATTTATGACTAGCTATTTTAAAACTTAAATCTTTACTGTAAACTTGCATAAGTTATTACAATCCTTTAGTAGGAGTTAGAGAAAGTCAAATGCGTAAACTTACGCTAAAGACACTGATATATGTAGCACAATTCTCGTTTGTTTAAACATGTTTTGCATACAAAACGCATTTACCGTTGTAGATTTTAACCTAATCCGGATCACGTTCCAAAGTAAATTTGTTGTTATGTAATTTATTTCACTACTTCCCTTATAATATACATTGTCAGCTGCATGAATGTCATACGTATCTTTTCTTTTCTTTTCATTAAAAAAAACGATTCTCCACTGTAGAATTTCTCCTAGCTCGTTGGATAGCTCAAACATAAATTTCACATGTACAACACAAGCAAACCCGAAAACCAATCTCTTCTTCATCCTTTCAGCCATCAAAAGTCCACTACTGAACGTGGGCCTCCCCAATAGATCCTGAAAGGGAATTGGCCACAGTCACCTCGCTTTGCCGACGAGCGACATACATTTTAATTTTTTTTTTATGGAAGTACGTGATGTAACTATTCAACTTTCACGTTGATAAAATTAATTACGTGACCAGAAAATAGACTTAATCTTTTTCAAGATCATTTTCTAAAGGTTATTTCATTCTAGGCCATTTGAATGATATATGTTAATAAATTGTGATCGTCATAGGTAGGACCCTTTTATCTACGTTGTGTTTATTTATAGTAACTTGTTCTTTTAGGTGTATCATGGAAAAATGTTTATTCACTAGAGAAGCTGCAAGTCCAAGACAGTGTACTAATACTAATTAATTACTATTCCCTATACTCTTGTAAAGGGTTCACAATGTTTAATATCTATTGCAAAGAGATTTGTATTCCGCACCTGTATAAGATTAACTTTAAATTATTAATAACCCACTACAAGCTATCGCTCCCCCAACATTTTTATTAAAAAAAATGTGGGGAAGGCACACGGCTCCAACTCCCGCCGTGTGCGGTGAGCGCCTTCCAATCCATGCGCTCCCCCCGACACAGGACAAGAAGTCGGGAACAAGGACCGTAGTCCACAGCAACACTGGCGAACCAGCAAAAAGAGGGCTTGGCCTCTTGCTAGTGCGTAAGCACAAACTTAGACCGAAGTCTCGCATGTCAATGCGTGTTTACATCATACAAGTATACAGCTAGTCCAGTCTTCGTGAATGTACGTCGCATGGATTTGGCACACGTCGAGCAGTTATGAGCACTCGGCCCAATAAACTAGTAAAGCCTTCCGTACGCGCCATCACTTCGCCAGACCGCTGCAACTGCAGATGAATGTCGAGTGTGTGGCATCAACATCCAATACAAGGCCAGCACGGCAATTTGCCGCAGAGCACGTCGTGAGTCCACTGCTCACTTCAAGGGTATGGGGTCCCACGTTGAGCAGCTTTCGGCTGCAGCCTTGAGAGTCTCCTCCCGCCAGCTACCATCCGCATGAAGTAGACGCATTAGCTCCACCAACCATTGTAATGATGTATTTTGCCATTATTTATCATTTATAATTATCATTCAGCCATCAGGCAATCAGCATTCTATTATATTCGTCAAATGGGTTTGTGTAATTGACGTTGAGTATTATGTATTTCGATCAAGTTTGTCTCACCCACCACCAAGTTTCCAGTTATCATTCATTTGTGGGAATTTACTGAGAGCTTTATTTAATATTGTTGTTATTCAACACATGGAGGGCAGACAGTCTGCAGTCTCGTTATAGAGAGACCCGACTTGGACAAAGCTAAAGAAAATGTGAGTCAAACCAAGTGCAAGACGCAACCATTATATTAACGATATCTAAGCAACTGTCACTAGGACGCATTGTCACAGGTGCAACAAGCATCATTACGACCATCGCTCAGACATACGCCAACACAAGGGCCTCTATACAGTCTTAGCAAACATCTACACTTCTGCAAAAAACCTCCGTCAACCCGAATCATAAGTTGTATTGAATCAGATGCAACTCATTCATATAACCGTCACTAAAAACACAATACCACAATAGCAGTAAGTATTATTGTGACTATCACATAGATGGTGCCTCCTCACAACACCCCTATATGATAATTATCGACTTTGGCAAAAGTTGTTTAACTAAAAAAATTTACCAACGTGTCATAGTAGTAAGCCACTAAGACGCCGGTGTATGAACCATGTATCATAGAACTAATGCTCTAAGACATGGGGCGAAAGAGTAAGCTCCAGCACCGAAATGCTAAAAGCCACACCCTCTCTTATGTGATTGTATGAAAGTCTAATGAATTCTCTATCTTAATAATTTTAAGTTCCAACTCGTTTTTATAATATCATATCTTACAAGAGACCTTCAATGATAGACCATTTTATCATATACTTTACTTACATAGGATGTTTGTATGGAACATTAGCACTATGCAACTTGATACTATAGAGAGTCATGCTCGACCTCACACACCCCTATGTTGAGCTGTTGGTATGCCCCTCCGCACGGTACTCGCGTCTCGGACTTAATAGTATGGTGTTAGCTATACACGAACACTTTCTAGTTTTAAGATGGGTTTTATAATTGGCATTACATGAACACTTCCTTATTATGAATAATTATATAGAGTATTTTCCATACAAATGAAGTTAATTTTATATTGTAATATTTTTAATTAACTTCTATAGTACTTCGAGAGATAAGGTCTCTTGGATATATTTTATATGTTTTAAAGTAATTTTTAGGCACTGATCTATGTAATATTATGCCAAGAAAAATTAAATTGGAAATAATGAAATTTCACTATTGGGATTGGTCCTCATATATATTTTCCCAACTTTTTTGGACCACCATTTTTTTTTTTTTTTTATAATTTTTAATATTTTCTTAAATCTTTCTAAAACGTAAAAATACGTAATTAGAGATAGTATATCGGTACAGTGACAAGATGAACAATTTTTTTTTTTTTAAACAATATAAGCTAGCGTTTAACTACAATCCCACCTGATGGTAAGTGGCGATGTAGTTTTTGTTGGTAGGCACACTAGCTTAGAAAAAGCCTATTCACTCTTCTCTTGAAGACACCCACATTATAATCGGACGGAAAGACTGATGCAGGCAAATTATTCCAGTCCTTTGCTGTACGCATTATGAACGACGAAGCAAAACGCTTCGTCCGAATGGTATGTCCACAACAAAAGGATGGAAACCCGCCGTGCGTCTTGTTGTCCGATGTTGCGTTTCAAATTACACTAGCATTAGTACGTCTTGCGATTGCAAATCTACCTGCCAACGTTTTTAGCTTAGAAGTTAAATAATGATCTTATTGACTTACGCAAGACGAATAAAGTAGCAGCACATTTTTTTACAATAGTTTATTTAAATTGCTTTCTTCGTTTGTCTTTTTGGTTCAAATCTTAAAGGTCACTGATGGGAGGACTGCAGTAATCACTCTTGACAGGTACTACCGCAGCCCTGCGAGTTGACTATAAATTTATCGAAATAACACGCCAAAAGGGTCAAGAGAAAAACTCCATAATTAAAATAATGACCGAAGGCGGCGGAAGCTACGAGACGCAAACTGACGTAGACCTAAGTCTACGTCTTCGTAGCATTCTTAATTTAAAATTAACTCTAAAAATTTGAGTGCTCCTAAGCCTAAGTATACATTAACTTAATATTATAATAATAAGGGTCCATGGAAAACATCCATTCAGTTTTAATATTAATAAACTAATAACATGATTGTACTATTTTGTGAATAGCTACGTATTTTTATACAGGTATCACGTTGTTACGTTTTTATAAACAATATTTGTAAATAGTCTCATTGAGGAATTCAAGTACGCTCTGTAAAATAAGTAACAATATTTATTGGATTCAATAACTCTGTGTATTGTTGACATAAGTAAGACATGCTCGCCCGCTTCAATGTATCTGCTGTAGAAGCTGGTTTGCTTGAGTTACCAATGCACCTATGTATGTATTATGCCTGATGTGTTATTGAATTTATCTTGTCGGAACTTTTATAATGGAATGTAAAAAATTGTTTAACAGGCCATTGAAGCAATGGCCTGTTGAACAATTTTTTGTTTTTTTTATTTCATATGTCGAAATAAATAAACTTCATCTCACATTATATTCTCCACGGCCTGACAAGAACAATTCAAACCAGAACACGGGTGACAAGCCGTCAGTCACTTTGAGTTCGTTCGTGAGAAATCCGGGCTCGATCCTTAATACCGGTATCGCTAAATTTCTTACTTGCTATTTTTATGATTGATTCACCACCACATGCTTAACAGTGACAGGAAATCATGATGCGTGAAAAAAAAATATCCCGCATTTGAGTAGCGTGGGGGATTTTAAAACCGTTCCAGTAATGTTAGAATGTGACTGGTAGTTGCATATATCGCACTGGTGTTACAAAACCTTTGTGACTCAAAAAGTAATTATTTCAGTATGGATGAAAACTGATTCCCGTCTTATCTGTGTAAGCTTTCTGTCTCAGTCAAAAATGTCTATTGGCTGCTTCTTTAAATGTCTCGAAAACTGTTTTGGTGATGCGTAATCAAATATACGTTTAATACGCCAAAAAAGATAATATCTCAGTTTTTGATTTTTCTTTTAGTTCCTACAGGTTTGTTAGCAGTGTGATAAATACGATTTTACTTTAAGCTAATGCGTTTACCATCCAAAATTACATCTAAACTTTTTTTTTATAGGTGGAGGTGACGAGACGAACAAAGCGTTCACCTGATGGTGAGTGCCTCTAAGTCTAAGTCTGCCCATAACGAATGCTGTCACCCAGAACATTTGGGTCCAAAACAGGTGGGCGCACTGCGCCCATCTCCTTCACAAGTCAGTTCTTATGCCTCATATGCCAAGGCATAATAACTGGACCTGTGGTGGTACCTACCTAAGTAGTGGCTAGACGGATTCTGATGAAATCTAGACGGATGATTCAGAAATCTGTCTAGCCACCACTTATCAACAGGTGGAATCGCAGTAAACCGCTAGAATATTAAACCCGTTTCAATTTAATCTGAAAATCAATTGAAAAAGAAGTAAATTTTTTTTCATACTTAAAATACTAATCTATCCACTTTCAATATTAATGAAGCTTTACGAGATTTCGAAGCCCGTTTTTTCTTTATCCCTAATCGCAGTAAAAGAATTATCTGGAGGCAATAAATATATTATGTGGATCACTTATGGTTTAAAACGTAAAAGCCGTTTACTTTTACATTTTTTATATAAATCACACGTTTACATACTGCAGACTTCTTAGAGTACTCGAAATGTCGCGTTATAAATAGTTTAAAAATTAAACGCGATAAAATCCGTAAAATTAGTTTTATTTAATAGACTTTACAGATTTTGTCGCGTGTAATTTTACTTTTTTTAACCTTCCACTAGTTTTGTGAAGAGACGTTGAGTCTCTTTGCAGCCGGAATTCCTCTGGTATTGTGGATGTTTATGGGCGATGGTGATCGCTCATCAGGTGAGCCGCTTGCTCGTTTGCACCTCTCCTAAAAGAAAACATAAACGGACGAATTGAGAATCTTCTCCTTGTTTAAAGTGTGATAAAATTGGTGATACAAAGTAAGTACGACATTAAACTTCAACTTGAGTAAATTTTAATGAAGTAATTAAAATAATAATTTTGTGCGATTCCCGTCAAATTTCATTAAGTTTTCCTCAATATTTTTCCTACTGCTTAACCGCCCTCGGCCGCATAACGTTTATATTTATCTTTGGCTGGGATTCGAACCCATTACCCGCGGACGTAGAATTCAGGTACTCTGATCACAAGGCCACGCGGTAATTGCATCTACCGACTTAAAATATAAACAAAGCTTTTCTGTGATAACAGATGATGTTTAGTTTTTATATACGTGTATTTTTTAAACCGGATTCCCCGACTTTTCGTAATTGGGTGAGTCACTTTTGAAGTTTGGTGAGCCACTTGTTCGTCTGCCCCTTTTTCTACAATTGATTTTAATAATAAGAAGGCAAAGGAGAAATGGAACTTTAATAATGACTAAAGTGACATCATCAGTATTTACTACTAAATATAGTTTATATATAGTTACTATTTTATGCATAATCGATGGAAGCTGCGAAAGTCCGAAGTGAAAGTCTTGTTTTTGTATCTATTGTAATTAGACCGTGAATAAATGTTAAAAAAAAAAAAGTTCCGAAGTTTCGTATAGCTATAAACAATTTTCTTACCAAAACAGTGAACAGCAAATTAACTGTGATTAGTCAATGAAGCCACGTTTTCATATGATTAAATGTGTCGGGTCTCCTAGCACTGATTTCCCTTGACGTTACCTGAGTTTCATTGATAAAATTCAATTATAAATCTGGCAACCCTTTAGGCTCCAATTTATTTTTAAAACGTTTAATAGAATGTGGAATCTCTACCTTAAAGGATGAATCCTGTTTAACTCATTTCTATTAACAATATGTATTGTATTTAATGTGCGTGTGGTGGCGGCTGGCCGTGTGGTGGCGGCCTAAGAGAATCTACCACCCCTTATCATCCCGCGGGTGTCGTAAAAGTCGACAGAGGGAGAAATGAAAACCAGGAGATGGGCAGCAGCATCCTCCTGGAATATCTGAAAAAATAAACTGCGGTTGCCAACCCGCCTGCCAAGCGTGGCAACTATGGAAAAATCCCTTCAAAATGAGAGCTTCAAACTTTGTGGCGATCTATGGGGGATGCCTATGTTCAGCGGTGGATGATGACTAGGGTGAAATGATGATGTCTAGGTTGAATACATAATATGGATGGACTAGTTATTAGCTGATATGATGATAGTATTTAATAAAACTAGGTTTTTGTTTCGTTTCATTAAATTGTAGTTATTTGCGTTATAAAAAGAAGCTGCTGACAACAAAGTGGCTAAGCTATTGGTTTCTGTGTTGCCAGTCGCAGGTTTGATTCCCGCGTTGAACTGTTATTTGTATGGCCTATAGATAGTAGTGCATCGGAAGTATCTGTAAAACGAATTCACGATACATGAACACGTTCTAGTGTAGGGCAACGCTTTTAAATCACAAAAAAAAAATAGAATTATGTAAAATCATTCATATATAAAACAATGTAGATTCTTTGTCAATTTTCTGGTGGTAGGATTTCTATGCAGGAATCCGACTAGGTAGGTACCACCCCAGGGTCAGTTATTCTGCCGTAAAGCGGTAGGGAGCAAACGTTACTGTGCCCTTCAGACCAAAACTGTTAGTGTAATCACTGGGCATATGAGACTTAAGAACTGATGTCGCAGGGGGACGAGCGCAGTTTGTAGCTCTCATTTTGGGTGGAGTTCGCCGTAGTTTCCACGCTTGGCAGGCGAGTTGGCAAATGCGGCTTATTTATTCAGATGTTCGAGGAAGATGCTGCTGCCCATCTGAACAGCAGGGTGGAAGATTCTCTTAGGCTACTTACTACCACACTGCAAGACATTAATATACATTACTTTAAATATGAAATCTGTTAATGGCAGTTTCTATACAAACTTTATATTGTTTGTGTATTATGTTAGACCGCTGTAAAACAGAACGTAAAAGATTTTTTTAAAAAAGAATGTGAATTCCGGTTTACTACTAATTTCTACTATAATTCGTACTCGTATACGTATAATATATATTAAGACATATCTCTAACCTTGTTCGTGTTCACTACCAAGTCAAGTAAGATACTTTTAAGTTAATTATTACCATCGCGTGTCTAGTTCATTAATTATTAAAAAGCACTTAACTATTAGAGTGTAGTTTAACGCTTAACCTTTTGAAAACCACTTACCCAAATTCTAATATTAAATTCGTTGTATTAAGGTATGCTTCGTGATTGCGATATCACATATCGTATGTAAATTATATATAATCTGGGTGGTAGCGCAACAAAGAACAAATACTGACTGTGATGTTGTCCTCCTGATCGATTTTGACGACGGCGTTAACTTCTGAGAGCTTTCAACTGCGCAGGAGATATTATAGTGCCACAAGTATACGCTTAAACAGAGGCACTCACTTGTCCCAACCTACTCGCCCGATGTTACGCTGATGCGATAAGACCGGAGTTAGGTTAGGACGCAGTGTTAGAAACACGGGGACAATCACAACACAGTCAGTCCCGAAAACCAACAATTCAACAAAACGGCAAAATTCCCCCAAAACGAGAGCTACAAACTTTTGTGACTGAAACTATTTATAAGCTGAAACGACGACGACGACGACAACGACGACGACGACGACGACGACAACGACGACGACGACGACGACGACGACGACGACGACGACGACAAACGTTGGCAACGACTGGGATTCGAACCCAAAACCCGCCGCGTAGAAGTCAGTTATTCTGATAACCGACGGAAGGAAGAACCATGACTTCACATAATATCGACGTAATTCAGCACTCACCGTGGCACTTTAATCTTCATGCAAAATTTTCAATGATGTGTATTACCTAGTTTTTAATGAACATGGCGTGCGTTCTTTCAAGGTAATACCCTCAACAGACTGCAGAAGCACAGTAATATGCTACAGGGAACCGGCACTAGATGCCCTCTACTGTAACACTTCCACTAGGCAATACATACGACTAAAGTCGAGAACGCGACACGTGTTTAACCTCAAAACGATGAATTATCAAGCGATATTAACCCTTACGACAGACAGCCTCCGAACGGTCTGTCTTGTGTCTGCAGTCGGCTCTCTCTAATTGACTTTGTTTCCTTAAAGATATTTTTCCTTTGGGATATTGACTCATTTTAATCTTATTACAAGTAACCTGAAAAGATAATTTAAACATACTCGAATATTCAGTAGACCCGTTTATCTTTAAAGCTCTAAACTCTAAATGAGTCTCAATATAAATGATTATTGTAATTAGATCCACTTAACAAAATTACGCTCAGTTTAATTTCGGTCGACTTAAATACTATTCATGAGATACATCACATAAATTTGCTCTTATTTAAATAAACTGTCAGCGTTAGGTTATATCTTAAATAAAGATTACGTAACAATCTCGCAAAAGTATATTTTGTAGATGATTAAAACCAAATTATATATAGGTTATATATAGGTTTTGACTGAGGCATGGTGTTAGTAAATAAACTGCGGTTGCCAACCCGCCTGCCAAGCGTGGCAACTAAGGCAAAATCCCTCCAATATGAGAGCAACAAACTTTTGTGGCTATCTTCTATAGGGGAGGCCTATGTTCAGCCTATGTTGACTTGTGATAGGCTGAAACGACAACGACGACGATGGTGTTAGTATGTTCATGTTGCCTGCAAAATAATATTTGCCATTGATTATTATAATTGTTGAGTTTGTTAACTGAAATCTTAATTATTAATGAAACAATAAAATAGTTTAATCAAGAAAGCACGGCGTAATTAAATCCACTATGAAAATATATTGAATTGTAAATTGTCTGCCGTTAGGTGCAGTAGATTTGTATCTCTTTCCTACCGAGGTGTCGTAAGAGGCAACTAAGGCATCATACGGACAGCCTTTATTTGTGCAGATTAATACCAAAATATACAATGCTGTCACTACAGTATAGTGATTGGTTTTGACTCGTACCAAAATGGCGGTGACGTAGTTCACCACCCGTCACGTCTCATTTCCCGTCGATATGTGGTCTCTGCCTCGCTATTATATGGGAATAGGCATGACTGTTCGTATGTATGAAAATTTTAGCAAATTTACATCTTTCTTAATTTGAACAAAAACTTTTTGAGTTTAAAACAATATATTAGTAGTTTGTTAACATGCAAGTTTGTTAATATTTTTCATTCTTGTTTTATTTTTCCAATAATATTAATATTATGGAGCCACTTTTAAAAGCTTGAGTTAAGCGTGTTAGTAGTAGAAACAGATTATAATTGGTGACAGAAATGAAAAAAAAAACTTTCTTGTAGATGCGTATACCAACTTAAAACGCTACACTCAGTAACCAGCGACTACAGAAAAATTAAAACAATTGATGTTTTTTTTTTCGATAGAAACGAAATCATTTTAATGTGACAAAAATGAATTTGAATACAGCAATAGAAACTAATTAAAATGTATTTCTAACATTTTTATTAGCCAAGTTTGATCATCATACGTTTCGTGTTAACAATTCACGAAACAACATTAGTGGTCGAAGTGAAATAAACATTTAGTATTTATGTACTTGTATATAACATATGCATTCAATAACCCTGAATATTGCTTTCAATATAAGATTCTTGTATATTTCTTACGCTGAAAGTATTCGGAACGGTTGTACATCAACATGACTGTGATCAATTACTACCGTTATCAGCGAAACAATTGATTACACATTCGTATTTGTTTTCATTCTGCCTTTTCTATTTCTTCTGATTTTATTTGATTTTTTTTTGCAAATCTTATCAACTGATTTATAAACTAAGACTAAGAAAGTTAGGTAAGGTTTGTTTGGTGAAACTTGATGAGTCTAACAAATCATTCACCTGATGGAAAGTGCAACCTCTGTCAATAATAAATGCAGTGTGACCCAGAACATTTCTGTATAACACCACAAGGCCTTCGTCGCCTTGAGATATCAGTTTTTAAGTCCCAAATGTCTTGTATGTTTGCTAACCCCTATTCGACACAGAACTGTCAAGTGAACAATTTGGCTCATCAGCCCAGCTTAACCAGGCCAGTCTCTTAATAATAATTCATAAAAAAATCCTTCATAAAGCGATAACTTTATTTTGTCATTTCTTACGCTTCTGGGTCTATGTATAAGAAACTAGCTGGCCCGGCGGACGCTGTCCTGCCCGTTCCGGAATGTGATACGATGACTTTGGTTTCTGAGTTACAGTTAAGTATGAAAATTTACAGCCACATGATCACAGTGCCAGATACCGGGTCGGATTCTGTAACTAACCCGACTGTTTTGTAATTGATTCGTTTGAATACCAAAGTCATAATAAACAACGTAAATATAAATGAGTTTGTACGTCTGTATTGAAAATTAATAATTTAATACCTAGATTTTTTTTATATATATATATATATATATAAAAACGTGACAAAAAGTGCAAGGAAAATTATTTATTGTTAGACGATAGACAACTGACAAAAATCACATTCAAGGCGGAAATATATTGTTGTATTGTTATAGCGAAAATGGGATGATCGTATTCTAACTTTCAGAAGCAGTAATAGACTTTGTATGCATCATAAAATTCTACCGATACAAGATGTTATTACTAATAATCAAAGTTATATTTACTTTCTTACTTCTTTTTCTAATGTTCTTTAATACTTATTGGAATATAATAAAAATATAATATTGACAAAGTGAGAAACAGCGTGATAAGATAAGAAAGGGATCTTAGATGGTTTGGACACGTAGAGATAATGAATGAAAGGAGATTGACGAAACAGATTTATGAGGCAAGTGTGAATGGGAAAGCCGGTAAGGGTCGACCTAGGCGTACGTATTACATTCAGATCGGTGAACTTTTGAGGAAAGGTCAACCGACGAGCGTGTGAAAACGCTAATGAAAGTAGAAGAAGCTAAAGATGTGTGTCAGGATGGTAGCAAGTGGAAAGATGTGGTCTCTGCCTACCCCTATGGGAAAGAGGCGTGACTGTATGTATGTATGTATATAATAAAAGGCTCGAATAAAGTTTGACGATATCTAATTTTAAGAAATAAACTCATCTCGCTGTAATTAAATTGTTCATTGTTTTCATAATCTATATGTACTGTGCAAATGAACTCTGTTTTAATTAAAGCGTTACTCCGTTCTCAGCATGGTTCACGGATCACAAAGTAGGTTAATATTCATGGTTATTACTTGACTGAGGGAACATTTTATTACCATATGAATTTAGTAATATATCAGATGCTGTACTACTTTATACAATGTAAGAGCTTTGATTAATTTGCATTTAAAACAGTTGAACGTCATCGTCAGCTTGTTTAAAGTCCACAGCTGGGCATAGGATTTCGGAAAAATGGTGGTAGGATTCCTGTTTTGAATCCGTCACAGTACGAGTAGGTATCGTCGAAGGGCCAGATATTCTGCCGTAAAACAGTAGTGTGCACATTAGCGTCATCATCAAGGCGGGCGGGTTGGCAACCACAGTCTGTTTATTCAGATGTTGCAAGAAGATGATGCTGCCTATCTCCTGGTTTTTATGTTGCCTCTGTCGACTTTTACGATACCCAATGTCGGTTACTCTAGTTCTACTGCGGATATCATCGTTACCGATTCTATCTAGCAGATAAACTAGCCTACAAACTGTAATAGGTTGAAATATATTTTTCAGATGATGGAGCCTATTGATCAAAATCAGTGTCAAATTGACTGAAATGTTATACAATAACAATCATATTGGCACTATAAATTCAACATACCCGAGCATAGTAGAGCCAGTCTGCAGCGGATATTGACTAACATTTACTTTACAATCTCCCTACGGGTAAGTTTTTATATTTATAGAAGAGTTATCACCGCAATTCACGAACATCCGAAATATCAGAGGAATTACAGGTGTATTGACGACCTTTGAGAAAGGAATGGGCTCTTTTCTTAAAGGCCCCTAAGTCGTATAGGTCTAAAAAAAAGCGCTGGTGGCAACGCATTTCACAAAGTGATAATTATTTCATAAATATAAGCTACGGCTTGGGTACCATCTCATACGGAAGCTACAGTGACGGACGGAAGATGACTCGTCATCATCGAAATAGGATTTTCAAAAAATATATATATTTGATTATTATGAAATCTAATACATGTATGTATATGTTAGTAGAACTCCGTATCCACTGCCAGTCATTGCAGATATTGAATAGATTAAAGTAAAGTGAAAATAAAAACAAATGTTTAATATTATTGTGATTAAAAGATGTACTGGGGGAGGCTATAAATAATGATGGGATCTTACTTTTATTCTAGGTCGTTAACATATTTTATTCTGTCGCTATCGTTTTGTATAAGATTGTATTTCAGTTTTACTACTTTAGAGATTCAGTTGCAATGTCCATTAAGATAATTTATGCATCTACTGCTTCATTATTTTATTTTTAAAATTACCACATCCATACGAGTATATGTATTTTTAATTGCACATTTTTTCAGGATTCTAATGCAGGAATCAGTCTAGGTTGTTAAAACTATAGGGGCAGTTGTTCTGCTATGAAGCAGAAACGTGCAAACATTACTGTTTTTCGGTCTGAAGGGTACTGAGAACTAGTGTTGTCACTGACATATGAGCCTTAGGAACTAATGTCTCCGAGGGCAGTTCTTTTTATTTTATTCTAACATCAAACAATTTTCGACATTTTTTTTAAATAACCGAAGTACTACTTCTCTAAAGAGGGCAGGGTTTAGGTGAATAAAACACGAAATTATTATTCCAACTGCAGACAGAAATATAGCGACCATTGAAAAAACAATCAACAAAAATATGCATTGTGTTAGAGAAATTTTGCGAATGCAAGATATGATTTAACGTTTTTGTGTTATTGCCCAAGCATGCAAAGATTTAAATTTTTCTCCAATTCTTTGAAATGAAAAATATGTTCTCTTTTCTGAACACGCCATAAAAAATATTTCTCGATATGAACTAGCTAAACAAATGATTTCTTATAAGTCGTTTTTTTTTTGTAATTTGTAAATCACTTAAGTTTTATTTTTGTTTTAATAGTATGTGCAATAACTCATGCAAATTCAAAGTTTTTAATCGACTTTTTCGGCGTTCCATCGTTACAAAAACACAACCATATTAATTACAGGTTGTTTTTTTTATTAATTTATTGAGCTTTATTGTTTTACTTTGCAATTGAAATATTACTATACTTTGCAGGAGTTATTCGAAGGCAAGTCTACAAAATAATAAACAATCGCAGTTTTGCTAGATTATCTATATTATACATATAATAAAAATGTAATCTGCATGCAAATCGAAGGTGAGTGATTTATTCGCCATTGATATTAATACCGTATCCTATCCAGTCCAGTAGCTTGAAGACATCTTCCAATGCAGCGGTGAAGAGTTTCGCGGATATGAAATCGTCTGTCTTACACCTTTCTGAAATTGGATCGGTTTCGCACTTTGATTCTGTAATCGGATAGCTATCGTAGCATAATTTTACAAACACTGCAGCACTGCAATATACCGACAGTAAATTCGGCACCGAATGAAAAAATTATATTATAATTTTTTACAAAGTATATAATTTATACAAAGTTCAATAGTTAAACAGATATCAAAAGATGGCGTTGTGCAAATTATGAAATTTTCTGAATTGCTTTTTCCGCCGTTCTTCTTCTTCTTCTTTTAATTCTGGCCTGTCCCAATAGAAATTTACCAATGTCAAGTCAGTCACAGGAGTGGTAGGTTAGGTAGCTAGCCGTGTGTGTCCGCCAGAGTAGAATAGCAGCTGCTGTATTCGTACAGAATGCTGTCACTATATGCAATGAGGAGATAAAAAAATATTGACACGAACAAAAATTACGGCGATGTGGTTCGCCACCCGTCATGTCTCGTTTTCTGCGAGAGCGAAATGCGGGCTACGTGAGTGGGTTCTGCCTAACCCTTACATGGGAAAAAGGTATGTATATACGTATGTAAGGTAAATAGGGTAACAAGCACCCCCTTCAGGTGAAAGTACCCATTAACACAACCCATTAATACTAGTAACTTTTACTATCGGATCAAAAACGAAATCACGAAAAATTCAGCAGTTTCATACAAAATTTATACGAGTATCTACTCGACCAATGGAGACGATGAATTATGTTTTTGCAATTTCAGTGTTTATTACATCGTCATTACATGTATAGGTTGCACGTGTAGGTTCCCGCTTTATGTACTACTAGCTGCTGACCGCGCCTTGTCCGCGTGGATTTAGGGTTTTAAAACAATACCGTGGGAAGTCTTTGATTTTCCGGAATAAAAAGCATCTTATGTCCGTTTCAAGGATGTAAGCTATTAGAGAATAGCTAGAATTTGGTCAAGATCGGATCAACGGTTAAACCGAGAAAAGGTAACAAATAGACAGAGGGTAGAGAATAATACTTTTTATTATTATTATGGATTTATCAAGCACCTATAACACAATTAAAGTACAAGCACATGATGATAACAATATATTCGCTGGTACTGGCATATAAATCATTACATCTACTCTTTCTCTAGTGATGAAGTATTGAACACAAGAGGGTTGAATGTCAATAACGTCAATCTAGTAGCTTCCGAACGCACGTATGTTACTAACACTTCAACCGATATCGACAAAATAAACACCGCTTCATCCGTTTCAATCCTAACGAATTCGCAATTTAAATATCCAATTTGTCGGATAATTTGTCTTGATTAATGTTTATACAGCCGCTTTAACTAACTTTTCCCTCTGCCTTAATGCATGATTATTGAAAGACAGAATAACATGTGTAAATGAAATAAAATAATAAAACTGTTCTAACTGCCAGTGATGGTACTCTATTTATCGGCCAGCTCTTTATCTTCATTATTTCAGCCCCGCATTTCATTTTCGATTGGCACAAAAACTGCTATCATATTTCGACCAGCTCTGAATCTGTACTAATTGTCGGATAACATCAGTTAAAATTTTATAAATAGGAACAGCGAAAATCAATGGAATCCAACTTTATTCTAAGAAAGCGTTTCAGTTGTAAATGTTTAGACCTTCTTTGTCTCTTGGATTCTAATAAACAAGCAACTTAAATTATGGTAGGCGCTGTCCAAAGCTTTAGATTTTTCACGTAATATCTAGCAGTGTTTACAGGTGATACTATGTACAACCCCAGGGCCAGTTATTCTACCGTGAAGCAGAAGTGTGCAAACATTACTGTGTTTCGAATTGAATGGCACTGAGAGCTAGTGTAATCACTGGGCATATGAGACTTAACTGATGTCTAAGGGTAACGGACGCAATATAATGTCACACAGAATAGTTCTGGGTGACACTACATTTGTCATGGGGAGACATTACACTTACCATCAGATGAACATTTTGCTTATGTCATCGTTTCATCTAATAAAAGAAAAAAACAGATACAGCTCCTGTAAGATGATATATCTTCGGGGTGTCCCACAGGAATCGCATTGGGGACGAATATTTGACGTGTTTAATGACTTATCTAATTTATTTTGAACCTTCAAGCTCTCTTATTTTTACCGACAACCAAAAATTGGTTTTTAGTAGTTTGTAGTTTTTTAAGAACACTGCCCGCCGTTCTTCAGTATCGTGCACAAGCAAACTAGGTAATATACACCATTTTCATATTTTGCATGCGGATTTTAGCAAATTAACTTACTTTCCTTCATTATAATTCCAAAATTTTTGAGTAGTGTGTACACTGTTGAGATATTTTTGTTTCTTCTGGATGCACCACAACCACGAGTCTTCGCACACTTCGCAAAGAAAAATCTACTTATACAGGTATTGCGATGTCCACTTCGCGTAAAAAAAACACATTGCTATCAGCGAACAAAGGGCAGTAATAAAATGTATTGTGACCACTTTGTTCGCAATATGTACATATATTACCTTGTTTAATCAGCGGAGAAAGCATCCGCATGAATAGTTTACCATTTCAAGTGACGGTTTAAGTAAAAAGCGGTAGTACCGGAAATAAAGAACAATTTAATTAGTATAATCATTATTGTTTAAGCTGCAAAGAAAAAAATAACTGAAATGTAAAACACCTACCACGAGAAAGCTATTAAATAGTTACATTATGTTACATAATGTTACTAATAGTAACATTGAAAAGTCATTTTTCAATGGTACTATTAAAAATACAAATACAAGAAAAAAACTTACAATTTAAGTATTTATCTTTATTAAATCACATTTTATAACTTATAGCTAAATGCTGTTTTCTAGTACACACCCCTTGTTTTTACAATAAAAAATAAATCTACTCTACTACTACTAATTACTAGTTATCTACTACTGAGTGTGTACATAACACATATTATCAAGAATTATAAAATATTTGCTAATCATCAGTTATTATTAACTTGCGCGTAAATTAGTGTAATGGTAGATGATTTTGGAGAGGCGACTGCGATTTCATGGGAGGTGACCTTTACTCTGAACGAGGATAGTAATTGGGGACAATTAATTTTACTTGTGAGCACCTTACTAATGTTATGTGCAAAATATGATCAAAAGCGTGAAAACTTCTATTTTATCTTCAGCAAACTTCCATCTTCGTAAGTGGCAATCCAGCAGTCCTCAAGTTTTGGCACTAATTTCAAATATTTCTGAGACTAAAAATCGTCAAAATTTTTCAGAAAATAACAATGTGCCCTCTAAAACTTTAGGTCTGCATTGGTTGTGAGTCAAATTCTCTGTCGTTTTCTTGACATTGACAGTACTAAACTAGTTACAAAACGCCATATACTATCGGTCATTAGCCAAATATTTGACCCCTTAGGTCTTGTTGGCCCCTGTGTAGTACAAGCCAAAATAATTTTGCACTTTTGGAAAAGATTTCAATTAGAATATATTTCTCTGCTGCAGCACAAAACAAAATGGTCTGCTTCTACGGGACAGCTGTCTGAAGGAACGCTCGTACTCGTCAAAGAGACGGGGCAACCGCCCTTACTGTGGCCATTAGGGCGAATTTTAAGAGTATTTCCTGGAGCCGACGGAACAGCAAGAGTGGTAGAGCTGAAGACAAAAAAGGCGACCCTACTACGAAGCTACAAAAACATCTGCCAACTTCCACTTAATTAACATTTCAACCCGGGGAGGATGTTCGGTCTTCGATGCGCTGACCCGTCAGCGACACAAAGGAGGCTGCGACGCGTGCGGGTCGAGGGGCGCCAGGACGACGAGCCGCAAACTGCTGACCGGCCGGACGACTACTTCTCACCGAGCACCGGCGACTACGCGCGATTCTAGTAATCCTCTTATCATACAAACGTTGTATACTTGAGTTCAATATAATTAAGTTACAGTCTACTTTATCTTTCATTCTATAAGCTATCGAATAAAATATCCCGTCATTTCTATGGCGTTATCAATATTTACGTATAGATAATAGAATCAGGCGTTACTTTGCGGAAATCCATTATAATGAAGGAAAGTAAGTTAATTTGCTAAAATCCGCATGCAAAATATAAAAATGGTGTATATTACCTAGTTTGCTTGTGCACGATACTGAAGGACGGCGGGCGGTGTTCTTCAAAAAACTACAAACTACTAAAAACCAATTTTTGGTTGTCGGTAAAAATAAGAGAGCTTGAAGGTTCAAAATAAATTAGATAAGTCATTAAACACGTCAAATATGATTCGTCCCCAATGCGATTCCTGTGGGACACCCCGAAGATATATCATCTTACGGGAGCTGTATCTGTTTTTTTTTTATTAGATGAAACGATGAAATAAGCAAAATGTTCATCTGATGGTAAGTGTAATGTCTCCCCATGACAAATGTAGTGTCACCCAGAACTATTCTGTGTGACATTATATTGCGTCCGTTACCCTTAGACATCAGTTAAGTCTCATATGCCCAGTGAATACACTAGCTCTCAGTGCCATTCAATTCGAAACACAGTAATGTTCGCACACTTCTGCTTCACGGTAGAATAACTGCCCCTGGGGTTGTACATACTATTACCTGTAAACACTGCTAGATATATTACGTGAAAAATCTAAAGCTTTGGACAGCGCCTACAACAGTTACAAACAGTTATTTTTTTCTTTGCAGCTTAAACAATAATGATTATACTAATTAAATTGTTCTTTATTTCCGGTACTTACCGCTTTTTACTTAAACCGTCACTTGAAATGGTAAACTATTCATGCGGATGCTTTCTCCGCTGATTAAACAAGGTAATATATGTACATATTGCGAACAAAGTGGTCACAATAAATTTTATTACTGCCCTTTGTTCGCTGATAGCAATGTGTTTTTTTTACGCGAAGTGGACATCGCAATACCTGTATAAGTAGATTTTTCTTTGCGAAGTGTGCGAAGACTCGTGGTTGTGGTGCATCCAGAAGAAACAAAAATATCTCAACAGTGTACACACTACTCAAAAATTTCGAAACCATAGTGATATAATCATTCTTTTGTTGTAATTATTAAAAGGATGTTTCATAAATAATTGAGATTTTCCATATTTACTATGTTTATTACATAATCGTAAAAAAAGAAAAGCTTTATATTCAAAGTGTACATACATACAGTCACGCTCTTTTCCCATATAAGGGGTAGGCCACTCACGTAGCCTACTTTTCTCCCTCGCGGGAATCGAGATTTGACGGGTGGCGAGCCACATCGCCGTCATTTTGGTATGAGTCGTAAAAATTCTTACTCCTAATTCCGTTCCCACGAGCAGTACAGTCACAGTATTGCATTTTATGCAGCAAAGCATAGTCCATTACATTTTATTGGTTTTTGTAAAAGATGTAGTGACAAAGATATACAAAGGGATGCTTAGATGGTTTGGACACGTAAAGAGGAAGGATGAAAGAAGATTAACGAAACAGATTTAAGGCGAGTGTGAATGTGCAAGCGGGTAAAGGTCGACGTAGGTGCACTTATCACGGTCAGATAGGAGTCTTTTTAAGGAAAGGCCACGTCTAAAGCACCTGCAACCGACGAGTTTGTATGAAATCACTAACGAAAGTACGAGAAGAGAAATATGTGTGCCAGGGTCGAACCAAGTGGAAAGATGTGGTGTTTGCCTACTCCAATGGGAAAAAGGCATAACGCCTCATCGTGTCGCCTCATCTATGTATATTTGTGCCTATATTTCATTGTGACGAGCGCAAAACCCGTAGGCCATATGGTAGCGGCTTAAGAGAATCTACCACCCCATCTCGTCCCGTGGGTGTCGTAAAAGTCGACAGAGGGAAAATTAAAAGCAGAAGATGAGCAGCAGCATCTTCCTGGAACATCATAATAAATAAACTTCGGTTGCCAACCCGCCTGCCAAGCGTGGCAACTATAGCAAAATCCCCCCAAAATGAGAGCTACAAACTTTTGTTGCACTCTATGGGGGAGGTCTATGTTCAGCAGTAGACTAATGGTAGGCTGTAATGGTAGTGGTGGTGGTGGAGCGCAAAAAAAAACTTGATGAAGCCATTTTAGGTGCCAATGCATTTTGGACAAACGATTTGGACGTCTGTTCTGGAGTCCAATACTTTTCCAAGAAATTTATTAGTACTCTGAATGAATAGTAATCAGACAGCGCACGGTGCGAGCTACATTCTGGATGTGGTAGAAGTTCAATACCACTAAGTTCTTAAATCTTGTCATGTTATTTTCGCTTACTGCGGTGCATCGTAGACCATGTTTAATGAAAGTCAGTGACGGAGCTTTAAGATTAACCTTATGGTAAGTATCACTCCTGTCCGTAATAGTACTGGTGTAACCCAAAATTTTGGACTGGTAGGTCTGTACAGCACTGCACTGTGTTTGTCACCATTAAAAATCGGTTCTTAAGTTTTAAATGCCCTGTAACTTTTTCAGTGTCCTTCAAACTGAAGCACAGTACAAAACTTATTGACGGCATTTTATCTGGCACTACTGTGTTTTCTACGCACGCGGCTGCATAGCAAGTCTTAATATTTGTTTGAAAATGATTATATAAAACTAATAATAAAATTTCCTCTGGTGTATTAAAATGTGTTACAATTTCATATCCTTTATTCAGATTCAACATTATTAAAATAAATAAATTAGTACATTGGAAATATATGATAATAATAAACTGTCATTAATTATTGCAATAAGTGTTTGTTCGAAAGAAAATTATAATGAAGCAGAAACAATTATGCTAATAAAGGTTTCATTTTATCGGCGACCCAAATGTTGGTGACAGTTTTGTGCAAATTTTCACCTCGACAAAAGATATTACTTACAATTAATGTCAATTAAATTCGATACGATGAAATACAATATTAAAGCTATGGAAAACCGAACTCTGCGCTTTTAAAGTTATAACTGGAAATCAATAGCTATTTTCATAATTTCGTAAAATTGGTATTACACTTAGCTGGATCGCTCAGCTACATTGTAATAGAATAGAATAGAATAGAATATTTTTTATTCAATATAGATCATTTTCATAATACTCATTGAACGTCATTTTTTTAAACTACACTGGTTCGCAAAGAAATGCCTCTGTCCAGGGAAGAACCAGTAAGAAACTCAGCGTGATTTTTTTCAGTCCTTCTAAATATACAATTACAGCAGTTTTATAAAGATGTAGAAATAGCTTGGCAGCGATCACCTCATTCCCAGGGGTTATCATCATCAATGTATTCCATAATATATAACCCTTCTTAAAAAGTTTATGTTTAATAAATAGTTTGAACTTTTTGATTGAAAGACTTTGTGCACTTTCTGGAATTTTGATGTAAAACCGTATACATTGTCCCATGAAAGAGTTACTGATTCTGTGAAGTCGGGTAACTGGCATAATTAATTTGTGCTTGTTCCTGGTTTTCACGTTATGAACATCACTTTTATTATTAAAGTGATTAGACTGCAGAGCTAAGTTTACTTGCTAGTTTAGATATATGGAGGCCCCATTGAGGTTTCGCGTCTAGACGCGAAGAATGGAATAACTCTAGAGTTATTCCAAGAAAGACAGTTGTATCCACAAAGCTCAAATCTTCCCCATTTACGAGTACATTTACATCCATGCGTTTAACATTTAGTGTTGTAAATTTTATACATTTAGTTTTATTGCCATTTAAAAGACAATTTTAACGTTAAACCAATGTACTACATTTGAAATAGCATTATTCACCTCGTCATATAATAAAAACGTTTTATTTTGAAAATCAATTATGTGTCATCAGCGAATAATACTATATCATGGTTATCCCCTACTATGTAAGGTAAGTCCTTAATGTTAATTAAGAATAGAAATGGGCCGAGAATCGAACCCTGCGGGACACTTATAGATTGCTGACCCGGAAGAAGATATAATATTAAAAACTACTTTCTGTGTTCTATTGCTCAAATATAAAGTTAGAAGGTTAAGTGCAGAATTTATTATACCATAATGATGTAGTTTCCTGATGAGTGTTTCATGATGAACGCAATCGAAGGCCTTAGAAAGATCACAGAAAACACCCAAGGCATCCTGTGAATTCTCCCAGGCATTGAATATATACTTAATTAGTTCAACACCGGCATCGGTTATAGAACGACCCCTTGTAAAACCAAATTGGTTTTTGTGAAACATCATCATTATCATCACATTTCAGCCTATTACAGTCCACTGTTGAAAAAAAAACTTTTGTGAAACAATTTATGTTAATTAAAATGTTTTAACATTTGATTAAGAATAATTTTTACTTAATGTTGGTAGTACAGAAATAGGTCTAAAGTAAGAGGGGTCCGATGTACTACCAGATTTAAATAAAGGTATGATTTTACTATGTTTCATAAAATCGGGAAATACACCTAGTTCAATCCTAGAATCAAATATTATAGCTAATTGAGGTGCAATTATATCTATAATAGACGTACTGACTAAACAGACATAGTCCATAGATCTGCGGTTCTCTTACAATCAATGGTCTTAAAATTATATAAAATATCGTTTGAATCTACCAGAAATTCGAAATCTTTTGTACAAGAAGTTACATTTTGTTTTAGTAATGTCTCAACGGCAGTAGGAGAAGAATTAAATGATTTGGTTGTCAAAATAAGAATTTCATTAAAAACTTTTCTAAAGCTGTTGCAACATCATGATCGGATCAAAAGCTTGTTGTTAATATTTAATTTGTAATTAGAGTTGTGTTCCTTGACTTTCCCCGTTTCACTGTTATAATTAATAATACTCCAAGTAATTTTTATTTTATCCGACGCTTATAATAACAAATAGTTATTTTGTAAAACACACCTGGTAGGGCAAACCTGAATAACCGACTCACCTCAATCAGAGGGTTATATTTAAGTGAATGTATTTACCAGTAATGTTCTTGTGACTGTGTATTGGGGAAAATAAGAAGCATGCTAACTTGGGTTTGGTGCTGGATCTGGCGTGGTGGCGGCGCGGCTGGCTGAACCTCTTCCCTTCAACTTTATTACACAAAAACACACAACTAATAAAGTTAATTTACGCGCGTAATAAATAGCCTTCTTTTTCGTATTTTATAAATATCCAACAATATATTAATATTTCAATATCTTATAATATTGATCCAGAAAAGGTTGGGAATTCAGAAGTACAAAGAAAAATATATTCGCTGTTCTTAATAGACGTTTAAATAACTTCAGTATACTGTTTTATGCCCTCGATTGCCTCTTATTATACTCACGGGACGATATTGTCATGATTTTCTATGTATATGCGTGGACTTTGGACATCATCAAAAATTAATTTGGTCGCCGTTATAATCACATAGGGCCAATTCTTGGAACATTGGGGATATATTTATTACATCTTTTTGGATTTATTACTCTAGGGATTATTTAGTTCCACTGCTACACACATTTTGGCACTAAAACATAGGAGACAAAGTGCAATTATTTCGAATTGGATTTCGTTTATCGATAAATAATTCATTGGCTATTAATAAACATTTTCAATGTCTAAATTTCTATGGCATCTTGGGTTGGCAAGCAAAATAGTCCGGGTAATGTAATCCGTTTCTGAATAATACATGATTTACTGGTTTTATTGCGTTTATTTAATTTTATTTCGATGTATGCAAAATTAAAAACCGGGAAAATAAAAATTATGTACCGTGGCAAAATCTGTAAATCCACAATAGTTCAATGTGGAGTATTCGTGTTTTAAATATACAATTATAATTTTGTTAAGGTTTCTGGCCACCATGTCACCATAAAAGGTGACTTTAATTGCGCTATACCACGAATTACTTAAGATACTCATAATACAGTTATCCTTTCACACTGAATTACATAACCTATGGGTACAGTATCTATAAGAAATATTCGCGCTATTAAAGTATCATCGAAGACTTACTATACTTGGAGGAGACGTCCTACCCAGATGAAACCACCCGAATTTCCGGATAACTACTGTTTTCCTTGGAATCGCTGCCAAATTTGTGACCCCAACGTGATACGAACAACGCAGCCTTCTTCCGAACACAGCTACATCATCCGCAAACATCGATTTCAAGCTTTTTAAAAATAAATACTAAGTATGTTTAGATCTCTGGAGAATTCGAAATTTTTATACGTTTTACCTATGTAAGATCCATCTAGGTAGATACCACTGCAGGGCCAGTTATTCTGCTGTGAAGTAGTAGTGTACAAACATAACTGCGTTTCGTTCTGAAGAGCATACCTACATACAGTCACGCCTCTTTCCCATTGAGGTAGGCAGAGACCACATATTTTCACTTGCTACTATCCTGACACACATCTTTCGCTTCTTCTAGTTTCATTACCGTTTTCATAGACGTTCGTCGGTAGTGGGTACTTTTAACGTGACCTTTCCTCAAAAGTTCTCCGATCTGATCGTGATACGTACGCCTAGGTCGATCCTTACCGGCTTTCCCATTCACACTCACCTCATAAATCTATTTCGTCAATCTTCTTGTATTCCTCCTCTCCACGTGTCCAAACCATCTAAGCATCCCTTTCTTACCTTTCCTTTTCAGCTTACTCTTTACCTTTTCACTAAATCTTCAACCACACCGCAACTTTCCCTTATTACGCTGTTTCTCACTTTGTCGATGAAATTCACTCCAGCTATACTTTCAAAACTTCTCATTTCCACAGCATTAATCTTACTTTATGCTTCTTCTGCCAGACCCAGCATTCACTGCCATACATAAGTGTAGGGACCAAGACCCCTCTACGTACAGCCAGTAGTGTCTTTTTAGATACGTTCTGGCTGCTCATAAAGTTATGCAGAGCCCCGTTCATTTGATTTACTGCCAATACTCTTTGATTTACTACTCTCAATATCACAGTCATACTTTCCGTCTCTTGAAAACTTAGAACACAGGTACACAAACTATTTAACTTGTTCCACTCTTTCTCCTTCAATAAGAACTCTGCATTCCGTCATACTTTCTTCTCTTTCAAAAACCATTACTTCCGTATTACTTACATTAATATTCATCCTTTTGCTTTTTAGGACACCATGCATAATATGCACCATCGCCTGCAACTCCTCCTCCGATGATGCTAATATAATCTGATCATCGGCGTATAGGAGGCATTTGACAGTCAGATCATTAATTCCAATACACTCATAAATAAACATAATACTCATAAATAAATATAATCCTCATAACTAAATATATAAATAATAATAATAAATAATAATAATAAATCCATACGCATTCTCTTTAAAATCTTTAAAGCAATTGTCTATGAATAGATTAAACAGCCACGGCGACGCTACACATCCCTGTCTAACACCTTTTTCGATGTTAAACTAGTCTGTGTAAGCCCCGTTTACCCTGACACAAGCACTGGAATCTTTATAAAGTAATTTCAGCGCCCGTATCAAGCTGCCGTGCATACAAAGACAAAGTCGACTACAATTCATTCCTCACTATCCCATCATATACCTTTTTCAAGTCTACGAATGCGCAATAGACCTTTTGACTTTGAGCCAAGATTTTTTTGGCTATGCTTCATAAGGAAAATACCTTATCCATGCATCCTATTCCTCTCCTGAATCCCGCTTGTACATCCCATATCTTCTCATCAGTTTCATTCATGACTCTCTTAATCAAAACCTTTGCATACAGTTTGCCAACGATACCGAGCATGCTAATGCCTCGGTCCTTTTAACAGACTTGCTGTGACCCTTTTTATTTGTAAAGGGGTACGATGACGGCCATACACCAGTCTAGTGGTACGTTGCCGCTCCTCCAGCAAAGGTTGAAAAGGCGGTACAGTGGACTACCTACCACGCCCTGTCCAGCTTTCATTATCTCGACCGTAATTCTATAATACCCTGCAGCTTTTCCCAATTTCACACCATTCATCACTTCCACAATCTCTTGCATACTAATATCTCTTTCATCGCAACCTTGTGCTCGTGCTTGTGTATCCTCTTTCTAAAATAAGCTTTCGAAATATTCCTTTCATCTCTTTATAATGCATTCCTCTCCTCTCACAATACTTCCATCCTGGTTTCTGATTTGTCCAGTTGCGAAGTCGTATTTTTACCTGTGGCTGTTCTTATGGACTTCCAGAAAAACTTGATGTTGTTCCGAAAGTCGTCAGATAACCTTCTTTCAAATTCATCTCTATCATTCTCTTTTTTTCTTCCCACAACCTTTTTTGCCACATCTTTTAACCTGTTATACTCATCCTTTGCCCTGCTTACATCCTCATTCGTTGCTTTATGCATTCTTTGATTGGCTCATGTAGTTAACCAGTCCAGCCAAGCTTCCTTCTTCTCGGATACCGCCTTTTGAACCTCTAAACACACAGTGTTTACCTTACACCCTTTTCTTCTTTTACTTACACACTTCAATAGCAACCTCCACGATTCCTTGCTTAAACGGCTTTCATACTTTTTCAACCTCACATTCAACCTCTACCTCATCTAAAGTATCAAACTGCTTGTTCAGTTTACTTACAAATTCTTCTCTCACCCTTTTCTCTTGCAAATTCTCAACTTTTATGCGCTCTAGTACACTAACAGGCTCATGCATACGATGCCGTCCATCGCTTAAAGAGACCTCTTAATTGGCTTAACACCAGAAAGTGGTATGTGTGAATGCCGACACCTTTCAATTGACAATTTCTTTCTCAGTTTTTCATCCACAATCACAAAATAAAGCATACTTCTCTGGTTCCCGTCTTCTCTAGAATACAAGTGGATCTTTTTTATAGTCAAACATTGTGTTTGTTTACACAAGATTCCACTCCAAACATACTTTAAGCAGACTTTCCCCATTTTCATTCATTCTATCATCGCCGAAGCACGCCGAGCCGAGCATATCATCACTCCCACCAACTCATTAAAATCGCCTAGCATTATGATCCTTTCATTTTGATTGCATTTGTTCAAAAGATATGTCATGCTATCCCAAAACTACTGTCTCTCAAATAGGGCTTTCGAGGAGCGGTTCCAACTCGCATCTTGTGGAGCATAAACTGCCAACTGATGATGCGAGTGCGAGATGAAGCTAACCTTCAACCTCACTCATATATAGGAATCTTGGGCTCACACACTCAATGTCAGTCACACATTCATTCATTCTAGCAGTAAGCAGTACACCAACTCCCTGACAACCTCTACTGGTTTCCGGAACTCCCGACAAATAGGCTGTGTAGGGTCCATTAGTATTGGTGTCGCATCCTTTCTGCTTGGTCTCATTCACGCAAATAACATCAATCTGTCTTTCGCTCATCATCTCGCATACTTCTTCAAGTTATCATTTCATATCATTCATATATTATTATCATTCATACCTCCTCTAACATTCATAGTAGCAAAGTGGATATCCGTAGCCCACTTTTCGCTCCCACGGGAATCGAGACGGGTAGCGAACGACATCGCCGTCATAAGGCGTAGGATACTAATATCTCGGAAAGAACAGGGTGAGACAGCAGTAGCTCGGGAGGACGGCGTCGCTTACCCGGGTACCACCATATTAGACAAAGCAATAAGGTCACTTATAGCTAATACTACCTAAGCTCCTGGATTCACAAGGCCAGTGGATCAGAAAGTACCGAGTCGTCGACTTCGAACCACTCTTCGTTGAATGCCGTCAAATGAAAAGACCTGTCACTGAAGTGATAATCTAATTTTTGTTAGATAATTTGGACAATTCGGAAAATAAACAAAAAGTTAACATATTCTATGCAGATGACAATTTCTGGTTATTTAATCGGAAAATCTTTCCGTATCCATCAGGAAAGATATTACATTTTTTATAGATGAATAATATTAGTCAGTTTAATTATATTTACTACTTTCTCAAAATCTTGATATTATTTCGTTTAAAAAATATTTATATCATAAGGGAAACCATTTTAAGTAAGTCATATCTGCAGGCCTCTCCATCACTGTCAGGTTTTACACATCAATCATTTGAATGAAATCAAACTTTTGATTATGTATTTTCTATATGAACAGTTTCTAAAATTAGATTAAGCGTATATCCAAACCTAGTGTTGGGGCTTTTTAGGTTGTTTCCTTACTTATTTGAGATTATATCAAACCAAATGTGTC
This sequence comes from Luehdorfia chinensis, assembly GCA_019845155.1. Classification (NCBI taxonomy): domain Eukaryota; kingdom Metazoa; phylum Arthropoda; class Insecta; order Lepidoptera; family Papilionidae; genus Luehdorfia; species Luehdorfia chinensis. The sequence goes on along the minus strand of JAHVAK010000234.1, from coordinate 4,433,655 downwards.
AACACTTTTTTACGAACCTAATTAATTCTTATAATCATTGTAGTGGTGATCATAATGTTCATTTAACCATAGTAATTCATTATATGTCCACTACCGTTTACGTCTGCATTCAACATTCTAATGAAAAGTCAGATAATAAATCTATGTGGTATGGGATCCTACTACATGACGAAAGAATGACATAACGTTTGCCACTTGAGACGCATTCGAGACCTTTGGTTATCAATTCTTGTAATTTATTCATTGACCTATTTCCTTTATTTATAATTACGAGCTTGCACCATTAGCGTCATATTATTACCAGCAATATTAAATCAAAACCGTGTTCGGCGGTGAAAGAAAATATTACAAGGAATTACGCAATAAAATCGAGCAGCGTAGCGGACTTTCCTCGCCTTAGTTCTCATTTGAAAAACTAGGGGATACTTCTGCCCAGCAGTGGGATAGCCTGACATTTATGATCTTTACAGACGCAATTGGTTATTACGATCAATAAATAAATAGATGCACGATATCTGGTAGCTCAAGACCTAACAGATATCGTGCATCTATTTACCAAGGTGGGTTTCAATGTTTGAGAGTTGGATATAAATATTCTTAAGTTATTTTTTTTCATGCCTGGTGTTAAGTAAAAACTGGATCCTATTCCATCTATCACAATATTTAACGCACAAAGTTCATCAAATTGTTTTATCGACCTACATTTTTTTATAGCGCATTAACGCAATTTCCTGAAGAACCTAATGATTATATAAAGTAATATGAACAATTTTAAAATACTATTTAGCCACTTAATAATTTTTCATTAATTGTTTTTTTAATGTAGAGTTCAATCTTATCAACGCATCTATGAAATATCAAATCTCCTAAGCAAAATTTTACGACTTTAAGAAATTACGCTGATAAATCAGCGCGATTGGTGCATTAAGAAAAGGACTAAGACAAGACAATGATGAAGTATTTAGCAAAGCACACGAGGAGGATGCCCCACCTACTATCTAGAACAGGGGTGCTCAAACTTGAACTGCTGGCGATCTACCTCAATATCGCTTGACTACGATAAATAGACTCTGAGAGGCTGCAAGTATGTGTGATGCAGGATTGTCGTCTAGGTAGGGTGCATCGTGGCATAGATATTACTTATATGTATATATTATGTATAATACATTATGTTTATGTTTTCAGTTCCATGTGTAGATTGTAGATTGTAAGGGGCCGGTTTCCACAATTGAACGGTTATCCGGGAATTTTGGTTGCACACTGTGCCAGTGTACATTTTCATTGTTTTGTTTTCGACGTCAACAAAATTAAAAAAAAAACATTATTCTGTTCAAACATTTACTGTCATCGGATAATAAATGACTTTAGTAATTTAGAAAGCCAGCGAATATACATTTTTAAGGGATTTTTCATATTTTCTACAAGCTCATCACGATAACATAATCGCAATCGGCGCAAATGGTTTGATTTTGTCAAATCACTTGAAACACATTTGTTCGAATCGTTCTGTTCGTAACACCTTTCTTCCCCTACACATCAATGTTACGGTACAAGTCAAAAGAAGTGAGTATAAAGTAAATATAAATAGTAATTATTACTGATTTCTAAATAAATAGTGCACAGAAGTTGGTCGCACAAAATTGCAATTATTTTTATGATCCCTTAATTGTGAAACACGAAATTATAAAAATTAAAAACTGTACTCGTACTATTTTTTATGTTTTGGGATGAGAATTTTATAGATTGGGAATATAGTACTTAAGAACTGATGTCAGAGGGTGACGAGCCCAATGTGGTGTAACACAGGAATGTTCTAGGTGTTCTGTTCTGAGCCTTTGTTATTAAGCAGATGGTGCGTTTACGACCTGGTGAACGATTTGCTAGTCTGGTCACATTCATCAATAAGAACATGAACATTTATTAAACCGAGTATGTCATCATGTAAATCAAGTATGTTTGCATATATTATGTAAACATAATATATGCAAACATACTTGATTAATATAGACACATAAACTATGTATTACATTTTCATGTAATATTTTATTCCATCCCATTTGTGCCATACACAATTCTCTAAGTCCTTCACCATTTATTTTATCGCTTATATTATCGTTTTATCTTGATCGAGTTGTCTAACGAACGAGCTTAAAATATTTTTTTTATAAGAGAGGGGGCAAACGAGTAAGTGGCTCATCTGATGGTAAGTTATCACCGCCACCCATGAACATTTGCAATACTGGAGGAATCGCGGATGCATTGGCCTTGAGATGATGATGATTCGTGTTGTCAAATTAGCTCAAATATCAGCGACTTGAATAGAGGCCGAGAATCGAAATCGACGTACTTCAGTTAGTGGTATATTTTGCAGCAGCGGCTTTAAGTCTTCTGTCAATCTAGTTCTTGCCAGATCCGTAATTTTCGCGTCTTTTATAATTTTTGAAAGAGCCGAGAGTGAGTCAGCTGTGTTGCTCCAGTGCAGATTGGCTGACTTCGCATAACTTAAAACTTGGGTTTTCATTGATGTTAGTTCCTTATTACATTCGCCTTCTTCACCAAGCGAATGACACATTTGGTCTCAAAAATATTGCAGCATTTTTTTAGAGGTTTGAATTCGGTTGCATGAACTATGCAGGAGTCCGTCTAGGTAGGTACCACTCCAGGGCCAGTTATTCTACCGTGAAGCAGTAGTGTGCAAACATTACTGTGTTTGTGAGCTAGCGTAATCACTAGGCATATGAGACTTAAGAACCTGTGTCTCAGGGTGATCCAGTCACAGTGTAGTGTCACACAGAAATGGTCTGGGTGGCACAGCATTTGTTATGGGCAGACGTTGTTCTTACCATCAGGTGAACGTTTTGCTCGTTTCAACACTTTATCCAATTAAAAAAAAATGACTTTCCTGTTCAAAGCCAACCTTTTTTATAGAAGAAAATGACGAGGCTGGCATAACGTTCACCTAATGTTAAGTGCAACTTCTGTCCATAACAAATGCTGTGTCACCAAGAACATTTCTGTGTGGCACCACACTGCGCTTCATCACCGTGCGACCATATATAGTTAGTTAGTTAGTTAGTTAGTTAGTTAGTTCCATATGCATAGTAATTACACTAACTATCAGTGCCCTTCAAACCGAAACACAGTCATGTTCGTGTTGTACGTTACTGCCATAAGAGACTGCGGTGGTACCTCGTATTCCTGCTTAGGAATCCCACCACTAGTAAAAAGTGTCTCAACAAAAAGATCGATAAAAACCAGCGTAAAAGAACATATAGCTGATGTGAAGCGTCGTCGCTCTAGGAAGTCTACAGTCTGTGACCATGTTCTGGATCACTCCAACCATTACATCAGATTTGATTAAACACAAATCCTTGCAAAAGAACACCGATTCCTACCAAGGACGATTCGCGAGGCTATTGAAATTAAAAAAAAAACATCGTAATTTCAATAGAGAAGATGGTTGGGTATTACCACCGGCTTAGGATTCTATAATTAATAAAATTAAATCAAAAACCAAGCATACTACTGCAAGACTTCAAGACACAGTTAGCTCTTTCTGCGTAGATCGGAGCAAAAATAATAATTAAAAGCTGGAGATACTCCAGGTTAACTATGACATCAACACATCTGTCACCTCAGTCCTCCCGTGACCATGGGTGCTATAAAGCGCTCGAAACGTCGGATTCATCAATAGTTCCAATTTAAAATAAATAAAATCCGTTAAAATAAGTTTTATTTAAAAAATCAACGTCCTTTAAATTCAAATAAAAGATATGAATAATTCTTTATTTTCAAGAATAAATCCCTTATTATATCTAGTTTTGTAATAAACCTTTTCAGCGTAATTCGTTTCACTTCGAAATCGGATTCTATCTATCTCCTCCAGGGGATGCGTTTGTTTGCTTATCTTCCCTCTATTAACTCACTTAATAGGACCTTCGTTCTTTTTCTCTAGAGGTTCTTTGATATTTAACTCAGGGATATTACAATAAAATAAGATTAAGAACGTAATAAAATAAGATTATTATTTAGGGATTGTTAGACTTTTTAACAGCCTAAATATATGAGGAATTTGCATTCAGTATATTTACAGTAAAATTTATATAATAGTTTTAGTTATTATAGTTGAAGAATTTATTAAATATTATTAATTTTAAAAATGTATTTACAAAAATTATCATATAGTGCTATTTCTCGTGGTATAGTGCTAAGAACGCTGGCAGAACTTCATCGCTGTATAGTTATGTTTAATCTTTGACAAGCTTAGAGTAAACAATCAAAAAAAACAAAGTCAATACAGCTGACTATGATGCCCAATGCACTGACAGGGGTGCCCCTAAGATAAGAGGTTGTGCAGACACATGGAGTATCCCACACAGAAGCTTCGCACCTTTCTAATGTCATGCTATCTGGTCTCTCAACTCTAAGTATCGAGCAATGCTCTATGAGGGAACATTTATGGAAAAATGAGCCCTACTGATGATATCTGCGATAGTTTTAATTTATTATTTACACCTACCTGACCCGCCAGATGTTGTCCTGTCTCAACTATGATTATTGGATTCGAATTGGAATATATATAAAAATAATATCTCAACTTACCAGAACGCCATATTAAACTTTTAATATTAGGCGTGATTGATCTAAACTAACCGTGATGAACGAACACTTCTCAAAAAACTCACTGTATAAATTTTCCGATTGAATCGACTACGGAATGTGCTCCCACAAATGATAAATTAATTATTTTATCATATGTAATTGCGACCGATGCGATCTCTTTTCAACAATTTTTGCAGAGCGCAATTTGTCAATCGCGTCAACTGTTAAACGAATGACATACATACATACATAAGATCACGACTGTATCCCATAAGGGGTAGTCAGAGACTGGGCACTCACTGCAAAAACAGATGACTGCCACAATCCACGTTTCACCAAAACAATATAATGCATTTGGTGTGATAGGTGGTGAGCCCATCGCCACCATGCGCTGTTGGGTGCACAGTGCAGTTTAATTCGTTACTCGCCCTTTACGAGATCCATTGGACAGGTATGTCAAAACCGCTATGGTTACATTACAAAAGTTAATATGGTTGCTAAGGTTTCTTAAGTTTTCTAATTTTCCGCGAACTTTATTTTTTTCTTTCATAAGAACCTTCTCCTGATAATAGCAAAAAAAATAGCGAAATCGGCCCAGCCGATGCCGTGACCAAGGGATTTAGGGATTCATTTTTATACATATAGCTAGATTACCGAAAACATCACAAACATAAATATATCCAGTAATTAATAAACCTCTGCGAGGTTAACAATATTTAAGAATAAGAAGGGTTTAATCAATTCCACTTAGCAGATGAACTCGTAAAATATCTTATAATATAAATAAAAATGTTCCACATTCTCTAACATTTACTAACACAGCAGCATTTTAATCTAAAATGTTGGTCGTTTTTCAATTCTCACCTCCTTGGGGAAGAGCCAGGAAATGAATTCCTGGGAATAAGTCGTCGACAAATACCCTAATCGATTACGAGTTTATTGGAAAATGGAAGCAGTTCTTCTTTACTTACTTATTCATTCTTAAATCAGTAATTTAGTAATAAGTTTCAATTGTGCTTATATCTTCAATGCGTTCCAAACATTCAATACAAAAAAATATCGTTAAATGTATGACGGTATTTTCTTTTGTTTATAAAAAACTCTCCTGTATTACACAGATTTATGCCAAACCATAACCATAGCAGTATCACGTATTCTGTTCGCCAATTCACCTGCCAAGAGTGACGAATACGGAAAAACCTCCTTGGGAAAACATGCCTATGTCCGTTTCAGATTGTGTCAATATTTCATGTAAACTTCGTTTTCCTAAACGCGATCAAAATGGAGCATAGCATTGGAAATCGGTTAGACGAAAGCCGAGATCAAATTATACATTTGAACTCAGATCGGAGGGGTTTTTATAATTATCTCCAGTGATACTTCCGTTTTCTTATTTTACACTTCTCGCAATGACGACTCGTCATTGCGAGAAGTATATATTACGTATATAACACATTTTGGTAAACCTCCAACTTCCATGTTATTTGATTAAAAATCATGGCCTACGCAAGCATTTTTCATTATAGACGATTTTTTGATAATATATAAATAATCTCGCAGTTGTTTAATTATTTCGTTAGTTAAGTTTCTTATACTAATTTATCCACAATATGTTCAGCAATCTTTGCCACGTGGTCGAAAGTTATTGACTAAACCCAATTTCATGACAACATAAACAGAAATTTTATCTGGATCCAGCTCCCGAAAGAATATGGTATTATCTTCGATATGTATTTCGTTTCTTTCTTCATCTAATCTTGTTTTTGATTGAACTTAATGTAAATTTGATATAAGTTATTTGGGGTAATGGGTGTGTTGAGTGAAATTTTAATGAACTACAGCTGATGGAAGACCTGGAAAATTTCCATTTATTGTTCAAAAGTAAGCACTGTTAGTGGTGTAAAATAATTTAGATATCACTAATGTATTAATAGTTACACTATACCCCCTGCGGTAAACGAGACGACGGGTGGCGAACCATGTGGCCGCTATTTTGGCACGAGTCAAAAATACTTAGTTCTCACTGACTGGATCTATGTAGGTAATAAAGTTATACACTAGACATATGCGAGAAAAATATTTTAAAGTCACTTTCGAATAAAGGTCACAAAATATTCAAAACTGTGAGGTAGCGAAATAGACAATCAACTTTGTTAATGGGCACACGCCTCTATTTCTCTAGAGGACAAAACATTCAAGCTTTTATTTAGTATGCACGAATTCAACGCGAACCTCGGTCACTTTCGGCCATATTGAATTTCACTGGAAATGTGGTTATGACTACGTGTATTTTCTGACGTTTCATTATAATTTGTTTGTTTGTTGAGGCAGATTTTTTATGGTTAAATTATTAAAAACTTAATTGTAATAACTTATATAATTATAATTACTACAATTATAATAACTTATATATTATAATTACTTAATTATAATTACTTCTGTAAAATTATATTATACCTTGGAAACTGACTTAGTTATCAATAAATGATGGACAACCCCCACTACATGGTTTTGCGGGAAAACGTTGGATGCCAAAACACAGTACAAAGCTACCTCTGTACTGATTCTTACTACTACTTACAGATTACTAACTTTTCGTTTAAATCTTTAATATTCCTAGTTTTGCTCTGAAATGTTGCCATATAAATATCGTTTATTCCCAATAGAGTTAGAGTCCCGAGAGAGTTACAACGTAAGTAGAAATACTACATTTCCGTCGTATTTTCTTTTCTTCCTCTTAATCATGTAAAACCATATCTTCTTCGCCATTATATTGCCGCGGTCGCGTTACCTGGTGTCAGGGTACCTAACGGTACGAGGCCGCGGGTGATAGGTTCGTATCTCAGCCGGAGTCAACATTTGTAAATAATCAAAAATTGATTATAGGACAGAGTTGCATTTTGCGTGTGAAATGTATGTCTGTGAAAGGCACCTAATTTGCAGATGAGATCACACATAGTATTTCCTTAAAAAATCGTGTTTTAGTAGTTTACTAAATTTAATTGTGAAATTAGCTAAATATTTATTCGCATCTGGATGGATGTACGTCACCGCGATAAACACTGCATTCAAATCTACCACCGATCGTATTTCGCGACGCTGAGAAAACTTAAGTGAGGAAACCGACACAGGGTAGGCACCATTTGGCACCCTTTTATATATCCCATCTTCCTGGAACATCTGAATAGATAAACTGCGGTTGCCAACCCACCTGCCAAGCATGGCAGCTATAGAAAATCCCCTACAAATGAAAGCTATATACTTTGGTTGAAATCTATGGGGGAGGCCTATGTTCAGCTGTGGACTATTGATAGGCTGCAGAAGATGTAGTTATAAACGAAATCCATGTCTGTGTGAAATTTAATACATACATACAGTCATGCCATACCCCATATAAGGGCGAACACGACTATATGGATCCAAGAGGTAGAGTTCAATGAAATACACCACTATATGTCTTTACAAGGGTATTCAAGGAACGTCAAACACAGCTTTAGTAAACGGTACATACAATTTAGAACGGCTAAATCATATCACAATGTAATCAGACCGTAACGCCATCCTTTTGTGAGAAGATAAGACTTCACAAAATATTTTATTATTAACGTAACTTAAACACTTGTACAAAGAGGTAGACAGACACAACACACGTAGCCCACTTTTTGGGGAGGGTGCCGAATCACGTCGCCGTCATTTTGGCACGAGTCAAAAAAAATCTTTATTATGTCATGATTTTTTTTATTGTACTCGTATAAAGTGACGAAACGAGCAAAACGTTCACCTGATGGTAAGTGCAACGTCCGCCCACAACAAATTCTGTGTCACCCAGAATATTTCTGTTTGACACCACACTGCGCCCGTCACCCTGAGACGTCAGTTCTAAACTCTCAAATGCCCAGTGATTACGCTAGCTCACAGTGCCTTTCAAACCGAAACACAGTAATGTTTGCACACTACTGATTCACGGCAGAATAACTGGCCCTGGGGTGGTACCTACCTACACGGATTCCTGCATAGGAATCCTACCACCAGCACGGATAAAGGCTGTCCGTACGTCCTTAATCGCCTTTTAAGATACCTCGGTTGGAAAGTATAATATAAGTAAGGTAAGTGCTATTCTACTCTGCCGGACATCTATCGGTTGTGAAATATTACGTTGTTACAAAATAAAATACACACATGTAAAATACGTACTATTATTTCTTATATACTGTTCATACTTAAAACGATAAATACAGTATGAGGACGGACTTGCAAATATCCTAGCTTGTCACATAAATAGTCAATTTATATGACAAGCTAGGATATGTGGGAAATTTGCTGTTTAATATTGTGTTAAGAAATATGAAAAAATCTTTATCAGATTCCCCAACTCTTTTGCCCTCTCAGAAATATATCTATATACGAGTATATTTACATGAAGAGAAAACTTTGTGACATTGTTTGTTTGTTAAAGTTTGGATGGAGAAGAAGAAAGGAAGCTTAAATGTATTAATAATATGTGCTACATTTGTAGCACAATAATATAACAGAATAACTGGTCCTGGGGTGGTACCTAACTAGACGGATTCCTGCATAGGAATCCTACCACCAGTGCGACCACCAATCCGAGTGCCATCGAAATACAGTAATGTTTGCACACTACGGCTTCACAGAATAACTGGCCGGTGGCTCGGTGGTAACTTCCTAGATAGATTTCAGCATAGAAATCCTACGATGAAGCGAAGCTTTATTCTCATGCGTCTATTATAGATAAAATTGCACCTTGATTAGCCATAATTTTCAATTCCGGTATTGCATTTGGTGTTTCCTGATTTGATGAAACATCGTAAAATCATACCTTTATTTAAATCTGGTAGTACATCGGACCCTGCTAACTTTAGACCTATTTCCGTACTACCAACATTAACTAAAATGTTTGAAAAAATTATACTTAATCAAATTTAAAACATTTTAATTTTCATAAATTGTTTCACAAAAACCAATTTGACTTTACAAGGGGTCGTTCTACAACCGATGCAGGTGTTGAACTTATTAAGAATATGTTTGAAGCCTGGGAGAGTTCACAGGATGCCTTTGGTGTTTTCGGTGAACTTTCTAAGGCCTTCGATTGCGTTGATCATGAAACACTTATCAGGAAACTACATCACTATGGTATAAGAAATTCTGCACTTCAACTTCTAATTTCATATTTGAGTAATAGAACGCAGACAGTAGTTATCAATAGCAAGAGTTCTTCTGGATCAGCATTATCTATGGGTGTCCCGCAGGGTTCGATTCTCGGCCCATTTCTATTTCTTATTTACATTAATGACTTACCTTACCTAGTAGAGGACAACCATTATATAGTGTTATTTGCTGATGATACATCTTTGATTTTTAAGATAAAACGTCAACTTTTATTATATGACGAGGTGAATAATGCTACTTCAAAATTAGAACATTGGTTTAACGTTAACAATTTGCTTTTAAATGGCAATAAAACAAAATGTATTAAATTCACAACACCAAATGTTAAACAATTAGATGTAAATGTGCTTGTGAATGGGGAAGAGTTGAGCCTTGTGGATACTGCTGTCTTTCTTGGAATAACTCTTGACGCAAAACTTCAATGGAGCCCCCATATATCTAAACTAGCAAGTAGACTTAGCTCTGCAGCTTATGCTGTAAAAAAGATTACGAATTTGACTAACGTTGAAACTGCTAGATTAGTTTATTTTAGTTATTTTCATAGCATAATGTCTTATGGTATTTTGCTATGGGGAAATGAAACTGATGTAAAAGTGATTTTTGTTTTGCAAAAGAGGGCCGTAAGAGCTATTTATAATCTTGGCTCTAAAGTGTCTATTGGAGATAAATTTAAAGAAATTAATATCTTAACCTTGGCCTCTTAATATATATTTGAAAACGTTTTGTATTTACGCAAGAACATAAACCAGTTCACTGAAAAAAGTGATGTTCATAATGTGAATACCAGGAACAAGCACAAATTAATTATGCCAGTTACCCGACTTCACTGAGTCAGTAACTCTTTTATGGGGCAATGTATACGTTTTTACAACAAAATCCCAGAAAGTGCTAAAAGTCTTTCAATCAAAAAGTTCAAATTTTATATTAAACAAACACTTCATAAAAAGGGTTATAATATTAAAGAATACATAGATGATGATAACCCCTGGGAATGAAGTGATCGCCGCCAAGCCATTTCTACATCTTTATAATACTGCTGTTATTGTACGAGTACATTATTTTAAAAATGACTAAAAAAAATCCCGCTGAGTTTCTTACTGGTTCTTCCCAGGACAGAGGCATTTTTTGCATTATGTAAATAATCCGTATTGAATAAAAATTTATTCTATTCTATGGTGGTGGTGACGTACGAAAATCTAATACTAGTTTTCTTTTTGTGGATAACATTAATCTCTAATAGATAAGCTACCAACCTGTGTCATTGAGTGGGTCTCACAAGTCAACCGGGGGAAATGGAATATTCACATGATCTACTGAACGTAACGGAAGAACCATTTCAAATGTGTTAGACACTAAATTATCCAAAGATATGACGGTCAGCAACGTCTTCTGTGCAAAGTGTATGCTTCTATTATTAGTAATCCGCCTATCAAGAGTGCCAATCTATATCGCCCTGTGGACAGTAAAAAGTGACAAAACAATATAGTTTATAAAAAATGAAGGTATAAACAAGGACGAAAAGATTTTATCAGTGTCGTATTTATTTAGCGAATCACGCTACGAATGAATTATTCATTTCCGGGATGCACGGGCTGTAAAATAGCCCTTAAAGTAGTTTAGTGCCGTGGAATTTCAATATGCTGAAAGCCCAATGAATATAAGTCATAAAAATATTATTAGTCACGGAGGTCCATAGATGTTATAACACCAAACGCTGTATATTTACTGCAGAACTTTAGATTTATTTTTAAAATAGCTTACGTGTTTTATGCTTTACCATATCATGCGCCTGGGACTTCATCGTGATGGAATATATATGGCGATGGGCTCACCACCTATCACACCAAGAGCATTATATTGTTTTGGTGAAACGTGGATTGCGGCAGTCATCTGTTTTTACAGTGAGTGCCCATTCTCTGACTACCCCTTATGGGATACAGTCGTGATCTTATGTATGTATGTATGGAATATACGGTAACGTAACATAAACATTTTATACATTTTAGTTCAATAAAATTAATTGCTAGGACAAAATTAAATAGCACGGCAGCTCAGGGGCTAGGCGCTCGCTTTAAATTTCATAGTGTGCGAGTGACCTGGGTTCGATTCCTGGTGCCGGCATCACTAAATTTGTTAGTTATAATTTTAAGTGCTGATTTACCACGTGCTCGGCGGTGAGGGAAAACATCGTGAGGAAACCTACATGTCAGAGAAATAAAAAATATTTCGAAGACATGTGCAGTCCGCCAACCCGCATTGGAGCTGTGTGGCGGATTGTTCCTAGCTCCTAAACCCTCTCAGAAATGAGAGAAGGCCCGTGCTCAGCAGTAGTAGGACATTTATAGGCTGAAACTTTACTTTTATGGACTTTATCTATAAATTGAGAGTCCAAAAACGGCATCATATTAACCTTAATTGCCCTAAATAAAAACTTCAATTCGTAGCTTTAAATCAGAACTAATCGGGTCGGTGTTGAAATACTGTGATGCATTTGATTAAATAAGCTTCAAATAACATAAATTTTCTTTAGTAAATAATGTGTCATAAAACAACTTTAGTTTCTTTCATTGTTGTGCACTTGTTTTCCGAGACAAATCATCCACCTGTTGCCAAATGCCACGTCTGCCCATAACAAATGCTGTCTCAATCTGAACATTTCTCAAGTCTCATATGCCCAGTAATTACACTAGCTATCAGTGTCCTTCAGACCGGAACACGGTAATGTTTGCACACTGCCATTTTGACGACAGAACAACTGACACTGCAGTGGTGGTATTTACCTACAAGGATTCCTGCATAGGAATCCTCCCATCAGTTGTAATATTAGCATGTATATTTCATAACTTCTACTAAAACAATAAAGCCTTGCTGAACAAGTTTTAAGTTCCTACTAGACCCAGTTCACTCGGTTTTTTCATTTCGCTTTGACATATAAAACTCAGTATTAACAAGGGAAACTATATCGTTGTATAAATAAAAAAACGAGGTAGTAGAAAAATAATAAAATAATAAATGTATGAATCGTCAGCATTCACACATTTATTCAGTAAAATAATATTGTTAGTAAAAAATATTAATGCTTAAACTCACAAGGATTGATGTTTACTGGTGTTTGCATTATTATTTAGGAAACCGTCTAGGTAAGCACCACCCCAAGGCTAGTTATTCTACCGTGAAGTAATCGTTTGCAAACTTTACTGTGTTTGTTTGAAGGGCACTGAGAGCTTGCGTAATCACTGGGCACGTGATACATAAGAACTGATGTCTCAGGATGACGTGCACAGTATGGTGTCACGCAGAAATGTTTTGAGCGATACAGCATTCGTTATGGGCAGACGTTAAACTTACCATCAGGTAAACGTTTTGCTCGTTTCGTCACTTTAGCCATTTTTTTTATTAGATAAAAGAAAACATGGTAATTCGTGGTCACATAGTAATTTGAAATTATGATCAAGATCCTTATCTGTAATGTGTAGGTAATAGGTACTCAAAGTCAGATAGAACCGACAGGGAGCAGAGTAGCGTCTCTTTACAAGTCTCGAAAACAAAGTGAGTCTCTACAGACGACATTCGCCGTTAAATACACAGTAACAAACAACCCCACTCTGCCTCACCTCTGACTACCGAATATGAATTGCAACATCAAAAAAGTATGCTTTTTCAAAATCTTTGATAAGATAAATGTTTTAAATTAAATTAATAATATATATAACTAATAATATAATATGTAAATAATTTTATTATACTTAATTTAAATGGCAATATCTCACACACGCGGTCACGTACTGTAACGTGCATGCCGCCCGAGGCACGAGCGGACACAAACACGCACTAGGGTGCACGTGCGCACATACCCATGCACAGTTAATATACAAAAACAGAGACTATTTTTCTTATTGAGAAATAAACTATCTACTGGTGGTAGGATTCCTATGCAGGAATCCATGTAGGAAGGTACCACCCCAGGGCTAGATATTCTGCCGTGAAGCAGTAGTGTGCAAACATTACTGTGTTTCAGTTTGAAGGACACTGCGAGCTAGCGTAATCACTGGGCATATGAGACTTAAGAACTGATGTCTCAGGGTGATGGGCGCAGTGTGGTGTCACACAGTAATTTTCTGGGTGACACAGCATTTGTTATGGGCAGACGTTGCACTTACCATCAGGTGAACGTTTTGCTCGTTGCGTCATATTTATGAAATAAAAAAAAAACTGTATGAAGTAAAAATATCCCCTTTGAATTGCGCCCCAAGCACGCAGGCCTGTCGCCTGCGTGCTTGGGGCGCAGCTTTTTTGGCCGGATTTTAAGTAGTCGTCAGCGAAAAGGAGGCCGAGTTAGACTCGGTACATCAAGCTTTCTAACTAAACATTGTGGATGAAGCCGCAACTGTTACGGACAATGGTTCCACCTAAAATCAGTGGAATTATTGACTCGTTTCTCAATTTTAGACAAAAATAGTTTTTTGGTCATACTTGTTACAATTCAATTAATTTATTTTTTAAAGAATATCTTTATGTTCACTTTAAGCGAAATTAAGTATTCTGACTATGTTCTCTTTGCATAGTTTAAGTTATGGCAGCACTCGCCATTACTCATCGAAAATTTAGTATATCGCCGTGACAATTAATGCAAAAAATTATTACTTACTAGACAGGGCTGCTCAACCCCAGGCCCGCCGACCCAATTGAATTTTCCAGCGATGAGTTGCTTTCCATTGGTATGTGATCGTGCTTTGCAATTTTTAACTAAACTAACAAACTAGTAAATATTGACGTCAGTCGGAATTCCAACCTAAACATTTAATATACTAAACAGACTGCCATGCTAAACCACGCGTGTCGCATTCATAAGCAGTTCTTCAAATATTAGTTACGTCCTTAGCATAGTCTTTTATTGCAACACGATTGATTTAAATATGTTTCAACTTTTCTTAAGACTCAAAGGCTTTAATTTTAAATTTACATGTTTTCAGACAATCATTACATTCAATGAAAAACACTAATAATAGAAAAGAGTACGAAATTAATTAAAAGTGCCAGTGAATATCTCAAGTAAATCTAATAACAACTTAATTAAATCTCTGCGCTCTATTGAAGAAGAAAAGCCGTTATTCATGTCAAAAATATCTTGTAAAATTTAAATTAATGAACGGGCGTGTAATTTGTTAAACGAAATTCAATGATAAAATGTTCAATACTATGGCGAAAACCAGGACTGACAGCTCAATGAAGAATCCTAAAAATATTGGCGCGTCACCCTGAGGACTAAGATCGAAAATCTCGTTGTCAGATTTTCAGTTCGCGGCTCTAGTCACTTACACAGTTGAAGCGTTATGATACACTACACATCAATTATTATTTAATTTCATAGTTTGAAATGATAACATACGTACATACATACACAAGATCACGACTGTATCCCATTAGGGGTAGTCAGAGACTGGACACTCACTGCAAAAACAGATGACTGCCACAATCCACGTTTCACCAAAACAATATAATGCACTTGGTGTGATAGGTGGTGAGCCAATCGCCACCATGCGCTGTTGGGTGCACAGTGCAGTTTAATTCCTTACTCGCCTTTTACGAGATCCATTGGATGAGATGGAGTGGCAGTATTCTTTTAACGAGCACCGAAGGAACGAACCGAAACGCAATCATTTTAGCACGCTGCTGCTTGACGACAGAACAGCTGACACTACGGTGGTATTTACCTACATGGATTCCTGCATAGGAATCCTACCACCAGTAATAATATTAGCATATATTTCATAACTTCTACTAAAACAATAAAGCATCGCTGAACTTCGTTTCTTCCTACTCGACTTATTTCATTCGGTTTTTTAATTTCGCTTTGACATATGCAACTCAATTTTAAACAATGGAAACTATATTGTTGTGTAAATGAAAAACTATTAAAAGAAAAAACGTTTGAATCCTCAGCATTCACACAACATTTATTCAATAAAATAATATTAATAGTAAAAATATTAATGCTTGAACTTACAAGGATTAGCATTCTTACGCAGGAAACCGTCTAGGTAAGTACTACCCCAGGACTATTTATTCTACCGTGAAGCAATCCTTTGCAAACATTACTGTGTTTCGTTTGAAGGGCACTGAGAGGTTGCGTAATCACTGGGCATATGAGACGTGTGGTGGCGACTCGTTAAAATAATACTACCATTCCATCTCATCCATTGGATCTCTTAAAAGGCGAGTAAGGAATTAAACTGCACTGTGCACCCAACAGCGCACGGTGGCGATGGGCTCCCCGCCTATCACACCAAGTGCATTATATTGTTTTGGTGAAACGCGGATTGTGGCAGTCATCTGTTTTTGCAGTGAGTGCCCAGTCTATGACTACCCCTTATGGGATACAGACGTGATCTTATGTATGTATGTATGTATATGAGACTTAAGAACTGCTGTCTCAGGATGACGGGTGCAGTGTGGTGTCCCACAGAAATGTTCTTTGTGACACAGTGTTTGTTATGGGCAGACGTTAAACTTACCATCAGGTGAAGGTTTTGCTCGTTTCGTCACTTTATCTAATAAAAGAAAACATTCTAATTCGTGATCTAATGGGAATTTGAGGTCGTGTTATTGTTTTGGTAAATTTAACTTTCCATATTCATTATAGGTGTTCAATCTATTTTGACTTAAATTGTATATTTTTGTTACTATTCTCATAAACAAGACTATGTACGCAAATACAGCTGACCTCCTCATACACAAGAACTGTAGTAGTATAGGGAGGATACGAAAACGCTCACTTGCTCACATAGATGTACAGTCATGTGCACGCCGCCCGCGGGCACGAGCGCACACAAACACGCACTAGCGTGCACGTGCGCATGTACCCATGCACAGTTAATATACTACAATAGAGACTATTGTTTCTTATTGAGAAATATGCCGAGTACGGCGTGTAGTGTTACGTGTCCTAAAAATTAATTAGCGTACCCTATCGGAGCCGTAATAGATGACTAAGGTAACAAATAATCTAGAGGACGGGAAGTAGCATCCTGTTGAAGGAAAAAAAACATTCATTCGGTTCAGAATCCTGCCAAAGGTCAACATCTTAATCATTGTTTTGTACGATGCAGAGTTTGCAGAGGAAATATGTACAGAGGATTAGGGGATGCCCCTCGTATATACATAAATTTACACGTATCCTATGAGCCAGTAGACGGTTTTTCTTGCATCCGGCGAGATTTTCTGTTGGTTATTACGATGACAGTCTTAGCAATTTTAGTTAGCGATTTTATAAAATTGGAGCGTTGCAATCGAATTAGTTACATTTATTAATTTGCGGGAGCGGTGCGGGCTTATAGAATTGTGACCTCTTCGTAGTGCTGGCTTGCGGGGCTGGCGTCGATTATAGGCTAAGTTTGCGTTCCTTTCTTCTCGAGGCGACTATGGATAGATAAGAAAAAAGGAAATATATATGAACATGCGGCAGTAGTGTTGTTACGTTTCGAAGAGAAGATCGCACAACATTTAAATACAAAATGCTAATTTAGTAACGTTCTATACGATACTGATATTCTTAAAACATTACTAATTATCCTTTGACGTTATTTTGCGCAAACTGAATTCTAAACTATTAGACTATTCACGCTGAAGTAAAAAAATAACTTTGAGTAAATCATGTCGGTGAAAATTTATCAACTATGCTGATTATATATATATATATATATATATATATATATATATATATATATATATATATATTTATATAATCAGCATAGCTGAAAACTTTAGTTGCAGTTCACACTTACATTCAACTTACATACAAAAGACGACCGCGTGACCTAGTGGTCAGAGTACCTGACTTTTAAGCCGCGGGTCCTGGGTTCGATTGCCAGCCGGAGCCACACATTTGTGGTAAAACACAAATTGTTGGTTTTCGGGCCTGGTTGTGTTGTGATTGTCCCCGTGTTTCTGAGACTGCATCCCTAGCATACCTCCGATCTTATCGCATCAGCTTTACATCGGGCGCGGGTAGGTTGGGAGTGAGTGCCTCTGTGTTTACGCGTACACTTGTAGCACTATAATATCTCCTGCGCAGTTGATGGCTCTCGACAGTGTTCGGAAGTTGTCGCCGTGGTCGAAATCGGCTAGGAGAATATCACATACATTCAACTAACATTTTACATACATATTTACACAGCTTTCAAGTACTTACTCTAGTTGTTCCATTTCCATTCAATTTCAGCCTATCTCTGGTCTACTGCACATATGAACATAGAAATGTATAGGGGAGACCCTATACATTTTCACAAAAGCTAACGACACTCACGGGATGAGATGGGGTGTTCTCTTCTGTTAATACCAATTAACTATGTAATTACGTTAACGACCATTTGTTATTCCTAAATGTAGCACAAAGATGCTTGCATGGAGACATGGGACATTTTTTATATTAGAAAATCAAAAAGTAATACACTCGGCGTCAAAAAAATCGCACATCCGAAAAAAATAATTTAAATACTATTTTAACACAACAGGCCAATGGCAATGTTGTGGTTTGAGGGTATCATTCGAAAGGTAATTTCATTAGCTTTCAGGAATTTTAATTGAATTTTACTTTTATAACGAGACGAAAGAGAAATTAAAGAAAAAGACAGGGTATGTACAAATTTGCAAATTAATAATTTAAAAAAAATTTAATAAATACGAAAAATGTTCTTAAAACCTAGTGTTACCCCCCCTAGCCTTGATAACGGCTTCCATGCGATCTTTCATGGACCTTACAAGGATCGCAACAGCCTCTTGGGGTATTTGTTCCCACTCTTCAAGTACCGCATCTTGGAGCTCTTGAAGAGTGGCTGGAGCTGGATCTCGAGCTCGCACGCGCCGTTTTTGGTCATCCCAGAGATGTTCTATTGGGTTAAGGTCTGGACTTCGTGCTGGCCAATGCATAACAGGGATATCGACCTCCTGTAAATAATCCCGTACAATAGCCGCGGTGTGGCAACGAGCATTATCATGCATTAACATGAATACATCACCGACATAACCAGCATACGGGACCACATGTTCGTCCAGGATTTAAGTAATGTACCGACCAGCATTTAATGACCCTTGCCCACGGCCACCCCGAGTCCGAGAAACGCACACAAGTTCCGTTTTCCCGTCGACGGAAATGCCGCCCCAAAACATACACGAGCCACCCCCGTATTCGACGGATTCTTTGAAGCAGGGTTGTGTGAACCTCTCCCCCTGTCTTCTGTAGACCCTTCTACGTCTGTCATTGCAGAAGAGACAGACCCTCGTCTCATCAGAGAAGAGTACGGTCCGCCACTGTTCTAGAGTCCACTCGCAATGATTGCGAGTAAACTCTAGGCGATCTCTGCGATGCTGTGCAGTAAGTTTTGGACCTTTAGCAGGTCTATGGGCTGTTAAACTCTTTTCGTGCAACCTTCTTCTTATCGTAGAAACACTCACAGATGTTCTCCGAGTTGATCGAAGCTGTTGTTGCAACTTAACAGCATTTGTAAAACGGTTTCGTAAAGATGTCGTAACGATGAAACGGTCATCTCTTTCTGATGTGCACCGTTTTCTTCCAGATCCCGGTTTTCTAACATAACCACCAGTCTGCTGAAAACGTTGGAATACCCGTCGAACTGAAAAACGGGACAGGTTCAACTGTCGAGCAACGTCACACTGCCGCATCCCCGACTGCAATAGGGCAATCACTTGAGCGGCTTCTTCAGAGCTGGAAGTCCATCTTTACTTGTTCTTACTTGGGTTACTTGTTCACGTGTGTTCACTGTAAAGTCTAAATTACGACTAGCCCATATTTCATCCAGATCGACCCTTTTATACCCTTTTTAGGTGGTGTAACTAGCGTCCTTACTAACGAGCATTTGACAGTGTCTATTTTTGACGCTCTATAATGATAAATGTTTTAATGATTTCATGATTTTTTTATTAATAATGTAAAGCTATTCAAATAACCATTTCAAACATACCAATATTTATATAAATATAATTCGTTTCTAGCCATTACAGCCATTTTTCGCGCAAACTCAGAGAGGTGCGATTTTTGTGACGCTGAGTGTATATATATTCCAAAAACCTTATCCACGCGAACGAAGTCGCGGGCATCAGGTAATTACGAATAAAGCGTAACCAATCAATCAACATGGCTCCTCATTCAGTTAACACTCTATTTAAATTACTATAACGGGTATCAAGAGGTGATGAATAAAAAATAGTGCTTTTCAATCTGCGAAAAATGTTTATAGTTGCTGCAAAATTCTAACGAATTGAAATGAACGTAAAATTCAACATTTAGTTGTCCTTTGTAGCGAATGTAAATTTGAAGCTAGTCGTTGATACCATTTAACTCCGTAATTACCTTAAATACCATCTTATCATTCCCAAATATACATATATATATATATATATTTTGCAAATATATTAAACTTAAAAATATTATTTATTGAAATGCATTTATATACATATTATTCGTAAAAATAAAGTACCTAATGTTGAACAACTTTTTTGTGAAATTTCACAGGAATTATTTCACAGAAAAAAGAATATATATATATATATATATATATATATATATATATATATCTATTTTATTAACATTTTTTTACAAATGACTTTCTTAATTTATTCATGTCACCATTAGCTAGATATTCATCATCATCATCATTTCAGCCTACCATAGTCCACTGTTGAACATAGGCCTCCCCCATAGATTGCCACAAAACACGGTCCTGAGCCACCTGCATCCATCGACTTCCTGCAAAACCGTGTAGGTCGTCGCTCCATCTAGTGGGGGGTCGCCCTACACTGCGTTTGCCGGTACGAGGTTGCCACTCGAGAACCTTTCTTCCCCAACGGTTATCGGTTCTCCGAGCTATATGGCCGGCCCATAGCCACTTCAGCTTGCTAATTCTTAGGGCTATGTCAGTTACTCTAGTTCTGCTGCGGATAACATCGTTACGGATTTTATCTCGCGTGGTCCTTCACTGCAGGCCGCATGAGGAAGCTCTGAATCGCTCAGCGAGCTATGGAAAGAGCTAGAGATTACCTCTATTATTTTATTTTTTTATTTGAATTATTTGGAACTGCTTCCTAAGTAATGTTAAACAATTAGACTGCGGAATAAAATCTGTATAGTCAAATTATTACTTATAAAAAAATAAGATAAGTTATTTTTTTGTTATTTTAAAAGTTTAAATTATTTATGTTAATGAATTAGAACTCAACATATTTTGTTTTGTTTTTATTGATGAAAGTGACGAGAGGAGGAAATCATTCACCTGATGGTAAGTATTTACATGGCACTACACTGCGCTCATCAACCTGAGAAATCAGTTCTTAATTATCATATCTCCTGCAATTACAATGGCTGTCAGTGTCCTTCAGACGGAAATATAGCAGTCTTTGCACACTACTGCTTGATGGCAGAACATGCGGATTCCTGCACAGGAATCCTATGACCTTTAACGTAACGTAGATCTCATAGTTAGGGTACAGTTAGAAGGTAAAGTTAATTATATTGCTATTATTATTGAAAAAGCGCTGTAAAGTTATCCAATTGTTGAAAAATAAATACCAGTATGTTTATTAGATACATCCATAATCATCATTTCAGCCTATCACTAGTCCACTGCTGGACATAGGCTTCCCCCTCTAAATTGCCACAAAAGTTAGTAGCTCTCTTTTTAAGGCGAATTTTGCCATAGTTTTCACGCTTGGCAGGCAGATTAAAAACCCCAGTTTATTTGTTCAGATGTTCCAGGAAGATACTGATGCCCATCTCCTGGTTTTTATATTCCCTCTGTCGACTTTTACGACACCCACGGGATGCGATGGGGTGATAGATTCTCTTAAGCCGCTACCGCAGCCACACAATCACAGCACAACCTGATCAGGTCAGATTCAGATTTTCTTTTTTAGTTTTTTTCTTTAATTTCAAAATTGTATGAAGAATGTTCTAGCGGTTAACGATTTTCTACAGTTATATTGACGAGGATATTATGGTAGATTCTGGTGGTAGGATTCCTATGCAGGGATCCGTCTAGGTAGGTACCACCACAGGGACCAGTTATTCTGCCGTGAAGCAGTAGTGTGCTAAAATTACTGTGTTTCGGTCTGAAGGGGTCTATATGAGACTTACGAACTTATGTCTCAGGGTGACGGGCGCAGTGTGGTGCTACACAGAAATATTCTAAGTAACACAGCATCTGTTATGGGCAAACGTTGCACTTACCATCAGGTGAACGTTTTGCTCATCTCGACACATTATAACAAAAATCTTCTAAGTCGCCACTAAACGGCGATAGATGCATTTACACAGTGCACACACGTTGAAATTAGCGAGACATCGACAACATTTTTACATATATATTACATAAATAGCAAACCACTATAAACTGCCTTAGAAAAAGAGTAGAAATATTTATAGAAGAAAATTGTAATACTTTTCGAACTTAGAATCCGAGGGATAATAGTTGATAGAAAAACTGTAAACGATTTTCTTTTCAACTCCATTGCGACCAAGAGGCAAATGGATTCCTTATTGTATACTATATATAAAACAGTTAGATTTTAATCGGGAAACAGTTCGGATCCGGTCCGTTATTTTTTTCCCAAAAATATATTTAATTTCTTTCTTTTTGTTAAAAATGTTTCTAGTTAAGGGAATTGATTACCAGCTTCTTTGTTATCGCTACCGCCGGAATGAAATGTAAGTGTAATTGAATCCGATAAATATCGCGGATAATTTATATTTTTGTGAGGTTTGTATTTAGAAAAATTAGAATTATTCTAAAAGCCTAGTTGGTTATGCACCAGATAGGTCACGACTTTGTGTCAACGTGCTTACCGTGACTTTTCGTATTTACCATGATTTTTTTTTGTTATATTCAAAAGCTCGAAGCTCGAACACAAAAAGTTATATGCATATCTTAAAATAAAATTATTCGATAAAAACGGCATGAAAGATTTACTAAACTAAGTTTGTAAAAAAATTACAATGATGTTATTAACATTTCAAGACACAATTAGCACTTTCTGCGTAGATCGGACCAAAATAAAAATAAAATGGTGAAGGTACTCCGGGTTAACTATGACATCAGGAGATGTCCTGATGTCATACTTAGGAGGTGACAGATGTGTCACCTCCTCAGTTCTCCCGTGAACATGGGTGCTGTAAAGCGCTCGAAACATCGGGTTATAAATAGTTCAAAATTAAATGCGATGAAATCCGTAAAAAATTGTTTTATTTAAATGTGTATTGTTCGGGTAAATAAAATAATTAAAAGAAATCATTAAATGATAATATTAGTTAATATTGCGCTATGTAGTATAACTTATCAATATTTATTTATTTATTTCCATACCATACACTATGAATATGATATGAAAGTGACATGTCAAACGGAAATGTTCTATGTGACACAGCATTTGCTATGAGAAGACGTTCCACTTACCACCAGGTGAACGTTTTCTTCGTCCTGTCACTTTATCCAATAAAAAAACATGTCATTAATAACTTGCATTCTTGACTTAATTTTTAAATTAATGGTTTATATTAAATAGATTTATTTTTTTATAATAATGTGGATGTCGAATGAAAATTACGACTTTCATTTATTAAAAAACATTAACATTTTCCTTATTCTTCAGTGTACATTAGAGATAATTACTTCAGTGACGTGTTGTCATTTGCTTAATCATTTGGGATGACTTGCTTGCGATATATAGTAATAATGCAATTATTTAGTTCCACTTTATGATGATGATGATGTGATGTTCTCCTAGCCGATTTCGACCACGGCAACAACTTCCGACTACTGTCGAGAGCCATCAACTGCGCAGGAGATATTATAGTGCCACAAGTGTACGCGCAAACAAAGAGGCACTCACTCGTCCCAACCGCCCGATGTAACGCTGATGCGATAAGATCGGAGGTATGCTAGGATGCAGTGTCAGAAACACGAGGACGATCACAACACAACCAGACCCGAAAACCAACAATTTATGTTTTAGCACAAATGTTGGCTCCGGCTGGGATTCGAACCCAGGACCCGCGACTTAGAAGTCAGGTACTCTGACCACTGAGCCACGCCAGCTCCACTTTATAACCCACATTCAATTAACTACAATATATCTGATACGAAGCATACAAATGAATGTTCAAACATTCATTTGTATGCTTCATATCAGATATATTATATTGCATACGATACATATGTACTCGTATAAATTGTGGGATAAAATTAAATGTATTGGACATATTTTATTTAGGTGTTTGTCTAAGAGAACAAAAAAGCAATAGAGGATAAATATTAATTACATTAAAAATGTTTCCTAAGTAAAGTAAAGTAAAGTATCAGCCTTATGTTTCCTAATTCATCACGTATTTCACAATCAAACTGGAATATTACTTATCATAGTTTATTAGCTACTATATTACTATATTAGCTAATAAACTATGTTAAGTAACAAACCGCCGTGTGGTGGTGGCATTAGAAAAACTGCCACCCTATCTTATTTGTGGACCTCGTAAGAGTTGACTAATGGGAATATATAATGCTTGGAAACTCATAGCCTTTGAAAGCTGAAAAACTATCTCGAAAAATACCAGATCTAAAATACATAGATACCAGATAGCAGCGTTAATGGCGTGGCGACTGGTCGCCTGCCGAGCGTGGCGATTAAGGCAAATGCTTTTTCTTTGGAATGAACTATATGTAGTTGTGTGCACATCTAGACAAACTATAGTGCACACACGAAAACGCAGAGTTCTCCACTCGTCCTAACTTACCCGCGCTTGATAAACAGCGCTCAGAGAGTTATCGGTAGACAAGGCTGTATTGTCAGATACGCGGAGGCAATTACAACACAACCAGAACACTTTGTGTTTGCAAATATTGAATCCGTCCGGGACTCGAACCGTAGCGCAGTATCCATGTGCACTATTAACAGGCTAAAGAAAAAGAAGTAATCTCAAGAGTATATTTTACTATAAGTAATATTAAATACATTTAAAAAAACTTTATATTATATATTGACATTCAATTTAGTTTAAACAAAAAACAAAAAATATTTTCTTTTACACTCGTTAAGTATATAATAACTTAATTTTTCATTAGACATATTTTATAAAAAAAAATCAACTTTAAAAATTTGTATGACGAGTTTGATTACGTCGTAGTTTTTGTGGTTTTAAACCGTTTAACGTTATGATAAGTCTTTAATATATCTTTAACTGGAATCTTTCTAGCTTCTTTTATATTTAAAGATTTTTATGTTATGTAGAGAAATCCTATAAATATCTGTATAAACTGGAGAGTTAGAGTGTTTTAAAGCGCTAGTCTTTAAAAGCAGTAAACTGATGTAAAAAATTCTTGCTATGGCCTTAAAGACCTGCACGCTGAGAACCGAACATTACTGTAAATAATCGAACTGTGAATTTTCAAGTCGGCGAGTTATCATGCCGTACGAAACAATTCTTGTTTTTAATTGTAAGATAATAAAGTTATAATCAACCGACCGTGGCAGCTCAGGGGCTAGGCGCTCGCTTTAAATTTCATAGTACGCGAGTAACCTGGGTTCGATTCCCGGTGCCGACACCACTAAAATCGTTAATTGCAATTTTTAGTGCTGATTTACCACGTGCTCGGCGGTGAAGGAAAACATCGTGAGGAAACCTGCATGTCTGAGGAATAAAAAATATTTCGAAGACATGTGAAGTCCGCCAACCCGCATTGGAGCAGCGTGGCGGATTCTTCCTAGCTCCAAAACTCTCTCAGAAATGAGAGGAGGCCTGTGCTCAGTAGTGGGACATTTATATGCTGAAACTTTACTTTTTTTCTTTACAACTGAAAATGGCACCGTGACTTAAAAAATGATAAAGGCATAACGAGCTTTAAATTAAAATCAAAAAGAATATATTCAAATGTATGAACATGGTAAGATTTTACTTCTGATCTGTCAGGTGTCATTTAATAATAAAGCTGATTTTACGCAGGTGGCTTCGGAAAACTTGCTAATGACAACTTTACATTCGCGGTGTTGAGCTTTCAAAACTGTCAAACAATTTAAATTCAGAAAATTGCCTGCAGCAGAAAACTTTAAGTGTCTTAAATCTTTGCAGGAATTTGTTAAGTAGATAATATGCGAGGTATATTTAATAAATTATTTAGTGTCACCAGATTATTGATTATTTACTTTAAATAATTTAACAAATACAATAAAATAATGGAAAATCAAAAATTTAGACTTAATAAAGTTAAATTTAATTTATGGGTTGATTGAATTCCAGGAGATATAGTGTGTAAAAATTACATTAAAATGTTTGTGCTCTAAAGCTTATTATTATAATTAAATTATTATTACAATGATAAGGAAGCCTGGAAAGTCTCCATCCAGGGAGACATCATGTAACGTACCTCACGATGTGAGTGTTGTTTTGTAGGCAGCTACGTAACATGTTTTTTTATGTAGGGATAGGTATTTCGATGTAAGATTTTTACAAACAAAATATTGTAAATGGTCTTATAAAAAATTATAGGTGTGCTCTGTAGAATGAAAGTCAGATTCTTATTAGTTCCAGACAGTAGACTTGAGTATGTCATGCTCGGTTCATCGACTCTGCTTGCGGCGGCGTCGTGTAGCGGGTCGTCCACTTCCCTTGAATATGGTCGCGGAGGGTGATGGCTTCCCCATGCTTCCTACTTGCGAACGGGTGCTGTTGGTGCAGGCTGGTCTGCTCGAGTTTGCAATGCACTTATATTTATTATTGAATCATGTCTAACATTGTGTCATAGAGCGTGCTTCGGTTTTCTTTGATATTTATATATTCTTTGTAAATTTATTAATTATATAATTTTGACTAAGCACAAAAAGAGTATGCCTATCGAGTTTCTTTCACTTGTTTCTTCTCCGTCAGAGGCATCTCATTACGAAATTTATATTTCTTACGCAGAATAATAAATAATTTTCATTTAATTTCAACAAGATATAGTTAATAGAATCAGGCGTTACTTTGCGGAAATCCATTATAATGAAGGAAAGTAAATTAATTTGCTAAGTTAAAATGCAAAATATAAAAATGGTGTATATTACCTAGTTTTTTGAAGAGCACCGCCCGCCCTCCCTCAGTACCGTGCACAAGCAAAGTAACACCGCCACCAGATACCCTCCACCAGGGGGGTACTTCGGTCGTCTTTCAACTATAATATTCTCATTCCAAGGCAATAGTAGCGGAGTTATATACTCGTAAGTCGTAAAACTTACGAATATATAACTCCGCTACTATACAAAGTACACCAATCTGGACGTCATTGCCAGATGGCATTCAGAACAGCATCAACATCATCATCATTTCAGCCTATCACTAGTCCACTGCTGAAGATAGGCCATATATAGTGACCCAAAAGTCTTTGTTCTCGCTCGCATTTTGGGGGGATTTTGCCATAATTGCCACGCTTGGCGGGCGGGTTGGCAAACGCAATTTATTTATTCAGATGTGCCAGGAAGATGCTGCCCATCTCCTGTTTTTTCCTCTGTTGACCACCACACGGAACAGCAGCAACACTGTTATTAAAAATAATCAATTATTTCTTGAGTATTTTACCATCAGTATATGTATATGAGTAGGTATCTCGTCAATTATTTCGTTTTTTTTTATTTTTTTTTTGCGCATCATAATGTGACCTAATATCTGTGTTCCTTCACCTACCAAGTTAATTATTTATAGCTATATTTTTTTTTTCTTTTAAAAAACGATGCCCCACAGTAGGATTTCTCCTGTGTCGTGGGTGCGTTTTCCATACATAAATTCCACATGCACAAACACCCTAGACCCGCAACAACTATCTGTAGGTCATACAAATATTTGTCCCGTGCGGGAATCGAACCTGCGACCCGCGGCGCAGAAGTTAACCGCTTAACCACTGCGCCAACCGAGCTGACGATATAATTAAGTAATAAGGATTAAATAACTGAATATTAACCATAATTGTTAATTGAGAGCATGTTGTTATTATATTTGCGTGCCTATAAGGTATAATGAGATCAAGAATGTCATATCCAGGAGTTCATTTAGGAGTTGATTTAAACATATTTATTATAACCCCTTGACAAAATTATATACAAGTTTATGACCTGGCTGTAACATGTGATTATGATCGACAAGCTGTTGTTCTGACATTAGTTCTGTGAACGATACAAAGTTAAAACTAATAGATGCTATATTTCTTTAAATATGGGTTAATACTGCAGTGTACTAGGCAGTTACCACCCCAGTCAGTCAGTTATTCTGCAAACATTTACTGTGTTTCGGTCTAAAAGACACTGAGAGCTAGTGTAATCACTGGACATATGGGACTTAAAAATGATATCTGAGGGTGAATGGCGCAGTGTGCCTATAACAAATGCCGTGTCACGCAGAAATATTCTGGGTGACACATCATTTGTTATAGGCAGACTTTAAACTTTCCATCGAGTGAACGTTTTGCTCGTCTCGTCACTTTATCCTATAAAAAAAACATGTTCAAATGTTTGAACTAGTGAATACCGGTTTAATTATTCATTGACGACCGCGTGGCCTAGTGGTCAGAATACCTGACTTTTAAGCCGCGGGTCCTGGGTTTGAATCCCTGCCCGAGCCAACATTTGTGCTAAAACATAAATTATTGGTTTTCGGGTCTGGTTGTGTTGTGATTGTCCCCGTGTTTCTAACACTGCATCCTAGCCTACCTCCGATCTTATCGCATCAGCGTTACATCGGGCGCGGGTAGGTTGGGACAAGTGAGTGCCTCTGTGTTTGCGCGTACACTTGTGGCACTATAATATCTCCCGCGCAGTTGATGGCTCTCGACAGTAGTCGACAGTTGTCGCCGTGGTCGAAATCGGCTAGTATAACATCATCATTAAACAGTGCATTTTAAAAGTAATTAATTTGCACAATGCGTTATCTAAAATACGTTTGACAACTTCGATGTTCTTCTTCTACTAAAAACTTTAAAAAATGTATCCCATAGCTTAACTTGGATATATTTTCGTCTTTAAATAACTTACGAACTATAACCCCTTATCAGAAAACTGTTACTTATCTGGGGACGTTTCTGCGACATAATGGCCCATCTTCAAATATATTTCGATACTTTGTTCGGCTTATCTATTTAATGGCAAAATAATAAAGTTAATGGACAGTATGTATTATAAACCTAATATACTTTTGATGAAAATGTTTTGATTTTGGTAGAATAGAAAAAGAGTTGTAAAGTAATTTTCTTTTATATGAAACATGTGCAAATGTGTTTTTAAAATATTCAATATAGTAGCGATTACACATCGAACATTTTGAGTGAATAAAAAATGATTTCTTTTTTCATTTTTTCATTCATCTAATATCTACTGAAATCTAATCGATCCTAACATTTAGTTACGGTAGTACTTTTGTTTGGAATATACTTCGATGAGAATATACCACCCCATCTCATCCCGTGGGTGTCGTAAATGTCGACGGAGGGAAAATGAAAACCATGAGATGGGCAGCAGCATCTTCTCAGGGCAGGAACATCTGAATAAATAAACTGTGGTTGCCAATCCGCCTGCTACGCGTGATAACTATGGCAAATTCCCAAAAAATGAGAGCCACAAATTTTCAAATCGCAAATCTCAAATCGCAGCAGGACCTGAAACATGTGGAACTTCTCGAAAAAGGGTACACATTCCACAATATCTCTTAATGGTGCTTTTCACTGTCTAGCAAGTCAATATAATTCAACTCTTTTGCGATAATGACTGCACCTTTACGAAAAAATAAATGTGTTTGTTCCAATAGTCTCAATTCAATTAAAAAAAATAATAATATTCGTTTAACTAAATTATTGGCGAAGAAGATTAAGTAGTTCATAGAGAAAATGTAAGCAATTTGTTTTAAAGGTAAACGCCGGCAATAGGAAGCGCTGGATTATTGATTTAATGGTTCATTGTCAGTTGTCACCTGATAAACGACTGTGCCTGTTTCAAGGTATCTCAGAATGAATGGTTTGTTAAGGAGTGGTGTCTCTTCGAAATGTTCAAAGAATATTTTTTTTTAAATATTACATTTGGATTAAACTGTTCGTAATGCATATTGCTATAGGTATCCGGCAGAGTAGAATAGTACCTACTTCTTTCCTGCCAAGGTGTCGTGGCCAAGAGGCGACTAAGGTATTGTACGGACAGTCTATTCGTACCGATTAACACCACAATATGCAATGCTGTCACTATACTGCTCGTGGGAACGCAACGGAGAGTCTCACTTTTATTGACTCGTACCAAAATGGCGGCGACGTGATCCGCCACCCGTCACGTCTCGTTTCTCGAAGGAGCGAAAAGTGGTTTACATGTGAGGCCTCTGCCTATGGATGCCCTTATATGGTACAAAGTTATTCTGCCGTGAAGCAGTAGTGTGTAGGTAGACATTACTGTGTTTTGGTCTGAAGGGCACTGAGAGCTAGTGTAATCACTGGGCATATGAGACTTAAGAACTGATGTCTCAAGGTGACGGGCGCAGTGTCGTGTCACTCGTTGTTCTGAGTGACACAGCATTTGTTGTGGGCGGGCGTTGCACATACCAAGAGGTGAACGTTTTGCTCGTCTCGTCACTTTATCCAATAAAAAAAACTGTATGTATGTGTGTATGTATGTTTGTAATGCATATATAATATATTGTCGATCGAACTCTAACGTAAGGCAACATTAGAGCAAAATCAAATGGTTGGTTGTCGAATCTTGTGTGTTGTGTTGTGATTGTCCCCGTGTCGTTGACTACACTAGCTGATTACACTAGCTCTCAGTGCCCTTCAGACCAAAACACGTAATTTTTTTTATTAAATAATAATAGGGCCGTGGTAGCTCAGGGGCTAGGCGCTCGCTTTAAATTTCATAGTACGCGAGTGACCTGGGTTCGATTCCCGGTGCCGGCACCACTAAAATTGTTAATTGCAATTTTAAGTGCTGATTTACCACGTGCTCGGCGGTGAAGGAAAACATCGTGAGGAAACCTGCATGTCTGAGGAATATAAAATATTTCGAAGACATGTGAAGTCCGCCAACCCGCATTGGAGCAGCGTGGCGGATTCTTCCTAGCTTCAAAACCCTCTCAGACATGAGAGGAGGCCGGTACTCACTAGTGGGACATTTAGGCTGAAACTTTACTTTTTT
Organism: Luehdorfia chinensis; assembly: GCA_019845155.1. Classification (NCBI taxonomy): domain Eukaryota; kingdom Metazoa; phylum Arthropoda; class Insecta; order Lepidoptera; family Papilionidae; genus Luehdorfia; species Luehdorfia chinensis. The sequence goes on along the minus strand of JAHVAK010000234.1, from coordinate 4,402,668 downwards.
TTTACTTTAAATAATAATCGGTTGTAAATATATTGGATTCCAAATGTTCGTTATTTTTCCACACGTTTGCGTTTGTTATATATAAAACACCGAAAATGTCTTGCCCTTAAATAAAAGAAACCCCCTAGCGACGTCTTTCAATATAAATAACTATGCCCGGCGGAGAGAAGACCGGTAGACCGCAAAAGTTGTAGGAATTTACAATTTAAACGAGATACGGTTTGCAGGACAGGTAAGGATTTAATTATTAGAATTTACTTTTACATTAATGATACGCTATGATTTATTTGATACTCAGGTAAAAATAATCTGCAGTCCTATAAATTTATAAAATTACAAATATAAAAAAACTAACTATCCAATCTTTGCTTAACATAAATTTTGCGAATGACGTAGTATAGCCGTGTGGTGGCGGCTCGTTAAAAGAATACTACCACTCCATCTCATCCAATGGATCTCGTAAAAGGCGAGTAAGGAATTAAACTGCGCTGTGCACCCAACAGCGCACGGTGGCGATGGGCTCACCACCTATCACACCAAGTGCATTATATTGTTTTGGTGAAATATGGATTGTGGCAGTCATCTGTTTTTGCAGTGAGTGCCCAGTCTCTGACTACCCCTTATGGGATACAGTCGTGATCTTATGTATGTATGTATGACGTAGTATCGATGATCATGACACTATTTTGCTAATATATTTTTAGGTGTTTCGTGCTTTGATCTTTCCATGATGATCTTTCATTACCTGGAAGCTTTTAGGCTACAGTTAACTTTTCTTTAAGGGGTCGGGCGTTTATTTTAAATTTCTAGTACGCATGTGACATAGTTTCAATCCCCGGTGTCAGCAGCAATAATATTGTTCATCGTATCTTCAGGTGTTGATTAAGCGCACGCTTTCAGATAAGGAAAACATTTAAATAAAACTTATTTTACAGATTTTATCGCGTTTAATGTTTAACTATTTGTAATCCTGAAGGAAGGTAAGTTACTTTGCAAAGATCCGCATGCAAAATATAAAAACGGTGTATATTACCTAGTTTTTTTGAAAAGCAAGACGCGCGACACTCGGCGGCCGTCTGTCGTAGAGTCTATGACGCTTGATAATGCCTCGTTTTGGGGCGAAACACGTGTCGTGTTCTCGACTTCAGTGGTGTATATTATCTAGTGGTAGTATTGTAGTGGTTGGTGGAGGGTACCTGGTGACGGTTCCTGGTGGCGGTGTTAGTGTGCTTGTGCACGCTACTGAGGGACGGCGGGCGGTGCTCTTCAAAAAAACTAGGTAATATACACCATTTTTATATTTTGCATGCGGATCTTAGCATAGTAACTTACCTTCCTTCATTATAATGGATTTCCGCAAAGTAACGCCTGATTCTATTAACTATATTTGTAATCCGTCGTTTCGAGCGCTTTACAGCACCGATTGTCAAGGGAAGACTAAGGTGACAGATGTCCTGATGTCATTGTTGATTCGGGGTACCTTTATTATTTTTCGTCCGATATACGCAGAAAGAGCTAACTGTGTCATGAAGTCTTGCCGTGATATGCTTGGTTTTTTATTAAGTTTTTTTCGGAAACCAAGCCGCTGGTAGTGCCTAACCATCATCTCTTTTGAAATCAGGATGTTTTTTTTATTTTAATAGCCTAACGCATCATTCTTGGTATGAATCGATGTTTTTTGCAAGGATTTGGTTTATCAAATCTGATGTAATGATCCAATCACAGACTGCAGACTTCCTAGAGCGACGATGCTTCACATCAGCTACATGTCCTTTTACGCGGGTTTTTATTGACATTTTAGTTTACCCTACGCAAGAGAGACAACATTCACAATCTAGCTGGTATACTCCTGCATTTTGTAGAGGGATGTTACACTTGACTGATGGTAAAAACTGGGTTATCTTCTTCGGCGGCTTAAAGAATGTTCTTATGGAAACCCGCTTCAAGATATAGCAAATCTTGTTCGTGATTCGTCTGACATAAGTATATAAGCAGGTATACGCTCGACTGTGGCCGGTGTCACTCGGTCACTGCGCCGTAGGCGCGGAACCCGAAACTTGTTGTCGTGCAAAACGTGTAAGGAAAACATTGTAAAGAAACATTGCAAGATTGACAAATAAAAACTTACTTGGAATCATTTCAGATTTTTTTTAAAGTAAGCGTGTAAAGACTTATTTTTATAATATACACACGTCCTTTATACAATAATTCTTACTATAAATTACTTATTACAGTGACTGCAGAGTTACTCAATGATTTGATTGAGATTGTACAGCGAGTCAATATTCCACTCCAGGCTAAGGATTTTTTTTCTTTAAATGCATTCCATTTAAGTTAAACGAAGACACTAGGAATGCAGGTAAACATAACGCGTTACCATAATCGTTCGTTTTCATATTGATTAAATTAAAAAGGAACTATCCGACGGTTCAAAATAGTCTAAAGTTCAAGTGGTTAAAAAGAAAGAATTAAAAGAAACAAATTAAACGAAACAAATTAAACATTTGCTAGAAATAGACATATACAAAAATTTTACTGAAGCGACTTTTAAAATTAGTAGTCATTGTTATTCAAGTAACTACTTAAATTATTATACAAGTTATTATTAGTATACAAGTACTTACTCGACTAAAAAGCCGTGGTAGCTCAGGGGCCTGATGCTCGCCTTTAATTTCATAGTAAGCGAGTAACCTGGGTTCGATCCCCGGTGCCAGCACCTCTAAAATTGTTCTACAATTTTAAGTTCTGATTTACCACGTGCTTAGCGGTGAAGGAAAACATTGTGAGGAAACCTGCATGTCCGAGGAATAGAAATATTTCGAAGACATGTGAAGTCCGCCAACCCGCATTGGAGCAGCGTGGTGGATTCTTCCCAGCTCCTAAACCCTCTCAGAAATGAGAGAAGGCCTGTGCTCAGCAGTGGGACATTTATAGGCTGAAACTTTACTTTACTTTTTACCTACTTGAGTTACAATGACTGCTAATTGCCTTGATTATTTAATCCACGATAGAATAATCACGGATTACAAAATGGATTTCGCTCAGATATACCCAAATTGCAAAGAAAGTAAGTAAACCTTGAAAGAGTTTCGACGTAATTAACTAACACATTTTAACAAACCTTTTTGATTTATAGTAAGTTCGTACGAATCTAGGAATGTAAATATTAGTCCATCCAGGAACATAAATATTAACCAGTACTAATATGAAATATATTTTTGGAGTATGAATTGATGACTAACTAATATTAGCTCCGTGTGGTGGCGGCTTAAGAGAATCTACCACCCCATCTCATCCTTTGGGTGTCGTAAAAAACGACAGAGGGAAAATAAAAACGAGGAGATGAGCAGCAGCATCTTCCTGGAAAATTAATAAAAAACTGCGCTTTTCAAGAGTGGCAACTATGGCAAAATCCCCCCAAAATGAGAGCTGATAACTTTTGTCGCAATCTATGGGGGAGGCCTTTGTTCAGCAGTGGACTACGATAGGCTGACATGATGATGATGACGATGATGAATATTAGCTTCCCGTAAATGTAACACGTACATACACTCACTTAACACTTAGGATTAAGTAAGAGATAGTCTTGCAACCTGTCACTAACATTGCATAGAACATAAACGTGAATATGATAATGCTCTTCTTACCTATTTCATGTGCAGTGATATTCGAGTTAACAACCAGGAGCCGTTATCTGCGCAAGATATATTATAGTACCGTATATATCAGCGGCGATTCACTTGTTTTCACCTTTCCACATCATAAATCGGACAAGAACTGTATAAAGAACTTATTTCACGTTTTTATTTCGGACCAAAAGTATACAGCTAGTTTATGATTAATTGCAAAATTTGTACTCAAAAGACAAACAATCAGACAAGAAAGCGAATTAAAAATGAATTGTCATCCAGTCCTTAACTATATTTAAAGTTTGTAGTCTGAAGCTCTTTGAAAAGTTACTTTAAAATCCCCCATAGATTGCCACAAAATTGACCTTATTGCATTAAGTATTATAGCAAATGTATATTCATGTCTTCTGAACTATGCGATAAGAAAACAAACAAAAAAAATTCGTATTTTTTGTAATAATTCCCATTAAAATCTCTAAAATTTTTTTTAAGTCTGTTAAGCCCTTTTTAAGCCTAGAAAGTGGTTGTATTCACTGTTATGGCATTTATTTGGAAATCGCAGACAGACACTTCAATTTATGTTATAAATAAATAAAAAGATTTTCTATTAGAATCCACGATTTGTTGCCAACGCTTATCCAAAAACTCGAAGAATTATTTTGGGTGTTTACTGAATAAGAAGATCGGTTCAATATACATCCTCCTCATCATAAAATTTTTCTCTCGAAACATATAAGCCAATGGTCTATCGTGGTGGCGCTGTATCAAATGAATACAGAAGACGTGTAACTATAGTCCAGTCAAGTTCCATTTGGCATTAGCATTGAAAATACAAATTCTATTCAGATTTCCATTAAATCTCTCTGTCACTGGATCAAGTTGCGCACAGAATAATAAAGCGGTCACTGTAAAGTTCGTAGGTGCTCAGAGTGTTTCGGCTATGCGTCCTCAGCGCTCAGCCACCTTTCAATCCAGTGAACCTGTATAGGTAAAAGTGAAGCTGGCCCGATGCTTCTTCGCAAAAATTTCCAATTCGAAGTAGTGCAATACCTTTTTAAATCATAGCCAGAAAGTTATGAAAGCCAGTGCTGGCCTTTGCAAAAACGATATGTGGACGTTTTCAAAAAAAAAATTGCTCCAGAAAGCGTAAGAAAAAGTATGTATGTTCTCAAATTATGTCTCCTCCTCATAATTTGAGAACATACATATTTATATATTTTTATCATTAGCAGCTTTTATATGTTACACAATAAGTAGCAGTAGTTATAAAAAATGGAATAAAAATACATGTAAATTTAATGCAATAACATCTTAGGAAGTGTCGGATAATGTATAACACTGAATTTCAAATTCCAGTGGGCATTTGGATACCAGTGTACTTTTTAATCGGGAAACTTTGTAGCAGCGGGCAGCTTTGAAGAGTCCACGGTTTTTCTTGTTATAAAATTTTTATATATTATAAGTAAAAGTATTTTATTTCGTCAACTGAGACTGTAATACTTCTAGGTCAGTTATAAATGGAAGGAGCCTCATCCTTACAAAATAAATCTGACATAAGTATGTTATTTATTGTTATTGTCATCCCAGTGACCATCGCATAAATTATTTTAAAGGAAACATTAAAAAGAAATGTGAGGCTTATAGAAAAGGTTGGGTACCGAAACAGCCGGTTAATCTTATGAATAAATGTACGCCACAATACTACAGTGTATAAAGTATAGTTGCTTACCTTATACATTTTTCCCAGGAAGTAGAAACTCAGAAACCACATCTGTGTTTTCTGAGTATCTACTCCGCGTATGTCGCCGCCATTTTGCTACGAGTTGAACTTTCTTTTTTCTTCTTGTTTACTCCCCATTGTGTTCCCACGAGCAGGTAGATATCGGAATGGCAAACAATTGGCTTGGCGAAGAATAAGGAGGAAAGGATTAGGTAGGAAATGAACTTTGGGCAGGGATTAGGAAGTATGGGAAGGAACCGGTTTTACTGGTGGTAGGATTCCTATGCAGGAGTCCGTCTAGGTAGGTACCACCCAGGGCCAGTTATTCTACCGTGAAGCAGTAGTGTGCAAGCATTACTGTGTTTCGGTTTGTAGGGCAGTGTGAGCTAGCGTAATCACTGTGCATATGAGACTTAAGAACCTATGTCTCAGGGCGATGGGCACAGTGTAGTGTCACACAGAATTTTTTTGGATGACACAGCATTTTTATGGGCAGACGTTGCACTTACCATTACCTTTTCATCACTTTATGCAATAAAAAAAACTACAATCTCGGGAGCAGCAGGATTTTTTTTTCGGACATTCGGAGACTTTCATAACTTTAAATAGAGCCTCGCGAGCAGAAAGCCCGAAAGTTAAGGAAGGAGCAATAGGGGACAGCAGTAGCTCGGGAGGCCGTGGTCACTTACCCGGCACTCTACTGTGTTCGCCGGACAAGGCAACTAGATCAATTATCCCATGCCGAATATAGGTAACTTTATACTGTGTACGATTACTTTAAAGAAATAAATCACATGTATGTGCACCGAAGATAATATTCATTAAAGAATTTAATTTATAATAACAACGCAAAATAGACGTTGAAGTAGAAACCATTATAAGTTTTATTACTGTGCTATATATCTAAACTAAAACGTTGAACTGGACATAAAATAAGACATTAAAATGTATACATTCAATGAATGGGGTACTGTACGTAATATTTAATGAATATTTAATGAAAATATAGTATGTATAAAGTGTAAATGTGTACTGCAAAAAATCTGAAACTCCACCCAGCGTTAAAATGAATGTACTCGTAGCTTGTTACGAAGCAGCAAACTTGCAGCACACTCGGGATTGAATAGGGCAATGAACTTTCTTACTCTGTAATCAAATGGAGATAGCGTCACATGCGACAAAAAAAGATTGCATAAAACTGTATCGATAAAATACTGTTTTTATTTATTGAGTACATGTGCGACGCGGTAGTAAGATTTCTCTTAACCGCTACTGTAGGGGTTGGTGTTTTTCAAAAATTTAGGTAATACACGCCATTTTATATTTCGCATGCGGAGCTTAGCAAATAATATTTCTTTCTCTATTATTATGGATTTCCTCAATCTAACGCCCACAACAGCGTAAACAAGGAAACCGATGCCGCCACCGGGAACTGCCACCGGAGTTGTAGTGGTGAAGGGTATCTGGGATGGCGGGCGATGCTCTTCAAAATAGCTATGCACTTAACAACAACAAATTAACTTTCTTTCCTAAAAAAAAGTAAAGTTTCAGCCTATAAATGTTCCCCTGCTAAGCACAGGCCTCCTCTAAATTCTGAAAGGGTTTTTGGAGCTAGGAAGAATCCGCCACTCTGCCTCAATGCGGGTTCGAGGACTGCACATGTCTTCGAAATATTTTTTATTTCTCAGACATGCAGGTTTCCTCACGATGTTTTCCTTCACCGCCGAGCACGTGGTAAATCGGCACATAAAATTACAATTAACAAAAAATTCCCGGTGCCGGCATCACTAAAAAGTGGTGCCGGCACCGGGAACCGAACTCAGATCACTCGCGTACTATGAAATTCTTTCCTAATCATATTGAATTGCGGTCCGCCCCGGTTTTGTCCGGGGAATTTTAAACATAATATATAGCCTATGTCCACCTGGAATAAAGTATCTTTCAAATGGTGAAAGAATGTCAATTTTCGCCTCTTACCAAAATGGCGGCGACGTGGTTCGCCATCCGTCACGTCTCGTTTCCCACGGGGGAAAAAGATAAAAAAATGGTTTAATCTTGTACCCTGTTTATACAGTGTAGAAAGCGCCCCGCATGAATTATTTACAGTCCAAGTTAGAATTGCAATGAAATTTGCCTTAGGGTAACTGTTGAAACTACAAGTTACAGTGGTCGCGTGTATTCTACTGTATAATTTTTGAATATAAAAAAATCACATTTTTTTATGTGTTAGATAATACTTATTGTAAAACATTTTTTTTTATTTCACCAACTAATCAACTGATTTAAAACACAAACAGTAATTTCTTAAATTTTCAATACTAAGTAATCAAGTGAAACCTCTGTGAATTTATGTGAAATTATCTGGTTTGGTTCCAAAATATTGTGATATACTTTGGGTAGGATTCCCCTGCAGGAATCGCATCTAGGTAGGTACCACCGCAGGGCCAGCTGTTCTGTCGTAAAGCAGTAGTGTGCAAACATTACTGTTTCGGTCTGAAGTGCACCGAAGCTAGTGTAATTACTAGGCATAAGAAACCTAATAAATCATGCCCTGGGATGACGAACGCAGTGTAATGGTATATATAAATGATCTGGGGAACACGCCATTTATTATGGGCAGATGTTGCACTTAAAGTTAGTTGAACATATTGCTTGTCGTCATTTTCTACTTTAAAAAATACTTTATTTTTATAACCTCTCATTTCCTTCCATAAGCTCAAGCTTAACCTCCAATAAGAAAAAATATTACTATGATCTAAAGGTAAAGTAAAAATTTAAGTAGCAGGATACACATGTCAGCAGAATATTTATGAGTTTGATGAGGTTTTCCTTCACCGCCGAGCAAGTGGTAAATCGACACATAAAATTGCAATTAACAATATTAGTGGTGCCGGCAACTATGAACTTTAAAGCGAGCGCCTAGTCCCTGACCTACCACGGCTCTCAGATCTATAAGCAATTATTCCGCTTCTGGGTCTTTGAGTATGTGTAAATTTCATCTGAAAACGCGCCAATAAATAAAATGATAAAACCGCATAAGCCTCACTTCGAATTTGCAAGTAAATGCCTCATCTTTGCGCAAATAATTACAGTAATAAAATATTTTTTACGACTCCGTTGAGTAATCCGGTTTAAGAGAATCTACCACCCCATCTCATCCCGTGGGTGTCGTAAGAGTCGACAACGGGAAAATTAAAACCACAAGATAGGCAGCAGCATCTTCCTAGAACATCCGAATAAATAAACTGCGGTTGCCAACCCGCCTGCCAAGCGTGGCTACTATGGCAAAATCCCCCCAAAATGAGAGTTACAAACTTTTGTGGCAACTTATGGGGGAGACCTATGTTTAGCAGTGGACTAGTGATAGGCTGAAATGGTGGAGGTGGTGGACTCCGTTGGCGCAGAGGGTACACGATTGTTATCCAGGGTCCATCCTCAATCCATCCAGACCGGGTTGTTTGTGCCTGCACGTGCAAATCGAAGATGATACAGGAGAAATCCTAGTGTAATGCATTATTAAAAAAAATACAGCTTTACTTATTGGTGTACTTTACTGGTGGTAGGATTCCTATGCAGAAATCAGTCTAGGTATGTACCACCCCGAGGTCAGTTATTCTGCCGTGAAGCAGTAGTGTTCAATCATTACTGTGTTTCGGTTTGAAGGGCACTGAGAGCTAGCGTAATCACTGGGCATATGAGACTTAAGAACTGTCTCAGGGTGACGGGCGCACTGTGGTGTCGCAGGGCAGACGTTGCACTTAACATGAGGTGAACGTTTTGCTCTTTCCGTCACTTTTATGAAATAATAAAAAAAAAGCTTGGATGAAAATCGCGCCTCTTAACCAGACGATATCAAACTGTTTGAAATCAGCCAGAAGGACATTGTAAGAGCTTCTCGAGTCTGTTAATACTAATTTAGTTTTTCTCACACTCGTCCCCTGAGACTGCACTAAACGCGCAGTATTTAACAAACGTGTCTTAACTTCAGTACTGATATTTGTGCTCATTGCTTAGAATTCTAGAGTAAAATCTACATACTTCTCATTGTACAGTTAGAATAATACACCAGAGAGCGTAACGTCAGCTAACGCCACAATACTTTAGTTCACCGAGGTTTGTGCATAGAGATTTGAAAATGTTACTCATGAGATAAGTAATTGCTACTGTCTTTAATTACTGCTTATTCTAGCTAAGAAATTTCTATTAAAGCTAAAAATATAATATAATTTTTGAAAACATTAACAATTTAATATTTTTTTTAGATAATAAAATACTATACATACAATCACACACACGTAGACCACTTTTCGCCCTCGCGCAAAACGAGAGGTGACGGGTGGCAAACCACGTCGCCACCTGGGTAAGAAAGAGGTAGGTGTTATTCTACTCTGCAGGACACCTATAATAAAATAATATGTAATTGTTAATTTAATAATATGCATCAGTTAAGATGTATTTTAGTTACGCTAAATTACTGTTACAGAGCTAGTAGAAAAAAATATTTATAGATAAATCTGTAGGCTAATTGCTGCAGCACTTTCGAAAATGTGCAAGTTTGTTCTTCGAAAAAAAATCTATTAAGGTTGTTAACACAACTATATTTTTGCACAATGATAAAATAATATTAGGTAAATAGAAATAAAACAGGGCGAAATATTCCTTCTTTATTACTTTGAATTAACGTAAGATGCAAAGATAATGAAAAATGTTCGAGTCACTGATATACAAAATGACATGGTGTTCTCCTAGCCGATTTCGACCACGGCGACAACTTCCGAATACTGTCGAGAGCCATCAACTGCGCAGGAGATATTATAGTGCCACAAGTGTACGCGCAAACACAGAGGCACTCACTCATCCCAACCTACACGCGCCCGATGTAAAGCTGATGCGATAAGATCGGAGGTAGGCTAGGATGCAGTGTCAGAAACGCGGTCACAATCACAACACAACCAGACCCGGAAACCAACAATTTGTGTTTTAGCACAAATGTCGGCTCCGGCTGGGAATCGAACCCAGGACCCGCGGCGTAGAAGTCAGGTACTCTGACCACTAGGCCACGCGGTCGTCAATATTACATTATAAACAAATTAGCGTGTTCGTGACTCAAAAACGTCCTCATAAAAAGAACCCACAAAGCGCACATTATTCAATAAAAATTTTATTGTGCCAAATTAGAGACTTAAGAACTGATGTCTCAAGGTGACGGGCGCAGTGTGGTGTCACACAGAAATATTCTCGGTGACACAGCATTTGTTGTGGGCGGACGTTGCACTTACCATCAGGTGAACGTGTTGCTCGTTTCGTCACTTTATACAATAAAAAAAAATATTTCATAAAGTGACGCGACCAGCAAATCGATCACCTTATCGTAAGTGCAACGTCTGCCCAAAATAGATGCTGTGTTACTCAGAATATTTCTGTGTACCACACTGCGCCTGTCGCCCTGAGATATAAGTTCTTAAGTCGCGTATGCCCAGTGATTATGCTAGCTCTCAGTGCACTTCAGACAGAAACACAGTAATGTTTGCACACTACTGCTTCACTGCAGATTAACTGGCCCTGAAGTGGTACCTACCTAGACGGATTTCTGCATATTTTAAAATATAGAACGACAGATTTACAACAGCTAATATTCATTGATGAACAGTGTCGCTATTAAACAATGTTAAAAATGTTTTTGTTAACGCCTAACAGAAACTTACATCACTGATGATGACGTTATTGTCCAAGTCAATTTCGATCACGGCGATATATTTTGGTTAAGAACAAGAATTAAGATGGGGTGGAAGATTCTCTTAAGCCGCCACCACATGGCAAATATCTTAAATTAATGAATTGTTATGCAAAGGTTAACAATGAGTAAGATGTAGTGTCCAGGCTATGTGATATTCACAGCACTTAAAATTTTAGAACGAATTTAGAGATCTCGAACCTGGGATCGAATTCAGGTTACTTGCGTTCTGCAAAATTTAAACATAGCGCCTCCTGAAAAGCGAGCTCCTGAGCTGCAACGGCTCTTCAATTCAATTAATATTCTAAAAGAGCAGTTTAAAATGTATAAGGCAATCTTTAAAGTGTCGTAAATATATATGAATGTATATTTTTATGGTATCCGACTAACCAAGCATACCACTGCAAGACTTCAAGACACAGTTAGCTCTTTCTGCGTAGATCGGACCAAAAATAATAATTAAAAGCTGAAGGTACCCCAGGTTAACTATGACATCAGGACATCTGTCACCTCAGTCCTCCCGTGACCATGGGTGCTGTAAAGCACTCGAAACGTCGGGTTATAAATAGTAAAAAATTAAACGCGATAAAATCCGTAAACTTAGTTTCATTTAAATGTGTAGTGTTCGCGTAAATATAAGAAATCATTATGTATCCGACTAATTTAGCTAAAGGGTTTCAAATAAGTAAATTGTTTGTTAGGCGACAGTTTGAAGGGTAAAACGCTTTTATTTTCCCTCTTCCCGGTATTTCTACGTAAGTTGGAAGTCAATTGTGGGAGATATACGAATTAAGTGACTTATTGCGCGTGAATAGTGCTGTGTGGTGGCGGCTCGTTAAAAGAATACTACCACTCCATCTCATCTAATGGATCTCGTAAAAGGCGAGTAAGGAATTAAACTGCACTGTGCACCCAACAGCGCATGGTGGCGATGGGCTCACCACCTATCACACCAAGTGCATTATATTGTTTTGGTGAAACGTGGATTGTGGCAGTCATCTGTTTTTGCAGTGAGTGCCCAGTCTCTGAGTACCCCTTATGGGATACAGTCGTGATCTTATGTATGTATGTATGTATAAATAAAAAGTATTTTTTTTGTAGCACAAAAATTCTTGATCACTAAAAAGTTTGATTAAATCAAAGGTTGAGTTACCTTATTTTTTTGGAACTTTGTCATTATAAGTGGACAAGCACAGATATGGACGTAGCAAAATATTGTATATTGCGATAGTTTTTTTTTTCCGACACGGCAGATAAATCTTTAACAGAATAGCTCTTGTTATTTTAAATTTTCATGCGATTTCTTTGTGAGAGGTACTCACAAATAAAGCGCATGCCACGTGTTTCGCAGCAAAGAATATTTGTCTCTCCTTGATCCGTACGGATTGAAATGCCTAGAATATTCCAGATTTTCGGTTTCAGAACTCTCGGTATAAAGTATCATATATGTGCTATAGAATATATATTTATCAATACAACACAATGCAATTTGAAAACAAGAAATTGGTAGTCAAGTACTTGATTGCATACTAGAAACATGCCTAACGTTAATGATATATAACAATTTTAAAAAGACTAAACAAAGCAAATAAATGTACTACTTTTTTTTTTTACTTTAGATTGTTTCGGGCAATTAACAATTTCTTTTAATATGTCAGAACTGACATATTAAAAGCATGTATGAAACTGATATTTCAACTACACATTACGGTACCATCATTTTGATTTGTAGTAAAAATAATTCCGTTTATTTGCAGTTATTATGCCGAGAAGCAGTAGTGTGCAAACATTACTGTGTTTCGGTCTGAAGGGCACTGTGAGCTAGTGTGATCACTGGGCATACGAGATTTAAGAACTGATATCTCGGAGTGACGGTCGCAATGTGGTGCCGCACAGAAATGTATTGGGTGACACAGCATTTGTTATGGGCAGACGTTGCACTTACCATCAGGTGAACGTATTGCTCGTCTCGTCGCTATATCTAATAAAAACTAATTCAACACAATTACCACGAAAAAAATAAGTCACGAGATCTATGAGATCTGTTGGCAACAACTTATGATGTTTCAAAACAAAAAAAAAATTGACATTAATTGTGTAATAGTCTCTATGCCATACCTATTAGTCGCTATGCCACTACGCTTCCGTTTCCACGTCCTGGCAAGTTAACACATAATGATTTATAATACAGTTAATGAAGCAAATAAAGGTAAACCTAGTGCTTAGAGTAGAATTTACTTTCTCCTCATCTATATCATCTTGTAACACATACATACAAGTAGTCACGCCTTTTCCCCATATAAGTGGTAGGCAGAGGCTACACATGAAGCCCACTGTTCGCCCACGCGGGAAACGAGACGCGACGGGTGGCGAACCACACACCGCAGCCATTTTGGTAGGAGTCAAAAAATTCTTACACCACCTTGCGTTCCCACGGGCAGTATAGTGAAAGCATTGCATATTATGATTTAATTATGCATTAATAAAGGCTGTCCGTACCTCAGTCGCCATCTCGGTAGAAAAAAAAATGTTTTAATCAAGTTGGATTTATACATTGCCAGAAACTTATTTTTTTTGTATAGATTTTCAATAGATGCAGGAGATTATTAAAAGCAAAGGCAAAAAAGAAAGAAATAAAGAAAGTACGAGTACGATGCACTCGATTTCTATGCAAATTTGGGCACGTATCTTTGCAGCCTGCATTCCCGCTACCAACAAGACAGGAGAAGCTTACAGCAACATTTTATTTCAATTTATTTGAAACACAAAGAACAGGTTGCGTGTTGAAAATGTTATCTGCAAATTACATTTTGCAATGCGTTATTAAAGTATGCACATTAACATTAGTAGTATTGGGCACGTCTGCAGTTTTCTGATCATATATGAAGTTAGATACAAAAATATATCTAAAATCATTTAATACTATAAAATCAAATGTAATAAAATAATAAATAAACACAACGAGACAGGAGCCCTCGACATGGGAGACTAAACGGCTTAATATTACATTAATAATTTGAAGTGTAATTGTTTAAAACATTTGATTCGATCTCATTCATAAAATCATATTAATTATTCCATCAATAAAGCAAGTACACTTTGATCCACATCATCATCATCATTTCAGCCTATCACTAGTCCACCGCTGAACATAGGCCTCACTCACAGATTGCCACAAAACTTTGTAGCTCTTATTTTGGGGGGATATTGCCATAGATGCAATGCTTGGCAGGCGGGTTGGCACCGCAGTTTATTTATTCAGATGTTTCAGGAAGAAGCTGCTGCACATCTCCTGGTTTTCATTTTCCCTCTGTCGACTTTTACGACACCCACGGTGATGACATGGGGTGGTAGACTCTTATGCCGCTACCACACGGCAACGTCAATAGTCGTTGGAAGTTATTTATTTCGAGTAAGATTATTTTGCCTCTCTTTTTCTATTTCTTCATCCTTCATCCATTGTTAATTTTATAAATGAATTAATTTTCTTCATTTATTTAATATTATTATAAGTACATGTTGGTACCAGAGATTAATAAAATAAAAATATGTTGCTCTATAGTTCAGTTTTAGTATTATATCTTCATAGCATTGGGAGGTCTATGGTCGCATACCATTTCTTTCCGTGGTGAAATGGTGGTCTATCCATTGTTGTGGCTTATCCAAACTGTTGACGGACTGCAAAGTCTACAGGTCAGAAACATGAGGTACATGATCGCCAATCCGCCTGCCAAGTGGCGATAAGAATTGCACGCTAACTCATTAATTTTTTGTTGAGAAATTCGTAATAGCAAAATAAGTAGTGTTGTTTCTAAATGTGCACTATGTACGATTATTTATTTCATAATTTTAGTACTATGGGAAAAATCTGGGCTACAATAATGCGATTTCACAACTTTTTATGTCATAATCATTACAGTGTTTTAACCTCTGTAAAACGTAGAAGTAGGAACCTGCTTGATAAGAGTCGCCTCGGTAGGCGCAGTGGCGCCAACGAGCGACGCTTATCAGGACAAATATGTGTATGGCCTACATATAGTTGTTACGGGTCTGGATTTTTGTGCATGTGGAATTTATGTCTGTAAAACTCACCCATGACACAGGAGAAATAATACTGTGTGACATGGTTACTCTGCCGTCAAGCGTTGTGTAAACTCGACTGTGTTTTGGATTGAACGGCTCTGTAGAGCTAGGTCTTATTTTTGACACAACAAATTATAACCTACCTATTTTTATTGTACAAGCTGTCCGCCTGTGGAATGCACTGCCTCTATCAGATAATGATCAGTCCTTGCCATTTTATGAATCTGATAAAGAATCACTATCTCTCTCTTTGATTCGATTCAAGCATTCATCTGTTGTTTTTATATATTTTTATGTTTTTTTTTATTATTGTCTATGTTTTCATTAATTTTTATATTAAGTTGCGTTTTTTTTCTCCCTTTCAATAATTTATCTACTTGTATCGTAGTTTTATTGTTTAATATATTATCTTGTCATATATATCGCTATTGCTTTTATGCACTACCAACGCACACATGATTTCAGTTACAATCCTGTCCATCCAAAGGTTGTTTGGAAGAAATCGCTTTTAGCGATAAGACCCCCCATTGTACTGCCTTAAACTTAAAGTAAGCATTTGTATATCATTTTTTAAATTTTTTTGTTGTGCAATAAAGTGTATCTATCTTTATTTTTATAGGTACTAGTAGATACCACCCCAGGGCCAATTATTCTGCATGTAGCAGCAGAGCGCAATCATTGCTGTGTTTCGGTCTGAAAGGCACTGAGATCTAGTGTTATTAATGGGCCTATAAGACCTGAAAACTGATGTCTCGGGGGAAGCCCGCAGTGTGGTGCCACACAAAATTATTCTGGGTGGCAGCATTTGTTATGGTCAGACGTTTGTAAAAACAATGGAATCAAGCTTTTTAGCTAGTTTTGTATACACTGGAATGTTTACTTAGCATTGTCATAGTATTGAATTGTTAACATTTAATCGCGCTTTCCGTACCGCACACAGGCCATTCATCATCATCATCATTTCAGGCTATCACTAGTCCACTGCTGAACGTAGGTCTCCCCCATAGATTGCCATAAAAGTTTGTAGCTCTCATTTTAGAGGGGAATTTACCATAGTTGCCACGCTTGGCGGGTGGCTTGGCAAATCAGTCCTGTACTAACAACTTTATGTAACTTGTCTATTCTTAAACAAATCTGATTAAATGCTTTAAGTGAATATATGTAACTTCAGTTATTTTAAATCAGTGAGGTTCTTTGAAAAAATATTTTAATTTATTTTTAGTGGTAGTGAAAAACACCAAAGATTGAGTGCAGAGTAGCAGATTTCTTAATTCGATTTTAATCTACAACGACACCACAAATGTGAAATGTTATGAAAAATGAGTAAGAGTGAATGTACAAACTTTAGAGAAATGAAAATTCTCAAACTTAATAAAGATGCCTTTTATAACAATAAAGATCGTGTTGATAATTTACTGTGACAACTCGTAAGTTAGTACAATTAACACAATTTTACTTTTAGCATAAAATACTATTTAAAATACAAGCCGTTTTCGTAGGGCGTAGATAAATCACAATTTAGATAGAATTAAATTGTCGTTAGGCCTGTAACAGCCAGAGGTACATTTATCATCATTCACACAGATTTGCTTCAGAAGGTGTTGAAGTCTCTCTATAAATCTAATTAACGCATTAACTTTGAACATTTTCATTTTAATGATTATTTTATAGTTACCACTTCCAACTTGAAAAACTGTTTTTTTATTATTGTTTAAAATGTTTAAAAATATTGTGCAGTTTGTATTTTTAATATTTAGTCATCTGGACTGGAATTGCGTTTAATATCTGTTATAACAATTTGAAATTCATTTTAGGTGATTATTGCGTTGTTGTAATCTATACATATAATAAAACTGTAAACTGCACTTGTATGTACATTATTAAATTTTGCGAAATAAAAAATTGAGAAAGGCCAAAACGATGCAACTGAATACATTTCTATTATTTTCAGAATTGTCTGTCTGTATGTTATCTTCCAGTAACATTTAGTCCTTATTTTTCTAAAATCTGTTCATTCTATCATCAAAAGTTATGAGTATTTGAAGTCTACGGATTTGTTTAATGGTGGCAATGAGTCAATGAAGTGTACATTTAAAAATTAATAAAAGATGTCAAATAAGGTTCTATCTATTAGTATTAAACTATTAATAAAAACCTGAAACACAGCAGTGAAAAAATAAAATATAATATTATTTTTCCAGACCCGTAACTTACAGAGAATATAATTTATTTTAATTTTACTGGTGGTAGGATTCCTATGCAGAAGTCCGTCTAGGTAGGAACCACCCCAGGGCCAGTTATTCTACCGTGAAGCAGTAGTGTGCAAACATTACTGTGTTTCTATTTGAAGGGCACTGTGAGCTATCGTAATCACTGGGCATTTGAGACTTAAGAACTGATGTCTCAGGGTGACGGGCGCAGTGTGGTGTCACACAGAAATGTTCTGAGTGACACTGCGTTTGTTATGGGCAAAAGTTGCACTTACCATCAGGTGAACGTTTTTCTCGTTTCATCACTTTATGCAATAAAAAAAATTTATACAAAGTGCAATAGTTAAATAGTATCACCAAAAGATGGCATTGTGCAAAAGATGTAATTTTTTGAATTGCGTTCACCGCCGTTGAATGACGTTCAGATTTTAGCTTAAAATATTGGCACTCGTTGAATACTCGGATTTTAGTGGTCGTCGAACGAACGAATTCTGAATAGATTGATTAAAATGTAAACTTACTGCAATTTTCGTAGTATTATATTGGTTGGTACAATTAATAATAGGCTAATTAGTTGCTACTATGCTAGCTGGTAGCTCAGGGGCCTGGTGCTCGCCTTTAATTTCATAGTAAGCGAGTAACCTGTGTTCGATCCCCGGTGCCAGCACCTCTAATATTGTTCTACAATTTAAGGTGCTGATTTACCACGTGCTTAGCGGTGAAGGAAAACATCGTGAGGAAACCTGCATGTCCGAGGAATAGAAATATATCGAGGACATGTGAAGTCCGCCAACCCGCATTGGAGCAGCGTGGCGGATTCTTCCTAGCTCCAAAACCCTCTCAGAAATGAGAGGAGGCCTGGGCTCAGCAGTGGGACATTTATAGGCTGAAACTTTACTTTACTTTACTATGCTACAAATGTTTTTCATTTGTTATAAGTAATTTTAAGTTTTGATTGTTTGTAATATTTGTATTCGTATCGTCATTCGTACTAACCCTGTAAGCCTTAGGCTGCGTTCTATATTATATGTACCAATTGTGTCCAATAATTATACGAGTAGGCGTAATGCTTTTTTCTTACGCAGCGCAAAAGAATTTAATAGACTGTCATCGTCTTTGGAAATTGACCTCTTCTGTTCCAATGCACAGTCTGTAAAAATATCTTTGTCTATTGACTTTTTTAAAGATAAAAAAGGGTAGTGAAGTTTTAATTATAAATCAGTAATTTTCTTTAAATTCTTCTCACTAGTATATGAGCTTTTGTTGTATGTGTTTATTAACTTCTAATATTAACATAAGTTTTGATATTTGTTCTCAGTGCAAAGTATGTAAATTATATGCGTAGGCTTGTAATTAGCAATATGTATAGCCATTTCACTATTTATAAAGTAATTTGTCTGTAAGCCTTCCTAAAATAGATAAATAAATATATAAAATTAATTATTTCTTGAATATCGCATTGCCGTAGATCTTTACGCATTTTCCACACGATTTCTGCAAATATTTTCACCTGACCCGCGAGCACAGCTGTCCGTTGAAGCTGTAAAAACCAAAATGGCTAACAGCTAAAATATTATCAAAATTATGTATCAAATATTTGTCGACATGAATTTAGATGCCAAAGTTAGTGAGCTGTTTCTGTATATTAGTGTCGTTTAGTCGCCCCTTACGACAAATAGGAAAAAAAAATGTTACTACTCTACTCTGCCGGACACCTGTCGGCTCAATAATCTTTCAAAGAAAATGCATACAACTACTTTTTATTCACATTAAAAATGTATCGCCATTTCATGTCAAGCGTAGACTTGGAGCACAATAATATAATCTCACCCAGATGATTAGCTGTACTTATTATACGAGCCGTGGTAGCTCCAGGGGCTAGGCGCTCGCTTTAAAATTCATAGTAGGCGAGTGATCTGCAGGGTTATTGCGTATCCAAAGTGATGATCACTTATAAAAGTGTTGAACGAATATCTGCTAAATAAGTGTCGGCATATTGGTTATGATTAACAAAAAAGACGTCATATGAAAAATAATCGTCACTTTCATTAACCATAACCAGTACGAAAACAATTATTTGAGAGAAATTCTTTCAACACTTTTATAAGTGATCTTCACTTTGGATACGTAATAGCCCCGCTGGACTCTATTCTCGGTGCCAGCACCACTAAAATTGAGAGCAGCGTAGCGGATCCTACCCAGCTCCAAAACCCTCTCGGAATTGAGAGGAAACCTGCACTCAGTAGTGGGACATTTATATACTGATACTCTACTTTTATTACTTTTACTTATTATATGAAGTATCAATCTGGTTAAAATCGTCCTGTATGCTGGACACCTACATTATAGTTGTGTGCATTACCTAATGTAATAAGTCGCCAAAGCTAGCTTCTTCTAGCTATTTAAAAAAAAAATAAACAACACTAGGATTTCTCCTGCAACGTAAGTCTTTTAACAGACATATACTTGACCTAGCAAATACGGTAGTACCCAGTGAGCTACCCCGGCCTCCCGAGTTAATACTGTCTCCTCCTGCTGTCTTCTCCTGCTCCTTCCGTGATAGTAGTATCCTAGATCTTATAGTTCCTTTTCCGATTTCCGGATTTCCTACCACAAGTCCATTTCTTACTTAATCTTTTCCTCTTCGCCAAGCCAGTGGTTGCCGCGCCTATGACACCGTGGCTACGGGCGAACCTGGTCGTTAGCGTATAGGCACGCTCTGCGACCGGGGGAGACCTCCAGAATAAGACCAGCCTTACCAAGCATGCGGGTCTGTTTGGGTGGACAACATCTGCCCTTGCTGCTCGTGGGGACCCAATGCGTTAGCAGGTCCTGTACGTAACTACTACTACTATTTAAACTTGTACTGAATAATTAACGACAATGAGAAAAAAATAATTGAAATAAACTCTGAGGTGCATCACATTAAAACAACCAGTTCTCAGAATGTTATTGACTGACTGGACTTGAAGTGTGGTCAGCGGTGGTGTGAACTTGTGTGCAATGATACCTAAAAAAATCGTAAAAGACTCTAAATTGAATACTCTATGCTAAATGTTAGAGCATCTTACTTTGTGCTGCCTAATTATAGAAACAGTATTTTATTCAGCGATGGGAGTGACACCAAAAAGCTATCAGTAAGGGCAAATTTTAAATTAGACTTCGTCAAATTCGACCCTTATCCATACACGAAAAAGTAAGTGGCTGTTTTTACAGATAAAGTCATTTATATATATGAAGCAAAATAATACGATACAACAGGTAACTTGTTTCGTCAAGTTTAAATGAATTTACATTAACTAAAATATTAAGTAAATATTTAATATAGGGACGATTTTCGTTTTATTAATTCTTTGGGGAAATTGCACGCTAGATGGACTGGGCCATGAATGTTAAAACAGCCTAGCAACTATGGCGTGAATAACTCACCGCAGCGTCCCAGGAATTTCAGGGAATACTAACTTAATGAAATTGTTGCCCGCTATTAGACGTATGCGAGACGATGCCAGAGGAAGAATAGCCGAAATAACGAAGTTAATGGACTAATACTACCTTTTCGAGTATTGTCACAATTGAATATTGAATTTAATTAGTTCGCAGAAATGTATGAGCTCTATAGGAGTCCATGTTCAGCAGAGGATTTATGATGAGCTATAATAATATAAAATAATATTTAAATATTTTTTGTAAAAACCATTTACTAAATACTATAATAATTATATTATATTATCGCCAATAGGTGTCCGGCAGAGAAGAACCTACCTCTTTTTTAAAGTCCTAAGAGTCTTGTCCTAAGTCCTAAGAGGCGACTAGGGTATTGTACGGACAGCCTTTATTCGTACATCACCGTAATATGCAATGATGTCACTATACTGCTCGTGAGAACGTAAAAGGGAGTAAGAATTTTTGACTTGTAACAAAAATGGCGGCGATGTTGATACCCGCCAGTGCCACCTGAGCGCCACCCGTCACGTCTCGTTTACCGCGGGGGCGAAAGTCGACTACGTGTGTGGTCTCTGCCTACTTCTTATATGGGAAAAAGGCGTGACTGTTACTGCAGTCCATTGTAAGCTAAATCATTTATTATGTAAACTTAATATTACTTTGTCATTATATCATTTAAATTATTCAATAAACGTTGCCCCACGCTAGGATTTCTTCTGCATCGTGGTTTCGTTTTACAGACATACATTTCACATTTCACATGATGCATTTCACGCATGCCCGGAAAAACTACATATTACTGCATAATATACTGCTCGTGGGAACGCAATGGGGAGTAAGAATTCTTGACTTGCACCAAAATGGCCGCGATGTGGTGCGCCACCCGTCACGTTTCGTTTCCCGCGGGTGCGAAAACTACAGGTGTGGTCTCTGCTGACCCCTTATATGGGAAAAGACGTGACTATGTGTGTAAAATACTCAAGTCAGTAAAAGGCAGCCGTGTCAAAATTGCTCGTTCACGAGCAATCATTTTGAATCGGCTTGCCAAGTTTTCCATGCAAAAATCTTTTAAAATTCTCATTCGCCGTAATTGTAGCAAATATCCCTTGAAATGAGAATTGTAAAAGATTTTCCGTAACACACGAGTAGAATCACAAGACACTAAAAGCGAAATTAGATATGTGATGATCTTTCTTTGTACCTAGACGCTAAATGTGCACACACAGAGGTAGATATCTGTGATGACATGTGTCTTGTTTCATAACTTACTACCGCTTTAAACATACATACATACATAAGATCACGACTGTATCCCATAAGGGGTAGTCAGAGACTGGGCACTCACTGCAAAAACAGATGACTGCCACAATCCACGTTTCACCAAAACAATATAATGCACTTGGTGTGATAGATGGTGAGCCCATCGCCACCATGCGCTGTTGGGTGCACAGTGCAGTTTCATTCCTTACTCGCCTTTTACGAGATCCATTGGATGAGATGGAGTGGTAGTATACTTTTAACGAGCCTCCACCACACGGCCACATAACACCACACTTTAAACATAGTATAGCATAATACATATTAACTGTATAATTAAAATTTTGGATTACGTGTTGTTATTTAAAAAATAACATTATTTACAGCTTTCCGAAATATGGTTAGCATATTTGTGAAGGGGGTAAAGAACCAAACAGAAGTAGAAATATAAATAAAAATAATTAGATAGTAAGTTAATTACGAAGCAGGATTTCAATTTATAACATCTAGAAAAACAAATCTGTTTGAACCTAATTTCAATGCAAATTTTCGTGCACCTGGCGCCGCAGAATACACGAAATGCAAGAATGACAACGAAAATGCTCGTAATAATTTGCCTGGTAATTTTTTTAATAAAATTCTTAAGATTTTTCTTACAATTTTAAAAATTAACTATCTTCGTTAATAAAAAGGTTTTTTTAAGGTGTTAGAAGCATTAATTTTATCACTTCTGTTTATGTAACCACAGTTTGTTATTTTATAGTATGAAAGGGAATAATTTGAAAGCAGTAATTTGCAAGCACAAGCTGACGAGCAACATCAGGTGTGTAAAAATTTGCATTTTATGGAACTTCACTAATCAAACTAATTAAACAAATTGGTGCGTCGACGTTTCTACTGATTGTCAGGCCACAGCTGAAAGTTATTCGCAAAAAATATTAAAAGAACAAATTTGTCATCCTAATATAATACATATTGAGAATTTAAATAACACTAACTTTACAGATTTTATCGCGTTTAAGTTTAACTATTTATAAGCCGACGTTTCGAGCGCTATACAGCACCCATGTTTACGGAAGGACCGAGGTGACATATGTCCTGATGTCATAGTTAACCCGGAGTACCTTCAGCTTTTAATTATTATTTTTGGTCCGATATACGCAGAAAGAGCTAACCGTGTCTTGAAGTCTTGCAGTGGTATGCTTGGTTTTTGATTTAATTTTAATAATTGTAGGATTCCAAGCTGGTGGGAATATCCAATCATGTTCCCTATTAAAATTAGGATTTTTTTTTATACATTTAATAAGCCTCGCGATTGGGTGATTCCCTTGGTAATCGGTGTTCTTTTGCGAGAATATGTGGTTTATCAAATCTGTTACTGATACCTTTAAGTGATACCTTTAAAAAAAACGTTATAAGCCTATCCAAATGTTCATGTTGCCAGAAACTTATTTATTTTTATAGATTTTTAATTAATGTAGGTGATTATTAAAAGTATTGTATCAAGTTAATGGGGCAAAAAGAAAAGAAATGAGGAAAGTACGATGCATTCGATTTCTATGGAAAATTTCACGTATCTTTGCGTCCTGCATTCCCGCAACAAACAAGACAGCAGAGGCTTACAGTAACATTTTATTTCAATTGATCTGAAACATAAACAACACGTTGTGTGTTGAAAATGTAAGCCGCAAGTACATTTGCAATGTATTATTAAAGTATGGAAAAACACAAAAGTATGCACATTAACATTATTAGTATTTGATATTTATATAATTTTCTCGTCTGATTGGAATATATATAAAATACGATGAAATAGCAAGGCGGGGGTAACCCAGAGGTTTCAAAGTACGCGCGTGACCTAAGCTCGATGCCCCGGCATGTTCTGCGGCGAAGGAAAACATCGCAAGGAAAACTATTTAATAAGTAAAAAGTATTTGGACGAAATGTGAAGTGCTCCATCCTACACTAGATCAGCATGCCAACTTACCAGCCCCAAAATCCTTAAACAAAGCATAGGTATCCTGTGCCCAACTGTGATACATTTCTAGGCCTTTACCTTTTATAATAATATTTGGTTTTCGAGTCTGGATGTATTATGATTATCCGTGTCTTTGACACTAAATCCTACGCTTTTTGCAATCTTTACCTTCTATATTGCTTATTCTTTTATCTTTACCTTTAAATTTTATTCTTTTCCTTCTTTATTTTTACCTATCTTTAATTGTTTTTACGCTGATAGTAACAGCCAGTACCGTGCGACGGCATCTGGTGGTGATGTAGCGATATCTATGTCGCGACATGAGAAGCTCAAGAAATATTCCTATACGGAAGACACTATTGAGGTCACTGAGCATGGTGCGAACGTCCTCCATCCATTCTCCCATAATGACTATGTCGTCGGAAAATCGAAGGTGAGTGATGTATTCACCATTGACGTTAATGCCGTATCCTTTTCAGTGCAGTAGCTTTAAGACATCTTGAATGCAGCGTTTCGAGAATATGACGTCGCCCTGTCTTACACCTTTTTGCAGTTGGATCGGTGATGTACTCTGATTCTGTCCTCGGATAGCCATCGTAGTCAATCCGGCAACGCCGAAGTGACTGTAGCACCATCCAAATTTCGACAGAATTAAAGGCTTTCTCATAGTTCACATACGCCAGACAAAGCAGGAGATTGTACTCTTCGGTCTTCTGTACAATCTGGCGAAGGGTGTGTATGTGGTCTATGGTACTAAAGCCTTTTCGGAATTCGGCTTGTTCGGGAAGCTGGAAATCGAAAAGTCTGCTTGCGAGACGATTTGTAATAACTCTCGTGAACATCACGTAGACGCGGCTCAGACTATTCTACATCGGTCTTTAGTTCTTCAAGCGGGCGTTATCACCTTTCTTGAAGAACAGGACTACCACTCTTCTACTCAACGCTTCCGGCGTAGCGTCACCCCTAATGACGGTTATTTCCGTCAGCTTCTGCAGGATCAAAAGTACCGGTTTTCCACCCGCTTTCTGAAGCTCCGCTGTAATTCCGTCCTTACCCGGCGCTTTGCCATTCTTAAGCTATTTGAGAGCCATACTAATCTCGGTCAGACTGACGTCCGGGAACGATCATCGGAGTTGTCGGACGAGTTTTGCTCTTGGTACTCGTTTGCTTTGACTCGTTACTCAAACTGGAGTGTGATTTCAACGACGATGTGTACAGCTGTCCATAAAATCTCTCGATCTCATTCAAAATCTCTAGTCCAGCGGAAATGACGCCACCCCTCTCGGTACTCAACTAAGTCAGTTGGCTCTTTCCGGCAAACAGATCCCTGACAAAGAAAGATCTTGGCTCTAGCGCTTCCTCAATACGAGCTGTATTGAAGTTGCGTAGATACATACAGACATATTACTCGCCGCATATATTGGGAGAACTGAATGTTCAGTTACCGATATGCTAACGCATCAGTTGAAGACTGCAGCCTCATTTCACGCCTAGCCTCCATGAGATTGGGTGTGTGGTCGGAGAGTCTACCTTTTGTTTGTCAATTTGCCTCTCGTTCATATCGTCCTCTCCTACGCAATCATCTAAACGCTGATAGCGATTATGCCATTCGTACTGGCAGCTTTCAGGGTTTTGGATAAGGGCACGAGATAGACGGAGCGTTGACTTCACCAGACGTGACCTCTTCAGCATTACGTTCAATTAGCCTCTTACCAAACTTATATATAAGAAATTAAAATATATTCAAATTTTTACTTTATAGAAGCAAGTTAATTTTACAATTTTTTTTAAGAAATTTAATAATTTAGAGGATGATGACGCAGCCGTGGGACATCTGCCAGGTCATTTTCTGCTTCAGTAATTAACATTAATACAATGATCTACAAATTTTTAAATTTGTGTCTAACAAGCTAGATGGACTGCTGCTCTAAGACCATTGCGGATTTCATAGCGTTTAATTTAACTATTTATCATCCGATATTTTGTGCGCTTCGCTGCATCCATTGCTCCGTGATAAAATGAGTAAATATATTTGGTTTTTTAAAATGGGACTCTTTTTTGCATTGAAATTACATGTCTCAAAGTCTACATTCACATGTCAAGTAAATGTAGATTTTACAAAAGAAATTTAGATAATTTTTAAAATGAAACTTCTTTGGGCGCGATGAGCGTATAATGTCAAGGTCAAATTTGAGTGCAGTGTTTCTGTTATTTCTAATTAATATTTATCGATTAATTAATATTTGTTTATATTTTATTTTATTTATTTATTCAATTTTTTGATCAAATTTCTAATATATATATGAGTTTCACATCTGTCACCTGAATTGAGCTTCAAGCGCTTTTTTTATAGGACATAGAACAATGTTCTTCATGATTGCACTATTTAATTTAAAGATTAGTGTAGTCGAAAGCACCATTAAAACCTTTAATTTTATTAAGATTTTGTTCAGTACGATGAAACCCTTCTGACATAGAAATTCTTCTATTCGGACGTAATTTTGTTTACCAAGAATTCTGAAATCGACAATCTGAGATATTCAAGAGATTTCAATCGAGAAGGATCAAAGAGAAACAAACATACCTCGTGGTGATATGTGGCATACATATTTTGTGGGAGGGGACTTGAAAGAAATACTAGCCAATTTTGTAAGAGAATTATTTGCGTGAAAATAATGTTAAAATGTGTGTTCTTAAACTAATGAATTTTTAAAATTACAAATGGACAGAAAAAATATGTAAATAAGTTTATCTTTGCATTTTTATCGTGTCTACACGTGGTGAGTATTCCGAGGAGTTCTTCGGATTAATTTCTGCTGCTAAATTCGACCATAGCACATTCCGGCACAGCACAAAATTTCATCAGCACCACCCGGATGACTGGAATTCCACCACTGAGCGCTTTGCTAGAAATTTTCTGCCAAGCACAAACACCTTTTGGAATCTACTGCCGTCAGTTGTTATTCCGGACGAATACGATTTTGTTACTTACAATAAAAAAGGCCTACTTCTTTCTCGAAGGCCGGCAATGCATCCAAAATTCTTTTGGTATTACGGATGTTCATGGGCGGCAGTGATTACTTACCAGCAGGTGAGTGATCCGCTTGCTCGTTTGCCTCCTCTTCTATAAAAAAGCTATAATTATTAATAATAATGTATAATAATATTTTATATACATATTTCTTATTACAGCCATGATTTCGGTGCTGAGATTTTATTCACTCCTACATAGTAGAGTAAAGTAGAGTACCTACGTAGAGTTTCTGTTCCAATTTCAACTTCATTCCAACTGACTTTAGATTTTTCACAACTAAAAGCCTTCTATTAAATACCTTCTCAACTGCGTGTCTGGCCGATCTATTGCCAAGTGTCTTAGTTCCGATTTATAAGAATGTGAGATAAGAATTATAGTAATGGTTCTTAATTTTTAAGTACGTGGTAGGTCAGGGGCGGGCGGGCGTCTTAAATTTCATAATACGCCGGCTTACCACGTGCTTTCCGGTGAAGGAAAACATTGTGAGGAAACCTGTCTATGAAATAAACATATTTCTAAGAGATGTGAAATCCGCCACCGCATTGTGCCGTGAAGCACTAATTAAGCTAAATCAATGCTGCGTAAAAAATTAGCGTGTCAATTATTTACATCTTTTATATATTTCACGTACAAACTATGTTAACAGTTACATAATATCAGAAGAAAAATTCCAAAGGCTATTAACGTAATTTCTTGAGATTAACAACGCCTTGTAAACACAGCATAGTTTATCTTCTGTTAATTGATACAGGAATTGAAAAGGCAAGTAAGAAATAAATTAGAAAAACAATTCAAAATGTAAGAAATCAAATCCCTTTACTACTTAAAAAGCGCATAAGCCTCTCCTTAAGCTAATTTTAGCGTGTAAATTTTTATTTATCATCATCATTTAAGCCTATCACTAGTCCACTGCTGAACATAGTCCTCCCCTATAGATTGCCACACAAGTTTGTAGGTCTGATTTTGAGGGGATTTTGCCATACTTGCCACGTTTGATTCAGGAAGTTCAGGAATTCCAGAAAGATGCAGCTACCCATCTCCTGGTTTTCATTTTCCATCTGACGACTTTTAAAACACCCACTGGATGAGATGAATGTTTGCACACTACTACTTCACGGCAGAATAACTGGCCCTGGGGTGGTACCTACCTAGACGGATTCCTGCATAGGAATCCTACCACCAGTAGAAACTGTTCCTTTACTTTTTTATGATAAAATGTTCACGCCATTTATATTGTTGATTAATTCAATTTATAAACAAATAAAGGAATGAAATTCTCATCTCTTAATTGTAAAATGTTTCCCCTTTTCTCGTTATTCGTAGCCTTCTCAATAAATTAATAGTTTTCTATTAGCTCCGTAACAGTTACAATTTGTTTTCCATAAAGGACTGTTTCTTTAACTAAAACAAAACAGACTGTTAGTTGTTACGCATCGTAACTTTTTGTATAATCTTAAAACCGCTGTTTTAATTGTGTATGGAAAAAAATGTGTTTAAAGTTATTTTTTGAAAATTATTATATTTGATGGTACCTTACTAATATTAATATTTATAAATTTATGTCTGTCTTTCGAAAGAATTAGAGAATAGGTAAGAATACACAGTGAATCCCTTTAAGACTAATATTCTCATGAAAAACATTATTAAATCTCTACGTAACTCGGCATTTAATTATTTTATTGTTAAAAGTATCGTTCACTCGGATATTAATCAAGATCATTAAAACGTATTTATGGAAAGGTTTTAAAGAAAGGAAGAGTCCGTCACGCTGCTTCAACACAGGTTGACGGACTTGACATACTCGTATATTTAAAATATTTTTTATTGCTCCGAAATAAACTATCCTGTAAGAGACAAGACCTGTGCTCAGCAGTGGGATATTTAAAGTAACACTTTGTGAAAACGTATGTAGATTAATTCTACATACATACATACATACAGTCACGCCTCTTTCCCA
Source organism: Luehdorfia chinensis (assembly GCA_019845155.1). NCBI lineage: Eukaryota > Metazoa > Arthropoda > Insecta > Lepidoptera > Papilionidae > Luehdorfia > Luehdorfia chinensis. The sequence goes on along the minus strand of JAHVAK010000234.1, from coordinate 4,373,622 downwards.
TAGGGGTAGCCAGAGACCACATCTTTCCACTTGCTACGATCCTGATTAATTCTGGCAATTGATATACTGAACAACGTTTTTTTTTTATAGAGTTAATTCTAGAATAACTTGTTAAATGTTGATTCAGAGGAAGAATGTCGTTAATAATAATATTGAAAAGCTTTTGATTTTGTAAGCATATATATATAAAATTGTAAGCATATATATAAAATAAAGTCAATATCACTTGATAATGTTATGTATTGAGATTTTTTTTTATTTTATTCATTACACATTATATATACATCTTTTAGTTAATACACATTGCCACTTAAACCCTACAGGCGTTTAACTGTGGCATTCTCTCACAGTCACACGATGCTATTTATAAAGAAAATATCGTGTTATTGATTTCAGGCATGTGTATTGCCAAGTTATAGTTTTGCCAGTGTTATAGTGGTGGAGGTACGAGTATCTGGTGGCGATATTAGTTTGCTTGTACTCGCTACTGAGTAATTGCGGGCGGTGCTCTTCAACAACTAGGTAATCGTGTGTATTACCTAGTTTTTGAAGAGCACCGCCGCATTTTAACATTTGCATGCGGATCTTAGCTTGTTATTTTTTATTATTGAAATCCTTTTTTTAATATTGTTCATAGGTTTAGTGGACAGCTTATTGTAAATTAACCAATAAACATTTTTATGTTAAAAATCATCAATCATTTCAATGCGTAAACTAAGAAACTCGATAAATAAATTTCTATTTAATATTTAAATTAATAAAACATTAACATTAGGTCGGAGAAAAAGTCTTTTCGCATATAGTATAAACTTGAAACTTTGACGACCGCGTCAGAGTGACCACCTGACTTCTAAGCCGCGGGTCCTGGGTTCGAATCCCAGCCGGAGCCAACGTTTGTGCTAAAACATAAATTGTTGGTTTTCGGGTCTGGTTGTGTTGTGATTGTCCCCGTGTTTCTGACACTGCATCCTAGCCTACCTCCGATCTTATCGCATCAGCGTTACATCGGGCGCGGGTAGGTTAGGACGAGTGAGTGCCTCTGCGTTTGCGTACACTTGTGGCACTATAATATCTCCTGCGCAGTTAATGGCCCTCGACAGTAGTCGGCAGTTGTCGCCGTAGTCGAAATCGGCTAGGAGAACATCATCATAAACTTGAAATTAAATCTGTTTGGCTGTACTATTTGTATGTGGCTGGTTTTGATGACATAAGTTGTAAAAGGTTACAATTCAAAAAAAAATAACAAATTTGTTAAAGTTTTCTTTCCAGCTATTTTTCATTTGTTTTTCTTTCGGTCAAAATCTGGGAATGTAATGAAGAAATTCCATACATTTGAAAATTTCATTAGAAAAATGGAAAAAAATGCTCTCTGGTTACGGATAAAATGGAAGCCATTTTTGAAAAAGTGGAGCACGATCGGCACATCAGTAGTTACGACATAGCTGAAGAACTGGGAATTGACCACAAAGCAGTTTTTGAGGTTTGAAAAAAATTCGAGTAAACAAAAAACCTCGATAATTGGGTGCCACACGTGCGCACTGAAAGAAACCTAATGAACCGTGTACTCATTTGCGATTCTTTACTAAGACGTAATGAAAGCGAACAATTTTTGAAGATATTAATAACTGGTGATGAAAAATGGATCACGTACGACAGTAACGTGTGAATAAGGTCGTGGTCAAAGGTTGGCCAGGCTTCATAGACTGTGCTAAAACCCGGGTTAACTCGCAACAAAGTGATGTTGTGTGTATAGTGGATTGGAAGGGCGTTGTTCATTATGAGCTTTTACCGCCTGGCAGAACTATCGATTCGGATTTCTACTGCTAACAACTGATGAGAATAAAGCAAGAAAGGATGTGGTCTTTCATCACGACAACGCTCGACCAAACACATCTTTCAACACAGCAGAAATTAAGAGAGTTTGGCTGGGAAAACCTCCCATGCTTCCGCCATATAGCCCTATCCTTGCACCTTGAGATTTCCACCTGTTTCGGTCTGTTCGGAATTCTTCAGTGTCAGGTTAACATCAAGAGAGTTAACCTGACTACATAAAAAATGCGACAATACTACTCGTCGCATTTTTTTGCTCAGAAGTCCCAAAATTTCTACAGCAACGGTATCATGTCACCTTAATGATGGCAAAAAGTCATTGTACAAAATGGCACATATATACTGTAGTTAAATGTAAATAAAATATTGAAAAAAAAATGTCTTGAGTTTTCATATAAAATGCAAAGAAACTGTTCCCCCAACCTATTAAATTGCAGAACAATGTCAGTGCTGGCGACACCGAGAATCGAATATAGGTTACTCGCGTACTATGAAATTTAAGGCACATTGAGCTACCACGGCTCTATAAAAACTAAAAATAATGTACCTGCAGAATGGTAACATAACGTATTCATTAAAATTCAAATTAAGCAACAATAAGTTTGTCTACATTTGAGTAAATTCGTTTTAATTGTTTTGCACGTGTAATTTACATTTATTGTATTCATTAAGCGGTGGATTATTTTTCCATTAGCGTGAGTATCAAATAAATCACAATGCATTGTGAATGTTAACGAAAATCCTATAAATTAAAGCCTTACCTGTTCCGAAAACCGTGCCTCATTTAAATTGTAAATGCCGACAAATTTCGCGGTGGAAGACTTCTCCTTGCATAGTTATTTGTATTCAAAGACATAGCCATAGTTTTTTAAAGTTTTTTTTTTCTAAAACAAGAAAAAATATTATGTAGATATTGTATTTGTTAATATGTTTTTATAACAAATTGCGCGCACGGAGAAGTGTATGATGTGGCATAGTTAAAGTTTCTATAGGGAAGAAGCGAGGAATCTAAAATTTATAATTTAAAATGAGTTACAAATACATTAAATCGAATAGCATAAAATATTCATTATTTACATTCATACTTCCAATTTCAAACACGTAATAGTCTCTGTTCATACAGTTTCACAGAGTACTTTAAATGTTGCCAATAAATAATTACTCAAAACTTACTACATTTCACTTCGTGAAAACATTTCGCACGTTTCGCTTCGTGATCACGATACTGTGCGAATATTTCGCAAAGTATCGTGATCCAATGCGAGTTGCCGACTGCACATGTCTTCGAAATAGCTTTTATTTCTCAGACATGCAGGTTTCCTCACGATATTTTCCTTTACCGCCGAACACGTGGTACATCACTTAAATAAGCACTTAAAATTGCAATTAACAACTTTAGTGGTGCCGGTACCGGGAATCGAACCCAAGTCATTCGCGTACTATGAAATTTAAAGCGAGCGCCTAGCCCCTGAGCTACCACGGCCCTTTGGTTTTAAGTTATTTGTTTAATTTTCGTCATTAGAGGGAAAATAATATTCAAAATGCCGTATCAAACATTAATTTTGTTAAAGTATTAATGGGATGGGATATTTCATACCGAAAAAAAAACACTTTAGAGAAATAATATATATATATTGTGTTCTAGTTTTGATTTTAGCCCAAATAATTTCCATACAAATCAATAACATAACAACGTCGACTCTTTACTTTTCAAATTGAACATGACGTAAAAGCAAAGTAAAGGAACTAATCATTAATCTTCATAAAAGTTAAAAAGCTCTACACACAGACACACACGCACACACACGTGATCACACACATGCACGCACGCACACAAACCCGCACACACACCCGCACACGCGCGCGACAAGTTATCTTTGATTATCGTCAACTGTACGAAGTAAGTTCGCTAAAATTCTCAATGTATGAGCTGTAACACTAACATGTCAATGATGAGTGAGTGTTTAAAAAAACTAAGGTAAGAAGTTAGTAAATTTTTAAATTAAGGTAATCTAAATTAATGATTCAAGGCCTGGCGAAAGCCATTCATTTCAAAATAATAATATCTCCACATTAAAATTGAGAAACTCCTTCAAAGTTTTATAAGACACTCCATGTTTTCTACCGTAAGAGAAGAAAACTTTTCTTGATTTAAATTGTTTGAGAGTTTTGAAAGCTTAACATCGCAAGTGTAAAGTTGGCATTAGTAAGTTTTTGGAAACCACCTGCGTAAAATCAGGTTTGTTATTAAAGGAAAAAACTTGAGATCTGTCTGTTGTAACACATTTCAAGTTTTCCGCTATCTAAAAATGAAACAAGACAACATACTTGTAACATTACATAGGAATCTTAAATTCTGTGATATATATCTTCCTGAACGAATTTGACCAATGTGGTCTTGGATGCTGTGGCGAATCTTGGAATTACTACGAGAATTCCCAAACGAGTCCTAATATCATTATTATTCGATAAATAATTCCAAATTGTAAAAATGTCGATGCCCGCGACATCGTCCGCATGGATATAAGTTTTTTAATTATCACGGATCTAATTGATTTCCCGAGATAAAAACTATGTCCGTCTCCAGGATCAAGATCAGTTCAACGGTTGAGCCGTATTGTTTTATACATTTTCAATGTCAAATGTCGTTACATATGAAATTGCCGTTTTGCCGTACTGGCCACTTTGATCTGAAATATATCCCTTTTGGTTAAGAGTTCCAAATTCAAATTTATAAATCCATTTAGCTAATATATTTGAGAACACAGTCATTCATTTGTTTTTTCTTTGGCGTCGCGCGTTTATTGATTCTCGCCCCCATGGTTTTTTTAGTAAAGGGGTCAATGAACTACCTATAAAATGGCAAGAGTGCATAGATAACAATGGTATATACTTTGATTAATTAAATATACTTTACAAAAAAAACGACTTTATGTTCCTCCCATATAAAACGCTAATTTCATATGTAAGGTACCTAATATTAATATATGTAATAGTGACCTGAAACTGTGTTTTATATATAGTAACGTCTTATTTTAATTTTGAGTGAAAGTAACCCTACGACTAACCCTGTGTCTTATAAATAATTCTGATATGAGCTTGGTACACTAAATACTAATTTTTACGAAGCTTCAATCACTTGTAAATAATAATTGAGGTCCGTTAGTTAGAAAAATTTGATTGTTAATATGTTAAGCAAGGTTCGTATTTTAAGCTGAGAGACAGAAGAAAATAATTTTAACTCTATACTTACTGTTACATATTTTAATTAATATAGCAGTTTACTTCACTCAAGGTGAATTACAACTCATTATTTGCCTTGAAGGGTTCAAGTTTTGTACTGGTTATCACATTCATTACCACCATTTTAACCGCATGAATAGGTGCTACATACCATTCATTGCAAATTATGTTTACATAAAATTACCAATTACCTTTTTATTCATTTATAAGTCAGTATTTATAAGTTAGTAATAAAAACATAAAAATAGCCATTTTATACAACTGGCTTTATATGGTTGTACGTATCGCCTTTATTTATTTATTTATTTAACCTTTAATGCACTAGTGGTACATATGGCGGACTTAATGCCTAAAGGCCTTCTCTACCAGTCAACCATGAGGCAAAGCAGAGAATAAACAATATGATGATAGGCGGTGCAGCTAACAATAAGAAGAAAATAAAATAAAATAATATGATTATAAATACATAAATAGAAAAAATATACATACACAACACTACATATACATACATACATATATATATATATATATATATATATATATACAAATATACATACACACGAAACAGGAAAGAAAAATCAAACTTGTAATGAATTTTTAAACTATTCCCGGACTTTACTTTTGAAAGCAAACTTGTTAGGAGCTTTTTTAATGTCAAAAGGTAAATCTTTATGTATTGTTAGTAGATACAGTAGTTATTAAATTTTTAATCCACAAGAACCCAAGCAGCATTTTCACTTGAAAAGGTAAATATAGTGAAGTCCCATATAAAATTTAGACACTGACAGCAGAAATGTGAAGAGATACTTATTACATTTCTTGATTTATGGAAACAGATGTTAATTATTTTCCAGTATCCAGTAAAAACTTTAGTAATCTTCAAGCAGCAACAACAACAACAAGAAACTTCAAAATTTCGATCGACAGTAAAATGTTAGTCGACTTTTACTAAATATTTGCTGGACTGATGGAGACAAAACGAAAAATACGAGTACAATATTGGTCTTGAATTGAACTTCCCAATCACTATACACTTTTACGGACACTTGCTTCATAATAAAATATCAATATTAAACATGAAAACTCAAAATAGACATAGACAATATGAAATTCAATAAAAACACTACCACCACTTTTCGAGTAGGCGCCAAGTCCAGCTGACTGAGTGACTTATACGTCAATTTAATTCCAATGAAAAACTTATTAACAAACTAATATTATCTAAATAGTTTTCCTTAACCATCGATATATTGCATCACCTCAAAGTGGCAAAGTAAAAAAAATAGTAAAAAAACATTTGTTGAATAAAATAAAAAAAAATTAATAAAACTAATTCCTTAATAAAACAATCCGCTATCGCCATATATGTTAGTAATTTGAAAGAATAAGTGACGCGGTTATGAATATCAATTAACTCGATTCATATTCAGCAGATTGCTCATAGTTATCAAGAAAACTTATGAAAGATGAAAAGAGAATTTTTTTAATACTGTTGGACCAAATTGATCAAAAACTTATTTTCAAACTCGAAAAGTTTTAAAAAGTTTTAATGATTTTTTAAAGAAATTTACGCTTACTGCAAAGTGTGTGTTGATTACAAAAGTGAATTTTGGATATTGCAAACTTCTAATAGCAAAGAGCGCCCGTTTGCGTACAATGAAACTGTTTTTATAATTTTTAATGTCTTAATTAAAACTTTGAAAAAAGATTTGTTATTGGATGCAGTGACGAGACGAACAAACCGTTAAACTTATGGTGGGTGCAACGTCTGCCCATAACAAATGCTGTGTCACTCAGAACATTTCCGCGTGGCACCACACTGCGCCCGTCACCTTGCGACATCAGTTATTAAGTCTCATATGAAAATGTAATAATAAAAATTAAAACTACGTAAACTGTAAAGTAACTGTAAAAATATAAAATATTTATAATATAAATTGTAAATTCTACTGTCCGGATTCCTCACCTTGTTCGGTCGTTTTATATAATACTAGCGATCCGCCCCGGCTTCGCACGGGTAGATAGATATTAGAAAGATAAATTAGTACTTTATTTGGACAAATAGAACAACCACAATTCCTTACTCTAACATGTTTTGTAGCGACTATTCTCTTAGGCGCTCTGGCGGCTGGTCAGATAAGATTACGTTATTTTACCAAAGTAATGTTTTATTTATGGGAACATAAGCCATGAAATATAGACAATATTTGATTTCGTGGTAGCAATATACGAGTAAAACGACCGCTTTTGACCGCTGCGCAAATGGAGCCGCGCACCTCGATGATGCCCAAGTTGCATTAAGCCGGGCGGCGGCGCGGCGTTCGAGAGACACCGCGGCCGCTGTATTTTTTAAAGAGCGTTTTAAAGTTTTAACTAAAAAATATATATAATTAAAATTACAATTCACTATTCAATTGTTTCTAGTTTACAAAAAATAATATGAGTAATTAACAGATCTTAGTCTATTCGCGAGTAGCGCCGGCGAGTAGGGATATTCGCTCACATCGCGTCATTTATTTTACTTTTAGCATTTTTATACATATCGTAACTTCTTAACGATAGGTCAGATTCGAGTAATTTAAAGAGGACTTTACATGTACATAATCAACCTTAACTATGGATTAATATCATGATACTGTAACTATTCAACTTTCATGTTGATAAATTAATTTCGTGACCAGAAAATCGACTTAATCTTTTTCAAGATCAATTTCTAAAGGTTATTTCATTCTAGGCCATTTGAATGATATATGTTAATAAATTGTGATCGTCATAGGTAGGACCCTTTTATTTACGTTGTGTTTAATTTTAGTAACTTGTTCTTTTAGGTGTATCATGGAAAAATGTTTATTCACTAGAGAAGCTGCAAGTCCAAGACAGTGTACTAATACTAATTAATTACTATTCCCTATACTCTTGTAAAGGGTTCACAATGTTTAATATCTATTGCAAAGAGATTTGTATTCCGCACCTGTATAAGATTAACTTTAAATTATTAATAACCCACTACAAGCTATCGCTCCCCCAACATTTTTATTTAAAAAATGTGGGGAAGGCACACGGCTTCAACTCCCGCCGTGTGCGGTGAGCGCCTTCCAATCCATGCGCTCCCCCCGACACAGGACAAGAAGTCGGTAACAAGGACCGTAGTCCACAGCAACACTGGCGAACCACCAAAAAGAGGGCTTGGCCTCTTGCTAGTGCGTAAGCACAAACTTAGACCGAAGTCTCGCATGTCAATGCGTGTTTACATCATACAAGTATACAGCTAAGTCCAGTCTTCGTGGATGTACGTCGCATGGATTTGGCACACGTCGAGCAGTTATGAGCACTCGGCCCAATAAACTAGTAAAGCCTTCCATACGAGCTATCACTTCGTCAGACCGCTGCAACTGCAGATGAATGTCGAGTGTGTGGCATCAACATCCAATACAAGGCCAGCACGGCAATTTGCCGCAGAGCACGTCGTGAGTCCACTGCTCACTTCAAGGGTATGGGGTCCCACGTTGTGCAGCTTTCGGCTGCAGCCTTGAGAGTCTCCTCCGCATGAAGTAGACGCATTAGCTCCACCAACCATTGTAATGATGTATTTTGCCATTATTTATCATTTATAATTATCATTCAGCCATCAGGCAATCAGCATTCTATTATATTCGTCAAATAGGTTTGTGTAATTGACGTTGAGTATTATGTATTTCGATCAAGTTTGTCTCACCCACTACCAAGTTTCCAGTTATCATTCATTTGTGGGAATTTACTGAGAGCTTTATTTAATATTGTTGTTATTCAACACATGGAGGGCAGACAGTCTGCAGTCTCGTTATAGAGAGACCCGACTTGGACAAAGCTAAAGAAAATGTGAGTCAAACCAAGTGCAAGACGCAACCATTATATTAACGACATCTAAGCAACTGTGACTAGGACGCATTGTCACAGGTGCAACAAGCATCATTACGACCATCGCTCAGACATACGCCAACACAAGGGCCTCTATACAGTCTTAGCAAACATCTACACTTCTGCAAAAAACCTCCGTCAACCCGAATCATAAGTTGTATTGAATCAGATGCAACTCATTCATATAACCGTCACTAAAAACACAATACCACAATAGCAGTAAGTATTATTGTGACTATCACATAGATGGTGCCTCCTCACAACACACCTATATGATAATTATCGACTTTGGCAAAAGTTGTTTAACTAAAAAATTTACCCACGTGTCATAGTAGTAAGCCACTAAAACGCCGGTGAATGAACCATGTATCATAGAACTAATGCTCTAAGACATGGGGCGAAAGAGTAAGCTCCAGCACCGAAATGCTAAAAGCCACACCCTCTCTTATGTGATTGTATGAAAGTCTAATGAATTCTCTATCTTAATAATTTTAAGTTCCAACTCATTTTTATAATATCATATCTTACAAGAGACCTTCAATGATAGACCATTTTATCATATACTTTACTTACATAGGATCTTTGTATGGAACATTAGCACTATGCAACTTGATACTATAAAGAGTCATGCTCGACCTCACACACGTCTATGTTGAGCTGTTGGTATGCCCCTCCGCACGGTACTCGCGTCTCGGACTTAATAGTATGGTGTTAGCTGTACACGAACACTTTCTAGTTTTAAGATTGGTTTTGTAATAGTCATTACACGAACACCTTCTGGTTTTAAGATGTTTTATAATTGGCATTACATGAACACTTCCTTATTATGAATAACTATATAGAGTATTTTCCATACAAATGAAGTTAATTTTATATTGTAATATTTTTAATTAACTTCTATATTACTTCGAGAGATAAGATCTCTTGGATATATTTTATATGTTTTAAAGTAATTTTTAGGCACTGATCTATGTAATATTATGCCAAGAAAAATTAAATTGAAAATAATGAAATTTCACTATTGGGATTGGTCCTCATATATATTTTCCCAACTTTTTTGGACCACCATTTTTTTTTTTTTTCATAATTTTAAATATTTTCTTAAATCTTTCTAAAACGTAAAAATACGTAATTACAGATAGTATATCGTTACAATACGAATGTCATCATCTTTCGATTCTACCCGTGTTTCGATTGACTAATTTGAACAAAAAGCGGTTATTGTGACCTTGCTATAATAGTTAGACATATAGCCTCGCGACCTTTTTTGTGAGTAATGATGAGTACTATGAAAATGTAGTACATTATTTTCTTTAACATTAATAGTTTTTGCAGCGCACGCCAAATAATGACTTTTATCAGTACATTTTTGATACCTTTCGTTACATCATAGCAATTTTCGTAGGAATCTCGTTTTTTTTTTAATTAAATACAACTCATGTTAGTCGGAAATAATGTAGTTGTATAAAGGTGAAAGAATTTTTAAAATCGGTTCAGTAGTTTTTGAGTTAAATCATTACAACCAAACATATAAAAAATCAAATCTTTTCTCTTTGTAATATTACTTTAGATTTTTTTTGTACATAGGCTTGCGCTTGCGCCGCCCGACAGGTGCCGACAGGTGTTCGGCAGAGTAGAATAGCACCTACCTCTTTCCTACCGTGGTGTCGTAAGAGGCGACTAAGGTTCTGTACGGGCATCCTTTATTCGTGCAACATAACATTAGATGCAATGCTGTCACTATACTGCGTGGGAACGCAAAGGGTAGTAGGAATTTTTTGTCTCGTTCCAAAATGGACTGCCACGTCTCGTTTCCCAAACCAAAAGTGGCAACGTGAATAGTCTCCGCCTACCCTTTATATGGGTAAAGGCGTGACAGCATTTATGTATTTTGCGCCGCCCGGCGACGGAAAATCTACAAACTTAGTGGAAACCAATCATTTGTCGCGAAAGCTATGTTGTGTTCCACAAATTTCTCTATCGCATAGTAAATAATAAAAACAGTATAATTAAAGCAAGTCTAATTTGTTTCGAGTTTGGGATAATTGTGTAATTGGTTAATTTTGGTGTGTACTTTAATGTGGTCATAATATATTTGGTAATACAAACTGTAAGACAATAAAAATAACATTTTTATATAACTTAGTCGTGTTCAATTTTGGTGTCAAAAGAAGAGGGCGACAGGAATAACCCGTAATAGTTAAATATAATAAGTTATAAAAGCAATGCTAGATCCTCACTGTCGCTTGGCATCAGAAGATAAAAAGTGTTTTCAATTGTGTTTTTGATCCGTAATACAAAAGTTATATAAGCCACATTGCCATCGACCAGGCGCAACTATAGCCACTTATCGGTTTGCCTTGTACCATTGTACATTAGCGAGTAGCGCTCTAATTCTGTCCCTGTGAACTTTATTTGCACTTAGGATGACCGCTTCTACAAGCTGTTAGCCTAAGTGGTAATAAAGTTTATTCGGGGAATCTTACCATTCGCTGCTCTTCTATCCCCTCCCCCTACGTACCTCACAGTACTACACTCTTCATCGTATTACATTTTTCACATTCTTGAAATCCGATCATCAGCAAAATGTCCCTTTTGTTGTCTGTTACAGAATTTATCATAAAGTCCATGATTAAATTGTGAGTGAAGTAAATTGTTTATGTTCATCCTTATGGCATTAAATAAATAAAGGTTCTTTTTTGTACTCTCTGAACTATGAACAAAAGCATTGGATTTAGTATATGTCGTCCCTAGTGCCTGAAAGTTACAAGTTTGGGGGCTTGTGTTGCCTTTTTATTATCTTTGTAAAAGTGAAAGTTGTTACTCACATCGTAAAGTGAATCCTATTATCCTTACCGTATAAATATAATAGTTATAGTCAACTGTTTCAAATTCCATTGTGAAAATTAAAAGTAAAAGATCTCTGAGGTGACCACTAGACCTTACATTAGAAAAACTCTGAAGACAACAATTTAAGAAAAGTTTAATATATAATTTGGGTGATTTAATTGCTGTTAGACTTTTTGGCTTTTACAACTTCATCGGATGCTGTGCTCGCGGGCCAGGGGCCCGCGTGCCAGGGGCCCGCGTGCCAGGGGCCCGCGTGCCAGGGGCCCGCGTGCCAGGTTTGGTTTGACCCGAACACAAATACATAAATATTACTCCTACAAAAACTTCGAAATTTGGACTGTCGCGTTCGCTGCGTGCTTGCGTTACTGTGAATATCTCCAAAAAATATTTTTAAGTCATCTAACGACCGTCCGATGGAGGCTGCGGGCCCCCGTTCGGACTGTCGACTTGTGTGTCGGTAACTCTGGGCGGTTGAGAGAAGTTTAAGGCTCTTCACTGTGTATTTTATTCACGTCACCGGATTTTGCTTTTTTTGTGTATTTATAATAATAATTTGTTTTTTTTTAAATCATGATTTGTTATATTTGTATGTATTGTCGGGCATAAAATATTTGTTTATTAAACGATTTTTATAATTCTTCTTTTTCATTAGCAAGTGGGTAGCGTACAGGTGGTCTCGTAAAAATTTAGTAAAGTTTTTATAATGTGAGAAAATCATGAAATTCCTAAATTCGCATAAGCATGTTTGGAGCTGCTGCGAGAAAGTCGTTTTTTTATTAAATAGTTAGGTTAGTTCATGTTTATTTATTTGTATTATATTTCTTATATATATTAATTACACTTCGGTCACGTGTGACGTTTTGTGCGCGCTCTTTTTTAAAATTTTTGCATATATTCACATTTATTGTCTTTTCACTACTCTTCCTCTTTCCGTGTGGTGGCTACGTAACATAGATAAATCATCCCCGTTTGACACCGTGAGTGTCGTAAAAGTCGACGAAAAGGAAACCTCCGGTCTTCTGACAGCCAGCTGAATAACCACCACTCGAAAATATGTCAAATCTAAAAATTGACCGGCTTTGATCAGAAGAATCTACACGTTACAACGTTTACATAATCATTCACATGACGATCATTTCCATTCGGTTTTAACGCAACATCAAAATCCAATAGAAAAGCGAATGTACAATGGATCCACGTGTTCCTTTTCTTTTATATTGTTTGGTCTATTTTTATAATCGTCCAACGATTTATCCAATAATATCGCTCGTCTTTCAATGAAGGAAATACATAATTCGATCAGTAATGGACATCCGTCCTTCTTTTGTCAAACAGCAGCAGCTCAGGGCACTAACACACTGAGCGCACGCACGCGATTCTCGAGTACCAAAGACAAGTTTATTCGTGTCAACGTTACAACATGTGGCGCTTATGCCACTGCGTGTCGAATTCTATAAAATCGTTTCGAGATGCGGCTTCCTCAGTGACAACTTCTAATTTTTTCGAATTAATTTTTTATATTACCACTTCTATACTCATATGCTGTAAACAGGATCATATAATACCGTGTAAACGTAGCCTAAGTTTTGAGGGACAATACAGCGTGGTGATCACAATATCATTCGCCAGTCGTCGATATGTCGTCAAATCCTCCCTCCAGGAATAAGCATTTCTCCATTATTGGACTATTAACAAGAACAAACGAAGAAACAGAAATATTTACCACTAGACCTAATGCTTTAAAATAAAAGAAATACCATTAATACACTTTTAAATGCGGTATGGTTAACAATTAAGTTATAAAGCAATTAGATTAACTTAGGGAATGAATGTCGGAGAGTATACTCTCTGAAAAAAATATTCCCTTTATATCTAAAATCGTTGTAAAAACACTTCAGATTCTTTCGCGGCGTTTTAATCTCTTGCTATCAACAAAATTAAATTAGGGGAATATATTAAAAAGCGAAAGTAAAGCACAGCGTTCAAAACTAAAGAAACGAACGATTTCATGTTTTTTTTACCATTTAAAAAACGAACGATTGAAGTTTATTTTTAGCATACACCTGTCAAAGAAAAGTTAGAGTCACTTCTCGGTCTCCCACTCGGTCACTCGGTACGAGATATCATCGTCATTACTGGACATACACGACTTAAAGTTGGGTATATTAACACCACTCGACATGCGTTTTGGCGATAGTAGTACAAGAATCAGCTCCTATGACTCTGCTACTGTCAGTGGTCTTTTTCCCTTAGTATCGCTTTAACGACTCCCACGGTAAGAGATGCGGTGATAGATTTTCTACCGTTGCCAATACGTACTACTTAAATGTTTCCGTTATTATTTGTGTCGGTTATGGAAACAGTCGTTAACTTTTTTCCAGTGTCAATGTCAAGTTACGTTATATTGTATCCAACAAACATACGAGTATATATTATTATGTACAACGTTATTCATAATTCGAATAACATCTCGGCATCTACCCATGCTACTTTGATCTGATAAACACAACGATGAAGCTTTAATGACAAAATTGAATAATAAAAATGTCCATACACAACTTTCAAATTATTTGTTTTGTAAAACTTACTCAGAAAGTCGTTGACATGAACCAGACAAATTCAAAATACGTTTTCTCCTCCATTTAATTTATGTTAGCCTACTACGGCGTCATACTAACAGATTTACTTCGCAACAGATTTCCTTAAGCTTCATGTTATCCTAGTACTTGCGAGTTTTTTTGATGGCAGCTCAATGGAAAAACGCCCAATTAAATTTATGAGTTCATTGCCTCGATCAGCTGTATGATAGGGTAGGTGAAGAGTTTTACGCAAATTTTCTAAGTCGACTTATCTCCTACAGGTATCATGCTACGAGGCTTATTAAATTATTTGGGGCCTATACACATCGTCCCTAAGCCGAGCCTGTCGAGATGTATAGGACATTACGAATAACCCTTTATAATATTATAATTTGTGGATAAGCAGTATCACTTTAAAATTTTTGATCGACAGTAAAATGATAGTTTACTTTTACTATAAAGATTTACTAAACTGACGGAGACAAACTAAAAGGACAATTTTGATGTTGATTTTTCGAGTAGGCGCCAAAAGTACTTTCGTTAATAAAATAAGTTCTTTATAAATACTTTTTTAAATGTCGTGTGGTGGCGGCGGGTGTAATTCTTCCACTGAATCTCGTTCCGACAAATTCGTAAGAGTTGACTAAGGGTAATGCCAGGATAATCTCATGGCTTATGTGGAGCAACAATCATCTCGAGAAATGTTAGACTTAAAATACACTGAGCCGTAATGGGCAGCAGCGTCTCAGGTGCAAAGGACCAGGAACTGTAATCACCAATCAGTGCCAAATGTGGTTATTATGGAAAATACTTTTTAGAGGCATTTTCCCACCAGTGGACTATCAACAGGCTGATGAAGAATAGAGAAAAAGTGAATGCAGAAGAGAGATAGATATATTGGAAAGTTTAAAGTCCGTAGAATGGCAATGCAAAACATTTTTTCCGATCGGTATTGTTGTAAACTGTATCTACGAGTATTTAATAATCTCATCATAACAATTTAACACATTTTTTTATTTAATTCGACACATTTAACTGACTGACTGCTGACAAAGCTACTTTAACTGCTTTTGGCGTCACCTCGAAAAGTGACGATAGTGTTTTAATTGAACTTTGTAATTTCTTATTGTGTCTGTAAGTGCTTGTGAAAGTGTACAGTGATAAGAAAATTCTATTTAAGACCAGAACTGTACTTTTCGTTTTGTCTCCATCAGTCATGCAAATCTTCAGTAAAAGTCCATTATCATTATACTGTTGATCGACATTTTAAATTATCTATTGTCACTTTCGTGACATCGGCAGAATTCTATTGAAAGAGGCCAGAATTAAGAGAAGAAGAAGAATCCTCCTGTGCAGGAATTCGTCTAGGTAGTTACCACCGCTGGGCTAGTTATTTTTCCGATTAACAACAGTGTGCAAACATTTGTGTTTCTTTATAAAAACGCACAAAGTTAACGTAAATACTTATTAAAAGAATTTTGTAATAAAAAAACTATAGTATTTCTAATTACTTGATATTTACTATTATTGATATTACTGGTGGTAGGATTCCAATGCAGGAATCCGTCTAGATAGGTACCATCCCAGAGCCAGTTATTCTGCCGTGAAGCAGTAGTGTGCAAACATTACTGTGTTTCGGTTTGAAAGGCACTGAGAGCTAGCGTAATCACTGGGCATTTGAGACTTAAGAACTTATGTCTCAGGGTGACGGGCGCAGTGTGGTGCTGCGCAAAAATGTTCTGAGTAACACAGCATCTGTTATGGGCAAACGTTGCACTTACCATCAGGTGAATGTTTTGCTCATCTCGTCACTTTATTAAATAAAAAATAAAAAAAAATTCTGTTAAAGCCAACTGTCTATATAAAATATGAAATATATATTAAAGAGTTGCAACACAAAATACAGAAAATGAACTTACATCTAGAATTAAATTATCGATTTCTAAGAATCTAAATATCAGTGTGGAAGAATTGCTTCCATATTAAAAAATTCATAATAGATTTGGTTATTTATCAGCGGCTTATTCCCAAGAATCTATTTCCTGCCATGTTCATACCGTTGTTAAAACACACACTTGACACAATTTTTGAATTTTGAAATATTTGTATGTATACCACTTGTAAAAATATTTTTTAGATAATTATCATCATTCCAGACTATCAGGCCTACCAGTAAAATAGTCATCCCACATAAACTACAAATCATGGTCTTGAGCTACCGAAATCCATTGATTTCCCTCAAAGTAAAATGATTTTGCGGGTACTAGACGACCGCTTGAGAACCCGTTCTCCCCAACAGGTGTCGTTTGTATGTCTCGCCAGCCCTCGTAACGGATTCTACCACGTAAAGAAACTCGGATCAAACCTTGGTGGCATTTCTACTCGTGATATTTGTACACCACGAAAGTAGATATACTTCAACAGAGCCTAGATGATTCAGTCAGTGAGCCGCACTTTGAACTTGATTTGCATGGCCTAGGAACTGTCATCTATAATACTCTTGTTTTATCCATTATTAATATATATTATTATTTTATATATATTTATTATTAATAATAATAATAAACTTTATTTCAGATCGCAGATCCATATTTTGATACAAAATGCTGGTAACAATAACTTATGAACTATGTCAGTAGTTAGTTTATAGACACTTGATAGAATTTATAATACAAAATATACTAGTACAAAATGTAAAGCACCTCAGTGGATAGTTAAATAAGACCGCAACAATTCTAATATATATTTTCGGTGATGTAATTGCTGTTAGCCTTCTCGGCTTTTACAGCTTCATCGGATACTGTGCTCGCGGGCCAGGGGCCCGTGTGCCAGGTTTGGTTTGACCCAAACATAAATAAATAAATAAATAAAAACTCCTACAAAACCCTCGAAGTTCGGACTGTGTCGCGTTCGCTGCGTGCTTTCGCGATTTCGAAAATCTTAAACATTTTAAGTCGTCTACTGACCGTCCGAAGGAGGCTGGGCGCGTCCATTCGGACTGTCGACTTGTGTGTCGGTAACTCTGGGCGGTGAGAACCGCCCTGGAACACGGGTGAATCTTGTGTACGCGATGTGATTATTTACTATTGCGCGCCGCTCTCTACGGCGGTCGCGCGTCGTGGTGCGTGTTATATTAAAGCTATTGACTGTGTGTACAGTGTAGCCTGGATCGTGACTGACAGTATCGTGGTCAGGAAGAGCTGAGACGTCCGTGTCGTCTAGCACGTTTCGCGGGCGACGTTTGCGTTCGGTCGCGTTTCTGTTTGGTCGGTAATTTGCTGCTTTAACTACCAGCGGGTTTGAATGAACCGCGGCTTTTTCGAAAAACCGCCGTGATAATTCTCTGAAGTGTTCAGAGATTAAAGGCATTTCACAGTCGCTGTGAAGATCTACATTGCGTTGATACCAACCGGCTCCGGTGGCAGTTCGCAAGAATCGATTTTGAACGCTCTGTAACTTCTTTAATTGATTGCCCGTCGCGTGAGCGAAAGCGACGCAAGCATAGTCCATTACGGGTCTTATGCAAGTCTTATAGAGGCGAAGTTTGTGTCTTAAGCACATTTTGCTTGAGGAGCAAGTTAATGGGTATAGACGGCTTGAGATAAAAGCCGCTCTATTGCGTATGTTTTTAATGTGTGCAGCGAACGACATCGCTGCGTCTAACGTGACCCCGAGGTATTTGACGCTCTTTTCCCAGGGAATAGGGCGTCCGAACAGGGTGATCGTGCCTAGCTGATTGTTGCCGATTGGGTGACATCGTCTAGCGGGCTTTGGTACAATTCTAATTCCCCAACGCCAAAGCAACTTGCATCCAGTGCCTTTGAAAATGGCTGTCAAGCCTTGTAGCGATTGGTCAGGATGCCGTAACGACTGCTTTCCAAGCGCTGCATTAGGGAAGCTGCTTTCTTGCGCATGTTGACGTGGAACCTATCAGCACGGTACACGCCGCAGCTTCTGATTTCGTGCTTGAAATACACTCGCTCTTGGTAGTGTTGTACTCGTATTTATGACCATGCACTTGCGCATATGTCTCGCAGATGGATATCAACTTTCTCATCCCACCTATGGACGGACTGGGCAACACCATATTGTCTGCATAGCTGATGTTATTAACACACGTTTCGTCGATGTACCACATCAACCGACATGCAGGCTGATCAGCCCCTCGACAAGTTGGTTCATGTAAAAATTAAATAAAAGAAAAGAGCTTAATCCTCCTGACTCACCACCACCACAACCATTTCAGCCTACCATTAGTCCACTGCTGAACATAGGTCTCCCCCATAGAGTGCCAAAAAAGTTTGTAGTTCTCACTTTGGAGGGATTTTGCCACTACTTGCCACGCTTGGCAGGCGGGTTGGCAACCGTAGTTTATTTATTATGATGTTCCAGGAAGATGCTGCTGCCCATCTTCTGGTTCTAATTTTCCCTCTGTCGACTTTTACGACTCCCACGGGATGATATCGGGTGGTAGATTCTCTTAAGCCGCGACCACACGGCACTCCACCTGTACTCAAAATTGTCCGACTTATCACACTTGGTTTTACTGATAAGAGTACCAGTATCTAAGGAGGGAGATGTATCTCGCCGGCACACGTGTTTCTATTAACTTGTCCCACAGACACCCCATTAATACTCTCCCTTTTTTATTTTCAAATCCCTACGTCAATTACGATAATGTGACCAACGATGGCAAGCCTATAGGTTTCGGCACCATTATAATATGATTTTATATTTCTGTTTTCTAGGAGCTCGAACTGTTAACTCTAAATTTTAATAAAATATCTCTTTGTTTACTGTAGTGTAGGTGCATAGATAAGTTTTTTTTCTCTTTATTTTTAATATCGGAGTTTTGTCACACAGTGACACACACATGTTTGACACATGTTTTAACATACCAATAAATAATCAACTATAAAACCGATTTAGCTTCCTGAGGAACAAAAATTATACTAATATACTAACGAAGAAAAAAAAACACGTGTTGCACAATGTATGTTTATCTTCATTGAGATGAGTGCTTCTTAAAACATTCACACAACCCGTAAATAAAGTTTTATCAACATTTTAGCCTCCTCGGACAGCGGGTCAGCTAAAACACTGTTACAAATGCCTACACTATGATCATATTAAATTAAACAACTGTACTAAACTAAGTTAACTTAACTAGTAACTCCAAGAAAGCCAGCTCACTGGGTGGAAGGGGTTGCACTGGACCGATGCGCGTAACAACTGCTATGTACGTACATACATATGTACGAGTACCAATCCTCCCACCTTATGTTGAGGACCTAGTTCATTCATAAAGCTATTAAAATAAGACTTTTTATTATAATACATTTTTTAAAGGAAATTATTATATTTTTTTTCATGTATGCATTTCAAGACTATTACGAATATTTACGTTACTGTTACTTTTTTAAACTATACTTAAGAATGGTTATATCCAAACTATACCATGCTATAGTTTGGACTACAGTCTAGAAAAACCCGCCACAGTCTATTTAAATTTAGCGTGAAAAATTATCTCACAAACATTTGACTTGCACCTAAAACGTCAGTGTCCTGGACATTTTAAGGCCGGGCGGATAAATGATGGTAAAAAAGGTCACAAGTATTTGGTGAAAATTTTTGAAAAATTTCTTGACACAGTACCCACAGGAATGGATGGATATTTATTCTTCTCCGTGACCACGTCACAGTACTAACACTTACACCGGTATCGTAAATCCTGTGCAGGTCACGATTACTGGTAATTAACATCAACTGGTAATTAACTCTTTAATTACGATACTGATAATCAGTATCGTAATAATTATAGAATTACAAATATATTACGGGTATTTTTTTATTGGAGACAAGAAAAACGGTCACCTGATGGTAAGTGCAACATCTGCCCATAACAAACTTAAGTCTCACACGCCCAGTGATTACACTAACTCTCAGTGCCCTTCTCACTGAAAAACAGTAATATTTGCACACTACTGCCTCACGGCAGAATAACTGGCCATGGGGTAGTACCTACCTAGACGGATTCTTGCATAGGAATCCTACCACCAGTCTACAGTTCTTTTCAGCACCACTCTGCACTTGTCACCCCGAGACATCAGTTCTTACTCGTGAGTCTCATATTAACAATAATTAAATACAGCCAACTTTTTAGCTGTATTGAATCCGAATACAATATTGGAAAATAAAATTATAAGAGATTCATACGCAATATACGCTTACATAAAAACAAAGTACATAAACAATTTTGCCAATTTAGAAAGCCAGCGGATCCACATTTCTTTTGCGTGATTTTTCTTATTTTTTTTTTACAATCTCATCACACAAAGACAACCTCAATCGCAAACCTAAACCACTTGAAACACATTTGTTGGAGCTATTCTGTTCGTAACGCTTATTTTCTCGTACCTATTATTGTGATGGTCCAAGTCAAAAGGAACAAGATATTCCATTAATTTAACCTTAGTTGTAAATCCAAGAAAAATTATCATCACTCGTAGTCAGGGATACTTTACCTAGTTGCCTTGTCCTGTTAATACGCTAAAGTACTGGATATGCGAACCCTGTCTCGCGAGCTAGTGCCGTCTCTTTCTGCTCCTTCTGCTCCTTCTGAGATAGTAGTATGCTCCTTTCCCAACTTCGCATTCCCTACCCCAAGTCCAATTCGTTATTCGTTAAGAAGTGGTTTGCAAACATTAGTGTTTGGGTTAGAAGGGCACTGATAGTTAGTGTAATTACTGCGGATATGGAATAAATGTCGCAGGGTGATAAGCGCAGTGTGGTGCAACAGAGAAATGTTCCATGTGATACAGCATCTGTTACGAAAAGACTGTGTCGTCACTTTTCATAAAAAAATCAAATTTATATCCAATTGTGCCATACGCCATCCGGTAAATCCTCCAGGGAAACCATTTCTTCATCATTTATTTTATCTTTTATATTATCGTTTTATCTTAAAGAACTTGACTGTCGGACGTACTTAAACGCTTAAACGTGTTCGTCGAATTTGCAACTATAAATAATAATTTTAGGCTATCACCAGTCCTCTGCTGAACATAGACCTCCCGCATAGATCGCCACAAAAGTTAGTAGCTCTAATTTTGGGAGGGATTTTGCCATAGTTGCCACGCTTGATAGGCGGGTTGGCAACCGCAGTTTCCAGGAAATTCCAGGAAGATGATGATGTCCATCTCCTCGTTTTATTTTCCCTCTGTCGAATTTTACGACAGCCACGGGATAAGATGGAGTGGTAGATTCTCTTAAGCCGCTATCACACGACGAATTTGAATCTAAAATGCGTGAAATCATTGGTATGTAGTACTTGGGTGACCGAACTTCACTCAGCATCTATCGAGTTGCCGGGTTAATGTGATAAGAATACTATGCAGCGTTCTAGATAGGTAGTACCGCAGTACCGCATTCTACCGTAAAGCAGTAGTGAGCAAACATTACTGTATTTCGGTTTAAAGGGCATATGGGACTTCAGAACTTAAAAATAATGTCTGAGGGTGACGAGCGCAGTGGTGGAACACACATAAATGTTGTCAGGTCAGGTGACACAGCATTTATTGGCGGCTCGTTAAAAGAATACTACCACTCCCTCTCATCCAATGGATCTCATAAAACGCGAGTAAGGAATTAAACTGCACTGTGCATCCAACAGCGCACGGTTGCGATGGGCTCACAACCTATGACACCAAGTGCATTATATTGTTATGGTGAAACGTGGATTGTGGCAGTGATCTGTTTTTTCAGTGAGTGCCCAGTCTCTGACTACCCCTTATGGGATACAGTCGTGATCTTATGTATCTAAGACATTGCACTTACTATCAGGTGAATGATTTGCTCGCTTCTAGTTAGCATAGTTGTTACTCACAAACAAAATATAGTAATGGAAAGATAATTATTAAGTATTTTGTAAAACTCATAAGTGTTTATGACAAAAAAGTTCATATTTTATTATTCTAGTCTTCTTTAAATTTTCCGGCCTCTCTCAGGCACTTTAGGTACATGCCTATTGAGTTGGATGGTTCTGGTAGTGTCTCCTGTGGCTTATCAACCAAGTAGAACCATCAATTTTATCTACAATACATGTGAATTTGGATTTTGGACTTCGGTCTAAAATTAGATACCCCTCTATTTTTTTAATTGACTTAAAGTGACTAACAAGCTCACGCCTCCAGCCTGTTGGTAAATGATTACAGGGGTCCACGGTCACTAACACCTATCTTTGATAAAGGCCCATAGAGTGTTGTCACACTTGTGATCTGTGATAGAATGTCTCATGCCAGATTTCCCGTTCTTGTCACTCACCGCTTGACCTCTTATTGATGTTGCTTGGCCGTACAAAATAATACGAAACTGGAGCTAAAATTCATCAAACTAGGCATTCATTCACAGATCATTTTTTTTTTATTTGATTAAAGTGACGGAACTAGCAAAACGTTCACCTGATGGTAAGTGTAACGTTTGCCCATAACAAATATTGTGTCACTCAGAAAATTACTGTGTGACACCACACTGTGCCCGTCACCCGGAGACATCAGTTCTTAAGTCTCATATGCCCAGTGATTACGCTAGCTCTCAGTGCCCTTCAAACCGAAACACAGCAATGTTTGCACACTACTGCTTCACGGCAGAATAACTGGCCCTGGGGTGGTACCTACCTAGACGGATTCCTGCATAGGAATCCTACCACCAGTATTCGCTTGAAATATTTAATTTGCGACCCTAAAAATATTTAGAATTTTTATTATGATATAAATATCAACTTCATGCGATTTATTCATCAGCAGATTACATTTTGTTTACAATTCTCATGTAAATTGAGCAGCTTTACTTAAAATTTGAAATGTTTTCAGAATTTCGCTTTAAGCTTCCGCATAAAAGAGATAAGTTTCAAAATTCGCGCCGCAGTGAAATATTGCTTAAACAATAACAGTTTTTACGAGATCGAATATGTTTATTTATGTCTTTTAGTGTCGTTATTGAATAATACGAAACAAAATGATAAATTTTAAAGTTATTTTTTTCCCGTGAGATTATTTCATTGTCGGTATTAAATTATCAATCTTCTTATTACTTTCATTATCTCTGTACCAAATTTCGTCAAGATCAGTTTAGCGGTTGAACCGTGGAAAGGTAACAAATGGACATACGTGAGTTACTTTGGCCTTCATAATATTGTAGCCGTGTGGTGGCGGCTCGTTAAAAGAATACTACCACTCCATCTCATCCAATGGATCTCGTAAAAGGCGAGTAAGGAATTAAACTGCACTGTGCACCCAACAGCGCATGGTGGCGATGGGCTCACCACCTATCACACCAAGTGCATTATATTGTTTTGGTGAAACGTGGATTGTGGCAGTCGTCTGTTTTTGCAGTGAGTGCCCAGTCTCTGACTACCCCTTATGGGATACAGTCGTGATCTTATGTATGTATGTATGTCTCAGGGTGACGGGCGCAGTGTAGTGTTACACAGAAACGTTCCGGGTGACATAGCATTTGTTATGGGTAGACGTTGCACTTTACGTGTGTGAACGTTTTGCTCGTTTCGTCACTCCATCCAATAAAAAAAAAAGGATTTCAAATCTGATCCACTATAGAAATCAAGCACGGCTCTTCCCATAGGTTGTTTGATTACTTTGAATCCACGTTTTGGGGCCATTCGTCAGTGCAGGCCTTGCACTTCTCTCTATAGCTCTCTTAGCTCTGAAGAGTTTATCGAATTACCTGTCTGGTGTAATATATTCGAGTCTTATTATTGATATTGTTTAAGGACCGTGTTTTAATCTATGGGATAATCTGTGGAATAATCTATGGGATAAAGGGGTAATCTATGGGAGAGTCCTTATGCTCAACAGTGGACTAAGATAGACTGAATCGTTTTTTTTAACGTTGCCTCACACTAGAATGTATGTATTTTAGTTGGGTGGGCGTTTCTCAAGATTTATAAGGCATACACAACGAGACCTGGAAAAACTGTTTGCGGGTCATATAAATATTTATACAGATCGCGGACTTGAAGGTGATGGAATCGAATCCGGCAAAAGCCAATCGCTTTGCCACTACACCAATTGAGCACATTTACTAAAAAAAAACACAAGATTCTATTAAAACCAGTCTAAAGTTTGTTTTATTATTATAATTTACATATTACAAAAGGATTGATTAAATACGACGGCTTCTAAAATTTTATTAGTCATTGTCAGGTTATTCCAATGTGTTTTTTAATAATATCTTAAAGCGTTTACGGACTTAGTCATAAAATTCCCTTTGAAGGTTTATAACTCTCGTTAACAACTGCCGTGTGGTGGCGGCTTAAGAGAATCTTCCATCCCATCTCTTCCCGTGGATAAACCAAGAGATTGGTAGCAGCATCTTCCCGGAACATCTAAGTAAATAAACTGCGGTTGCCAACACTACTAAACGTGGCAACTATGGCAAAATCTCCCCAAAATGAGGCTCTCGTAAAGTTTTGTGACAGTCTGTGGGGGAGGCCTATGTTCAGCAGTGGACTACTGACAGGCTGAAATGAAGATGATGACGACCTCTCGATAACTATAACGCTCATTTAACCCGTGAAACATTATAAAATTATT
The DNA here is from genome assembly GCA_019845155.1 of Luehdorfia chinensis. Classification (NCBI taxonomy): domain Eukaryota; kingdom Metazoa; phylum Arthropoda; class Insecta; order Lepidoptera; family Papilionidae; genus Luehdorfia; species Luehdorfia chinensis. The sequence continues at coordinate 4,348,613 of JAHVAK010000234.1, read as the reverse complement.
TATTTATACATTCAATGCCGTGGTACCCCATGGCTGAGTGTTCGCCTTAATTTTTTTTTATTTTGATAAAGTGACGAAACGAGCAAAACGTTCACCTGATAGTAAGTGCAACGTCTGCCCATACTAGCTACCTAGACGGATTCCTGTATAGGAATCCTACCACTAGCAAAATACTTCCTAATAGTTCGTTTGAGTAAATTGTTCTGCAATTTTTAGTGCTGATTTACTACAGGCTCAGCTGTTAAAGAAAACATCTTGAGGAGCGTCCGCAAGATGTTTCCTTGCATGTCTGAGGAATAAAACTATTTCGAGAACATGTTGTGAAATCTGCCAACTCGCATTGGTGTAGCGTGGCGCACTCTTCCCAGCTCCTAAGTCCTTTTAAAAAAATAGAAGAGGCCTGTGCTCAGCAATGGGACATTTATAGGCTTATACTTTCCTTCTTCTAAAATCAAGAAACCTGTCACAATACTGCTTGTGGCAACGCAATAAGGAGTAAGAAGAGTAAGAATTTTTTTAAACCTTGTGAAAATTGCGGCGACGTGTTACGCCACCCGTCACATCTCGTTTCCCGCGGCGTCGAAAAGTGGGCTACGGGTGACGACGACGGCCTAGGCCTACCCCTTATATCGAAGAAATGCGTGACTGTATTTATGTATGTAATAAACCTTTCATTGCTTTAATTTTTTTCACTGGTGGTAGGATTCCTATGCAGAAGTCCGTCTAGGTAGGTACCATCCCAGGGTCAGTTATTCTACCGTGAAGCAGTAGTGTGCAAACTGTACTGTGTTTCGGTTTGAAGGGCACTGTGAGCAAGCGTAATCACTGGGCATATGAGACTTAAGAACCTATGTCTCAGGGTGATGGGCACAGTGTAGTGTCACACAGCATTTGTTATAGGCAGGCGTTGCACTTACCATCAGGTGAACGTTTTGGTCGTGTCGTCACTTTATGCAATTAAAAAAAAACAAAAATTGCTGCTACAAAATACTTTACTATTATTACGTTGTCAAAAGCACGCCCAGTAAAAGCTATTCTTACTTTCCCCGTAAATATAAATTGAATTAAAATATGAGCGACGTTTTCTAGGGTGCAATGTCGGTAACGTCCTTTTGTGACAAAAAATGTGACATGTACATTCCGCAGGAAAAAAAACCTTTAGAGAGCTTTACTTCTAACATATCTAAAAATAGGCTAGGAAAATTTCTTTATATCTAAGAATTTTTTTTTTTTAGGACTGATGGTCACTGTTAGCCCGAAGGCTTTTACAGCTTCGCCGGATTGAAAGGTGGCATAGCGCTGAGGGTGCTTAGCCGAAACCTTTATTTATGGATGACTGGCGCAAGGGCCCCCGAGGGGACCTCGGCTTGGACCGTCATCCTGTTCGCGAGAGTAACAGACTCGAGGGTGCCCAAGGGGGCCGGCCTCGGCTCGGTCAGTTACTGCAATCGGGAGGGCAATATTACTACTACTATCATTACTAATACCATGATTATTATTACATAGGTTTACCACCAATTCGGAATGCGTTTCCGCTGGAGAAGAAATGGCGCAAGAAATTTCAGCGACGCTTCTGATTATGACAGTAGTGCTAGGGGAGAACCGGCCTGAGATGCGGCGGTATCGCGAATAACTTTGTCTGATACCGCCCCGCCGTCGGCGTGGGCGGTATGATGGTGATAATGTGTGTTTGTGTAGTGTTGAGTAGAGCGCTTGGGCCCTAGTGGTCGCGTCGTCAGGGTCCTCGAGGACGTGCCTCGGTCTCCTCTTTTCGCGGGTCGAGTTTTGGTGTATCGCGAGGGGGTTGTATGTGGCGGCACTGACAACCAGTGGGTTGGGGTGCGTGGCGGCAGAGTCGAAGTATCGGCGAGAGGCCAACTTTAGATATTGGGCTATGGTAGGAAGCCCTAAATCGATATGAAGGTTAGCATTACGCACGAACCACGGTGCTCCCGTGGCTTTACGAATGAATCGATTTTGAATTACCTGAAGTCGGTGAATTTGACGCGGGGAGGCATGCGCAAATACGGGGCTTGCGTATGTCATAATTGGCCGAATACAGGCTTTGTAAAGTGTAATTTTATTACGTAGGGACATTTTGCTATTTTTATTTAGTAACGGATGTAATCAGCCGAGGACGAACGCCGCTCGGTTCCTTACTCGGTTAATATGTGGACCGAAGCTGAGTCTTGAGTCTAATAGGACGCCTAAGTATTTGACTGTCTTTTCCCAGGGGATTGGACGATCGAATAACTCTATGGTGGGGAGATGCGGCGTAATGCGCCGCGAGAAGTACATGGCTGCACTTTTGATGGGATTGACCTCAATCCTCCATTTCCGAAACCAGTTCCCGAGGGTTCGGGCTGCGGATTGGAGGCGTTTAGAGATAGTGTCTGGATTACGTCCAGACACATATAGGCAGGTATCATCTGCGAAGAGGGCTAGTTCGACGCCGCTGGTGTGCGGTATGTCGTTCGTGAAAAGGGTGTAGAGCACGGGACCTAGGACTGAGCCTTGTGGTACGCCGGCTAGGATGGGATGTGATTCGGATCGCACCCCCTCGACGCGGTAGCGGAAGGTTCGACTGCGTAAGAAATCTCGTATGATGAGTACGAGGCGATCCGGCACACCGAGTCCATATAACTTGTATATGAGCCCGTTGTGCCAGACCTTGTCAACGCTTTCGCCACGTCGAAGAAGAGCGCTCCGGTATGAAGCCCGCGTATGAAGCGGGATTGAATGTGCTCCGTTATGCGGTGCTTCTGCTGGGTACATGAGTGTTTGGCACGGAATCCAAACTGCTCGTGGATGGGGATCCCTCGAGACTGCATGAAGTCTCTTAAGCGGGCGAGAAGTAGGCGTTCGTATATCTTGCCTAAAGCCTTGAGGAGGCTTATAGGCCGATATGCGCTGGGATCGGACGGGTCATCCATAGCATTAGAACAATAATACTTTTAGGTGTTACCATTTTGATTCACTGGCCTATGCAGGAATCCGTCTAGGTAAGTGGCCCCTGTGCCAGTAATTCTCTTGTAAAAAAGTAGTGTGCAAACATTACTGTGTTTCGGTCTTAAAGGCACTGAGAGCTAGTGTAATCACTGGGCATATGAGACTTAAGTCTAGTAACTAACTAATGTTCTCCTGATCGATTCCGACCACGGCAACAACTACCGACAGGATTCGGTAATTCGCCGTAGTCGAAAATCACCAGGAGAAGATCATTCCACTCTCTGATGTTCCTGGTAGTCCAAACAGGCGGAAAAAAGGTTCCGTGCGGACATGGTGTTAAATACTTGACTGTCTAGTCAAACTTTGGATATCATTTAAAAATTCTTCCACCTATTATCCGATAGTTATCCAGCAGAGTAAAATACAACCTACCTTTTTCCTACCGAGGTATAAAAGGCATTGTACAACATCATCATCATTATCACCAGTCCAATGCTGAACGTAGACCTCACTAGACCACTAGACTGCCACAAAAGTTTGTAGCTCTCATGGGGGGGGGGGGGGGATTGCCATATTTGCCATCTTTGGCAGGCAGGTTGGCAACCGCAGTTTATTTATTCAGATATTCCAGGTAGATGCTGCTGGCTATCTCCTGGTTTTACTATTCCCTTTGTCGACTTTTACGACACTGACGGGATAGATGGGGTGGTAGATTCCCTTAAGCCGCTACCACTCGTGCATTGTACAGACAGCCTTTATTAGTGCAGAACAATACCGTAATATTATTCAATGCTTTCACTATACTGCCCGTGGGAACGCGATGGGGAGTATTGTTTTTTTGACTTATACCATAATGGCGGCGACGTGTCTCGCCACTCGTCACGTCTCGTTTTCCGCGGAGGCGACAAGTGGGCTACGGGTATTTGTAAGAATGTATGTAGGTATTTAAGGAAAAAGTGGAGGAAAAATAATAAACTAACAATGCTTTAATACCCCTTACTCCCCTTTCCTTATTTTGTTTCCTCTAAGATATCCAGAGCAACACTATATATTATGATTTTACCTACTTATATTTTTATATCTTTATATTATTTCTCTCTATTCATTTAAAAATGAAGCTAGCTATAAATTGAGATACATAATCTTTTATAAAATTAAAATACTCTCTTCCTTAGCATATTTTTAAACGTATTTTATATAAACGCTAAGTATTCAAAATAATTCATTATGAATGGAGCGGAGAAAATGCTCGCATAAATTATACACTAAATAAAAGTTTTTGCAAAAGCAGTAATTTAAGTTAAACATTTTACATACACTTACGAGTAATTCTTTTTTAAGCTTATTTCAGTTAAAGCATTACGCATTTAACAAAAATATTCTGTAACTACCAAAGAGTTATAAAATCTTACTTAAAAATTTACTATATAATCATTAATTCACTTAGTCAACTTTTAAAATACATTATTATATTATTATCATCATCATCATCATCATCAGAATCATCTCAGATTGTCACTAGTCCACTGCTTAACATAGGCCTCCCCTATAGATTGCCATTAGTTTGTAGCTCTCATTTTGGGGGGTATTGCCGTAGTTGCCACGCTTGGCAGGCGAGTGGGGAACCGCAGTTTATTTATTCAGATGTTCCAGGAAGATGCGTTTATTTCGCATTTATTTAAAGTATTATATTTATAATCAGACGTTTCGGGTGCTTTACAGCACTCATGGTTCTTTCGTTACCAATACCTACAATGATTTTTATTAAACTTAGGATATTCGAAGAAATCATTACCTTGAAATTTGAAATAATTTTTGCAGACTATCAATGTGGTGTACTCGTATTTTATGTCTGTACTACTTGATACAACCATCATCATCATCATTTCAGCCTTTCATTAGTCCACTGCTGAATAGGCCTCTCCCATAGATTGCGACAAAAGTTTGCAGCTGTCATTTTGGGGGGATTTTGCTACTTGCTTTAGTATAACTTATTTATAATATTATTATGTTTCTTGTTATTAATATAACGAATAACACTGTCAAGGTTTGTAAAATAACTAGTAATGCATGTATTGGTACAAAACTGGTACAGTTCTTTTTACTGGTGGTAGGATTCCTATGCAGCAGTGGACTAGTGATAAGCAGAAATGATGATGATGATGACATAAATTACAAGTTGCCTAGATTTCTTGGACACGCGGCCATGAGTACTGAGTCTCTATAGAATATTTTGTAAGACAAGCATTTTATGCTGACTATTGGATTATAGCTTTGCCGTCTTACTATTGCCTAAAATTGTAGATAAGTTTCCTACGGTATCATCAACACTTCTTCAGTATAGATCTTTCGATTGCCAGTATGGTTAATGTAAAGAACCCTATCAAAATTCTTGCCAGCATTCCTATGTATAGAATGTCACACCATACAGAAATTCACACACTAACCAATTACACCCTTCAGTTAAGGAATAGTTAATAAAATAGTATTCGGACACCGCCTGCTTCCGACTCGTCTGGTGAATATTCATCATTCTGAGGAACACGAAAAAGAAAAGGTTACTAAACAAATTCAACGTGATAATGGTCACTTCTAACACGCTCACACATTGTATCTAAATTGTAGTAAGCGGTTTTATCTTACTACTACAACAAAGCTGAAGAGTTTGTTTGTTTGTATGCGCTAATTTAAGAAAATACTAATTGGGTTTAAAAAAAACATGATTGGATTAAAACCCTTTTATTAAAGAAAGTTCTATACTATAGTTTTAAAGTGTTGAACGCTAAGAACAGAACGTTACTGAGAAGAGCCGAACTGTGACTGCTGAGGTCATGAGGTACAATGCTCTACGGTGCAATAATTTGGTCGATTTATTTGGGGGGTGCAACCGCGGAGCATAGCTAGTATATTCAAATCTTCAGGAAGATTGTAAGAAAGGGTTTGAAGGGCACTGTGAGCTAACGTAATCGCTGGGCATATGAGACTTTAAAACTGGTGTTTCAGGGTGACGGGCGCAGTGTAGTGTCAGAATAGGTCTGTCAGAATATGTCTGTCTCTAATCACAGAAATGTTCTGGTTGACATAGCATTTGTTATGGGTAGACGTTACACTTTACATCAGGTGAACGTTTTGCTCGTTTCGTCACTCTCTCCAAAAAAAAAAATTCGTTGTCATTAAATTATTTTTTCAGTGAAAATTTACGGCTGATTACAACACCTAAGTCAGTCTCGCTAAATGGCGGTAATTGAGTCTTTCTTACTCGCCATACTTTAAGAGACTCAACGTTGCACTGTTATAGTGGCATCAATTTTTTTTAGTATTTGATGTGAAAAGGATAATTACGCGCCTTAGCGGTAAGACCGACTCGTGTGCCGTGACCGAAATGTACAGATATTTTTTTTTAAAAACGATGCCTCACAGTAGTATTTCTCCTGTGTAGTGGGTACGTTTTACAGACATAAATTCCACACGCACAAACCACCAAGACCCGGAACAACTATATGTAGGCCCTATAAATATTTGTCCCGTGCGGGAATCGAACCCGCGAACCGCGGCGCAAAAAAGAAACCAAGGGCTTAGCCATTGCGCCAACCGAGCCGACTAGAAAAACTACTATATAAATTAAAACGTTAAGTTCATAAGTAATTAAAGCCATTATAATTTGGAGAAAATCGTCGTTTCACAAGTCCACTGCTGAACACAGGACTCCCCCATAGATAGCAACAAAAGTTGGTAGCTCTCATTTTGGAGGGATTTTGCCATAGTTGCCACGCTTGGTGGGCGGGTTGGCAACCGCAGTTTATTTATTCAGATTTTCCAGGAAGATGCTGCTCTCCTGGTTTTCATTTTCCCTCTGTCGACTTTTACGACACCCACGGGATGTGATGGGGTGGTAGATTCTCTTAGTCCACCACTACACGGCAGGCACCATATATAATTAAAATGTAATTTTTTAATTTTTATTCGTTTTTCCGCACCATAAAAGCAACTAGTTGAAAATGGAGCAATTTTCAAGATTAACGAAATTACTTACTAGTTCAATACGAGATCAATAGCTGATATCACTGTTTTCAATTCAATTAATAACTGAATACAAAAACTGCACCTTTTTTCTGATTGGTTAAAATAATTATTTAGTGTTATAATTTGGCAACACCATTAGTGAATTTGATTGAACGACGCGAGACGCGAAATATTTATATTTCACTCCATATTTCTTTATTGATTTTCACCCAATAATATAAATTATCACCAAATAAGTCTCCTCGTCTTTTCGTCGAGTATACCTCAATGTCTAAAAAGCAAAGTTTACAACCTGTGCGTGTTGTCAGTGATGACATACGTAGGAGACACGTGGTCCTGTACTGCGGGCCACATGAGGAAGCTCAGAGTCTCTCAGCGAGCTACGGAAAGACCTATGCTCGGAGTTTCTCTACGTGATAAAATCCGTAACGATGATATCGGCAGCAGAACTAAAGTGACCGACATAGCCATAAGGATTAGCAATCTGAAGCGGATATGGGCCGGCCATATAACTCGTAGAACCGGACTATATTCCGTAAATATATAATATATATAAATAAAAATATAAAGATAACCTACGCGAACCTACCTAGTGTATAAACAACAAGTCAATGCTTTGGATTTTCTTTGATATCTAGAAGGTGAAATTTATGTCGTCTTTTGAAATGAACCTTGGATTAAATTTTAGATTTAGGGTGGGAGATTGTTCCAACACTCACTTGCTAGGTAGCGAAAACTGCCGCGGAAGTCAGCAGTGATGTGTCCTAGAACAGCAAGTAAAAACTTAGCGCCACGCTTACAGTGAATGTTATGTTCACTGGACCAGATAAGCTTTTGATATAAATATTCTGGGTTTTGTTTGTAATTACTCCAACTAGCAAACTATTTTCCAGATAAAAAGAAACATGCTCTCTCGGAGGGATCATCATTATCATCATCATCATTTCAGCCTATCACTAGTCCACTGCTGAACATAGGCCTCCTCCATAAATTGCCACAAGAGTTTGTATATCTAATTTTGGGGGGATTTTGCCATAGTTGCCACGCTTGGCAGGTGGGTTCGCAACCGCAGCTTATTTATTCAGATTGTCTAGGAAGATGCTGCAGCCCATTTCCTGGTTTTTTATTTTCCCTCTATCGACTTTTACGATAACCACGGGTTGGCATTGATTGGTAGATCCTCTTAAGCCGTTAACGAGCACATACATTTCGGACTCGCTGATGGAGCTTCATTGTTTTCGCAAAGAGACGAGGCCCATAGGGCGAAACGCAGTAATTTAGTTTTGATAAGGTGAGAGTTTCATAAAGGGTTACTTTTAAATTCAAACTTAGGTAATCCCGTATTTTGTAAAATACCTTTAACCTATAAAAACAAGCACGCAACACATCCAAAACATAACTCTAAGATTGTAGCAAACCATCTATTTTGAGGCCTAGATTGCGAGCCTCTTCAACCTGCTGAATGATTTCTCCCTCCAATAATATTTTAGGTTGACTGTCAGCTATTTTCTTAATTTGGTATCCAGATCCTAATATAATATATTTTGTTTTAGCGTGTACGCAATAACAACTACGAAAAAACTTTGAAACTAGGTAAATGTAATGAAAAATAATAAACCTATATCTGTAACAAACCTGATTGTACTATTATATAAATAACTATTAATAAACATTGCACGGAAATTATTTTAGTTTCGTATATAAAACACTCATGTCTCGCCGCTAAGGGAATATTGAAACTTTATCTACTTCCACGTGAACGTATAGAGGAAATCTGAAAATATTTTACATTTTACGTTGAAAAATGTATGTTCAAGAAACGGTAAGCTATAAATTTAAAATACGTTATATTTTATATAATGTTAACTATTTTAATTTATTTTTAACAAACAAACATATACTGGCTAATTATATTTTTAAAAGACATGCTTTTGTCTTCATCGATCGTCTTATATGTAACCATTGAATGGATTCCAATGGGCTTGTCTAAATAGTAAATACTCGTATCTAGTAGTATATAAATAGTATATGAACACTACACTGTTAGTTTTTTTTTGTCGGCTCGGTTGGCGCAGTGGCTGAGCCCTTGCCTTCTGCGCCGCGGGTCGCGGGTTCGATTCCCGCACGGGATAAATATTTGTATAGTCAACAGATAGTTGTTCCGGTTCTGTGTGGTTTGTGCATGTGGAATATATGTCTGTGTCGGGATCAGAGCAATTTAAGTCTCTGTATCTCGATTTTGACTGAGTTCTGTCCATTTCACGGTATTATGTTGCTACACAGACTCATTTTATATAATTTTTTCACTTTTGTAATATTATTTTATGTTCTGTGTAATTCCATTTTTTTTCTTGTTTTTTGTATCTATTGTAATTAGACCGTGAATAAATGTGTTTCTTTCTTTCTTTCTTTCTGTAAAACGTACACATGACAGTATCCCACTGTGGGGCAATTAAGCGAAAAAAGTTTTAGTTATTAGTTTGCAGAAAAGCTAGTACTTTATATTTAAAGCAAACTCCGAAAGTAAGTCGGGGATGAAATTATTCTTCTCATGAAAAAGTACCCCAAGAAGTAATGTTATTTGTTTTGGGTTCAATTAAACAATTTTAAAGATTTCTTCTAATAATTAGGTTGTCACTCAGAAATAGTTTATGCAAATATTACGATAGATGTCCGGCTGAGTAGAACATCACCTACCGCTTTCCTACCGAGTTGTCTTAAGAGGCGACTAAGGTATTGTACGGACATCCTTTTTTCGTGCAGAATAATACCATAATGTGCAACGCTGTCACTAAACTGCCCGTAAGAACGCATTGGGATTTTTTTTTAATCGTACCAAAATAGCCGCGACGTGGTTCGCCACCTTACACGTCTCATTACCCGCGGGGGCGAGAAGTGGACTACCAATGTGGTCTCTGCCTACTCCTTATATGGGGAAAAGTCGTTTATGTATGCGTATATACATGAAATTATCATTTATTTTTAAAAAAAATATTCGAGTCCAGAACGAACATTATTTTAAAACTATCGACGTAGTGTATTATGAAAAATCGTCGACGTGTACTGTCGCTTCACGCTCTTCCTAGTTCCACCTCTCCGTCGCCTCTCATTTAATATTGCAGTCGCTTAGCGAGCACTTACAATAGTATCTTAAAACCGCCCGGCAGCTTATGTATCTACTTGAATAATTAAAGTGCACGTAAAAAATAGGTTACAGAAATATTCTGAAGAAGAAAAATTTATCAAGACTTGGGCTATACGAAGCCTTCTTAGCAGTGGTACAAAATGAACTTGATATATACCTATCGCAGCCGTAATGTTTATTTGCTAATTAGAGAGAAACACGAGAATAGACTAGTAGAAATAGAATAGAAAATCATTTAATTGACACTTTTTTTTATTCGATGAAGTGATGAAACGAGCAAAACGTTCACCTGATGGTAAGTGTAACGTTCGCCCATAACAAATGCTGTGTCACCCAGAACATTTCTGTGTGTATGACACCACACTGCGCCCATCACCTTGAGATATAAGTTCTTAAGTCTCATATGCCCAGTGATTACGCTATCTCACAGTGCCCTTCAAACCGAAACACAGCAATGCTTGCACACCACTGCTTCACGGCAAAATGACTGGCACTGGGGTGGTACCTACCTAGACGGATTCCTGCATAGGAATCCTACCACCCTTACATTACCAAAAATACCACATCAATACAAAAAGCTGAAATACATTACGAAAATTAAGGATTAATTACGTCTAGTTTCTCACACGGGCGAAAAGTGGGCTATGTGTGTGGCCTCTGCCTACCCCTTATACGGGAAAACGGCGTGTCTGTATGTATGTATGTAATTATAATAAAATAACAAAACATAAGAAAAACTGGGCCGTGGTAGCTCAGGGGAATTAGTGCCATGCGATTACCTTAAATTTCATAGTATGCAAGTGACCTGAATTCGATCCCCAGTGCCGGTACTTCGAATTTTTTTCTGCAATTTTAAGTGTTAATTTACCACAGTTTCCGATGAAGCTGTAAAAGCCGAGAAGGCTAACAGCAATTACATCACCGAAAATATATACATTTTCTAGACACCTCTATGTTTTAAAACCAGTATCTCCAGGGTGGAGCTAATAAATACAGACTTTTTACCTTTAACAAAGAAGCTAATGTTGTGATTCGGTTTTCTCGTCTCTCATACCTTAAAAGCTGAAGAACTACAGTCTTTGTAACCAGTACATTCAGCCTGTATTCTCTATGTAGATACGTGTGGAATCAACAAGCTCATCGACTTGCAAAAAGCAATTTTTTATATTTTTTATTCAATATGGATCATTTACATACATTTATATACTCATTGAACGTCATTGTCTAAGCTACACTGGTTCGCAAAGTAATGCCTCTGTACTGGGAAGAACCAGTAAGAAACCCAGCAGGATTTTATTTTTCAGTCATTTTAAATATACAAATACAACAGTTTTATAAAGATGTAAAGTAGCTTGGCAGCGATCACCTTATTCCCAGCGGTTATCATCATCCATGTATTCCGTAATATTATAATAACACTTCTTAAAAAGTCTTTGTTTAACAAATAGTTTGAAATTTTTGGTTGAAAGACTTCGTGCACTTTCTGGGATTTTGTTGTACAAACGTATACATTGCCCCATGAAAGAGTTACTGACTCTGTGAAGTCGGGTAACTTCACAGGTATTCACATTGTGAACATCACTTTTTTTTATTAAAGTGATCAATATTCTTATGTACATACATAACATCTTCATATACAATTCAGGTGCACATATTATTTCTCTAGCGATGTGTTTTGTAATTTAAAAATCTTACTAGTCACATTACAAGCAAACATAGTTTTTAACAAATGTGGAATTTAACTCAGGAGCAGCGGCGTATAAGTCAGGTGGAGTTCCTGACATGACCTCTAGCTCACGCGGTCGTCAAGTCTAGACTACGTTTAGGGGCAAACGGGGTATTCGTTCGTAACTTTATTTTCCGACAGCAGAAAATTGTATATTGAATTAAAGTGACATTAATTGTAAGTAATATTTTTTCGTCGAAGTCAAAATTTTAACAAAACCGTCACCATTATGTCGAAGTGGCTTTTAAAATAAAAACTTTATTAGCATAATTGTTTTTATTTATTTACATAATTTACCCTCAAACAAATACTCTAGCAAAATGTTTAATTCATTTATGGCAGATAAAAATGCCAAGGGAGAAAGTTAGCTTTCTGCCAGATCGAATGGTTTGATAAGAAAAAGACGTGTCCTCCTGTCAGTGATATTTAGGTCTTAGCAATACAGTTAATATGGAAGAACGAATGAAATGAAGAATAAATGAAAGAAATGCTCTGGGTGACACAAATCAATGTTTTAAGCAGCCGTTGCACTTACGATCAGATGAATGATTTCCTCGTCTCGTCACTTTCTTCCATAAATAAAAAACAGGTAGCTCATTTTGTGTAGATCGGACCAATAATAATTATTAAAAATTAAAGGTACCACGGAAAAGACAGCAGGATTTAGAACATTTCAGTCCTCCATGCAGCAGAGTGCAATATCCATGAGTGCAGTAAAGCGTTCAATTCTATAAATAGTTCAAAAAAATATTAGTAAATGTGTCTGTAAACATAAATGACTAAAAGTTGACTCTAACATGCTGAATAGACGATCAATTCACCTGACCTTCTAAAAAAATTAGTGGACAGAAATAGGATGTTAAAATAATTTCATAGTTAAGAAACAGAAAATAGGGTTTTAGTTAGTTTTATTTCTATTTTTTTTAAATACTAAGCCATATAAAACGGAACGTATACGTAGACAGAGCCGCGTTTTGCGTGAAGACCTTAAAAAGGCTTGTCGACTTTAGCTTAAGCTTCTTGAAGATTTGCCCCAAATATCCTCGCTTAGTAATTTCGATAAAGAGCTAGTTCTTGTATTTCATTATTCCTTAGTTTATTTTTTATTTCATACTAGCTGATACCCGCGACTTCGTGCTTTATGCTTTTTTTAATATCCTTTCATATATATGTCCGTCTTCAAGACGCAAGCTATCTCTGTGCCAAATTTCGTCAAGATGGGTTCGTGAAATGTTAATTAACAGACAGAGGGACAGAGAGGGTTACTTTCGCATTTATAATATTAGTATGGATAAACACAAAGCGTATATGATTTTTTTAATAAAATATTTAACAATAATGTCAATAAATCTGTTTTCTACGTTTCAGTTTGCATTTCAATAATCGGATAATAAAATAATATAAACATGTGTGAGTTCTTCTAAATCTTTATAATGAAAGTTATTGCAAGTGTTTTTCTAACTTAAGGGTTACCCAGTCATGGACTAATTATTAATAATTATTTCATATAAACTTTATTAAACCATAAAAAAGGGACACAATGCTTTTTAGTATCCCTTTCCAGCAATTCCAGGAGGAGGTGAGAATTTGTGATAGGCACAGCTTTTTAGACTTTCTTTAAACAAAACTTCAAACTAAGATTTCTTTTGTATTATGCATGCCACACTAAAACAGTAACCCGTAACACTATTTTGCACAATACCCTGACAATAAACAAAACAACTATCTGTATGTCATAGAAATGTACTATATTTCTGACCTAGTTATTATATAGCTGGCTTTCGAAACTTTAGTCTGTGTCAGTATAGTTATTATGATTATTATTAATATACATACATACATACATAAGATCACGACTGTATCCCATAAGGGGTAGTCAAGAGACTGGACACTCATTGCAAAAACAGATGACTGCCACAATCCACGTTTCACCAAAACAATATAATGCACTTGGTGTGATAGGTGGTGAGCCCATCGCCACCGTGCGCTGTGTTATTATAAGCATTCATACTAACATTGTAAATTCGAAAGTTCCTCTGTTTGTCTGTTACCTTTTCACGGCATAGCTGTTGAACCGATCTTGAAGAAAATCGACACACAGCTTGCGTTCTGTGAGGTGGACATAGGATACTTATTATTCCGGAAATACAAAGAGTTCCCTCGATATTTTCGAAAACCTAAATCCACTGTTACTGGTGGTAGGATTCCTATGCAGGAATCCGTCTAGGTAGGTACCATCCAGGGCCTGTTATTCTGCCGTGAACCAGTAGTGTGCAATCATTACTGTGTTTCGGTTTGCACTGAGAGCTCGCGTAATCACTGCGCATATGAGACTTATCAACTGATGTCATAGGGTGACGGGCGCAGTGTGGTGTCACACAGAAATGTTTTGGGTAACACAGCATTTGTTATGAGTAGACGTTGCACTTGCCATGAGGCGAACGTTTTGCATGTTACGTAACTTTTTCCAATAAAAAAAAACGCATAACGTATGCGTGATTTTTCGATCGCCGGTTTCTGTTACTATTACATAAAATAGGTAATAGAATCAGGCGTTACTTTGCGGAAATACCGATACATTCCGAGTGATACTCGACGGTTGTCTGTCATAGAGTCAATAACACTCGATAATGCCTTGTTTTGAGCTGAAACACGAGTCGTGCTAAAGATTTAAGTGGTGTATTTTGCCTAGTGGTGGCGTTGTAATACTGGAGGCTACCTGGCAGCGATTCCTGGCGGCGGTGTTAGTTTGCTTGTGCACGCTATTGTGGGAGGGCGGGCGGTGCTCTTAAAAACTAAATAATGTTCACTATTTCATATTTTGCATACGGATCTTTGCAAATTAACTTTCATTCCATTTCACATTTATATAATCCATATTATTAATTATACTACAGTCTTTATCTTGAAAGTACTTATTTTTCTGTAAATACTCGTATGTTGTATACTTAAGTGTAGAATTCATTAGGTATATTATTTCCCTAAAACCGCTAATATTGCGCAATGTCTTGAAGCAAGCGCAATCGTTTGTCAAGTGACAACTGTCAATGTACCATTCATTAAATCAATGATTCCACATTTCCACGCTGTGGAAGACGAATTGTTGCAATTTCCTATTTAATATACTCAATAGCCTTACGTTATTAGTTTTTTTTATTGGATAAAGTGACGAAACGAGCAAAACGTTCCTCTAACGGTAAGTGCACCGTCTGCCCATGACAAATACTTTGTCACACAGAACATTTCTGTGTTGCACCACACCAGACTGCGCCCTTCACCCTGAAACATCAGTCAAACTTAAGTCTCATATGCAAAGTGATTACGCTTGCTCTCAGTGCCCTTCAAATGGAAACACGGTAATAATTGCACATTTTACTGGTGGTAGGATTCCTATGCAGGAATCCGTCTAGGTAGGTACCACCTCAGGGCCAGCTATTCTGCCGTGAAACAGTAGTGTGCAAGCATTACTGTGTTTCGGTTTGAAGGGCACTGTGAGCTATCGTAATCACTGGGCATTTGAGACTTAAGAACTGATGTCTCAGGGTGACGGGCGCAGTGTGGTGTCACACAGAAATATTCTGGGTGACACAGCATTTGTTGTGGGCGGACGTTGCACTTACCATCAGGTGAACCTTTTGCTCGTTTCGTCACTTTATAAAAGTTTGATTAAATCTTGATTTCCCTTCTTTTCTTATTCCCGTAATGACAATGTTAAGAGGATATATATATAAATAAATCTATATACACGTATATAGATTTATACATATAATAATATATATAACATACTTTTACGGCAAAAATACCAACTACATTAGCTATTATATGTTTTCTCCATTGTTGTCTGTTATTTATTTTAACCTAACGCTTGATGTAAGCCATTGTATATCATTGCATAGCATCCTATTGTAATGATCTTTACTTTTTGTCCACAGTGCACCAATCATGAGCACAGAGGATTGGCGCACTATTATAAAAAAACTCTTAAATATTTTTTTGAACCACGTGAGCGAAGCCGCAGACAAAAGCTAGTTAATAATATATGGATTAAATCGGATTAAATGTAGAACAGGCCCCATGCTATTCTGCTATTTTGTTTACGGATCAAGCCGACTCGCTTTTACGAAACCAGCCCTACAAGCTAGTCGCCTCCATCGGGGTAGGAAAACGCACTAAAAATTAAAAACTTAAACTGTGCTGCCAGTTTTTGACGCAGTTGCTGTTCGAATTGCGTTTAAAGACCCTGGAGACCAAAATTGATTGCTGGCAATGGCATGAGATATTTCTTCGACATCTGTCTATTGCTACTCGTATGAATAGATATTATATTAATTTACTTCCAAACAATCACTGTAATCTGAAATCGGCACAGCTGCCCGGAATTATTTTAAATTATTAATCATAGTTAATTACCTGTTCCGTAGTAGACCACATCGCTTGACATCCATATATAGTCGTAATCCAGTAATATGGATGAATGTGATTAGGTATTGGAAAATCTATGCAATTTACATTTGACATATTTGACTATATCACGCGCTTCTAATAATTTAATATTACAAATTAAACAAAAACAACAAGATTACATTATTAGCAGTACAAATACTCTATTATATTATGGTAAATTCAGCCGAGTGGTAGCGGCTTAAGAGAATCTACCACCCCATCTCATCCCGTGGGTGTCGCAAAAGTCGACAGAGTGGGATTTAAAACCAGAAGATGGGCAGCAGAATCTTCCTGGAACATCTGAATAAATAAAATGCGGTTGCCAATCCGCCTGCCAAGCGTGGCGACTGTGGCAACATACCTCCAAAATGAGAGCTACAAACTTTTGTTGCTATCTATAGGGGAGGCCTATGTTCAGCAGTGGACTTATGATAGGCTGAACCATGAACGACGATCAAAGTGGCGGCGATGTGGCTCGCCACAAGTTACGTCACCTTTTCGCGGGGGTGAAAAGTGGGCTACGTATCTCGTGACCTCTGCCTACCCCTTATATGGGAAAGCGTGACTGTGTGTACATATGTATGTATGTAGAAGAGGGTGCAAACGAGCGAGCGGTTCTCTTGATAGTTAGTGATCACCGTCGCCCATGAACACCCGCAATGCTAGTGGAATTCTGGGTGCGTTCCCGGCCTTTAAGACACTTACGACATATCGAAAGATGGACTCTCTTACGAAATCACAATATAAATGCGATCCAATAACGTCGCGGACTAAAATACAATACTCAGTAAATCTTAAAAATAATAAATAATTTGACGACCGCGTGGTCTAGTGGTTAGAGTACCTGACTTCTACGCCGCGGGTCCTGGGTTCGAACACAGCCGGAGCCAACATTTGTGCAAAATTATCACACAAACATTTGACACATCGCACGTTGCTCTACAATTCTTACTGGCCTTACTTTACATTTCTCAAAACACAAATTGTTGGTTTTCGGGTCTGGTTGTGTTGTGCATATGAAGATATTTAGGTGATAAAAGCTACAATGTTACATTTCTTTATGTCTCACAGAGACTTATTTTCGGAACTTAATAAGAACACATTATAAAATATTTTACTGGATTGTAGGATTTCTATGCAGGAATCCATCTAGGTAGGTACCATCCCAGGGCCAATTATTCTGCCGTGAAGCAGTAGTGTGCAAACATTACTGTGTTTCGGTTTGAAGGGCACTGAGAGCTGGAGTACTCACTGGGCATATGAGACTTAAGAACTGATGCCACTGGCGCATTGTGGTGTCACGCAGAAATTTTCTGGGTAACACAGCATTGTTATGGGCAAACGTGGCACTTACCACCACATGAACGTTTGGCTCGTTTCCTCACCTTATACAATAAAAAATAATGTGTTCTTATTTAGTTTTAAGTTCACAAACAATGAACAAAGGGAAAAAATAAATTTATTGTGAGCGCTATGTTCGCTGTGTGTATATTATTACCTCGTTTATTCAGCGCAGAAAGCCCGCATGCATAATTTTCTATTTGAAGTGAGGCTTGTAATGGAAGTTGCCCTTCGTTTTAGTTAAAAGCGGTAAGAGCTGGGAGTCAAGCACATTGCATTTGATGAAAACGTTCTTTTAAGAAAGAAAGGAAACAGTTCTATTAATAACTATTTAGTATTTTTATACACATAGAGACGCCTTTCTTCAATTTACGGGGTAGGCAGAGGGTACACATGTAGCCCACTATTCGCGGGAAACGAGACGTGGCGAGTCGAACCATGTCACCACCATTTAAGTACGAGTAAAAAAAAGGCTAACTCTCCGTTGCATTCCCATTCTGCACGAAAATTTTCTATACGTAGAATACCTCAGCCGCCTCTTACGACACCTCGGTAGAAAAGAGGAAGGTGGTATTTTACTCTGCCAGACACCTATTGGTATATATACCTAGTCCGGCCTAATGAAGTAATGTAATGCTATTAAAATGTATACCTACATATTTATTAGTCTCAGCAAAAAATAAAAAAAATATTGTATTCGAAATGGCCATCTTTGGCTTTTATACAGGCCTTTAATCTGTTTGGCCACGACTCTATGGATTTACGCCCTGTTTCCAAGAAATTTCGCCACTGCTTGCTCCAAAGATTTTTTAAGAGACTCAATGTCGCCGTGTCGTTTAGAGCAGGCCATGCCCTCTAATAAAGTCACGAACTGCCCAAGGCTTGGGTAGTTCGTGCCGTATGACCAGGTGCAGAGTCCTGCTCGAAAGTCGACGGTATATTTTTAAAAAGTGTATTGCTGAGAGGTTTCACAACATGATTCAAGACTATATCTTGACACACTTTGGCTGAAGTTTTCACTCCTTTTTACAAAAATGTAGTTTTGTGACTCCTTGATAAGACACGCCCCACCAAACCATCACTGACTCAGGATGATGACCACGTTGTACCTTTCTGACCACTTGAGCAGCTTCTTTAGAACTGTGAGTGTTCTTCAATCGTGAAAATTTTTTCATCGGTGAAGAGGATATTTCTGTGTCTTTCACCTGCGTATCGCGACAGAAGGCGTTTTGATCGATCGACTCTCTTTAATAGTAAAGATTGATTTAGGGCATGTCCTGTATATCGACGATAAGCACCGAGCTTCAAGTCTTGTTTTATAATACTCGACAGAGTTCTAGCGGGAATCTTCATTTCTCGCGATAAGATTTTTGGCTTCCTAATGGGATTTCGACGAATTCTGGCTTTAACAGCAATAACAGCCTTTGTAGTTCTAACAGCACGCGGCCGCCCCGACCTATTCTGGTCTTCGACAGAGGAAGTCTTGTTGTATCTGTTGGTAATTACTGGCGGTAGGATTCCTATGCAGGTATCCATCTAGGTAGGTACCACCCCAGAGCCCGTTATTCTGCCGTGAAGCAGTAGTGTGCAAACATTACTGTGTTTCGGTTTGAAGGGCACTGTGAGCTAGCGTAATCACTGGGCATATGAGACTTAAGAACTGATATCTCAGGGTGACGGGCGCAGTGTGGTGTCACACAGTATTTTTCTGGGTGATACAGCATTTGTTATGGGCAGACGTTGCACTTACCATCAGGTGAACGTCTTGCTCGTTTCGTCACTTTTATGAAATAAAAAAAAAGAAATAGTACGATATACGAACATACGGCTGATACAGGCAGCCGTATGCTGATACCAAGCTTTTGAAGTGTCTGGAATATGACCGACGGCTCCATACCCACTTTATGCAAGGCGATCACTACAATCCTATTTTCTTTAACACCCCATTCCATATTGTAATTTGATAATGAACATGAAAAAATATGTGAAATGGCGCAAAATGGAAAGAAGTTATTAAAATAATATACGTGTTCCAAATTCAAAATAATTAAAAATTTGAAAAAAATACAAGTTTTTATGTAACAGTATTTATGGCCAGACTAGTTACAACGTATGTACCTTCCTCTTTCCTATTTCCTATGTATTTAGTGTTTTTACTGCGGTATTACATTTTTACTTATTGTATTGTTATTTTGTTGTACAGAGTGTAACGCATTTTTTGTAATTATTTTTATTTTGATTAGCTATCTATAGATGCTCTTGGGGACGCAAAAAAATTGACGTTCTTTGTGTGAATGAGACCATGGACCCTACACAGCCTATTGGTCGGGGGTTTCTGAAACCAGTAGAGGCTGTCAGGGCGTCGGTGTACTGCTTTCTACTAGAATGAATGAATGTGTGACTGACTTTGATTGTGGGAGCCCTGGACTCTTCTGGGTGAGGTTGAAGGTTGGCCTTACTCGCATCTTGATATTAGGGGTTTATGTTCCACAAGATGCGAGTTGGAACCGCTCCGCAAAAGTCCAAAGTGAGAGACAGGAGTTTTGGGATAGCATGAAAGATGTTTTGAATAAATGCAACGAAAATGAAAGAATCATAGCATTATGATTCTTTCATTTTCGTCGGCAAATTTAATGGGTGGGTGGGAGTGAAACGTGATGGATATGAAAGGGTGCTGGGAAGGTTCGGCGATGACAGAGTGAATGAAAATAGAGAAAGTCTTCTTTAAGTATGTTTGGAGTGGAATCTTGTGGTAACGAACACTATGTTTGACCATAAAAAGATCCACTTGTATACTAGAGAAGAAGGAAGCCTGAAAAGTATGATTGATTTTGTAATTGTGGATGAAAGATTGAGAAAGAAAGTCCTAGACACTCGGGCATACCGCGGTGTTGGCATTCACAAAGACCACTTTCTGGTGTTGAGCCGATTAAGAGGTGTCTTTAAGCGAAGGCGGCATCGTACGCATGAACCCATTAGTGTTCTAGAACGCATAAAAGTCGAGGGTCTGCAAGAGAAAGGTGTGAGAGAAGAATTTGTAAAAAAACTGATCGAGAGGTTTGACACGTTGGATGAGGCATATGAGATTGAAGAATTATGGAAGCTGTTTAAGGAATTTACTATTGAAATCGTGGAAATTACTATTGAAGTGTGTGGTGTAAGTAAAAGAAGAAGTGTGTAAGTTAAAGACTGTACGTGCAGAGGTGCAAAACACAATATCTAATAAAAAAAGGCTTGACTGAATTGGTTGGCTACAATGCAAAGAACGAGTGTAATAGGTTAAAGGTTGTGGCAAAAGAGGTCGTGGGAAGAAAGAAAGAGAATGATAAAGATGAATTTGATAGGAGTTTTTCTGATGACTTTCAACGCAACATACAGTTCTTCTGGAAGTCCGTAAGAACGACCAGAGGTAAAAAACAACCTCGCAATTGGAACAGAAACCAGGATGGAAGTATTGTGAAAGAAGAGGAATTCATCCTAAAGCGATGGAAGGAATATTTTGGAAAATTAATTGAGAAAGGAGTTATGTCAGTACAGACCCCATTCGGGGACATGAATTAAGATTGCAAAGAAAGCGATATAAGCGTGGAAGAGATCGTGGAAGCGTTGAATAGTATGAAATTAGGCAAGGCTGCAGGATATGACAGAATTACAGTAGAGATGCTGAAAGCTGAACAGGGCGTAGCTAGTCAGCTGTACCGCTTTTTTAACCTTTGTTAGAGGAACGGCAACGTACCAGGAGACTGGTGCAAGGCCGTCATCGTATCACTTTACAAAGGAAATGGGTCGCAGCAAGTCTGTAAAAACTGCCGAGTCATTAGCTTGCTCAGCATTGTTGGCAAACTGTATGCAAAGGAGTTGCTTAAGAGAGTGATGAATGATACTGAAGAGAAGATATGGGATGTACAAGCGGGATTCAGGAGAGGAATGAGATGCATGGATACCTGATCAATTTTCCTTACGAAGCATAGCCGAAAAATTCTTGGCTCAAAGTCAAAAGGTCTATTGCGCATTTGTAGACTTGGTAAAGGCTTATGACAGAGTGATGAGGAATGAACTGTGGTCAACATTGTCTATATATGAGGTAAATGGCAGCTTGATACAAGCACTGAAATCACTGTAAAAGGATTCCAGTGCTTGTGTTAGGGTAAACGGGGCGTACACAGACTGGTTTAACATCAAAAAAGGTATTAGACAGGGATGTGTGGCTTCACCGTGGCTGTTTAACCTATTTATAGACAATTGCTTGAAAGATCTTAAAGAGAGTGCGTTTGGATTAAGAATGAATAATCCGACCGTCAAATGTCTCCTATACGCCGATGATCAGGTTATATAAGTATCATCGGAGGAGGAGTTGCAGGCGATGGTTAATATTTCGAATGATGCTCTACAAAGCAAAGGAATGAAAATTAATGTAGATAAGACGAAAGTAATGGTTTTTGAAAGAGAAGAAATTATGTCGGCGGTTGCAGAGTTCTGATTGAAGGAGAAAGAGTGGAACAAGTGAAAGGGTTTGTGTACCTGGGTTCAAAATTTTCGGAAGACGGAAAGTATGACTGTGATATTGAACGAAAAGCGTTGGCAGGAAATAAATTACATGGGAACCTGCATAACTTTATGTGCAGCCAGAATGTATCTAAAAAGGCACGTCTGGCTGTACATAGAGGAGTACTGGTCCCCACACTTATGTACGGTAGTGAATGTTGGGTCTGGCAGAAGAAGCATGAAAATAAGATTAAAGCTGTTGAAATGAAGAGTTTGAGAAGTATAGCTGGAGTGACTTTTATGGATAAACTGAGAAACAACGTGATAAGAGAACGTTGCGGTGTGGTAGAAGATGTAGTGACAAAGATAGAGAAAGGGATACTTAAATGGTTTAGACACGAGCATGGAGCAAAGAAGATTGACGTAACAGATTTATGAGGCGAGTGTAAATGAGCAAGCCGGTAAGGATCGACGTAGGTGAACGTATTACGATCAGATCGAAGACGTTTTAAGGAAAGACCACGTCAAAAGTACCCGCAACCGACGAGCCTTGTATGAAAATGCTCATGGAAGTTGTAATCGCGAAAGATGTGTCCAGATCGTAGCAATTGAACAGATGTCTCTGCCTACCCCAGTGGGAAAGAGGCATGATTCTATGTATACTATTGTTCTACTGTTCTAATATATACTCATTTAAAAATGTCACTTGTAAACAATATCGTGATGTTCACTCAACTTATATTTCGTATCATGTAATAAAGCCCACAGTGGTTTTGTTTTACTGTATCCTTGTCTTCAAAAAATTAAACGTTGTAGACCAGGACATTTAACTATTAAGGAATGTTTATACAACTGAAAAGAAGTTGGAAAGTCTCGTCTCTGTAGTGTAGTACTGTTATTCTTGTCGTAATCTCAATATACGTCCACTGGAAGGAAAGAATTTCATTAGGATAGAACAAGCTGAAATTCTACGATCTACTTTTGTAGATGCTAGGACGTCCCGCGACAATTATTGTGCAAATACCATGTTGAATGGAATACTTTGTAAGTAAAAAAGTTTAAACAACAATACTATTATCTAGTAGTATTCTCTTTTTTTTTAATTTATTTTATAATGTGATGAAACAAGCAAAACGTTCACCTGATGGTAAGTGTAACGTCTGCCTATAGCAAATGCTATGTCACCCAGAACATTTATATGTGGCACCGAACTGCGCCCGGCACCCTGTGATATGAGTCCTTAAGTCCCATATGCCCGGTGATTACGCTAGCTCTCAGTGCCCTTCAAACCGAAACACAGTAATGTTTGCACACTACTGTTCACGACAGAATAACTGGCCCCGGGGTGGTACCTACGTAGACTGATGCATGCATAGAAATATTACCACTAGTAAAATTACATTATTATTGCTCCCTCCCTTCCATTTGTAAACACAGTAGCATGGTTAAAGAAACGAGTTAAACACCACCTTTCTTGATTTTGATGATTTTAATACACACAGTACAACACCATGAGACATCATCATCATCATTTCAGTGTATCACTAGTCCATAGCTGAACATAGGCATCCCCCATAGATTACCACAAAAGTTTGTAGTTCTCAATATGTAAGGATTTGGCCATAGTAGCCACGCTTAGCATACGGATTGGTAACCGAAACCAATTCACAAAACTGCAAAATTATTGAAGAGAATGATGATCGACCACGGCGATAACTCCCGAATACTGTCGAGTGCTATCAACTGCGCAGGAGATATTATAGTGCCACAAGTGTACGCGCAAACACAGGCACTGGCTCGTCCCAACCTACCCGCGTCCGATGTAACGCTGATGCGATAATATCGGAGGCAGGCTAGGATGCAGTGTCAGAAACACGGGAACAATCAAAACATAACCAGACCCAAAAACCAATAATTTGTGTTCTTTGAATGAAATGAACGGCACGCGGTCGTCATCCCACATTGATTTAAGAGAATTTAAACACTACATTTTATTTTACTCTGATCAATGCTCTAGATTGTTGAAGAGAGTGATGTAATGACTGGTACCTGGTACCTACCTAATGATTTTTTAGCTTACAGTAAATTATCAGCATCATTATGTTTCCTTACAACAAAATCGATTATCTTAAAAAAAATAGTTTATTCATTTCCAAGTATTTAAATTATTATTAAGTAACTTAATATTTCTTATCCTATTTAGTTAATTTTGTGCCTTATTATTGCAAGGTTTCTTTCCTGAAGTCCTTTGTTTTGATTAGATACCTAGATTCTAAACAGAAAAAGAAAATTAATCATAGAGTCATGATACATAAAGAGAAAAGGAAAATTATACATAAAGATACATAAAAACATAATAGATACATAAAGATGATACATAAAGAGAAAAGGAAACCCTTGGCGGGTTTCCTTTTCTCTTTATGTATCATGACTCTATGATTAATTTTCTTTTTCTGTTGTCTCCCGGTGCGGGTTGGTCTCACGTAAAATTTAAGAAAGAATGTGCCCAGCAGTGGGTATTTTACTTTTCCAGTAACATTTAAAAAAACAGTATGCAACAACATACATCGACGGTAATATACCGTTGAAAGTAAGGCTCGGTATTATTCGTTTTATTCAGATGTCGGATTTCGTCGGAGTCCCTTCAAAGACTGTCTGTTTGCGGAGTCTGGCTTTATTAAGTTATCTCTTTTCACATCAGATTTCGTTGTTTTTACCGTCACGTTTTCAAACGGCCAATTATTTGTAAAGGTATGAATATATAAGTTTATTTAAAAGTATACAAAAATGTTTATTATGTATACCAATAATAAAATTCAAGTGTCTGTGATTTCCAAATAAATAGAATCAGGCGTTACTTTGCTGAAATCCATCATAATAAAGGAAATAAAGTTAATTTTCGATCCACGTGCAAAATGTAAAATGGTGGGTATTACCTAGTTTTTGAAGAGCACCACCTGCCCTCCCTCAATAGCGTGCACAAGCAAACCAATACCGCCACCGGGAGCCGCCACCAGTTACCCTCCACCACTACAACACTATCACTAGGCAATGAACACCACTGTAGTCCAGAACACGACACGTGTTTCACCTCAAAAGGAGGCATCCTCAAGTGATATTGACTCTACGACAGTCTCGTTTGGCGGCCAATAAACTTTGTTTCCTTTATTCTAAATAAATGCCAAAATTTAAGTGAAAACTGCTATTTCTGCGATGCCTAATCATAATTTACCGTTTTTTTAGAATTGTTTCCATACCTGAAAGTTTGTCTCCGAAACAGCATAACTAATTTCAATGAAAATTTTATAAATCAAAACAGGTATTTTGACTTACATTTTCGTGTATGTTCCATTTCGATATCTTCCAGCGTTCAGAAAATACGATTATAAATTTGCTATAATACTTAATTCTTGGAGCCGCAAAGGAGCCGCACGCGTTGAAGCGCACATTACCGAGGAGGGCCGAACTGTTAATGCTCAGAAAAACGAGGTACCATGCAGTGCTGCGCAATCCAATGATTAACTTATTTTACGCGAGTAAAACCGCGGGGTATGTAACTCTAAGCCAGTCCGCAAAACGAAAACTGCGAAATGTGTCAATGCGTGAGATTTGTACAATGTTCTCCACGAAAGTGTCTGCGCTAAATACTGTAGTACTGGTGGTATAGTAGATTCCTGTGCAGGAATCCGTCTATGTAGGTACCACTGCAGGGCTAGTAATCCTGCCGTCAAGCAGCAGGGTGGAAAAATCACCGTGTTTCGGTTCGAAGGGCACTGTAAGACAGTAACTGTTTTGATGGCTGCATTTACTATCAGGTGAAAATTGTGCCCGTTTCCTCACTTTCTTTCATTGCCTTCCCAGACGTATCTCTGTATTTTAAACCTACATACGTACTACAGCGTAACTGTATGTTACGCCTTTTTCCTATATATGGGTTAGGGAGAGACCACACAAGTAGCCTACATTTCACCCCCACCATTTCGGTACAAGTCAAAACTCTTTGCATTTCCACGAGCAGTATAGCCACCGCATTGCATAATATGATATTATTCTGCACGAATAAAGGCTGTGCATACAGTACCTTAGTAGACTCCTAGAACAACTTGGTAAGAAAAAGGTAGGTACTCCGCTCGGCTTCCACCTGTTAAACCTACCACCAGTCATAATCATCATCATCATTTCAGCCTATTACTAGTCCACTGCTGAACTTAGACCTCCCCCATAGATTTCCAGAAAACTTTGTAGGTCTCATTTTGGGGGAATTTCGCCATAGTTACCACGCTTGGCAGGCGGGTTGGTAACCGCAGATTATTTATTCAGATGTTCTATGAAGACGCTGCTGCCTATCTTCTGGTTTTCCCTCTGTCGACTTTTACGACACCCTCGGGATGAGATAGGGTGGTAGATTATCCTAAGCTGCTACCACACAGCGCTACCACCAGAAAATAATAGTTATTTAATCTGGACTATAAAAAACCAGTAAATAATTACTCCATCATGTCTGAATGTAGGTTATAGTTTAATGAAATAAAATATGACTTGATTTTTGGCTCCCTTCCACATAGCGTTTCATTTCGTTTACAAGAGCAGATATCTAAAAGTCAACTGAAGTTACAAAAGCCAGCGTTCCTAAATTTCATAATTCTAGACTAGCTACGGTATAGCTCAAGTTGTTTTTCAAATCTGAAACTCGTTGAAGTAATACATAAAAAACAGACTTATTATTTAATTTCTACGTAGAATAAAGTTTCCATTCATCGTCATCATTTCAGCCCGCCACAAGTCCCACTGAACATAGGTCTCCCCCAAACATAGCGAGAAATTTTCCATAGTTGCTACGCTTGGCAGGCGGGTTGGCAACCGCAGATTATTTATTTAGCTGGTTTTGCAAGATGCTGCTGCCCATCTCCTAGTTTACATTTGCCCTCTATCCACTTTTACGCACCCATGGTACGAGATGGGGTGATACATTATCTAACGCCGCCACCAAACACCACCATTACATTACATTATGG
Organism: Luehdorfia chinensis; assembly: GCA_019845155.1. NCBI lineage: Eukaryota > Metazoa > Arthropoda > Insecta > Lepidoptera > Papilionidae > Luehdorfia > Luehdorfia chinensis. The sequence continues at coordinate 4,321,486 of JAHVAK010000234.1, read as the reverse complement.
TTATATTTTGTGAACCATGGAACAAACTGACTATTTATTTACATTTTAATTAAGAAAAAAAGTAAATTTACAATTCACATGTAGATTATTCATATAATTTACATAAATTAGCAGTAACAAAAATTAACTAAACACTTTTCCGTGTGGTAGTGGCTTAAGAGAATCTACCACCCCATCTCATCCCGTGGGTGTCGTAGAAGCAGACAGAGGGAAAATAAAAACCAGGCGATGGGCTACAGTATATTCCTGGAACATCTGAATAAATAAACTGCGGTTGTCAACTCGCCTGCCAAGCGTGGCGACTATGGCAAAATCCCCCCAAAATTAAAGCTTTTCAGCAGTGGACTAGTGATAGGCCGAAATTATAATGAAACAATTAAACTATTATGTTTTTGAGAAATTCACAATGTGTTAGCCCTTTCCTTAATAATTGCCAATGTTATAAAAAACTCAATAATAAATACTAGGGCTATGCCTGGTAAAAAAAATGTCTTATTGTTTAACTAATTGAGAAAAACTTCTTTATAAGTTACAGCTTTTTTTTAGTATGTAGGTAATAAATAATTGTGAAAGTAACTCTCTCTGTCCCTCTTTATGTTTATTACCTTTTCACGGTTCAATCGCTGAAGTGATCTTTACGAAGTTTGGCACAGAGATAGTTTGCATCCTTGAGATGGACATAGGATACTTTTTATCCTGGAAAATCGAAACGTTCCAATGGGATATTTAAAAATGTGCCGTGTGGTAGCGGCTTAAGAGAATCTACCACCCCAAGTCATTCCGAGGGGGTCGTAAAAGTCGACAGAGGGAAAATAAAAACCAGGAGATGGGCAGCAGCATCCTCCTGCAACATCTCAATAAATATGCGGTTGCCAACCCGCCCGCCAATCGTAGCAACTATGGCAAAATCCCCCAAAATGCGTCAAAACTTTGTGGCAATGTGTGGGGGAGGCCTTTGTTCAACACTGAACTAGTAATAGGCGCAAGTGATGATGATGATGATGATGATATCTACGCAGATGAAGTCGCGGGCATCAGCTAGTATATTTTACTAAGGAAGCGTGCATTCGATTTAACGTACTAAAATTCCTTTCCCAGACGATATTCTCATTCTAGTTAAATGGACACCTTTAGAGGATTTTCATCACTTTTCCACCTTAGTGCTATAAATTATTCATCTCGACCGCGCTTTTTGCGGAATCAACTTGACAGTATACTTGTGAAAAACAGCCACAAAAATACATTTATTTTAGATATTTCCTGATATGTTATGTTTAAGTCTCGGGTGGTCTATTGGGTAGTGGTTAGAGGAACTGATTACCGCGCCGCGGCTCCTGGTTTCGAATCCCAGCCGGTGCCAACATTTGTGTCAAAACTCAAATTATTGGTTTTCAGGTCTGGTCGTGTTGTGTTTGCTCTTGTGTCTCTGACACTGCATCATAGCCTACCTCTGATTTTATCGTACGAGAATTATATCGGGCACAGATATGTTGGGACGAGTGAGTGCCGCTGTGGCGCGTACACTTGTGGCACTATAATATCTCCGGCGCAGTAGTTAACTTTCGACAGTAATCGGTAGTTGTCCCCGTGGTCGAAAATCGGCCCGGAACATCATCAATGTTTAAGCGATAAAGTTAATATGATTGTTATGAGCTTATATTTATTTTGCATGGTTGTCTGACACAATAAAGTTTGGACCTACGAGTACATCTTTATGAAACCACTTTTATTATTTGAGTCGAATTATATATATAACAATTTAAAGACGTCTCGCTTATGTGCACTGTTTCTTGTCATTATTAAAAAGAAAAACAACTTCGTGGGGTTCTTGGAAGTGGTGAATCTACGAGTAGTTTATAATCTACATAAATATAGCTATACTATTTTGAGAACATGTGAAAAGTGATTTAAAGTTAATGTGAGATGATAAAATCAATATCTCACCTACATTACAACTGCAGCATATAAAACATGTATCTAATACAGATTAAAAAGAATCTAAAATAAGCTTTGTTATTATTTGTAAAAGAATTTACTGGTGGTAGAATTTCTATGCAACAATTTCTCTAGGTAGGTTGGTACATAGAGGGATACCTGGAGTGCTCGCTACGCCAGTTATTTTGCCGTGAAGCAGTAGTGTGCAAACATTACCCTTACTCTGTTTCGGTCTGAAGGGCACTGAGAGCTAGTGTAATCATTGGGCATATGAGACTTAAGAACTGATGTCTCAGGGTGGCTGATGTACAGTGTGGTGCAGAAATGTTCTGAGTGACTCATCATTTGCTATGCGCAGACGTTGCACGTACGTTTTGCTCGTATCGTGCTTTATCCAATAAAATAATAATAATATACGACAACGTATTTATCACACGCTATAATTTATTTGAACAATCAACTGGTTTCTTCCTTTAAGACATTTATAAATCAGCCGATAAAAGATGTGAAAGAAATCAAATAAAATCAGTGGAAATAGAAAAGCAAGAATGGAAACAAATACGAATGTGTAGTCAATTGTTTCGCTGATAACGGCAGTAATTGATCACCGTCATGTTGATGTACAACCGCACCCAATACTTTCGACGCTATAAATAAACAAGAGTGTTGTATCGGAAATTACACGAATGGTTATTGAATACATTAATTATGTGCACATGAAATGTTAGCCACATTTCGGGCTCCCAGTATTTACAGTGATTAGTTTTGTGTTATATAACATGAAACATATGATTAACTTAAAGTTATTTACTTCAGGAATCCGTCTCGATTGGTTTTTCTGGCGAGAAACAACAAAATCAATTGAATAATTTATTTGAATCATAGATTGCATATAAAATGGAAACGAAATATGTTTTCAACAAAAATAGGTATTTACTGGTGGTAGGTTTCCAATGCAGGAATCCGTCGAGGTAGGTACCACCCCAGGGCCAGTTATTCTGCCGTGAAGCAGTAGTGTGCAAACATTACAGTGTTTCGTTTTGAAGGGCACTGAAAGCTAGTGTAATTATTGGGCATATGAGACTTAACAACCTGTTACTCAGGGTGACGAACACAGTTTGGCGCTACACAGAAGTATTCTAGGTGACACAGCATTTGTTATGGGCAGACGTTACACTTGTCTTCACGGGGTCACTTTAGACGCAGCGATATCGATCGCTGCACGCATTGAAAACGTACCAATAGAGCGGCCTTTATAACAAGTCTCAAGAATCAATCAAGCAAAATGTGCTTAAGACACAAACTACGTCTCTACAAGACTTGCTTAAGACCCGTAACGACCTCCGCAAGCGTCGCTTTTGCTAACGCGACCGTTACAGAGCGTTCAAAATAGATTCTTGCGAAATGCAACCGCAGCCGGTTGGTATATACGCAACGCAGACCTTCACATCGACTGTGAAATGCCTCTAATCTCTTAACACTTCAGAGAAGTATCACGGCGGTTTTTCGAAAAAGCCGCGGTTCATCCAAATCCGCTGGTGGTTTAAGCAGCAACTTACCGACCTAACAGAAACGCGACCGAACGCAAACGTTGCCCGCGAAACGTGCAAGACGACACGGGCGGCTCAGCACTTTCTGACCACGATACGGTCAGCCATGACCCAGCAAAGTTTGTACACACAGTTAACAGCTTGAACATAACATAGAGCGGCGAGAAACAGTCGAAAATCACACCGCGTACACACGATTCACCCATGTTCCAGGGCAGTTCTCACCGCCCAGAGTTCGACACACAAGTCGAGAGTCCGGATGAAGGCCCGCAGCCTCCCTTGAACGGTCATTTGATGACTTAAAATGTTTAAGATATCCGAAATCGCAAAACACAGCGAACCCGACATAAATGTAGACCGAATTTCGATGTTTGTTAGGTGTTTATATATTGATTTATGTTTGGGTCCCACCAAATCTAACACGCGGGCCCTGGCCCGCGAGCACAATATCCGATGAAGCTGTAAAAGCCAAAAAGGCTAACAGAAATCACACCACCGAAAATATACGTACCCACGAGTAGTACAGTGCACAGAAAATCATATTATGGTGTTATTCTGTACGAATAAAGGCTGTCCGTACAATACCTTAGACACCTTACCTTACCTTTCGTCATGTCGGTAGGAAATAGGTAGGTGGTATTCTACTCTGCCGGAAACCTATCAGCTAAAAAAAAGTAATTAACAAAAATATCGACAATTCAAAGTTTACAATATTATTTAACTTTTTTAATGCGTAAAAACTCAATGTTGTCATCGAACACTACGATATCTTCTTGAAGCGGCAACATTTTGACGGATCATTCAAAATCCTCTAATAAAGTTAGGGAAGGTGAAAGCATATATTTGTTATGCTTATGGAATCTGCTCTGCTCGATTTACCTTACGCACATATATGGAGGCTACATTTATTGTAATTAGTTTTAATCACCGACCACGATTCTGTCACCTCCAAGATAAAACTTACAGAACATAGCCAAATTGATTTTTCTAGTACCTATTTTAACAGCGTCACACTTTTTTACATAAGCCAGAGTTGACAACGATAGCAATACGGCGGATATTAGGTATAAATGTGAAGTATATACATAAGCATGACTTCTGTACTATTTTGTGACGCAGTCCTTGAAACATAAAGTTAGGCCTCACACAAAGAATATGTCTGGAAATCTTATATAAACTAAAAATATTTATTAGCAATCTTATATAAATAATGTCGAACACAGGCTGGTTTTTTTAGGAGTGATGGTCACTGTTAGCCCGAAGGCTTTCACAGCTTCACCGGATTGAAAGGTGGCCGAGCGCTGAGGGCGCTTAGCCAAAATATTTTTTTATGGATGACTGGCGCAAGGGCCCTCGAGAGGGGATCTCACCTTGAACCATCATCCAGTGCGCGAGAGTAATTGACTCGTCGGTGCTCAAGGGGGCCGGCCACGTCTCGATCAGTTACTTCAATCGAGGGGGAATATTACATATACTATTAATATGATCAGGATTATTATCAACTAAGTTTACCACCTGTCCGGAATGCATTTCTGTTGGAGAAGAAATGGCGCAAGAAACTCCAGCGACGCTTCTTATCATGACATTACTATTAGTAGGTGAAAACCGGCCTGAGATGCGGCGGTATCGCGAATAAGATACACCCTCGCAGTCTGCGGGGGCGGTATGTTCCTGATTGTGTTGTGTGTGTGTCGTATTAAATAGAGCGCTAGGGCCCTAGTGGTTGCGTCGACAGAATCCTCGAGGACGTGCCTTGGACTTATTATTCAGCGAGTCGAGTTTTGAAACACAAGCTGCATAAAGAAATTCTTTATTCAATTGTTAATATTATTGCATACCATTGCATAAACTTAGAATCAATTGAATTTACTTATTAATATATAAAAAAGCCTTACGTAATGCCCTATATGCTTATAAGAATTTGCACTAAAACGAGCGACTAATCAGAGCTGAGGAAAATCCTTAGGCTAGACTCGTACTTTGATTGGCCCGCATCGAGAATGTAGACTGCGCCGAGAATCGACTAATTGTGTAACCGACTTGAATGAACGAGTATATATTATATAACACAGTATTGTAAAATAACCCGTCCAATCCCACCGCATATCGGCCTATAAGCGTCCTCCTCACCGCGTCAAATTCACCGACTTCAGGTTATACAAAATCGATTCATGCGTAAAGCCACGGGAGCACCGTGGTTCGTACGTATTGCTAACCTTCATATCGATTTAGGGCTTCCTACCATAGCCCAATATCTAAAGTTGGCCTCTCGCCGATACTTCGACTCTGCTGCCACGCACCCCAACCCACTGTAAGTGCCGCCACATACAACCCCCTCGCGATACACCAAAACTCGACCCGCGGAAAAAGGAGACCGAGGCACGTCCTCGAGGACCCTGACGACGCGACCACTAGGGCCCAAGCGCTCTACTCATCACTACGCAAACACACAACATCATCATCATACCGCCCCCGCCGTCGGCGAGGGCGTATCAGACAAAGTTATTCGCGATACCGCCGCATCTCAGGCCGGTTCTCCCCTAGCAGTAGTATCATAAACAGAAGCGTCACTGGAGTTTCTTGCGCCATTTCTTCTCCAGCGGAAATGCATTCCGAATTGGTGGTAAAGTTATGTAATAATAATCATGATATTAGTAATAGTAGTAGTAATATTGCCCTCCCGATTGCAGTAACTGACCGAGCCGAGGCCGGTCCCCTTGAGCACCCTCGAGTCAGTTACTCATAATTTTACGATTGTTAATTAATACATTTAAAATTCGAACTGAAAGCGGACTAAAATTTATTTTCAACCTTCGCAAACAATAAATTGATTAACTTTTTGAATTTTTGTTTCGTCGCTCACCACATTGCTCAGCGGTCAGAGGCCCTGTTCAATAATTTATGAGACCTGGGTCCAAAAAAACCAAATTCTCAAGAATTTATAGCATTTCATCAACTTAGGTTAAACCTTAGCCAAGTCACGTACATAATTATTAGGCACAGCTATCTAAGGAGAGATCCCTGTTCAAGTTCCTGCCCAATTCTCGTCCACATCGATAAGTTCCGATTACCGTCGGAAGTTAATAACTGAGCAGGCGATATTATAGTGCCACAAGTATACGCGCTAACACAGATACTCGCTCGTCCAAATCTACCCGGTGTAACGCTCGTCCGATAAGATCGAAGATAGGCTAGGATGCCGTTTTGTTTTCAGTGAAGTAATCGCTGTTAGCCTTTTGGCTTTTACAGCTTCATCGGATGCTGTGCTCGCGGGCCCGGGGCCCGCGTGCCAGGTTTGGTTTGACCCAAACATAAATACATAAATATAAACTCCTACTAAACATCTAAATTCGGACCGTTGCGTTCGCTAGCGTGCTTGCGCTACTGTGAATATCTCCATAAATTATCTTACTGTCGACTTGTGTGTCGGTAACTCTGGGCGGTGAGAACCGCCCTGGAACACGGGTGTATCTAGTGTACGCGGTGTTATTAACGATAGCTGCGCGCCGCTCTCTACGGCGGTCGCGCGACGTTGTGCGTGTGATGTTAAAGCTATTGACTGTGTGTACAGTGTTGTTCGGATCGCGGCTGACCGTATCGTGGTCAGGGAGTGCTGAGAGGTCCGTGTCGTCTAGCACATTTCACGGGCGACGTTTGCGTTCGGTCGCGTTTTTGTCGGATCGATAATTCGCTGCTTTAACCACCAGCGGGTTTGGATGAACCGCGGCTTTTTCGAAAAACCGCCGTGATACTTCTCTGAAGTGTTCAGAGAGTACGGGCATTTCACAGTCGCTGTGAAGTTCTACATTGCGTTGGTACCAGCCAGCTCCGGTGGCACTTCGCAAGAATCTATTTTGTACCGTCTGCAATTTCTTTATATGGTTGCCCGTCGCGTGTGCGAACGCGACGCATGCATAGGCCATCACGGGTCTAATGCATGTCTTGTAGAGGCGAAGTTTGTCCCTAAGGCACATTTTGCTTGAGGAGCAAGTTAACGGATATAGGCGGCTTGCGATAAGAGCCGCCCTATTACGCACGTTCTTTATGTGTTCAGCGAACGACATCGCTGCGTCTAACGTGACCCCGATGTATTTGACGCTCTTTTCCCAGGGAATAGGGCGTCCGAACAGGGTGATCGAGCCTATCTGCTTATTGCCGATTGTGAGGTAACGTCTAGCTGGCTTAGGCGTGCCCCTCGAGAAGTATATCGCTACACTTTTCTCGGGGTTTACCTCTATTCTTCATTTCCGGAACCATTCGCCTAGGCGATCGGCTGCGGCTTGGAGCTAAATCGTTATGCGGCCCTTGTGCTTATCGGAATAATACAGGGCCGTGTCATCTGCGAAAAGCGCTAAATTGACTTTAGGGTCTTTGGGTATATCGCTACTGTATAGCTAGAACAGGAGTGGGGAGAGGCAGAAGCCCTGAGGGACACCCGCACAGAGAGGGCGGCTTGAGGAGCGCGTTCCCTCTACCCGGAAGCGAAATAGGCGATTGGACAAGAAGGCTCGTATGATGTTCACGAGTCTGTCCGGCACTTTCGTGTGATACAGCTTGTAATACAAGCCGTCGTGCCAGACTTTGTCGAATGCCTTTGCGACATCGAAAAATAAGGCCCATGTGCCTACTGGCTTAGGGCGGTCGTGGAAATTCTCTAAAATGTGCTCCGTTAGGCGGTGCACTTGATGAGTACACGAGTGTTCGGGGCGAAAGCCGAACTGCTCGTCTGGAAGAATGTTATTATTAAGGACTTAGTCTTTTAATCGACTAAGAATTATTCGCTCATAAATCTTGGCCATCGAGTTGAGGAGAGTTATTGGGCGATAATTGGCTGGGATGTTTTTCAGCTTGTGAGGCTTCGGAATACCTATTACGTCCGCTTCCTTCCAGTCGTCCGGGAAGGAGCAGCTGGAGAGGAGCGCGTTGAAAATACTAACTAACAGACACAATAGCGGCGTAGTTAGACATTTGATCACCCTGTTGTTTATGCCATCGAGGCTGGGCGCGGATCGGTTTTTAAGATTTTTAACAATCTTAGTGACTTCGTCGAGAGTCACTGGAGTCAGTGGTTCGCCCACTGGTGGTATGGCAGCCCTGCGTTCGAGTTCCGCGGCCACCTGCTGCAGGTGGTCGGGATCCGCAGGCGCGAGAGACGGAGTGCATTGGCTCTCTAAACTGTCTGCGAGGTATTCGGCTTTTTCGCTGTCGTCGAAGGCGAGCGAGTAATCGTTAGATCTAATGAGTGGCGGCATGGGTGAGACCGGCTCTGCTTTGAGAGATCGTGCCAGCTGCCAGTAGGCAGTGTGCGACGGCTCTATTTCTCCAAGCATAGTGTCCCAGCTGTCTTGATTGTACTCAGATAAGCGCTCTTTAACATCCCTTTGTAGGAGGCGCAGTCTGAGTCTATTTTCGTCTGTTCTATATCTATCGTGCGCTTTAGTCGCACGGTTCTTTTCTCTAATCAGGCGTCGGAGGTCCGCCGGTAAGTTACAGCGTCGATCGCTCGACACCGTAACGGTCCGGGAAGATTCTCCGACGGCTGTTTTGAGATGATTCGAAAAGATTTTATCGCTCGGCAGGCTACCTCTGGCGAGTCGATAGTATTAGGAATTTCGTCTAAGTGCAGAGAGCTCGTAGCCTCGAGTTTGACGCCGAGGGTACGCCAGTCCACAATGGTTTTGGTCTGAGTGACCTCACCATTTGGCCGGCCCAGCTTAAAAATGACCGGACGGTGGTCCGACTCAAGTTCGTGAAGCGTAACTATAGAGTCTATTGCTAAGTTCACGTCCTCAATAATGGCTACATCTAAAATGTCCGGCTGCTGACTTAATTGCGCCGGAACTCTGGTTGGTGTTTCGGGAGCTATAACGTTTACGTTATGGCTCTCCGCTAAGTTGTTTAGTATATTACCGTTCGTGTTATTTACGTTGGAATTCCAACTGCCGTGCTTGCTGTTCAAGTCTCCGGCAAGAATAACAGAACGGCCTAAATCTAGTAGAGATTTTAAGTCTGCTTCTAATAATTGTTTGGATGGCGAGAGGTAAACTGATGCAAGTACAAGCGGCTTATGGCCGGTCATTGCTAACCTACACGCGGAAGTTTCAATATTGACTAAGTCGGGTGTATCGAGCGCGATATAGTGCAAGGACTTTTTATAGTAGATCAGAGTGCCGCCTTTCGCGGTCGCTCTGTCATTACGGATGCATTTGTAATTGGCAATCTTTGGATCGCGCATACTAGGTTTTAAGAAAGTCTCTTGCACTAGCATAACGTCGATGTCGTGGTCACGAAGGAAATTCGCGACTTCAACTAACTGCGTCTTAAGACCGTTTGCGTTAAAATACGAGACAGTCAGAGAGCGTGGTTTAATTCTACCTATATGGGACGCCATTGGTAACAATTAAAAATTTATGTACGACGCGGCGCGTGAAGTTTAGGCGCATTGAAACGTCCAAATCGCGTCGATGACGTTCATGTGCTCTACGGTAGCCACGCGTGCTATGTTCGAAAGTTCGGCAACATTTATGCTGCGCATGAAGCCGCAAATTAGCGAGAAATCTGCGGCGAAATTTGACGAGCCCTGAATTTTAGGCGTTGTGATTTGAGGCGCGGGCCGTGAAGCGGCTGCGCTCTTCTGCGTCATGGGCAACGGTTTTGTCAATGCGTTCGGCGCCGGCGCGGCGCACTGGCTTTTGCTCTGCCCGGTAGTTCCGTCAGCGGGACCGGGTTTCGCTGCAGCCGGAGCGGGCGCGGGCGTTGGTTTAGGCGCGGGTTTAGACGCGGGCTTAGTTGCCGGTTTAGGAGCGGGTGTTTGAGGCTGTGTGGCCCCGGGGCCCTTCCTACGGCCGTTCTTCTTACCTCCCCTGCGCTTCTTACTCTTCGGCGCTCTGTTACACCCGCGGTAATTCGCAGGGTGTCCCAGCTCGCCGCAGAGTATGCAGCTTGGGGGTTCTTGCGCTACTGGCGTTCGAGCGCAATCTTGGGTGCCGTGATCCCCGAGGCATTTTACGCAACGAGGGTGGGCGAAACAATTACGGGCAGAGTGTCCGTACAGTTGGCATCGGTGGCACTGGCCAATGATGCCCCTGTTGCGGGGTGCCTCAATAGAAAGACCTGAAAGGCCGCAAATCGTTTTAACATTGAAGACCTGCTTGCCTTCTGGAGTTAAATCCAGTATGGCTAAAATCAGGTCGTATGACTTTTCTTTGTGTGGGTGGTGCATACGATGCACCTCCAACACAGGTATATCTTGTGGCTTAAGGTCACTGAGTATGTGGCTTGTCTCCAATTCTTTGGGCAGGCCCCTAATGACTACGCGGAGTCTACGTTCTTCCGCGAGCGAGTACGTGTGGAAACTTATATTCTTTCCACGCAAATGGCTAGTGACGGCCCTGAAGTCGCTGACTGTTGTTAGGTATACGCGGATACCTTGCACTGCCGTCTGCGCCTTTGGGCACACAATTATTTTGCTTGTCATCCATAATGACAGATCGTTCCATTGCGCCTTATCCTGTAGGATTATTGGCGGAGGAGCTTTGTTTGTTTGCGCCGCGGGATGCGCGGGCAGTGACTTTTCGATTGTCTTGCGGCTGTTGGACAGGCCCTTTTTGGCCGGGTTCTGTGAGGCGGACGGCGATGCGGTATCCGAGTTAGGCTCGGAATCCCCTTTCGCGGCGCGTTTCTTCGCTTTGCGCGCGACGACGGTGAAGCCGTCGTCGTGAGCATTTCCGGATTCTTCGCAATCCATGTCGGATCCCTCGACCGAAAGGGCCGCGGGCCCAACAATGGATTGCGATTCCCGGAAGGGAAGCGCAGGTGTGTTTGGTGATTTATTGCACCCCTTAGCGGCGGTTTTATTGCCCGCAGGTGCATTTTTAACAGACGATGCCGACACGGTCGGCACGGTCTTTTTATTGCCGGTGCATTGTCTCGCACACTGGTGCGGATGCGTCATCTTGCGCAGGTGTCGGCGAGGCCGGCTCTACAGCTGACAATGACGGGCTGTCGGAGTCAAACGTTGCTACGCGACTCCTAAGCAGATTTTGAGTCTCTGGACGAATTCCAGAGATTTCCTCGGACATGACGCAATGGGCGTGAAACTGCGCCCAGATCTCGGGGTGCGCGGCGCGCAAAATCTCCGCGAGTTGTACAAACTCCAGCGCGGGGGCACGGGGTGTCGCCATTTCGATGGTTCGAGAGGCGGTGTGTACACTAATGCAAAAAATTCACCCTACGTGAGCAGGGAGGTGTGTGCTATAATTAACTCACCTAATGCCTTACGCTTTAGGTGCGCGAGGGTGTGTTCCTAGCTGTTGCCTAGTGCAACAAGCGGACACGAAATACAAAAGCCGACTCTGAGGCGAGAATGTCTGTAACACTCTACTCACGGTTTTACCCAGCAAGCCGACGCAAAACAGGAACGCACTGACGAAACTTTCATGTTCGCACACCACGAAACACAATACTTCCACTTCGAGGGACACGATCGGCGAAGGCACGTACGACGAATAACCAAACACACCGCTACGGGAGCGGGTGTTGGCCACTATCCACAACTGTAACAACTGGCTTTTACAGACTGCTGTCTATAACTTATGCAAGCTGTCAACTTGATTGCGCATGGAGCGCGGTCGGAAGTAGGTTCGTTCTGCACCAGAGCGCGAGAGCGAATCCTAGGATGCCGTGTCAGAGGCACGGAGACAATATAGATATACAAAAACCAACAATATGTGTTTTTGCATATACTTTAGCTGGCAGCCAGGACCCGCGAGGCGTTGTCAGTAGTCAGACGTTCTGACCATTGACCCTTGCGGTCTTAAAACTATTGAATCTCTAAAGGCTAATGTGTCTAAGTTAGCTTTCTGAGATAGTTTCATTTCAACAGACATTACAAATGGCTATAGGCGATACTAAGTTTTGTTTATTACTAGAAGGTCGGACCGGTCATTCAGTACTTACCTATATTTCCATACTTTTATTGACTAGGTAATTGTGGCAGGATTCCTATGCGGGGATCCGTATAGGTTCGTACCTCCGCAAGGCCTGATATTCCACCGTGAAACGGTAGTGTTCAAACATTACTGTGTTTCGGTCTGAAGGGCCCTATGACCTAGTATAAGTACTGGTTATATGAAACCTCCGATGTCTCAGTGCCACTCAAAAGTGTTCCTTTAGACAGAATTTGTTATGGGAGGGCGTTGGACAGGTGATCGTTTTCCTCGCCTCGTCAGATCTTATAAAAATGTTAACTTACCTGAACGATTTCACTAAGAAGTAATAAATATTGGAGTACTTTATGAACTCTCGATTTATCGATCTGAAATTGAGGTTAGCGTAATTGTGTTGGCTCGTTCTCATTTTGTTGACTCAATATAATGTTGTTTACAATGTTCCTTTATTCGGAGTCTAGACCTTTACAGCTTAAATATCCTAGACTGTTTCTACTACTGAGACTACTTGGTCAAATCTTTGTTTTCCTGTATTTGATCCAATTTTTGAAGAATATTTTTTATCTGAATTACGAATCTCTTGTGCTACGTTCGCTTTATTTACTGCATAGCTTAAAATGCCGTGTGAAGGTGGCGTTAGAGAATATTCCGATGAATTTATCCCGCGGGTGTCGTAAAAGTCGACTGTGATAAAATGTCAGTAAAATCGCATGGTCTACGATTGATGGCGGAATAATAATTTGAATTATGCCAGACCTAAATTATCTGAACAGGTGACGGGCATCAGTGTCTAATGTGCGGTGTTTGATACTGCTATCGCCTGTAGCGACATCTATGTCGCCACATGAAAAGCTCAAGAAATATTCGCATACGACCATAATCGCGCTATGAATGTTTTCTGAGATGCGAACTATATATACAACATCTAAATATTATAAGTAGGAGGAGACGTCCTCCCCAGATCAGACCACTCGATCTGGCGGGTAGCTACCCTTTTCCTTGGCACCTTCATTCGCCAAACGCCAATCCGCCTGCCAAGCATGGCGATTACGACATATCATATAACTTGGGTCCATGTCCAGCAGTGGACTTTTACAGACTCTTTAAGAAGATTTACGTATAATTCAACTGCACAACTGCCGTGTTGATAATATTGTATAAACATATTTATTTTTATTTTACGAACGTTACCCTTAAAGATCTTCCTCCTCCCCCTGTACCGTGAATGTGTTTTACAGACATAATTTTATCATGCGGAACACAACTAGACCTGTCAACCAACAATTTGTGTCTTTGCACAAATGTAGGCCCCGGCGAGGATTTGTACCCAGGACCCACGGCGGAGTTGTCCGGTAGCCTGGCCTCAACCCATTCGGTCGTCGGTCGGACGGTCACGGTCTTATTATATCCGTCTGGTGGTAGGATTCCTATGCAGGAATCCGTCTAGATAGGTACCAGCCCAGGGCCAGTTATTCTACCGTGAAGCAGTAGTGTGCAAACATTACTGTGTTTCGGTTTGAAGGCACTGAGAGCTAGCGTCACATCACTGGGCATATGAGACTTAAGAACTGATGTCTCTGGGTGACGGCTGCAGTATAGTGTCACACATGTTCTGGGTGACACAGCATTTGTTATAAGCAGACGTTGCACTTACCATCAGGTGAGCGTTTTGCTCGTTCCGTCACTTTTATCAAATAATATATATATATATATATATATATAATTATCAATATCAAAAGATGCATTACAGAAGGTTGACCAATAAAATACACATCATTTAACAGACTTCCCAATGTCGTCTACAAGTCCTCTTAGCATCCAAATTTTGGACAGTAATGCCATATTCAGATCTATAATATACAGGGCTTTGTCAAGTCCGAAGCATTTAAGAGGTAAGTATAATTAGGTTTGTTCGTGCTAAAAATAACGGATACAGCTTTGGTATAAATAAAATAAACTTATAAAATACCTATATGTAGAAGCCAATAAGGTTTCATGTATCTGCAATTTTAGTGATAAAATAGCAAACACCCGTAAATCAGATGATGGAAACCCAAAAAAATAAGCCAGTAGAAAAAAATATGGGATTTTTTTAAAAAACTTCAATATCTCGTCCAATATCTCGAAAACGGTTAGTTTTAGGGTATGGTGTTTCATAATGAAATTCCTCAGAAATGATGGAAACTACAACCTCTAAAAGGACCTAGGTCAACTTAACCTGTTACCCCGTATATAACCGTTGAACTTTACAAAACAAATGGGCTTCTTTTTAAGTTAATTTTACCGACCTTATGAAACAGAGATGTATCAGCAGCACACTGAACAGTGAACCGCAGGTTATTGTCTTATATAAAGTTTGTTGTTTTGTAACTTTTTTAATACGACTAAACATTTCCACAACGTCACCTCCAGATAAATAAAATCTGGTACGCGATATAAAAATAGATTTTAAAATTCCTCACACTTAAAGTGCTCCAATTTACCTTCGTGATTTAAAAAATGCATTCTCATCTTTTATCCCCTATTTCTGGAATGAATTTCTCACGTATATTACTACGTGCGGAATTTTCAGTGCTTTGTCATACATTTTCTAGGTACAATGGAATTCAGTTTCTATAGGTTACAAAATGTGTCTGTACTTTAAGTAGATGCATTTTGTTCTTTTTTTTCTCAGCAGGCTTAAGTGACAATGCATCAACAAAGTCATCATAATTCCGAATTTCGGAATGATATTTGGTTAAAATAGTTATATAATATTTTTTGTTTTTAAACATTGTAGTTATGGGCAACGATTAGCAGATAGGTGTCCGGCAGAGTAGAATAGCACAGAATAGCAATAGACAATACAATAGCAATAGACTAAGGTATTGTACGGACAGTTATGACGGTCCAAGCCGAGGTCCCCTCTCGGGGGCCCTTGCGCCAGTCATCCATAAATAAAGGTTTCGGCTAAGCGCCCTCAGCGCTATGCCACCTTTCAATCCGGCGAAGCTGTAAAAGCCTTCGGGCTAACAGTGACCATCAGTCCTAAAAAAAAAAAGTACGGACAGCCTTTATTCGTGCAGAATAACACCAGAACATGCAATGCTGTCTCTATACTGCTCGTGGAATCACAAAGGGTAGTGTAGGTCAAAATGGCGTGAGGTCCCATCGATTAGGTGAAGAAAACAGTTTATATTTTACTTTCACAGTCTTTTAATGGCCCACGACTCAAAGTACACTACAATAAGAGTTCAGAAGTAAAGCGAGTACAATAAAAAGTTACAATGAATAGCACAAGTAAGAAAGCAAAAAAATTAACATAAAAATGTACGTGGCCGGGTGTGAGCGCAAAGGTGTTACAAGGGTCTGGTCGCAGAGGTATATACTGTAGGTGTTGTATGTGTCTATGTGTAAGTGTTATTGTGTGTGTATATATGAGGTGTGTGTATATATGAGGTGTGTGTAGTAATGTGGAGGAATCCCCACAGGGAGTAATAATTATTTAACTTCACGCTAGTGGGTACGCAATGGGGAGTAAGATTTTTTTGACTCATACAAAAATTGCGGCAACGTGGTTCGCCGCTCGTCACGTTTCGTTTCCCGCCAGGGCGAAATGTGGGCTACGTAAGTGGCATCTGCCTACCCTCATATGGGAAACAGGCGTGATTGTATGTAACATTGTAGTTACGTATGCTCCGTACCAAGTATCTATTTTGAATCAGTACAGTAGTGCAGTGAAATACAACGACCGCGTGGCCTAGTGTTAAAATTGTTGATTTGCCGGTCTGGTTTTATTAATTTGAATACAGACTTAATCAAGTTCGAAGGTACTGATCTCTTATAAGATGTAGGTATAAAAAAACATGATGTTCTCCTAGCCGATTTCGACCACGTCGACAACTGCCGACTACTGTCGAGAGCCATCAACTGCGCAGGAAATATTATAGTGCCACAAGTGTACGCGCAAACTCAGAGGCACTCACTCGTCCCAAGCTACCCGCGCCCGATGTAACGCTGATGCGATAAGATCGGAGGTAGGCTAGGATGCAGTGTCAGAAACACGGGGACAATCACAACACAACGAGACCCGAAAACCAACAATTTATGTTTTAGCACAAATGTTGGCTCCGGCTGGGATTCGAACCCAGGACCCGCGGCAGGTACTCTGACCACTATGTGCAGGACGGCCAAATTTCGAGTAAGTCCTTGTTTAAGAATCAACGTTTTTTAAACAAAGTACATATTGTGTAACGTATGTTTTTTTGAACTTGACACCCACTAGATCGTCTCTGCTTAATCAAGGAATGTCTTGTATAGTAGAGGCCGAATAAACTTTGACTTAAAAAAAATAGCTATTCTCAACTTAGTAAAAACTTACTAAAACAAAACCATAGTAACTATAGATATAAATGAAAATAAAGAAATAAACTTTATATATATTTTTATAGTATCGCGCAAGGAATGCATTGTGAGTCGGTTGGTCGCTTTTCGTCGCGACAGCCGTCTCAATAGTCAACATCTTGGGCCCTCCGAAAGGCCCTCTTGTCTGCATGAATGAACAACTAGTCCGTTTTAAAATCAAGTGATATCCCTTAATTTTTTTGCAGGGTAAGACATATCTGTTTTCTACATAATATATCATATTATTCAAAAAGTTGGTACATGGTCTAATTTATACCATTGAACTCTTTTATTTTAGGTATTCCGTTATTCGAAGTATTTTAATTGATTTTGTCAATCAAAAATCTTTTAAGAAAAGTATTTTAGGAAGACAAAGTCAACATTTTTAATTCACTTTAGTTCTAAACCGGTTAGAAAAATAAGACTTTCTCGTAGAAGATCCCGGGATCTTGCCGAGCAAGCGGCTCCACTGACGGTAAGTTGTTACCGCCGCCTCCGCAATATTAGAGGAATTATGGGAGCGTTGCCGGCTTTTTAGAAAAAAATATGCTATTTCGTTATGGTTCGTAAGCGCTCGACCGTGACCGTGACGCACTGTGAGTGAATGCCCACTATCAAGATGATATGGATGGAATTTTAAGTTATATCGCAAGGTGCTATAATAAACTAATATACTTAAGGTCTAAAACAATCATCTACCTGCTAATGAAAGTCCCGTCAAAATAGATTTAGCCGTAGAAAAAGTGTATTGCGAAATCGCAGGCAGATACTTCAATTTTATTTATTTGCTAATATCCGAAATGCATCCCAAACCAACATCTATGTTATACTAGCACAGGTATTGCATTATAAACTTTAAAATAAATGTGTCCTTTTCATGTCAAATTTGAAAGCAAAAATATAGAGTTATATATTTAGTATAGTATTGGTATGTACTTGAGGAAAAAAGTGTTTTAAGTCGAAATACGTGTAGTATTAGAACCTTCTTTCAAAGTCGCTTCAATTTTGCAGGAAATACATTTGCGCGACGTAGAGCTTCTGTACGTGACTAAAACGTGTGAAAGTTTTTCAAATATGTGCTTAAAAACTATACTAAAGACAGTGAAATAGAGCAGTGTGAGTGTGTCATCATAAATAAAACATAAAGTTTTTAATATTTACTTGTAATTGAACAAGCGTTACTGATTTCCTAATTTTCATAAATTTTCTTTAAGCGCTGAAGTCCTTTTCTTTCTAACCTAGATTGTTATCAACCCAAAAATGGAAAGTGTAGTGTATAGAAAATGTTCACAGTAAAAGTCTGTATAATGCACCCACGATTCACGACAGATCCTACTGCGAAGTAATACAAAAAATAAAAATGAAGAATTTCTGAAATATCGAGTCCTTTTATTACGTGTCTTAGAAAAAATGTTTTTCGTGAATCGGTGTACGGATACTGTTTATTTCTGTTCAAATAAAGACGTATTTTTATTATAAAAATAATATGTATACTAACTGTGTCTAATCTAGTCGTAGCTTAATTTTTATTATGTCTACGTCTCACTGCAGGGCAAGTTTTTCTGACATCAAGCAGTAGTGTGCAAACATTACGGTACTTCGGTCTTAATAGCACTGTTATCTAGTGTAATTCATCTGACAAATGACATATTAACCAGAACTAAATGACTTAGATCGGTTTGGAGCACCGACGTCTAAGGTACTAACATCGCCAGTCTTACCAAACGTGGCGATTACTGCAAAACTTAAAGAAGAGCCATACTATGTCCAGCAATGGATTGCTAAGAGGCTGATGGTGATAATCGGCCATCAAGTCCAGTACACGCAGTTATTTTGTATTCTTATTTATTGAAGAAAGTGACGAGACGAGCGTAAAATCGTTTACATGATGGTAAGTGCACCGTCACCCTAAGTAGTACCCTTCGAACCTAAACACAGTAATGTTTACACAATATGAAGAAATATAATAATAGAAAGAATGACTGGCACCGCAATGTACCTATATGTATTCCTACATAGAAATAAGTTAAAAAAGGGTTAATCGATCACAGAGTATTTTTATTATTCATACGAATACAAAATTACACTAACAACGTTTGCATTCGCTCTCTCTCTCTTACGAAAATATTTTTTTCTATTGGATTTAGTGATGAAGCGAGCAAACCGTTTACGTGATGGTAAGTGCAACGTCTGCCCATAACAAATACTGTGTCCCCAAGAAAATTTCTGTGTGACACCACACTGTGCCCATCACACTGAGACATAAGTTCTTAAGTCCCATAAGCCCAGTGACTACGCTAGCTCTCAGTGCCCTTCAAACCGAAACACAGTAGTGTTAGCACACTAATGCTTCACGGCAGAATAACTAGCCCTGGGGTGGTACCTACCCAGACGGATTCCTGCATAGGAATCCTACCACCTGAAAAAAGTTTCTGTTTCTGATAAGACAGTAGCTGCGAGTCAAATGGTAAGATACCTTTGCCTAACAGTTAACATTAAAGTTGCGTTATAACATATGACAGAGAAAAACGTGAAGGAAGATTTTAGACTAAAGACTGGTACCCTCGTACTGGCCAGCGCAGTATAGGGCAAACTCCAACTGGACTAAGCGAACTGCATTGTTTTGCGAGAACCCAATAGGTGCAGGTGGCTCAGGACCGTACTTTGTACAAATTTAATTTGAAGTAAAAGTGAAGTAAAAGTGAAGTAAAAGTGAAGAAGAAGCATATAAATGTCCTACTGCTGTGCACAAGCCTCCTCTCATTTCTAAGAGGGCTGTGGAGTCGGGAAGAGTCCGCCACGCTGCCCCAAGGCGAATTGGCAGAAATTCATAAATAAAATAAAATTAATTACTTCAAAATCTGTACAGGGATAAGTCCCTTAATAAGTGATGGGCTGAAGTCATGTTGCAATGTTAATGAAAAAGAGACAATGTGAGTGTAAGGTATACACTCATCATCATCATCATTTACGCCTATCACTAGTCCACTGCTGAACATAGCCCCCCCCCAAAGATTACCACAAGTTTGTAGCTCTCATTTTGGAGGGATTTTGCCATAGTTGGCACGCTTTGCAGGCGGGTGGTTGGTAACCGCAGTTTATTTGTTCAGATGTTCAAGGAAGATGCTGCTGCCCATCTGCTGGTTTTAATTTTCCCTCTGTCGACTTTAACGACACCCACGGGAACAGATGGAGTGGTAGATTCTCTTAAGCCGCCACCACACGACATCCGGTATACACACACATTATCTCTTATTCAACATCACCTTAAATTTCATATCATTAAATAAAATTTCTTTCAAGTCCTAGTTACTGCAATAAATTTAATTAATTTATTTACAAACCCTTCCGATTTTTTTTTGTTATTCATATTAAAATATTGACACGATAAAGTTACTGTCAGTTTCTATTATTTTTCATTGAACTACATATCTTACTTCATCTTAACTCGTGTGTGCGTTTACAAACAATAAACAATTAAACTTATGAGTAAAGAGATAAATAAACCAGGATGTGCAGGAGAAATCTAGTCGTATTCTGCTATGCAGTATTTATACTGCAATACCCGTCTGCCAAGTTTGTTAGTTTTATGATAATTTCACTAGGCATGATCTGGGCCGAAAAAATTTTGGCTGTAGACTATAACCGGGCCGGAATAATGACATCGGTATATAACTATTTTTTTTAATTATCTTCAAACTGGTAGTATTTGTAAAGCCACGCCTCATGCCAAGCCAAGCCACGCCGCACTGCGGTCGAACCCTTGAGACATCAGTTTTTAAGTTTTATATGCCCAGTTATAACACTATGAAAACCGAAAAACAATAATATTACACATTGCCTGTTGCTTGATGACAGAATACCATCCCCATGGTACTCTACTCACCTAGGCGGATTCCTGCATATGAATCCTGCCACCATATGTTATTGTTTTTTTATTACTTGATCTGTATTATTGGCAATTGTTTTTTATTACTTGATCTGTATTATTTTGGTCAACAGCTAAAATAATGTGGAATACGTTCATAGATTAAAATATAATTAAGTGAAACTAATTTTACGGATTTTATCGCGTTTTATTTTATTATTTATAACCCGACGTTTCGAGTGCTTTACAGCACCCATGGTCACGGGCGGACTGAGGTGACAGATGTCCCGATGTCATAGTTAACCCGGAGTACCTTCAGCTTTTAATTATTATTCCTTGTCCGATCTACGCAGAAAGAGCTTACTGTGTCTTGAAGTCTTGCAGTGGTATGCTTGGTTTTTGATTTAATTTTATTAATTATAGGATCCCAAGCTGGTGGTAATACCCAACCATCTTCTCTATTGAAATTAGGATGTTTTTTAATTTCAATAGCCTCGCGAATCATCCTTGGTAGGAATCGGTGTTCTTTTGCGAGGATTTGTGGTTTATCAAATCTGATGTAATGGTTGGGATGATCCAGAACATGGTCACAGACTGCAGACTTCCTAGAGCGACGATGCTTCACGTCAGCTATATGTTCTTTTACGCGGGTTTTAACTGATCTTTTTGTTTGCCCTATGTAAGAGAGACCACATTCACAATCCAGCTTGTATACTCCTGCATCTTGTAGAGGGATGTTACACTTGACAGATGGTAAAAACTGACTTATCTTCTTAGGCGGCTTGAAAAATGTTCTTATGGAAGCCCGCTTCAAGATATAGCCAATCTTGTCCGTGACTCCTCTGACATATGGTAGGACTGCAGGTACACGCTCGACTGTGGCCGGCTTCACTCGGTCACTGCGACGAAGGCGCGGAACCCGAAGCTTGTTGTCTTGCAAAACTTGCTTGACATGCTGAAGCTCGGCGGCCAGGTGTTTACTGTCACAGATCCCTTGTGCTCTCTGAAACAAAGATTTGCCCACGGTAGCTAGCTGTGAAGGATGGTGGTGAGATTCACCGTTTAAGTACCTATTTGTATGGGTCTTTTTCCTATACACAGTGTGACTCAAGGTGTTATTAGGATTTCTAATTATTAAAACATCTAGAAAAGCTAAACAGTTATTTGTCTCTAACTCCATTATAAATTGTATTTTAGAATTTATGGAGTTAAGGTGGTCTAAAAATGCAGTGACTTTATCAGAAGGTAGTATTGTGAAAGTATCATCTACGTACCGCTTGTAGAACCTTGGATTTACTGGAGAAGTACGGAGGGCTTTCTCCTCAAAGTCTTCCATGAAGATGTCAGCAACAATGGGAGATACTGGAGAGCCCATCGCCACACCATCTACTTGCCGGTAGTATTGCTCCTTCCACAATAGATAGCCAGATGTTAGGCAATGTCTGAGTAATTCTGCATGTTCTACTGGCATGTTGTTCTCTGTTAGCTTCCTAGTTACAATTGAGTCACTGATGCAGTCTTCAACAGGTAGGCATGTAAATAACGACTGGACATCAAAACTGACCATAGTTTCATTGTCAGTAAGATGTAGGTCTTTTATCTCACTGACAAAATGGTAGGAATCCTTTGTGTGTGCTCTTGTGTGTCCTCTAAGTGGGGAGAGTATTTTAGCCACATGTTGAGCCAATCTGTAAGTTGGTGAATCGATTTGACTCACTATTGGACGTAGCGGAGCATTGAGTTTGTGTATGAGTGCTGTAAAGCACTCGAAACGTCGGGTTATAAATAATAAAATAAAACGCGATAAAATCCGTAAAATTAGTTTCTTTCTCTTTTTTTCTTTTCATTTAAATGTGTAGTGTTCGCGTAAATATAAGAAATCATTATATAATTAAGTATTTAAGACTGAGCGTCATTTAAGCAAATAAGAGTCAAATTATGACTGACTTTTCTATAAAGTAATTTGGAAACAAATAAACACGATTATAATATAATTCCTGTACAATAAAGTTTCTACATTTTAATTAAAGTGTTCAGAAAACCTTTCGCAGATGGGAAACAAAGCGGGATTCCGCGTGTGAGTGATTAAATTTCGCCCACGAGGGCCTCGGTAATGGGCTTAAATGGAATCGGGATTCGTAAAGAATTGGTAATGAACGCCGAACAATTTGTACTACTCACATACTATTCAATGTGCAATTCACATATTTGTAATAAAGTTCTAAATCCCAAAGCAGTTACCGAAATTTGTTTCAAGACCACTGCGTATAAAATTAAGTATATATATATATACGATAAGATATTGGATTCGTCATATTAAGTTTACTCAGAAGTAACATAAGTATAGTACAGAGTACAAAAGCACTTAAATACATACATATGTCACGCCTTTTTCCCATACAGGAGGGTAGGCAGAGGCAACACACACAGCCTAGTCCAGTTTACGCCCCCGTGGAAAAGGAGACGTGACGGGTGGGAACCACGACGCCGTTTCTCCTGTAACGTGGCTGTATTTACAGCCGTAAATTGCAAATGATAGACACAAGCCATAAAAATATTAATATCGTGCGAAAAACGAACCCAATACCTATGGCCATTCACTTGGCCTGGGTCGATTGCCATATTGCCTGATGTTCACAGTGTATATACCATTCATAGAGTCAATTAACCATTCATTATGCAATATACATATTTGCTTTTACAACAATATCCTAGAAAGTAGACAAGATCTTAAATCTTGTCGACCGCGTGGAGTAGTGGTTAGCGTACCTGACTTCTGCGCCACCAGTCCTGGGTTCGATTCCCAGCCGGAGGTAACATTTGTGCAAAAACACAAATTGTTGCTTTTCGAGTCTGGTTGTGTTCTGCATGTGAAATGTATGTTTGTAAAACGCACCCACGATACAGGAGAAAATCCTACTGTGGGGCTTCGTTTTTTTTTAAAATAAAAAATAAATGATTTCTTAATTAAGAATATTCCTATGCAGGAATCCGTTTACGTAGGTTCCACCTCTGGGCCAGTTATTCTGCCGTGAAGCAATAGTGTGCAAACATTACTGTGTATCGGTCTGAAGGGCACTGTGAGCTAATGTAATCACTGGACATACGAGAGTTACGAACTGATATCGGGGTGACGTGCGCAATGTGATGCCACACAGAAATGCTTTAGGTGACACGGCATTTGTTATGGGCAGACGTTGCATGTACCATAAGTTGAACGTTTTGTTCGTATCGTCACTACATCACTACATCAATAAAAAAATAAGCTTAATTCTGATTCCTTATATTAATACATTTCGTAAAACTAATTTTACGGATTTAATAGAGAAGATGATTGGGTACAAAAACTGGCTTGGAATCTTATAATTAATATAATTATTTTAATATAATAACCAAGCTTATCACTCGCCTTCAAGACACTGTAAGCTTATTTTGCGTAGATCGGACCAAAAATTATAATTAAAAAGCTGAACGTACCCCGGATTAATTACGACACCTAAGACCCGATTTCACCGATCGCTTTGGAAACCAAGTTATTTTTTAGAGCTTATTTTTTAATAATAAAGGCTTTATATGAAAGGGTTATTATAATACTTATTAAAGAGTACTTTGATAGCAATAACCTCAGTATCGTAATCAAAAGACTCGGTCAGCGAAGTGTCGTGTCGTGAAGCGAAGCGTGTATTTTTATAATATTATTATATTTAATAATATTAGTCCCGGGTATGGGTGTTCGTGTATGTGAAATGTATGTCTATAAAACGCACCCACGATACGGGGGAAAACCTAGTATGGACCATTCCTTTGTTGAAAAAGATCATATAAGGTGTAATTTCATTTAAAGATCCTTGTCATCAATGCTTATGTGAATGGACAAGCCGGTAAGGGTCGTACGAACGTATCACGATCAGATCGAAGAACTTAAGAAAAGGCCACGTCAAAAGTACCCGCAACCGACGAGCATGTATGAAAACGCTAATGTAAGTAGAAGGAGCGAAAGATGTACGTCAGGATCGTGGTCTCTGCTTACTCTAATGGGCCAGAGGCGTAACTGTACGTATGTATGTCATCAATTCAACATCCAGCCCTTTACTATCATCATTGTACATCTCGACGCAATTTACCTTTAGTTAACACATAACTGAAGGTGAAAGGTGACGAGATCTAATATGGGTAAAGTGTTGGTCCATTCAATTAATTAAAATCATACCCACTTACAAATATTTTCACTCTAATAATGTATGTTAGTTCTATGTCGTTTCAACCTATCACTAGTCCACTGCTGAACATCGGCCTCCCCAAAAGATTGCAACGAAGTTAGTCGCTTTTAATTGGGGGGGATTTTGCCATGGTTGCCACGTTTCGCAGGCGGATTGGCAACCGCAGTTTATTTATACAGATGGTCCAGAAAGATGCTACTGCCCATCTCCTGGTTTTCAGATTTTTTATGTATTTATGTTTGGGTCAAACCAAACCTGGCCCCTGGCTCGTGAGCACAGTATCCGATGAAGCTGTAAAAGCCAAAAAGGCTAACGGCAATTACATCACCGAAGTTATATATGGTTTTCATTTTCCCTCTGTCGACTTTTACTAAGCACGCGGGATGAGATGGGGGTGTATATTCTCTTCAGCCGCTGCCACGCGGTACTTTGTTTCAAAGAAAAGTCATTACGATTAAATAATGTGAAGGTTTGAAAATCCGATCCCACCCGAGCCGGAAGCAATGCTCGTGCGATAAGATCAGAGAGGACCAGGAAGATGCAGTGTCAGAGACACAAGAAAGATCACAACACATCCAGACCCCAAAGCTAACAATTTTCTGTTTTTGGACAAGTGTTGGGAATGCCCGTAACGTGGTAGTGCGGTACCCTTACCACTAAGACAAGCGGCAGAAAAAGGCTGTCAAAGAAGAATACATATAAAGTTATTTTATAAGATATCTTACAGACGCAGTGATATCATTTTATACACTGGTGGGATTGCTATGGGTGATTTAAGAACTGTTATTGGGATGACGGGCGCAATGTGGTGCCACACAGGAATGTTATGGGTGACACGGCATTTCTTATGGGCAGACATTGTACTTGCCATCGGGTGCAGGGTTTGCTCGTCTCGTCACTGTAACCAATAAAAAATTGGCAAAATTGCCAAGATGGCGGCGACGTGTCACGTTTTGTGTACAAACTAAATAGATTTATATATTTCTTATCAATTATGTTTTGATATGCAAATACAATACAGGAAATAGTACTTAACAGATAGCAGATAGATGACTAAACGAATATTTTCTATGCATTTATCACAGGTTTGATTCCCGTACGGAACAAATAGCCTATAGTTACTGGTCCCGGTTATGATTATTCATATTGTAAAATTTACGTATTAATAATGTACCTACGGTACAGGAGAAATCTTAATGTGAATTTGTCACAAAATTAACAAAAGAAAACGAAACAACAATTTGGCATAACATTTCGAAAATCACAAACAGCAATTTTTTACTCATGCGTATGATACGGATTAGATAAATTCCATATTAAATTCGTCTATGCACCGCAAAACCGAACAAATTGAATCAAAAAATATAACATCTGCCGCTTCCTTCAATAGGAAATATCTAGCGGGCTTTCTTTTTCATTTTAGAGATCCGGATATTAAACTTCAAGTCATTTCGTTCGTTTCATTCTTCTCTTAAGCATTCTTTAATCTTCTTCCATCGGATCATTAAAAGTGTAATTAACTATTTCTTTATTTTGCAGTAAAGTTAAAAGGAAAATTATAATAAAAATTGTCAATTGCTTTCATCGGCTTACGAGTTCAACATACAGTTAGCTCTTTCTGCGTATAACAGACGAATAATTAAAAGCTAAGGTACTCCGGGTTGACTATGACATCAGGACATCTATGAACTCAGTGCTCCCGTGACCATGGGTGCAGTAAAGCACTCGATACGTCGGGTCATAAATAGTAAAAATTAATCGCGATAAAATCCGTAAAATTAGTTTTATTTAAATTATCTTCGTTTCACTAATTTTGCACGCTATATTTAACATGCAGCACATTTTTTTGGAAATAATAAATTATACCTGTTCCGCTATACATAAGGCATCTAAAAAGCTTGGCGTGCTCAGTATAGCGCGACAGTACTTCATGCCGGCCCACAGCTTGCAACTTTATAAGGCGCATGTTCGGCCGCACGTGGAGTAATGTTCATTCATCTCTGGGCGGGGGCGCCCCAGTGCCAGCCCCTTCCATTTGACCGCATTCAACGAAGAGCGGCTCCAATAGTCGACGACCATGTTCTGTCTGATCGGCATGGTCCACTCGCTTTGCTAAAAGATGTTGCATCTCTTTGCATTTTTTTTACAGGATCTACCACGGTTAGTGCTCCGAAGAATTGTTCGGATTAATACCAGCCGCTGAATTTCGCCATCGCGCCTTGTGGCATAACTCCTCATTCCATCGTCGCCACCATAATGGTTGGCATTCTACAACAGTGCGTTTTTCGCGGATTTTTTTACCTCGCTCAACCACTTTATGGTATCTGCTGCCGCCCATAGTTTTTCCAGACCGATACGAATAAGGGACCTTCAAGAAAAGGCCGGCGCCTTTGATATAGGGATAGACTGCTATTCCTCTGGTATTGTGGATGTTCATCTCGGGTGGCGGTGATCACTTACCATCAGGTGAGCCACCTGCTATTTTTCCCATATTTTATAAAGAATATCTAAGGCGTAATATATTTTTATTTAGTCCGCCCCGCATCAAACTTATTATCCAATCAGGTTAGATTTTGGATAATTATTTGCCCTTTATATCGCAACCGGCACCTTCCTCTATCCTTTTCGCACACACTGGACTAGATTGGTATCGCGCTCGCGCTAGATGGAAGCTTCGTCACCACGAGAAGATTTAGTAATCATATGTCCGGTGGGCCTAGTCGTTGTTTCGTCCGCATCATAGTCATACTAGTAATTACTTATTAAAGAAAATAGTTTTTGCGAATAATGCAAGCCTGTACAAGAAGTATACAGAGACCTGGAAGCTGAAGGCGGAATCAAAGCAACGACATCAACATCGGTCGCCGTACGATACCAGGTAAGTGTGTGCACCATCTTATATATCTTACCCTGCTCACACATACATACTTCGGGCGGTAGCTGAAAACCAGTGCTCTGTCCCTGAAGTGGACATTCCATGCACTGAGCTACGGCCTGTTTGTATAATTGCAGTGCACACATCTGTACGCTGATTTGTGCACCAAAAACATTCTACCTGTTATTTTTTCAAAATATTGTATGTATGTTGTAATTTTACAAATAAACGGTGTATCTAGATAGTATCTGCATAGACGTATCACCCACACGCACGATCTTTTGTATGTGGTCTGTATTGTACTAAGCAACTAGAGAGGGAAGAAACTGTCTGACATTCAGGGTTTTTTAGTTTAGGTGTCAGGATACCTAGGAACTTGTTAAATAATTTTGTGATCAGTGAAAATTAAATGTGGGCTTTCACTGCCTCTTGTATGGGGAAAAGGCGTAATTGTATGTTAGTCGATAAGCATAAGAGCAGCGTGGCTCCAAAAACCTCTCAAGATTAACCTTTCTGTATTACATTACGAACAATATGTTGTTACTAAGGAAAATTAATTTTGTCGCGAAGCACAAAATAGACGCCATTATTTTTAACGTAGGGAACAACATTAATCTAAACACCCGGCGACATGTTGATACCTCCAGGCAAGGTGGACTTGAAACATTTGATGATATACATATTTTATTCAAGAGTTTCATTCGTGTCGTTTGTTTTCGAACAAAGTGCCGGGGTCTGTATTTCTTTTGTAAATTATTAACCAATTTACATTTCTGTTACATTGACTGAAGTGAAATTTAAATACATTTTAATCTTGCAAAATCTAAACTGTTATACTGTTGATATTAGTATATACAGGATCGTATTAGCGATAATTTAGGCACTGATTCTTCATCTCAACCGCACTCTAAAATGGCCCTCTAATGCGCCCTACTCCCTTTCCCCTTCCAGTCATGGATATTTCAACTTTTTGTACGTTGTGTGGTGTATGTCCTCGAAAAAATAGCAATAATTTGAAAATGTGTAGCTTCACAGATCCGCAAACGATCTTATTCGACTCGTAGATTGCTTCGGACTGATTTCCGCAACTCCAGGTCTACGCGAGTATTTTGCATTCATAAGACACCTAAAAATAATGTAAAACTTTAAAAGAATCAGGGTACTAACAGTTGTCACCAAATTTTCATGGAACTCACATTCATGAACCAGGAATTTATTCTTTGAATTACAAATAATTATAAGAGAGTGTTGAGTCGTCGTCATAACATCAAAGTGGAGTTTATTTCACAAACCTTTTACTTTATAGGACAGTACATTATCTTGTTAACATAAGCAATAACAATATTTCTGCCTATCAGATGATTTCGAAAGAATAATTAATGGCGTAAAATAGTGAAGAACTGTGTTGCATATTATACACGAGCATTATTTTGTGAACCTATGAGGAGAATTTCAACCAACCCAAAGTTATAGGGTAAGCAATTTAATAATGTCACACAGAACACTGAAATAAATAAAATTCGGAAAATCCGTGTACAAAATATGACTCAACTGAAAAAAAGTGAAGTAAAAATTGCCTTTAGCGGGTATATTTGCGCGGGAGATCCCTATTTTTAGGGGTCCGGTGACACGTCCCGATTTACCCTTGATCGGGACGCCAAATGTACCGATTTTTCACTAAGCACTGAATTTAGCTAGTTTGTTTAAGTTTTACTTGTTTTGTTTCTTGTACTAACCAGTGGTAGCAAGTAACTGTAGTTGTCCTGTTAAAAACCATATTCCCTATTACCTTTACGTTCCGTCCCGAAATTTAACTCACTGGACCTGGAAACACTAGGCCAGGCTCCCCCGGAATATAATTCTAGATACCAATGGTTACACCGATATCAACTAAATTTACAATGAAATAATATGACAAGTAATACCACGATTGGGCCTAGTGTTCAGTGTACATGACTTCTACGTCGTGAATCCTGCGTTAAAGTGAAAGCGTGAGATCTTCGCAAGCAACGATAATTGGTACTATAGCGCCACAGTTAGCAACAATAGTATAGAATAAATTTTATTCAATATAGATTATTTACTTAATACACATTGAAAGTCATTTTTTTAAACTTTTACTTTGGCAGGGATCACCACATTCCAAGGGGTTATCATGTCCATGTCTTCTTTAATATTATAAAAACCCTTCTGAAAAATTCTTTGCATAATAAAAAAATTACCTTTTTGATAGAAATATTTTGTGCACTTTGTGGGATGTCGTTCTAAAAATATACAAGTATACATAGCCCCATGAAAGAGTTACTGAGTCTGTGAAGTCGAGTAACTGGCATTATTATTTTGTGCTTGTTCCTGGTATTTATATATTTATTCTTTATTGAACCTTACTTTATGTAAAGTAACAAAAGGCGGAATTAATGATAAAAGCATTATCTGCCAGTCAACCTTGGAGCAGTAAGTTAACGACTAAGGACACACATATTTACATAATATATTTATATATATATCATCATCACATAATGTCAGCCTATCACCAGTCCACTCCTGAACATAAGGCTCCCCCATAGATTGCCACAAAAGTCTGTAGTTTTAATTTTGGGGGGATTTTGCCACAGTTGCGACGCTTGGCATGCGGGTTTGCATCAGCAATTTATTTATACAGATCAGAGAGATCCAAGAAGGTGCTGCTGCCCATCTCCTGGTTTTAATTTTCTCTGTCGACTTTTACGACACCCTCGGAGTGAGATGGGGTGGTAGATTATCTTATATGTATATAAATGTACCAAAACAATAATTATCATCATCATCGTTAGTATATATTATTCTAGCTTGTACAATTGTGAAAGGAAGCTAAAACTTTCTTTTTGAATGCGTATTTGCTAGAGGGTAGTCTAATTTACATTATCAACATCACTTTTTTTATTTAACTGATTAATGTTCTTACACGCGTAGCCCACTTGAAAATATTTGTATGATCTTGTGATATTTTTGGGTATTCAATCAAAAAAATGGGGGTAGGTCGTGGGTGGCCGGTAGTCTCCTGCGGGTCCGTGTGGCACGAGAAATGTCGGCCCGACAGGTTGCTAGCGACGCTAAAAGGACGCCGGTGATGAAAATACGATGCAGCCTCACGTTCGGCTGGCAGGTGTTCAATTAGTACCGAAAAGTGATTCTGAGGTCGCTGGAGCCGATATATAGCTTAGCCGCTTTATAGTTTTGTCCGACTAAGTCCTTTACACAGCGGAGATGGGAATACTGAAATGTAGAAGTAAGGTGGCCGTTAAAGAAAATTAGATCCCATCAAAATCATTAAAATGTAAAAAAAATATTCCAAGCTTCGCATTGCAATCTATACATAGTAAAAAGTTGTGAGATCCCATGAAGGGCCAAGACTGTAAGTTTATTAACATTGAATTGCCAATTCAACAATTTTGTTATGAATTAAGTACATATTTAATAAATAAACAATATTTTGTGACCCTATCATTAGTATACACCTTTGTTTATATAAAAATATCATACCTCGGCAATTGCACAGCACAACACCACAACACACCGCTGTGTAGATATTTCTTCTCAATTTGCTAGTAAACTGATATCGGATAAATACATAAGTAAATAGGTAATATTATTTTACTTTTGCTGTGTACGTTGCAACCTACAAAAATACAAAAATCTTTATTTCCATACAAACTCTAACAAATATTGCGATGGAATCCCTGTCTGCTGCTTTCAGTTTTCACTGTGTGTGTAGCAGGGAGTGTATTCCCCTGCATTATAGGTTCTTAAATATAATACAAAATTACCGTTTATATTTAAAATACAGGAAATGCAGCTAGTATTCATGTGTGTGTGTGTGTGTGTGTGTGTGTGTGTGTGTGTGTGTGTGTGTGTGTGTGTGTGTGTGTGTGTGTGTGTGTGTGTGTGTGTATGTGAGAGTGTGTGTGTGTGTGTGTGTGTGTGTGTGTGTGTGTGGGTGTGGGTGTGGGTGTGTGAGTGTGTGTGTGTGTGTGTGTGTGTGTGGGTGTGTGTGAGTTTGTGTGAGTGACTGAGTGTGTGAGTGTGTGTGAGTGAGTTTGCATGTTAGTAAGCCTTGTGTTAAATGTACGCTTAGTAAATTCTGGTTAATAGCTTTTCTGTATTATCATAGTCATATTTTTTTTATTTCATAAAAGTGACGGAACGAGCAAAACGTTCACCTGATGGTAAGTGTAACGTATATACGTATATATTATAACTACCCATAACAAATGAAGTGTCACCCAGAAAATTACTGTGTAACACCACACTGCGCCCGTCACCCTAAGACATCAGTTCTTAAGTCTCATATGCCCAGTGATTACGCTAGCTCTCAGTGCCCTTCAAACCGAAACACAGTTATGTTTGCACACTACGGCTTCACGGCACTGGTTTGGGTGTATCAACATCATCATTTCAGCCTGTTACAGTCCACTGTTGAACATAGGCCTCCCCCATAGATTGCCACAATACACGGTCCTGAGCCACCTGTATCCATCGACTTCCCGCAAAACCGTGCAGGTCGTCGCTCCATCTAGTGGGGGGTCGCCCTACGCTGCGTTTGCCGGTACGAGGTTGCCACTCTAGAACCTTTCTTCCCCAACGGTTGTCGGTTCTACGAGCTATATGGCCGGCCCATTGCCATTGGGTGTATATACATGTGGAATTTATGTCTGTAAAAAGTAATTCCAGTAAAAGGCCACATATTTCGAAATAAACTAAAGAAAAGGTAAAAATTGCTGGTATATGATCTTTCATACATATCTATTAAAGTGCAATTTTAAAATCGGATTTCGTGCTACACTAAATTCGACGCCTCTTATAAATAGTAAATCACTATGCACTTCCTAACTTCACCACACAATAATAGTGACGTGTCGAGCATTACATTTCCATTGTCTGCTACGTTCCACTAACAACCTGTAATAACTGAGAATTGCAAGTTAAAATTGCTGCAACGGATTAGACTCTACGTTTTTATTGAGCCACTAAACCGCACAAAGCTTAAAACCATTACACAATAGCTTTTAAAAGGTCTATAGAAAAGTATATTGAAATTTTTGAAACCTTTGAGAGTATATTTTTAAAAATAGATGAAAAAATAATCTATATATTAATACGTGAAGAGAAGACTTTGTACCTAAGCATATTGCGCGCCCGGAGGTGTGTCAGATATGGCATAGTTAAAGTTTATATGAAGAAGGAGTGCAGACAGATAAATTTTTATATGTTATATGTCTTACAAATACATTAAATTCAACACAAAAAAACGTTTGTAGAATTACGGTTGAATTTTGACCATTATACGAACACTAGTATAAATAAATGTTGAAACTCATATGTTCCTTTTAAGCTCTCTAAATCACGGATGTAACGCAAAATTAGGGCAATAGAAAAATACGACGAGCTGATAGCGAGAAATTTATTTATAAGACTGAGAGACTCTTTACGATAAACTCTTTATTTCAGAATCGGTCCCACCGGAAATTGGATCTGGTTGCAAGTGGATTCCAGATGGTTCAACAGTTAGAGAAATTAGGCTGTTATCATGAAGACGATCAAGAGGGAAAGTAATTTCTCTGTGATCTCTGTGATCACTTGGCCTTTGCTTGGCTTGCAGCCAGTGATCACCGAATGGTAAGGGGAAGAAAAGAAAGAAAAATAATTTATTTGCAAAAAACGGACGTACACAAAAGTAATAAAAATTAAAAAATATATGAAGTACAAAAATATACAAAAAAAAAGAAACTAAAACACCATTAATTAAAATTGTACGCCGTACTCCTAGGAAACGAGTTTGACAACTCAGCATACACTGCGGCGGAAGCGAATTCTGGCACAGCACTATTTTTCAGAGTAAACCCCAGTTGCACTCCGATGTCATTTAAACCATAAAAATATATTAGAATGTAATATATAAATAATTATAATATTACTGTAATAATTTATAAAATAGTATTAAAATTTGAAAAAAAAAACGTAGCTTTCCGATATATTAATTCCGTAAAACAATGCATTTCATCATGGCGAATCTTATTTCGTGCAAGCAAAACTTACCAATAAAATTAAATTCTATAAGATTTTCTAATCGATGCCTTTTTGTAAATGGCTGTTTGCATCTTTATAACAAAGGATTGCAGTTATTAAGAAATGTACACAATAAAAATAAAATAAACTTGGAGATGTGGTTCATTGACGGAAAGAATATAACAAAGAGCAGAGAGAAGCAATATTTTTAGCAAATACGACCGACACTTCACATATCGAAAGTATGTAACATGAACCAAAACATTTTACAAGCTACACCGTACCAATGAAAAAAAAGAAAACGAATAAAAGTTTCAGGTCTTAAATTGTTTTTAGAACTGTTGTAAGAAGCATCACGGCAATTAGCACAGTAATGAGTGGACTTATCATAGATGATAATGATAATCGAACACATTACAGGACAACCAACTTCAAACTTGGATATTAAGTTGGAGATTTCAAGTCTCGTGATGGTTAAGTTACAGTGAACGATATGAATGACAATCTGATGTATGGGCTCAGTTTTATAAGACTTGCTGTGTAAACAAGATTCACAAAACTCGGTCTATAGGCAACTGAAGAAACAGATCTTTAAATGTCTGCAGCATAATTTTGCGTAAAACTTAAAAACAGTCCGTATTTTAGAAATGTCAGAGATGGTCAGAGAGGAACCAAGCTCTTAGGTTGTAACTTGACATCTGTCAATAGGAAATACTTATTGCTCTTAAAAATACCATAGACAAATGTAGAGTTATTATTTAACAAAGATTATAAAGACTATGCTGATTCTGTAGAAATTTGGGCACTGCTACATTATATTCAGAAGTGGTAGATTAAATATCGGTATATCGATCTTATGTGTTTGTACGGTACCAACGATGTAAATATATTCGAATACAAATCTGGTAAAAATATCGGCTCTTTTGAATAAAAGTGTACAACAGGCTAATGATATTTCCCAAAATTGTTTCTTTTTTTATTATAAGTATCCTGTTACATTTTTCATGACAAAATATACCTCTATGCCAAACTTCATTAAAACCACTTCTGTCGCTTGAGCGGGATTGAATGTCAAACAAAGAAACATAAAAACTTTCATATTTACAATATTAAAGGATAAAAGTTTAACAATTTTACTGTTTTTAATAAAACAAAATGTAAAAAGATCTATACATCATTTTATTACTGGTTAAATATTTTTTTTTTATTTAATAAATTGACGAGACGAGCAAAACGTTCACCTGATGGTAAGTGCAACATCTGCCCATAACAGATGTAGTGTAACTCGGAATATTTCTGTGTAGCACCACATTGCGGCCGACACCTGGAGACATCTGTTTTTAAGTCATTATGCTAGCTCTCAGTGCCTCCCTTCAGACCGAAAGCACAGTAACGTTTGAACACTACTGCTTTACGACAGAATAACTGGCCCTGGGGTGGTACCTATCTAGACGGATTCCTGCATAGGAATCCCACCACAAGTAAACCTTATTGAAGAGATCGTGCATCTCTAACTAAATATTCTGTTATTGAGAAAAGTCTGAGAATTTTTTTCTATGGACGTACAATAAATTTTTCATTTCAATGAAATGCCTGACCGCCTGTGAGCGCAATTCTATTGAAGGAATTACCTCATTCGTTGCGAATGTATTTGCTAGGAAAACCTCGTAAGTAAATACTTTAAACTATGTCAAATAAAGTCAAAAAACAAACTGTATCTCATATACGAGCTTTAAGCATTTTCACACATAGAAGTTGTTGAATGTACAATGCATTTAATTTCAAAGACAGTGTAGACTTCTCATAGAAAGTCCATGATCTTTCAAAAATGTGAAGTCAATTCAATAACCTTAACATCCATCAGCATAATCGTGTATTATGTATACACAATGCTCGAACAAGTCAAATTTACATATAATAGCTATGAAATATTCGATAAAAGTTTCTTGTCTTACAAAGGGAGACGTTAATGGAATGTTCCAAAAAACCGTTTGTTGAAAATATTAACGCATGAAAGGTCGAGTAACATTTAGCTTGAGCTCTCAGCGTAACGATTAAATACGTGACTTTTACAGAAATGATGTATTACCATTTTCAATACTCACAAATACATATCGATAATCAAGAAAGAAAATGGCACGATCAATTTCCTAACGCCAAATCACAAAGAAATTTTTATTTATTGCTATTCGAAAAGAAAATGATAAAGTAGTGAGAAGGAACAACAATGTTTTGCAAATATGACTCGATACGCTTTACTTCAATCAGTATCCATAAGAGGAAAGTATTGAGATGTAGTTATTTTATCTGCATATTTGTCAAACTTATGGATGATACGAGGGATAACTTATTTTTTTTTATTAAATCTTAGAATATGGCAAAAACTGAACGATATTTTGCTGAAAAAATAGAATCACGGTATAGAGTTAACAGGCACTTATTTCAGAGGTCCCTATGTTATTAGACGAGTAAACCCATATCGAATTTAGATCTATGGTAATTTGAGTTACGAAAGAAATTTGAATCTTAAATATTAGATTCAAGCTTCTTCTGTAACACAAGTATCTAAATGATTTCCTTCTTGTCTATTTTCGACCACAACTTCTACTACTTACGAATACTGACGGAAGTCATCAATTGCACAGAAGATATAGTACCACATGTGAAGTTGATAAATGTTTAGTAAAAACCAAAATTGCGATACATAGTTTTAGCAGACAATACGTTCATATATATAATATTAGCTCATGCCTGCGACTTTATCCGCGTAGATATAGGTTTTTTAAATATCCCTTCTGAACTATTTGATTTTTCTGAATGAAAAGTATCCTACGTCCGACATTTTTTTTATTGCATAAAGTGATGAAACGAGCAAAACTAACAAATGCTGTGTCACCCAGAAATTTTCTGTGTGACACCACACTGTGCCCATCACCCTGAGACATAGGTTTTTAAGTCTCATATGCAGTGATTACGCTAGCTCACAGTGTCCTTCAAACCGCAACACAATAATGTTTGCACACTACTGCTTCACGGCAGAATGACTGGCCCTGGGGTGGTACCTAGACGGATTCCTACATAGGAATCCTACCACCAGTACCCGGGATGATAACTATCTCTGTGCCAAATTTCGTCAAGATCGGATTAGCGGTTGAGCCGTGAAAAGGTAACAAACAGACAGGGGAACAGAGAGAGTTACTTTCGCATTTATAATATAAGTATGGATTGTTAAATCACCTCACATTTATCTACAAAAATATTATCAATGTAAAATCTCAATGACCGAATGGCTGATAAAACTTAGTTATAATGACATGGAGAGTCTCATTAAGTTTTAATCGAATTGAATTTCTATGGTTTTAGCTAAGATTTTGAAATGCTCACACTATTAAGCACATTAAATGTGCTTGCACGTAAACACACAATCACACACACACACACAAGCATAGAGTATTGTTTAGTAGTTAAAGTAATTTGATTTTTTTTTTCATTCTGTCATCTTAATACGCATGTTATGGAAGAGCAGGGCCGCCTGGCACATGTGGCTTTAGCACTTAAAAGGTGGACCTAATCAAATTGTAACTATGAGTATGTAAAAATGGTTTCAGAGAAATAAAGTTTTAAACATAAAGTTAAGGTAAATTAAGGATACCAATGCAGGAATCGATCTAGGTCTACCACCCCAGGGCCAGTTATTCTTTCGTGAAGCAGTAGCGTTGAAACATTACTGTATTTTTGTTTGAAGGGCACTGAGAGCTAGCATTTGTAATGGGTAGACGTTGCACTTTAAATCAGGTGAACGTTTTGTTCCTTTCGTCGCTCTGTCCAATGAAAAAAAAATAAACACAGCTGCACAAACTCGCCCTGTCTTACACTTTTTCGCGCTAGACGTAAACCTTACGCGATTAGAATGGGGAAGGATAGGGTGCAGTGTCAGATACACGGAGATAATCACAATAAAACCATATCCGTTAATCAAAAATTAGTGTTTTGTAAAAGTTTTGGCTTCGGCAGGGATTCGGCAGGGATTCCCAGGACCCGTGCCCTCGAAGTCAGGTACTCTGGTACCACTAGGCAACGCGGTCGTGAAAACGACCTTTACAGATAGCGGGAAATTGAATTCGAGGAAATTCTCTGTCTGAACGAAAGTTGATATCATTTGAAAATATCCCATATGGATTTACTACACATCAATTTTTTTATTAAAAGAAGTCATCATTTTCAGCCAGGATCTTAACATTGCGAATTAAAAAATTAAAATTAAATTCAAATGATTTTCAGTATTTAAAAATTAACCTGTTTCAAAATGAAAATGAACTAGCTCAAAAATCATGATATTCGTATTCATTTCAATTTGAAGTTCATGGTTAATAAATAAGTGTATCGGAGCACAAATGGTAGGTTTCCCATCGCTATGAATTTCATAAAATCAAAGTGCTTTTTTCTATTCACAAATTGTTAGCCGGGTAGTGGATAGATTTTCATACGTGAAATTTAACACTGTAATTACTGTTTTATTTACATGTTCGGCAGAATAAATGTTACTACGAAATTAGTTATACATCACTTTTATTAATATGGTTTTAAAGCTTATGTGTGGGTTGGAAAAAATATACTCGTTTATCAGAGGATAGAATCAGGCAAGTGTGAATGGGGAACTCTGTAAGGGTCGTCGTAGGTGAACGTATTATAATCAGATCGAAGACGTTTTAAGGAGAGGCCAAGTCAAAAGCACCCACAACCAAGAAGCGAATGTCTAGTCAGGATCGTAGCAAGTAGAAAGATGTGGTCTCTGTGTATCCCAATGGTAAAGATGTGATCGTATGTATTTATGTAATCAGTGTGAAAACTGTAACTTCAGTTATGTATACAGTATACACTTACCGTTTAAAATGTTAGAACGTTTTGACTGTACAATTCACACAATTTGTACT
Organism: Luehdorfia chinensis; assembly: GCA_019845155.1. NCBI lineage: Eukaryota > Metazoa > Arthropoda > Insecta > Lepidoptera > Papilionidae > Luehdorfia > Luehdorfia chinensis. The sequence goes on along the minus strand of JAHVAK010000234.1, from coordinate 4,282,728 downwards.
GTGAGTGCGTTTTACAGCCATAAATTTCAAATGCAAAATTTCAATCCGATTTGAAAAACTATGATTTGTTTTTTTGCAAATAATATCCGCTCCGGTTGGCTATCGAACCCACGTGACGTAGAACGCCTATACGTTATCGTTTTTAAATTAAACGACGTTAAATAATATAAACACTATATGTACAAGCACTTAAAGATAAAAAAGCTGTTTAGGTATTTTTTGTAGTTCTTTGTATCATGAAACCATTCACTCGGGTTACATTTATTCTCAGAGTAATGTGTCTTCAATTTTCTAATGGAACAAGCGAGGAAGACAATAAATATATTTATTTGTACAATCTTTATTCACTAGGCTACTGTAGAATTAATTTTGAATTCACGTTTGATAAGAATACTACGATGTTCATAAAGTTAGCGTTTTTTTTTTCTATACTAGATATCACTAATTTAGGAAAATCACATTTGTAATTCTGCTTCGTCTTAATTAATATTCACAGGTGTAGAAGAGATATATATATATATATTTTTAACAAATGTCAATCTCAGTTGGACGCCGTGCATTTTTCTGATTTGCGGTCGAGGCACTGGCAATGGCAATGACTGATAACGGGAAATCTGGCAGACTATAGCGTTGTCAAAATAACACAGATCGGTGATGTAAAGCAGCCATGACTGACAGACAGACTTTCTATCATGCTCGTAGAACGATTATTGATTAGATTAATAGAATGAATAGAACACAAAAAACATTTATTCGGCACAAGAACATAAGACAGTTTATATGAAAAAAACCAACAAAAAAATTACGTAAAACAAAATAGTTCTGTGTCGAAAAGGGGTTGGCTCAGCATGTACTGTGTAAGTATGGACACTCACAGCGCTGATTTTCAGCCAAAAACCTTTGTATTGGCAAACGGACGAGACTCGACTGTAAAGTAAAAATTAACTGTTGTATAAGTTTTTTAACATTTTATTTTTACAATTATCACAATGTAATTTTAAACATACAAAATCGGATAATTTGAGTATAAACGAAAGATTATTAAATATATTCTATTTATTAATAATATATATACCTAGACCGGCCATAAGTTATGTTACAAATGAAAATGCATTTTTTTTAATGTAGTAATGTAATACTATTAAAATTTATACCTACATATTTATTAGTCTCAGCAAAAAATAAAAAAAATACTGTATTCGAAATGGCCACCTTAGGCTTTTATACAGGCCTTTAATGTGTTTGGCCACGACTCTATGGATTTACGCACTGTTTCCAACGGAAATTTCGCTACTGCTTGCTCCAAAGATTTTTTAAGAGACTCAATGTCGCCGTGTCGTTTAGAGCAGGCCATGTCCTCTAAAACTGACCATAATTTGAAGTCTACAGGGTTGAGGTCTGGGGTAGTTAAGGGCTAGTCTTCAGCTCTTATAAAGTCCGGAACGTTGGTTTCAAGCCAGGCTTGGGTAGTTCGTGCCTTGTGTCCAGGTGCAGATTCCTACTGGAAAGTCCACGGTATATTTTTAAAAAGTGTATTGCTGTGAGGTTTCACAACATGATCCAAGACAGTATCTTTATACACTTTGGCTGAAGTTTTCACTCCTTTTTCACAAAAATGTAGTTTTGTGACTCCTTGATAAGACACGCCCCACCAAACCATCACTGACGCAGGATGATGACCATGTTGTACCTTTCCGACTACTTGAGCAGCATCTTTACAACTGTGAGCGTACACTTTATCATTTTGCTTATTGTAGTGTTCTTCAATCGTGAAAATTGTTTCATCGGTAAAGAGGATATTTCTGTGCCTTTCACCTGCGTATCGCGACAGAAGGCGTTTTGATCGATCCACTATCTTTCATTGTAAAGATTAATTTTGGACAAGTCCTGTATATTTACGATAAGTACCGCATTTTAGTTCTTGTTTTATAATGCGCGACAGAGTCCTAGCGGAAATGTTCATTTATCGCGATAAGATTTTTGGCTTCCTAATGGGATTTCGACGAATTCTGGCTTTAACAGCAATAACAGACTTTGTAGTTCTAACAGCACGCGGCCGCCCCGACCTTTTCTGGTCTTCGACAGAGGAAGTGTTGTTGTATCTGTAGATAGTACGATATACGAACATACGCTGATACAGGCAGCCGTATGCTGATACCAAGCTTTTGAAGTGTCTGGTATATGACCGACGGCTCCATACCCACTTTATGCAAGGCGATCACTGCAATCCTATTTTCTTTAACACCCCATTCCATATTGTAATTTGATAATGAACACGAAAAAATATGTGAAATGGCGCAAAATGGAAAGAAGTGATTAAAATAATATACGTGTTCCAAATTCAAAATAATTAAAAATTTGAAAAAAATAAAAGTTTTTATGTAACAGTATTTATGGCCAGATAAGTTATAATATTTTTGATAAGCCTACATAGTCACAGCGGTCAATGTTGTTCTTGTTGGATTCTACACTTACGAATACATACATAATAGAGTAAGGAGAAGTAAGAAAAAGAGAAGTAAGGATTAGATAATATTATTAACTGGTAGCGGCATAAAAGAATCTACCACCCCATCTCGTCCCGTGGGTATCGTAAAAGTCGACAGAGGGATATGAATACCAGGGGATGGGCAGCAGCATCATCCTGGAACATCAAAATAAAAAAGTGCGGTTGCCAACCCGCCTGCCAAGCGTGGAAACTATGGCAAATCCCCCCAAAATGAGAAGTACAAAACAAAAACGGCCCCTAGTCTCCGGCGGCCCCGCTAGTCCTGGCTACGGTAGCGGCCATGGTAACGGCGGGGCAGGGTGTGCAAAGAATCTCCGGAGGAGGAGATCTTGTTACCATCACCGACGACTGGCCCTGGCAACATTTAACGCACGCACGCTGAGGACCGACGAGAAAATCTTGGAGCTGGAAGAGGCGGTGAGCAAGTTACGCTGGGATAGGATTATCTGAAGTCCGAAGGCAGGGGGAGGACACGGTAATCCTTGAATCCGGTAACTTGTTCTACCACCGGGAGGGCGACCATCTGTCCCAAGGAGGTGTCGGATTTTTCGTCCACAGGTCTCTCATTAACAACGTTGTCAAGATCGGGAGTGTGTCGACTAGGGTTGCGTACCTTATACTCAGAATAACCAAACGGTATTCGCTGAAGGTCATACAGGTATACGCACCGACCTCGGCACATCCTGATGATGAGGTGGAGGTAATGTATGAAGATATTTCAAGAGCCATACATTCCTCCAAAACTTGCTACACGTGTTGATGGGAGACTTTAACCAACAGCTGGCCGACTTTATGGAAAAGGAGGGACTCTTTATGATGAACTCCTTCTTCCAAAAGCGGCCCCACAGAAAGTGGACCTGGATGAGCCCGGACGGTTCCACCAAAAATGAGGTCGACTTCATCATGACGACCGAACGACAGCTGTTCAATGATGTCTCTGTGATCGCTAGGTTGAAAACCGGCAGTGATCACCGAATGGTAAGAGGCACATTGAACCTGATCGTGAAGCTGGAGAGTTCGTGCCTGGTGAAGTCCACGCTCCGTCCATCTCGTGCCCTTATCCAAAACCCCGAAAGCTTCCAGATCGAATTGCAAAATCGCTTTCAGTGCCTGGATGATTGCGATACAGTGGACGATTTGAACGAGAGGCTCGTGGAAACTGTCCATGCAGTGGGAGCAAAGATTTGCAAGACCCACCGCACAAAAAAGATCCAGAATCTCTCCGATTACACTCTCAATCTCATGGAGGCTAGGCGGAAATGAGGCTGCAGACCTCAACTGATGCGTCAGCATATCGGCAACTGAACAGACAGATCTCCAAATGTATGCGGCGAGAACTACGCTTCTTCAATACTGCTCGTATTGAGGAAGCGATAGAGCGAAACTAAGGCTCCAAGGTCTTTGCCAGGGATCCGTCTGCCGGAGAAGCCAAGTGAACAAGTTAAGGATCAATAGCGGTGGCGTCATTTCCGCTGGACCAGAGACTTTGAGTGAGATCGAGAGAGTCTATGGACGGCTGTACACATCGTCGTTGGAGCCACACACTAGTGTGAGTAACGACCCAAGAGCAAATCTCGTCCGACACTATTCCGACGATATCCCGGGCGTCTGAAAGCGGGTGGAAAACCGGTACTTTTAGTCCTTAAGAAGCTATTTAATTCCGTCATCCACGACGGCGCTACGCCGGAAGCGTGGAGCAGAAGCGTGGCTGTCCTGTTCTTCAAGAAGAGCGATAATGCCCTCTTGAAGAACTATAGACCGATATCGCTTCTGAGCCCCGTCTACGTGCGGTTTTCGAGAGTCTTTACGTAACGTCTCGCAAGCAGACTTAAAGACTTCCAGCCTCCCGAACAAGCCGGATTCCGAAAAGGCTTTAGTACCATAGACCACATACATACCCTTCGCCAGATTGTACAAAAGACCGATGAGTACAATCTCCCGCTATGTCTGGCGTATGTGGACTATGAGAAAGCCTTTGATTCCGTCGAAATTTGGGCGGTGCTACGGTCGCTTCAGCGGTGCCGAATTGACTGTCGGTATATCGATGTGCTGCAGTGCTTGTATAACAATGCTACAATGGCTATCCGAGTACAGAACCAGAGTAGGAAACCGATCCAATTGCAGAAAGGTGTAAGACAGGGTGATGTTATATCCCCGAAACTCTTCACCACTGCATTGGAAGATCTCTTCAAACTACTGGACTGGAAAGGATACGGTAACATCAATGGCGAATACATCACTCACCTTCGATTTGCCGACGACATAGTCATAATGGCAGAATCGCTGGAGGACCTCAGCGCTATGCTCAATGACCTCAATAATGTCTCCCAACAGGTAGGTCTTAAGATGAACATGGACAAGACGAATCATGTCTAACGTCCATGTCACACCTATACCGGTTTTTGTTGGGAACACAACGATCGAAGTTGTCGACGAATATTTATACCTAGGACAGATTGTCCGACTAGGTAGGTCCAACTTCTACCAAGAGGTCAATCGATGAATCCAACTCGGCTGGGCAGCGTTCGGGAAATTGCGTCACATCTTCTCGTCGAGTATACATCAATGCCTGAAAACAAAAGTATACAACCAGTGCGTGTTGCCATTGATAACATACGGAACCGAAACGTGGTCCTTCACTGTAGGCCGCATGAGGATGCTAAGAGTCGCGCAGCGAGCTATAGAAAGGGCTATGCTCGGAGTTTCTCTGCGAGATAAAATCCGTAACGATGTTATCCGCAGCAGAACTAGAATAACTGACATAGCCCTAAGGATTAGCAAGCTGAAGTGGCAATGGGCCGGCCATATAGCTCGTAGAACCGATAACCGTTGGGGAAGAAAGGTTCTCGAGTGGCAACCTCGTACCAGTAGACGCAGCGTAGGGCGACCCCCACTAGATGGAGCGACGACCTGCACGGTTTTGGGGGAAGTCGATGGATGCAGGTGGCTCAGGACCGTGTTTTGTGACAATCTATGGGGGAGGCCTATGTTCAACAGTGGACTGTAACAGGCTGAAATGATGATGATGATGATTAACTATTTTGTGACGAAGGTATAGTCGTATCAGCACGAATATGCCACGTGACGCGCAGTAGCATCATTTTGCTTAAATCATAAGAAAGTACGAGTAGATGGATAAGTTCATACAAGTAGACTTGAAAGAATGGGCATTTGTTATCCATGAGCTTCAGTGGGGAAGCCTTATAAATAAAACTGACGGACAGTGTACACAGGAACGGACTGAAATGATAAACACGAATAAACATATTCTATTTATTTTGTCTAAACTATAATATATAATATAATATAATATTATTATAAAGAGGAAAGATTTGATTTTTTGTATGTTTGGTTGTAATGAATAAACTCAAAAACTACTGAAGAACCGATTTTGAAAATTCTGTCACCTATATACAACTATATTATCACCGACTAACATGAGTTGTATTTAATTTAAAAAAAACGAGATTCCTACGAAAATGTGTATCAAAAATTTACTGATAAAAGTCATTATTTGGCGTGCGCTGCAAAAACTATTGATGATAAAGAAAATAATGTATTACATTTTCATAGTACTTATCATTACTCAAAAAAAACGCGTAACTATAATATGTCTAACTATTATAGTTAAGTCACAATAACCGCTTTTTTTTAAATTAGTCTATGAAAACACGGGTAGAATCGAAAGATAATGACATTCGTATCATGATATAATTCCTTATCCTTCAAAATAGTTTCATAGTCAAGGTTGATTATGTACATGTAAAGTCCTCTTTAAATTATTCGAATCGGACCTATCGTTTAGAAGTTACGATAGGTTAAATATGCTAAAAGTAATAAATAAGCCTCGCATTACTCGCGAATATTTTAAGGTTTACTAATTACTTACCTTCTCATTTTATTTTTTGTATACTAGAAACAATTGAATAGCGGTTTGTTTTTTTTTTATTTAAAGCTTTGTAACTCGCACGCCGCGCCGCCGCCCGGCTTGATGCAACATGGCCATCATCGAAGTTCGCTTATTTTGCTACCACGACATCAAATATTGTCTATATTTCATGGCTTATGTTCCCATAAATAAAACATTATTTTGGTAAAATAACGTAATCTTATTTGACCAGCTGCAGAGCCGCAGATGAGAATAGTCGCTACAAAAAATGTTAGAGTAACGAATTGTGGATGTTCTATTTGTCCAAATAAAGTACTAATTACCTGTACTAATTATCTACCTGTGCGAAGCCGGGGCGGATCGCTACTATATTATATATCAGGTAATTGATGTTCGAAATGTAATTGCGTTGTTTTGTGACAATAAAGATTTATTCATTATATTTATTAATGAAAATATTCGCCCAACCTTTAGTCAGTTATAATGTAATTATCCTTAAAGAATTGCTGGGTGTAGCTTTTTCAGAAATAATTTTAGTAGTTAAATATTCTATTTTGTAAAGGTAGGGAAAAGTCTTTTTTATTTGTTCACTTATAATTTTATTTATTATCTTATATTTTACATATATACAGTATCTATATATTTTTTTTATAAATTAAATGTAAAAAATATAATTTATCTTTTCGTTCTTTAAGCATCCGACGTAATAATTCAACGTCTGGTGATACATATGATACTATCTAATTCCGCGACTATGTTGGAGAGAACTTCATAATTCATCCGAAGCCAAAGCTTTTTAAAAAAGTGTATTGATACAGTACTAATTGAGTTCCAAGGAAATTTATTTGTAGAACAAAAAAATTTAAAGTAAAGTATACAAATATTCCACTACTAAGCACAGGCCTCCTATAATTTCTGAGACGGTTTTGCAGCCGTGGAGACTCCGATCCAATCCGCTTGGAGGCGAGTTGACGGACTTTACATGTCATCAAAATATTTTTATTAATCAGACTAGCAGGTTTCGTTACTTCGTTTTCCTTCACCGTTGAGCACGTAGTAAATCAGCACTTTTTTATAGGTTAAAGTGATGAAACGAGCAAAACGTTCACCTGATGGTAAGTGCAACGTCTGCCTATAAAAAATGCTGTATCACCCTGAGACATAAGTTCTTAAGTCTCATATGCCCAGTGATTTTGCTGGCTCTCAGTGCCCTTCAAACGAAACACAGTAAGTCCAACAAGACATGGGCCGCCGTTTCGTCTATCTACATACAAGCTCTGTACAGAAGGATGTCTGTAACACCTAAAGTAAACAGATGTTTTTAAAATGATCCATGTCCAGTAATGTCAATATGGGGCTTGGTCAGGCGGAGTAGTATCTTGGAGATGCGGCTATTGCACACCGGGTGAATCACCCAGATATTTGCATGTTGGTTTCACTTGCGGTTGCAGACTAGCGAGCGAACATACCTAAGGCCTAGTCGTCAGAGTACCTGACTACTACGCCGCGGGTCCTGGGTTCGAATCCCAGCCGGAGCCAAAACTTTTGCTAAAACACAAATTGTTGGTTTTCGGGTCTGTTTGTGTTGTGATTGTCCCCGTGTTTCTGACTCTGCATCTTAGCCTACCTCCGATCTCGATCTTCGAGGAATTATAATAACTTTCATTTAATATTATTTGAAATAATCTACTCCACCGATTTTTTTTTGGTGTAGAAGTAACAGCCTATAAACGTCCCACTGCTCAGCACAGGCCGCCTCCCATTTCTGAAAGGATTTTGGAGCTGCGAAGAGTCCGTCACGTTGCTCCAATGCGAATTTCCTCGAAGTATTTGTATTCCTTGGACATGCAGATTTTATTATTGGATAAAGTGTCGGAACGAGCAAAACGATCACCTGATGGTAAGTGCAACATCTGCCTATAATACATGCTGTGTCACCCAGAACATTTCTGTATTCTTTTGTAGTTCTTAAGTATCATATGCCCAGTAATCAATAGCTCTCAGTGCCCTTCAGACCAAAACACAGTAACGTTTGCAAGCTACTGCTTAACGGCAGAATAACTGTACCTGTACCCTAGGTACGTACCTAGACGGATTCCTACATAGGAATCCTTCTGCCACTAAAAATCCCTGATTCCTCACGATGTTCTAAATCAGCGCTCAAAATTTTAGAACAATAAGGTAAGGCCGATAAGGGCACTCGCGTATTGTAAATTAAGGCGAGCGTCTTTTTTTATTGGATTAAGTCATGAAACTAGCAAAACATTCTCTTGATGGAGAGTGCAACGTCCAAACAGAAAATTTCTGTGACACCGCACTGTGCCCATCACCCTGAGACATAAGTTCTTAGTCTCATATGCCCAGGGATTATGCTAGCTCTCAGTGCCCTTCAAACCAAAACACAGTAATGTTTGCACACTACTGCTTCACGGCAGAATAACTGGCCCTGGGGTGGTACCTACGAGTACCTAGACGGATTCCTGCATAGGAATTCTTCCACCAGAACCCCTGAACTGATTTTTGGTGTAAACTTAAGAATCTTAGTATTTTTTTTCAATTAAAAATCTGTATCATCAAAAGCTTTAGTGGTGTACAAGCTATAAATATTAATTCAAACGGACCAACAGACAGAGATTTTGTTATTTTTTATAATACTCGTAATTCAAACTTTACACATGCCACTGTACCGACCTCCTTTTTATTTTATTTATCTAAGTATTTCGAATATTTAATTGAAATAAAAATCTATTTGTAAATCCTTAACGTGCGTAATATAATTCAAAAAATAAAACCTTTTTTTCAACATAGAATAATACTAATGCTCGTATACAGAAAATAGCTTGATTTATTTATTCATCTCTGTGTTTTAAAACCCTCCTCGAGGTCCTTGAGGATTATACCTGAAGTTTATATATATAGTACCTTTGCCGGAAATCCATTATAAATAAAGTATAAAAAGTACAGTTGGCTATTTTCTCATTTCGTGATATTCATTTTCAGATTAGAGCATTTTTGTATGTATTGTATGCATGTGAATATATTTCGTACATTTCATTTTTATTCAAGTTCGAGAAAAAATGTCTCAAATTTTGAAACCATCGAGAGAAGCAAGCTATATTTTTAAAATTCATTTTACAACTAAAATAAATAATCCACACGCTATTTACTCAATTCCCTTTGAAATGGTTGAGGAAGGCGGTGACTGCCTCATACTTGTGAACAGGTGCTGTTGGTGGAGGCTGGTCAGCTCAAGCTTAAAATTTATTTATATATTGATTGAATTAATCTTGTCTAAGATTTGAACATGGAGCGTGCTTTCTTTTTTTCTTGAGACTATCTTTGTAAATTTTATTGTAATGTATTTTTGACTGAGATAAGAAAGGATTTGCAACAAAGAGGATACCTACGGAGTTTTATTCGCCTGTTTCTTCTCCGTCAGAGGAACCTCATTACGAAACGGCGGTAGATTGCAAAAAAATGACGCTTGACAAACGAAATTTATATTTCTTACGTCGAAAAATAAACAATTTAAATTTTATTTTATTTCATTTTCATTTCATTTTCTAATAGAGCTTGACAGAGATCTATCTCATTCTCGGGGGATATTTTCGTGGGTTGTATTAACGAAAAGAGTAAAAAGTATTAACATTGTATATGATCTGGGTTTTTGTAAGAAAAGCGTATAAATTGCCCCTTTTGTCCGTTCTTTGTATTTACATTGTAACCAACTGTTTTTGTAAACAGTCGCCATTCATAATAAAGTTGTTTATGTGTGAAAAAAATAGAAAAAATATACATAATTAAAAATGTTATGCTCGTAAATATACACTTATTTTTTCTTCTTTTTGTAATTAATTTGATACGAAAGGTAACAATAACAATATTTTAGTCCAGGTCGTGGACTGTCGTAACTCTAAACCAAATCATCACACAGTGGAGAAAAGTTTAGAAAACTTGCCGAACGTTTATTATTAGGTTCATTCGCTTATTTTAAGAGTGTAGAAGCTTTTGTAGGTTAATCTGCATAATATATTCGATAGTGTTATCACTTTACGTCAACTAACGTAAGTTTTTTTTTTTTATATAGAATAGGAGGCAAACGAGCAGGTGGCTCACGTGATGGTAAGTGATCACCGCCGCCCATGAACACCTACAATACCAGAGGAATAGCAGATGCGTTGCCGGCCTTTGAGAAAGGAATAGGCTCTTTTCTTGAAGGTCCCTAAGTCGTATCGGTCCGGAAAAACCGCTGACGGCAGAACATTCCATAAAGTGCAAGTGCGTGGCAGAAAATTCCGCGAAAAACGCACTGTGGTGGAATGCCAACCATCAAGGTGGTGACGATGGAATTTGAGGTTATGCCGTAAGGTGCGATGGTGAAATTCAGCGGCTGGAATTAATCCGCACAATTCCTCGGAACACTCCCCATGGTAGATCTTGTAAAAAATCCAAAGAGATGCAACATCTCTTCGCAAAGCCAGGGGATCAAGCCGATCAGATAGGACATGGTCGTCGACAATTCGAGCCGCTCTTCGCTTAATGCGGTCAAATGGAAGGAGCTGACACTGGGGTGCCCCCGCCCAGAGATGAGAACAGTACTCCATGTGCGGCCGAACCTGCGCCGTATAAAGTTGCAAGCGGTGGGCCGGCATGAAGTACTGTCGCGCTCTACTGAGCACGCCAAGCTTCTTGGAGGCCAATTTGGCCTTCCCTTCCAAGTGAACGCGAAATTGAACGTTGCTCGATATGTCGACGCCAAGGATTCCGATACTGGCTGAGGCAACAAGGGGACTGCTCTCGAAATGAGGTGATACGACGAAGGGTTTCTTTTCGGCGGTAAACGCGCAAACTTGTGTCTTGTTAGGGTTGAACTCGACTAAATATAGTCGGCCCCAGTCCGAGATTTTGTCTAACAAAATCTCGACTTCAGACACAAGTTTGTTCCGGTGCTCGTCGACGTGTTCCCGAGAAACATAGGTACGGCCTGTGTATAAGGCATCACCAGTACTGTCTTCTGCATAGCAATGAATGTTACTAATCTGTAACATATCATTGATATGCAGAAGAAACAGGGTTGGCGATAGCACACAGCCTTGTGGGACACCAGCGTTCACAGACTTAGATTCCGAGCATGCACCGTCAACTAACTAGACCTTGATGCTCCGGTCTGTGAGAAAACTAGTGACCCAATTGCACAATTTCTCGGGAAGCCCATATGAAGGAAGCTTCGAGAGAAGCGCTTTGTGCCAGACCCGATCAAAGGCTTTCGCTATGTCCAAACTAACTGCCAGGGCCTCCCCCTTGCTCTCTACTGTCTCCGCTCATCGATGAGTGAGGTACACTAGAAGATCACCAGCTGAGCGACCCCGACGGAAGCCGTACTGGCGGTCACTAATCAACTGGTGCTCCTCTAGGTACCTCAGGAGCTGGCAGTTTATAATGGATTCCATTATTTTGGAGAACAATGAGGTGATGGCGATCGGTCTGTAGTTGGACGGATCTGAGCGGTCGCCTTTCTTAGGGATCGGGTGCACAAAAGCTGTCTTCCATGCCTTCGGGACGACGCCTAGAGAGTAGGAGTACCGGAAAAGACGCGTAAGGACCGGTGCCAACTCTGGTGCACACATCCTCAACACAATAGGGGGAATTCCATCGGGCCCACTCGACTGTTGGATGTCCAGGGAGAGGAGTGCTTTGCGCACTGAGCTCTGAAAAAACCGGATGTCCGGCATAGAGCACTCATTGCACGGGATGGTCGGCGGTGAGTTCCCACTGTCATCGAGAGTCGAGTTGGACGCAAAAAGAGAACCTAGAAGATCGGCTTTCTCCTTTGCGTCATGGGCCAGCGAGTTGTCCTCCCTGTGCAGAGATGGTAGTGATGGCTGACAGAAATTCCCTTGGACAGCCTTGGCGAGGGACCAGAACGCACGTGTTCCGGAAGGAAGACGAACTAGTTTCTCACCAATTCTGCCAATGTGCTCAGACTTTGCCGCAGCAATGACTCTTTTGAAGGACCTGGCGGCAGAGTTGTACTTCTTCTTAAAATCGCTAGATTTTGAATCCCGAGACGCCGATGCATTAACCCAGGCCTGGTAACACTGCTGCTTTTGGCGAGATGCCATTCTTCAAGTGCCACCAAACCAAGGCTTAGATCTACCACCGATGGGCACCACAGAGGATGGAACGAAGAGTTCCATTCCCTGAAGTACCACATCGGCGACAGAATTGGCAACGACGTCGGGACTATCCAGCGAGAAGCAAACCCGCCCCCATGGGTAGGATGCAAAGAAAGACCGCATCCCTTCCCATTCCGCTGACCTGAAGTGCCACACACGGCGGCAGCCTGCAAATCGCGACCGCAATGGGCACATGATAGGCACTTTACTCCGGATCAAGCAGTGGTCCGAAGATCCCAGAGGGGCATCGACGGAAACCACATAGCCGTCCGGATGAGAGGTCAGCAGAAGATCCAGCAGGGAAGGTGTATGATCCTCCACATCTGGAACCCGCGTTGGCGAAGTAACCAGTTGTGTCAGATCATATGCCAAGGCAAAGTCGAAAACAGATCTCCCCGCATGATCAGTGGTTCGAGAGCGTAGCCATTCGGCGTTGTGGGCGTTGAAGTCGCCGAGTACCACGATCTCTGCGGATGGGATCTGCTGTAGCACGGAATCTGCCGCCATTTGGATGTGGTCGATGAGTCGGTCAGTTTCGGTATTACCGCTGTGGGACCTATAGAGGCACCCATTGACGCGTGGGTGGTCGTCGCTGTCTATGCGTAGCCAAAGGATGGACAGGTCCCTCCTTCAAGGCTGCCGAGGCGTTGAGAACATATATCCTCTCTGACGAATACACAAACCCCGGCCCGTGGCACAAAGGAATGTTCCTGCTTGTACCCCGGGTAGGAAAGATAAGAGGTATCCGCCGGAGAGGATATCTGCGTCTCGGTAAGAAATAGCAAGGCCGGCTTTGCCGTCTCCAGATGGTAGTGGACGGCATTAAGATTGGAGTGTAGTCCCCTGATATTGCAGAAATCCACGGCAAGCGTGGTAAGGGGTGCCGAAGGTTTTTTGCTACGTTTGCCTCGAACAGTGTGGTAACAGAGCGGAACTTTGCCCCCCCCAGAATACAAGGGGCAGCCTGAGCATCCACGCTCAGGTAGCGATTGGTAGCCCGAGCGCGGATGCCCAGAGGGGGATTCTCCAGCACCGGTGGTGCTGGTACCCCCCTGGGGTAGATTTTTAATTTCCGCTACCATGTTTTGGGGGAGGGGGGTGGGTGGGCCTCCGGTTACCTGCACTCACCAGACGAAACGCAGAAGTTTGTTAAACATCTACTTCACGCCGGTATTCTGTGAGGTCGTGGTACTTCCCCGGTCGAGCCGGCCCATTCATGCAACAACAAAAGCTAATGCGTGGCTCTACCACTGTGAAGTATTCAAAAATTGGCTTGCTCTGAATATGAGTTTTATTTTTTGATTTTTTTGCTTACCAACAAATGTTACACTTATACCTTATAGTAAAATTTATACAGTGAATAAAAACTAAATGCACATTTTTTAATAGGTAAACAACGCAAGCTTAGTGTTCACAGTTCACGTACAAACATTATAGCCAAAATAAATAATTATCCTAAAAACTTAAAAATTAAGAAATAATAATAATTTTAATATAATATAATAATGTTAATAGTTATTATTTCTTATTTTTTATTGTTTTTCATTTTGTTAACTGTCAATTGTGTGCCGTGTGCTGGCGGCTTAAGAGAATCTACCACCCCATCTCATCCCGTGGGCGTCGAAAAAGTCGACAGATCGAAAATAAAAACAGGGAGATGGGCAGAAGCAGCTTCCTGTAACATCATAATAAATAAACTGCGGTTGCCAACCCGCCTGCTAAACGTGGCAACTATGGCGAAATCCTCTCACAGTGAGGGCTACAAACTTTCGTGGAAATATATGGAGGATGCCTACGTTTAGCATTGGACTAGTGATAGGGTGAAATGATCATGATGATGATGTTAATTGTAATGAAATACAATCATAATTACATTTCTGTATGGCACCAGACTGCCGTACAGAAATGTCCTCATCTCATATGCCTTGCAATAACTCTAGCTATCAGCCACTCAGACCATAGCACAGTAATAGTTCTATACTGCTGCTTGCTAACAGGATAACTGGCGCTACTGTGGTAAGATGGATTCCTGCATAGGAATCTGACTACCAGTTCTTAAACATTACAAATACAAGCACAATAGATGTATGATAAAATAAAGCAGCGAACTGTCTGGAAAACATCCAAATTCGGCGAGAATATTATCATAATTTTTGATATAATTTATCCACTGTTTATCATATTTCACTTGTTGAACATTTACAGATGCTTTCACCAGATACTAAATTCATATCTTCTATTCGATTGTTTCCGACAAAGACTGGTATTTTCGTTCTCGTTTCTCAATAGAATTAGTTATTATTATTATTATTTTTTAGTCACAAAGTAAAAAAAAGTAGTGAAAATCAAACCCCACAGTAGGATTTCTCCTCTATGAGGATGCTCGTAAATCGTGCTCCTCGAGTGCGTTTTACAGACACAAATTTCACATGCACAGCACAATGAGACCCGAAAACCGACAGCTTGTGTTATTGCAAAAATGTTTGCTCCGACTGGGATTGGAACCCGTGGTGCAGAAGTCGGGTACAATTAGGCCATACGGCCGCACAGAGCATTAACTTGTCAATTTCCTGAAAATAATTTAAAGTTACCTTTTGAATGGCAACTAATCACATTAAATGATGAGTGAGTTTTTAAATGTTAAGTTCACAGATTTAAGCGCCAGATCCATAATTTTTTGTGCTTCATTATAATAATTATTACAAGGCCTAAGCGCCTTGGGAGGCGATATGGGTATCTTGCCACGTAACACGGTCCTGCGGCACCTGCGTCAATATTCCCCCAAAATAGTGTATGTAGGACGTCGCATTACTATACTATCTTTCTGTGAAATATAATGTAAAAAATATCCTAACTTCGGTACCCGTGGAGCAAACACGACGAAACATAATCTAATTCGGCCCTAGAGATATTAACTCTGTCAAATACTTGTCTTTGACTACTTAACTTTATTTTGTTCACAAAATACATTGTAAAATACAGTGAACTTGCCTTCCAAGTGCCGTTTCCACCAGTAACTGGTGAACATAGTCCACCCTAATACAAATATAGCTTAAAATTATGAGGTAGGTCATCATCATTACAGCCTATCACGCTTTTAGTATTATTTAAAACATACTCGTAGCTCACTGGTCAGCGCTGAGTCTTTACAAAAACGAGTCGGGATTACAACGCCACTTTGTTAATGATACAAGGTTCATTATTTAAAGAACTGTAAGAGAATCCATCTCGAGGGTGTCGTAAAAGCCGGCAGAGGAAAATTAAAACCAGGAGATAGGGAGCAGCATCTTTCTAGAACATCAAAAAAACATTTCAGTCGCCAACACGCATTCCAAGCGTGGCAACTATGGCAGATCCTCCCTGATGAGAGGTACAAAACAGTAACGGCGCCTAGTTTCCGGCTGCTACGGTAATACTGGCTACGTTACTTGTCATGGTTACGGCGGGACAGAGGGTTCAAAATATTTTTTTGGAGGAGGATATCATGTTAACACCAATTTAGACCTGGCAATTTTTAACGCATGCACGCTGAAGACCGACGAGAAGATCTTGGAGCTGGAAGAGGAAGTCAACAAGTTACGCTGGGATATTAAAGAATTATTTTTGAAGAAAGACGACGAGCCGATAGGGGCAATATCGAACAGTGCAACGGAACTCAAGAAACGGAATATCACAAAGGAAAGTTTACAACAAGTGCGTGTAGCCAGTGATGACTTATGGGACCGAAACGTATACCATTACTGCAGGTCGCATGAGGAAACTCGGCCAGCTATAGAAAGAGCTATGTGTTTCTCTGTGAGATAGAATCCGTGAACTGGGAATGGGCCGGCCATATACCTCACAGAACTGATAACGGTTGTGAAGAAAGATTCTCGAGTGGCAGCCTCGTAGGGGCAAGCGCAGTGTAAGGTGACTAGAAGGAGCAACGAGCTGCACGGTTTTGCGGGTAGTGGATGAACGCAAGTAGTTCAGGACCAATCTATTGTTTATGCTCAACAGTAGACTGGTGTGGGCTTAGATGATAGGGTAAGCAGAGACCATACCCGTAGCCTACTTTTTGGCACCGCGGGAAACGTGACGTGATGGGTGGCGAACCACGCCGCCGCCATTTTGTTACTCATTTTGTAAAGTTCAAAAATTCTTACTCCCATTAACAGTATAGTACCAGCATTCAATATTATTGTGCTATTCTCCACGAATGAAGGCTTAGTCGCTTTCATTCCTGCCGAGGTGCTTACGACACGAAAGAGGTAGGTGCTATTCTAGTCTGCCGGACACTTATCATCGAAGCTGAAATATCGATGATGATGAAGACAATGTTTGGAGGATTTCAGAAATGTAAAACATAAAACTATTACGTTTAATGAAATTATTTTAATATAAATTCATTAGCGAATTAATTGTTAAATTGTAATAAATGTGTAAAGCTCCAGAGGCGAACATGAGATCGCCCATCGTCGAGTCGTCGCCAGAAGCATTGTGTTCACTACTCGCGGCTTCCTGCTTACTATTCTCTTCCGACGAAGTTGTAGAGGCCGCCGGGACCACAGCGTGCTAAATATACAAACAAAAACTTCGTTATATATTTCCACAGTTATATCTACACCACAAAATTAGTGACACTATATCCGACAAAATATGTTATTGTGCCTTGTAAGGACTGTGAAATACAGGACTGCTTAATAATAAACAGTAAATATATTCGTTTTATGTGTACGTATGTATGTATGTATAAGATTATTAAAATAATATTGATAATTTTAAGAAAATAAATTATTATTGATAAAGTATATTTTTGGTTTGTATGTATAAGGTTTTTCATAAGTACATAAGTATTTAATTTATTTCATGTCCTGGGTTGAGGCCCTTTTCGAAAACTATTTATTTTTAAATATGTGAATACAAAATAGAACATATTAATACATAGCCGTGTGGTGGCGGCTCGTTAAAAGAATACTACCACTCCATTCGTCCAATGGATCTCGTAAAAGTCGAGTAAGGAATTAAACTGCACTGTGCACCCAACAGCATGGTGGCGATGGGCTCACCACCTATCACACCAAGTGCATTATATTGTTTTGGTGAAATGTGGATTGTGGCAGTCATATGTTTTTGCAGTGAGTGCCCAGTCTCTGACTACCCCTTCCCTTTGTATCCCATATGCAGTCGTGAACTTATGTATGTATGTATGTAATACATAAATAGTAATCTATATAGATAAAAATAGATGTATTTTTAATAGACATTTACGGTACGTTTCCTTATTGTGTGTGACTAAGAAGCACACGTTGTACACACGTGTACGTGCCGACACTAATATATGTGACTGCATTGGCTGCCGATGACATTGGTGCTGTGGTTGGGAGATGCTGGCTGCGTTGTTCGTATCACGTCCAGGTCTATTTGGCAGATTGTGCCAAAGAAAAGACGGGTAACCCTTTTCTTTGGCCAAATCGAGTAATATCATTTGGGTAGGACTTCTCCTCCGACCAGTAATCTTTAGATGCTATATTGTATATAGTTCGCATCTTGAAACTTTAATGTAATAAAGATGAACATATGAGATATTGTTTGCTGTGTTTGCGCGTACACTTGTGGCACTGTAATATCTCTTGCGCAGTTGATGGCTCTCGACTGTAGTCGGAAGTTGTCGCCGTGGTCGAAATCGGCTAGGAGAACATCATCATCATCATCATCATAGATATTCCTTGTCACCTCAGATGGCGACATAGATGTCACTACGTCATGTCCGTCACTATTACTTCCATCATATCGTTACCGTAACTTGAAGTGAAACGTTTTGATCCTAAAGAAGTTTCACTTTAAAAAGCAGTGGCGAAAATATAAGTCAGTGTGTCTCATCAGCTGCATGCCAGACGAACTACGGTGAACAGCTTCCATGAACTGCACCGAAAGTAAATCGATCGAAGTAAATCACCGTTACGGTAGACCGCGGCGAAAATTCGAGAAAAACCGACCGGCATTGTCGCCCTCATTACTTAACATTAAGAGTAAATAACTGCATAATGCAATATGTCAATAATAAATTTAAGTAAAATATCATTTCCCGCATACAGCTTTCCACAAATTTCACGTTTATCAACATTTTTATCTAAATTATTGTAATGGAACATATATAATGAATGCAGAAAGAAAAAAATGATTATCTACGAACATCTGCAAAAAAAAACAATCAGAATATTCTGAAGTAATGGTTGTAAAGGTGATGAAAAAAATAAATGCGTTTGAGTGCTTGAATTATTCATGCGATTTCATCTGTTCAGAGGAGTCAAACCAAACAATTCCATCGTTTATTGAATTCTTGACAAAGACAGAAATTGGTTTGATTTTCTCGAAATCTTCGAAAAAAGTAATAATCAAATTTTTGAATAGAAAATACTTATCTTATACACGATGATTTTCCCGTTTTTGGTTGCGTTTTGAGATATAGAGCTGAATCAGTTCGAAAAAATGTAGTAAATAGTAATGTACAGTTTAAATTTATGTACTTAATAAAATATTATCAGCCAATAGTATCATTATTATATCACTATACCTACAATTAGTTTCTTGTTGACTTATAGATGATTATTAAAAAAACGAAAACAGAGGCAGTCATAAGGACTGCCGACAGAAGTAAAAACTCAAAACCATTGAATAACTATGTAATTTTTTTGAAATTTTAAATCAATTAGAGTCTGAATTATTTAAATTTCATAATGTTTAAATTGAAATTATTAACATTAGTCTGGTTTTCACATCTATTGGCACTCCGAGCAATAACTATATACATTTTAATTCGGTTTATTAATTAATCAAACAAATAACTTTAAAAATCGCCTAACGCGGCTAAACAAGTGTTGACTTCAAAAAATCTAAGAAGAACATATACATAACGAGTATATTATAATTGCAGTTGTTAGAGAATTAACGAAAATGTTGCTCTATAATACCTTATTCAAAAGCAACTTTACATGGACGATTCAAGTCAGGTAGTCAGGTTAACTGCAGTATTTTTCAATATACCTCATGATATGACATGGCGGCCTATTACGAAGTTGGTCAAAGATTTTTATTTTTATTTTTTTATTATTTATTGTGTATAACCTATGTAAAATGCATGTGTATAGTTTTAAGAGTTCTCGCACAGACAAAAGAGTACTTTATTTTATTTACTTTATTTCTTAAAAATTTGACAAAAATGTGGAGAGTTTTCGAAGCAATTAAAAACGGATTATTATCCAGGCAGAAAACGTTATGACAAATGTAAAAGCAGGTCAAGTGCTAGTAAAACGATGCAACAACGATGTAACAAGAGTTCCGTGCCTTGAAATAAATGTACACTTTGTTCATTCCGATCGTATTTATAGGAAGACTGCGTATCCTAGTGGCCGGAGTACTTGACTATTTCGCTGCGGATACTGGCTTCCAAATCCGGAGCTAACATATATGGATAAAACAAACTGTTCGTTTTCAGTTGTATTTTCATTGTCCTCGCATCTCCAACAAATTTTTTTATGGAATAAATGACGGGACGAAAAAATTATTCGTCTGGTGGTAAGGGCAACGTCTACCCGTAACAAATGCTGTGTCACCCAAAACATTCTGTATGGCAATACATTGCGCCCATCACCAGACATCAGTTCTTAAGACTTATTTGCCCAGTAATTACACTAGCTATAAGTACCTTTCAGACTGAAAATCTGTATAATATTTGCACTCTACTGCAACACGACAGACTAACTGATCTTCCTAGACGGATTCCCGCATAGGAATCCTGCCACAAGTAATGCATCCTACCTACGATCTTATCTTATAAGCTACTAGAGACTAGACGACGACTAGAGAGTATCCTTGTTCTTTTGCGTAGACTTATAATACTGTAACATCACTTGCGCAGTCGATAGCTTCCGACAGTATTCGCAAGTCGAAGTGCTCGAGAAACACACTTTCTTTCGCAATCTGTCATAGACAATCACAAAATCAATCATACTTCTCAGGCTTCCTTCTTCTCTAGTATACAAGTGGATATTTTTATGGTCAAACATTGTGATTGGTACCACAAGATTCCACTCCAAACATACTTTAAATATAATCTTCATTTTTATTTACCCTGTCATCGCCACTCACTCACTCTCATCAGGTTTCACTGCCACCCATTAAAATCGCCCTTAGCATTATGATTCTTTTATTGTGTTCGCATTTATTCAAAACATTTTCTTTGCCATCCCAAAACTTCTGTCTCTTACTTTGTGCATGTACCCCTAACATGAAGAAACTAGTAACGCCAACCTTCAACCTTACCCAGAGGAGTTGGGCTCACACATTTATAGTCATTCATATACACCATATGATTCATACTAGCTGAAAGCGCACAAACGCCCTGACAGTCTCTATTAGCTTCAAGAACTTGCTACCAAATAGACTGTGTCCATGTGTGGTGGTGTCGCATCCTTTCCGCTTGATCTCATTCACACTAAGAATGTTAATCCGTCTTCGTTTGCTCATTCATTCCTCCTCTTGTATTCAAAATGGCAAAGTGGCTATCCGTACGGGTTTTGAACCACGTCACCGTATGCATCACCTAGGTCTTTATAACGACCGCGTGGCTCAGTGGTCAGAGTACCTGACTTCTGAGCCGCGGGTCCTGGGTTCGAATTCCAGCCGGAGCCAACATTTGTGCTAAAACATAAATTGTTGGTTTTTGGGTCTCGTTGTGTTGTGATTGTCCCCGTGTTTCTGACACTGCATCCTAGCCTACCTCCGATCTTATCGCATCAGCGTTACATCGGGCGCGGGTAGGTTGGGACGAGTGAGTGCCTCTGTGTTTGCGCATACACTTGTGTCACTATAATATCTCCTGCGCAGTTGATGGCTCTCGAAAGTAGTCGGAAGTTGTCGCCGTGGTCGAAATCGGCTAGGAGAACATCACATCACTATAATGTTACGATTATATCGTAAAATCAAATTAACTGTCCGGACCCGAAAACTGACAAATTTTGTGTTGCTTGATTATTGATTTCGACTTAGATTCATGCTCAAGACATTAAGCTAAATTTTAATAATGGCAATATCTTATACTTTGAAACACGTATTTGTACGTTTATTGTGGTTAAACTGAAAGCATGTCAACATTATCCATAGAACATCGATATTATTACGTCAGTTGCGTAAGTGTTCGACGAATTTAATACTATAAATGGAACTTGTTTTATTGCTCTGACACATTTCATGTCGCATCGTTGCGGAAATCTAGTTTTCAATAACATATTACAAGAATAGCGTATTTTATTTCAAAGGATGAGTGACTACGGTATTGTACGGACAGCCTTTATTTGTGCAGAATAATACCATAACTGCTCGTGGGAAAGCAATGGAGAGTAAGAAACTTATGACTCGTGCGAAAATGGCGGCGACGTGGTTCGCCACCCGTTACGCCACTGTAGTGGTCTCTGTATTCTCCTTGTATGAGGAAAAGGCGTGACTGTATTTATGTATGTTGGTAGCTTCCGACAGCATTCGGAAACCGACTTGATAAAAATCAGCCAGGAGCCACCGCAATGCCAGTTATTCTGCTGTGAAGCAGTGGTGTGCAAGCATTACTGTGTTTCTGTCTTAATGGCACTGAGAGCTAGTGTAATCACTGGGCATATGAGACTTAAGAACTGATGTCTCAGGTTGACAAGCTCATTTCTGTTCCACACAGAAATGTTCTGTGTGACACAGCATTTAATGATCATTGTCATTATAGGGGATTTAATTTTTTCACTCTGTAGACTAGCGCGATACCTATTAGAGCGCCTGTCACCCTGAGACATCAGTTCTTAAGTTTCAAATGCCCAGTGATTACGCTAGCTCACAGTGCCCTTCAAACCGAAACACAGTAATGTTTGCACACAACTGCTTCACGGCAGAATAACAGGCCCTGGGGTGGTACCTACCTAGACGGATTCCTGCATAGGAATCCTACCACCAGTGATTGAGGACGCGATATCTGACGGTTGGAAATTTCGGAGAATTCGCACTTGAAAATTTGACGAAGCTGTTTATTCCCAAGATTATATACAAATTATAACAATTTACGGCAAAAATACGCTCTGTTCAGTATTAACATAAGATTTAATTAGCCAATTTAGTTTTCGACCAAGTGTTCGTTTTGTTTTGTTCAACTAACTCAGTACATTCAAGATAACTTTGGTTTAAATATAATGAATTCTTATTTACAGAACTTACCATGCGTAACGTAATCGAATAATATATGCTACCAGTATTCTTACCGTAAAACATGATCAAGGGATTTTTTTTTTAAATAAAGGTGTTAAAGTTATTTAAATTAAGCATACACTGTTATAAATTAAACCTGTTTAGACTAAAAGTCATCATAGTGATAACAGAAAAGCAAAAAAGATGAATAATTCAAGTTATCTAGAACTTGAATTATTCATGTAGTTTGATGTTCTTAAAGGAGCAAACCCAAACAATTCCGTAGCTTATTGAATTCTCGACACGGACGAAATTGGTTTGATTTTCTCACAATCATCGAATTTCAGATAAATCAATATTTATACATTACTGAACAACAAAACTGGGCTCATACTATAAATAATGGGGATTTCCAAATAAAAATTTATTAAGATATATATAATATAATAACTATAAAGAAACGCTGTTTGTTAATTAATAACTATATACAAATGATGGTCTTCGTAACACGTGTCGTACACAGCTCTTTCTTTAAACCATCAAGGTGTTGCAGCTCGTTACCCTTCTTACCAAATGTAATATGTTCCCTTTTATAAGTGTCTACCATACCATACTAACATTGTAGGTTCTCAGTGTAGGTAAGTTAAAAGTATAATATTTGATTATAAGCAATTTTAACTAGCGTGGCAGACTAGCTTCTATTTCTTATATTGACGTGAACACTACACATTTAAATGAAACTAATTTCGGCTTGGGATCCTATAATAAATAATCAAATCAAAAACCAACCGTAGTACTGCAAGACTTCAAGATACAGTTAGCACGTTCTGCGTAGATCAGACTAATTTTTTTTTTATTGCATAAATTGATGAAACGAGCAAAACGTTCACCTGATGGTAAGTGCAACGCCTGCCCATAACAAATACTGTGTCACCCAGAAAATCTTTGTGTGACACTACACTGTGCCCATCACCATGAGACATAGGTTAATAATTAAAAGCTAAAGGTACTCCAGGTTAACTATGACATCAGGATATCTGTCACCTCAGTCCTCCCGTGACTATAGGTGCTGTAAAGCACTGGAAACGTCGGGTTATAAATAGTAAAATTAAACGCGATAAAATCCGTAAAACAGTTTCATTTAAAAGGGGTAAAGTCAAACTATAAACCGTGAACTATTCTGGAATAGAAAAAGTAAATTTTTTTCTACTTTTAAATTAATTTAAAAATATAAAAGTTATTGTGTTCCCATACTGGGAACACAGTACGCCCCACTACACGACGGGCGCAATTCACATAAAATATGATGTATAAGTGTTAAAAAATAATAACATCTCGATACGAGAAAATATTTGCTACGTTTATCGTGATGTAAACGAAACAAAAACAAAACACTGTCAGAATACTATATCAAATTTGTCCTCAGCTAACGATACCTTTTTAACGTTGACACAATCTAATGTCTTTTATTACATTTCTGTATTACATTTTTTCAACAATCAAGGATGGTTCTAGTTACAAATGTCTCTTGGTCGCCCGTTTTGTCTATATTTCATAATGGAGACAAAGGGAACGTTTATTTACTATATTACGCTTTTGTGCCGAAAAATTCGTCTCCACGATCTCTGTTATTATCATAAATGTACAAAGTTTTTGATAAATAGTATAACCAAACGGACACATATACGTGCAACTTATACATCTAAATGTTTCGAATATCTATCAAACACTGAAATTGCAAAAAAAATCCATCCATATTTAATTTGTGTGAAACGGCCGATATTTTATCCCTAGTTAGTTACATTGTTTTTTTTTATAAAAGTGTTTGCAAACGAGCAAGCGGCTCACCTGATGACAAGTGATCACCGCCCACCCATGAATATACACAATACTAGAGGATTTTTTTTTTATTTTGTCTTTAAAAAAACGAAGCCCCACAGTAGCATTTTCTCCTGTATCGTGGGTGCGTTTTACTAACATACATTTCACATGCACAACACAACCAGACCCGAAAAGCAATAATTTGTGTTTTCGCACAAATGTTGGCTGTTGGCCGGCTGGGAATCGAACCCAGGACCGGTGGTGCAGAAGTCAGGTACGCTAAACACTACACCACGCGGTCAAAAAAAAAATTCTGGGTGCGTTTTCCGGCCTCTGAGGAAGTCCCTAAGTACCGCGTGATTGCACAAGCTCACTTTATCCTTAAGACCGAAACCGCTTAACGCAGAATATGGTGGTGGTACCTGCATAGGAGATTCCTGCATAGGAATCCTACCAGCAGCAAAGTACTATTGTAAGAGATATTATTGTGTTTATTTATAACTCTTCCTTATTTTTCAATGCCAATATGAATTCCCAAGTTATTATACGTTATTTGTGTGTTTGTATGTCCCATTGCCGGAGGCCTGTGCTCGGCCTGTTTTCCCCGGCTCAGAACCCGGCTCCAAAACCCTCTCAAAAATGAGAGGATTTTGGAGCCGGGAAAAATCCACCACGCTGCTCCAATGCGGATTGACGGATTTTACGTCTTTTGAAATATTTATATTCGTCAGACATGCATGTTCCTTCACCGCTGAGCACGTGGCAAATCAGCACTTAGAATTTTAGAACAATTTTAGAGGTGCTGACACCTAGGATCTAACCCAGGTTACTCGCGTATTATGAAATTAAAGACGAGCACCCGGCCCCTGAGCTACCACGGCTACACTACATTCACTTGAAAGTAAATTAAGTTTATTTATAAAAATCCGTCCCGTTACAATATGTAATTAAAAGCGATTCACCAAGTCACTTACATAGTGCAAACAGATATTGTTTCATAAACACGTCCTGTGGCTCCGTAATTGCTGAAAGCAACTACGTTTGACGCTTACTTAAGTGTACAATATATACATTAAACGTCCACGCGGAACCTAATTTTTTGCACCAGTCCCACGGAGTCTGCGAAGACGAAATCAACAGTTTTGCGCGCGCCACGACTCATCCCTCAGTTTTCCCTCGGACGTGAAGTTGAGCGCACGCCCCTCTTCATCCACGTCCGACGGATAAAACACCGATGTAGAGCAATATCTTGAATAACAGAAGAACTATTGCAACTAATAAGTAGCGTACTTCGATTGACTGAAAACACTTGAATAAGTCTTCTTGTACTTTTTTTTTGACTTTAGAAGTGTTACAAGTGTTTTGTGAACCGGGAAATACGATGTGGTATAAAACTGAAGTGGGATAACGATGAACGTAATGATAGAATGATTGCGATGGCAAAATGATTACAACAGACACGCGGCGGCACTGAACGTGTAGCCAGGTACTGTACTTATGTTTAAATATTTTGACATTTCAGCAGAGAAACCAGAAAGTATTAATAAACACAATATAAAAAGGTATCTTTAATATTGCAAAGTAAGACTGTTCGATTTTTATTTAATTAAATATTAATTGATGACGTAATAATAAATAAAATAATTTCATTTAAAAATAGTTAATTCAAAAAAAACTTAGTTACATGTATGTCTGTAGATCAAAGTTATAATTTCTTTCTACAGTTTAGGCTAATTAAAAGCTCTTATTAATGTCATCAATGAGGCATCAGAGAAGAATACCTCTGAGAAGAATCGGCGAGAAATTTTCTTGTATTTTTTTCAATCCATAATGTTATTAATAAATTACATAATAATTAATACGGTTTATCTAATCATGTCTTTTGCCAAGATATTTGAAATCCACATTAGTTTTTTGCGTCACACTAAGGAATTTCTTTATAAAATTTTATTTATCGTTAATTATTAAATAGATTTTTTAAGAAATCTATACTAACATTAAAAAGCTTAAGAGCTTGTTTGGTTAAACGCGTTAATCTCCGATTGAAAAATTATTTTAGAGTTGGATAGCCCAATTATCGAGAAAGGCTATATAACATCACGCTGCGACTCTTTGAGCGATTTCTTTTAAATTAAAAAGCGGTTGGAATCGCGGAGCACAGTTAGTTTCATATAATAACGATAAAAAAACGGTATTCTCTAGCAGATTATGAAACTCGTAACATTGGGCAAAATTAGTTTTTAATTAAAAAAGTTACGCCAATATCTTTTCACAATTAAAATTACAGACATATTATGCTAATATTCCTATGAATAATGAAACAGTACGTGTAATCACTTCATTTGTATACAACAATATTGCGTGCAGTTACATTAGCCATTACACGCGAGTTTCAAATAAATTATTTTTATTGCAAAACATTTAATATGATTTTTTCTCTTTTTTATACTTACATAAGAATCTTTTGACAACTTTAAACTTTCAAGGGCAGCATAATTAATAAGTAATACTTTATGATCATTATTGTAAATGAAGTATAGTAAAGTAACAGTAAAGTTTCAGCCTATAAATGTCCCACTGCTGAGCACAGGCCGCCTCTCATTTCTGAGAGCGTTTTGGAGCTGGAAAGAATCCGCCATGTTGCTCCAATGCGGGTTGGCGGACTGCACATGTCTTCAAAATATGATTATTTCTCAGACATGCAGGTTTCCTTACGATGTTTTCCTTCGCCGCCGAGCACGTGGTAAATCAGCACTTAAAATTGCAATTAACTATTTCAGTGGTGCCGGCACCGGGAATCGAACCCAGGTCCCTCGCGTACTATGAAATTTAAAGCGAGCGCCTAGCCCCTGAGCTACCACGGCTCTATGCTATATATATACGTATTCCGGAACATTTTTAAGTAAAAATATTATCTTATCCTTTCAATTATGGACGTGGTCTATTCTCAGATGTCATGCAATTTTTCTCTTCTTTATCAAACTATTAATAGTCCACTGCTGGACATGGCTCTCTCTCAATAAGAGCTGCCCGGTCTGTGTATTTGACGTCGAGCATTTTTCAAAATGGTTATTTCGCAACCAATAAAACCTATCCTTATATAAATAAAACAAAGGACTTTTCAGTAAGTTCCCGTAATCTAATGGAAGGATTCCTATGAAGAAATCCATCCAGGTAGGTACCACCACAGGCCCAGTTATTCTGCCGTGAAGCAATAGTGTGCAAACATTACTGTTTTGGTCTGAGGGGCACTGCAAGCTAGCGTAATCACTGAGCATAGAGACTCAAGAACTCATGTCTCAGGGTGACGGCCGCAAAGTGGTCCCACACAGAAATGTTCTCGGTGACACAGCATCTGTAATGGGTAGAAGTTGAACTTACTGTCAGGTGAACGTTTTGCTCGTTTTGTCACGTTTTCAATAAAAAATAAGTAATCTACTTACTCTAACATCACTCGCGGGGTGAGATGGGGTAGAAAATTTTCTTCTTTTTCCGCCACCACACAACTTGCCCCCGTAAAAAATACTAAACGAAGAATGTATTTAAACATCGGATTATATGTCACGTCGGTCCATTCTTGTCCAAGTTCCTGAAACTAATTTCGAGCAACAGTTACATCGCTCGTTTCAGTTCCAGCAGTTTCTAAATAACCCTGTAAACGGACATATTGACAGCATCCTATTTAACAAGTTTAGCAGCATCTGAATAGTCCAAACGACACTGAACAGTTGTTATAATTCTAATTATTTAAATTAATTGTTTTAATATTGAAAATTATTTTTCTATTCAGTGATTTGTATTATAATCCAAAAATGATTAGCATATTTTGCATGGGAACTATTAAGTTATATAGCTATTTTACTTAATTTCATCATCATTGTCATCATTTCAGCATATCGCAGTCCACTGTTGAACATAGGTTCTACGAGCTGTATGGCCGGCCCATTGCCACTTCTGCTGGCTAATCCGTAGAGCTATGTCGGTTACTCTAGTTCTGCTGCGGATAACATCGTTACGGATTTTCTCGCAGAGAAACTCCGAGCATAGCTCTTTCCATAGCTCGCTGAGCGACTCTGAGCTTCCTCATGCGGCATAATTTCATTTATTGCAGAGAAAAGATATAAAATTAAGTAACCGCCCATGAATGTCCCAGTGGTAAAAATACGCCGTCTCTCATTTTTGAATGGGTTTTGGAGCCGGGGGGAGTCCGCCACGCTACTCCAATGGTTGGCGGAGTTGAGATCTCATCGAAATACATTTTATTCCTCAGACATGCCGGTTTCCTCAGGATATCTTCCTTCAGTGCTTAGCACTTAGTAACTCAGCACTTTTAGAGGCACAATTTCAGAGGTGGCAGCACCGTTAATCGGATTCAGGTCACTCTCGTACTATGAATTTTAAGACGAGCGCCCGGGTCCTGTGCAACCCTTGTTCGAAACTAGATTAACTTGAATATATTGCGCTAGTCGTATTAATCAGATTATGTCAAAGTATTCGCCTCTCGATTCTCTTTTAGGCCGTTCACTCTTCCTTTCGAAATATAACTAGGGTCTTCTAAACCAGACCTCTCTCGTTCTTTGACATAGTCTTTTTCTTTGTTGTTATCGTTGTCACTTTCCAAAGCGAGAGAGAGAAAGAGAGAGAGAGAGAGAGACCCAAAATTCGAAATAAAAACTATTTTTTATGTTATTTTCCTTCTTCTTTTTTCAATTTCTATTTTTCTTTTTCTTAATCTACCGTGAGAAACAGAAATTTGGTTAGGGAAAAAATGTGCTTGAGTAGCAAATTACCAGCAAACATAGTGGGCAGTAGGGCAATCCCGCATTGGATGGAGCGGCGACTTTCTTTGTTTTGCGTAAGATCGATGGATACCGGTGGCCCAAGATTGTGTTCTTTTGTGGGAATTTATAGGCGAAGTCTACGCTGAACGGTGGACTCGTGATGAACTAAAATGACGACAATGATGATGATTATGACGATAAATAATACAGGATTTGTAACAGCAATTCATAAATGCAATTAAGTCATTTAAAATTAATACCACATACAAATTAGAACGATTCTAGAAGAATTCGAACAGCTTACAAATTTTCGATACGGCTCTCTCGACTAACTTCGCGCTTTACAATTATACTTCCTTGTTAAAAGTTATTTCGCGAATGGAGGAGTGTATTTCGAAATCATTTAGAATGAAACAATGTAATATAGAAACGAATTAAGTCGATTCATTTTCTTTTTGTTACTGAAACTTACGAAGACGCCGCCTGCAGGATTCAATTAGTTCTTCATGCAACTTCGCGCAACATTGAAAAATATATAACAGGGCGTAGTGAAGCATTAAATCGGATGCCCATTCAATAAAACATCAAATTTATTACATAAAATAAATGCCTAAAGGGAAAACGGGAATCGTTAAAATAAAGTCACGCCGAGTCAACATTGAGGGGTCATTAATAAAGGTAATTAAAGATTACAGGTAGGATGGACGGGGCGGGCAACGCAATTAAGGATCTCTTTGCTTGTACAGATGAAAAAAATATAAGTAAGTATACATACATTCATACATAACGACGATCACGACTGTATCCCATAAGGGGTAGTCAGAGACTGGGCACTCACCGCAAAAACAGATGACTGCCACAATCCACGTTTTACCAAAACAATATAATGCACTTGGTATGATAGGTGGGGAGCCCATCGCCACCATGCGCTGTTGGGTGCACAGTGCAGTTTAATTCCTTACTCGCCTTTTACGAGATGCATTGGATGAGATGGAGTGGTAGTATTCTTTTAACGAGCCGCCACCACACGGCTCAGCCTTAAGTAAGTATAAAATATTATTATGTTCTGCAAAAACGTGTGTTTATAGATTGATATCCTCCTGGCTGATTTTCGACCACGGCGACAACTTCCGAATACTGTAGGAAGCTATCGACTGCGCAGGAGATATTATAGTGCCACAAGTGTACGCGCAAACATAGAGGCACTCGTCTTACCATACCCGGGCCCGATGTAACGCTCATGCGATAAGATCGGAAGTAGGTTAGGGTAACTGGCCACAGGTGATCACAGTACCAGACGACTCACACCTTAGACGCTGCTGTTCTTCACCGGTCTATGTATTTTTGGTCTTGGTCTGCCATTTTTCAATGGTTATTCTGAAACTTGTCGGAAGACATGAGTCTGGTGGTAGGATTCCTATGCAGGAATCCGTGTAGGTATGAACTAGCGCAGGGCCAGTCAATTTACCGTGGCGCAGTAGTGTGCAAACGTTACAGTGTTTCGGTCTGAAGGGCAATTAGTGATAGCGTATTTACCGCATGGAAATGTTCTGGGTGACACAGCATGTTAACGTTTTGCTCGTCTCCTCACTCTAGTCGACTATTATGATATACGCTGAGATGGTTGGCTAATTATCTTACGCCTCCACCACGAGGCCATTCTTTACTGCATTTATTCTACATTTAGATACAGATTTCAATAAATATAACAGATATAATTCATTTTTGACCATTTAACTTTTGTTCAAAAATTGTAATAATTCATTTACCCGTTGGTAACATTGACCACACTTTCAGTGAAATGCTAAATGCACTGTTTTCACGCCTTTTACACGTTTGTAGCAATTTTTCACGTGTTTAGTAATTACTTTTACAGTGATATGGTCACTGTTCTGTGATGTGTCGAAAGTCAATTTTCCACCGAGTTTCATTCATGGGGTGCCGTAAGAGTCGAGAGAGTGGACTTAGTAAAACGCCCGTAAAGTTGCTTCCGACAGCTGGTGGGATAACCATCACGAAAATATAAAAGTAAAAAAGTAAAGTAACAACCTATTAATATCCCACTGCTGAGCACAG
Source organism: Luehdorfia chinensis (assembly GCA_019845155.1). Taxonomy (NCBI): domain Eukaryota; kingdom Metazoa; phylum Arthropoda; class Insecta; order Lepidoptera; family Papilionidae; genus Luehdorfia; species Luehdorfia chinensis. The sequence continues at coordinate 4,251,273 of JAHVAK010000234.1, read as the reverse complement.
GCCTGCTCCCATTTCTGGGAGGGTTTTGGAGCCGGCAAAGAGTCCGCCATGCTGCTCCATTGCGGGTTACGAAATATTCCTCAGTCATGCAGGTTTCCTCAAAGTGACGTTTTCTTTCCCCGTTGAGCACGTGGTAAATCAGCACTTAAATTGCAGTACAATTTTAGAGGTGACGGTATCGAACTCAGTTTAAATACGTCTAGCCCGGCATTTAAACTAAAATAAATAAACATCCTGTCTATGGTGCGAAGGATGAGACTGCATGGTAATAAGGGCATATTCTTTTTTGGAGATGTCTATGTCCAAAAACATAATCAGGACGAAAAATAAACATACAATAACACCCTATATTACTAAGCTATCTGTTATCCACAGAAATATTTATACCGTACGAGAATTGAACCCACGATCCGGCACACAGAAGCCAATCGTTAATCCACTGCCGCAACAGTGCTGTTGCAAAAATATTTAAATCAATTTCCAGAATACGCATTTATGTGCATATATGAGAAATGTTCTTGAGTATAGTAAATAATAAAATCAAAATTGCTTTCTTTCCTCATTCTGAGCAATAATTTTCTTATATTTATTACTCGCTGCGCTTTTACGTTCCATTTCTGGGCGTTCTGAAAACAACCCTCGCATCGCATCGCCCCTCCTCTTCCTGTAAATAAGTTACAACCTTTAAATGTCCCACTGCTGGTAGACGCTGTCGAAGTGGACATCAAGATTAAGATTTTTTTACACTTTCATTATAAACGCAAACCACAGGCAAAGACCGACCAAGATTAGTTCTGCATAGAATGGTTTTTGTAAGTCTCCTTGATTTCGCGGTATTGTAGTCGGCACATTGTACAGAATTCAGTTCAACAGGGGCGGACAATCTCAAAATCAAATCAGGGCATTAAGTCCACTGTTTCTAATTCTTTATTTTAAATAAAGTGGAAACAATAAAGAATAAATAAATAAAATAAATCTCTGATGACATTTGTCAATTTATGGAAGCATAATAAATGTAATGGACCTGATTGTGCGAATAGCTGTTAAAGATTTAAGAGTTGTATTTTGTTTTAAATTTTTTATCTGTGCATGTATTCTCAGTCCTCTGAGATTTGAAGCGGTGTGATAGACCTCGAACTAGTTTTTTCTGAACCCGTATATATACTTTGTAGGCAACATAACACGCACTACTGATGGTAGGTATCGTATACAGTAATCTTTCTAGGTAAGTACCATCTGCCGTAAAGCTGTAGTGTGCAAACATTAATGTGTTTTGGTCTGAAGAACACTGGGATCTAATAAAATCATTAGACATATGAGATTTAAGAACTGATGTCGGATGACGGGCGCAGTGTGGTATCACACAGAAATATTCTGGGTGACACAGCATCTGTTACGGGCAGACGTTGCACTTATCATCAGGTGAACGATTTGTTTGTCTCGTCACTTTATCCAATAAAAAAAACTTAACTACGGTTTTTCCTCTTCATAAAAATAAGAGAAATTAAAATTTAATTATATTTTTTTAATACAATAAAGTTGTACGTGTAATCACGATGGTGGACATGGGATAATGTTAATCTCGAAACGTCGGGTAATACCTATTCAAAATAAACGCGATAAAATTAAGATTAATTAAACGTGTAAAATTCGCGTCAATATAAGAAATCACTATATCAATCCTTTTATATTATATAAAGCTGGGCATATTTAATGTTAATCGCTTTATTAACTGACTTCAAAAAAGAGGACGTTCTCAATTACTCAATACATCTTTTTTTTGTTTTTAATGTATGTTCGGGCATTACTTCTTGGTTTGTGAACCGATTTTAACAGTTCTTTTTTTATTAGAAAGGGAGTATCGTAAGGGTGACCTCATATAATTTTGATAATTCAAGTTCAGATAATGAGATCCATGAGAGCAGCTGCGTTAAAGTCGGTTCTTTTGATTAAATCATTATTTGATTGAAGTTTTTAAGTTTTTTTTGTATCCGGTGTAGGTTTCACGGGCATAAATTTCACACGCACAACACGACTAGACACGCAAACCAACAATTTGTGTATTTTTTGCACAAATATTGGCGCCGGCTTTGATACGAATCAAAGTCCACGTAGAAGTTAGATACTCTCACCACTAGACCACGAGGTTGTTAAAGTTAATCCGTTTATAATCGGACTGCCACATTTTTTATCAATACCTACATCAGCTGGTAGGCAGACTGATGATCGCCGTTCCAGTTGGCGCTGCTGCCCATTCCTGCTGTCCTGGTATATGTATTTCAGTGTGGCCCAGTGGTTAGAGCACCTGATTTCTACGCCGCAGGTCCTGGGTATTCGAACCCAGGACCTGCGACATTTGTGCAATACAAATTGTTGGTTTTCGGGTCTGGTTGTGTTGTGATTTTCCCCGTTTCTCTGACACTGCATCCTAGCCTTCTCCGATCTTAACGAAATAGCGTTACGGGCGCGGGTAGGTTTGGTCGAGTGAATGCCTGTGTTTGTTCGTACACTTGTGCCACCGTAATATCTCTTGCGTAGTTGATAGCTTCCGACGGTTCTCGGAAGTTGTCACCGTGGTCAAAAATCGGCCAAGAGCACATCATTTCATATCACGCATTTTTCGAGGTGGTTATTCCTCGTCCCACAGGAAGCCATTAGATTTTCCAGGCCCCAGAACCCTTGAATGAGGCGGCAATCTTTTTGTCAATACGGTAATGTAGATGTTCTATATTCAGACGGCAGATATCAGATAATATTTGCGATAAATTGAGACGAACTTTTGCACGAGCTGAACCGTAATTTTATCACTAAACATATTTTCTATAGGCGTTAGTGAACCATTAATATGACCGTAATCTTAGATTATTCTTCTTTAATATCGCACTCAATCTATAACCATCTTATAGACTAACGTATTCGCCGCCGTAACACTGTAGTCGTAAATCATTTGCAGCGTTCGCTTTATGCGTCGAGGAAATCATTTTATTGCATGTTCCACGTTCCTCGTATTTTATCAACATATTTATTGTAATATGCTGAGAATCTTTTCACCGATTTTTCTTAGCATATTTTACATTAGTTTTTCGTCACCAATCCTACATTTTTCACGTCATATCGAGGCGCATTTTTGTATTCGACTAAGAACTAACGTCCGTTTTATTTCAATAACTGCAGATTAAAGGAAGAAGAAAGTACAAGATATCTTTAGTAGCTCAAGACCTGAGTTCGTTTGAGAAGTTGGATCCTAGATCATCATTTCTCAAATTGTTAACTGGAGAAAAGAGAGGACGGCTGTGCCCCAAAATTAAACAATTACAGGTTATTTCTATAACATAAATTAGTTCTTCATTGTAGCACATATTTATTTATAAACTGATTAAAGTTATATTAATCAAATAAAATGTTGCTGTAAAAAAAATATATTTTGATATAACATTTCGTAGCTCAGGAGAGCACGTATTCATTTTTCAAACATATATATACGCGGTTAATATATAAAGCGCACCGACGAGCACGCAAGCGACATCCCAGGCTATGTTACTAAAATTTTTGAATAGTAAATGTTAGCGCGGATTTATCATATGTACAGCTTTGAAGGAAAACGCCGTAAGGAAATCGAGAATTCTGATGAAATACGCTCCATATTTTGTCGGCCGCGGTTAAAATGGAAAGGTTATACATTATGTTAAGAAAACATTCATTTCCCACAGGTCTGTATATAGCATTGTATGTAACTGGTAATTATTGGACATATGAGACTTAAGAACTGATGTCTTCGGGGTACAGGCGCAATGTGGTGCCACACAGAAATGTTTTGGATGACACAGCATTTATTACGGACACACGTTGCACATACCATCAGGTGAAAGTTTTGCTCATCTTGTCACTTTCTCCTATAAAAAAAATGATTACTCAAAAACATCAACATCAAAGTCCTGTACGCTGGCCTCCACTCATTTTCGAGGCGAAATGGGAGAGATTGCCCCGCTACTCCATCGGTACCGGTACCACGTTAGCGGACTTCATAAGTCATATACTTTTTTATTCATACATACAGCTTTACTCACTATTTCACTTCACTGCCGAGCACTTAGTGACGAAACACATAAAACTGCGATTAACAATTTTAGTGGTGTTGGCAACAGATTTCGAAGTCGAGCTCCTCTCAAGCTATCAATTTTAAAAGGGACGACTGACCTACGTGCAATCTCATATAGCGCTCTGACATTTTCGTTGATTTATTTGTTTTTAAAAATTAAGGATCTTGAAGAAGATTAGGTAATCTAGATCCTCGGCACTAAACTGCGACACCCTGAGACATCAGTTCTTTAGTTTCATATGCCCAGTAATCACACTAGCTTCACACTACTGATTCACGGCAGAATAACTGGCCCTGCAGTACCTAGCTTAACGGATTCTTTCCTTTTAATCCTACCAGTAGTAATAGTTCTAATATATCCTCATCATCATCATCACCATCACAGCCTTTCATAGTCCACTGTTGAACATAGGCCTCCCCTATAGATTGCCACAAACGCTTGTAGCTCTCATTTTGAGGGGATTTTGCCATAGTTGCCACGATTGGCAGGCGGGCTAGCAACCGCAGTTTATTTATTCAGATATTCCAGGAAGATGCAGTTGCCTATCTCATGCTGTTTACTTTCCCTCTGTTGACTTTTACGACACCCACGGGATGAGATGAGATGGTAGATTTTCTTAAGCCGCCACCACACACCGTAGGGCAGGTTGTCATGAAATATATTACTGGTGGTAGAATTCCTATCCAGGAATCCGTTTAGGTAGGTACCGCCCCACGGCCAGTTATTCTGCCGTGAAGCAGTAGTGTGCAAGCATTACTGTGTTTCGGTTTGAAGGGCACTGTGAGCTAGCGTAATCACTGGGCATTTGAGACTTAAGAACTGATGTCTCAGGGTGACGGGCGCAGTGTGGTGTCGCACAGAAATATTCTGGGCGACACAGCATTTGTTGTGGGCGGACGTTGCACTTACCATCAGGTGAACGTCTTTCTCGTTTTGTCACTTTATACAATAAAAAAAAAACATCAGTATAATCAGAATTGTGTGCTACTGCTACTCTTATTCTAGCGTGGTTCAACTGATACGCGAATCACTAAGCCACACGGTCTCCTAAAAGTAATATATAAAAGATACGATCGGTGAATACTCAAATCGAATACAAGTGTCTGCTTGAATTACCGAAAAACTTTTTCATTTTATGAAGGCCAATCTCATCGCTGCCTCTGATCGATGAATTATTTATGCTATAATGTAACGCTCTATTGGTAAAAGATATTCGGCTACGTATTATTGATAGAAAGAAAATTACAGATTCTAGGTCGAGAAAAAATTAATTTACATTCTAAATAAGTGAAAATGTATTTTACATATACTTTATTGGGGACTGAAACGATACACTTTGTTCTAATGCGGCTTTTAAAAACAAGTATTGGTTTATTCGAGGCTGGATTCGAATATAAGATTTAAAACTTTATTTTATTTAGTTATACATACATACATACATAGAGTCACGCCTCTTTCCCATAGGGGTAGGCAGAGACCACATCTTTCCACTTGCTACGATCCTGACACACATCTTTAGCTTCCTCTACTTTCATTAGTGTTTTCATACAAGCTCGTCGGTTGCGGGTACTTTTGACGTGGCCTTTCCTCAAAACGATTTCGATCTGATCGTAATACGTTCGCCTACGTCGACCCTTACCGGCTTGCCCATTCACACTCGCCTCATAAATCTGTTTCGTCAATCTTCTTTCATCCATCCTCTCTACGTGTCCAAACCATCTAAGCATCCCTTTCTCTATCTTTGTCACTACATCTTCTACCACACCGCAACGTTCTCTTATCACGTTGTTTCTTAGTTTGTCCATCAAAGTCACTCCAGCTATACTTCTCAAACTTTTCATTTCAACAGCATTAATCTTATTTTCATGCTTCTTCTGCCAGACCCAACATTCACTACCGTACATAAGTGTGGGGACCAGTACTCCTCTATGTACAGCCAGTCGTCCCTTTTTAGAAACATTCTGGCTGCACATAAAGTTATGCAGGGCCCCATATAATTTATTTCCTGCCAACGCTCTTCGTTCAATATAACAGTCGTACTTTCCGTCTCTCGAAAATTTTGAACCCAAATATACAAACTCTTTCACTTGTTCCACTCTTTCTCCTTCAATCAGAACTTTGCAATCCGACATACTTTCTTCTCTTTCAAAAACCATTACTTTCGTCTTATCTACATTAATTTTCATTCCTTTGCTTTGTAGAGCATCATTCATAATATTAACCATCGCCTGCAACTCCTCCTCCGATGATGCTAATATAACCTGATCATCGGCGTATAGGAGGCATTTGACGGTCAGATCATTCATTCTTAATCCAAATGCACTCTCTTTAAGATCTTTCAAGCAATTGTCTATAAATAGGTTAAACAGCCACGGTGAAGCCACACATCCCTGTCTAACACCTTTTTCGATGTTAAACCAGTCTGTGTACGCCCCGTTTACCCTGACACAAGCACTGGAATCCTTGTACAGTGATTTCAGTGCTTGTATCAAGCTGCCGTTCACCCCATATATAGACAATGTCGACCACAGTTCTTTCCTCACCACTCTGTCATAAGCCTTTTCCAAGTCTACAAATGCGCAATAGACCTTTTGACTTTGAGCCAAGAATTTTTCGGCTATGCTTCGTAAGGAAAAGACCTGATTCATGCATCCCATTCCTCTCCTGAATCCCGCTTGTACATCCCATATCTTCTCTTCAGTATCATTCATCACTCTCTTAATCAACACCTTTGCATACAGTTTGCCAACAATGCTGAGCAAGCTAATGCCTCGGTAGTTTTTGCAGTCTTGCTGCGACCCTTTTCCTTTGTAAAGTGGTACAATGACGGCCTTGCACCAGTCTCCTGGTACGACGCCGTTCCTCCAGCAAAGGTTAAAAAGGCGGTACAGCTGACTAGCTACCACGCCCTGTCCAGCTTTCAGCATCTCTACTGTAATTCTGTCATATCCTGCAGCCTTGCCTAATTTCATACTATTCAACGCTTCCACGATCTCTTCCATGCTTATATCACTTTCTTTGCAATCTTCATTCATGTCCCCGAATGGGGCCTGTACTTGCATAATTCCTTTCTCAAATAAGTTTTCAAAATATTCCTTCCATCTCTTTAGGATGTAATAATAATTTAGTTATATAATCTTTAAAGTCATTATGATCCTTAGTACTTAAAAAAAGTAAAGTAATAGTCTAAAAAAACTGCAAATATCCCACTACTGAGCTCAAGCTCTCATTTCAGAGAGGGTTTTGGAGCCGGGAACTGTCCGTCACGCTGCTCCAATGCGGGTTGGCGGATTTCACATGTTCTCGAATTATTATTTTATTCCTCAGACATCATCAGATGCATGTTTCCTCGCGATGTTTTCCTTCGCCGCTGTGCATGTGGGAAATCAACACTTAAAACTACAGAACAATATTACAGGTGCCAGCGCCGGAAATCGAACCGAGGCCACTTGTGTACTGTGAAATTAAAAACTTACATCTTTAACATACATAACATAATATACAATCACGCCTTTTCCCCGTTACAGGGGTAGGCAGGCCGCCATTTTGGTAGGACTTAATAAAATCTTACTCAATCAAACAATCAAACTCATTGCGTTTCCACAAGCAGTATAGTGATAGTATTGCATACATATGCAATACCTTAATCGCCTCTTACCACACCTCGGTAGTAAAGAGGTAGGTGCTATTCGACTCTATTGGAAATAAATATGGTTTTTATTTGATATCTATAAATTAAGATCTCTGATATAAAAATCATGACACAAATAATAAAGACGATGATCATTATTATTAATGTAAACAAAAGGAGTCAAAGTATGTCCCGAAAACAAAAGGAGATTATCTTTTGTTTGCGCGGCGAGCAAAACGTTCACCTGCTGATAGGTGCAACGTCTGCCCATAACAAAGGCAAAGAATATTTCTTGCACTACACTCCATCTCATCCAATAGATCTCGTAAAAGGCGAGTAAGGAATTAAACTGCACTGTGCACCCAACAGCGCATGGTGGCGATGGGCTCACCACCTATCACACCAAGTGCATTATATTGTTTTGGTGAAACGTGGATTGTAGCAGTCATCTGTTTTTGCAGTGAGTGCCCAGTCTCTGACTACCCCTTATGGGATACAGTCGTGATCTTATGTACTACACTGCGCCCGTCACCCGGACAATACATTTCGTAAGTCTCATATGCCCAGTGATTACACAAGCTCTCAGTGCCCTTCAGACCCAAACGCTGTAATGTTTGCACACTAGCTCATCACGGCAGAATAACCTGGGCCTGGGGTGGTGGTACCTACCTATATTCTTCAATTCCCTTAACTTCCCTTAAGTTTTAAACAAAAGTCATATTTTTCTACTAACTTTTATTTGAGATACCAATATCCAGCTGTGGACTTCTAGAGCTGTTAGGGCTTACTAAGACTTGCCAAAAGTAATACAACGAGCTCAAATATAACGGAGCTGTCTTGCTTAGTTGGGAGTTCGTGTGGCCAACTTCCGGCTCCATCATCAGACCATCTCCATGGTACCATATTATTGCATTTTCACTGAAGTTACATAGTTATATCGAATTTTAGCTTAATTTGACATCGGAAAGTAATATAAAGAGAGCAAATTAAAACTTATAATAAAAATAGTTTAACATCATCAACGAAAATTTCAGAGCGCTATATAAGATTGCACGTAGCTATTTCTAGTCTATTAGTCGCCATTTTCAAAATTTATAGCTTGCGAGAAGTCCAACTTCGAAATCTCCACTTAAAAAACACCACTTAAATGGTTAATCGCAGCTTTATGTGTTTCGTCACTAAGTGCTCAGCAGTGAAGTGAAATAGTGAAGGAACCTGTATGTTTGGACTTGTTAAGTATGCTACCTTAGCAATAAAGCAAAGGAAAAACATCTGCTATTAAATTATTACCTCAAAAATAAGAGGCGGCCTGCGTACAGGACTTTGATGTTTTTGGATTGTCACTTTTTTACTATTTTTTTAGGGGAAAGTGACGAGGCGAGCAAAACGTTCACCTGAGGGTAATCTCAATGTCTGCCCATAACAAATGCTGTGTCACCCAGAATATTTCTGTGTCATCACACTGCTCCCTTTCATCATCAGTTCTTAAGTCGCCTATGTCCAGTGATTACACTAGCTCTCTTGCCCTTCAGACGAAACACCTTCAGTACCTTCACTTGCGTTTTATTAAATATAACGGTGAGAGTAGCATAGCCATAATGCCTATTACAAATTTAAAAAGAAAAATATTGATTAATACTAAAATTGCAAATCACTAGTCGATACTAGAGGTTTGTAACTGAATCGACTCATGAATAAAATAAATATTAAGATACTTGATTTGGTGCGTGGCGGAAACGCAATATAATACCTCACTCCATCCTCATCTGTGAGAATGTGTGCCATAGATCTATTGAATTCAACACATCTTAGGAGACAAAGCCGCATGCCAAACGTGACATCTGTACAAACTATATAGGTCCAGAATCAATGGTAGCTTGTAGATTTTACGGACTGCGATAAAAAGATTAAAAAAACATATATAGTAATAAAGAAATCAAGTTAATTAATTTTCTAAGATATGTTATGTGATTTCTAAGATAATTTACTAAGATTCGCAAGAAAAATATAATATTGAGCATCAGCGTAAAGCCGTCGCAAGAAGTTTCATAGCCTTCAAAAATAATGTTTCATATCGGATTAGAGATTTTCTAAGGTTAGCGAGTTCAAACTTACAAACTCTTTAGCTTTATAATACTCGTAGAAGTAAGATGTTTTCCTTCACCGCCGGGCAAGTGGTAAATAAACACTTAGCTCTTACATAACTATGCAGGAATCCCTCTAGGTAGGTACCACCGCAGGGAGAGTTACTCTGCCGTGAAGCAGTAATGTGAAACATTACTGTGTTTCGGTTTGAAGGGCACTGAGAGCTAGCGTAATCACTGGGCATATGAGACTAAAGAACTGATGTCTCAGGGTGACGTGTCATACAGAAATGTTCTGAGTGACACAGCGTTTGTTATGGGCAGACGTTGCACTTACCATCAGGTGAACGTTCTGCTCGTTCCGTCACTTTTAATATTTCAAATAAAAAAAAAACAATTTAAGTAATGTCGGCACCAGGTACTGAGTTCAGGTTGCTCGCGTAGGGACTACGAAAAAGCTATCGCCCTGTCTGTATTTCAATTGAAAACATTCAAGTATTTTCAACCTGACAGCATAATGAACAAAATACAAATTAATTAATGGAATGTATCGTTCCTATCGTCGTTTATGATCGAGTGTTGACAAAAAATATGTTTTTTCTATCTGATTCATACAACAATCCCATAGAAAAAAGCGCCTGCAGTTTACCCCAATTTTCCAGGCATCGTCCTCCATCACCCAATCATTTAATTTTTCTTCCTTCCGAATAAGGTTTTAAGGGAAAGAAAAATGGGATTAAAAAATGTTATAATTAAATTTTCACAATTCACTTAGAAAATTCTCCTAATTATTTAGAAGTATTTTTGAATCAATTTAAAAAGTGGCGTTTAAAATGTAATGTAAATATAAATAAAATATAAGCTACAATATAATACATTTCTGTAAATACTCTAGTCGTCAGAACATATGTTAAATTAGAAACCACAAGCCTAGTGTTAGTAAGCAACGAGGGATCCTGTTACAAACTAGACAAGTACTATTCTAAAGGGACTTGCGTCACAGAACAGTGTAATACATATGTAAATCAAATAAAGCGTATTATTCTGTATAAAGTTTTCTACATATACTTATTGATAATATTTCAAAAAGCTCTTCGAGCAAGGTTAACAGATAAACTACATTCAAGAAGTATAAGTGATTATTGGGCCCGCAGGCACTTCTTAATTAAGTGGTTTGAATGAAGAATATACCTTGTTGCCTGTAAACATCAAATGACTTCCCTTCTCGTCACTCATAATACTTTAAACTAGTTTTCAGTAAGAGCAAAGTTCTTCCATATAATCGATAACCGTTGGAGAAGAGAGGTTCTGGCGTGGCAACATCGTACCGACAAAGGCATTGTGGGGGGTTGCCCACTAGATGAAGCGAGCCCTACACAAAGAAAGTCGATAGATGCATGTGGCTCAGAACTGTGTTTTGTGGCAATCTGTGAGAGAGATCTATATTCGACAGAGGACTAGTGATAGGCTGAAATGTCTGTGATAGTGATTAAAAAAAGTCAAAATAATTTGCATCAAAGTATATTAGCAGTTTATTTGTAGTTTTATAGATTAGTGGGAGCTCCATGATTACGAGTACTTAACAAAATTCATTATAATCCATCGCGGAATAAGGAATCAGGGACAATTTACGCTTCTTAATAATTTTTAACAATATGTAAATGTATACTTTAGGTTTAGGGCATTATAATAGGTGGTCTTATCGCTACAAGCGATTTCTTCCAGGATAACCTTTGCATGAACAGGATTGTAACAGAAAAAAAAGTTTATGGGTTCATAATGTTAAATGCAATCGAGATATGTATTATGAAATAACAAATGAAACCAAAAAACAAAACAAAAAAAAGTACAAGAAATAAATATCACAGAAAGGGAAAAAACGCAACTTATTATAAAAATTAATAATAAAATATATAAACAATTATAAACACAAACAAATTAAGACATATTAAAACGGGCGTGTTGTGGCATCTCATCCCGTGGGATTCGTAAAAGTTGACAGAGGGAAACTAAAAACTGAGAAACAAAAAGGAAATGGGCAGCAGCATCTTCCTGGAACATTTGAATAAGCTGCGTTTGCCAAACGGCCTGCCAAGCGTGGCAACTATGGCAAAATCACCCTAAAATGAGAACTACATACTATTGCGGGGGAGTTTTAGTTAATTTTAGTCAGTTAGTTTTAGTCAATCTCTGGGGGAGGCCTATGTGCAGCAGTGGACTAGTGAAAGGCTGAAATGATGATGATGAAAACGGACGAAGGCTTGAATAGAATCAAAGAGAAAGATATTGATTCTTTACCAGCTTCTTAGAAACTGACAAGGTCCTAGTCTGCTGCAAGTCTCACTAACAGAAGCAGAGTATTCCAGAGGCGGACAGCTTGTACATTACACGATCAGTCCAGAGAATTGGTACTATGGGCAGGCGTTTTTAATTTAATATAAAATAATGCTATATTAGTGCTATACTCGTTCAAGTGAATCTGAATAGAAGTGTCTATAATACAATCTCTTACAGTCCGTTTTGCATACAATAATTTTCTACTTTTATAATGAAGCGTTTGTTCATTAACTTTGAGATCCCACTTTATTACTGTATCATAACGCATTAAGTATTTAATACTGTTTCGTCTTATTGCTCCTGTGGTGTTGTAAGGTCGTAGGATATCACGCGAGAGTAAGCACTTGCTAAGTCTATAAATATTCTAGTCTAGGCTGTAAGGTCACACTTTATAGCCACGAAGGTAACCAGTCATCTGAATATTGATCACTTATATTACTTAGTGACCTTATATAAATTGAATTACTTTAAGCTTAATTTAAATTAGTTGTTATGAGCTGGTTTTGTTAAAGGTAAATTGAAATTTTGAGTTAATAAGGAAGGAAATAATGAAATAATAATGAAATGTATAGGTTAATCCATGCAAATCTTTATTTGTTGCCAGAGCGTAACTAGAAAGGCACGAATTGCTCTAGTTAAAGAAATATTATGTATGGTAGTGAATGCGGGGTCTGGCAAAAAAAGCATGAAAGTAAAATTACTGCTGCGAAAAAGAGAATTTTGAGAAATATAGCTAGAGTGGCTTTCATGGATAAAGCGAGGAACAGCGTGATAGGGAAAATCTATGGTGTTGTAGAAGACGTAGTGACATTGAAAAAACAGAGAAGGTGATCCTTAGATGGTTTGGACACGTAGAGAGGATGGATAAAAGAAGATTGACGAAACATATTTATGTGTCGAGTGTAAATGGGCAAGCTCAAACGTATCACGATCAGATCGAGGAAAATATAAATGAAATTAGAAGAAACCAAAGATGTGTGTCAGGGTCGTAGATATTAGATGTAGTCTCTGCCTATCCCGATGGGAAACAGGCGTGACTGTACGTATTAAAATATTTACCGGTAGTAACCCAAGTTCATTATTTGAATTCAACTATAATTGTTTTATTCTTATTTCTGCAATAATTAAAGATAATTGAAGAAATAATTAAGCATACCGCGGACTTATTAAATCGGAAAGACGTAAATTAATTTCAGTGAACTATCGTACATAAATATACTACAACTTCTAAATTACACAATACTATAAAATTTTGTGATGGCATATAATAAATAATAAATTAAATAAATTAATGATACATAAAACCACCGAAAATATTTTTAAAATTATTAAAGAAAAGAATAAAGACCGATCATACTCGTATAGTTAAAATTATAGTATTTTTATTTATTTTTTTCGACTTTTTGCTTAATATGATTCAAAAATATATTAATGTATTCGGAAATGTCATGAGCAGAATCCAGAAACTCTCCGACCACACTCTTAACCGAGAAATGAAGTTCAACTGATTCATCAGCATATCGGCAACTGAACAAACATCTCCAAATGTATGCGGCTAGACCTTCGTAACTTCAATACGGCTCCTATTGAGGAAGCGATAGAGCGAAACCAAGGATCCAAGGTCTTTGCCAGGGATATGTCTGCCGGAAAGAGCCAACTGACTAAGTTAAGGACCGAAAGCGGTGACGTTATTTCCGCTGGACCAGAGATTTTGAGTGCGATAAAGAGATTTTATGGAAAGCTGTACATATCGTCGTTGGAGCCGACACTAGTGTGTGTATCTTGAAGAACTATAAACCGATATCGCTTCTGAGCCGCGTCTACGTGCTGTTTTTGAGAGTCATTACGAATCGTCTCGCAAGCAGATTTGACGACTTCTAGCCTCCCGAACAAGCCGGATTCCGAAAAGGCTATTGTACCATAGACCACATACCATTAGCCTACCTAGCTATACCCTTCGCCAGATTGTACAAAAGACCGTTAGCTACAACCTCCCGCTATGTCTGGCGTATGTGGACTATGAGAAAGCCTTCGATTTCGTTGAAATTTGGGCGGTGCTACAGTCGCTTCAGCGGTGCCAAATTGAATGTCTGTATATCCGAGTATAGAACCAGAGTACTAAAACGATCCAATTGCAGAAATGTGTAAGACAGGGTGATGTAATATCCCCGAAACTCTTCACCGCTACATTGGAAGATGTTTTAAAGCTACTGTACTGGAAAGGATACGGTATCAACATCAGTGGCGAATACATCACTCACCTTCGATTTGTCGACGACCTAGTCATAATGGCAGAATCGCTGGAGGACCTTAGCGCTATGCTCAATGACCTAAATAGTGTCTCCCAACGGGTAGGTCTTATGATACCTATACCAGTTATTGTTGGGAACATTACGATCGAAATTATCGACGAATATGTATACCTAGGATAGATTGTACGACTAGGTAGGTCCAACTTCAACCAAGAGGTAAATCGACGGATCAAACTCGACTGGGCAGCGTTCGGGAAACTGCGTCACATTGTCTCATCGAGTATACCTCAATCCCTAAAAAACAAAAGTAAACAGGCAGTGCGTGTTGTCAGTGATGACTTACGGAACTGAGACGTGGTCCTTCACTGCCGGCCGCATGAGGAAGCTCATAATCGCACAGCAAGCTATGGAAAGGATTATGTTCGGAGTTTCCCTGTGAGATAAAATCCGTAACGATGTAATTCACAGCAGAACTAGACTTACCGACATAGCCCTAAGGATTAGTAAGCTGAAGTGGCAATGGGCCGGCCATATAGCTCGGAGAACTGATAACCGTTGGGGAGGAATGGTCCTCAAGTGGCAACGTCGTACCAGCAAACGCAGTGTAGGGCGACCCTCCGCTAGATGAAACGACTTCCTGCACGGTTTTGCGGGAAGTCGATGGATGCAGGTGGCTCAGGACCGTGTTATGTGGCAATTTATGGGGGAGGCTTATGTTCAACCATGGACTATGATAGGCTGAAATGATGATGATGATGAGATGTTGCACTTACTATCAGGTAGGCTTGCCCGTCTCGTTTGTTTCTCCTTTTTCTCTTTCTTCCTTTTGGTAAGTGGTCACTTT
Organism: Luehdorfia chinensis; assembly: GCA_019845155.1. Classification (NCBI taxonomy): domain Eukaryota; kingdom Metazoa; phylum Arthropoda; class Insecta; order Lepidoptera; family Papilionidae; genus Luehdorfia; species Luehdorfia chinensis. The sequence continues at coordinate 4,236,025 of JAHVAK010000234.1, read as the reverse complement.
GGTCTATAGACTTCCATTATATTACAATACGTTAAAATTTTCCAGTTCTCTACACTTACCATACAAAACATACCGGCGATATACTGGTACTCTCCAAATAAAGAATATCCATTTTTGATTTCTTATATTTACGCGAACACTACACATTTAAATGAAACTAATTTTACGGATTTTATCGCGTTTATTTTTGTTATTTATAACCCGACGTTTCGAGTGCTTTACAGCACCCATGGTCACGGGAGGACTGAGGTGACAGATGTCCTGATGTCATAGTTAACCCGGAGTACCTTCAGCTTTTAATTATTATTTGTGGTCCGATCTACGTGGAAAGAGCTAACTGTGTTTTGAAGTCTTGCAGTCGTATGCTTGGTTTTTGACTTAATTTTATTAATTATAGGATCCCAAGCTAGTGGTAATACCCAACCATCTTCTCTATTAAAATTAGGATGTTTTTTAATTTCAATAGCCTCACGAATCATCCTTGGTAGGAATCGGTGTTCTTTTGCGAGGATTTGTGGTTTATCAAATCTGATGTAATGGTTGGGATGATCCAGAACATGGTCACAGACTGCAGACTTCCTGGGGCGGCGATGCTTCACATCAGCTATGTGTTCTTTTACGCGAGTTTTTACTGATCTTTTTGTTTGCCCTATGTAAGAGAGACCACATTCACAATCCAGCTTGTATACTCCCGCATCTTGTAGAGGGATGTTACACTTGACAGATGGTAAAAATTGACTTATCTTCTTCGGCGGCTTGAAAAATGTTTTTATGGAAGCCCGCTTCAAGATCACACCATCACAATAGATAGCCAGATGTTAGGCAATGTCTCAGTGTGGAAGGAACAATACTACCGGCAATTAGATGGTGTGGCGATGGGCTCGCCGGTATCTCCCATTGTTGCTGACATTTTCATGGAAGACTTTGATGAGAAAGCCCTCCGTACTTCTCCAGTAAAACCAAGGTTCTACAAGCGGTATGTAGATGATTCTTTCACAATTCTACCTTCTAATAAAGTCACTGCATTTTTAGACCACCTTAACTCCATTAATTCTAAAATACAATTTACAATGGAGTTAGAGACAAATAACTCTTTAGCATTTCTAGATGTTTTAGTAATTAGAAATCTTAATAACACTTTGAGTCACACTGTGTATAGGAAAAAGACCCATACCAACAGGTATTTAAACGGTGAATCTCACCACCATCCTTCACAGTTAGCTACCGTGGGCAAATCTTTGTTTCAGAGAGCACAAAGGATCTGTGACAGTAAACACCTGGCCGCCGAGCTTCAGCATGTCAAGCAAGTTTTGCAAGACAACAAGCTTCGGGTTCCGCGCCTTTGTCGCAGTGACCCAGTGAAGCCGGCCACAGTCGAGCGTGTACCTGCAGTCCTACCATATGTCAGAAGAGTCACGGACAAGATTGGCTATATCTTGAAGCGGGCTTCCATAAAAACATTTTTCAAGCCGCCGAAGAAGATAAGTCAATTTTTACCATCTGTCAAGTGTAACATCCCTCTACAAGATGCGGGAGTATACAAGCTGGATTGTGAATGTGGTCTCTCTTACATAGGGCAAACAAAAAGATCACTAAAAACTCGCGTAAAAGAACATATAGCTGATGTGAAGCATCGCCGCCCCAGGAAGTCTGCAGTCTGTGACCATGTTCTGGATCATCCCAACCATTACATCAGATTTGATAAACCACAAATCCTCGCAAAAGAACACCGATTCCTACCAAGGATGATTCGTGAGGCTATTGAAATTAAAAAACATCCTAATTTTAATAGAGAAGATGGTTGGGTATTACCACTAGCTTGGGATCCTATAATTAATAAAATTAAGTCAAAAACCAAGCATACGACTGCAAGACTTCAAAACACAGTTAGCTCTTTCCACGTAGATCGGACCACAAATAATAATTAAAAGCTGAAGGTACTCCGGGTTAACTATGACATCAGGACATCTGTCACCTCAGTCCTCCCGTGACCATGGGTGCTGTAAAGCACTCGAAACGTCGGGTTATAAATAACAAAAATAAACGCGATAAAATCCGTAAAATTAGTTTCATTGAAATATCCATTTTTATTTGAAGAAATAATGTCGTGATATAAAAACTTTACCACGTATTAAATATGTAGTATAAACAAAGAAAATTCTTGATTTTAGTGTCACTACAACTACAATGAGATTAGTAGTGCTTACATAGGGTCAGAGGGCGAACCGTAGCAATAAATACACCCGGGACTCCAATCTTCCCTTTTTCGCAAAAGGGTCCGTAAAAACGGTAGCTTATTTCAGTTTCTGAGAAAATTTTCTGGTTGAACGGGTTACATGTGAATAAATGAACTGTGCCTTTATGTCGTGTCGTGCAATTCTCAGTGTCAGTAGCTCTTATATTTATATATATTATACCTTAGTTGTTAATAATTCAGTAATTCTCGTTTCCACTTTTAAAGTAAACGTTCAGTTATAAATGTAGCGTAATGCAAACTATTTATATGTAAATTCTTACAATAAAACAACATTCAAAACCTAAGCTTAAAATTTAGCCTCAAAATTAAATAAACAAATAATAATAATACTGTTAACTCTCAAAGAGAAATAACTTTAACACGTGTATTCCGTAAGTGCCGTGTTGTGGCGGCTTATGATAATCTACCAACCCCATCTCACCCCGTGGGTGTCGCAAAAGTCAACAGAGGGAAAATTAAAACCAGAAGATAGGCATCATCTACCTGGAACATTTGAATAAATAAACTGCGGTTGCCAACCCATATGTCAAGCGAGGCAACTATGGCAAAATCCCCCCAAAATGAGAGCCACAAATTTACGTGTTTTGTGGCAATCTTTGGGAGAGGTTTATGTTCAGCAGTAGACTAGTGATAAGCTGAAATGATGATCCAACATCTCTCGGATGCCACGTGATTGTTCATATCACTTTTAATCGGATAAAGTGACGTGTCGTGCAAAACGTTCACCTGATGGTAAGTGCAACGTCTGCCCGTAACAATAGCTGTATCATCCAGAACAATTCTGCATGGCACCACACTGCGCCCGTCGCCTTGAGACATCCGTTCTTAAGTCTCATATGCCCAGTGATTACGCTAGTTCTCAGTGCCATTCAGACCGAAACACAGTAATATTTGCACACAACTGCTTCACGACAGAATAACTGTCCCTAGACGGATTTTTATAAAGAAATCCTGCCACCATGTTTTTTTTACATTATATTTTATTTTATTATTGTGATTATGTTCATTGTCACTAGGTACGAGTATTTTATTTTTATTTTAAATAATATGTTTAAATTTGGCATTAATTTTATCAATGGTCCCGACAGAATATCAGCGCCGCACCACAACTGTAGCAGTAGCTAGCTGTAGCATCATACTAAGTGATGCCTGTTCATTGTTCTATTGTCGTCTCCTATTTACTAGTGTATTGTATTGTTTTGTAGCGCCGTGTGGTGGCGGCCTAAGAGAATCTAACGCCCCATCACATCCCGTCATCATCATCAATAATATGTCGGGTACGGGAAAGTGGAGACGAGTGTTTTCAACTATGTTCAGGTTAAAATCTGGCTAAAATCGCTGTGAAAGTAATCGATCATCATCCACACCCTATAGTCTTAATCCCATCAACATTTGTGCAAAAACATAAATTGTTGGTTTCCGGGTTTGACTGTACTATAATCGTCCTCGTGTTTCTGTCAATTTATTTTAGAGCGGTAAATTGGGTGTGGATAAGTCAAGTCGTGTGAGTGCATGTTAACGCATACTCTTGGGCTACTATTTAATTTAATAAAAAAAAACGATACCCAGCAGTAGGTTTTCTCCTGTATCGTGGGTGCGTCTTACGGACAATTTAACATGAAGGTTTCGAACCCAGAATCCGCGGCGTAGAAGTCAGATACTCTGACCACTAGGCCACCTATAATAAATAATAGCCCCTATAATAAATACTGCCGAGTTGACATACATAGAATATATTTTATACAATTTAGTTACTCTCATAAAAATTCTGAGGTAGTGTAGGTAGAAGGGTCGCATACTGCCTGGGATATCCATAACTGTCTCCTAAAGTATCTAATATTCTGAACCCAAAGTACCTAACTAGTAAACACTGCAACCTTGTCGACATTAATAATCAACAAACCGAACCTGTTCGACCTTAATTGCAATGAAGTGCGAATATAGTCTTATTAACGTTAAAGCGGGGCGTCAAAACCGCATGCTTGATCCAAAGCGACGTCTCACTCCATCTCGTTGGATTGAGCTCGTCATCCTAGTGACAGAGACAAACGACTGCGGTGACGTATGCGAAATATTCACGACACCGCTGCGCTGTGGCCTGCGATTCTTTACACGTTACACCTTGAAGAAAGTTACGAGGAATAGCGCTATGAATAATTTGAAATTTCACTATGTTTTACTTCAAGTAGTATCTACTTTGTTAATATAATTTTAAGAATACATACATACATAAGATCACGACTGTATCCCATAAGGGGTAGTCAGAGACTGGGCACTCACTGCAAAATCAGATGACTGCCACAATCCACGTTTCACCAAAACAATATAATGCACTTGGTGTGATAGGTGGGGAGCCCATCGCCACCATGCGCTGTTGGGTGCACAGTGCAGTTTAATTCCTTACTCGCCTTTTACGAGATCCATTGGATAAGATGGAGGGGTAGTATTCTTTTAACGAGCCGCCACCACACGGCTCTAATAATTTTAATAATTCGCTAAAATAATAGTGTTGAGACGAAACTTGTTGGCGTAACTGTCATGTTTTTTATTTAAAGAAATTTTTGTGTTATTTTGGTGAAAAATTGTTTATCTATCTACAAATATCATATTATATATGGAACCGTCGGTCATATTCCAGACTCTTCAAAAGCTTGGTATCAGCCGTATGTTCGTATATCGTACTATCAACAGATACAACAACACTTCCTTTGCCGAAGACCAGAAAAGATCGGGGCGACCACGTACTGTTAGAACTACAAAGGCTGTTAATGCTGTTAAAGCCAGAATTCGTCGAAACCCCATTAGGAACCAAAAAATCTTATCGCGAGAAATGAACATTCCCGCTAGGACTCTGTCGCGTATTATAAAACAAGAACTGAAGTGCGGTACTTATCGTAAATATACAGGACATGCCCAAAATTAATCTTTACAATTAAAGATAGTGGATCGATCAAAACGCCTTCTGTCGCGATACGGAGGTGAAAGGCACAGAAATATCCTCTTTCCCGATAAAAAAAAAATCACGATTGAAGAACACTACAATAAGCAAAATGATAAAGTGTACGCTCACAGTTGTAAAGAAGCTGCTCAAGTAGTCGGAAAGGTACAACGTGGTCATCATCCTGCGTCAGTGATGGTTTGGTAGGGCGTGTCTTATTAAGGAGTAACAAAACTACATTTTTGTGAAAAAGGAGGGAAAACTTCAGCCAAAGTGTATCAAGATACAGTCTTGGATCATGTTGTAAAACCTCTCAGCAATACACTTTTTAAAAATATACCGCGGATTTTCCAGCAGGACTCTGCACCTGGACACAAGGCACGAACTTCCCAAGCCTGGCTTGAAACCAACGTTCCAGACTTTATAAGAGTTGAAGACTGGCCCTCAGTCAGTCGGTCAGTTTCAGAGGACATGGTCTGCTCTAAACGACTCGACGACATTGAGTCTCTTAAAAAATCTTTGGAGTACGCAATTTCCCTTGGAAACAGTGCGTAAATCCATAGAGTCGTGGCCAAACAGATTAAAGGCTTGTATAAAAGCGAAGGTGGCCGTTTCGAATACACAATGTAGGTGTGTGTGTGTGTGTGTGTTTGTGTATGTGTGTGTTCGTGTTTGTGTACGTTAGTGTGTGTGTGCGTGTGGGAGTTAGTATGTGTGGGTACGTTCTAGTGTATGTGTGTATGTTTGTCAGTGTGTTACATGGACACCGAGTGTGTTGTTTGTTCTGATATTATTTTAAATCTAAATTATAATATTAATTTTAGCAAATTTTCAGAAGCGTCATAGTCAAGTTTTAGTAGCCACGTAGATAATTCCTTATTGCATAATGATTTCTTATATTTACGCAAATATTATACATTTAATAAAAATACTTTTATGGATTTTATCGCGTTTAATTTTTAAAAGAGATTTATTAAAATAGTTAATTACTAAAATAAAATAGATAAGATTTAAAAGGAATGTAAGAAAGAAACTAATTTTCAAAACAGCTCTTTGAGCGCGTTCTTGCTCCACCCAATACTGTAATACAGTATGTCAGTAATGACTGACACAGGGCATAATAGGTCATTTTAATAATTCTGACATCAACAAACATGTCGAAGATTTTTAAAAACAAATATAATTTCCTAATTCGTGATGTTAGAACATTCTTATGCGAGTTGAAATTCATAGTTTTATCAATTATGACTCCAAGGTACTTTATATTTTCTACATTTTCAAGTCTGGGGCAAGAACGTATTGTCCATGATAGTTTACATTTATGGACTGTCAAGTCGTTAGTCGAGTTATGTGGTCGTTTGAAGTTTGAAGCCTATATAGTGAATGATATATATTTTGCTTTGTCGACGTTAAGCGTAAGAAGGTTGTTATCTAGTCAGTTTATTACAGTATTAAGTCCCATTTGTGCATATTTATAAGTATCTTACCATGTATCCCCCACAAAAAACAAGAGCAGTATCATCAGCAAATGTGATTTTCCTTCTTGTAATTCTAGCTGACAGAGATCATTTACGTATATGAGAAATAGTACAAAAAAAATAGCAAGTACGAATGGAAATTAGTGTAGTATATAGTATCAATAGTCATTTTTTTCTTAATTTATTTAAATCTTCTTCACTTTCAATACGTATTGCTGGTAACCCTTCTTTTTGATGAATAAATATTTTACCATATGCAATCCAGCAATGACCGTAGTTATATGTTTTTACAATGTCTCTGACAAAATAATGAAATCTTCTTACTTTGCTTGTTAAGCTGTATGAAATATAAATCTGCTTTGGCGTAATATAAAACTAGCTTGTCTTAGGCCAAACCGGTTTATCCAACGCGTGTCTGGATAAACAAGTTTGTTCTAAAAACTTTAGGTTTACCTTGTTTGGCCTACGGCGAACTGATTTTGAATCGTTCTACTAGACAACTCCAATGCCACGTAGTCTTGTCTGCCCTACCTCTAGAGAGTTTATGTAAGACAGGAGGCGACAAGAAGGGCATTCCCCGCCTGCTGTAACAAATCGCAGGCACATCGCGAGCGGGAGCGGCAGAGGTAAGCCGAAATTACATACATATAGTCACGCCTTTTTCCTATATAAGGGGTAAGCGGAGGCCCCACACGTAGCCCACTATGCGCCCCAGCGGGAAATGAGACGTGACGGGTGTCAAACCACGTCACCGCCGTTTTGGTACCAGCTAAAAAATCTTACTCCCCGTCTTTTTTCCACGAGTAGTATAGTAACAGCATTGCATATTATACTACCACTCAATCTCATCCAATGGATCTCGTAAAAGGCGAGTAAGGAATTAAACTGCACTGTGCACCCAACAGCGCATGGTGGCGATGGGCTCCCCACCTATCACACCAAGTGCATTATATTGTTTTGGTGAAACGTAGATTGTGGCAGTCATCTGTTTTTGCAGTGAATGCCCAGTCTCTGACTACCCCTTATGGGATACAGTCGTGATCATATATATGTATGCATATTATAGTGTTATCCTGCAGGACAAGAAAAGAGCCTACTCCTTTCTCAAAGGCTGCCAACGCACCCGGAATCCCCCTGGTATTGCGGATGTTCATGGGCGGCGGTGATCACTTACCATCAGGTGAGTCGCTTACTCGTTTGCCCCCTCTCCTATAAAAAAAAACCTATCAGCCGAAAAATTACCAAAACATCGATGCTGTGGAGGCGAACGTGTGTGGCCTTTCTCGCTTTGTTACGCAATGGCGGAGGGGCTACATTGCAGAACCAGAGCCGTTGCGATTCGAAATTAGACCAATGAGTGTTCAGTGCTTTTTAATTTTAATAAAAATAAAAAAGCACTGAACTTTTAATAAAATTTATTAGAATAATAATTCAAAATCAGTTCGGCCTATGTCAAACTAGTTAAGCTTAAAGGTTTTAGGACAAACTAATTAATCCTGATAATCATAGGATAAACCGGTTTGGCGTACGACAAACTAGCTTACTAAACTCTGGATTGGCCGGTGGCATATACATACAAATTCTAAGAAAAGTAATGATTTATTTAAGTTATAATTTTTTTTTATTATTGTATAAAGTCACGAAACGAGCAAAACGTTCACCTGATGGTGAGTGCAACGTCCGCCCACAACAAATGCTGTGTCACCCAGAATATTTCTGTGTAACACCACACTGCGTCCGTCACCCTGAGACATCAGTTCTTAAGTCTCAAATGCCCAGTGATTATGCTAGCTCACAGTGCTTCAAACCGAAACACAGTAATGCTTGCACACAACTGCTTCACGACAGAATAACTGGCCCTGGGGTGGTACCTACCTAGACAGATTCCTGCATAGGAATCCTACCACCAGTATGATATGGTATAATAAATAATTAAAGTTATAAAATACTAAAAAAAGTGTGGGTTTTTACCCTTCTTTCAAACCTTTTCTTTTAAATATCTTTTAACATAGTTGATGAGATGAACGAGTACCTCATGCGCCATACTTGTACTGCTTGTGGTAGCAACTAAGCTCTACTTAAGTTTAGAATACACTTAAATAAATGTATTATTCATCATCATCATCATTTCAGTCCACCTAATTCGAGGTTTCCTGGCTTTTGACCATTTTGAATTGATTGGTTTTTGACTACAGCGACAACAAAAATTGGCTCCGGTTGAGATTCGAACCCAGGACCCAAAGCAGACAGGTTATCTGCCATGCAAATGAGATTGTCACCTTATATATGATGAAGGAAGGTAAGTTACTTTGCTAAGATCCGCATGTAAAGTATAAAAATGGTGTATATTACCTGGTTTTTTGAAGAGCACCGCCCGCCCTTCCTCTGTAGCGTGCACAAACAAACTAACACCGCCACCAGGAACCAAAAAACTAGGTAATATACACCATTTTTATATTTTGCATGCGGATCTTAGCAAAGTAACTTACCTTCCTTCATTATAATGGATTTCCGCAAAGTAACGCCTGATTCTATTAACCTAATATATGGTCATGGCTGCCCGGAGACACAAATGCGATCCATTCTTTATAAATAAAAAAGAAATGTGCCCTTCCTAGCAGCACTATGCATTTTTACACGTAATGTTTGTAAAAAAAGATGCTCATCACAAGGTTTCTCCTATATTTTGAGAGCGTTTTAAAAACATAAACTGCACATGCAATTCCATGACTCGCAACAAGAAGGTGAAGACCATTTCTATTAGTGCCCCGCGCGAGAATCGAACCCGCGACCCACAGCGTAGAAGTAAAGCTTTTAGCTACTTCGCAAACGAGCCAGAGTAAAAGGATCTTTGGTTTACGTTACTCTTCATACGAAACACAGCAGCATTATGCTGGTACTCGTACTTCGCGTCAGTCAGGTGGGTAGTTCTGTGAGAACATCATACTTTCCCAAACCAGCTGACATGCAGTGTAGCTGTGCAACTACAACAAATGATTAAAAAAGATAAATGGATTTTTTTATTGGATAAAGTGACGAGACGAGCGAAACGCTCACGTGAGTAACTGTATCGAACTAAAAAAAACACACTTAGTCCTTGACGAAAACTGTCGAAAATCCATCTTTAGTGTATGACTGGTGTTTTACTGGTGGTAGGATCCCTATGCAGGAATCCGTCTAGGTAGGTACCACCCCGGGGCCAGTTATTCTGCCGTGAAGCAGTAGTGTGCAAACATTACTATGTTTCGGTCTGAAGGGCACTGAGAGCTAGCGTAATCACTGGGCATATGAGACTTAAGAACTGATGTCTCAGTGTGGTGTCACACAGAAATGTTCTGGGTGTGAAATAACTGGGGTGACGCAGCATTTGGTATGGGCAAACGTTGCACTTACCATCAGGTGAACGTTTTGCTCGTCTCGTCTATTTACCAATAAAAAAAAGGCCACCACCTCACAATTAAATGAAATGAAGTCAAATTAAAACAAAATATTAGCTTTTTGACTTAAGAAATTCAGATTTCGTTTGGTAAATGTCGTTTTCTTATAATATACTACCGTCTTAATTAATTCCTCTGTACTGTGAAGAAAGTACTCCTTTTTAGTTATTTTTTTTAATATTTTTATTATTGAAATAAAATTATTTTATTAATAAAAATATTCCATTGTACGTACCTCTATTTTGTCTTCGCCAACGGAATGTATTGATCTCAATTATCTTTGCGGAACGTATAATGCAATTGAGTTTTCGGGACGGGCCCCTCAAAGCTGAAATGTAGGAAGTTGCGATACCCGATACCTCCCGAATTGTTCGTAGCTTATATTTTCTATGGGCTGACAATATTTCTTTCGATTTGACAAAATCTTTACATATATATAAAATGTTGTAAATGTACATTTTGGACTAGTGGATTAGCCCTCTGAGTCTTGTTGTTGCAACACGTCGTAACAAACCGTTTGGACTGTTCTACACTTCAGGCTTGTACCCGGCATTTTCTTTTGTAAATGTCCCGGTACTGTCACCCGTGCCTTCTGGATGACACGGCGACGAAACCCACACCCCAGCATCGCTTGGGGTCCTGCAACGCTGCCGCCTCTTTCCTACGCCTTGAAAAGGGCGTAAACATGGGACTGGTCCCTGCAGTCGACGCCACATCAGTCACGGAGCTCAGCGCAACAACCATGAACCCTGACTAACCTCTCGAAGAGAGTAGCCCTTCTCAGGGCTTGCTACCAACTACAGAAGAATGGATACCATTATTGCAAACCACTACAAACACTTACAAACACCCCGAGAAACACTACCGGATCAGTGACCTCGTGCCCATGGAGCGCTTGGAATTCAATTTGGAGGTGGTTCAGAAGATGACCCCCCGTGACAAAACATTCAGCTTCCTCTTACTGGGGATACTCTTCGACGCACTACGTGAAGAAGAGGACGCGCTACTGGCGGCAGGACACTTGCCGCTGCCTCAAGAGGATGCCAATAATATCTGGCTGATGGCCAATTCCACTCCTATGGAAGACATCGAGTTCCTTCGTCTCGAAGCCATGTGCTGCCCGGATGACGAAGATGACTACAATGAAGCCCATATAATCACTGTTACGCCTACTATGTGGGTGCGGTGCACGCCGGCGCCAAAATTCATAGTAATTGTGGAAATCCCGGCCCCCCGCAACCGGCCCCCCGCAACCGGCCCCCCGCACCCCGCAAACAGCACTATCGTGACTATCAAGACTAGAAGAGTCTGCGCCCCCGCCCCGCATACCGCCGGGCCTGAGCTAGGTGCCACCCGCACCTCAGCACAGTCCCAGGTGCCCCGCGACCCGCATGCCACCCCGCTTGCGCAAGATGCCCCCGCACCTCTGCGCAAGACCCGAAGCCCCGCGCCCGTTTACTGCCGTTCCCCGCGTCCCGCAAGCCGCGGTACCTGCGCCCTGTGCTTTACAAAGGACTCCAGAATTACCAACTGCAATGAAGAAGAAGCCAAGATATCCACCTTTAATAGTGAAAAAACTTTCCGACCTGGGCACAACACTTCAAGATCATTGCCCAGGGACTCGGAGTGACGCCAAATGCCCGCCCTTTCAAGAAGGGTGTGCGCTTCTTCCCAGCTTTAGAAGAGGAATATGCATTCATACATGGTTACCTGACGAAGCTGGAGAAGTCAGAAAACCTCGCATGGTTCTCGTACTCCTTGCCAGCCGAACGGAGATTGTAGGTGGCAATACGTGGCCTGCCTATGGCTACGGAACCTACGCAGATTATCGAAGAATTTCAGAAGCTCAACTTCTAGCCTGAATTCGTGCGCGCGATTGAAACGCGCGCTCAAAAAACGACGACTACATGCAGCTAGAACGCACAGCTGACATCATCTCACGCATATACCATATCACGGAACTTCTGTATATGCCTGGGATACACATTGAAGCCCGGAGGGGCAAGACGGGCCCCACACAGTGCTACCGGTGCCAGAGCTTCCGATATTCGTCCTACTGCTGCCACCGCAAGCAGGCCTGTGTTTGCTGCGGAGAGGAGCATTTTGCCAAGGACTGCCCAAGGCCTCGGGAAGAGCCTCCGACTTACGCGAACTGTGGACTGGGACACACAGTCAATAACAGACAGTGCCCAGTCTACAGTCGGGAGGTGCAACAACAAACGAAATTTATATTTCTTACGTTGAAAAATAAACAATTTTCATATCATATCCCTGACGTAAGAAATTCAGATTTCGTATGAAAAATGTCATTTTCTTACAATCTACCAGCGTTTCTTAATTAGGTTTCTCTGTGCCGAGAAGAAAACAGCTGTAAGAAAATTAGCCGGTATCCTCTTAGTAATTTTTTCAATGTTTTTTTTATTTTGGAATGTTATATAAAAAATAAGAGAAAAATTAAACGATATTCTGTTAATGTTATTTCTTAAATGTAACATTGTATTACAACTAAAATCAATGATGAAGAAATTAAGAAGAATAGCCGAACATTGGACATAGATATACAAAAACCCGTCCTCAAAAAAAGTGCACAGTGCGCTCATTTCAATTACCATCACCAACCGTTTTAACGCAAGGACTGTCAAAACGTAATGGAACCATAGTTGATTTTATTTAAAAGTTACTTTATTTTGTGGGCGAATGAATAAATTTGTGTTTATTTCATCGGAATTTGTGAGCTTTGTCTTTATTTTTTATGTTTCGCTTGATCGAGGATGCGTTTTGAAGTTAATTTTGTATGGAACTGTATATCTTGTATATCAATGGTTTTGAAGTAAGGCATTTAAACAAATACTCGTATATTTTTATGTGTAAAAATATTGTACGGTCGTTATCATTTATAAGATAAAATACAATTCGCATTTAGTCAATACCTCTTTATTATCTCAATAATACGCAGTCGATATATATTTATCGTTATTGGCAGCAGTTTCCGCTACCGTGCCTGTATTTTGTATAGCTCAGAATCACGAAGAGCTATATTCAAAGCCTGATAAAAGAGTTTTTGAGCTCCACGCAAGCAACCTTCAGCTGACCTTTTACTGTCACGATGTGATAAGACATTGGGATTGACGACTCCACGCCGTGATAAACCCAATGCGTATGAGGCATATATTTTGTTGTGTCTTAAAATTTCATAAAATACTATCGGACCTAAAATAAAACCTAATTTTTATGTTAAAATATGTTTAGAGAAAATCAGCAACAGACCATTACCCACTTAAGAGTAAATATTCGTAAAATCCGTATTCAGTGGGAAAAAATGTCGAGAAAGGAATACATATGCCAAAATTCAAGTTTTTTTTGTTATTGGATAAAGTAACAAAATAAGCAAGCAGAGTTCACCTGATAGTAAGTGCAACGTCTGCCCATTACATATGCTGCGTCATCAAGAAATGTCTGTGCGACACCACACTGTGCCCATCACCCTGAGACATAGTACTTAAGTCTCATATGCCCAGTAATTACGCTAGCTCTCAGTGCCCTTCAAACCGAAACACAGTAATGTTTGCACACTACTGCTTCACGGCAGAATAACTGGCCCTGGGGTGGTACCTACCTAGACGGATTCCTGCATAGGAATCCTACCACTCGTGTGACACCACACTGCGCCCGTCACCCTGAGACATCAGTTCTAACATCTCATATGCCCAGTGATTACGATTTTGATTACTTGATAAGTCAGTAGTAATATAAATTACGCTTTCATATATGTAGATGTTTATTAAAATTAATTTGTATAAGAAGGTTGAGCCGATAGGTGTCAACCGAGGTGTCGTAAGAGGCGACCAAGGTATAGTACGGACAGCCTTTATTCGAGCAGATTAACACCATAATATGCAATGCTGTCACTAGTATAGTGACAGCATTGCTCGTGGGAACGCAATGGGGAGTAAAAACTTTTTTGACTCGTACCAAAATGGTGGCGAAGTGGTGACGTTTCGTTTTAAGCGAGGCCGTGAGTTACGTGAGTGGCCTCTGCCTACCCTTATATGGGAAAAAGGCGTGGGCACAGTGGTTAGAGTACGCCTCAGGTCATGGGTTCGAATCCCAGCCAGAGCCTACATTCGTGCAAAAATATAAATTTATGTCTGGTTGTGAAACTCACTCATGACTTAAGAGAAATCCTAGTGTGGGCATCGTTTTTAAAAAAGAATAAAAACTGAAATTAAGATAAATCCAGATTAATTTCTGCAAATATTCAAAAACTGTTTGATATCCCTTTTTGGCCGTCGGTTTTGTGGTACAAGTATTGTTGCTAGGGCAGCAGGCAATGATAGCGGACATATACTGTTATATAACGTACATACATACATACATAAGATCACGACTGTATCCCATAAGGGGTAGTCAGAGACTGGACACTCTCTGCAAAAACAGATGACTACCACAATCCACGTTTCACCAAAATAAAATAATGCACTTGGTGTGATAGGTGGTGAGCCCATCGCCATCATGCGCTGTTGGGTGCACAGTGCAGTTTAATTCCTTACTCGTATAACGTAAGCTTATTTAATTTATGTTCTGTATATACGCCTTGGAACTAGCACTTTAAAAAATATTTTCTACTAAAAATTACAATGCGTGAGTCTACCAGCCGGTTTTATGACCTACAAATCTATGTATACGTCTTTTGTGCTCCAGATATTATGTAATGGAATGCCGTGTTAAAATCATTTAGGCATTCCAAACACGGGAACTTCTGTACTCAACATGGCTGCCGACACGTAGTAATCTTATATCACGTTATTGCTCAAGATACCTAGACACAAGAAAATAATATAGAATTAATGATTTCTTATATTTACGCGAACAGTACACATTTATTCAAAAAATTTTTTTTCCGATTTCATCGCGTAAATAGTTCAAAATTATACGCGATGAAATCCGTAAATTTAGTTTTTTTTAACAAAGATTTATTAATTTAAATTTATGAACTAGATTTTACGGATTTTACCTTTAGCTTTTAATTGTTATTTTAGTTCGATCGATAGATTTACAGAAACTAAGCTGTTTATGCAGTGTCATGAAGTCTTGCAATGTATGCTTTGTTTTTGATTTAATTTTATTAATAATAGGAACCCAAACCGGTGGTAGTACCCACCCATCTTCCCTATTGAATTTAGGAAATTATTAAATTATAAATACTCGTAGTAAATTATACGCTATAAAATCCGTTAAATCTAGTTTTATTTTAATGTGGAGTATGCCCGTAAATACAAGAAATCATATGATTTGCAATATTAAAAATTTATTCATTCTTTATACAGATTAAATCGAAAATGACAAAATTTATTTATTAATTAGGTTGTAAGATTCTTATGCAGGAATCTGTCTATGACACCGCAGTTAGAGATACACCACTTTCCAGTAGTGGTGTGCAAACGTCATTGTGTTTGTGTTTGAAGGAAACTAAAGCTACGGTTTATTTTATTTATTTTGTAGAGCATTTTGTTATTACTAGTGGTCGCCGTGTGGTCGAAATTGACCATCATTTATAAAAAAATTACATGTGAACGATATAGAGCTTAGAGTAATTATTTATGTTGTTGTTAACATAAAATTCTTTTTTGCAATAATATCTACTTTGTGCGACAGTTTGACCACCGAGCATTATGTGTTTGACTTTAGCAGTATGAACGTAATGAAACGAGGGACTAATTGACATTGTCAGTTTGACCGTCAATAGTGAATGATTTATTTAATTCCATTTTATGTATTTGTAACACGTAAAAGTAAAAAAGTAAAGTTTCAGCCTATCAATGTCCCACTGCTGAGAACAGGCCTCCTCTCATTTCTGAGAGGGTTTTGGAGCTAGGAAGAATCCGCCACGCTGCTCCAGTGCGGGTTGGCGGACTGCACATGTCTTCGAAATATTTTTTATTTCTCAGACATGCAGGTTTCCTCACGATGTTTTCCTTCGCCGCCGAGCACGTGGGAAATCAGCACTTAAAATTGCAACTAACAATTTTAGTGGTGCCGGCACCGGGAATCGAAGCCAGATCACTCACATGCTATGAAATTTAAAGCGAGCGCCTAGCACTTGAGCTACTACGGCTCTACTGAGCTGAGCTAACACATATTATATATAAACTACACAGCAAAACAAGACATCGTCTGCTGGACCATGGGCAGACATTACCCTGCCCGTTCCGGTATGTGATGGGATGACTTTGATTTCTGAATTACATTTACCGGGTAGGATTTTGTAATTTTATTTTTTGGGTTGTCCACTTACATTTTAGATTTACATTAACGGTGCGCTTGCGGTTATCGATTCCCTGCATTTTTGTATGGACAACGATATATTGGATAACCATCGTTGCCAGTGACAGTCGCCGCCGTCTAATTTAGTGGATAATGCTTGGAACACTTGCCGTCGACCAAGCACGGCAATAACGGTAGAACTATCACAACGAAAGTGAAAGGAAACGGTTTGTGGTCAACAATACTTGTTCCGTATTCGTCACTTATTTCCAAAACAATCAAGGCTCATTTTTTTTTTTTTTTTTTTTATTTATTTATTAAGAAAACCAACAGCGAAAATACAAACATATACGTAACAGTGTTATAACAAAAGTAAGGCTAATGACAGGTTTTCCTTATTTAACAGCATTAGTAATGAAAATACAAAAGAAAGTAAACGTGCCAAATCTGTTTGTACCCATGCAAAAAACAAACAAACAAAAATTGAGCGATATTGTCAACCTTCCACTTCACATGAAAATTCCCTACATATACATACGTACACATTAAATATACGTTCATAAATGTGTTATTAATGCAATAGTCCATCTTTATGGACTATTGTATTAATAACTTCTGTTTTAAATTTTGATCTTGTACACGCAAAGAAATCAATTTGTTTAAAAGTAGCATTATATGTGCGAACGATTCGAGAGAAAACTGAATTTTGTGCGTAGTTTGTGTAGTGATGTGGTGTGTGCAAAAAAGCTGTGTGACGTGTACGATACGAGGGGACACGGTAAGCAATCGATGAGATTATCTCTGGGCAGTCCAAATTGCTGTGCACAATGTCATAAAGCAGGCACATGTCCAAGATTGTTCGCCTCTGTTGTAGAGTTAACATACCATATTCAGTACAACCATCCTCGTATGTATTTGGATTTTTCCGGTAACGATAATTCAAGTGATTAACGAGAATTCTTTGAATACTTTCTATACGATTTATATATGTAACATAATGTGGAGACCATATTGGACTAGCGTATTCCAAAATGCTACGAACATATGCAAAATAAACTGTCTTAATAGCCGCCGAATTTGTGAATGGCTTGCAAACGCGTAAAACAAAACCGAGGTTTTGGAAAGCTTTGTTAACTACATAATCAATGTGGTCGGACTGCAACATTTTATGGTCAAAATACACTCCTAAATCACGCACTGTATTACTTCGCTTAATCACTGTATTGCTAATTTTATAATTATTTAATATAGGTTTTATTCTACGCGTGAAACTAATGCATTCACATTTATTTAAATTAATTGTTATATTGTTTTTCGAATAATATTCGAATAGATTGTCAAGATCTTTTTGCATTAAAGTGCAGTCAAGCTCATTGTTTATTTTAAGAAAAATTTTCTTATCGTCTGCGTACATGAGGTGATAAGAGTGTTCAAAACAGGATCCAATGTCGTATAAGTATGCGTTATAGAAAAGAGGACCTAGATGAGATCCCTGAGGTACCCCGGAAGGTATATTAATAAAATCTGAACAGTAACCACCCAGTACCACAGCTTGAGAGCGATTAGATAGGTATGACTGAACCCACCGGAATAAGTCACCATGAATACCGAGCCTTTGTAACTTGTTTAATAGGATATCGTGATCTACACGATCAAAAGCCTTCTCAAAATCAGTGTAGATCACATCAATCTGGCCACCACGCTCCATTGATTTTAACACAAAGTTGGAAAAATATGCTAAGTTGCTAACAGTAGATCGGTTCTTCGTGAAACCGTGTTGAGTTTCGGGTAGTAATTGAGATATTGTTCGATACATTGCATTATAAACAATACATTCAAGTATTTTACCTGCTGTGTTTAGTACAGAAATACCCCTATAATTTTCAATTTCAACTTTGGAACCTTTTTTATGTATGGGAGTAATGTGCGCAGACTTCCACTTACTAGGAAAAACTCCTTCACGTAAAGAACGATTAAAAATTATAGTAAGAGGAATTGCTAACGAACCAGCACATTCTGACCAAAAAAGAGGAGGAACTCCGTCACTACCAGCGCCCTTTGTAATGTCTAGTTTTTTCAAGAGATCCTTTACAGCTTCGCAAGAAGTTTGTATATTTGATATTATGCTGTTGCCAACCATGTCACTATCTCCAGATATAGTGTTACAAGTATTAGGAACGCCGAAAGTGCTTTTAAAGAATTTGTTAAATGCATCACAAACGTCCTTCCCTCCCGTGTACATAATTCCGGCAAGACGTAACGATCGTGGATAATTAGAGCTACCTCGCATGGCTTTCACATAATTCCAAAACATTTTTGGGTTGGTCTTGATGGTATTTTCGCAATACACTGTATAATTTAAGAAACAAGCCTTTTGCACACGGCGTACTCTAGCCCGTAACAGTGAAAATTCATCATAGTCTAGTTGATTGCCGTATTTTTTCCACCGTGAGTGAGCTTTTGATTTCTCCTTAATAATTTTAATTAGTGCTGGGCTATACCATTTAGGATATGAAGTGTGTTTAGGTTTATTACTTAAAGGAACGAATTTTTTGACACAGGAGTGCATGATATTATAAAATATTTCTATCAACTTGTCGATTGAACCTATGCTCAAAAGTGAATACCAGTCCTGTTCGTTGATATGTTTATTTATCTTACTGTAATCAGCCCGCCTAAAATTACGTTTAGGAGTCGCAGCTTCTTCCAAGGGCATCACAGATATGTCTCTTATATCTAAGCAAAAAGACGGATGTGCGCAGTTCTCTTTAAGAAGCGGATTACAACAACGATTAATCAACAATGGGAGATTAGAGAATGCAAGGTCTAACGTGTTCCCCACGTAATTTTTTAAACAGTTATATTGTGTCAAGCCAGTATATGAAAATTCTTCAATGAGTCGAATTGCGGCATTCTGCACTTCTACTGAGCCTTGTTTCAAAAACGTAGGCCCGTTCGAATCCCATGAGATACATGGTAAATTAAAATCCCCGATTAACAAGTAATTGTGATTGGTATTCATATCCATAACATTCTTAGCTACACGAATAATGACATCAACATCGCACGGTATTTTCCGTGCCTCTGGAGGTAGGTAAGTTACGCAAAAGTGCAAATCCACTGTAGAGCAAATCGCACGCCCCGGCACCGTTACCCATAAGACCTCGGTGGGTGCACAGGGACCGAGGTATCGGCGTATAGCGCTCAGATTACGTCGAGTTATTATCATAACCCCACCTCCGGTCCTTTTGCCACTTGCGTTCAAATTACGATCGGCACGGAACACATCATACCTATCATCGCAAAGCTCTTCATCAAAAATACCACTGTGGAGCCACGTCTCCGTTATAATAATTACATCATAGTTGTTACACAAAATGCTATGTTGCAGTTCTAGACATTTTGTTCTCAGCCCACGTACATTCTGGTAATAAACTCTTAAGTTACAGGCAGCCATCGCTGTTTATAAAATACCAAAAATATAAATTTAAAAGTAAGTTAAGTGAATTAATTTCCATGCAGTACAAATCGATATGTAAATATTTAATAAACAAAATTAATATGAGTGTGACTTTGAATCTGAAAGCAGTAAACAAATTAACGATTATGACAGTGTCTTTGAAAGGATGAATGTAAGGAGTGACTAGTAATAATAATATAAATAATATAATGACTTTGCATTCCAATAAGTGACAATATTTGAATAAGAGGGTAATAAGAAATAGTTTTAATTTTCGACGATGCAACATAATATTTAACGATACGCGTAATAAAGAATGTTCGCTAAATTTAGGTGAGAGTTTATGTTCAAAGAGGATAGCTGCACCAAAAAATAGTCTTACCTGAAAGTGTACTCGTATAACAAAATTATAGCTGGTATCAATATGCGTATACAAATTTAGTACAATTGTAAAAAAATTTAATAATAATAAAATTGAAGGATATAATACTATAAGATATAGTATCACGTGCGCGTTAATTTTGTTTCGGGTAATAATAATTAATATAGGACTATGTGATAGTAAAACTAGGTGGAGGTGTTCATTATTGCATTTGAAATTTAAAATAGAATGCACCTGATTTAAGCGAATCATTAATTTAGCTTTGTAGTTTTTGCATTGACTCTCGAGAACCGTCATAGAGTAAGCGGTATAAAATAAATCAGATATGGCATTTAACAAAACGAATTTTACAAATTTGTATACGTGAATAATTTTTATATTAGACGTGATAATAAGTGCAACTGACCTATGAAAATTAAGATAAAAATACACTATGAGATAGAATATTACCGTGTTTACAATTAGTGAATTTTGGAGATATCGCTTTCTTCTGCTATTTGAATTGCAGGCGCAGTGTTGTTTTTTCTGACATAAATTCTTCCGTTTTTTGACCATACGTATTGAAATTGCTTAATAATTGCTATTTCTCTGGATTTTTTAAATAAGTGCTTATTGAGAGGTGAGAGGTGTTCGTTAATGTATATAGGTCTAGAGTTTCCGGATATGTTTAAGTCTTTCGTCGACAGTCTATTCTTCCGAGCACCGGAGATAATATTATCCTTCAATAGTCGAGATTTCAATTTCGCAATTATATTCTTAGGGCGTCCCTGCTGCTTAATTCGAGGAGTGACACGATTTACCTCAGAAATATCTTCCTGAGTAATATCAACGCCAGCGTGTTTGGCAATATTAATAACTATACTGCTTAGGTTCTCATTTTTACACTCTGTAACACCAACTATTTCCAAGTTTAAGATTCTGTCCCTCTGATTATTTGCATTAACTTCTAGCTGTAGTGATTTATTATTCTTCGTTAAGGAATCAATCTTGTTTTCGAGATCATCAAGAACATTGTTTTTTGGTTCAAGTGATTTAACTTTTTTACTGAGATCTTCGCACTGGTCACTATGATATTGTAAAGATGTTTGCAAGGTCTCGATCTCTTTCGCCGTCTCACCATGTTTAGTGGCCAAAGATTGGACCGATGTTTTGATTTCTAAATATTCCTGGCGTATGTTGGTTAATTCTGATCTCATATCCAAGAACGTCTCGTTTAGTTTATTGAGATCAGCTTTAATATCCGCAGTGAAGTTATTATTCATTCGAGAGATATTTTTTTCCATGTCAGATTTCCAGCCATTAAGTGTAGTCATAATTTCTTTTGTGAAGGATTTAAGGGTTTCAGAGAAATCGTCCTCGTGCTTCCGTTTTCGGTGAGTAATATTACCTTCAGCAGTTTGGCTTAGATCAGGGTTGGAGATGGACTGTTTCTTCGGTGATCGCAGCATATTGTTAAAAGCACTTCTGTTTATATTCTTTGGAAATTGGTAATAGTCACCTTTATTTCTTGCTCTTGAGCAGAATGGTTAAATCATCTCATCATCATCATCATCATTTCAGTCTATCTTAGTCCACTGTTGAATATAGGCCTCCCCCATAGATTGCCACATAGCACGGTCCTGAGCCACCCGCATCCATGGACTTCCCGCAAAATCGCGCAGGTCGTCGCTCCATCAAGTGGAGCGCCCTGGTCTCATTGCAACATAATTCAAGGAGCATTGTAGCTATCATCTGCAGTGGATAGATTCTCAATATTGCGAAGTGTCATTGCATTACGGCTTCGATGTGAAGGATTAGATCTTCTGGCTCGCGTCATTGTAAATAACATTAGGAAACTGGTTACATAACTCAGAATTACATAATTCTGAGAAGCAATTATCAATCACAAATTAGATAACCTCACAAAGTGAACGTATTCAAACGCAACTTACCGTTTACTCACTCTTCGTCACACTAACTGAACTTACAATACGGTTGAAAGGTGAATGAAAATTTTAAAAATCCTGATAAATCGCGGCGCCCATCTGCACAGTAGCTGAATAGTATGCAATGAAAGGAACGCGCAGTTGAATCAGCTGTCAGAGAATAATGAAAGAAGACAGAAAATTAGTAAAATTATTTATTGTCATAGAATTGTCATCTATACAAAATAATAATTGTTTCTGTCATGTATCACACATCGCGTTGTATACGGAAAATGTATGAGAAAATGAATGACTTTTTTTCGTTGTTTTAATAGTTATTCTGCTATTCGGGGCGGACACAAATCAAATAAATACATCACAAAAATCGGTCCAGCCGTTTTTGATTTATAAATGGTGTGTGTATATATATATATATATATATATATATATATATATATATATATATATATATATATATATATATACATATATATATATATGTATATATATATACATATATATATATATATATATATATATAGATATATATATATATACACACACCATTTATAAATCAAAAACGGCTGGACCGATTTTTGTATATATATATATATATATATATATATATATGTATATATATATATATATATATATATATAGTCATGTGGTAGCGGCCTAAGAGAATCTACCATCCCATCCCACCCCGTGGGTGTCGTATAAGTCGACAGAGGGAAATTCAAACAAGGAGATGAGTAGCAGCATCTTCCTGGAACATCTGAATAAATAAACTGCGGTTGCCAACCCGCCTGCCAAGAGTGGCAACTATGGCAAA
This sequence comes from Luehdorfia chinensis, assembly GCA_019845155.1. Taxonomy (NCBI): domain Eukaryota; kingdom Metazoa; phylum Arthropoda; class Insecta; order Lepidoptera; family Papilionidae; genus Luehdorfia; species Luehdorfia chinensis. The sequence goes on along the minus strand of JAHVAK010000234.1, from coordinate 4,213,073 downwards.
ATCCTCCCAAAATCAGTGCTTATAACTTTTGTGGCAATCCATGGGGGAGGCCTATGTTCAGCAGTGGACCTGTGATAGGCTGAAACGACGACAACGACGATATATATATATACTCACACTCCTTCGTGCGCGCAATATACTCACAAAGGGGTACAAAGTTTTCTCTCCACTTTCATCTTAGATCTCAGAATATTTGAGACTAAGTACTGAAGTATCATGTCGACGAACGCAGCTATACAAAACGTTCTAATCTAAAGTTTTGGATGACACCGCTAATTTTATTGGCAGGCGTGGTACTTACCGTTATGCTCACACGCTCGTCTTAGAGACGCTTACTTACTCGCCAGATCAGGTGTTCTAATCTGGGAAGGACTATCTGCAATCATTAATCTTTAGATGTTATAGTTCGCATCTTAGAAACTACAATAGCGCGATGTTGGACACATGGGCTATTACTTGACCTTATTACGTCGCTACAAATATATAAAAAAAGCATTTCTTAGTCTTTAAAGACAAAATACAATCCAATAGTAGGCCCTGTACCTTTAATGTTAATCCAATATTCCTAAACATGCTTTAAGTTAGGTATTAAAAAATCTGAAAGGCTATTTTTTTGCGATCTTTAAAGTAAAATATTTCTCAGACGATTTACATAAAACCAGTTTAAACGTAGAACTATCATTAAAATATGGACATTAAAAGTAACAGCTTGAGCACAAACTAGTCCCGAAACTGTCCTATGAATAGAGTTCGGACAAATCTCCGACCCGCAATTGGGACTAAATTTAATTAAGGCCCCTGAACTTTTAACATAAATTTCTTCAGGTCTTCGTGGGTCTTACCATTGTGTTCTTTGTAATAAACGTCCTTTGTTTAACACAACGTGTAGTTACTATACCCAATTTATTAATGTTGAAAACAAACAGCAATTAAACAAAAATAAATTATATATTATTGTCACACACTTTTTCTGAATAATAAAAAAAATAAAAAAAAGTAAATAGTTTATTCAGCAAATGATCATACTGCAATATAACCGTAGATGGCGACTCCTTTTAAATATAAAACACTTGTGTTAGGAGACTCCACCCTTCCTTAGCATTTACATTACCATTTGCGTGACATTGACACACAAAATGAATATAAAAATGAGAAAAAAATAATTAAACTAATAATATTCAAGCTTTATGTAATTATTGCAAGCAATTAATATTTATAATGTATTAAAATTGCTGAGGAGTGCTAAGTTAACAGACTTCGAAGCTTATCGCCCACTATCTAGGACTTAACTGGTACACATCGGTCTAATCTAAGTCTTAATCTTAGCCGATAGGTGTCCGGCAGAGTAGAATAGCACCTGTACGACACTACGGTAGGAAAGCCTACCGTAGTGTCGTAAAAGGCGACTATTGAAAAGACAGCCTTTGTTCGTGCACAATAACACCATTATATGCAATCACTATACTGCTCGTGGAATCGCAATGAGGAGTAAGAATTGTTTTTGACTCGTTTCAAAATCAGCCGTGTGGTGGCGGCCTAAGAGAATCTACCACCCCATCTCATCCCGTGGGTGTCGTAAAGGTCGACAGAGGGAAAATAACCACCAGGAGATGGGCAGCAGCATCTTCTTGGAACATCTTAATAAATAAACAACGGTTGCCAACCCGCCCGCCAAGCGTGGCAACTATGACAAAATCCCTCCGAAATGAGAGCTAAATATTTTTGTGGCTATCTATGGGGGAGGCCTATATTCAGCAGTGGATTTGTGATAGGCTGAAATGACGACGAAATTTCAAAATGGCGGCGACGTGGTCCGTGATGTCTCGTTTCACGCAGTGGCGAAAAGTGGGCTACGTATGTGGTATCTGCCTAAACCGTATAAAGGAAAAAGGCATGATTGATTAAATGTATGTTTAAAGTGTCTGCGACACTAAAACAATCGCATCTTAGTCGCTGACGACACCTAGCTAGGAAAGAGGTACGAGTAGGTGCTATTCCACTCTGCTGGACAAATATCGGTAAATAACACATATAAGTTACATAAGAATAACGCACACCTACAAAGAAACATTTATCCTTAACACGAGCGTCCTTTAACAGCCTGTATTATATTCTGAACACAAATAACAATCAGGGTCGAGCCACGAAAATACAAGACAATAAAGTTCTAGATTAGCCGGGGTCTCTTTGTGTGCGCTGTCACTACGTGTCAATCGGAAGGGTCATTATAGCTTTTCACATAAACTATTGATCTCTGGGAGATTATCGTGAGATCGTTGTCATCTACTTATGATATTATCTTAGAATGTTTTTGGAAAATAATGATATTTATAACAAAATTCATTGAGTAATCTTGCATGTAGAAGTAGGAGCTAAATTTTTATACAGGAAAGTTTTGATCCGTGAAATATGTACATCTTTACACGTGAAATATGTAAATTTCAATCCAAATAAAAGTAGTCTTCTGTTTTTGTATATAGACAAAATTCAAGGAAGTCTTGAATAATTTGAGACATCATAGAATGAGGATCTGCGGACCGCAAGAGGAAGCTCAGAGTCGCTCAGCGATCTAAGGAAAGCGTGATAAAATCCGTAACAATGATATACGCAGCAGAACTATAGTAACCGACATAGCCCTAAGGATTAGCAAGCTGAAGTGGCAATGGCCGGCCATATAGCTCGTAGAATCGATAACCGTTAGGGAAGAAAGGTTCTGAAGTGGCAACCTCGTACCGGCTAACGCAGTGTTGAACTGCTGAACATAGGCCTCCCCCACTAGATGGAGCGACGACCTGTTTTTGCGGAAAGTCGATGGATGCAGGTGGCTTAGGACCGTGTTTTATGGCAATCTAGGGGGGAGTCCTATGTTCCACAGTGGACTAAGACATTATGAAATGATGATGATGAAGCGACTTGTATTTTCAAGGTTGATACAACTACAACAAATAAATGTAATTAACGCTTTCTTAAACAAGAAATTAGTTAATTTTTTTTTATAGTATAGGGGGCAAACGAGCAAGCGGCTCACCTGATGGTAAGTGATCACCACCGCCCATGAACATCCGCAGTACCAGGGGAACTCGTAGGCTCTTTTCTTGAAGGTCCCTAAGTCGTATCGGTCCGGAAAAACTGCTGGCGGCAGCCTATTCCACAAAGTGGTTGTGCGTGGCAGAAAATTTCTGGCAAAGCGCACGGTGGTGGAATGCCAGTCAGCCAGGTGGTGTCGATAAAATTTTGTTGTGTGCCGCAATGTACGATGGTAGAATTTAGCAGCAGGAATTAATCCGAACAACTCCTCGGAACACTCCCCATGATATATACGGTAGAAAATGCAAAGAGATGCAACTTCTCTTCGCAAAGCCAAATCGAGCTGATCGGAAAGAACTCGGTCGTTGACGATTCGAGCCGCTCTTCTTTGGATTCGGTCAAAAGGAAGGAGCTGACACTGGGGTGCCCCCGCCCAGAGGTGAGAACAGTATTTCATGTGCGGCCGAACTTGCGCCTTGTAAAGTTGCAGACGATGGGCCGACGTGAAATACTGTCCCACTCTACTGAGCACGCCAAGCTTTTTGGAGGCCAATTTGGCCTTCCCTTCCAGGTGACCGCCGAACTAAACGTCGCTCGATATGTCAACGCCAAGGATTCCGATACTAGCTGAGGCTGTGAGGGGAGTATTATCAAAACGAGGGTATGCGACAAAGGGTTTCTTTTTAGCGGTAAACGCGCAAACCTGTCTTCTTAGGGTTGAATTGGACTACATTTTGTCGGCCCCATATTCAGACACAAGTTTATTCCAGCACTCGTCGACGTGTTCCCGAGAAATATTGGCCCAGCCGGTGTATAAAGAATCACCAGTACTGTCATCTGCATAGGAATGAATATTACGAATTTGTAAAATGTCATTGATATGCAGAAGAAACAGAGTTGGTGATAGCACGCAGCCTTGTGAAACACCAGCATTCACAGGCTTGGAGTCTGAGCATGCACCGTCGACTACAACCTTGATGCTTCGGCCTGTGTCTGAAAACTGGTGACCCAATTGCATAATTTCTCGGGAAGCCTGTAGGAAGGCAGCTTCGATAGGAGCGCTTCATGCCAGACCCGATCGAAGGCCTTCGCTATATTCAAACTAACTGCCAGGGCCTCTCCCTTGCTCTCAACTGCCTCCGCCCATCGATGAGTGAGGTATACCAGAAGATCCCCAGCTGAGCGACGCCGTCGAAAACCGTACTGGCGATCACTAATCAGCTGGCGGTCCTCTAGGTACTTCAAGAGCTGACAGTTAACAATGGACTCCATTGTTTAGGAGAGCAAGAACGTGATGGCAATTTGCCAGTTAGTCGGATCTGAGCGGTCGCCGGTTAATGATTTCTTCTATTTACGTAAATACTATACACAGAATAAAAGTAATTTTACGGAATTTATTGCGTTTAATCTTGCCATTTTTTCCCGTAATTTGAGGACTCACGAAATATTTCGCTATTACCAACTCAAATAAATCAAAATTCTGAAAAATCCCGATAGCAAAAAAGTAACTTAAAATTAATAAAAAAAATCACGCCTATAAATGCTTTAGGCCGTTTATTTCTTTTTAAAGATACAAACATTAACGCTTGAACAGAGAATTCAAAGCTCCACTAATGAGCACGATAAAAGCCGATACAGCCGCAAGGAATGCTAAAAAGTGCATTACTCGGGTCTTTCTGGGTCACGCTCTGCATCGTTCGCTTTAAACCAAGCAACAATTCTTATATCACGTCTCGATTTGAAGTGAAACTCTCAAAGATAATTCAACTGATTTGTAGATTTACACATTTTCGTTCTGAATTGTGATGATTGATTTTCTCTTAGTAAAAAAATAAGTAAAGTAACTGCCTACAAATGCTCCACTGCTAAGCACAGGCGTCCTTTCATTTCTAAGAGAGTTTTGGAGCCGAAAGTAGTCCGCCACGCTGCTCCAATGCGGATTGATGGACTTCACATCATCATCATTATCATCATCATTATCATCATCTCAGCCCACTGCTGAACATAGGCCTCCCCATTGATTGCCACAAAAGTTAGTAGCTCTCATTTTGAGGGGATTTTTCCATAGTTGCCAAGTTTGGCAGGTGGGTCGGCAACCGCAGTTATTTATTCAGATGTTTCAGGAAGACGCTGCTGCCCATCTCGTGGTTTTTATTTTCTCTCTGTCGACTTTTACGACACACACTGGATGAGATGGGGTGGTAGATTCTCTTAAGCCGCTACCACACGGCTACGACTTCACATGTTCACGAATTCGTAGCCGGTATGGTAGCGGCTTAAGACGTGGACGGTATCTGGTGTCGGTTCCCGGTGGCGTATATTAGTTTGCTCGTGCACGCAACTGTGGGTGGGCGGACGGTGCTCTTCAAAACTAGGTAATATACACCATTTTATATTTTGCATGCGGATCTTAGCAAATTAACTTTCTTTCCTTCATTAACAAGAAAGCTTTCACATAATTGACTAGAAGTTAATTGAATAAAACATTTGCTTAGCCCAAGGGAAACCAAACACTGATAAAAATTTGGATTCATTTTCTAATTAACACCACAATGCAATCTTTGTCGCGCTCTAGCACTTTAAATGATTGCCTACAAATTGAGGAAATCGAGAAAACTGGTATCTCGGGAGGATTGAAACAAGAGAAAATAAGTACACCTTGTCCTATTTTCTGTCCAATACGTATACTTCTCGGAGATACGATAATAATGCTTATCGTAATGGTTGACTGGGAGTGAATGCCTTTATACATTAAGTCAGACATTTCGGTATACAATTTTAAGCACAAAATTTTAAATAAATATTTGTTTCTTACGTAAGAATAATAAAATTCACCATCGAACCTTGATGATTGAAATTCCACCAGTTTTTTTTCAAGGAATTTTCTGCCACGCTCGACCACTTTTTGGAATTTGCTATCGCTTGCGGTTTCACCGGAAGCGGACTTAGGGCCTTGAACATAAGGCCAACTCTTTTCTCAAATGCCGGCAATGCTGCCGTCATTCCTCTGGTACTGCGGATTTTTTAATATATTTAAGAAAAAAACGAGTTTGATATATGGAGCGCTTGTCAACCAAAACTTGTCTTAATTGGGCTCTTACAAAAATAATGAAAAAAAAATCAATAAATCAACCCTAAATAAGTTTTTAAAATCGGTTCTGACCTGCTGGAGTTTGTGCGGAGAGTTGAACATAGCAGCACACCTGAAAGGCCGTGGTTTGAAATGTTATTATTTTGCTTCCTGTGAATTAAAATGGCACCAGATGAGCCGCCATCGAGAATAACAAACGTTGCCAAGGTTACGACTTATTGCCGAAGTTTTTACTGGCAACATACTACACTATATCTGACTGTTCTGCTGTTTATGCCGGCGTACCTGTTTTGACACTGAAAGTTTGGTTTTTATATTATTGTCCTTTTTATGCTAAAAATGTCTATTTATTTATTTATATAAGTGATACGGTTTTTTTTTTTTCTTAAGTACGGGTACGTACTTCACAGTACTTGTATTATTGTAAAATCTGCGTTAGTTTTTTTTTTTTTTTTTTTTTTTAATTTTTTAAATTATTTCTATTTGTAATTAATTAGTAAAGACTATTTTAATTTTAGACATAACCAACTTGTATGTCTCAGGCTGCTAGACCTTCGTATGGCATAGGCTCGGCAGCGGCTTCGTCGCAGGAACTCATGCAGTGTCCAGAATGTTCGCAACCGCGGTTTTTTAAAGGACAGAGAGGTTTAAAAATCCATAAGGCCAGGTCTCACAAGCCCTTGGAAGTACCAGGTAACCTCCCACGTTATTCGTCTCCATCACACGATAACCTTTATTCAAAATTAAGTTTTTTAAAATGCGAGTTTTCCATTGTAAAGAGGATTCCAAGGGGTGCAAGAAACATTGTGGCCTCCTCTCTGTCATCCTGCGTTAAAAATGTCATGAACAGAAATGATATAGAAAGTTGGGAAAATTTTCTTACTTTCTCATTTCGTATACTGCATGTAGCTAAAGGAAGGGAAGGCGGTGGCATTTCTCTGACACAAGCGATAAAAAATAATTGTACTGATATTGAAAAACCAATAGACTTTTCTAATTCTAATTTTAATTCTGTACGTTTGACCAAACAAAATAGTTATAATATAGTTAAAAAAACAGAATCAAAATTAAATGACGGAGATTTAAGAGGTGCGGCTCGTCTTCTTTTCTCAAACGATACGGTCGCCCCCGACACTCCAGAGACCCTGTTTTCACTAAGAAATAAGCATCCGCTCCCGGCAGCCAACTCTTGTTTGCCGAATGCCCCCGACGCCTTTGAGCATGCTCCGGAAGCAACACCGAAGGAGGTGCAGACCGCGATTACTTCTTTTAAGAACGGGTCGGCCGGTGGTCTCGACGGTCTTTCACCTCAACATTTTAAAGATCTTTTATTAGGTGCTACAGGAGACACCGGCCGAGCCCTTCTTTTAGACTTAACGCGGCTTGTTAACCTTATGCTTTCCGGGAAGGTATGCAAAGACATTACAAATGTGCTCTACGGAGCAAACCTGTGCGCCCTTAAAAAGAAGGACGGGGGTATACGACCAATAGCAATTGGTAACACAATTCGCCGTATAGCTTCCAAGGTTTGTTGTAAGCACATACAATCAGATCTCGCCGCTATGTTCCAGCCAGTACAACTTGGTTTCGGAACAAGGGGCGGGTGTGAGGCTGCTGTACACGCAGCGCGTACCTTCTTGAAGTAGAGCGGATGCGAGGTATTGCTGAAGGTTGACGTCACCAATGCTTTCAACACCGTAGACAGGGGAGCTCTGCTGACCCAGGTAAAAGAACATATTCCAGCCGCCTACCATTACCTGTGGCAATGTTACAGCAGTCCAACGAAGCTCATGTATAAACAACACGAAATATTATCAGCAGTTGGCTGCCAGCAGGGTGACCCGCTTGGTCCAGCCATTTTCAGTTTGGCAATCCACCCACATGTTAAAAATTTACATTCTAAATTCAACGTTTGGTATCTGGATGACGGGACCCTTGGAGGCGAAGCGACCACAGTCCTTAATGATTTAGACAGCCTTATTTCTAGATTCGAGTCTATCGGTCTTAAACTTAACTTTCCAAAATGTGAACTTTTTATGAAAGACAATATACCACTTCTTGAAAAAAATCAGCTCATTTCTAAATTCAACGCCCTGGCCCCTAATTTAAAAATTGTAAACAGCGAGTCGCTTCGCCTTCTAGGTGCCCCTGTCTTGGAGGACTCCTTTCAAAGTTTTGTTAATGATCAGATTTTAAAATTTGAGGAGTCATCCAGACATTTAAAAGAAATTAACCCACACATGGCTTATGCTCTATTAAAATTCTGTCTTTTTGTACCAAATTTCACGTATGTGCTGCGTTGTTCCACCTTTTGGATGCATGTCCCTCTTTTAAATCGTCTTGATGATCTTATCAGGAAAACTATTAGCGAAATTCTAAATTGCTCCTTAAATGATAACTCCTGGATTCAGGCCACCCTTCCAATCAGACTCGGTGGCTTAGGCATTCGAAAGGTATCCAGCGTAGCGCTACCGGCGTTCTTGGCATCAGCCCATAATACCTTACACCTCGTTGGTAACATTATTAGCCCATCACTTGGTGAAGAGGTTTCGTATTTGGCTGAGGCCAAGGACGCTTGGCGTGTTAAAGTTGCGTTGGATCAAGATTTCCCAATAAATCCAGCTTCGCAGAGGCATTGGGACGAGCCGCTCTGCGTACAAGTACAGAAAAAATTATTTGAAAACTGCGGAAGCTTAACAGAGCGGTCTCGTCTCCTGGCGAGTATGGAGAAGGAATCGGGCTACTGGTTGAATGCATTGCCTTCAGTACATATAGGGACTATGCTAGACAAAACTTCATTTTCTTTTGCAGTCAGCCTGAGACTTGGAGTAAAAATTAACGAGCCACATCGCTGCCGTTGTGGTAAAGAGGTTGATCATATGGGTCATCACGGCCTAGCGTGCCAGCGCAGCGCTGGTCGTATTCCTCGCCATGCTGCAATTAATGACGTCATTCGTCGGGCCTTAATAAGTGCCAGTGTACCGTCAGTTTTAGAGCCGAACGGTATATTCCGTGACGATGGCAAAAGGCCTGACGGAATGACGCTCATTCCCTGGAAAAACGGGCGCACTTTGGTCTGGGATGCGACTTGTGTTGACACGTTAGCACCGTCGCATGTTTCGGGAACTGCTCGCAAGGCAGGCTACGCTGCAGCGACGGCGGAGTGTATGAAGCGTCGCAAGTATATTGCCCTCCGTGAGGGCTATATATTTATGCCGTTTGGCGTGGAGACACTCGGGCCGTGGGGACCAGACGCGAAACTTTTGTACAAAGATATCTGCTCGCGCCTGGTTACCATTTCCGGTGACCCAAGAGCTGGCTCATACTTTGGCCAGCGAATCAGCCTCGCGATACAGCGTGGCAACTCGGCAAGCTTGCTGGGCACGCTGCCCACAGACGGCAGCGATTTGGCCAGCATTTTTTATCTAGTTTAGTTTTTCAATAAGTGCTTTCTTTTTTTTTTAGTAATGTTTTTAATAATTCTTGGAATACATTATTTAATTGTAAAACATTGTATAACCTACATACATTAATTATTAAATATTCCTCATGTTTTACCAATGAAACACAAAATTTAAATACGAGTATAGACGTGAACCCATCAGAGACGAGCAAAACGTTCACCTCATAGTAAGTGCAACGTCCGCCCGTAGCAATGGTGTGTCACCCAAAATATTTCTGTGTGGCACCACACTGTGACGTCAGTTCTCAAGTCTCATATGCCCAGTGATTACACTAGCTCTCAGTGCCCTTCAGACCAAAACACAGTAATGTTTGCACACTACTGCTTCACGGCGGAATAACTGACCCTGCGATGGTACCTTCCATTTCTAACGGAATCCTACTGTTTCTTGAGTTTTAAGATTATTATTTTTCAAAACATTTTATTAGCTTTACCCTCTGTTACAACTAGAAATTTTCAATTACAGAAGGTATATTATCATGTCGTGTCTGTCGCTCCTTCTTCTTTCATTAGTGTTTTCATACAAGCTCGTCGGTTGCGGGTACTTTTGTCGTGGCCTTTCCTTAAAACGACTTTGATCTGATCGTAATACGTTTACCAACCTCAAACCTCATCGGCTGCCAACCCCACGTAGGCGATCGTATCCCATGCATTTAATAAAAATCTGCTTAGGTTATCCAAACCGATTTTTATTACATTTTAATTACAGTGTATTCGATAAACAACAGTTCGTAAATAACTTATACCACACTCTTACTTAGTACCTGTTGTTTAAGTTTCACTTTTCTGGCATAATGGATAAAGATCGTGGACATAGCCAAATACATAGTAAATAATTCGATGACCTGTGATGATGATGATGCTGTTCTCCTGATTTCGACCACGGCGACAGCTTCCGAATCTTGTCGAGAGCTATCAAATGCGCAGGAGATATTTTAATGATATTATAGTGCCACAAGTGTACGCGCAATCACAGAGGCAGTAACTCGTCCCAACCTACCCGTGCCCCATGGAACGCTGATGCGATAAGATCGGACGTAGGCTAGGATGCAGTGTAAGTAGTACGGGGACAATCACAACATAACCAGATCTGAAAACCAACAATTTGTGTTTTAGCACAAATATTGTGGATCCGACTGGGATTCGAACCCAGGACCCGCGGCGTAGAAGTCAGTCTCTGGCCACTATGCCACTCTGTCGTCGATCAACTGTAAAGTAATAATATATCCGAAATAATAGTTGTAATATATACACCGTAATTTTTAAGCCGTTCCGGAAGAAGAAAATACCGAGACAGAATCAATAGTAGAATCGATTACTGGAGTTTAATCTTACTGAAAATGAATATAACTGTGTTTAATTACATGGATAAAAAATAAAAGTTGACCTACAGTTTTTCGAATATAAGCTTAGTACTGTCGCAGTGTTATAGTGGGACCGCACACGCACCGGCCGAGTTCAATAGCCCGTGCGAATCAGCTGATACCTACACTAACACAACGCTCGGGTCGGACACGATATACCTTTCTGCGTACGTTTTATCATAAATATTTATTGAGAACTAAATTGGTAAGTTTTTAATAATTAAATACATTTAGATTTGTTTGATTATTAAAAGATGCGTCAGACTAGGAATATTTCGAAGTCGTGAGTGCGTTTACAGAAAATTTCCAGAACCGAAAATTAAAAATTTATGTCTTTACAAAAACGTTGGCTCCGGCTGGGATTTAAACCCAGGGTCCGCGTCATAGTATTCGCAGTAGAACGTGTTCCACTAGACTACGCAGTCGTCACGTAACTGAGTATTTACTCCAATTTTCTCTTCTTTCTTACACAAATTCAGGATCGTCGGAAATACTTTATTTTGTGTTTTCTGAGATAGCTACTTTCTTGACAAAAGAACATAGGATAAACTGAAAGTGTCAAGTGCACTTTTTAGTATTCTGTTTTTTTTTAAAAAAACTATGATATACTCTAGGATTTCTCTTATATCAGGCACAAACACCCATACCCAGTACAATTATCTGTAAGCAATACAAATATTTGTCTCGTGCGGGAATCGAACCCGCAACCCATAAGCCAATCATTTATCCTCGGCGTCCACATAACCGCCCAAAAAAATGGAACTGTTTGGAAAACCTAACAGTTTCGTTTTTCACAAGGTTATTTGCCAAATAATTTACACTACCCTGTATCGGAGCAATTGCTTCAATTATGTCAACCTTACTCGATATACAAAAGTGTTTATTACATTATCTTTTACATTTTGTGTAAGTTTTTACTTTCATATTACATGTAACAGCCTAAATTTGTAACATTAGTTCTCCTACTTGAATACACTTACTACAGACTTATTTTCTTTACGAAAATTCCGTAACACAAGAGCGACAACACGCTGAACATCCAAGGTCAAATTCAGTGCGACGTTTTGAATGTGAGAAACGAGTTCGGCGAGACGTTTAATATGACGCGAAAAGTACGCAAAATATGTACTTAGACAGAAAGAGAAAAAGAAAGAACTATGTAACAAATCCGAACGTCACGAGACCAGCGGGCAAGAAACATACGAAAATGTTAAATAATCAATGTGGAATAAAAAAGTTAAATCAAATTTTAAGAATAATATTATGTATTCTCAAAAAAGGTATTTTACAAATAAGCATATTTTACAATCCGTATTGGCCTCGTCTGTAAAACACTAATGGTAAAGTGCCTCTGGAATCTTGATATATGCGACTTACTGTGCTACGTTATTCAACACTTTGTAAAAATAATTAGATAAATGGCATTTCAAATCTACCGTAGTTTTTTTTTTATAAAAGGTGTAACAAAATTTAAACTATAGGTACGTACCTTGGAGAAATACTTTTTTTAAATAAAAAAATAAATAAAATATCTCCGTACTATAAATATTTATCTGGTACAAATAATTTCATTTAACAAACTTTCGAAATTTGTACACAATACAACCATTCCCGAAAACCAACAATTTGTGTTTTGCACAAATGTTGCCACCCGCTGGGATTCGAACCCAGGACCCGCGGCGTAGAAGTCAGGTACGTTAACCACTAGGCCACGCGAAAATAAATCCCGTGCTTTCTTTATTGTTCTGAAAGCGAAGATAAACTATAAACTTTAATTGTTTAAAAAAATTAGATCTGTTTTTATTTCAAAAAGAATCGTATCTTAAAACAGAGAAGTCATAATAAAAAAATTGCTTTTAGCAAGATCAGTAGTGTATACGCTCGTCTATCTTCAATATTGAAATTGGTTTCTAAATTAAAGAAGAACATTTCAACTATTCTTTGTTAATAATTTTAAATTGCGATTTTACATGAGAAGAAACAAACCGGTTTGTACCGGCCTAGTCTGACGACAAGCCCCGCGAGTGTTTAAGAGTGTGTTGAGAGCAATTAGTCCTATTAATTGATCGTAATACAAATTAAATTATTATTTTTACAATAAAGTTTTCACTGTCTGTACCAATAATGTCATTTACGCATTTACTCGTTCTAAATAATCAGAAAACTTACTTTCAAAACTGCACTAAATAAAATAAAATGGCGAATTATTAAAACATTATTTTTTTTGTTTAATTATCCATGAAAAGTAAAACAGATATTCGTTTGTTTATAAATAATAAAACATTCATGATATCATTAACAAAAGAACAATATTTTAACAAACTATTAAGTTACAAAATTGCAAATTTACAATATTTATAAATATTATAGTTATTTGACTGTTCACGGAGCCGCTTGTAGATGGCACTGTTGCAGTATATTGCAACATTCTGGTTGGACTAAATATAACTATTTATGCCACTAGTTAGGTCTAGACAACATACTTCTGTTTAAGTTTACAGTGAGCTCAATGCCCATACAAAAAATATTGGCTCCTCTACATGTATATTCATTCTACATTGAATCTTGTCAGATACGTATATTATTATGTTACGAAAAGTTTTGAAATAGTTTGCTAAGATGGCGCTTACGTTAATTAATTTTTCGTTTTATGCGTATTCATTTCACTTTAAATGAAATCGATTCCTATGGAGTAAACTCCAAAAATAAAACAAATATTCAGATAATTTTTTAATAATAAAATATTATTTCATTATTTTATTTTTATCAAATAAAATTATTCTAGCTATCGAAACAGTGGTTTTTGGTAAAAACGTTAGGTAGAATTTTAGTAATAATATCGGTTAATTATTTTATGCGTAATTAAAAATTGTAATAAACCATTTACACTATTTACAACTGATTGGAATTGAAATTAACAAAATAAATATTTAGTTAAGTGCATACCTGAATTGTAATAACTGTGCAAACTGCTTTCTGTTTGGTTGTAAACATAAACGAGCACGTTTTCGCAAGGTTTCTTTCAAATGATTTATTCACACTCACAGTATCACATCACCTTTTATCACTTTTAGCATCCACAATATGCCGTTTAATTGACTAAATTCCGCGCTTCTTCCGTATACACAAGTATTTTTAACTAGATCACAAATAAAAGTGCATCGGAGAACAAATACGATTAATAAAAAGAAATAATTAACATAAGCACTAACTGTGCATTAAAAAGTTCAGAGCTCACACGTGACTAAGTCACTTATTTACCTATTTTTTGCATTTTGCTGTTTTACGTTAAAGGTGGCGGGGAGTGACTTCGCCTCCAATAGCATCGTGGACAACGCGTGAAACGAAAATGTTTTAAACAGGGCTGTTTCAAAAAAGATTTTTAATTATTATAATAATTTTTATCACTGCTGCTTTTATTAATCTGAATTTATTTTTAATATTGCCAAAAGATTCATTGGATCGGGTATATTAAAGTAAAAGCTGTGACCGAACATAAAAAATTCATAGTTTATTTTGATCTCTTTAACGTCCCATATATTTTTTTCGAATCATCTGAATAAATAAACTGCGGTTGCCATCCCACCTACCAAGCGTGGCAACTATAGCAAAATCCTTCCAAAATGAGAGCTACAAACTTGTGGCAATCTGAGGGGGAGGCCTATGTTCAGCAGTGGACTAGTGATAGGCTGATATGATGATGATGATGACATTTTTTTTAAATTTTGAAAACGTCCATTATCATATTGCTTATCTTCTGACTACTTTTATATTCATAAGAATAAACGTACAACTGCATGGCCCGAATTATCATATACAATTGCTAGTTTCTCCTTACTTTGGAATACATTTACTTTCGACTCATATTTCCGTTACGATAATTGAAAAACGCGGATACGATAATGTTCGTGAAATATTTAGGTAAAGCGAGCCACCCAATGTGCAGTTGCAATTATTGCACTGCATCTACGCTTACGTTAGCTCGTCCTAAAAAAATCTTTTTCGCTCGAGCTAACGTAGATGCACAAAACCGTTTTCGTTTAATGTTTTGTCATGTTTAATTAAATTTCGAAACGACACAGCCCTAGGGCTGTGACGTTTCGAAATTTCGACGTTTCGACTTGGCGGCCGGGAGGGGATATACAACAGCGCTATACGTCGCAGTTCTCAGTGTTGCCAACTTAGGGGTTTTCCTTCCAGATGGGGAAGAAAATATGGTTTTATAAATGTAATGTGAAATGTTAATAAAATGTATGATTTAAAAAAATACAGCGAGGCTGAGAAGGATTCTATTGTAATGGAAGAAATATTATTAACACACACACAATGTACATTTAATTTTTAATGACAATCAGTGATATGATTATTATTCTTATTACATTTTTTTTTATTATTGTTTTCTAGGATTTATACTAATGGAATTATTTATTATTTAATACTAAGTAATTCTATTGTAATAATAACCATTGATGAATATTTTGATACTACTTTTACTGTTATGCTCTATCGACAACTTTTTTGTTTAATTTAAAAACTGGCATACAAAAACTAAATAGTAGACAGACGTTTGTCTACTATTTAGTACACTGCCGACATACACTTAGTTTATGTTTTTCAAATGTTTAGTTTAGGGAGTTTTTAATGTCTTTAAGGGTAAAAAAATTCATGTGTTGGCGAGAGTGACAGTGCTTTAGTTGGTTGGTCTATGTGGTCGGTCGTCACCTATAGTCTAAGGTCATTTGGTCGCGCTTCTGTTGTTGAATTATCGCGAAGAAAAGAAGTCGTAAAGTGTATTCTATCTAACGTCACAATATCTAACAATGGTACAGGTATACGATGTTGCTAACAAGAACCATTTGACTGTAGGTTTATTCTCATGAACAATAAATTCGTAAAGTGTTACGCATTATGATCGTGAATGTGTTTAAAACTGATAAAAATCCAGAAGCCAGTTTAATAAGCCGTGTACGTGTGTGTCGTGCAAAATGAACTGTATTTCGCAGATTATTTTGTAACTTCGTAAATAATGTTATGCCATGAGTATCGTCCGGCAGAGGCTATCCCAGGTACGAATAGAGTATTTTTATTCAGTGTAGATTATTGACGTAGTACTTATTAAACGTATTTTTTTAAATTGAAGTGGTTCGCAAACTTCTTCAGTTTTATGTGGCAGAATAAAACCCATGGGACCTTTATTGTAATAATTTTATAAAGTACGAAACGGCGTATGAAAATCTGCCACCCAGTCTCATTTGGTAGGTATGGTAAGTGTCATCCAAGGGAAATATTGAAAAATCTTGGACGTCCGGCCAGATGGCGGATTAACCATGTCGAAAAATGTCCGAAAATTCACGATCTTCAACGCTTTTTTTCTCCGATAGCCTTTACTTCGTCGCTTAGGACATTGACCTATCGACTGTGATCGTAATTACCTATAGACGGGAGCTACCGCAAGTTGCCGGTTCTTTTAAAAACACGTGATTAATTTTAATTTACCAAAAAAAAGTAAATATTAAAATCTAAAAACTGATACTACCAATCGTTTCTGTAACTGAAACTGTACTAATTTTCTTCGTTTCCAGAACGATGTAAAAATTACGGTGTATAGATGGAGGTTCACGTATTACTGCAACAACAATTTGGTTACATAAATGTAAATGTTGAAATACTCTTACAACAAAATAAAATCACGACAAAATGTAGAGCAGTAATTTAATATGGGCATTCATTATCATGAGTACAGGATTTACGTACATGAAAGGGAACCAACGTACGAGGAAAGGGCCATTGGCTCTTGATACAAAGAAAATGCGTAAAGCACTTTACCCCGGTTTATTTAACAGTGGGTTTAATTTCAGTCAGTCTCATGTAGTTAGGCTGTGGCACACGAAAGTTTTAACTTATTTTAAATATCATGTACTACGGTACGGGTCAAAAGTCAGCTACGTGAGTAGCCTCTGCCTATCCCTTACATGGGAGGGGGATGTGATTGTATGTATGTATTTATAACGATTTATTTTTAAAGAATATTCCTCATAATATAGTTTTTAAGTAGGTCTATAGTTTTTTTTTTGTTTTTTATTGCGTAAAGTGATGAAACAAGCAAAACGTTCACCTGATGGTAAGTGCAACGTCAGCCCATAACAAATGCTGTGTCACCCAGAACATTTCTGCGTGACACTACACTGTGCCCATCGCCCTGAAACATAGGTTCTTAAGTCTCATAGGACCAGTGATTACGCTAGCTCACAGTGCCCTTCAAAGCGAAACACAGTAATGTTTGCACACTAGTACTTCACGGCAGAATAACTGGCCTTGCAGTGGGACCTACCTAGACGGACTCCTGCATAAGAATCCTACCGCCATTAAATAGTAATGAACCGTTGAGCAAGAAAGGAGTAGCAACTTCGTACCGACAGACGCAGTGCAGGTACGCGGTAGGACTCCTATTTAGGAATCCGTCAGGGAGGTCAAACCGCAGGGCCAGTTATTCTGCCGTGAAGCAGAACGTACCAACATTACTCTGTTTCGGTTTGAAGGATACTTAGAGCTAGTGTAATTACTTGGCTTAAGAACTGATGTACAGATGATGAAATATTTTGGGTGATGCAGGATTTTTTATAGTCATACATGGTTTTGCTCGTCTCGTCACTTTATTCTATAAAATAATGAAATATACTCGTATTTTAAACGAAAAGTATAATTTGTCTGGCCATAAATACTGTTACAAAAAACTTTTCATTTTTTTCAACTTTTTAAATATTTTGAATTT
Organism: Luehdorfia chinensis; assembly: GCA_019845155.1. Lineage (NCBI taxonomy): Eukaryota > Metazoa > Arthropoda > Insecta > Lepidoptera > Papilionidae > Luehdorfia > Luehdorfia chinensis. The sequence goes on along the minus strand of JAHVAK010000234.1, from coordinate 4,195,356 downwards.
GGGACACGTATATTATTTTAAAAACTTCTTTCGATTTTGCGCCATTTCACATATTTTTTCGAGTTCATTATTAAATTACAATATGGTATGGGGTGTTAACCAAAATAGGATTGCAGTGATCGCCTCGCACAAAGTGGGTATGGAGCCGTCGGTCATATTTCAGACACTTCAAAAGCTTGGTATCAGCCGTATGTTGGTATGTCGTACTATCAACAGATACGACAACACTTCCTCTGTTGAAGACCAGAAAAGATCGGGGCGGCCGCGTGCTGTTAGAACTACAAAGGCTGTTAATGCTATTAAAGCCAGAATTCGTCGAAACCCCGTTAGAAAGCAAAAAATCTTATCGCGAGAAATGAAGATTCCCGCATATATACAGGACATGCTCAAAATCAATCTTTACAATTAAAAGTAGTGGATCGATCAAAACGCCTTCTGTCGCGATACGCCACTTGCGTAAGTAAAAGGCACAGAAATATCGTTTTTACCGATGAAAAAATTTTCACGATTGAAGAACACTACAATAAGCAAAATGATAAAGTGTACGCTCACAGTTGTAAAGAAGCTGCTCAAGTGGTCGGAAAGGAACAACGTGATCATCATCCTGCGTCAGTGATGGTTTGGTGGGGCGTGTCTTATCAAGGAGTCACAAAACTACATTTTTGTGAAAAAGGAGGGAAAACTTCAGCCAAAGTGTATCAAGATACAGTCTTGGACAATGTTGTGAAACCTCTCAGCAATACACTTTTTAAAAATATACCGTGGACTTTCCAGCAGGACTCTGCACCTGGTCACAAGGCACGAACTACCCAGGCCTGGCTTGAAACCAACGTTCCGGACCTTATAAGAGCTGAAGACTGGCCCTCATCTAGCACAGACCTCAACCCTTTACACTACAAAATAATGGTGAGTTTTAGAGGACATGGCTTGCTCTAAACGACACGGCGACTTTGATGATCTTAAAAAATCTTTGGACCAAGCATTGGCGAAATTTCTCTTGGAAACAGTGCGTAAATCCATAGAGTCGTGGCCAAATAGATTAAAGGCCTGTATAAAAGCCAAAGGTGGCCATTTCGTAGAGAATAATTTTTATATTTTTTGCTGAGACTAATAAATATGTAGGTATAAATTTCAATAATATTACATTACTTCATTATAAAAATGCATTTTCATTTGTAACAGAACTTATGGCCGGACTAGATATAATCGTAATGGAAGTAGGCTAGAAGAAAGTAGGTTGAATCAGCCCAGAAGTCATCATCCCAGAACAAGAACAAGTAATTATTCAAATGATACACAAATGCTTTCATTTCATTTATTTTTTTATTATATATTATCATTATTACACGGTGTGGTAACGGCTTAAAGGAATCTACCACCGCATCTCATCCTGTGGGTGACGTTAAAGTCGACAGACGGAACATGAAAACCAGGAGATAAACAGCAGCATCTTCCTGGAATATCTGAATAATTAAACTTCGGCAATCTATGAGGAGGCCAATGTTCAGTAGTAGACTAATGAGGCTGAAATCATGATGATGATTATAAAAGAACATCTCACGCGATCAACAATCGATGCTTCTGAAATTGTTCTGCGATTCTATGTGCTGATTTACCACGTGCTCAGCGGTGAAGGAAAATATCGTGGGGAAAACTGCATCTGAAAAAGAAAATATTTCGAAGACATGTGAAGTTCGCCAACAGTGCAGGAGCAGCGTGGAGAATTATTACCCGCTGCAAAACCCCTCTTAATGAATACTCGTGCTAAGCAGTTACATATTTATTGGATGTAATTTTCCTTTTTTTAATAAGGGACGAACTTAATGCCCTCAGGCATTCTCTACTTGTCGCTTTGCCATGAATTCATTGCTAAATTATAATAATTTTTATTCTCATTTGATAATTGAAATCATTCTGGTGGTAGTATTCCTATGCAGGAATCCGTCTAGGTGGATACCACCCCAAGGCCAGTTATTCTGCCGTGAAGCAGTAGTGTGCAAGCATTACTGTGCTTCGGTTTGAAGGGCACTGTGAGCTAGCGTAATCACTGGGCATTTGAGACTTCAGAACTGATGTCTCAGGGTGACGTGCGCAGTGTGGTGTCACAAAGAAATATTCTGGGTGACACAGCATTTGTTGTGGGCGGACGTTTCACTTACCATCAGGTGACGATGAAAACGTTTCTGTTCTATATGTTATAATAACCCGCACAACGACAACGCTGCAATATTATTTCTACAACGATACCTTTCTTGTTCTTAACTTCGGTACTCTAATTAATCATCATCATCATCATAATTTCAGCCATTTGTTTTCCATTTTTATCACTTGTCCATTGCTGAGCATAGGCTTCCCCCGTAGACTGCCACAAACAAATTGTAGCTCACATTTTAGGAGGATTTTGCAATAGTTGCCACGCTTGGCAGGAGAGTTGGCAACCGCAGTTTGTTTATTCAGATGTTCCAGGAAGACGCTGCTGCCCATCTCCTGGTTTTCGTTTTCTCTCTGTCGACTTTTACGACACCCACGGGACGAGAGGGTGGTACATTCTCTTAAGTCGCCACCACACGGATGTCTGATTAATCGGCTATCCTTAATGGCATCTAAATGAAGGAAACATTGAGATGTTGTGTACATAAAATACTTCCTTCTTATTCAAGCAATATTTTAATTGTTATTTCTGGGTTTCAGCTTGGATTTTCAAAGTAAATCCCTTCTGATTATAAGTTTTCGGCTTTAAAATCACTGCCCTTACTACTTACTAACTGTTTCACTGACGTATAATTTCATTACAATTATTTATATTAATTTCTTCTGAACTGTTATTGAATATCACACGAACATTTAAGTGAAAATTCCTGTTTTAATCTCTTAAATTTTCATTGAAATCCTATTTATTTACTAGGCTATTTTGGTGGTGCCGGCACCGGCAATCGAACCCAGTTTACTCGCGTACTATGAAATTTTAAGCGAGCGCCTAGTCCCTGAGCTACTACGGCTATTATATCCATATTTGGTTATTTATGCTGAACCTATTAAAAGTTTTCAGCACACCATGGGTTGGATTGTAGAGAATGCCTTTAGGCATTAAGTTCGCCCGTTGTTACCATTTCGTTTAAAGGTTTAACAAAAAAGATTAAATAAATAAATATTAGTCATGAATTAACGTGTTTCACACTATTAAATATTTCTGATTTACGCATGTTACTTTTCAAATTCTTACGAATCTAATATCTTTATATTTTAATGACTGTAAATTTTTAATTTTAGTCTAGTGGATTGATAATATTTCTTCGCGCATCATGCATAATTCTAACGACGAGGAAATTGAATATGTTTTGCGTCGCCATGCCCCTGAAATTTCCGACCCGTCATCGATTACGTCTTTCCATCGGATGAGGAAAGGTAAAGTCGAGTGAATGCCTCCACGTTTAAGTGAGTCTCTCCGATATCCTACGCAAACAATGGGTTTTCGTATTAACAGAATAATGACCCCTCTGTAGAAATTTCACTGAAATATATTATTACGCAAATGTATGTATATAAATATATATATATATTTATATACACATACATTTATATATATATATATATATTTGTATAATTAACAAACCTATTTATAATACGTGGTAATGTCACGCTAAGGCAACTAGATACTAGCTGTAGCATATAGATTAGTACTCGATCAGAAAAAAACACATTGCCATATATTAAAGTAGAACTATGCGCTGATTTGTATAGTATGGTATATGCAAAGAGCCGAAGAATTAGTGATCAAATATCACCACACAACTATATTAGATGTCTGAGGGTCACAGTTACCATTAACCATCAGGTAGATTGCCTGCTAGCTCATCACCCTAACTAAATTTAAACGGACGATATCAATTTTAACCCTGTTTGCATAAGAACCATTTTACGGTATCATATAAATGCAATGAAGCACTTACCAAATTACGAAATTTTTGGCATTCCAAAAATTCGACGTTTACCCAAGAGACATAAGATTTAAACAACGAACATGTAGACTCACTTAAGTACTGCGCAATCTTTCAACGCGCCCGAGCACTCAAAATAATTGTTAGTGAATCGAGGAATGAAGAATTCGGGTCACGATCTACAGAAAATTAAAAGGTCGGAAACAGGTAAATAAATTTATTTATTTATTTAAGCTTTTATGCACATGTGGTACATATTGCGGACTTAATGCCTAAAGGCATTCTCTCCCAGTCATCCATAAGGCAAAGCAGAGATAAACATAATATGATAGGCGATGCAGCGAACACTAAGAGAGTAAAAAAAAATATTATGACCAAATCTATAAATATAAATACATAAACTATAAAATACATATACATAATTATACCAATACATGTAAGCAGCTTTTTTATGTCAAGAGGAATATCGTTCCAGAGTCTTATAGCCGGTAAGGCGAAAGAGTGAGATGAGTCACCAGATCGGTGTAATGGCGTGAGCAATTTGAGATTACCCGAGGAACGGAGAGAACAGTCATGAGATATTGAAACCTAGATTGCAAATACTCAGGAGCACATGGACCGTTTAGTATTGTGAAAAGTTCTGAAAAGTTATACACAAAGCTGTGTCTGTAAAATTCTAATAATCGTAGATTCCGTGTGCTACAATGTGCGGTGTTCTTAGTGAATGATTTGTGTTTGCAGAGACAGCTTAAATCGAACAAAAGAAATATCATAATCGATATGATCGTCAATCCTTAAAAATCTACTGCTGAACATTAATCTTTTCCAATTTTACCCTAGACGCAATCGCATCTTTATATGGCGTTCAGATTAGGTTGCAAGCTTAATTTAAACCATCCAGAATTTTTAAATATAAATTTCATCAATATCATCATTATTTCAGTCTATAGCTGGTCCACTGCTGAACATAGGCCTCCCCCATAGATTGCCGCACAATTTAGTAGCTCTCTTCTTGGGGGGATTTTGCCATAGTTGCGACGCTTGGCAGGCGGATTGGCAACCGCAGTTTATTTATTCAGATGTCCCAGGAAGATGTTGCTGCCCATCTTCTGGTTTAAATTTTCCCTCTGTCGACTTTTACGGCACCCAAGGGTTGAGATGGGGCGGTAGATTCTCTTAAGTCGCCACACACATGGCGTATTATAAATTTAATAGTAGTTTATTATCAAGATGATAATTATTAGTCTGCGAAATCAAAAAAAACTGTAGAAACCCTTCATGTCTTGCAAATTTGTACATATATACGATGTCTATACAATATATAAAATGTGAAATCTACAATTTTAGATTTAAATGACACCAATTGATACTAACGCGTTCAAGAGTAAACTGTTGTAGAGCACTAAACAAAGCAAAACCTATTACAAATGCATGTGTAAAGGACATACAAATGCATGCGGCGCTTTCCACAATAAAAGACCACATTATTCTAGCTTAATTACCAGTACCAGTCTCACATAGTTATAGCCATATGAAAAATATTAACTACCTCTATATTTTCATGAGCTTATTAATTCTAGTTTATGTTTTTTGAACAGATGTCCACAACAATAACTAATAACTGAATAATCATATATATAATTTTTAAAAAGTGTTTTGTCGGTACGCCATATCTTCCTTAATACTTCAGCAAAATTAATGATTAAGACATTATTATGAAGATTACATTGTATATTAATAATAAAAAATAAAGAATTTTTTTGCTGATTCAGAGGCTTTATTACTTATTAGTTATAAAAGTAATCAAATGTTATCGTACTGCTGCTGCTTTGCTAATTATGTTGGTGTAATTTGCTTGCGAAATTATCGTAAACGGTTAACAAATGAAAGTTATAAAAAGAGAAATCAACATTTGTAAACTTAAAACACAACAAAAGTGTCTCAAGCACAATCCTAAATAGATGATCCCAGAATATAATAAATTGTTATTTCACTGTCTTGCGGAGACCATAAGAATTTTTGAGACGGTGGTGGATAGCAGCATCTTAGGTTAAGTGAGGACTCTGGTTAATAGGGTCAACAAAATATTGTTTTGTTTTAAAATGTAATGTGATATTTATTGAAATTTATGAAATATGAAATTTGATTTCTTTTTTAAATTAAATTTCTTATATTACGACTCTGTTAACTTGACGATTGGCTTTTCGGGGATTTCGGGTCTGAACATGATCTAATCACTGAGAAATAAAATCAGACAGGGATAGGGGAATAAGTCATCATCAGTCAGTCATCATTATTCAGATGTTCCAGGAAGATGCTGCTGATTTTAATTTTCCCTCTGTCGACTTTTACGACACCCGCGGGATGAGATGCGATTGTAGATTCTCTTAAGCCACTAATATCTGTGACGAGTGTCGAGAGGAACAATGAAAATATTTTGTCACCGAGAACATTTCTGTTTGGCACCACCCTACGTGCGTCACACTGAGTCGTTCACATTCCGAGTTATAACACTAGCTAACAGTGCCCTTCAGACCTAGGCAAATTACTGCATAGAAATCCTACCATCGAATAGTACAATGCATTCCTTTAAAATAATCAAACGTAATAGTATAACAATAATTATCCAGCGTATGCCACTTCTAGGCAATATTTAATTAAAAAGTTACTTTAAAATAACTTTATTCGTCTAAATGAAAATAAATATTTACGAAAGTAAAAATAATTGCGAATAAATAATTCGAATGAGCGAAGTTCTTGAACCAAACGGAAAGTTGGTTGTACATAATACAAATTCAAACGTTATACAAAATGTACTTACTCGTAACAGCAAAGTCTATATTACTTAGCGGTTAACGTTCCTGTTTACTCATTTACAGTTAGTGAACAGAAAATTAGGTACCAACAAATTTAAATACATGGGTAGTACAAATCATCCGTTTTAGGGAGATGCCTGTGTCCAGATTGTGATGAAGAAGAAGAAGAAGAAATTCGTGTATTTCAAGGTAAACTAAACACCTAGAAAATCACCTACTAATGATTATGATACCTTGTCTGATTTTCGACAACAGAACTTCAAAATATTGACGGAAACTATTAACTGCGCAGGTATGGGCAACCTTTGGAAAGCTGAGGACTTAACTTGAGTGTTAATGAAGTCTTGGACTGCAGATAATAGAAAGTGATGGGAAAAATAAATGTCGTGGTTTTAATTCCCGCGTAAAACAAATATCTGTATGGCTTACGGAAATTGTGTATGTTAGTGCATATGATAGTAGATTATCAAATGCATTGCGATACATGAAAAATCCTAGTTTAAGGAATCGTTTTTTCAATGTTTATAGTAGTATATCGAGGTTTGAATCTATTCTGTATTTATATAAAAATGGAACGCAAACACTTCAGTTCACAGGTTTTTCATCTGTGGCGCATTACGTATATCTGTGTGTATCTATTTCTTTACCACAATCACGCAACTTTATGGTAGCAGAGCATGGTTCGGTGTGGTACAGTTGAAAATATTAAGGAAATACAACTTCACAGTAAAATATTTGCTGTGACTTGAATTGAGGTTATAATATCAACGTACCCCTCAACTACTCATGCACTGAAGTGCACCTGGCGAAAATCCACAAAATGAGATACATAAATATCTTTAGCATAGAAAAACTGATCGGAAGAGAAAACTTTGCCACCTGGAAATACAGTATGAAGGCATATTTGGAACACGTCGATCTGTGGTGCTGTGTGGAACCCCCAGACAACGTGCCTGTCAACGCTAGCAACGTTTAAGCGAAGACTAAGCTGATTTTGCTTCTGAACTCACAAAACCACGTCCACGTCCATGAATGCATAACCGATAAACAAGTATGGGAGTGTTTACAGAAAGTTTTTGATGGTAATGGGCTTAGGAGAAGAGAGGGCCTGCTGAAAGGTTTAATAAACACTTCACCAATATCCAGCAACAGTACACTATGTGAGCAAGATCATGAACACTGCCCACAAATTGAGAAATATTGTATTTGATGACAATGATGGGTGGCTCGGCACTTTGATAATTTTACCAAAGTTACCTGATCAATACAAACCCACGTTACTGGCGTAAGAAAGTTCGGGAATTAAAAACAGTGCTGACTCGTAAAATCTAAACTTAAGCAAAAATTTAAATCACCAAAAGTCAGCGGTTTTTTTATATAAACTCGAAGAAATCAAAGAATAATAATAGACCAGCCAAAAAAGTAAAGGGCCGAGATGCTACAATAGCAATAAGAGTGGGTATTTTTCCAAATTTTGTAAGCAACCAAAGAAAACATCAAGTGAACAAGAAAGCTCCAGTTTTGTAGCAGCTTTTTCAACTACTGTTGAAGAAACTATGAGTGAGGACTGTTTTAACCAGTCAGGTGCATCAATGCATATGTCAGGCAAAGACGATTGGATGTGTAATGTAACCGAACCACCCGTAAAGAATATTACAATGGCTAACAGAGATCCATTAGCTTTAAAAGGAATTGGATGTGCGGATTTGCAGATTAGTTGCTAAAATAAAATACAGATTAGAAAAGTCTAGTTTGTTCCTGGCCTATCATCAAATCTTTTTTCAGTCATACTAACAAAATATGTTAAGATCAGAATTTCAAAGGAGAGTAAAATGCATTGCAACATTGAACAACAATTTGTATATCAACAACACTAGCAAAGAAATGGCTCACTTAACTTCAAGTGTTGTAAATTGTAACAATGCTTACCTGTGGCATCTGCGAACGGGCCATCTGAATTTCTCAGATATTTAGAAACGGTCCGCGTGTGCTGAGGGTGTGACCTGACTCAGGATGTAAATAATGTTATCGCCTGCACAGATTGTAAGCAAGCAAGATTTCCATTTAAACATGTTGGTTCTAGAGCAACGATACCACTAGAAATTATACACTCAGATTTGTGCGGTCCCGTGGAGAATAAGACACATGAAGGTATGAAATACTTCATCACTTTCACAGATACTAAGAATAAGTTATGTGTATTTTCTTAATATCTTTAAAAAACCTTGCCGACCGCGTGGCGTAGTGGTTACCGTACCTGACTTCTGCGCCACCGGTCCTGGGTTCGATTCCCAGCCGGAGGTAACATTTGTGCAACAACACAAAATGTTGCTTTTCGGGTCTGGTTGTGTTGTGCATGTGAAATGTATGTTTGTAAAACGCACCCACGATACAGGAGAGAATCCTACTGTGAGGCTTCGTTTTTTTGCATTCATTTTATACACCAGATATCTAGTCTATATACTCCAGAGCACTATGGCCTCGCCCGAAAGAACGAACAGAACTGTAGTAGAATGAGCAAGGGGCATGTTATGCTGTGCTGGTCTGGAAAAGAGTTTTTGAACTGAAGCTGTGGCTACCGCTGCATTTATTGTAAGACCTTGCTCTATAAAGTCACTGGATGTTAAGACTCCATGTGAGTTATGGAAAGGTAAGAAACCCAGTTAAACACAAATGCAGACACTTGGCTCCGTTGATATAGTCTATATCAACGGATAGTAGCAAATAAAAAACGCGAAAAGTATATTAGAACAAATCGAGACGATCAATAAAAAAGTAGGATACTTTGGATTGTACCAATGCTTAGTAAAACATTTCATGTCTACGACGTGTCGCAATCTTTTGAAAATAAAAATCAGCTAACGAACCGCACCGCAGTAATTTGAATATACTGTATCCAAGTGAAGGTTTGGTCTAATACGGTCTAATGAACGTTGGATTTAATATCAGAGAGTTATTACAAGTGTGAGCTGTAATTTTGAATGCGTTATCAGGGATGTTTTTTTGTTGTTATATCAAATGTAACGTACTTAGTTTTGGATGTATTCAGCGTCAGTGTGTTTTCGCGAAGCCATTTTTCGGCATCTGAGTTTAGTCTCTTCCCATTCTACCATGAAACACAAGATCAGTATCGTCCGTAAAAGTAAAGATTTCACGATTATTAAATTTATATTGCACATGTTGTTTATACAAATTAGGAAAAGGCTGGGACCAAGAACGCTACCATGCGATACGTCAAAGGTGATAGGATAGTCTGAGCTTTTTTTTATTGGAGAAAGGGACGAGACGAGCAAAACGTTCACCCGATGTTAAGTGCAACGTCTGTCCATAACAATTGCTGTGTCATCCAGAATATTTCTGTATGGCACCACACTGCGCCCGTCCCCCGAGACGTCAGTTCTTAAGCCCAGTAATTACGCTAGCTCTTCGTTTGGTTTGAAGGGCAGGGCCCTTCAAACCGAAACACAGTAATGTTTGCACATTACTGCTTCACGGCAGAATAACTGACCCTGCGGTGGTACCTACCTAGACGGATTCCTGAACCGGAATCCTACCACCAGTACTTGATACGAGTAGATCGACAATTTTAACCCTTTGAGTTCTTTCACTTTTTGTTCTTTTCCTAGAAATTCAACTCTTGCAGATACGCTATCATACTAATCGGAAAGAAACTGCAAAGATTTTTTAATTTCCTGATTAGAACGCTGAATGGCAGAATTCTGAACGTTTATTTCAACTACATCTTTAATAAGCTTGCTTAGATTAAGTTGTCAGTTACTCATACCTTGAATCATTTATTTTATTTCGTCCTTAAACTTTAACAATTGTTCTTCACGGCACGTTTCTTTCGGTCTGTTAACTCTGAGCTAGGATTTCATAGGTTCTTGCTCAATTAAGTTACAAACATCAGAATACGATAAAGTGTGCGGTATAATGTGCTTATCTGTCCATTCAATTTCGCAACGTGATGCAATGTGAAAGTCGATATGTCTACAGAGACACTTTCGGCACTTTGACATATAATCCGCATATATAGCATTTATAGACAAAAACCAAAAACGTACAATTTATATTATTAACGGAAAACGACTAAATTGTACTTATATACACATTTAAGACTGTATGCTTTCTAAAGAGACGAAGTTCAGTCCTTAAGTTTGGTAAACTTATACGGCAATGATTAACAAAAGTACCAAGGAATAATTATATATTATTATATCCTGGTAATTTCTTTATAATATTAAAAAGACAGCACTATTACTTTAAATTTGTGGCAATTAGAATATTAGATTCCGTTCAGGGAACATTCTATACGTACAAAAATATAGCTCGATTAAAATCTAAATTAAAACTAGCCATCATGTTGATGATGATGATGATGATGATGATGATAAAAATATAGCTTGATTAAATTCTAAATTAAAACTAGCATTTATTTGACTAACAATCGTTGAACAGGTGGCGTATGTATTGGACATAACCCTGTGTCCTTTATACAACTGATTTTCGATAACATCGGGTATCGTTTTATCGCTTTAATAGTTTATTTCTTATTATCAAGGTTGTCAGTTAAACTTGCTACATACAGAACATTAAAAATGAATAAGGCACTAGATGATAATACGTTTGTGATTTATTAATGTTAGTATTTTACAAACCGAAACTTTTGCCTTTTTAACACATACATATACATCGCTAAATATGATAAAATTGGTTTTACTTAATCAAAACACGGTTACACTTTATATATCATTACTCATATATCGTAGTAAGAGTTTCAGTCGTGAAGTGAAGGACGGCCGGCGGCGGGTTTAAAAGCTGACATACAATTTTTTTATGTTATATGTACGGAGTTTTATGCAATTCGTGAATTAACTTTATATAAAAGTTAAAATGATAAGAAAAAAAACGACTTTAAACCAATATTACATGTAATTAAACATGATTCACGAAGTGCATCAATATCTATATACTTAACCACAAAAAACATGAGGCATATTGGTGTATATGAAGAAGCGAGGAAGCTTAAATTTATATGTATATATAAATGAATAAAATATACTGCGTGTTATACGTACATACATACCTAAGATCACGACTGTATCCCATAAGGGGTAGTCAGAGACTGGGCAATCACTGCAAAAACAAATGACTGCCACAATCACATCTGCGTGTTATAAAAACATTAAATACAATAAAATAAAACATTAATTATTTAAGTTCATACTGGCAATGTCAATCACATAATAGTCTGTGGTCAAACATTCGTACGTGGTCGAAGTAGTATTTTAAAAAGTTGCCTAAAAAATTACTCAATTCTAAATAACGTTTAAATTAAAAAATATATATAAATTATGGTTATATATATGTTATATTATATGGACGGCTAGACAAACAAACAGACAGACAAGAAATCGAGTTAATAACGAATTGACATCCAATTAAGAGCTATTCTTAGTGATTTATAGCTCCTCGGGAAGTAAGTTCAAAATCAATTACTAAATTGGACTTGAACAGACCTACACGAAAGGGAGTTAATAAAAACGTGGTAATAAAAAGCAATACAAATACAAAAATATTAACTAAAATAAACAACATTTACAATAAAAGCCGTGTGTCTCATGAAAAGTTTAAAAAATGCAACTACGCCATGTTTCAATCCATAATCCATAAAAGCAAGAGATACAAGTATGCACGAGTTGTCAATGACTAGATCTTAAGTATGTATGCTTTTATGATTTCATCGACATTCCATTAAGAACAATCATTTTTCAAAATGGAAAAATACTAGCAAACACATCCCACATAAGGAAATTGATAAATATGTAACAAAAATCTTTAAAAAGTTGAAAAAAATAGCGTCAAATGAAAGGCTACGGCAACCGTATCATAAAAAATGGCGACGACGTGGTTCGCCACCCGTCACGTCTCATTTCCCGCGAGGGCGAAATTTGGGATACGTGTGTGGCCTCTGCATACCCCTTATATGGGAAAAAGGCGTGACTGTTTTTATGTATGCATAAAATTTCTAATATAAATTACTTTTCAAATTACGTCTTATTTTCATAACAAATTGACCCTTATTTTCAACGACAGCTATATAATTGCCTACACAATTCAAGCAGACCATTTAACCGCAGCATAGTCACCGAACAGGCTCGAGAATTCAAAATAATTATTCTCAAATTGGGGAAATGTTGAAAACAGTGCACGCTCTCTGGAAGATTAAAGTGGAACGAAATGACTACACAGTTACCCTATTAAGTTCTAATAATAGTAAAAATTATGAATCATGTTGGTTGGTACTGTTGGAAATTATTTGTTTTCCGTTTTCCTTTAAAAATAAAATTAATTAGCTTATGTAATTAACATTTGATATATTCATGTATTCCTTTAGCAATAGTAAGTTAAGTAGACAATTTACAAATGAGTTACAAATTTTTCTATTTAGCTTCCTAATGTTCCATATTTTTATGCGTAAAAATAAAAAGTAAAGTCGCATTCTGAAACTAAACTGGCTAAATTTTTTTCTAAATAAAACTGGGAATCGCCTCGGAATATGACAAAGATTTGCATAATTAGTGGGGTAGCAATCACAGTCAAACTCTCTATCAGCTAAAGTTCTGTACATTCAGCAAGTCCCAGGAACATGGATTGTTAATCAAAAACAAGAATGCACAATCGAACTCTAATAGAAATCAAAAAAATATCACCATTATTATCATCATCTTCATCTCTTTCTTTTTTTAGGTCAATTTTTTAGGTAAATGTTATTAAGTTACATTTATTTAGTTTAAATGATGTTTAGCATAAGTGAGAATACGCTGAAAAAATATTCACAATGTAACTACGGATCAAGCTTGAAATACGGCGGCAACCTTTGTTCATGATGTCGTGATATCACAGAGGTATAGGTCGGCTAAGCAAACACGTCGCGATATAAAGGAACTGTTTCTGATTTGAACGTTTTCAAAGAGAAATGAAAATGAGAATTTTGGAATTCTGAATAAGAATTCCCACCTCTCTCGAACAACGAATACATACCATATTTACTTGTCAAAAAAAGATCCTTTTTACTATCCAGTTTTTATTTATTTCACACTTCGTGCCATTAAATATAAGTAGTTTGTCTTAGCACTGCACAGTTGCTCTTATAGATATAATTGTTTACAATCATTAAAATTACTACTATACAGATATTTTCTACTTAACTTTATAACATATTAAATTATACATTTTTTTAAACGAAATGGATAGCTTTTCGTTTCATTAAACACAAATCAATTACACGTTTATGAACAGTACCCTCACTATGCGTATAATACACCGTAATTTTTACATCGTTCTGGAAACGAAGAAAATTAGTACAGTTTCAGTTACAGAAACGATTGGTAGTATCAGTTTTTAGATTTTAATATTTACTTTTTTTTGGTAAATTAAAATTAATCACGTGTTTTTAAAAGAACCGGCAACTTGCGGTAGCTCCCGTCTATAGGTAATTACGATCACAGTCGATAGGTCAATGTCCTTACGAACGCATAAGCGACGAAGTAAAGGCTATCGGAGAAAAAAATCGTTGAAGATCGTGAATTTTCGGACATTTTTCGACATGGTTAATCCGCCATCTGGCCGGACGTCCAAGATTTTTCAATATTTTCCTTGGATGACACTTACCATACCTACCAAATGAGACTGGGTGGCAGATTTTCATACGCCGTTTCGTACTTTATAAAATTATTACAACATGACATACATACATGACTGTGTTTTGGTTTGAAAACTACCGTAAGATAATCTGCTAAAGGAGCACATGAGACTTAAGAAATGATTCCTACGGTGACGACCACGGCTCGATGCCACACAAAACTTTGCATTAAAATTTTGTAGGTGATATCTCAACCGTTCGCTAGACACTGCTCTCAATATCAGGCAAATTATTTGCTCAAATGGTCACTTTCTTCCAATAAAAAATGGTACTCATCATTACTTAAACTCAAACAATACGTTTCGACACAAAGAAAAATATATGGATTGGAACTAGATGCCTGAAGCCGAAAAACCGGGCTAAGTGGCGCTTCATGGGAGAGGCCTATCCAGCGGTGGACCGCAGGCAGATGACGTTGATAACACTACATAATATAGAGCTGTAATATTGTGTCAAAGCCATAAACCTCATGAGAAGTGCACATAGTTTTTTTGTGGTCAATTCCATTAATATTTCATGTATTTTATTTAAAATTTTAATTTTAAGGAGGAAATTAATAAATGTATGACTCGTAATTTGTACAAAGACTAGAAGATGTGGTGTAAAAGTAAAATTACTTTAGTAATATAGTCATTCATCATCATCATCATTACTTCAGCCTATCACTAGTCCGCTGCTGAACGTAGTCCTTTCCCATAGATTAGCACAAAAATTTGTGGCTCTCATTTTGGGGGGATTTTGCCATAGTTGCCACGCTTGGCAGGCGGGTTGGCAACCGCAGTTTGTTTATTCAGATGTTCCAGGAAGATGCTGCTGCCCATCTCTTGGTTTCTATTATCCCTCTGTCGACTTTTACGATACCCACGGGATGAGATGGGGTGGTAGATTCTCTTAAGCCGCCACCACATTAAACCACTTTAAAGCATTCAAAATAAATGTGCATATTTGAACAAAGTCAGAGAAATGGAAGAGCGCTCTTGAAATGTTTAAAACTAACACACTCAAAACAATTGAGTGTCTCGCATAATATAAATATGGGACCTCGCCGGTGAACACGGGATAGCCGTAAGAAATTGTTAAAGCTTAATATTTAATGTACTACACATTAAATATTACGTTAAAAATACATACATACATACATACATAAGATCACGACTGTATCCCATAAGGGGTAGTCAGAGACTGGGCACTCATTGCAAAAACAGATGGCTGCTACAATCCACGTTTCACCAAAGTAATATAATGCACTTGGTGTTATAGGTGGTGAGCCCAACGCCACCATGCGCTGTTGGGTGCACAGTGCAGTTTAATTCCTTACTCGCCTTTTATGTCCGTGTGGTGGCGGCTCGTTAAAAGAATACTACCACTCCATCTCAACGTTAAAAAAAAAAAAAAAAAAATAGGTTATTTTTTATGAAAGGAAGGGACGACACTTGTTAATCGTTCACCTGATGGTAAGTGCAGCGGCTGCCTAAAACAATTTTGTGTGACACCACAGTGCGCTCTTTACCCAGTGACGTCGCAACCCACAGTTATTTATATGCCCAGCAATTACACCAGCTATCAGCCCTTATTAGCCCTTCAAACCGAAACACAGTTATTTTTACACGCTACTGCTTGACGGCAGAACACCTGACATTACGGCGGTAGCTACCTAGACGGATTTCCGCATATGAAATCTTACACCACTAGTGATGCACATGAATAATTCATAAGTACTTAATTCAGGGTAAATTGCAATTCCCTATAACTAAGGCTTAATTTAATTATTCAAATATGGCATATTCAGTAAGGAAACAGGTATTGTGCACCCTAATCAAAATAAAAAAACATATGTAAATTTGCTGAAATAACTTTTGATTTATTTAAAGTTACAAAAAAATCGTTAACCTACTTTCACTTTTGGTCCAACTTTGTATAAAACTTCTATGGTACTCATTTCAACGAAGCGGAGCAGGTTTAACTCGGTATGTGACTTACCTTTTGAATTAACGTGTTCACAATTCACTTTTATATTTTTAATAACAATTGAAAACAGAAATTTATGTTAAGGATTCCGAAACAGTAGATTTATTATTAAGATCATGAACATGATCATGTTAGTTGACCTGATTGACAACAGATGGCGCTTTCTACAATTAAATTAATTAATTTAATATTTACAGTTTTTTTTTGTTTATTTTTCGTCATAAGTTGAAAAAATTATCTTCGTAATGGCGTATCAAACGTTATTAATGGAGATATTTCATAATCAAAAAACAGACTTCAGCGCAGCAGCTCGAAACATGCTTATGCGAATTTCATGATTTTATTATGGATCATCAGAACTTGATTTTTTATGGGACCAATCTTACGGTATCCCCTTTCCATTGAAAAAAACGTCCGCATCATTGAAATTGATTCCAAAACAAAGAAGTTATGCCCGACCATACATAAAAAGAAACAAAACATATATACAGATTAATGGAGATTAATTGAGTCCTTTAATCATAATTTACACAGTAATTACTATACGCGTAACAAAATAACCTTTTCACATTAATTATATTTTACTTCATAAGAAGACCTAGCAAGACTTTTGATTGAACAAAAATTCCATCTTAATTAGTCAATTTAGGCAATGCTGCTCCGTGCTAAAGGCGTTCATGCCAAAGTCGTGAGATGATAAATATATTATTTATATGTATTGTTATTAAAAATAATTCAACACCACAGACTTGGGAATGGACAGTGCATGCTTTTATTGCCCTTGGGAAAGTAAAGTATCAGCCTATAGCAGCCGGACTCCGCATGTCCTTGAATATTTTATTTATCAGACTTACAGCTTTGCTCACGATTTTTCCTTCACCGCTAAGCATGTGGTAACTAGCACTCAAAAGTGCAGAAAATCTTTAGACATGCTGGCACCGACGATCAAATTCAGGTCACTCGTATACTATGAAATTTAAGGCGAGCCCCCGGACCCTGAGTACCCCCGTAAAATAGGTCAATATTGGGTTTAAAGCTGAGTTTGAGAAGGTGATAATAAACGATTGCACTCAGTTATATCACAGTACTTACGTTACAATTTTCTTTTTAAATTACAGTTTGAAATATGCAAGATATTTTATAGTGCCAAGTCAATGCAGTACGATGTGTATGATATATAGTTTTAGTTACGTAGAACAAATACAACTTTTCAGACCCGCAACGAAATCGTTTACGTAAGTAAATATAATCTGTAACGTAAATAATTGCAATTCTATTTTGTATAATTTACTTGTGAAATTATGATACTTAAAATGTTACTGAAACACAGACTAGAACCGTTAGTGCAAAATAGAAGAATAAGAGCCATAATAACACGGAATGTAAAAAATGCATCGCTCAATTCTTTTTGGGTCACGTTCCACCCGGAGTGACTATAAAAGAACGCAGAGATTATGCGGATCTTTTATTGCTTCTTATCTCTTTATATGAATAATGCTTACCGAGGTTTTGTTTGACGCAAAGATTGCACTCTGCAATTGATTTTGTCTTCCTTTTAGTCTACTCTAAATTTTAATATTTGTTGTAAGTCTTAGTGGCCGTGTGGTGGCGGCTCGTTAAAAGAATACTACCACTCCATCTCATCCAATGGATGAGATGGAGTGGCTCGTAAAAGGCGAGTAAGGAATTAAACTGTGCACCCAACAGCGCATGGTGGCGATGGGCTCACCACCTATAACACCAAGTGCATTATATTGTTTTGGTGAAACGTGGATTGTGGCAGTCATCTGTTTTTGCAGTGAGTGCCCAGTCTCAGACTACCCCTTATGGGATACAGTAGTGATCTTATGTATGTATGTAAGTCTTAGTGCGTCGCTAACGTTATTTTAAAAGAAAATCTTGAATTTTCCCGGTTACAATAAAGCTGTAAAATCACTTAAAATTAAGCATATATAATGTGCATCAACAAAGCATGAGTAGTGTTTCTGATATTCTACAAATAGTACTGGTATTTTTCTTGGCATGGATTTTAGAATTTACGATATAGGAAATCATTTGAGATTAACCAGTGATAGAAATACTAACTTCAGTAAAAAGTTAATTAAGGGAGATGGTACTTTGTGAATTTTTGTTATATAATCTACAGATTCTATAGAGGGATTGTTAGAAGAGGATTTAATGTGCAATGGTTAAATAAGTAACACATTTAAATAATTTCCTTCGACCTGGACTTATGTAGAAGACATATTTATGACAATACTTCAGTATCAATGTTGCCATGGATGATTTTATAGAGGATGGTTCAAGAATAGAAATGAAATAGACCTCGTCCGGGATTCATAATCATATTTGTAGGTTTCAGTTCTGAGTAAATGCTTATGAACTTTCTCTATGCTGTCGATAGCAACACTTTCATACTGACTCCAAACGACAGATCCATATTCAAGAACGCATCTTACCATCCTGTTATATTAAATAAAGAAAGAAAATTATTTGATGATGTTTAAATTTCTTTCATATTTTAAAGCTATTACTTTGAGGAATTATGCTGTGAATATGATATTTAAAAAACATGTCAAAAGTAATTCAGAGATCTCTCGCTTGTGTTTTTCTGTGAAGAGTTGTGACATAATATACTGGGAATATGCGATATAAGTACTTACCACTTAGGATGAAAAGTGCAGGATAGTGCCACTCAGAAATGGCAAGACGTTGCACGTTAACATCGGGTGAACGATTTGCCCATTTGGTCATTTTCGGCCATAACAAAAAGTTAATTGATAATCACCATTTCTTTCGGTATAGTTAGTGTGTTAGCTACCACCAAATTAACATTTGTAGTAGTGATAGACAGGGAGTCATTACCCTGGTTTATTTTTTCCCGAAATTAACATTTTAGAAGAGTCATTATATACAATAATTTATATATTAATTGGAAATTATACGATTTGCAAAATAAAACTCAATAACTGCTTTTTTAACTTGTACCATTTAAATTAAATTATTGTTTATAAATTATTTTTGATGTGAATAAATAAATTTATTTTTGATGTGAATAAAATTAATAAATTTAAATAAGTAAATAAATTGTTTTTGATGTGAATTTATAACTTAAATATCATATTTTTGTGTAGCTACAATATAAAATAAGGATTTATGATATTTAAAACTTTAATAACATCGTGTATCCTTCTTTCTATTTATTTTTAGTATTTAGTTTAATGGTAGCTTATATTACATGTTTATGTGTGTAATTATTATTTTTGGTCCGATCTACGCAGATACAGTTAGCTCTTTCCGCGTAGATCGGACCAAAAATAATAATTGAAAGCTGAAGGTAATCCAGCTTAACTATGACATCAGCACATCTGTCACCTAAGTCCTTCCGTGACCATGGGTGCTGTAAAGCACTCGAAACGTCGGGTTATAAATAGTAAAAAAAAAATTAAACGCGATAAAATCCGTAAACTTAGTTTCATTTAAAGTTAAGACTTTTGTTTATTTTTCGTCATAAGTTGAAAAAAATATCTTTCTAATGGCGTATCAAACGTTATTAACGGAGATATTTCATAATCAAAAAACTCGACGTTTCGGGGTTATAAATAGTAAAAATAAACACGATAAGATCCGCAAAATTACTTTCATTTAAAAACTGTAACGATTAATAAAATACTGAAATATATCATTACACATTAAAGTTCAAATGCCAGTTCGTTCTATGTTACATTAGATACGTTAACTATGAAACAAAACAGTGTTTTATAAATTAAAGCAATCCTTTTATCTTTCTATCAACATAAAACTAACCAGATGTGGGAAAATTGGAAAGCATTCTCAGTTAAATAACGCAAGCGAAATCCCGTCGGCAGCGGTTAAATAATGAACAAATATTTGCGTGGGTAACGCGAGACGGCAGCGCTTGCGGCAAATTTGTTCCAAAGGGTAAAAAAATACTTGTAATCAACGGCCTAGAACTAATGTAATATTGTAATATATTTGCTGCCCCATTCGTTGTTATTCATTCAAGTAATAATTAGTTAAAACAAAGCGTGTTTTTTTTATAAATAAAACAGAAAGAGAGGAAATGTCTGGACAGCTCAAAGTTTAAAATCGATTATTTGGAATTCTAATCATTCATTTACAAGTGAATAAAATAGTGTCTGTTTGTGAATATATTTTTTTAAGTCTTTAAAATTTGAGGTTAAAACGTTATCTTTCGGCCAGTATGTGTCTAAAACTTGCAACTACTCATATTAACATGAAATTGTGGTAAAATCGTCGTGACATCATTAGCTTCTTCTACTTTCATTAGCATGTTGATACACGCTCGTCTGTTGCGGGTACTTTTAACGTGAGTAATAGGTTTTTTTTTACACGGAAGTGGAAGTAAAATATATGTATTCCAGCTTGTGTTACAAGGAAACAATACGAAGCCTCTCCAAAGTTTCGATATCAATACAAATGCATGTGATCCGTATTCTCATTATTCAGTAATCCTTGTCATGACTTAAAGATCGATATTTCTTAAAATATAATGCCTTTTATATTTTAGCTTACACACATTACCCGCACACTTATACCGCAGACAGGTAACTATTTCAACATCTATATGCTATATATAGTATGCCGCGAAAATTTTCATTGTCCATTTACGTCACATACAGGTGGATACTCCTTCTCCGTCCTTAAAAGACCTAATAAACCAATTTTGCTTTGAGCTGTCCTATGTTGTACCAGTCTGTTAGGTTTTTATTTAATTTAATTAATTGATTCATTTTCTTTAAACATATATATGATTTTTAAGGTGTTAAATTTACTGGTGGTAGGATTCCTATGCAGGAATCCGTCTAGGTAGGTACCACCCCAGGGCCAGTTATTCTGCCGTGACGCAGTAGTGTGCAAGCATTGCTGTGTTTCGGTTTGAAGGGCACTGTCAGCTAGCGTAATCACTGGGCATTTGAGACTTAACTGATGTCTCACGGTGACGGGTGTAGTGTGGTGTCACACAGAAATATTCTGGGTGACAGACCATTTGTTGTGGGCAAACGTTTCAGTTACCATCAGGTGAACGTTTTGCTCGTTTCGTCGCTTTATACAGTAAAAAAAATGAATTATATGCGTCTGGAAAAACACGAATTTCCTCTACTCTTTACGCAGTAAAGAACATTGGGTAGCAAAGGCTGGGAGAAGATAGTTGCGAAAAAAAAACGGTGAAAAGAATTAAAGTGTTAAATGTTGTGTGTAATGTGTATCATAATCTTAAGCATAAGCAGAATAAAATTGAAATAAGCGTTTTTATTAAGCTAAAATGTCGTGACTGGCAGTGCGCACCGAATAAGTAAAGCTTTTTACTGGTCAAATCAACGGCGTACGAACGATATTTATACTCGTAGGTGCGACGTATTCTCTACGCCCGTGCTCGAAACTTTGTGACTTTGGTTCAAACAATGAGGTATCACCCACAAGACTCTTAGCAGGCCTTTTCATTGTTATTGTCGTGAATTAAAATTTAGTTATTATGAATAAACATATAAAATTATGCCCGGTAATTTCAGGCGAGTCGTTTTAACAATGTTTTCGTTTATAAATTATTTTCTTTGTTGCTTCAACAGAATATTAGCGCTACAGTAATATTGTTACTGTAGCAAGATGAGTTAATTGCCTTTTCGTTGGTGCAATCCACTTTTAACTTAGTACATAGAAATGCATATACATATATCAGTTTTCATATATTTTTTACATATTTTTTTTGTTTCGTTGTAAGATTTAGATGCTACTTAATAATGTAAATATATTTTTTCTACGTCTGTGACTAAAAATGTTCTTTCTTTTTCTCTGATCTAAATATGCTCGTTATCTAGCAGCATCAACTCAAATACAGTATTCTATACACGACCGCACTTGAGGCTCAATACCAATTGAAATGATGAACCGTGGTATGAAGATTAAGTTTCATAGATGATGATTTAGACTCAATGAACCGTCGAAAATTGAGATCAAAAGTAGTTTCTGTACCCTGGATATTTTTTTTTCATGTGGTTACGAAACGAGCTAAACGTTCACCTGATTGTATGTGCAACGTCTGCCCATAACAAATGCTGTGTCACCCAGAACATTTCTGTGTGACACCACACTGCGCCCGTCACCCTGAGATATCAGTTCTTAAGTCTCATGTGTCCAGTGATTACGCTAGCTACCAGTGCCCTTCAAACCGAAACACAGTAATGTTTGCACACTACTGCTTCACGGCAGAATAACTGGCCCTGGGGTGATAACTACCTACACAGATTGCATTTAGTAGTTTTTAACGTTCGGTTACTTCTAGGGCTACATTTTCGAAAGTAAAAGGACTTCGTTTGCCGATAATACACACATATTATGTTTTGATGTCGTTAAATTTCACAAAGTTAACATCGCCTCAATTAAATTTTCACCAACTAGGTGAAATTTATACGCTTCTTAATACCGATTTGAAATAGTTGAATATTATTAGATAAGCCGATCGATTGTTTCATCGGATAATGAAAATATATGTATTTTTTTGATTGCGTGGACACTTTTAATACTCACTACGTACATTCCGAATGATATTTTCAACAATCCTTTTAATAAGCGGCCTAGCTCGTCGACGACACTTTCACGCAGATTACTTTGTGGTTGGCAGATCGACGCCTGTTGACGGATTCTTACGGTTTCATAAGCTTTTAGCGACAAGAACTAGGATTACTTGACAGAAAAGCTTATAATATAATGTTGACATTTTTGTTGAAAAATGTTTTCGTTGTTTCAGCTTATCAGAAGTCCACTGCTGAACATAGGCCTTCCCCATAGAGAGCCACAAAGTTTGTAGCTCTCATTTTGTAGGGATTTTGACATAGTTGCCACGCTTGGCAGGCGGATTTGTAACCGCAGTTTATTTATTCAGATGCTCCAGGCAGATGCTGCTGCCCATCTCCTTGTTTTCATATTCTTTCTGTCGACTTTTACGACACCTACGGGATGTGATGGGGTGGTAGAACGCACTGTAAAATGTAATCTTATTATATACATATCTTTATTTGGTTACTTTTGTATGCGCCTTTAATATATTTTGGGTTAATTATATTTTCGAATCTACCACCCCATCGCCCCCCATGGGTCGTCAGAGGGAAAATTAAAACCAGAAGGCGGGCATCAGCATCATCTTAGCATCAAACTGCGGTTTCCAACCCGCCTGCCAAGCGTGGGAAAATCCCCTCTCCCCAAAGAAAGCTATAAACTTCTGTGTCTATGGGAGAGGCCTATGTTCAGCAGTGGATTAGTTATAGGAAATCATGATACTTTCTTCATAAATACGTCAAAATAAAAATTTATAGTACATAGTGTAATTGCAAGGAATGAAAATAATTTTCTCAAAAAAGAAACTGAAAATCACATTTCAATAAGTTTGAAAGTAACTTCTGGCACTGACGTCAAATTTTTACTCTTTTCCAGATAGAATTCAAAAGGTTTAATAATACTCCTTGTCTTTTATTTTTTTTGTACGCCAACGTTTTAATTATACTTGAAACTTGCGCCAAGTTCACAGCTATTTTAAAGTCTTCTGTATAATTATTATTCTAGTATCTTTCAGTTTCATTTTAATTAGAAATATTGAAAATGTTGCATTCTTTTACATTACATGCCAAATATTTCTGTTTCTTCGGATATGCAGGTTTCCTCACGGTGTTTTCCTTTACCGCTGCTTATGGGATAAATATTTGTCATCATCAGTCTCCTCATAGTCCGATCCTTAACATAGGCTTCTTCCAAGAAGGAGGGATTTGCCATAGTCTTCACGCCTGGTAGTGCTGGAGATAGCCTGGGGGTCTACTCCGAAAATCGAAATACGAAGTTTCGGCTGTACGAATACGAATACGAAGATCGCGCGTTTCCTACCACTATATCACCCTTTATTAAACATTAATTCTATCGGTTGTCTTTGGATTCGAAAGAAGGCCGTCCGTGGAGGTTGCATCTGAAGTAATTTAGTAGTGGGGCTTAACATCCGTCGTTGCTTCGAATAGATTCGAAATTTTGAACTTCTTTTTTCATAGTAGGCCCCCAGACGCCTCCCAAATCAGACGGTAGTGCTCGTCACTAGTCTGTATTAAAGTCTGGCATTAAAGAATTTTACATAAAATTACACCACGGACGTGGTACCTCAGGGGCCGAGCGCTTGCCTTAAATTTCATACTACGTCAGTGACCTGAGTTCGATCCCCAATGACGGGCATTCGGGATCGAACTCATTAAGTGCTATTTACTACTAAACTATCTTTTCATGCCGATTCTACTTTGCCGAGATCCTTTTACTTCGAACTGGTATAGACCGGTCAGAGCTTGATAGATAAAGAAATTTTCAATTAGGTCCAATTTTAAAAATCTCAGTTAATTTGATGTTCCCTAACGCTTTGCACTTCATGGTATTTTTGTGTTAGGATTTCTATTGAGGAATCCGCCTAGGTAGGTAAAACTCCAGGGCCAGTTATTTTGCCGTGAAGCAGTAGTGTGCGAAAAATTACTGTGTTTTAGTCAAAAGAGCACCGAGAGCTAGTGTAATTAGTGAAAGTGACTTAAGAACTGATGTCTCAGGTTGACGGGTGCAGTGTGGTGCCCCTCAGAAATGTTCTAAGCGACATAGCATTCGTTACACTTACCATCAATTGAACGTTTTGCTTGTCTCGTCACTTTATGCAATAAAAAAACCTATGTCTCCTGGATACGAGTGCAGTGCGATGTTACACAGAGATCACTATGCAGATGTTTCTGTGTGAAACCGTAACTGGCGTAACGTTTGTCTCTTCACTAACAACCATAAAAATGTATGTTTGGACAAAAATTAACGTTGCAATTTTGTTAGATTTACTATTAAACGTTGTGTTTTATAGCAATATAAAAAATGTAATTAATTCAAACACAAATTTATTTTTTTTTACTCAATGGCTAAAAATTCCCTATTTCCATTTCGTTTGTTAATTTAATTTGCATTTAAAATTCTTTCGTATAATTTACTTACCTCAAAGGCTAAGCGCGGAGGTTAACAAAATTTAACTTCTGGCAGCCTCGGGATAACATACAAAAACACTGTTTAAATAATAAAACAAAATGAAATACCAAAACTAGAAATGTAATGTTTAACTTCTCAGTATGTGCTTCGCTAAAGTTAACTACAGTTACACCACTGAAGTTAAAACCATTTACAAATACAAGAACTAAACAACATACAGGATGTATGTCGAAACATTAATAAAGTAAAAAAGCACTTCTAAGTTGCTGGCTGATTTTCTGCTCTTTTTTTATTTAAATCAACGAAAAGCGGAGGATGTTCTGTTTTTCAAAAAGTACGATAATGCCCTCTCGAAGAACGATAGACCGATATCGCTTCTGAGCCGCGTCTATGTGCTGTTTTAGAGAGTCATTACGAATCGTCTTGCAATCAGACTCGACGACTTCAAGCCTCTCGAACAATCCAGATTCTGAAAAGGCTTTAGTACCATAGACCACATACATACCCTTCGCCAGATTGCACAAATGACCGAACAGTTGCTATGTCTAGCGTAACGTATGTGGACTATGAAAAAGCCTTTGATTCCGTCCAAATTTGGGCGATTCTTCAGTCACTTCAGCGGTATCGAATTGACTGTCGGTATGTTGAATTGCTGCAGTGTTTGTACAATAAGGCTACGATTGCTATCCGAGTACAGACCCAGAGTACGAAACCGATCAAATTGCAGAAAGGTGTAAGACAGGGCAATGTCATATCCCCGAAACTCTTCACCGCTGTATTGGAAGATGTCTTCAAGCTACTGGACTGGAAAGGATACAGTATTATCATCAATAGTGAATACATCACTCACCTTCGATTTGCCGACGATATAGTCATAATAGCAGAATCGCTGGAGGAACTGGGTACTATGCTCAATGTCCTCAATAGTGTCTACGAGTACCGGTTGTTGTTGGAAACACTACGCTCGAAATTGTTGACGAATATTATACCTAGGACAGATTATTCGACCAGGTAGGTCCAACTTCGACCAAGACGTCAATCGACGAATCTAACTCGGCTGGGCAGCGTTCGGGAATCTGCGTCACATCTTATCGTCGAGTATACCACAATGTCTCAAAATCAAAGATTACAACCAGTGCGTGTTACCTGCCAGTGATGACATACGAAACAGAGATGTGGTCCTTCGCTACGGGCCGCATGAGAAAGCTCAGAATCGCTCATCGAACTATGGAAAGGGCTATGGAGTTTCTCTGTGTGATAAAATCCGTAATGATAATATCCGCAGCAGAACTAAAGTAACTGACATAGCCCTAAGGATTAGCAAGCTGAAGTGGCAATGGGCCGGCCATATAGCTCGTAAAACCGATAACCGTTGGGGAAGAAAGGTTCTCGAGTGGCAACCTCGTAGCGGCAAACGCGGTGTAGGGCGCCCCCACTCGATGGGGCCACGACCTGAACGGTTTTGCGGAATTTCAATGGATGCAAGTGGCTCAGGACCGTGTTTTGTGGCAATCTATGTGGAGGCCTATGTTCAACAGTAGACTAAAATATGCTGAAATGATGACGATGATGAAAGACGATTTTAATTAAATAATTATTTATCGATTATAGTGACGACACCGGCAAAACGTTCTCCTGATGGTAAGCGCAGTCTGCTCATTTCAGATACCCTGTCACCTAGAACATTTCCGCACTCGTCATCCTAGGACAGTTCTTAAGTATAATGTGTCATATCAGTGTACCCAGTTCTCGGTGCCCATCCGACCAAAACACAATAATGATTACACACTGCTGCTTCACGGCAGAATAACTTAGCCCTGCTGAATCCTGAGTGCTGAGTGAGCTGAGTTTGCTTGTCAGTTACAATCTAACGAATACCAAAAACACACGAGATAGCGCACGTCACCCTAAAACGTCAGTTCTTAATTCTCATATGCCCACTAGCTATCTGTGTATGTCAGACCGAAACAGTAATGCGGACGGATAGAGGGATTTCTGCACACGAATCCTACAACTAACTTGATCAGCACCAGCCCATAAAAAATCAGTATTTTAAATCTGACATATTTGTTATGTGGCAACCGCGTGGCCTAGTGGTTAGATTACTACACCACGTGTACTGGGTTCGAATACCAGCCGGAGCCAAAATTTTTGCGAAAATAACAATTGTTGGTTTTCGGTCTGGTTGTGTTTTGATTGTATCCGTGTCTCTGACACTGCATCCTAGCATACCTCCGATGTTATCGCATGAGCGTTTCATCAGTAACGGGTAGGTTGAGATAAGTGTGTGTCCCTGTGTTTGCGCGTACACTTGTGGCACTATAATATCTCATGCTCAGTTGATAACTTCCAACAGTATGCAGTAAGTTTCCGAAAATAGGCCAGAGTCCTCCGGGCCTATTTAGGCAACATAGGCATATTATGTATATTTAACTTTAAATTAGCATTTAGTGAAGGACTTTCTTTTCTTCATATTGATTATTGTTAATTAAACTTATATTATACTAGTCGATTCGCGCGACCTTGTCCGCACGGATAAAGGTTTTAAAATATCCAGTGGAAACTAAGTATTTGATTTCTCGAGATAAAAAGTATCCTATATAGTAGTCCGCCACAAGCTCTCAAATCTCTGTGCCAAATTTTGTCAAGATCGGTTCAGCGGTTGAACCGTGATAAGGTTAGAAACACAGAGGTACAGAGAGAGTTACTTTCGCATTTGGAATATTAAAATATACACGTTACAGTTACGTTGAATGCTTTGACGTTGTTGTTTGCAAAATGAATTTATTCCTATTTTCAAAGAAAATAATAATGTAAATGTATGAGCATAATCATAAAAAAAGAAAAGAAGTAGAAGACAAGTGCAACTAACATATTATTTCAACTGCAAAAGAAATACATACTCATATATTCTAGTAAATGATGATGGTCTCCTAGCCGATTTCGACCACGGCGACAACTGCCGACTACTCGTCCCAACCTACCCGCGCCCGATGTAACGCTGATGCGATAAGATCGGAGGTAGGCTAGGATGCAGTGTCAGAAACACAGGGACAATCACAACACAACCAGACCCGAAAACCAACAATTTATGTTTTAGCACAAATGTTAGCTCCGGCTGGGATTCGAACCCAGGACCCGCGGCTTAAAAGTCAGGTACTCTGCCTGACTGACTCTGTCGTTACTTAATAAAATATATAATTTTAAGCAATGAACAATGGTCAACCATCAATCTGTCTCTTCGCTTAAAAGTCTTATGAGGCTACAGAAGCAAAATATAAATGGACTGTGGTTTTCTCTTTAGTTCATAACAACTTATTTCGATTGCCAATCCGTATGCAAAACGTCACAATTACGAGTATATTCTTTTTTTAAACACAATGTCCAATAGTGTGATTATTCTTGTATCGTGGGTGCGTTTTAGAGACTTTGAGAAATTTGAGCGGTGTGGTGGCGGCTCGTTAAAAGAATACTACCACTCCATCTCATCCAATGGATCTCGTAAAAGGCGAGTAAGGAATTAAACTGCACTGTTCACCCAGTAGCGCATGGTGGCGATGGGCTCACCACCTATCACACCAAGTGCACTATATTGTTTTGGTGAAACGTGGATTGCGGCAGTCATCTGTTTTTGCAGTGAGTGCCCAGTCTCTGACTACCGCTTATGGGATACAGTCGTGATCTTATGTATGTATGAGAATTTTCACATGCACAACACAACCAGAGCCACCAACAATTTGTGTTTTTGCACAAATGTAGCCTCCTTATATAAATATAAGAACTATGTATCTCATAAGAATAAAAAAACATTTTTTTTACTTTCAGGAGGGCGAGCGACAGGGAGTACTACCATGAACGATACGCGATTTCAACGCAACTTCAATGACTCGAACTGTAAGATTTAATTGAAAATATTTTTTTTAATATATAATATAATTGCAAAATTTTCTTATTTAGTGGTAGCTTTAATAAGTTCGATTATCGACATTAATACTGTATCGACTCCAACTGTAAGATTTAATTGAAAATATTTTTTTAATATATAATATAATTGCAAAATTTTCTTATTTAGTGGTAGCTTTAATAAATTCGATTATCGACATTAATACTGTGTCTTCTTTGTCCGTTTGACTTTTTGGAAAAATATATGTTACCAAGGCTAGTCCTTGAATCAATGCAACAACTCAAGAATTTTTCAATAAATTTAAGTTTACATTTTTAAAGTTATTTTCAAAGTCGCGTCACAGTTAGTTATTTATCAAATTATGGAAAATACTGGATAGCAAAATCTCAAGCTAAAAACTAAACTCCAAAAGAATAGAATAAGTAATAAAGATATGATAAAAGCAAATAAAATTATTACATAACTAAAATTATTAATAAAATAAGGTAACAAAAATGTTAACATGTAATGTTTGTAATATGCCTCTAAGTCTTTTTGGTTTTAATAAACTTCACCTCTTACACGAGGAGTCAACAAATCCTTGACGGTATCAAAAAGTATAAAAGTAAATTCTTTATTCCGCTACCTCGCTCCAGACTTCAATGTAATCTCAATTTAGCCGCTTCGAGAAACTCGAAAAGTGACTGCGAGATTTTCTACAGGAGTATTCGACGGTTAAACATTTACTTACGATATTCTGTTTATCGGAGAATTCAGATAAACTTAAATATGTATCATTATTTACTCTCCTGAAGAAAATCCCTGTTTGCTATTAGGCGTGCTGAATATTTTATATAGATATTAAAGATAAATAGATTAAAATCTTATCGTCAAATGGCCCATCATTGTCATCCTTTCAGCCTATCACAAGTCCACTGCTGAACATATGCCTCCCCCATAGACAGCCACAAAAGTTTGTAGCTCTTATTTTGTTGGGATTTTGTCAAAGCTGGTATTCTTGTGCACGCTGTTGTGGGAGGGCGGGCGGTGCTCTTCGAAACTAGGTAATACACACCATTTTACATTTTGCATGCGGATCTTAGCAAATTAACTTTCTTTCCTTTACTAAAGCTGTCACGCTTGACTGGCGGGTTGGCAACCACAATTTATTTATTCAGATGATCCAGAAAGATGCTGCTGCCCATCTCCTAATTTTTATTTTCCCTCTGTTGACTTTTAGGACGCCAACGGGATGAGATGGGGTAGTATATTCTCTTAGGCTGCCACTACACGGCATGGCCCTATACATATTTATATGTCCTCTTCTTCATAATCATCAGCCTGTTAGTAATCCATGACTGGACGTAGGCCTCTTTTAAGAAGTTGGGAATAGCCGTAATCACCACGCTTCTATATCGCTATCTTCTTTCTGTGTATTAACGGTCCAGTGATTTTTTAAGAGGTAGTAAATCCGTCACCTATCAGAACTTATGAGACTTCTACGACACCCACGAGGTGAACTACTGGGACTAGGATGGCAGATTTTCTGACGCCGTCACCAAACGTCATATAAAATAATTAAAAACGGAATACATACAATCACGCCTCTTTCTCACTGGGTCAGGCAGAGACCACATCCGGAGCCCAATTTTCAGCCTCACCGTAAACCAGACGTGATGGTGGCGAAGATGTATCCTTTTTTTATAATTTAATGAAATATTACTCGAATTCCTATTTACGATAAAGAAATATTTATATTAGGACTGGAAATGTTGTATTATTAGGACAGCTCAGGGCAAGTGATGGACCAGGTTCTCATTAAATTGGATAGCACGCAAATATATCGAGACGGATCTACGGTACTGGCACCATTAAATTTGTTATTTGTACTTACCTTCTGATTTGTTACTTTCTCGGTAAAGTAAAGTAACAGCCCAGTGTCCCACTGCTGTGCACAGACCTCCTCTCATTTGTGAGAGGGTTTTGGAGCCGGGAATAGTCCACCGCGCTGCTCTAACGCAGGTTGGCGGACTTATCATGTCCTCGAAATATAGTTTTTTCTCTGACATGCAGGTTTCCTCGCGATGTTACCCTTCATCGCTGATCGCGTGGTAAATCAACACATAAAATTGCTGCACAATTTTAGTGGTGCCGGGGATCGAACTCAGGTCACTCGCGAACTATACTAAATACGTAATAAATTTATAGCCGGCTCCTAAGCTACCACGGCCACGGCTAGGTGGTGAATGTCTACGAAATCAAAATATTCAACTAAATTCCGCCAGCCGCACGAGATCTGCGTTACAAACCCTTCCAGGATCCAAAAGTTTCTCTAAACTGATAGGGGTGTCTCTCCTAGAAATGGAACATAATTTTTTGTATTGCTTTGGACTGTTAATTTAAACAGTTAACTCAGAATTGTTTATGACAATTTATAGTTATTGCCAAAATTTAATGATTGTCTAGAACACTTTAACAATAAATTGCTTTGTCATTCCATACATGAAGTTGGATTCATTGATTATTTACTGAAGCTTTAGTTTGTTTTGGAAGTTGCAATCAAAGTGGATGTTCTCAGCGTTAGTCGCGTAGTAGTTGGGAGCGCGTAAATAATTTAGCGTTTTAGCATCTGACTATAGTCAAATACGACGACCGCGTGGCCTAGAAGTCAGGGTACCTGACTTCTACGCCGCGGGTCCTGGGTTCGAATCCCAGCCGGTGCCAGCATATGTGGTAAAACACAAATTGTTTTATTTTCGGGTCTGGTTGTGTTGTGATTGTTCCCGTGTTTCTGACACTGCACCCTAGCCTACCTCCGATCTTATCGCATCTGCGTTACATCGGGCGCGGGTGGGTCGGGACGAGTGAGTGCCTATATGTTTTCGCTTACACTTGTGGCACTATAATATCTCCTGCGCAGTTGATGGCTCTCGACAGCATTCGGAAGTTGTCGCCGTGGTCGAAATCGACTAGAACATCATAGTCAAATAAAGGTTACAAGTTATTTGTTAAATTAAAGGCCCATGTTTAGTCATAAAAAAGTTTTAA
Source organism: Luehdorfia chinensis (assembly GCA_019845155.1). NCBI lineage: Eukaryota > Metazoa > Arthropoda > Insecta > Lepidoptera > Papilionidae > Luehdorfia > Luehdorfia chinensis. The sequence continues at coordinate 4,162,971 of JAHVAK010000234.1, read as the reverse complement.
TACTCGTAGTTATATTATAACAAAAAAAAACTTTTTTTTTGTGACTAAAATTAATAATTTAAGTTTTCAATAACCTATTAGTGGAAAGATGGCAAGGAGTTCATTATAAAAAACAAAAGAAGTCCTAAGGAGGTTGTGTAGGAAACAATAAATTTGAGCGTAACAATAAAAAAAATCTTGTTACTAACTTCTAGGCTTTTATTATTATTAATAGCCAGCTATAATTTTGATAGCCGACTGTACTACTCGTAATAACGAGAGCGATTTAAATACTAATGTAGGTTTTGTTTTAGGATTCTACATTATAATCGTCATTACAAACCAAAAAATCAAAAAAAAAATGTTGTTCAAATGTTGCATCCCTTTGCATTTTTTATAGGATCTACCATGGGGAGTGTTCCGAGGAATTGTTCGTATTAATTCCAGCCGCTGATTTTCACCACCGCACATTGCGGCACAGCGCAAAATTCCATCGTCACCACCTTGATGGTTGGCATTCCAGCACCGTGCGTTTTTCGCGCAATTTTTTGCCACGCACAAGCACTTTATGGAATCTGCTGCCGCCAGCGGTTTTTCCGAACCGATATGACTTAGGGACCTTCAAGAAAAGAGCCTATTCCTTTCTCAAAGGCCGGCAACGCATCTGCTATTCCTCTGATATTGTAGATGTTCATGGGCGGCGGTGATCACTTACCGTCAGGTGAGCCGCTTGCTCGTTTGCCGCCTATTCCTTAAAAAAAAATAGTATTAAGTAGAAACCACTATGTATACAAAACTAAGTCATCATTATAACAGTGAATTAGATACAACTAAATTCGAATATAATAACATACGGCGTATAAACGCGATTAAAGATACAAAAATTTGCCTTCTCCAAGTCCTCTTCCAAAACATTCTATAAATGCAATATCATCAGGTGAACCGCTTGATCGATTGATACCACCTACCTCTTTCCTACCGAAGGTAAAGGTATTAAGGTACGGACAGGCCTTTATTCGTGCAAATCCATACCTTTATATGCAATGCTGTCACTGTACTGTTCGTGGAGAGTAAGAATATTTGGACTCGTACCAACATGGCAGCGACGTGGTTCGCCACCCGTCACGCCCCGTTTCCCGCGATAGTGAAAATGGGCTACGGGTCTCTGCCTAAGACTTATGTGGGAAAAAGGCGTGACTGTATGTATCTATGTTATTCTACTAAAGGCTTTCTTAAAAGCTGAGTATCTATAATGCTGAGTTAGGTACTTCTTATATTTTTTTAGGAGAAAGTGACAAGATGAGCAAACCGTTTACCTGATGGTAAGTGCATCGTCTGCCCATAATAAAGGTTGTGTCACCTAGAATAGTTATGTGTGACACCGCACTACCATCGTTACCCTAAGGCCTCAGTTCTTCCCTGTATTTACACTGGGCAACCCTCCACACCGACGCACAGTAATTTTATACTGCTTGACCGTAGACCGTAGTAAGCCGTGTGGTGGCGGCTCGTTAAAAGAATACTACCACTCCATCTCATTCAATGGATCTCGTAAAAGGCGAGTAAGGAATTAAACTGCACTGTGCACCCAACAGCGCATGGTGGCGATGGGCTCACCACCTATCACACCAAGTGCATTATATTGTTTTGGTGAAACGTGGATTGTGGTAGTCATCTGTTTTTGCAGTGAGTGCCCAGTCTCTGACTACCCCTTATGGGATACAGTCGTGATCTTATGTATGTATGTATGTTGACCGTAGAATAACTGGCACTACGATGGTACCTACCTAGACGGATTACTGCATACAAACTTACATTAACCGATACATGATGTCACTTATGGTATTAAATAGTATCTAGTCTATAGTCTATAGTTTCTAGTTTATAGTTTCTCGACTTGTTAAACAATAGTTAATAGATTTATTTATTATTCAAATAAAACCTGAAAGTAATCGTTACGTAAACTATCCAAGAAAGAGGTTACCTAGTATAAAATTCAATTTTAATACAAAAAGGAACTCTTATCTTACATATAGTAGTTTAATTTGATCGTAAAATCGTCGCTTTCACTCATAAAAACGGCTTCGAGACCGCTCTTAAAACACTAAAGAAGATTGATCGTTTTATAGCATTTGTGTTAATAATGACTTACAATAGCCGAAAATTGAAAAAATTTGCATTTTAATTTTTTTATTTGATAAAGTGACGAGACGTGCAAAACGTTCGCCCGATGGTAAGTGCAACGTCTGCCCATACCATGGCATGCCACTGATGCTGTGTAATAATTGGTATCAAAGTTCTATAAGAGTCTTTTTCATAAGAGGAAGTGACAAGACGAGTAAAACGTTACACACAGCGATGCAATGCGAAGACACAGACAGCATTTGTTATGAGCAGAAGTTGCACTTACTATCAGGTGAACGTTTTGCACATCTTGTCACTTTCTTTTTTAAAATATTAAATGTTCTTTAAAAAAGAATAAGAAGTACGAGTAGTACGTTTGAAATTATACAATGGAACCTTTTAATATAAGGTTCCATTGTATAATATCTACAAAAAAAATACTGTTGGTGCTGAGTTCTTTATGCTCAGACAAGTTAATAGTCCACGGTTGAACATAGGCCTCTTCCAGTAAGAGAGACATTTTTCGCAGGAAATTTGTCGATCCCAGTACCTAACGCTCCATGCCTTAGACTTTGCTATCTGTTACCGTTCTGGGTTTTCGAGTCAGCATTTTGCGAGACATTGATTTACATATTATCCAGGCATTAGTCTTTGTCGATGTCCATCGGATGAGATTATTTATTCGGGTAAATGTGTAAGTAAATATGTATATGGAAATTTACACATAATTTAGAGACCTTGAGCGCCGTGGCCGGGCACTTGCCTTAAATTGTATAGTATGCGAATGACTTGAGTTCGATCCCCGGTACCGGCACCACTGCAATTGGTTGCAATTTTAAGTGTACCTCGTGCTAAGCGGAGAAGGAAAATATCGTGAGAAAACGTAAACCAAAAAGTAAACCAAGAGAAATTTTATAATGTAATACGAACGGGCAGGCTTTTAAGCTATCAAATGCGCAACCGGAAGTAACTGCGTAACGTTACTGAAAAGAATTAGTATACTGGTACCATCGTCGAGCTGTTTTTGCTCAGGGAGCGAACGCTCGCCTTAAATGTCATAGTACGCGAGTGACCTGAGTTCGATCTCCGGTGCCGGCACTTCTAAAATTTCTATGCAATTTTAAGTGCTGATTTGCCACGTCCTCGGCGGTGAAGGAAAACATCGTGAGGAAACCTGCATGTCAGAGAAATAAAAATATTTCGAGGACATGATAAGTCCGCCAACCCGCATTGGAGCAGCGTGGCGGACTGTTCCCGGCTCCAAAACCTTCACATAAATGAGACGAGGCCTATGCTCAGCAGCGGAAAATTTTATAGGCAGTCACTTTTTTACCTTGATGTATTTTACACGTTTGCTGCAAAAAAAATAACACAACATACGCAATACCAATTATCATTAACATGAGACAGTTGCCAACTACTCTTTACATCTTACGCAGTTTTTACTACATTCGCTGTATGTTCGTCATTTAAGATATATATTTTCACAGATAACGTCACATACCCATCGGCGTCTGAGTGGTACGACGGCAGCAATTGTTCATGGGTGGATGCAGTTTCGTGGGGTTGTAACACAACGATCAACGTCACCGGAGCAAATGCCACTACAACTGACGTCACGTCGCTCGTCCTCATGGCGGTTACGTCTGTGGTGCTCGCACTTATCATCTTAGCCACAATAGTCGGTGAGATATTTTAATCATATTTATGTTTATAGTGAGGCGATTGAACACTTCTATACTATTTAGGCCGCAACCACACTTCACCTACCTTTTTTCTTTTTTTTTTATTGTATAAAGTGATGAAACGAGCAAAACGTTCACTTGATGGTAAGTGCAACGTCTGCCCCTAACAAATGCTGTGTCACCCAGAATATTTCTGTGTGACACCTCACTGTGCCCATCACCCTGAGACATCAGTTCTTAAGTCTCATATGCCCAGTGATTACGCTAGCTCACAGTGCCCTTCAAACCGAAACACAGTAATGTTTGCATACTACTGCTACACGGCAGAATAACTGGCCCTGGGGTGGTACCTACCAAAAAAATCATTTTCACTAATCATTAGTTTAGTCGCTAAAATGAAGATGATAATGTAAAACCTATTTCATCGCGTGGGTGTCGTAAAAGTCGACAGAGGGAAAATAAAACCAGAAGATGTGCAGCAAGATCTTCCTGTAACATAAACAGTAAATAAACTGCGGTTACAAACCCGCCTGCCAACTATGGCGAAATTCTCCTCAAAATGAAAGCTACAAACTTTTGTAGCAATCTATGAGGGAGGCCTATGTTCAGCAATAGACTAGTAATAGGCTGAAATGATGATGATGATGATTGTAAAATGAACGTATTGTTGTAAAAAGGCTAAAAATAGCTGGGTACGCCACTTCAATCAATTTATCAGGCAAATTGTACTTTTATACGTCAATAAAATTAGTTTGTTCTTCATTCAATTTTATTCATTTTGAAAGGGCTCCTTTAAAGCCCAATTGACGACTTGGCGTCGCAGTACAAAATTGTTTACCAAGCGAAGAGGAAAGGATTAGAGTGATTGTCGGGGCGCGGAAAATTTAACTGCAGTAGCCGTTGTGTTCAATATTAAATGTTTGCCTTTGTAAGCCATATAATTGACATCACCAAGTAAATACAGAAAAGTAAACTACTTTACGGACTTCTGAATCAAAAATAGAAATAAAAACAGTATTTCTACTTTGCCGTGAGTGAGCTTTTGCAGACATGAACATGTACAATACGCCGAGACCCGAAAACTAAAATTTGGTCGCCGGGATTCGAGTCCAGGACCCGCGGTGTAACAGTCAAGTACTCTTACCACTAGACCACGGCGTTGTCAACATTTTAGTCATATAATTGTTTTCTGGGACATCTTTATAAAATAAACATCATTAACCTAGAAACTGTACTGTAACTAAATAAAATAATAATTAAAAGCTAAAGGTTCCCCTGGTTAACCATGACATCAGGAAATTTGTCACCGTCCTTCCGTGACCATGGGTGCTGTAAAGCACTCGAAACGTCGGGTCAGAATAGTTCTCGTAGCGACTCGTGAGGTACCCAGTTAAAGAGTGCCATGCTTGTTTTTCAAAATAAATATTGTTTCCAATCCAGCTGCGGATCCCTACAGTAATACGCCACAGGACATAATACTGTGGAAGTATGCAAATTAGACTAATTTAGCTGTGGGTTCATCATTCACCTGTCTAATATTTCTTATTGATAAAATGACAAAATTAATTTTGGAGCTATTTTTTCAATGTGTGCTGTAACTTTTATCACGGTAACTTGGAGTCAATATTGATATCAAGGAATAGAGTATAATTTTCAAACATAAAAAAGTATTCTGTAAATTATATTAATATTATGCGCCGACTTTGACATTTTTTTTTTTTTTTTTTTTTTTATTTATTTAGGACCATCAACAGTAGATACAATCATACAAGTTTACATAGAGACAAAGTTTACAGTAGGGTAATTGTTCCACCAATAACAGATGATCACAGCATGCGCTTATGAATTAATTAAGTTCCGAACATGAAAAAAAAAAACTAATACTTAGAGCTAAATGGTAAAACCAAAAAAAAATACATTAAAGGAACAATACAGTATAGTTGTAACATCAATACAGTTAAATTAAATTAAAGAGAGAACATAGTAGTCACTACAATAATCACTACAGCAAGATTTCAACAACAATAGAAGTTCAAAGTACATAAAAATGTTTTCATCATGATCGTACTAATGAGACAAAATCAACCATGCAAAGGAAAATAAAACAGGCCATACTGCTGAGCGAATACCGTTAGTCCACAGCCTGGAGATGCGTCAACTGTCGGTGAATTTTGGCTTTAAATTGGAGCATAGTATCGCCAAATATATCCAAATCGCTCAACTCACTACTTAGGGTGTTATACCAACGCGATAGACGTATAACTAGAGAGTTCCTCCCCAGATTTGTTTTACGGCCACAGATCTTAAATAGGGAACACGGATGTCTAGGTATTTTTCGGGGTACATTTATATCAAATTTGGCTAAAAGATTATGGCAGTCTACATTGTTATTAAACAATTTATGCAAGAACGTAGTACCCGTTAGTATTCTTCTATCCCTCAAAGACATCAATTTAAATTGTTTTAGTCTATCATGATAAGACTTTGAATTACCGAAAGACCTACTGCGAAACTCCAGGTGTCGCAATAACCTCTTTTGCACACTTTCTATTCTTTCTGTGTGAATCTTATATATAGGACACCAAACATTGCCACAGTATTCCAGCTTACTCCTCACATAAAAGTTATAGAGCTGGATAACAGTATTTATGTTCTTAAATTCCCTGCTGCTCCGAAGAACAAACCCTAGAGCCTTAAAAGCTGAAGAAGCAGCTTGATTTGTTTGCACACTTCTTTTTTTACAGCAACTGTTACATCTTCAACATACTCCATGAGATTGGTGTTTGTTGATCTCTTTGCCATGAAACCATGTTGATGAGGGCAGAGCATATTCTTTACGTGGTTATATATAAATGGGTACACAAGAGATTCAAAAACCTTTGCCATGGTTGATAATATAGAAATAGGCCTATAATTTTCTATAAGATCCTTTCGACCACCCTTAAATACTGGAACAACTCTAGTCTTCTTCCATCTTTCAGGAAACACACCCGACTGCAGTGATTTATTATATATGATGACATAACACCGTTGATGGCAACTTTATGAGTCCTATTTGTAGGGCAGGAAGAGAAAAAATCCAGTGAAGCTTCACGAAAGCCGTAATATTTTTCGGTTTAGATATTAATTTTTTATGTTCTACGCAGTCAAATGCCAGATCACAATACACACCGACTATGTCATGAAAATCTTCCCAGGATTGTAGAACATGTGAGGCTAGTTTAACACCTTTTGTAAAGCCTAATAGGTTGTCATTTATAATTTTATATTTACTAAAATAAACGACCATTTGCACTAGCATGATTTTTTCAAATATCATCACAAAATCTGGCAACACAGAAATAGGACGGTAAGTAGACGATATTTCTCAGCTAACCGATTTAAACCTGGTACAACTTTACTGTGTTTCACCGGTTCAGGGAAGACACCAAAGTCCACACAGAGATTATAAATCATCGCCAATATTGGGGCTATATCGATAATTATATCAATTGCCCAGATTGAGAGCCCCCAGAGATCTTCCGTTTTCTTTTATATCTAACTGGCTTTTTAGTAAATACTTTATTATATTCGTTAGAAATTTCATAAAATATGGTGTTAAAAGGCTATCGGGGTCATTTAAAGAAAAAGTTAGCTTAAAAAGTTTAAACTTAACATTTTGTTAGAATCGGTCAATTCTGTTCCTGGTCACAGGTCTACATTCAATTGATATACTGTCAATAATATTTTTGAAGTCCAACTGTATCTTTAAAATTTTGTGATCTGATCGAACTCCATTTAATACAGCTTTTTTAATATTTTACAGTTAACTATAATATTATCGATACAGGAGGCACAAGGTGATGTAACTAAACATTCAGTAAATATTGTATAATAGTTCAGTAAATAAACATTGTTAATTAAAACAGTTAAAAAGAGAAACGAATCGCTTTTTGTCCAGTTTCACTTAACAGATCAATATTAAAGTCACCACAAATCACTACTTTTTTCTTACCTTTAAAAACTTTTCTCAAAACTTCTTCCATTACTTTATCCAGTAAAAAGAATGTCACAGTAATTTTAATTGGAGACTATTGTCACCATTTAAAATGAACGCGTTTTTTATGAACCGGTATATAATGGGGTACTGATTTTACAAAAAAATAGATATGGCACACCATCCATCTCAATAAAAAAAACTGTGCACTTAAGCGTTAGAGGCATAGTTACTCGTAGATAGGTCTTAAACTATTATGAAGAAGTTTTAAATTTACTGCTCAGTTGAAGCCAATTGTCGCTTCTAAAATCGTAAAAAGTGATGTAAGTTAAGTCGCCGTGTTAAGAGCCGGCTTGAGAGAATCTACCACCCCATCTCATCCCGTGGGTGCCGTAAAAGTAGACAGAGGGAAAATGAAAACCAGTAGATGGGCAGCACCATCTTCCTCGAATATCTGAATAAATAAACTGCAGTTGCCAATCCGCTTGCCAAGCGTGACAACTACGGCAAAATCCTCACAAAATGAGAGCTACAAACTTTTGTGGCAATCTGAGGAGGCCATGTTCAGTAGTGGACTAGGGATAGGCTGAAATGATGATGATGATGATGATGAATCCCCCACGAACTTTTCAACTATGCGATGGATAATTCTGGAAAATAAAGGTGGTAGAACTTAGAAAACACTTTCTATAAAAATTAATTAAATGAGATATACCGTGAAGTTTTTGAAATATGAGATATTTTCGGTTAGCATGTTGACGGAAATACCTTACTACGGAACTTTTACTGTACGTGGTCCGACACGCACTTGGCCGGTTTTTTTTCTAACAAATTTAATTATCATATCCTAATAATCACACGTTTTTGTAATGCCATGAGGTAATATTTCCCTTATCAAAACAAAGTTTACAGAAAGTTTGATCGCGTAATCCTGGCTATGAGCCAAATCGAAAGTATTTTCGAGAATAAATTGAGCTCTTCAAACTCATCATTACTATATTAAATTCCGTTCATCAAAATATCAAAGCCAATTTGCAAAGTAATAATCTTGTAATACGTCCGGTAACAAAGATGGATTTAAAATGTTCATTAAAAGTTCCTCCGTTCCTTATTGGAGTTAAATAAGATTCGCTAAGATACTTCTGATTCCATTAAACAAGTTATATGAAAATCTGATAAATTTTGTCAAAGAGTTTGAAGAGTTTTCTGTTAAATATATTTGTAACACAAATAAAAAGATAATTTACAATATCGCACGTCTTTAAGGTAAACACAACTCAAAGATTAGTCGAGCCTTAAATTACTCGTAGATATATTGGCATACATCGAAGTTTTAATCGAAAGACATTATTTGAATTGCATTCAGTTTTTGTCTGAACTACTATTTAATCTAATAAATAATCTCACTATTTAATCAAAGAACCGACTTCAACGCAGTGGCTTCGATCATGCTTATGCGAATTTAAGAGTTCCATGATTTTCTCATTGATCCCGTCATCAGAACATGACCAAATTGGTCAAGCCTACCGCGGGTGTAAGGAACCAACCTCGAGTTATACTCGAGCTAATGAAAAAATAGTCATTGAAATCGGCTCACAATTGGCGAAAATATCGCGTAACATACACACAAAAAAAAAAATTCAGTCTAATTTAAAAAACTACTTTTTTGAAGTCGGTTAAAACTATTCCTTTCTCTGCTTTTATATTTATACTAATAATATTTTAGTAAATGTATCTGTTGAGTTCTCTGTGCTTATATCATCTTAAATCTGGATATTTTCTACTAGTGGCATACAAAAGTAATTATTACGAGTCGTAAAACGGCTATACGTGTATCTATTTATGATGTGATATGACGAGATTTTAGACGGTGACTACATTGTAAAATGTCCTAACATATGCTAACAAAGTCAATTTACTTTACCAAATTTAATTTACCAAAAATTAAAAAGACAACCAGCGCCTTTTGATGTCACAATATCTATTGGCGCGCCGAAGGGGTAAGATCGACTCGCGTGCCGTGACAGAAATGTACAGCTCAAATTTAGCTCTAATTTTATAAATAATTATTTAAATTATAATTTGGCGAAATTAAAAAGCAATAATTATAAAGTATTTTTAATTTACCTTAGACTTTTAAATTATATTTCATCACCAAAAAAGTAACTGAGCATTTAACATGATTAACGAAGTGACTAACTGGTTCATTACGAGATCAGTAGATGTTTTCAATTCATTAACAACCAAAGACAAAAGCTGCGCCTTTTTTCTGGTTAAAATAAAGATTTTATGTTATAATTTGGCACGATTAGTGAATATTATTGAACGGCACGGTACTCGAAATATTTTTATATAAAATTTTATATTTCTTTAAATCAAATTTGTTTTCGATGTTTCACTTCTGCCGGGTATCCCGTAGCGACCAATTTCCGGTGTGCAAATTCCACTGTATGTTGGTAAAGTTAATTTAAAAAAACAACGCATGCGATACTTAAGAACTAATGTCTCAAGACGATGATCGCAGTGAGGTGCAACACAGAACTTTCCTGTGCAAAGTTCCAGGCGACACAGCATTATTATGAGCAGGCATGAAACTTAGAATCCCTACGTGCACAATATGTCACTTAAAAGTAACAGCCTATATTTCACTGCTGGGGTTTTGGGGATGTAAAGAATCCGCCACACTGCTCTAATGCGGGTTGGCGTACTTCAGATGTCTTAGAAATATTTTATTTATTTCTACACAATGCTTTTCATTACCGCCAAAGACGTGGTAAATCAGCACTTAAAATTGCAATTAACAAATTTTAGTGGTACCGGCGCTGACAATCGAACCCAGGGTTCGATTCACTCGCGCTACCACGGCTCATAACATGTCACTTAATTCGATTAAAAAAAAACAAAAGTACAATCATGAATGGCGCATACTATAATCAATTCTTGCGTTAAATTATTCATCACGAATATCACTCATTGTTTCACTAGACATGTTTATTAAAAGTTAATTAAGTTAGTGACCTGTTTAATGTATTCCCTTCCGCTTGTCACTTTGATTTTCGTTAAATTTATCCGGGCTAATGAAATCCGTTTCTTCGCAGTTCGTTGAGCCTAAGGACAAAACATGGGTTGTGAAGAATAACAAATTAACATTTATCTCTACTATCCATCTTCCTTAAATGGTTAAGGAAACTTATGTAAATGATTAATTTATAGAATGATTTATCACGAAAATAAACATAATGTAATTAGAATTTTCCAATATTCTTTCCTTTGCCTTCAATTTTGTTTTCCAAAAAAAATTAGGCTTTCCAAAAAAAAAATCATGAAAACTATTTTAAATATTACACATTTACAAGAGAAATGTAACAAAAGAGTGTGATAAGATGTAATTGTTCAATGTATTATTCTTTATTCTATTTTTTCAACAGCAAGAGGACACTTCGCTGCTCTAAAGCAAATGGGGTGTATTGTCTCCTTGAAATATTTTTATTACTTTAATACGCAGTATAACATCACACCTTATTTTCCTTTACTAACTACACATGGTAAATCAGCAACTGATGTTTCATTTAAAAACTAATGTTGAAAATAAAGGTTTAGTCACTCGTAAGCTATGTTTTACAGAGATTATGATTTTTATTTTTAAAAAGTGATTATTTCTTGTAGAAAAACAAAACTAAATTATTAAAAAATATTCGTCTGTAAAAGTATTTAAGCTGTTCCATCAAACTGACTCCTCGTTAAACAGTTTACAACGAAATCGGCACTTTGAGTACCATCGATATCAAAGCTCGAGTACATTTCAACGAGGAAATCGATAAGCCGCAGTTTCCGAATCAAAACATGAGAGGCTTAGTCAAACGCTTGACGAAGTTTAGTGTTAAGTCTGCTATCAAGAAGGCAAGCCGTCAGTGTTTGCTAAAGGAATTGATCACGTTTAATTCAATACAAACGTATATATTAACGAAATAAATTAATTTTTAACTTGTTATCATGATCAATCTCGTAGCTGAACATGACTCGAATAATCACACCAAGAGCCAGAATAAACTATATTAAGAACAATAACGAAATTATATATTGTACATAAAACGAAATTCAAACTAAAATTTGTCTAACATATAAAATAAATACAAAAAAAGTTTAAACAGAAAACGACTTGAGTTTATCAAGAATTATCCTGTCATTTTGCGAAATGACTTAGCGTCTTCCCCGTAACGTTTAACGTAGGAGAAAGTGACGAGATGAGGAATGCGTTCACCTAATTGTAAGTGTAAGACGTCTGTCCTTAACAAATGCTTGGTCACAAAGAACATTTATGTGTGGCAGGACACTTCGCCCGTCACCCTCAAACATCAGTCTCATATGTCCAGTGATTACACTAGCTCTCAGTGCCCTTTAAACCAAAACACAGTAATGTTTGCACACTACTGCTTCACGACTGAATAACTAGCCCATGGGTGATACCTACTTATACGGATTTTTGCATAGAAATCCTACCATCAGTAAGGTAATGAAAAATGGCCGCATTTCTATCTTAAATATACCTAACCAATATTATCCATACTGGCAAAAGATAGCAGCGTTTTGGTAAATAAAAATTTCCGGAACTGCGTTTGCCAATCCAAAGAAATGCCAAATGTGATTACGAATTTTTCCAACTGGGGAGAGGCCAATAGAATATGTCACGACCCGTAGCAAAGAGGCCGGTACCTCTAAAATTGTTCTGCAATTTTAGTGCTGATTTACCCCGTGCACAGCGGTGAAATAACACATCGGGAGGATACTACACGTCGATGGAATAAAAGTATTTCGAGGATATGTAAAGTCCGTCACCACACATTGTAGCAGCGTGGTTGACTCTTCCCGACTCCAAAACCATCTCAAAAATGAGAAGCGACCTGTACTCATTAGTGGGACATTACATTGTAGGCGCTGTTAATTTTTTTTTTTCAATGTCAAAAAGTGGAGCTTTAACGATCCCACAGAATTCCTTCTTAAAGTAGCATTGGCGTTAGAAGCCATGTAATATAAATGGCTTAGTGTAGCTGTGTAGCTATGTGTAGAAATTTAAATTTTTAAAAAAAAGATACAGTTTCAATGAAAGAAAGATATAATTTTGGTGATGTTCTTATGAAGGGATCCATGAGAAAATCATTATACTCTTAAATTCGAATAATCATGTGTGTTGGAAATCATTTTTTTGAATAATCGGTGATTATACATTACTATATATTGAAAGCTGTAGAATATCTGTGTCTTCGAGTAATTTTTATTTGATTGCAATATGTGTTGTGTGTTTGTTGTTTTGTTTGTACTAATGTGTACTTGTATTGAGTAGTGATACGATTTAGTTTTTATAGTTTGTACCTGTAATGTTTAATGAAATTATTAACTAGGATTCATTTGTTAACAGGTAACGTGTTCGTGATCGCAGCCATTATAATCGAGAGAAACCTTCAAAATGTTGCTAATTACCTTGTCGCATCACTGGCTGTTGCCGATCTAATGGTGGCTTGTCTGGTAATGCCACTAGGAGCCGTGTATGAGGTTTGCTTTTTTTGTTATATTTTGAGATTTATTCAAAAAAATATAATCTCAGTCGGCTGGTAGCTCTGGAGCTCGCCTTAAAGTTAATGTTACGCGAGTGACCTGAGTTCGATTCCCAGCCGGAGTCAACATTGCAACTGTGCTTAAACACATTCGGTTCTGGTTGAGTCGTTATTGTTTCCGTGTTTCTGATACTGTATCCTAGCCTACCTCCGACCTCATCGCATCAGCGTTAAAACTGGCGCGAGAAGGCTGGGACGAGGGGTTGCCTCAGTGCTTGAGCGTAAACTTGTGGCACTATAATATCTTCTGCGCATTTGATAGCTCCTGACAATATTCGGAAGTTGTCGCCTTGGTCGAAATCGGCCAGGAGGACATCATCATATGAAAACAGTTAACATTATCTTACCCCTATAATAACTTAGAGTTGGATCTGGCATTTTAGAGATATTGACTAGCCTAACTTCTTTTCTTTTTCTCATTTGAAACGATAACCCCAAACTACAATTTCTCCTGAATCGTGAGGCATTCTACAGACATTTTGCTGGTGGAAGGATTCCTATGCAGGAGTCCGTCTAGGTAATTACCACCCCAGTGCTAGTAATTCTACCGTGAAGCAGTAGTGTGCAAACATTACTATAAACATTACGATATAAACTTACTGTGTTTCGGTTTGAAGGGCACTGTGAGATAGCGTAATCACTGGGCATATGAGACTTAAGAACCTATGTCTCAGGGTGATGGGCACAGTGTAGTGTCACACAGGAATTTTCTGGTTGGCACAGCATTTGTTATGAGCAGACGTTGCACTTACCATCAGGTGAACTTTTTGCTCGTTTCATCACTTTATGCAATAATAAAAAACATACATTTAACATACACTACACAACCAGAACTGAAAACCAACTATGTGTGTTTCGCTGACGCAAATGCTGCAAATGCTGGCGCAGCTGGGATCCGAACCCAGAACCTGCGGCGTAGAAGTCAGGTACTCTCACCACTACGCCAACTTTGGTTTGGTTGCAATTGGTCTAGTTCGACTGTTCTAAAAAAGATGCAATCAGACTGTAAAAATACCAAAAAATCTTTTATATTCGCAATAACATTATTAAATATTCTATCAATAATGTGTAGAAATTCCTTTGTACTCCAGAAAGTAAATCGAATTCGCTTTACAAATACCTAAATTAATTTCGAATTTTAAAGTTTCCAATTTCTTCCTCGAAAGAGCGAGGTACTCATTAAAAAGTCTTAATAACATTTTACCACAGTATAGCACCGTATGTTTGTTCCTTTTCCCTCTCTCCTCCTTTCTCTTCTCCTCCTCTTTCAAGCCCCCTCCCGTGAACTCAAGAATTCACCGAACAAAGTTCCTTCAAAATACTGCTTTGACAATATTACTTAAAAGCAATCCGGTTTCCGACAAATTCCTCTACGTATTTTATTTATATATAATACGAAATATAGATTAAGTATGTATAACAGAAAAAACTTTTTGACTTTTGACTACATAATTGACTACACAATTTGACTACATTATTGATTTAAGATCAACTATTAAATTTATATTTTTATGTTTATGATTATTTTTTCGTTAAAATAAATATAATAACTGAATTTCATCATCATCGTTTCAGCCTATCACCAGTCCACTGCTGAACATAGGCCTCCCACTAGATTGCTGCAAAAGTTAGTAGCTCCCATTTTGAGGGATATTGCCATAGTTGCCACGCTTGGAAGGCGGGTTGGCAACCACAGTTTATTTATTCAGATGTTCCAATAAGACGCTGCTGCTCATCTCCTGGTTTTAATTTTCCCTCTGTCGACTATTACGACACCCACGGGATGAGATGGGGTGGTAGCTTCCCTTGAGCTGCTACCACCGAATTTACAGACAATTTAGTGTTGGTTACGTGATTAAAATAAATTTGAGGCGCATTTTTACTTAGTATATTTTAAATGCAGTATTAAGTTGTTACTCAAACTCTACGCATACAAAAACAATCCATTGAGAAAAAAAATACTGTAATATTGAGAAAGATAATATATACTTTAATACGCATACATTAATAAGTTTTGTAAGGCAGCACCTGTGCGAACGCGATTGACAGGTTTTCAAGTTTGAATATTGCGCACAACGGCGTTTTGGGGCACGGAAACGGAGAGAGAGAGCGCGATTTCTGAATTCTTTAATCGCAGCTTTGAGAATTAAATGGATTAAATAATTCTTTAACTTGATCCAGTTAACGCCGAGCACTTTAAAATCACTAAAATTATTACAGGTGGTAGGATTATTATGCAGGATTCCGTCTATTTAGGTACCACCCACTCGGGTAGCATTCTATAATAACACACGATGTAGCTTATAGTCCAGGTTCATTATTCCTTTAAAGTCTAATTTTGAGATATATAACAAGCAGAACTTGCATACTTAATTAATAACTAAGACGAATTTTGCTGGCTAATAACTTAAATATTAGTCAAAAAGTATCATTTGAATACAGATAATCAAAGTAACGACCGCGTGGCCTAGTGGTCAGAGTAACTGTGTTCTACGCCGCGGGTACTGAGTTCGAATCCCTGCCGGACCCGACATTTGTGCAAAACCACAAATTGTTGGTTTTCGGCTCTGGTTGTAGTAAAAAACGGAAAGTAAATTTTCAGCCTATAAATGTCCCACTGCTGAGCACAGGCCTCCTCTCATTTCTGAAAGGGTTTTGGAGCTAGGAAGAATCCGCCACGCTGCTCCAATGCGGGTTGGCGGACTGCACATGTCTTCGAAATATTTGTTATTTCTCAGACATGCAGGTTTCTTCACGATGTTTTCCTTCACCGCCGAGCACGTAGTAAATCAGCACTTAAAATTGCAATTAACAATTTTAGTGGTGCCGGCACCGGGAATCGAACACAGGTCACTCGCGTACTATGAAATTTAAAGCGAGCGCCTAGCCCCTGAGCTCCCACGGCTGGTGTATGCTTGTAAAATTTATGTACGTACCACGATACAGGAGAAATCCTATTGTGTGGAATTCTTTTTTTTTTCAAGTTAAATAAAATGAACATGTAACTTTATTTTCAATAAAAACATCACAGACAACTAAAATTTCAGCGTTTTCCCTAAAAAGTCACTGCTTCTATAGCATTTACTATCTTTTATCAACAGGTCAGCCAGGGATGGATTTTAGGTCCAGAGTTGTGTGATATGTGGACGTCTAGCGATGTCCTCTGCAGCTCAGCGTCAATCCTTCATCTTGTCGCTATTGCAACTGACAGGTTGGTAGAGAAAGTGATGGAACATAATATTTCGTTCCAAATATCCATTGAAAAAAAACGAATAATTTTTATTGCGTAAGTTTGGTGAAAATAAATCCTCCGAAACATAAATATTATCAATTATGGACACTGATCTAAATAAATAAAATGTTGCAAAAAAGGGTATATTAAGACAGAAAAGATTTGATTACCACTAGACTATATCATTACAATAAAATACTTGATTTATTTATCAACACATGGCCTTCCTTTTTATAGTAAGTAGGATCTAATGGGGTATGTTAAGGTATTTACGTTAACCTCGTAACACGCAATGCCCTCACACGTAACCATGTGTATACAACAGCAATTAAAAACAATTTATGTTTTATAACTGACTCGCCAAATGGTTTTAATTTCTATTTACTTACTTAAAAATATAATTACATATATTATGTGTAAGTTTTACATTATTAGATGATAGTGTAAACAGATTCTACACATTATTTTTCGTCTTGTTCTTCACACTAAAGTGAAGTGATGGAAGTTGTTGTGTGGTAGCGTCTTTAGAAAATGCAGCTATGTCTGCTACAGCGATCGCCAACCTGCCTATCGAGCGTGGCGATAATAAGAAATCCACCTCGTGAGCTGCCTACGTTCTTCAATAGACTGTTGCGTTTGCAATTCGCTGAAGTGTGCTAATATTCTTGAATTGCGCACAGATTTTCTATCATTACAGAGAGGGCAAAATAATTGATGTAACTTGT
Source organism: Luehdorfia chinensis (assembly GCA_019845155.1). Classification (NCBI taxonomy): domain Eukaryota; kingdom Metazoa; phylum Arthropoda; class Insecta; order Lepidoptera; family Papilionidae; genus Luehdorfia; species Luehdorfia chinensis. The sequence continues at coordinate 4,145,638 of JAHVAK010000234.1, read as the reverse complement.
ATCACTAGAAACGTATATAATATACGTTTCTTGCAACATCTATAATTTTGACTAATTGTTATAATCTTAAAGGCTACATACTAATTTTAAGTTATTCTCTGTTTTAGTTTCTAATAGCTGGTTGTAGGATTCCTATGCATCCGTCTAGGTAGGTACCACTGCAGGACAGTTATTCTGCCGTGAAGCAGTAATGTGCAAACATTACTGTGTTTCGGTTTGGAGGGCACTGAGAGCTAGCGTAATCACTGGGCATATGAGACTTAAGAACTTATGTCTAAGGTGACGCGCGAAGTGTGGTGCTACACAGAAATATTCTGAGTAACACAGCATCTGTCATGGGCAAATGTTGCACTTACCATCAGGTGAACGTTTTGCTCGTCTGGACACTTTATTAAAAAAATAAAATTCTAATGTGAAACAATTAAAAGAACTTTTTATTTTCACAGACGATTAAAAATTTAAAGTGGCTTTTGAAATAAAATTGGAATGATATACTGGTTTATCTACGACACACTACTTTAAAGTTAAATACGGTTCCATTGTGTGTTTACAGGTATTGGGCTGTCACAAATGTGGATTATATCCACATGCGAAACGAAAAGCGAATCTTCACAATGATCTTCCTAGTTTGGGGGTGCCGCTCTCGTTGTTTCTCTTGCCCCGCAACTGGGCTGGAAGGATCCTGACTACCTCGCCCGGATAACGCAACAGCAAAAATGCCTCGTTAGTCAAGATCTTGCGTATCAAATTTTCGCAACTTGTTCCACCTTCTATGTACCACTAGCTGTTATTCTTATATTGTATTGGAAGATCTTTCAAACAGCTAGAAGACGAATAAGACGGCGGAGGGAACCGCCGCCAGCACGACCAACTTCTGCAGATGGTGCTCCTCCTTCAGGGCGCCCTATCCAATCAGCGAGGGACAGGAGATTTGTCAAGAAGCGATTTTTAAATCTAAAAAAATGCAACCAACGAACTCGAACGGAAACGCTGGCTGCTGCCTTACTATTAACTGAAGGTCAGAGCACGTCTACAGTTGATACCTTAGACGAAGAACCACGAACTACAGCATTCACCATAAATGAGAAAGTTTCCTCCTCCGTATCACCGGAAAAGTCTTCCTCTACAGTTACAAATGGATCCAAAACGGAGCGTGCTATTGCTCCTGCTCTATCACAGAGGGAAAAGAAAGAGTCCCTAGAAGCCAAAAGAGAGAGGAAAGCGGCAAAAACACTCGCAATTATAACAGGGGCATTTGTTTTTTGCTGGCTGCCGTTCTTCATTATGGCTTTGGTGATGCCAATTTGCCAGACATGTGTGATCAGTGACTACCTTGCTAGTTTTTTCCTCTGGCTAGGCTACTTTAACTCAACACTCAATCCGGTTATTTACACTATATTTAGTCCCGATTTTAGACAAGCATTCGCTCGAATTCTCTTTGGCACTCATAGACGTGCCCGTAATAAAAAATTCTAACAGAAATATCCATATTATGTATATAACTGAGCCAGAGCTCTTAAATGGACATTGTTACTCTCTTCCTTGTAAAATAATTTGACGCTTTCTGTATGTTATACATACTTAACGTTGGTAGTTAGTGTAAATACATATTTAGTCAGAGTTGTAAATAATATAGTAAAAGAATTATCATAGAAAATGTTGAGAATTGTTTTTTTACGCGTTATAGTGTTTATTGCCGCGGCGGGGTCGCTCACGAGTCCATGGTGACGCCGCCGCCAGTTCTTTTGTTGTTTCAAGTGACATTACAAAATAAATATTCAAATATTATCATTCAAATGTTTTTTTATTGATAACCTTGTAGTAAATCTTAGCCACAACTCCAAATTGTCTTTTTTATTTATTTCACAATACAACTATTATTTCAGGATAATCATTCAATTCAATGGATTCAATGGTGTAGCTTGTCGTTGTCGTTTCAGCCTATCAATAGTCCACTGCAGAACAAAGGCCTCCCCCATAGATTGCTACAATAGTTTGTAGCTCTCGTTTTGGAGGGATTTTGCCATAGTTGCCACGCTTGGCAGACGGGTTGGCAACCGCAGTTTATTTATTCAGATGTTCCAGCACGATGCTGCTGCCCATCTCCTGGTTTTCAGCTTGTTGGTGTAGCTTACATAACCATTATCGTAACAAATTATTAACATTTTCAATTTTTTAAGTCGTTTGCTGAACAAGAGCATAGATCAATATTTTCGGCAACTAGATTTTGTGTGCGCAGAGAACGTATTAAAGGCACTTCGGACAATATGGATGATGCTTGCTGTTACAAAATCAACCATCAATTTCAAGTAAGAGTCGTCTAAGGGAAATGCTGGTATAACCTAACGGCTTCCAACAGGTGGATAAATAACCAAATAGTGCCATACATAAAATACGCACGCACTTTATGGGCAGTTGCGTCTGAGGTGCAAGGCACTGCGGTCGCTGATGCAAAAGGCCTGCCTAAAATGCGCCTGCCAAAAGCGATGAAAATGCCAAATCTACCATTCTTGGAAGAGGCCTATGTCCAGAGGTAGACTACTAGTAATTTGTTTTACTGATGGTAAGTGCAACGTCTGCCCATTATAAATTCTGTGTCACTCTGGACATTTCTGTGTGGTACCACACGGCGCCCGTCACCCTGAGACATCAGTTCTTAAGTCTCATATTCCCAGTGATTAGGCAAGCTCTCAGTGCCCGTCGTACCGAAACAGTAATGTTTGGACACTACTGCTTTACGGCAGAATAACTGGTCCTGGGGTGGTACCTTGCTAGACGGCTTCCTGCATAGGAACCCTACCACCAATGAAACTAATTAGTTAATTATAAAGAAGATGAGCCGGAAAAATTGCCACCGCCACTGTGCGGGTTGGCGGACTTCAGACGTTTTCGTTTTTTTTTTATTTCCCAGACATGCAGGTTTCCTCACGATGGGTTCCTTTATCACTGAGCACATGGTAAATGTTACGAACTTAAAAAAATATTTCAGTGATGCAAGATGATGAATTCTTAAAAAATTGTAAAGTAAAAGTTGTTAAAATTCATAGTACGCGAGTTTAAAAATTTGACCTTTAAAATTATTCTGCAATTTTAAAGTGCCGATTCACCACGTGCTCAGTGGTGAAGGAAAACATCGTGAGGAAACCTCCATGTATGTTGAATAAAAATATTTCGAGGACGCCTCAAGTCCGCAAACCCGCATTGGAGTAGCATGGCGGACTCTTTCCGACTTCAAAGCCCTCTCAAAAATGAGGGGAGGCCTGTGCTCAGCAGTGGGACATTTATAGGCTGTTCTTTACTTTTTTATGCTAATATAGTAAACGAATAAAATAGTCGTCGTCGTCGTCGTTTCAGCCCATCAATAGTCCACTGCTGAACATAGGCCTCCATAGATTACCACAAAAGTTTGTAGCTATCGTTTTGGGGGGATTTTGCCATAGTTGCCACGCTTGGCAGACGTGTTGGCAACCGCAGTTTAATTTTTCAGATGTTCCAGCACGATGCTGCTGCCCATCTCCTGGTTTTCATTTTCCCTCTGTCGACTTTTACGACATCCACGGGATGAGATGGGGTGGTAGATTCTCTTAGCCGCTACCACACGTAATTAATAATATAGTGCGGTGAGTTAAAATCACGAACACGATATATTAATAACATTATGATGTATGTTAAAACAGAATTATATTTTACGAAACCAAATAGACCGTACGGTTATTCACATTTCAGAGACTGTCAGAAATGACAAATAGTGAAACGTGAACAATGTAAATAACAGTTTATTGTGTTTTTCTAAACAGCCTTTTCTTTTCTGATTTCAAATATTTAACCGAATTCTATACATTTAATAAAAATAAGTTCATGGAGTTTATTATTACCTTCAGCTGACTTTTCGGCACTGACGTGATGAGTTTGGCAGTTTTCTTACACCCTTACTATATTAGAAAACTACGTTCGTTTTTCAATAATGAACTGCAGGAAGGTTCCTGCAGTTCATTATTGAACTGGGCCACCCCAGGGCCAGTTATTCTGCCGTGAAGCAGTAGTGTGCAAACATTACTGTGTTTTGGTCTGAAGGGCACTGAGAGCTAGTGTAATTACTGGGCATACGAGACTTACGAACTGATGTCGCAGGGTGACGAGCGCAGTGTGATGCCATACAGAAATGTTATGATTGACACAGCATTTGTTATAGGCAGACGTTTGCACTTCGTCAGGTGAAGGTTTTTCTCGTCTTGTCACTTCCTCTTATGAAAAAAAAACTCTAAGAGCCTCGATGCCAATTATTGCTTTCGGTTTTCTTCACTCACTGTCTAACCCTGAATGGCTCAGTGGTTTAATAATAAATAACTGACTGGACTTTATAATAAAAAAGGTTTATGATTTAAAAATAAAAAGATTGCGAATCAAAATACGGAACTAAACAATATTGTAAGATGCGCGCAAGAGAGCGTGGTGTGATTCGGCCGATGACGAGTTAGATGACTCAACACTCATAATATTGAACAAACTAGGTATATGCTGCTAATTACGAGTAACGCTGGTATTCTGTAAAACTGTGGTTTTACTCCAGCCGAGCCGACATGTGTACATTCTGTTAGTAGATTAAGTTCGTTTATCGCTGGTTTACGTGAAAGACAATTAGAATTAATCCCAAAAAACCGTAGCGGCCGTCACTTGGCAAGATAACGATCTTAAATATGTTATTAACCGACCTCAAAGAATGAGGATATCATGTCTTTCTTTGTATACATACATACATAAGATCACGGCTGTATCCCATAAGGGGTAGTCAAAGACTGGGCACTCACTGCAAAAACAGATGACTGCCTCAATCCACGTTTCACCAAAACAATATAATGAACTTGGTGTGATAGGTGGTGAGCCCATCGCCACCATGCGCTGTTGGGTGCACAGTGCAGTTTAATTCCTTACTCGCCTTTTACGAGATCCATTGGATGAGATGGAGTAGCTGTATTCTTTTACCTTTTACCTTTTAACGAGCTTTCTATAAGAACCGATTTTAATGATTATTTTTTTATTAGAAAGATACCGTAGGTTTGGGTGGTTTTTTATAAATTTGATCAAGTTCTGACGATGGGATCCATGACTGAAACTCTTAAGTTCGCATAAGCATGTTTGAAGCTGCTGGGTTGACGTCGGTTTTTTTATTAAATAATTATCTTTAATACCCAAACCTGTGACAGGCTATAGCGTCTAGGCGGCCTAAGAGAATCTACCACCCTATCTCATCCCGAGGGTGTCGTAAAAGTCGACAGAGGGAAAATCAAAACCAGGGTATAGACAGCAGCATCTCCCTGGAACATCTGAATAAATAATCTGCGGTTACCAACCCGCCAGCCAAGGGTGGCAACTATTGCAAAATCCCTCCAAAATGAGAGCTACAAACTTTTGTGGCTATCTATGGGGGAGGCCTATGTTCAGCAGTGGACTTGTGATAGACTGAAACGATGTACGATGAACGATGAACAACTTTTGACTCTGGTGCATTCAGAAGACACTGAGTTGCTTGATCTTCAATTTTTCACTAATATTACTAGCAATGCTATTAACATCACTAACATTTATTTTTCCAATTCCAACTAAGCTTAGATTATGCACTATTTACCCGATGGGGTAAATATTGCAAAACTTGGATGGGATACCATTAAACTATTGGCACTTAGTTTTTATTAATATTTCTGATGGTGGGATTCCTTTGTAGCAATCCATCTAGGTAGGTACTAACGCAGTCTATTTTGCCATCAAGCAGTAGTGTACAAACATTACCATTCGTGTTTCTGTATGATGGACTATGAGAGCTACGAGATGTAATTACAAGGCATATTATACTTTACAAACAATGTCTCAGGGTGACGAGCGTAATATGGTGCCTGAGCGTAATATGGGGCTAAGAACTGATATCTCCGGGTGACGGGCGCAGTGTGGTAACACACAGAAATATTCTGGGTGACACAGCAGTTGTTGTGGGCGGACATTGCACTTACCATCAGGTGAAAGTTTTGTCACATTCTACAATGAAAAAAAACTGCAACGTCTGCCCATAAAAATTGCTGTGTCGCCTAGAATTTCTGTGTGACACAACACTGCGCCCGTCACCCGGAGATATCAGTTCTTAAGTCTCTATTGCCTGACTGACTGCCTGTTATCAATCCGGGTAGCTGAGGTTTCTCTTTTTTTGGCACCCTTTTCCTTTAGACAACTATAATTAAACCCACACATCAACAGTTGCACTACCACCACACAGCAATGTTATCACTGTATGAATGACTCTTCGATGTAGAAAATGCTAATTTTATGGGAATTTTCTTCAACTAACTGAAAATAATATATATTTGGCAGAGCTGTACTGGCTAACGGCCAAATTGATGTTATTTCCGACAGCATTGAGATACTGTCAAAAAATATTATTACTATAACGTAGCCGGTTCATTAAAGATAATAAAAGGATTTTGTGAGAAATTTATAACAATGCAATACATGAAATTTTTTTTTTGACAAGACTTATAATGGTGTCGTGCCAGGTCCATACTAGGATTCCCTGTGTTGTAGGGAATGGTTTCTTTCCATATTTTTAGTGACTACAATGAAAAGGCAGCAAGTGTTTGAGGGCCTTCCATAACTTTATGTGTAGCCAGAATGTATCTAAAAAGGCACGACTGGCTGTACATAAAGGAGTACTGGTCTCCACACTTATGTATGGTAGTGAATACCGAGTCTGGTAGAAGAAGCCTAAAAGTAAGATTAATGCTGTAGAAATTAAAAGTTTGAGAAGTAAAGCTGGAGTGTGACTTCGTTGGACAAAGTAAGTTACAGCGTGATAAAGGACGTTGTGGTGTGGTACACGACGTCTCTTATCACGCTGTTCCTTACTAGATTAGATGAAGTGACAAAAATAGAGAAAGGAATGCTTAAATGGTTTGGACAAACAGAAAGGATGGATGGAAAAAGATTAATGAAACAGAACTATGAGGCGAGTGTGAATGGACCATTGGGCGAGCTTCTATGAAAATACTAATGAAAGTAAATGAAGCAAAAGATATGTTGCTGGATCGTAGCATGTACAAAATGTGGTCTCTGCCTACCCCAATGGGAAAGAGGCGCAGGACAAGAGACATATGACTGTGTCATAAACGTTGTGTAAACGCGGAGACATTCAGTAGAAATTACTGAAGTACGCAGTATTATACAATGTTGGATTGAACCATACCAGGTATAAAATATTTATATATAGGTACTATCACTACTTGCGAAATCCAATAAAAAAGTTTTATTATGACAGAAAAACAACACAACTGGTAATAAACAGTGTTTTTAAGTAAGCTGAATAATATTTTTGTACACAAATGTTTGTTATTTTCATGTTTTTTTGAAATGTATGTTTGTGTTTATCAAATAATTAAAAATATTGAAAAGGGTTATAAAATGTTTAAATTAAACGCGATAACATCCGTAAAAATTAGTTTTATTTAAGTGCATATGGGATGTAAATATGATGTAAACTTCATGATTAATTAATTATCAACACCAAGTTTTTTTATATCTCATCCATTCAAAAAAGAGTTTTTGTCATTAAACACTACCATATACTGTATAATGATTTCTTATATTTACGCGAACACTACTCATTTAAATGAAACTAATTTTACGGATTTTATCGCGTTTAATGTTTTACTATATATAACCCGACGTTTCGGGCGCTTTACAGCTCCCATGGTCACGGGGGGACTGAGGTGACAGTTGTCCCGATGTCATAGTGTGTCAAAATATCAGCTAAAAAGGACATTCGAGGAAGCGCTAAGATCTTAAAACAGGCAAGTAAAAAGTTGTTAAGAACGGGTATTCAGCAAAAACGTACCGATCTACATGTCATAAATACGTCCATAGACAATTTATCCAGTGTTTTAAAAACAGTTTTAACGACATTTGATTTTAATAATTGCATTGAAACATTAAATAAGCGTGAAACAGATATAATGATTGAAAAAATAAACATATAGAAAAATATCAAAAATTAACGACCAAATTAAATGTCAAACATCAATCTCAACGCATGAACGGAACGCGACCGTAGACTACGGACAATGATCATAGATTACGCGCGGTCTATAATCTGTCAAAACAAACACTGGATGAATCTACACTAAAAGTATTATCGAGGGGCATGAATTTCGCAGTAACACCGCGAAGAATACCGTACGAAGAAAATATCTGTAGTAACGAAGATTGTCTGTTTAAAAACAATATCAATAAAGAAGATTTGGAGGCCATACGTCAAGACATTTCGTCTATGTTACGTCGAAGTTCGGTGCCGAAACTAAATCTTCCTAAAGACGAATTAAAAGCGTTGAACAACCTACGGAACAGACCTGAACTCACGATCCTCCGCGCAGATAAAGGTAATGCTACGGTAGTCATGGATACGTCAGACTACAATTTTAAAATACAAGAACTTTTGTCGGACGAAAGTACATATAAAAAGGCCAAATCAGACCCAACTACTAATACGCTTAAAACAACTAGCGATCTTATTAAGAAACACTCCGAAAAATTGAATCTGGACGTTAGTTCGATAATACCATCTTATGCTAAATCACCGAAGTTGTATGGGTTACCAAAGATACACAAACCAAATGCTCCACTACGTCCAATAGTGAGCCAGATCGATTCACCAACCTACAGATTGGCTCAGCATGTGGCTAAAGTACTCTCACCACTCAGAGGACACACTAGAGCACACACAAAGGATTCATACCATTTTGTCAGTGAGATTAAAGACCTACACCTGACTGACAATGAAACTATGGTCAGTTATGATGTCCAGTCTCTATTCACATGCCTACCAGTAGACGACTGCATCTCAATTGTATCTAGGAAGCTAGCTGAAAACAACATGCCAGCGGAATATGCAGAACTACTAAGACATTGCCTTACATCTGGCTATCTATTGTGGAAGGAACAATACTACAAGCAAGTAGATGGTGTGGCGATGGGCTCCCCAGTATCTCCCATTGTCGCCGACATCTTCATGGAAGACTTTGAGGAGAGAGCCCTCCGTACTTCTCCAGTAAATCCAAGATTCTACAAGCGGTATGTAGATGATACTTTCACAATTTTACCATCAGATAAAGTAACTGCATTTCTAGACCACCTTAACTCCCTAAACTCTAAAATTCAATTTACAATGGAGTTAGAGGCAAATAACTCTTTAGCTTTTCTAGATGTTTTAGTAATTCGGAATCCTAATAACACCTTGAGTCACACTGTGTATAGGAAAAAGACCCATACTAACAGATATTTAAACGGTGAATCTCACCACCATCCATCACAGTTAGCTACCGTGGGTAAATCCTTGTTTCAGAGAGCACGAGGAATCTGTGACAGGAAACACCTGGCCGCCGAGCTTCAGCATGTCAAGCAAGTTTTGCACGACAACAAGCTTCGGGTTCCGCGCCTACGTCGCAGTGACCGAGTGAAACCGGCCACAGTCGAGCGTGTACCTGCTATTCTACCTTATGTCAGAGGAGTCACGGACAAGATTGGCTATATCTTGAAGCGGGCTTCCATAAAAACATACTTCAAGCCGCCGAAGAAGATAAGTCAGTTTTTACCATCTGTCAAGTGTAACATCCCTCTACAAGACGCAGGAGTATACAAGCTGGATTGTGAATGTGGTCTCTCTTACATAGGCCAAACAAGAAGATCGATAAAAACCCGCGTAAAAGAACACATAGCTGACGTGAAGCATCGTCGTTCTAGGAAGTCTGCAGTCTGTGACCATGTTCTAGATCATCCCAACCATTACATCAGATTTGATAGACTACAAATCCTTGCAAAAGAACACCGATTCCTACCAAGGATGATTCGCGAGGCTATTGAAATTAAAAAACATCCTAATTTCAATAGAGAAGATGGTTGGGTATTACCACCGGCTTGGGATCCTATTATTAATAAAATTAAATCAAAAACCAAGCATACCACTGCAAGACTTCAAGACACAGTAAGCTCTTTCTGCGTAGATCGGACTAAAAATAATAATTAAAAGCTGAAGGTACTCCGGGTTAACTATGACATCGGGACAACTGTCACCTCAGTCCCCCCGTGACCATGGGAGCTGTAAAGCGCCCGAAACGTCGGGTTATATATAGTAAAACATTAAACGCGATAAAATCCGTAAAATTAGTTTCATTTAAATATACTGTATAATTTAATACTGACCGAATTTTAGAAGATAGCGTGGCCTAGTGGTCAGAGTACCCGACTTCTAAGCCGCGGGTCCTGGGTTCGAATCCCAGCCGTATCCAACATTTGTGCTAAAACATAAATTGTTGGTTTTCGGGTCTGGTTGTGTTGTGATTGTCCCCGTGTTTCTGACACTACATCCTGGCCTACCTCCGATCTTATCGCATCAGCGTTACATCGGGCGCGGGTAGGGTGGGACGAGTGAGTGCCTCTGTGTTTGCGCGTACACTTGTGGCACTATAATATCTCCTGCGCAGTTTGATGGCTCTCGACAGTAATGGGCAGTTGTCGCCGTGGTCGAAATCGGCTAGGAGAACATCATCATCAATTTAATACTGTGCACTGAGGGCCTATTTTACTATAGCCACTGGGCATTCCTCTTTAAAAGGTAACTCATATTGTGCGTCATAGTAATCGAAATATGTTTTTTAATATCAACAGCTGAGCGTAGACCTTTCATTACTGGGAGGGTTTAATAACTAGAAAGTCTCCGCCATACTGCTCGGTGCTAGCTGGCGGACTTCACTCATGTTATCGATTAACTAACCGTACCCTGCGAGAATGTTCGCGTGGACAAAGTTTTCATCGGTCAAGGACTATTCTACTATAAGGTTACTGCTTCATAGCAAAATAATTGACCGTACCGTGTTACATACCTAGACGGATTCCTGGTTTAGAATCTTAACACCACCAGATATTATAATATTTTATGTTTATAGAATCAGGCGTTACTTTGCGGAAGTCCATTATAATAAGGGACCATATTGGTACAAAATGCGGGCCGCTCTAATGCGGGTTGACAGACTTTTCATGTATTCGAAATATTTTTAGATCCCTCAGACATGCCAGTTTCTTCACGATATTTCACTTTCCAGTTCACTCGCGTACTAAAGAAATTTAAGGCCTAAACTCTGAGTACTCACAGCTCCGGTGCTACATAGGGCCTATCTCAGTTAGATTTTGTTGTATTACTATCTTGTTTCTGAATCATATTGTCCCCAAGACGAGCCATGCCAACCGGTTAGACTTTGTGATTTTAAATAGTGTCTTCATTATTTTTAAACATTACATGGCTTTAAAAAATAATCCGTTCCAGAATATAATATACATTTCATAGAGGAAAAGATGAGAACAAAAAGTCTGAGTGTATTTTATCATGACCTGACGCGGCAAGAATACTAAATGTCACCTGCCGTAAAGAAATAGACATATGTGACATATATTTTCGTAGACTCTGACAGTTGTTAGAAAGGTTTAGGCCTAGGCTGCAATAAAGAACCGTTGGCGGAATTTGAAATTTTTGGGTAAAGGTTGCTTTATCACATCGGACATATTTAGGAAATAGTAATTTGGCTCAGTATCATTTTTATGAATTTCGGAAACCAACGCAGAATCAAAATAAGGAAGTTAAGCTTCCTACCAGTCCTAATTTACAGGTTTTTGGAATTCTTCTGAATTGCAATGACATACAGTGAAGTAGGCATATAGTTTCTACATAATTTTGGTGAACAATAAAATTTTATTGTGATTGGCTGATTTAGCCAGGAAAAAAACTAATTGGTAGATCATTATGCAAGAAACTATTTCTTGTTATAAATTTATCTTTCATCGAGGACAATTTATCTGTAATTTCTTCTATGACCATTAATATTTTTAAATAAAACTACTTTTTTACGGATTTTATCGCGTTTAATTTTGAACTATTTTTACCCGACGTTTCGGACGCTTTACAGCACCCATGGTCACGGGAGGACTGAGGTGACAGTTGTCCCGATGTCATAGTTAACCCGGAGTACATTCAGCTTTTAATTATTATTTGTAGTCCGATCTACAAGACATCAAGACACAGTAAGCTCTTTCTGCGTAGATCGGACTACAAATAATAATTAAAAGCTGAAGGTACTCCGGGTTAACTATGACATCGGGACAACTGTCACCTCAGTCCTCCCGTGACCATGGGTGCTGTAAAGCGTCCGAAACGTCGGGTAAAAATAGTTCAAAATTAAACGCGATAAAATCCGTAAAAAAGTAGTTTTATTTAAATGTGTAATATTCGCGTAAATAAAAGAAAACATTATGTGAACCATTAATATTGTTTTCGTTAACAACATCGAATTCATTATTCTTATAAATGCAATATCAGAATGTCTATGCCCGGTGTTTCCGTGCGAGATAAAATCCATAGTGATGATATCCGCACCAGAACTAGAATAACCGAAATAACCTTAAGGTTTAGTAAGCTGAAGTGGCAATGGGCCATCTGTATAGATCGTAACTAGAACCGATAACCGTTGGGAATGAAAGGTTCTAAATTGGCAACCTCGTACCAGCTAACGAAGCGTAGGGCAACCACTCACTAGATGGAGCGACGACCTGCACGGTGTTGTGGGAAATCGATGGATGCAGGTGGATCAGTGCCGTGTTTTGTGGCAATCCTAGGGGGATACTTATGTTGAACAGTAGACTAGTGATGGGCTTAAATGACGATGATGTCTCTTATAAATAGAATCACGCGCTACTTTACGGAGTCTAATAGAATATGCTACAACAAGTTGTATTCTTCAATTCGATTAAATTTTGCAACACGAACCTAATAAGTTAGTCCTCTCTCATTACATTCACTGTTATTTTATTATGCTCACAAATATATTAAACAATTAAAACACAAATATAACCCTAGTTATTAGTAACCGCTTCATCTGTAACTATATAAACCTCAGTAAAGAGACTGATACTCTGACATGTTGACGAGCGAGGAGGAAATAAATTGCGATTTAGTACTTCTTCCGTCCCCGCCTGGGTACGCAGGCATAGTTTATTTACGAAGGCCTTTTTTCTTACAGTCATAGTATTATTGCTTCAAGTCGTATACAGGTCTTATTTGGTTGACTTATTCAGCACTAAAATAATATAATTAAAACGAGCCCCAGTAAATATCTTCATAGTTATTAAACAAGAACAACTTTTTGTCATTAAATTTATATTTACTATAATTATAAAATATTTTAATCCATACTTTCGATAACCATTAGACCCAATAACAGCTATTGTTTTTTGGGGATTTAATAAAATAATTGGTTATGCATTCCCTTGTATATGCTATTATTATTAATGTAATGTCTCAACTGTCTGCGAATCATAAGTTAAAGTAATATATTCAGCTTAGTTGATACGAGTAGCTTCTGATACGAGTAGTATTTAGAAATTGTTTCCGTGAAATTGTTCCGTTGAAAATGTACTAGAGTACTCATTTCCACATGTACACGACACAGGAGAAATTCTGGTGTGGAGTTTGTTTTTTTTTACTTTTTATATTTACGTACATGTCATGTATTTTTACTATTTGTATTTACGTACACTATATTTTTGATATATTATTTATTCACACCTTGTGGTGGCGGCTTAAGGGAATCTACCACCCGATCTCATCTCGTGGGTGTCGTAAAAGTCGACAGAAGGATAATAATGGGCAGCAGCATCTTGCTGGAACAACTAAATAAATAAACTGCGGTTGCCAACTCGCTTGCCAAGCGTGGTAACTATGGCAAAATTCCCTCAATATGAGAGTTACAAACGTTTGTGGCAATCTATAGGTGAGCCAGTGGCAGTGATATTAGTGGACTGGTTGTGGGCTGAAATGATGATGATGATGATTTATTCATAAAGCTTACTTTGACTATTCATTTATATTCTAAAAGCTCTTACGTGCTACAGAAGCACTTCATATTATATATTATTTTAATTTATTATAAACCATAGCATTTATAAGGTTTTACAGTAAATACGGATTTTCCTACTGTTCGTCTGTCCGTATGACTGCCATTTTACTGGCACTATATAGATGAAATATTTAACGTAGGGGTTTATAATGAACCGCTATACAATGGTGTAGTGAAATAATGAAAATAATTCTGATAGCACACCATCCCTGCAACTGAAAAAAAATTAGTGCACCGTAAGCATGTGAGGTACCGTCTCAAAAAATAATAAAGAAGTTTCCAAATAACTAGCGAGATAGCTATTCTAAAGTCGTAAAAAGTGGGCAACCTGCCTCAAACTTCAACTATGCGGTGAAAAATTCGAAAAAAAATTAAAGTGACACTTTCAACGATAATTGGTATAAATAATATGTGCAGTTTTTGAGGTATTTTATATAGTTAACAGAATCTTTCTATTTTAAGAATTAGAATTTTTCTAATAGAAACTTTGCGGAAATCCATTATAATGAAGGAATGAAAGTTTTTTTTTATTTATAGAAGAGGGGGCAATCGAGCACGCGGCTCACCTGATGTTGAGCGATCACCGCCGCCTATGAACATCCGCAACACCAGGGGAGTAGCGGGTGCGTTGCCGGCCTTTGAGAAAGGAATAGGCTCTTTTCTTGAAGGTCCCTAAGTCATATCGGTTCGGAAAAACCGCTGGCGGCAGCAAGTTCCACAAAGTCGTCGTGCGTGGAAGAAAATTCCTCGAAAAGCGCACAGTTGTGGAATGCGGTTGGCATCATCAAGGTGATGTGGATGGAATTCAGTACTGTGCCGCGATGTACGATGGTGAAACCAAGCGGCTGGAATGATTCCGAAAAATTCCTCGGAACATTCCCATAGTAAATACGATAAAAAACGCAAAGAGACGCAACGTCTCTTCGCAAGGCCAGTGGATCCAGCTTATCGGAAAGAACCTGGTCGTCGACGATTCGAGTTAATTAATTAGTCAATTTGCCGGACTATTATTGATTAGACTCGGCGGCTGTTTGTCGTAATACTGTCTGCTGTCTGTATACTTGATAATGCCTCGTTTTAAGGTGAGCCACGTATCATGTTCTCGACCTCATTGATGTTTATTGCCTAATGGTAGTGCTGTAGTGATGAAGGGTGTCTAGTGGTGGTTCCCGGTGACGATATTAGTTTGCTTGTGCCCGCTAATGTGGAAGGGCACGCGGTGCTCTCCAAAAACTATGTAATTTACACCATTTTATGTTTTACATGCGGATCTTAGCAAATTAACTTTCTTTTCTTATTGCATCGTAATAGGCAATTTGCTTATCAAGCAAATCAATTTAATCAATTAATTCTTATCAATTTTCTGCCACACACGACCACTTTATGGAATCGGCTGCCGCCAGCGGTTTTTCCGAACCGATACGACTTAGGGACCTTCAAGAAAACAGCTTATTCCTTCCTCAAAGGCCGGCAACGCACCCGCGATTCCTCTGGTATTGCAGTTGTTCATGGGCGGTGGTAATCACTTACCATCAGGTGAGCCATTTGCTCTTTTGCCCACTCTTCCATAAAAAAAAACAAAAAAAACATGTTTTTAGCCTAACAACAAACTCTTCATATTTTGTGCTACACACGACTTCGTTATTTTTCGTTATCATCATCAGCCTATTAAATGCCGGCACCTGGACATAGGCCTTCCAAGTAGAAATTCACTGGTGGTAGGATTCCTATGCAGGAGTCCGTCTAGGTAGGTACCACCCCAGGGCCAGTTATTCCGCCGTGAAGCAGTAGTGTGCAAACACTACTGTGTTTCGGTTTGAAGGGCACAGAGAGCTAGCGTAATCACTGGGCATATGAGACTTAAGAACCTATGTCTCAGGGTGACGGGCACAGTGTAATGTCACACACAAATTTTATGGGTGGCACAGCATTTGTTATGGGCAGACGTTGCACTTACCATCAGGTGAACGTTTTGCTCGTTCCATCACTATATGAAATAAAAAAAAAATTAAAAAAAAATGCTGTAAGCAGCAGCTGATTGACGATCGCAGCGCGAAATGAAACTGAACAGTTAAGATGCTGTGATTTGAAACCCTGATAAAGTTAAAATATCGGAAGACAATGTTCATTTAAAGCAACAAAATTTACAAATTTAATCGCGCTTTCAAATTTTAGTAAATTTAGTTACAATTAATTATAATATTCGCGTAAATATTAAAAATAATTACACAATATTCATTCATCTTATTTGATGGCACCTGTCTAAAAAATGTGTCCGTTATTTAAAAAAAAATGTTTTCGTCGGTGAATTTCTGTGTTGCGGTTTACCATGACGTTTTCCGTTATTGAAATATAAATGTGCAGTCGAACAATTCTCACTGTTAATGAATTCTTCTTTTAATTCATCATCATCATCATACTAGTAGTAGGATTCCGTCAATCAAGTCAATCAGGAATCCGTCTACGTAGATACCACCCCAGGGCCAGTTGTTCTGCCGTGAAGCTGTAGCGTTACTATATTTCGGTTTGAAGGCCACTGTGACTCAGAGGTCACTCAGAGTGACGGGCGCTGTGTGGAGTAACACAGAAATGTTCTGGATGACACAGCATTTGTTGTGGACGGTCGTTGCGCTTACCATCAGGTGCACGTTTTGCTCGTTTCGTCACTTTCTCTAATAAAAAAAAATATATGTTGACATTTTTATTCCAATTTTGTGTTGAAATGAATGATGAAAATATAAAATTAAACTCCATTTAATAACTTTCATTATATGTCTTTGAAAATATTAAAATTTTCAGTAATTAACTAAGTCATACTTTTGATGTCAACATTTATGTTTAGTTATGCGAGATAGAAACGGTTTACTCATTAAGGTATACTTTTGGATTATCGTATGCAAAGCCTTATTAAAGGCCCTTACGTCTACGCCCAATTAGCTTTATTAAGAAGTTTTCGTTAATGTGTAATCTGCATTGTGAAATAAAGCTTCTCGCTTCCTTGAGTTACAGGAATAAATACTTCCCTTAGGGGAGGATTTATAATTATGTTGAGTTTGTTTTTTCTGTTAGTAGAACTAATTTATCACGGTTGATAATTCATGTAAGCAATCAATTAAAACTGTACTCTTTCATTATAAAAGACTACCTTGGCTACAACTATTTAATAGTTTTTAACTATCTATATATTAACTGAGTTAATGTCTAATTATTAGTTAAATAATTAGTTCAAATAAATAAAACTGATCAAATAGAAAAAAACAAATTTACGGAGTTTATCGCGCTTAATTTTTTTTTTCTGGTCAAGGGAGGACTGAGGTGACAGATGTCCCGATGTCATAGTTAACCCGGAATACCTTCAGCTTTTAATGATTACTTTTGGTCTGATCTACGCAGAAAGAGCTTGTGGTTTATCAAATCTGCTGTAATGGTTGGGATGATCCAGAACATGGCCACAGATTGCAGACTTCCTGGACGACGATGCGTCACATCATCTATGTTCTCTTACGCGGGTTTTTTTACTGATCTTTTTGTTTGCCCAATATAAGAGAGACCACATTCACAATCCAGCTTGTATACTCCTGCATCTTGTAGAGGGACGTTACACTTGACAGATGGTAAAAACTGATTTATCTTCTTCGGTGGCTTGAAAAATATTTTACGGAAGCCCGCTTGTGCCAAACCACCGAAGTTGGATGGGTGACCCAAACTACACAAACTCGATGCCCCACTACGTCCAATAGTAAGCCAGCTCGATTCACCAACTTACAGATTGGCTCAACATGTGACTAAAATACTCTTACTACTAAGGGGACATTCACAATCCAGCTTGTATACTCCTCCATCTTGTAGAGGGACGTTACACTTGACATATGGTAAACACTGACTTATCTTCGTCGGTGGCTTGAAAATGTTTTTACGGTAGCCCGCTTGTGCCAAACCACCGAAGTTGGATGGGTTACCTAAACTACACAAACTCGATGCCCCACTACGTCCAATAGTAAGCCAGATCGATTCACCAACTTACAGATTGCCTCAAAAAGTGACTGAAATACTTTTACCACTAAGAGGACACAAGAGCACACACAAAGGGTTTATACCATTTTTTCAGTAAGTTAAAAGACCTGCATCTTATTCAATATGGAACTATGGTCAATTCTGATGTCCAGTAGTTATTTACATGCCTACCTGTTAAAGACTGCATCTCAACTGTAACTAGAAAGCTAATAGAGAACAGAGAACAATATGCCAGTAGGATTCCACTGTGGAAGGAACAATACTACAGGCAAGTAGAGGGTGTGGCTCCCCAGTTTCTCCCATTGTTGCTGACATTTTAATGCAAGACTTTGAGGAGAAAGCCCTTTGTACTTCTCCAGTAAATCCAAGGTTGTACAAGGGGTACGTAGATGGCACTTTCACACACCTGTTAAAATCACTGCATTCTTAGATGTTCGTATGAACTTATGCGAATCCGTGATGCTTCCGAGTAATATGGCCCGTGTTTGTTCTCAAAAACAGAACGTCTGATACAAAGGGTCCAAAATGCATGCACTCGGTTCTGCTTCCCAGTGCCGCCTCGGTCACACATAACGCCTTATCTCAATCAAGCTAACAGACTTAAAATGTCTGAGAGAAGACAGCTTCATTTCGCTTCATTGCTTTTTGGCGTTGTTAAAAATCAATCCCCACCATGCCTTTGGAATAAGTTGAGTTGGTCGAGGGATCATAACCAATATAGCACGCGCGCCTCGCAGTACTTACTTTATACACCAACTTCACCATAAGCCGCATTTTGTGGAAGTTTTAGATATGTGTTCACAAAATATTGGAACAACCTTGCAGCACCATTTCGGATCACCAAATCGTCGACTGCTTTCAAGTTAAAGCTAAAAACTATCTTTTACTTTCATAAGAAAATGACGTGAACCGGGCGACAAAACTTTCTCTTGAACCTTCCACTGCTACAACAAAAAAGGGCGTAATACAATTAAAAATTAAACTCATACACACATAAAGTAGCAAGCACGCACTGGACATTTAACAACACTAGTGAACTATTTTATTTAATATTTTAAATCTACTAAGCATCCAGATTGTCCATGACTCACACTCGTAGGCGTCAGCTGAAAATCAGCGCTACCTTAACTGTAGCTTTATGCTGAGCAGACTACCTTTTGGTCGTCGCATACACCAACATTGTATTAAATCGTTATTATTATCTATGTAATCTATGTATTATTTCTATGTCGTCGTTTTTTTTTTGTAAATGGTGTTTGGAACGATTAACAAAGATTTTTCTATTCTATTCTGTTCTAAATGGAGAATATTTTGAGTTGTTATATGTTGAGTTTGTATTTGGAATCGTATTTCCTCATAATTAACGTACCTACAGAATATCAAATGATAACTGCGGTGAAACAGTACTTACCGTCGGGTGAACGTTTTGCTGGTTTCGTCACCTTATCTCATGACAAAAATTAACTTCATTTGATACGGCCGATATAAAGAGACGTTCTTTTACGTATGCAAAACAAGAACAAACCACATGGTAGCAATCGTAGGTTAATGGATGTATGAAAATTAGAATCAACTCAATTTACTATCTGTGCCGAAATCTGCAATCATTTTATAGTCATTTACGATGTTTATGTTTTATTTCTTACCTCCATTATCGATTAAATACCTAGTAGTAGTAGTCCATAGTAATATTATCGTACATATATCAGCATTCAATAAGTAATGAAACATCTTTGATATAATTAAACTGATAAAAATGAAATAATTTTGATCCATTTTTCACAAAAAATTATTTCGTTTGTCAACTACATCATCAATACGATGATAGTTGTAGACCCCGATGGCTCAGTGGTGGTAATAAAATAGCAGACTGTAATATATCGTTTTATAATTTTAAGCTTAGCCGTGTGGTGGCGGCTCGTTAAAGGAATACTACCACTCCATTTCATCCAATGGATCTCGTAGAAGGCGATTAAGGAATTAAACTGCACTGTGCACCCAACAGCGCATGGTGGCGATGGGCTCACCACCTGTCACACCAAGTGCATTATATTGTTTTGGTGAAATCTGGATTGTGGCAGTCATCTGTTTTTGCAGTGAGTGCCCAGTCTCTGACTACCCCTTATGGGATACAGTCGTGATCTTATGTATGTATGTAATTTTAAGCTGCTCACACTACTGTCGTTAAACAAATCAATATGGGTGTGATAGATTATGGTTATTTTGATGGCATTTGAATGATGTTTTATACTGTATATTAATAATGGTTTAAGTATAATTTATGTAAATGTTGCTACGTAAACAAGATCGGTGGTTAGAACGAAAATGTAACGTCACTGGTGGCGAATCGCTTAGTCTGCTATAAAAACGCTGGTCGTAACTCGGATGAGGGATTCTTTGATCGACCGTTGAATTGTGCGGAGTTATTCTAATTAAGCAAGTACAATAAGATGCGTGACCAGAACCGGACCAAACCAGTCTACATAACAGTCTGTTTGGTTGGTGCCGTTTTATCGTCGAATAATCTTAACGATAAGTATTGAGTACTTGATTTAATATTTCCTTGATTATTGATATTTAAGGAAACTGTGTTAAAATATAGCGTTGTGTAAAATGGTTATAAAACTGCTTTGTACATTTCTAGAATTTAATAAGTAACTATTGTATATATAATAGTTCGATGTGTAATTGTATTATTTATTATACCCATTCTTACCAATTACATTTATATTGATCTAACACGTGCGAGTGCACCTAATAAGGCGTGACAGCTGGCTGGCCCGCCGCGACGCCGCTCGGATAAGCCGGTAGATGCGCCGTATGTCCCTCGCTCCTCATGTCCTCCGCCTCGCCAGTGCTGTTGAGTTCTCAACTCAACGATAGTAAATCGTCAACGGTACAGGGCTTCCCGTAGCACTCTGAAACAACCAGACGCTTATCCTGCCCAGACTCCTTGGTTGGTGTGAACCGATCCTTTCTTCAACAGCAGCAAGTTATCACACAACAAGCGCAATGTCGTGGCCAGTCTTGGGCCGCAATAGACCTGGCTGTAGATATCTTCACTGGTGACGATGATCAGTACACAAAAGAAAGAAAAAAGAACGACTGTTACTTGAATCTTCACAATGTATTTGTTTGTGGAGGTTTCAATGATGTAGGTTATGAAAGTGAAATGTGGAAAAACCGAAAACATTTTCAGTTTTATACCTGTGAGGTAACATTAATACTCGTGTAACATGTGTTATATGATTAGTATTGAGTTTCGTAAGAAGTTTCTATTTAGTTGTAGCATCTAAGAGAATTAAATATCTGCCTAAATGTTTTAAATATACTACAATATCGAATTCCTGCATCATGTTATAACAAGCAATTTTTAAAAAAAATTGTTTCATAAATTGACGAAACGAGCGAAACGTTCACCTAAAGGTAAGTGCAACGTCTGCCCATAATAAATACTGTGTCACCCAGAACATTTCCGTGTGACACCACACTGCGCCCGTCACCAAGAGACATCAGTTCTTAAGTCTCATATGCCCAGTGATTACGCTAGCTCACAGTGCCCTTCAAACCGAAACACAGTAATGTTTGCACACTACTGTACTCTACTATGTCTATTTGTTACCTGTTCACGGCTCAACCATTAAAACGATCTTGACGAAATTCGTCACAAAGATTGCTTGCATTCTGGAAACAGGCATTCTGGAAAACTAAATAATTGCCACGGTATTTTAAACCTAACTTCACGCGGATGTGGTCGCGGATTTCAGCTAGTATTGTTATAATTATGTTAATATAATTTAAATAACATTTTTTTAAACTTATGTTAGGCATCACAAACAAGCACATAGTAACGACGATACGATATCATCAATGCAGAATTAATATTCGTCACAGATTATAAAAGAAAAGCAGCGTTATGCTGTGAGAGCGTGTCGAGTATATAATGGCATATTATAAAATGAGCGAGGGTAGTTACTACGTTGCGCACACAAAATAAATTACCGAAGAGATTGATTTATTGTGTCGTTCAGGGAAAGAGTTTAAAAAAGCAACATAGTTTAGTCTTTGTTATAATAATAAGTAAGTTGGCTATACTATTGAATTGTGTTAACCTGTAATGAGAGTTTTAGTTTAAAATAAATAAATAATCTGTAATAAGGAAAGCTAAAATCGATAAATTTATGACCAATGAGGAGTTTAATTAACCCACCTAATGTAATAGCATAGAATTATGATTTTTCTTAACTATGCAGACGAAACGAAACCTAATATCGAAAGTTCACAATCTCATCCTGTTGGTGTCGTAAAAGTCGACAGAGGGAAAACGAAAACCAGGAGATGGGCAGCAGCATCTTCCTGGAACATCTAAATAAATAAACCGCGGTTGCCAACCCGCCTGCCAAGCGTTTGCCACGTATGGCAAAATCCTTCCAAAATCAGAGCTACAAACTTTTGTGTTATTTTATGGGGATGGAGGGAATTTTATACTAACAGTAGTGGGCTAGTGAAAGGCTGAAATGATGATGATGATGATGATGACAAGCTGTTAACAAACTTCAATATTTATATTATTCACGGGGTATTACAGATGTATGTGGAAACTATCTTAATATTTCAATTTAAAGTAGATAGAAATCGAAAGTGTGAGTTTGTTTGTATCAAAAACATACTCCAAAAATACTCTCTTTAAGATCAAAACATTTTATGCCGGTTGGTAAATCAATTCCTTTTTTATAAAGTGTGAATCCCTACGGCAATAATAAAAATCTGACGCTAACATCTATAAAGACATGTGCGCCATTTAATATGTTAAGTGACAGAAGAAATATCTTTAATATTATTGTACGTAATGTTATGCCTGCGGCAAAATATTAGTATCCATTCAAACGAAAATAACGTCTGTCGATGTTATAATAAAACCGAGATATTTATTTATTATTCAAATAACTTTTTGCCTTTTCCTGGTGACAATAGATTATATTTTTATATTTAATACCTTTGTATAAAATAAATTCGATTACGTTACATTGTGTGAATGTCGGAAATGGTAAAGTCATTTTAAATCAGAAATAAATTAACAAGCTTCTCAGTCTAAATTCCATCTTGGTCCTCAAGGATGATAACAAACCTAAATCTTGTTCTTATTTTAGAAAGTGACAAACGATTAAACTGTTACACATGATGGTTACCGCAACCACTACTCATAACAAATTATCTGTTATTGCGCTCGTCACCGCGTCTCTCATTATAGTGCCTATCATTACCGCAGTGCCAGTTATTCTACCGCCAATCAGTAGCGTGCCAACGTTACTGTGTTGCAGTCTAAAGAGCACTGATAGCTACTGTAATCAGTTAACCGCTTACATATATAATTTCGGTGATGTAATTGCTGTTACCTTTTTTTGGCTTTTACAGTCATCGGATACTGTGCTCACGGGCCAGGGAAAAACCTCGAAATTCGGACTGTTAACCGCTTACAACAGGTGTGCCGTATCACACTCGCTTTCACTACGCAACCGCCTGCTTAGAGAGTAATGATAATGTCATCTTTCATCATCAAGTAGGTGCCTGGCAGAATAGAATAGCACCTACTTTTTTTCTACCGAGGTGTCGTAAGAGGCAACTAATTTATTGTATGGATGGGCTTTATTTGCAGAATAACACCGTAATAAAGAATTCTGTCACTGTACTGTTCGTGGAAATGCAATGGAGAATAAGAATCTATTTGAAATTTCCAAAATGGCGGCAACGTGGTTGGCGCCATTTTAGTCTCGCGTCTCGTTTCCCACGGGGGTAATAAGTGGGCTACGTGTGTCCTCTGCCTACTATCTCTATCTCTATATGGGAAGAAGGCGTGACTATATGGTACATACATATAATATTTCTGTCTGTATGTCACCTATAACATTTCTGTCTGGCAACACGCTGCGCTCGTCATTCTATAACATTCGTCATTATATAACTAACGACGTCACCACCACACAACAATTATTATACGCCACAGATTCATAAGGGTATCTTTTCGATAGCATTATTGTTAAAATAATATCTAATTAACAGCTTCATTCGTGACTACACTAACTATTTATATAAGAGTCCTCTCCTTGCTTCAGAAAATGGCGCACTCATTAGCAATTCATACACTGGCTTGCATTATGTAACATTATTATCACAATTAACAATAAATCGTGCCTAATCTTACTTATCTAAATAAAGAATAAATTAAAATTAGAAATATAACCAAAGAAAATAACATTTTAATTTAATTTATTCGTCTAATTAAAATTGTAACCTAACATTCATACACACATTGCAATTTAAATTTATATTTGTTAGCGCTAAGCTTCGAAGTGCATGCCCGCGTTCAATTTTAAATAGAATAAACACTTACACCTATAACTGATTGCGACGGGACAGGTTTCTTTTGTCTCCGTTCATGCATGACGTCAAACGAACATTCGAGACCCGGGCGAGGCATTGCCTACGGTCACTTCACCGGGCCTACCATTCTCCGCACCGCTCAGCTTATGTACACACACGTCTCCTTTCGGACTTTATGTACGTTGTGCTGTACCTACCTTAGCTGCATACATTTCGGTTGCATATATAAACCTAAAATAAGTTTTATATTTAACTTCATCACCATATTGGGGTCCAAGGTTCGGTCCACGGTTTGAATCCAAGGTTCCGAGCGACCGCACAACTACCTTCCGGTGCTATTCGAAGCCAGCCATATAATGACGAATGTTATAGAATGACGAGCGCAGCGTGTTGCCAGACAGAAATGTTATAGGTGACATACAGACAGAAATATTATATGTATGTACCATATAGTCACGCCTTCTTCCCATATAGAGATAGAGATAGTAGGCAGAGGACACACGTAGCCCACTTATTACCCCCGTGGGAAACGAGACGCGAGACTAAAATGGCGCCAACCACGTTGCCGCCATTTTGGAAATTTCAAATAGATTCTTATTCTCCATTGCATTTCCACGAACAGTACAGTGACAGAATTCTTTATTACGGTGTTATTCTGCAAATAAAGCCCATCCATACAATAAATTAGTTGCCTCTTACGACACCTCGGTAGAAAAAAAGTAGGTGCTATTCTATTCTGCCAGGCACCTACTTGATGATGAAAGATGACATTATCATTACTCTCTAAGCAGGCGGTTGCGTAGTGAAAGCGAGTGTGATACGGCACACCTGTTGTAAGCGGTTAACAGTCCGAATTTCGAGGTTTTTCCCTGGCCCGTGAGCACAGTATCCGATGACTGTAAAAGCCAAAAAAAGGTAACAGCAATTACATCACCGAAATTATATATGTAAGCGGTTAACTGATTACAGTAGCTATCAGTGCTCTTTAGACTGCAACACAGTAACGTTGGCACGCTACTGATTGGCGGTAGAATAACTGGCACTGCGGTAATGATAGGCACTATAATGAGAGACGCGGTGACGAGCGCAATAACAGATAATTTGTTATGAGTAGTGGTTGCGGTAACCATCATGTGTAACAGTTTAATCGTTTGTCACTTTCTAAAATAAGAACAAGATTTAGGTTTGTTATCATCCTTGAGGACCAAGATGGAATTTAGACTGAGAAGCTTGTTAATTTATTTCTGATTTAAAATGACTTTACCATTTCCGACATTCACACAATGTAACGTAATCGAATTTATTTTATACAAAGGTATTAAATATAAAAATATAATCTATTGTCACCAGGAAAAGGCAAAAAGTTATTTGAATAATAAATAAATATCTCGGTTTTATTATAACATCGACAGACGTTATTTTCGTTTGAATGGATACTAATATTTTGCCGCAGGCATAACATTACGTACAATAATATTAAAGATATTTCTTCTGTCACTTAACATATTAAATGGCGCACATGTCTTTATAGATGTTAGCGTCAGATTTTTATTATTGCCGTAGGGATTCACACTTTATAAAAAAGGAATTGATTTACCAACCGGCATAAAATGTTTTGATCTTAAAGAGAGTATTTTTGGAGTATGTTTTTGATACAAACAAACTCACACTTTCGATTTCTATCTACTTTAAATTGAAATATTAAGATAGTTTCCACATACATCTGTAATACCCCGTGAATAATATAAATATTGAAGTTTGTTAACAGCTTGTCATCATCATCATCATCATCATTTCAGCCTTTCACTAGCCCACTACTGTTAGTATAAAATTCCCTCCATCCCCATAAAATAACACAAAAGTTTGTAGCTCTGATTTTGGAAGGATTTTGCCATACGTGGCAAACGCTTGGCAGGCGGGTTGGCAACCGCGGTTTATTTATTTAGATGTTCCAGGAAGATGCTGCTGCCCATCTCCTGGTTTTCGTTTTCCCTCTGTCGACTTTTACGACACCAACAGGATGAGATTGTGAACTTTCGATATTAGGTTTCGTTTCGTCTGCATAGTTAAGAAAAATCATAATTCTATGCTATTACATTAGGTGGGTTAATTAAACTCCTCATTGGTCATAAATTTATCGATTTTAGCTTTCCTTATTACAGATTATTTATTTATTTTAAACTAAAACTCTCATTACAGGTTAACACAATTCAATAGTATAGCCAACTTACTTATTATTATAACAAAGACTAAACTATGTTGCTTTTTTAAACTCTTTCCCTGAACGACACAATAAATCAATCTCTTCGGTAATTTATTTTGTGTGCGCAACGTAGTAACTACCCTCGCTCATTTTATAATATGCCATTATATACTCGACACGCTCTCACAGCATAACGCTGCTTTTCTTTTATAATCTGTGACGAATATTAATTCTGCATTGATGATATCGTATCGTCGTTACTATGTGCTTGTTTGTGATGCCTAACATAAGTTTAAAAAAATGTTATTTAAATTATATTAACATAATTATAACAATACTAGCTGAAATCCGCGACCACATCCGCGTGAAGTTAGGTTTAAAATACCGTGGCAATTATTTAGTTTTCCAGAATGCCTGTTTCCAGAATGCAAGCAATCTTTGTGACGAATTTCGTCAAGATCGTTTTAATGGTTGAGCCGTGAACAGGTAACAAATAGACATAGTAGAGTACAGTAGTGTGCAAACATTACTGTGTTTCGGTTTGAAGGGCACTGTGAGCTAGCGTAATCACTGGGCATATGAGACTTAAGAACTGATGTCTCTTGGTGACGGGCGCAGTGTGGTGTCACACGGAAATGTTCTGGGTGACACAGTATTTATTATGGGCAGACGTTGCACTTACCTTTAGGTGAACGTTTCGCTCGTTTCGTCAATTTATGAAACAATTTTTTTTAAAAATTGCTTGTTGTAACATGATGCAGGAATTCGATATTGTAGTATATTTAAAACATTTAGGCAGATATTTAATTCTCTTAGATGCTACAACTAAATAGAAACTTCTTACGAAACTCAATACTAATCATATAACACATGTTACACGAGTATTAATGTTACCTCACAGGTATAAAACTGAAAATGTTTTCGGTTTTTCCACATTTCACTTTCATAACCTACATCATTGAAACCTCCACAAACAAATACATTGTGAAGATTCAAGTAACAGTCGTTCTTTTTTCTTTCTTTTGTGTACTGATCATCGTCACCAGTGAAGATATCTACAGCCAGGTCTATTGCGGCCCAAGACTGGCCACGACATTGCGCTTGTTGTGTGATAACTTGCTGCTGTTGAAGAAAGGATCGGTTCACACCAACCAAGGAGTCTGGGCAGGATAAGCGTCTGGTTGTTTCAGAGTGCTACGGGAAGCCCTGTACCGTTGACGATTTACTATCGTTGAGTTGAGAACTCAACAGCACTGGCGAGGCGGAGGACATGAGGAGCGAGGGACATACGGCGCATCTACCGGCTTATCCGAGCGGCGTCGCGGCGGGCCAGCCAGCTGTCACGCCTTATTAGGTGCACTCGCACGTGTTAGATCAATATAAATGTAATTGGTAAGAATGGGTATAATAAATAATACAATTACACATCGAACTATTATATATACAATAGTTACTTATTAAATTCTAGAAATGTACAAAGCAGTTTTATAACCATTTTACACAACGCTATATTTTAACACAGTTTCCTTAAATATCAATAATCAAGGAAATATTAAATCAAGTACTCAATACTTATCGTTAAGATTATTCGACGATAAAACGGCACCAACCAAACAGACTGTTATGTAGACTGGTTTGGTCCGGTTCTGGTCACGCATCTTATTGTACTTGCTTAATTAGAATAACTCCGCACAATTCAACGGTCGATCAAAGAATCCCTCATCCGAGTTACGACCAGCGTTTTTATAGCAGACTAAGCGATTCGCCACCAGTGACGTTACATTTTCGTTCTAACCACCGATCTTGTTTACGTAGCAACATTTACATATAGCCTCGCAATAGTTAGACATATAGCCTCGCGGACTTTTTTGTGAGTAATGGTGAGTACTATGAAAACGTGGTACATTATTTTCTTTATCATTAATATTTATGCAGCGCACGCCAAAAAATGACTTTAATCAATAACCTACATCATTGAAACCTCCACAAACAAATACATTGTGAAGATTCAAGTAACAGTCGTTCTTTTTTCTTTCTTTTGTGTACTGATCATCGTCACCAGTGAAGATATCTACAGCCAGGTCTATTGCGGCCCAAGACTGGCCACGACATTGCGCTTGTTGTGTGATAACTTGCTGCTGTTGAAGAAAGGATCGGTTCACACCAACCAAGGAGTCTGGGCAGGATAAGCGTCTGGTTGTTTCAGAGTGCTACGGGAAGCCCTGTACCGTTGACGATTTACTATCGTTGAGTTGAGAACTCAACAGCACTGGCGAGGCGGAGGACATGAGGAGCGAGGGACATACGGCGCATCTACCGGCTTATCCGAGCGGCGTCGCGGCGGGCCAGCCAGCTGTCACGCCTTATTAGGTGCACTCGCACGTGTTAGATCAATATAAATGTAATTGGTAAGAATGGGTATAATAAATAATACAATTACACATCGAACTATTATATATACAATAGTTACTTATTAAATTCTAGAAATGTACAAAGCAGTTTTATAACCATTTTACACAACGCTATATTTTAACACAGTTTCCTTAAATATCAATAATCAAGGAAATATTAAATCAAGTACTCAATACTTATCGTTAAGATTATTCGACGATAAAACGGCACCAACCAAACAGACTGTTATGTAGACTGGTTTGGTCCGGTTCTGGTCACGCATCTTATTGTACTTGCTTAATTAGAATAACTCCGCACAATTCAACGGTCGATCAAAGAATCCCTCATCCGAGTTACGACCAGCGTTTTTATAGCAGACTAAGCGATTCGCCACCAGTGACGTTACATTTTCGTTCTAACCACCGATCTTGTTTACGTAGCAACATTTACATATAGCCTCGCAATAGTTAGACATATAGCCTCGCGGACTTTTTTGTGAGTAATGGTGAGTACTATGAAAACGTGGTACATTATTTTCTTTATCATTAATATTTATGCAGCGCACGCCAAAAAATGACTTTAATCAGTAAATTTTTGATACCTCGAGTAACACTTATGTTTCACGGACATATATAGTACGTCACGTAGCTGTTATATCATTACTTAAAACCGAAAGAACATTTTAGAAAGACAGACAGAAACATTATTTTAGAGATTTATATCTCATCACAATTAAAACTACATAAATAATTTATATATATGCATTACATATGCAGAGATATGCATTACATATATGCATATCTCTGCATATATCTGGAAATATGAGCAAAATTTGATGATGCAGAATACATTCCAATGAGCCACACGAAGTTTCCCCCCGTTCAAGACGCCCGTTTTAGATGGAATCTTACCTCTTCCTTGCCTTTCCAGTGGAAGACTACGTGATAATGAAAACAATTGCTGTATAATAATAATAAAATAATGTATTTACATCTTTATCAGTTAAAGATAACATAGGCGACACTAAGGTACATAATGGCCTGGTATATGACAAGGACTTCACTTGCAATACATCAACTCCTAGAAGTTCATAATCTTACGATAACTAATTTATGATATTAAAACAACCAGGTTGTCATTACAAATGAAAAGAATTTCGTACGAGTAAATTTAGATTAAATACTCGTGGGAGATTTCTTTTAAAATATGGAACTCAACGGATAAATAAACAGAGAGATTTTATCATAAAAGTCGTTTCACTTTTGGTAACCAAAATTAACGGTTATGACTGAAAAAGTGTACTTACCGAAAAACTCTTTAATTTCTGGGTTAGTCACGAGAGACTTAACATTTTTCCTTCTTTCGCATATTGCTTTCAGTCTTTATTTATTTTATCCGAGCAGGAAGTTTTAGGTACATAATGGTTTTCTGTATTATTTAGTTTTATCGACGATTATCGGTTGCGGTATATTCAAACATTATTATTGTATTAGTTCGAGCCGTGGTAGCTCAGGGGCTAGGCTCGCACTAAATTTCGTAGTACGCGAGTGATTTGGGTTCGATTCCCGGTGCCGGCACCACTAAAATTGTTGATTGCAATTTTAAGTGCTGATTTACCACGTGCTCGGCGGTGAAGGAAAACATCGTGAGGAAACCTGCATGTCCGAGAAATAAAAAATATTTCGAAGACATGTGAAGTCCGCCAACCCGCATTGGAGCAGCGTGGCGGATTCTTCCTAGCTCCAAAACCCTCTCAGAAATGAGAGGAGGCCTGTGCTCAGCAGTGGGACATTCATAGGCTGAAACTTTACTTTACTTTTTTTAGTTTAAAGCTTAGTTGTTATTTTTTTTCTAAAGTATTCGCATTGTTAGAATTGTGCTATGGAGTGGCGGTTTAAGAAAATCGATCACTTGCCTCTATTTGCGGTTTAGAATACGTTATAGGGAAATTTCAGAAAAATTGTGGTCCTTAATATGTCCGGAATAATCATTTCAAATACGCCATACCTTTGATACCTAAACCAGTTTAATTAAAAGGCGTTTATTACTGAAATTTACTGGTGGCAGGATTCGTCTTGGCACGAGTATGTTCCACCGCCGGCCACTTAGGGCGGATTTCACCGTTGAAACTAAACGCGATCAGTTCAAGAAAAACGAAGTTTAAGCGTTTAACTGAGTTCAATGCTACAGTTTGCATTTCATCAACATCAAATGAACGCTGTCAATGCTAAATGAGGTTCAAATTCTGAACGCCCAATTTTCGACGCTCGGCTCTTTAATCGGGTTTAGAGAGCTGTCATTGTCAATTGCACAACTATGTAAACACAAAATTTATTTTTAATTCGTATACTTATTATAAAATATAATAAATCGTCCTTTTGTTTTAGATTGTGACGATATCTCCTGTTAACTTCGTTTTTCTAAACGCGATCAAAACGGAATCGGTGAAATCGGTTAGACGAAAACCGAGATCAAATGATACATTTGAACTCAGTTAAGCAAAACGCGGTTTTATTAAACTTGGTTTCCAAAGCAATCGGTGAAATCGAGTCTTAGTACTTTAAAAGAATATGGCCGTCACGGGACGCGACGGCATTTTAACTAATTAAAAAAGGCGTGGTTTTTGTCTTTGGTTATTAATGAATTGCAAAGAGTGACATCTATTGGTCTCGTAACGAGTCACATATTTAAACACGTACAATGCTCGGTTTCCAACTAGTTAATTTCTTGGTGCTGAAATTTAATTTAAAAAAATACGTTACAATTGTAGCCCTTTTATTTTCTATAAATTATAATGGTTATAATAATTATATATTAATAAATTTACATTTATTATAAATTTATTTATTATATATATATATTTAATATATATTAATTTATATATTTAATAAATAATTAATATAGCCATTATAATTTATAGGAAATACAGGGGCTATAATTGTAACGTATTTTTTAAAAAAGTAACTAGTTGGAAATCGAGCATTGTACGTGATTAACTAAGTGACTCATTACGAAGTCTTAAAGCTCATTCTAAATTTAGCTATTACTTTGTTTGTGTCCAAAATTTCCTAATTTTATGTCAATTTAGCTATTTAGTAAGTTTTCATATGAGCGCTACAACTTCATTAAATATTCTCGGCACGTATTTTGAAATGATTTTTATTTTGAATACCGTTATGCTTTTTTTAAATTAATCGATGTGTAAGACTTCGCACGACTACTTTAAGCTAAAACCTGTAAAAGCACTACATTACAAAAGGTACCGTTAGCTACTATATGTTACATGACTTAAGTAAGAAAATGATAAAATTTAACGAATGTATATTTTTTTATATGAGAAGGTGCCGAGACGAGCAAAACGTTCATCTGGAGGTATATGCAACATCTGCTCATAATAAATGCTATGTTATTCTATGTTACACTGCGCCCGTTCCCCTGTGATATGAGTTCTTAAGTGTCATATGCATTTTTTATTTTCTTTATGCATTATTACAACAATATAGCTGTAAAGCACTCGAAACGTCGGGTTATAAATAATAAAATAAAACGCGATAAAATCCGTAAAATTAGTTTCATTTAAATATTGTTAGTGATTAGGATAATTTGTTTATTTTGAATTACAATTATTTTATATTTGTTCACCATTAACTGTGGTATAATGTATAGCTACGCACGTGTATATATTCATCATCACACTTTGAAATAGTACATTCTCACAAATAAATAATTCTGATTCTAATAAAATAAATCAGGAGAAACCAAACGAAACGTCAGGGTGGAGAACAGTAACCGGCGGACAATGTGGCCAATGTGCTAGCACCGCCTTCTGTTTTTAAGTGCGTTCGTCTCAGATGTCCCGAGACTGACCGGTGACAGGCTTAAGCGAATAGAACAGATTTTTTTTTCGTTCAATATAGTTTATTTATATAATATCATCATTGACTGGTGGTAGAAGTCCCATGCAGGAATCCGTCTGGGTAGGTACCAACCCAGTGCCAGTTTATTTGCAAACATTACTGTGTTGCGGTCTAAAAAGCACTAAGAGTGCACTAGAACTTATGTCACAGGGTGACAGGCGCAGTGTGGTTCTACACAGAAATATTCGCACTTACCATCAGGTGAACGTTTTGCTCGTCTCGTCACTTTCGTCGTCGTTTCAGCCTATTACTAGTCCACTGCTGACCATAGCCCTCCCCCCATAGATTGCCACCAAATTTAGTAGTTCTCGGTTTGGGTAATTTTGTCATAGTTGCTACGCTATGCAGGCAGTATGGCAACCGCAGTTTGTTTATTCAGATGCCGCTGTCCATCTCCTGGTTTTCATTTTTCTCCTGTCGACTTTTACGACACCCACGGGATGAGATGGGGTGGTAGATTTTCTTAAGCCGCAACCACACGAGAGTCGTCACTTTAACAAATAAAAAAATAGGCGATCACTTCTCTCGCAGGATTTATTATCATCCATACATTCTTTAATATTATAATAACCCTTTCTATGAAGCGCTAAATAAATACATGTTTCAGCGAGAACCTGACATTAGTATTTGAAATTTAATAAAACATATAAAATTTTCAATATCTCGACAAAGACGATTACACTTATTTATTGCTCAAACCTTTTAGGTAAACGCTAACAAGAACATTCTGCTCATTAATTTTTACAGTGACGCGATGTTACCATTTGAGTCGCGGTATGCATTAACTAAATAATACATTTGTATTCACGTGACGAGGTAATGATCAGTATAATTAACATGCAAATGAGATACAGGTTCAATTTTCAAAACGGTTTCACAACCAGAACGTTTGTCAGTTAGTGTGTAACTCACAATTTAATACATTATATTCAAACAATTGTATTCGCTAAATGAATTTTCTAATCTGAGTTGTATAGATCTATGTTCGATCCATTTTCTCATCTTAAGTCGGTCTAATCTGAGTTGTTCCATGAGCAAAGCCGAGCCTGCGCTTAGAGATCAATGTTCGATCCATTTTCTCATCTAAAGTCGGTTCATCTTAAATACTTCTTCCTTCGACATAACAATTAGGTCCTCTAGTATTAGAGTAGACATTCTTCAAACATTTCCTTAATTGCAGCCGATTTCTTACCGCGTCTCATTAGCGGCGCTGGCAACCACGCTAGCAACCCGAACTGGCCGACATCCCTCGTGCCATACAAAACTACAGGGGAGTACCGAACTGCGTCTGCAGAAATTAGGCGGTCCACTACACTGACGACCTACCGTTTTGTTTTTTTTAAATAAATATATTATTGTGGTGCCGAGGGTTGTTCTCCTTTTTATTATTTCCACGAAGACCTCTTGTCACAACTTACCTGTGAATTCAACGAACTCGCCCGCGTAGATATAGGATTTTTAATATCCAGTGGGAACTATTTGATTTTACATTAAGACAGTGACTGCCGAAAGACATAGTTAACAATGAATGGCGTCATTGGATCGTGTGTTGATCATTAGATCGTACTTATCCAGTCAGTCATGGAGTTTTCCCTATATTGTCCACATGTTCAGCGTCACGCTAAGAATGAATTCGGTAAGAAATCGGCTGCAATTAAGGAAATGTTTGAAGAATGTCTACTCTAATACTAGAGGACCTAATTGTTATGTCGAAGGAAGAAGTATTTAAGATGAACCGACTTTAGATGAGAAAATGGATCGAACATTGATCTCTAAGCGCAGGCTCGGCTTTGCTCATGGAACAACTCAGATTAGACCGACTTAAGATGAGAAAATGGATCGAACATAGATCTATACAACTCAGATTAGAAAATTCATTTAGCGAATACAATTGTTTGAATATAATGTATTAAATTGTGAGTTACACACTAACTGACAAACGTTCTGGTTGTGAAACCGTTTTGAAAATTGAACCTGTATCTCATTTGCATGTTAATTATACTGATCATTACCTCGTCACGTGAATACAAATGTATTATTTAGTTAATGCATACCGCGACTCAAATGGTAACATCGCGTCACTGTAAAAATTAATGAGCAGAATGTTCTTGTTAGCGTTTACCTAAAAGGTTTGAGCAATAAATAAGTGTAATCGTCTTTGTCGAGATATTGAAAATTTTATATGTTTTATTAAATTTCAAATACTAATGTCAGGTTCTCGCTGAAACATGTATTTATTTAGCGCTTCATAGAAAGGGTTATTATAATATTAAAGAATGTATGGATGATAATAAATCCTGCGAGAGAAGTGATCGCCTATTTTTTTATTTGTTAAAGTGACGACTCTCGTGTGGTTGCGGCTTAAGAAAATCTACCACCCCATCTCATCCCGTGGGTGTCGTAAAAGTCGACAGGAGAAAAATGAAAACCAGGAGATGGACAGCGGCATCTGAATAAACAAACTGCGGTTGCCATACTGCCTGCATAGCGTAGCAACTATGACAAAATTACCCAAACCGAGAACTACTAAATTTGGTGGCAATCTATGGGGGGAGGGCTATGGTCAGCAGTGGACTAGTAATAGGCTGAAACGACGACGAAAGTGACGAGACGAGCAAAACGTTCACCTGATGGTAAGTGCGAATATTTCTGTGTAGAACCACACTGCGCCTGTCACCCTGTGACATAAGTTCTAGTGCACTCTTAGTGCTTTTTAGACCGCAACACAGTAATGTTTGCAAATAAACTGGCACTGGGTTGGTACCTACCCAGACGGATTCCTGCATGGGACTTCTACCACCAGTCAATGATGATATTATATAAATAAACTATATTGAACGAAAAAAAAATCTGTTCTATTCGCTTAAGCCTGTCACCGGTCAGTCTCGGGACATCTGAGACGAACGCACTTAAAAACAGAAGGCGGTGCTAGCACATTGGCCACATTGTCCGCCGGTTACTGTTCTCCACCCTGACGTTTCGTTTGGTTTCTCCTGATTTATTTTATTAGAATCAGAATTATTTATTTGTGAGAATGTACTATTTCAAAGTGTGATGATGAATATATACACGTGCGTAGCTATACATTATACCACAGTTAATGGTGAACAAATATAAAATAATTGTAATTCAAAATAAACAAATTATCCTAATCACTAACAATATTTAAATGAAACTAATTTTACGGATTTTATCGCGTTTTATTTTATTATTTATAACCCGACGTTTCGAGTGCTTTACAGCTATATTGTTGTAATAATGCATAAAGAAAATAAAAAATGCATATGACACTTAAGAACTCATATCACAGGGGAACGGGCGCAGTGTAACATAGAATAACATAGCATTTATTATGAGCAGATGTTGCATATACCTCCAGATGAACGTTTTGCTCGTCTCGGCACCTTCTCATATAAAAAAATATACATTCGTTAAATTTTATCATTTTCTTACTTAAGTCATGTAACATATAGTAGCTAACGGTACCTTTTGTAATGTAGTGCTTTTACAGGTTTTAGCTTAAAGTAGTCGTGCGAAGTCTTACACATCGATTAATTTAAAAAAAGCATAACGGTATTCAAAATAAAAATCATTTCAAAATACGTGCCGAGAATATTTAATGAAGTTGTAGCGCTCATATGAAAACTTACTAAATAGCTAAATTGACATAAAATTAGGAAATTTTGTACACAAACAAAGTAATAGCTAAATTTAGAATGAGCTTTAAGACTTCGTAATGAGTCACTTAGTTAATCACGTACAATGCTCGATTTCCAACTAGTTACTTTTTTAAAAAATACGTTACAATTATAGCCCCTGTATTTCCTATAAATTATAATGGCTATATTAATTATTTATTAAATATATAAATTAATATATATTAAATATATATATAATAAATAAATTTATAATAAATGTAAATTTATTAATATATAATTATTATAACCATTATAATTTATAGAAAATAAAAGGGCTACAATTGTAACGTATTTTTTTAAATTAAATTTCAGCACCAAGAAATTAACTAGTTGGAAACCGAGCATTGTACGTGTTTAAATATGTGACTCGTTACGAGACCAATAGATGTCACTCTTTGCAATTCATTAATAACCAAAGACAAAAACCACGCCTTTTTTAATTAGTTAAAATGCCGTCGCGTCCCGTGACGGCCATATTCTTTTAAAGTACTAAGACTCGATTTCACCGATTGCTTTGGAAACCAAGTTTAATAAAACCGCGTTTTGCTTAACTGAGTTCAAATGTATCATTTGATCTCGGTTTTCGTCTAACCGATTTCACCGATTCCGTTTTGATCGCGTTTAGAAAAACGAAGTTAACAGGAGATATCGTCACAATCTAAAACAAAAGGACGATTTATTATATTTTATAATAAGTATACGAATTAAAAATAAATTTTGTGTTTACATAGTTGTGCAATTGACAATGACAGCTCTCTAAACCCGATTAAAGAGCCGAGCGTCGAAAATTGGGCGTTCAGAATTTGAACCTCATTTAGCATTGACAGCGTTCATTTGATGTTGATGAAATGCAAACTGTAGCATTGAACTCAGTTAAACGCTTAAACTTCGTTTTTCTTGAACTGATCGCGTTTAGTTTCAACGGTGAAATCCGCCCTAAGTGGCCGGCGGTGGAACATACTCGTGCCAAGACGAATCCTGCCACCAGTAAATTTCAGTAATAAACGCCTTTTAATTAAACTGGTTTAGGTATCAAAGGTATGGCGTATTTGAAATGATTATTCCGGACATATTAAGGACCACAATTTTTCTGAAATTTCCCTATAACGTATTCTAAACCGCAAATAGAGGCAAGTGATCGATTTTCTTAAACCGCCACTCCATAGCACAATTCTAACAATGCGAATACTTTAGAAAAAAAATAACAACTAAGCTTTAAACTAAAAAAAGTAAAGTAAAGTTTCAGCCTATGAATGTCCCACTGCTGAGCACAGGCCTCCTCTCATTTCTGAGAGGGTTTTGGAGCTAGGAAGAATCCGCCACGCTGCTCCAATGCGGGTTGGCGGACTTCACATGTCTTCGAAATATTTTTTATTTCTCGGACATGCAGGTTTCCTCACGATGTTTTCCTTCACCGCCGAGCACGTGGTAAATCAGCACTTAAAATTGCAATCAACAATTTTAGTGGTGCCGGCACCGGGAATCGAACCCAAATCACTCGCGTACTACGAAATTTAGTGCGAGCCTAGCCCCTGAGCTACCACGGCTCGAACTAATACAATAATAATGTTTGAATATACCGCAACCGATAATCGTCGATAAAACTAAATAATACAGAAAACCATTATGTACCTAAAACTTCCTGCTCGGATAAAATAAATAAAGACTGAAAGCAATATGCGAAAGAAGGAAAAATGTTAAGTCTCTCGTGACTAACCCAGAAATTAAAGAGTTTTTCGGTAAGTACACTTTTTCAGTCATAACCGTTAATTTTGGTTACCAAAAGTGAAACGACTTTTATGATAAAATCTCTCTGTTTATTTATCCGTTGAGTTCCATATTTTAAAAGAAATCTCCCACGAGTATTTAATCTAAATTTACTCGTACGAAATTCTTTTCATTTGTAATGACAACCTGGTTGTTTTAATATCATAAATTAGTTATCGTAAGATTATGAACTTCTAGGAGTTGATGTATTGCAAGTGAAGTCCTTGTCATATACCAGGCCATTATGTACCTTAGTGTCGCCTATGTTATCTTTAACTGATAAAGATGTAAATACATTATTTTATTATTATTATACAGCAATTGTTTTCATTATCACGTAGTCTTCCACTGGAAAGGCAAGGAAGAGGTAAGATTCCATCTAAAACGGGCGTCTTGAACGGGGGGAAACTTCGTGTGGCTCATTGGAATGTATTCTGCATCATCAAATTTTGCTCATATTTCCAGATATATGCAGAGATATGCATATATGTAATGCATATCTCTGCATATGTAATGCATATATATAAATTATTTATGTAGTTTTAATTGTGATGAGATATAAATCTCTAAAATAATGTTTCTGTCTGTCTTTCTAAAATGTTCTTTCGGTTTTAAGTAATGATATAACAGCTACGTGACGTACTATATATGTCCGTGAAACATAAGTGTTACTCGAGGTATCAAAAATTTACTGATTAAAGTCATTTTTTGGCGTGCGCTGCATAAATATTAATGATAAAGAAAATAATGTACCACGTTTTCATAGTACTCACCATTACTCACAAAAAAGTCCGCGAGGCTATATGTCTAACTATTGTAGTTAAGTCACAATAACATTTTTTTTTTTTTTTCAAATTAGTCAATCAAAACACGGGTAGAATCGAAAGATGATGACATTCGTATCATAATATGAATTGTTATCCTAATAAATAGTTTTATAGTCAAGGTTGATTATGTACATGTAAAGTTCTCTTTAAATAATTCGAATCGGACCTATCGTTTAGAAGTTACGACGGGTATAAAAATTTTAAAAGTAAGAAAAGTCTGCGGTGTGAGCGTACAGCCATACGCTCGCCCGCGCTACTCGAGATTAGACAAGTTCTATTAATTACCTATCTTCCCATTATATTTTTTGGAAACTAGAAACAATTGAATAGTGGTTTGTAATTTTAATTATATATTTTTTTTTATTTCAAACTTTGTAACGCTCTATAAAAAATACAGCGGCTGCGCTGTCTCGTCGAGGTGCGCGGCTCCCTTTGCGCAGCGGTCGAGAGCCGTCGTTTTATTTTGCTACCACGATATCATACATACATACATAAGATCACGACTGTATCCATTAAGGAGTAGTCAAAGATTGGGCACTCACTGCAAAAACAGATGACTGCCACAATCCACGTTTCACCAAAACAATGTAATGCACTTGGTGTGATAGGTGGTGAGCCCATCGCCACCAAGCGCTGTTGGGTGCACAGTGCAATTTAATTCCTTACTCGCCTTTTACGAGATCCATTGGATGTGATGGAGTGGTAGTATTCTTTTAACGAGCCGCCACCACACGGCTTACGACATCAAATATTGGCTATATTTCATGGCTTTTGTTCCCACAAATAAAACATTATTTTGGTAATTCAATCTTACCTGACCAGCTGCAGATTCGCCGATGAGCATAGTCGCTAAAAAAATGTTAGTGAAGGGATTGTTGTTGTTCTGTTTTAAGTAAAATACTAATTTATCTTTCTCATATCTATCTACCCGTGCAAAGAAGGGGCAGTTCGCTAGTTATTAATAAATAAGGAAATTATTACAACATGCTGTAATTTTGCACATCAAAATTCACAACTACACTGCAATACCGCTTAATTACCCTAATGTTTACATTTAATCCAACTCGACAAGTTAATGAGGCCCATTTCCATGCAAATCACACATAAAATCCGTTTCGCAAAAGAAAATGTTTTCCAAATAATATATTTTTTAAAGAAATATCTAAAAATATAAAAAAGTCACTTGGTGTAGCAAATATTAGAACTTTAAAATTTTCCCAAAATTATTTATTTTATAATAGGTCAAAGTTCAAGCAAAACTTTCGCGCCCTCGATATGTGAAAGTTTATTTAATTTTGCGTCTCTACAATAATAATTTGCAACACAAGAGTAAGAAACTTTTATTGGATTAATTAATACTTAATTTATATATTATACTTAATTTATATAAATGCCAAAGTAACTCTCCGTCCCTCTGTATGTTTGTTACTATTTCACGGCTCAACCGCTGAAGCAATTTTCACGAAATTTCGCACAGAGTTACATTCCACCCTGGAGACGGACATACTCGTAGGATACATTTTATTCAATCAAAGTCATACAGTTCTCACGGGTTCCTTTATCCTCACGAACGAAGTCGCGGGCATAAACTACATAGTACCTGTATAAACTAAAACAATTACAAATTTGAGCTCTTTACTCCTTACTCCGTATTTGTGATATTATTACAATCACGCGACAATAATTAAGCAGTAAAATTAAATATACGAATGACTTTTGCTAAATTTGTGTCATTTCGTTACTGTTGAGAAATGTGAGTGTGTGTGCTCATACAGTTTCGTCAATACAAGGATGTTTAAATTTGGATAGCCTTTGTGCGTACTCTGTTCATTGAGAAAATCTCACTTACAGGTATGCCTTGATAAGCAGTTATGTTTAGTATAATAAGAAGAATATCAATATACTTTTACATACCTTTAGTTGAAAAACTAAATTATTTTTAGTAAGGTGCCGAAAACCGGACCGCTACTTATTTACTTTTTTTATGGAATAAATTGACGAGACGAACAAATCGTTCACCTGGTGATAAGAGGCTGTAATTAGACTAGCTATCAGTGCCCTTTAAACCGGAAAACAGTAACGTTTGCACACTATTGCGTCACGACAGAATAACTGACATTGCGTTGGTACCTAACTAAACGGATTACTGCATAGGAATCCCGCCACTCCTAAACAGAATCGTTTGATCTGAGAACGTTTCCGTTTTTCAGTACTCACTAGAACTTTTATATAATATAATTAGCAACAATGAAATTGTAATAGTTTGATGCTGGATTAAGCTTTTGACTTGGGCTTGCTCGTGCAATAACAAAGAATTTTATTTCCTACAATCTCTCCCAAAAATCCGGACTCGACTCACGGCTAGATCGTATTGTTTGACAATTTGACACATCGAAGAAACTCAATCGATATGTAACCTCTTAAGTAAAACAATACGATGGTAGTATTTAAACCTAAGAGTAAAAACGAGTAGTAAGATACTGAAATTTACGTTCGTAAGTGAGATTGTCGCGTCCCCGGTATGTCTACGTCTGAGAGCGGAACTGCCTGTCAGAAATACATTTATGATTTTCTACTAAATTGATATTTACTGAACGTTTCAAACATTAAATATTCACTTTGATTATTATTTAACATTAAACTATATTTAAGATACAACATACTAATAATATGTATATGGATATTTCATAATATGAAACGAACACGAGTATGAATTTCTAATTTGATGTTCTGATATTCTGCTTCAATAGACAATTAATATTCAGATTATGCCATTACCAGACTGCAGATGGATAATGGCGAAATCATATATTCTTAGTCAAAGGACTTCCAGTGTAATGAATTATTCTAATAACTTATATTTGTTATCTGTACTAATTTTATGCAAATGCGTACATAAACACTTCACGCACAAGTTAACTTGATAGTTTACACTGGATGCCTTCGTCGGTTTCTGATGGTGTCATATGTATTTGTTAAATTGGAACTTCTAAAATTATAACGAATGAGATAGTCGACTCTTGCGAAAATAATATTTAAAAACGTATCGTAAGACATTAATAATCATTACATACATCTCTCACACACACACACAAACACATACGCACATGCCGCATTATAATATAAATATAAACGGATTTTGTACAGTTTTTAAGCAGTCAGGATGTTGGAGAAGTTGCTGTTTACAACAAATTAAAAACTAAAGCAGCAGGCAGGGATACCGTCACAATATTTTTTATATAATTTTTATGCAACAAAGAATTATGTATTTGTATTTTGTTTATAAATTTATTAAAACTTTAATTTTTCTTTATCAGTTCTAATAAGTGGTTTTTTTAATAGGCAATATAAAGTTAATAAAATCAATCGTTACTTTGCGTAAACGTTTTGCTCGACTCCTCACCTTCTCCTACAAAAATGCAAAATGCTCATTTTGCAATAATTTAAAACTTTATTAAGATTTATTGAATCAGAATTCGAATTAAAGTAACTGTGTACCGACTATTCACCCGGTTCAGCCTTTCTAAACCTTTCTTACGACTTCGACCTTTGATAATATCTAAGAGGTTATTAAAAGTTTTCAAATTCACTGTATTATAAGAATCGTTATCTTGTTGCAGATTATTTTAATGAGTTAAGTTTGTCCAACCTTAAGATTAATCTCTGAATATAAAAAAGTTTAGTTACAGCCTATAAATGTCCCATCGCTGAGCACAAGCTTCCTTTATTTCAGAGAGGGGTTTGGAGTCGGGAAGAGTCCGCTACGCTGCCGATGCGGATTGGCGGACTTCAAATGTCCTCGAAATACTTTTTATTCCTCAGACATGCAAGTTTCCTCATGATATTTTCCTTCATCGCTTCATCATCATCATCATCATTTCAGCCTATCACTAGTCCACTGCTGAACATAGGCCTCCCCCATAGATTGCTACAAAAGTTGTAGCTCTCATTTTGGGGGGATGCCTAGCGTGGCAACTATGGCAAAATAAAAGGGGTAAAAAATAAAAGGGGTTGGCAACCGCAGTTCATTTATTCAGATGTTCCAGGAGATGCTGCTGCCCATCTTCTGATTTATATTTTCCCTCTGTCGACTTTTACGACACCCACGGGATGAGATGGGGTGGTAGATTCTCTTAAGCCGCCACCACACGGCGACTTCACCACTTCATCGCTTAGCACGCGGTAAATCAGCGCTAAAAAATGCAGAACGATTTTTTAGATACTGACACCGGGGATCCAACTCAGGTCACTCGCGTACCATTAAAGTTAATTTTAAGGCGAATTATTCAGATTTTCCAGGAGGATGCTGCTGCCCATCTTCTGGTTTTCATTTTTCCTCTGTCGACTTTTACGACACCCACGGGATGAGATGGGGTGGTAGATTCTTTACTAATTGTAATTTATCTTTTTCATTAGTTTATAAATTACTAGTTTAAAAACTTTTTTGTAAGTAAATATATTTCTACTAATTTTCATAAGAGAATTCAGTCAAATTATTTATGAATTTTACTGAACCTACCAACTTCTAAAAATATTACTACCAACTCCT
The DNA here is from genome assembly GCA_019845155.1 of Luehdorfia chinensis. Classification (NCBI taxonomy): domain Eukaryota; kingdom Metazoa; phylum Arthropoda; class Insecta; order Lepidoptera; family Papilionidae; genus Luehdorfia; species Luehdorfia chinensis. The sequence continues at coordinate 4,101,912 of JAHVAK010000234.1, read as the reverse complement.
AAAAATATTAAATCCATTTGCATTGGTAGTAGTAGACATTAATGGCACTTAAGTATAACTGTATATTTGTTTAAAACGAGTTTAATATTGAAAAGTTTTAAATGCAGAAGTTTGTAAATGTACCTAAAAACGAGCTTTGGATTGAACAATGAAAATAAGCTTCAATTTAATCTCCAGTTTAAACTCGGAAGAAACCGAAGCTCGTTTGAAATAAAACATCCATTTATTTGTGCAAAAACACAAAAAAATTGGTTTTCGGTTCGTCGTGTTGTGATTTTCCTTGTGTATCTGACATTGCATCCTAGCCAACCTGCGATCCTAACTGTAATCCTAAGTGTTACATCGGGCACGCCTAAGTTGGGACGAGTGAGTTCCCCTGTACTCTTGTGACACTACAATATCTCATGCGCAGTTGATACATTCCGATAGTATTCGGTAGTTGTCCTTAAGACTGAGAGAACATAAAGTCGATAACTGAGCAGATTAGAGACTTAAATTTGCTTCAAAATTTATAGAGAGCCCATATACCACATTAAAAATTCAGTGTTCCTTACGGGGAACTGGGGTTCTAAATAAATTAGGTAGATTTCTTCAACTTTGTATAATAACGAAAATTAAATCTTTGCAAATAATTAAGTGGACACTGCGCTAGTAGCCGAAACGAGTTCTGTAGGCGTAATGGCGAGCTGTCGGTCCGCAGTCCCGGCCGCAGGCGGCGCTGCTGTCGCATTTTGTAGTGGCGTCATAGACATCCTCCCGGCCTTTGAAAGCTGCTAGTGCTTTCAAACGTTCTTGTCCTCTGAAATAGGCAGGAGACATATGCGATTAAGAGCTCTGCGAATATTCCCTTGATTTGTAGATATTTCAGCAACACGAGGAACGTTGTCAGGTCCAGGATATAACCTACAAACTCTGCCTAATCGCCAATGGAGTGGTGGCACGCTGTCATCCTTTATCAGAACGAGATCGTCAATTTTTAAATCCTTATATCTTGAACGACACTTGGTGCGGCCTTGGAGTTCAGATATGTATTCATTGACCCAACGCTTCCAAAAATGTTGCCTTGCTTCTTCAAGACGCTTAAATCGGTCCAGACGATGAGCACAATGATTTTCCAAACTTGGCGTTGGTAAGGCCGTCAGTGGTCTACCAATCAAAAAGTGGCCCGGTGTGAGTGCTTGGAAATCGGTAGGAGAAGGACTCAAAGGACACAAAGGGCGGCTGTTGAGGATGGCTTCGATTTGAGCAAACAAAGAACATAGTTCCTCAAATGTCAAATGAGTTTTTCCTAAAATCCTGTGCATGTGGTATTTCGCCGCCTTTACACCTGCTTCCCAAAGACCTCCGAAGTGAGGAGCATATGCCGGAGAAAAATGAAATTCTATGCCTCGATCAGCCGCAAAATCAATTATAGAGTCACTATGAGTCTTAAAAAGAACTTGGATTTCTTTTGCTGCGGCTACAAAATTTCTGCCATTGTCACAGAATATATGCTTTGGCAAACCTCTACGCGCAATAAAACGATTTAAAGTCAGAATAAAAGCGTCCCTAGACAATTCACTTACTGCTTACAAATGAACACATTTATACCTGAAGCAAATAAAAATACATAAATAACATTTGGTTATTTTACATCCCCTACCTTTACGATCAGTAATAAGAAAAGGTCCCGCGAAGTCCGTTCCAACCGATGCGAATGGGAAATCGGGCACTAAGCGGTCACGAGGTAAGTCTCCCATTATATTGGTCATAGTACGACCTTGAAATCGACAACAAGTAAAACAACTATTAAATGTTTTTCGCGCAAGATGCCTACCGCCTATAGGCCAGAACCGGTTCCTGACAGAGGCGAGAAGAAGCTGCGGACCAGCATGCAGCAACCTTATGTGTTCATGAAGGAAAATAAGGTAAGTAAGACGATTTTTTGCTAGTAATAAGATGGGATGCTTTTTATCATAGCTATAATCAGAGGCATTGATTCGACCTCCGACTTATTATAGTTGTTTAGTTGTTCCGACTTATTATACTTATTATAGTTGTTTTAATAACGATAATAAAAAAATACCTCTCACACAACCTAAAACGACAGGCTTACTACGTTAATGCCCAAATTGGGTTAATTACGGAATACGAAAATTGCACTGTTGTACTAAAATGTGAGCCGTGCTAGCTCAAGGGCTAGGTGCTCCCTATAAATTTCATAGTACGCGAAATTGTAAATTGCAATTTTAAATGCTGACTTACCACGTGCTTGACGGTGAAGGTAAACTTCGTAAATGTCGCATGTCTGAGATTTAAAAAATATTTCGACGACATCTGAAGTCCGCCCACCCGTTGGATTGTAGCAGCGTGGCGGACTCTTCTCAGCTCCAAAACCCTCTTGGAAATAAGAGGAGGTCTGTGTTCAGCAGTGTGATATTTATAGGGTGTTACTTTTCTTTACTTTTACTAATATGTAATTCAAAACTAAATAATTAGAAAGCGTTTGGTAATACATGAAAAATCGCATAAAATTTTATTTACAGAATTAGCTCATTTGATACGAGTTTATCAATCTTTGTGGACATTCATGTAATATTTTTTCCCCTTTATGCTGTTCTAAGAAAAATTAAATTAATTTGCAAAGCCTGGATGCAAAATAGGTAGGAAATTGACTTGGGGTATGCGAAAGTTAAGAAAGGAACTATTAATGTTTTCTTTTATTTACGCGAATATTACACATTTAAATAAAACTACTTTTTACGGATTTTATCGCGTTTAATTTAGAACTATTTTTAACCCGACGTTTCGGGCGCTTTACAGCACCCATGGTCACGGGTGGACTGAGTTGACAGTTGTCCCGATGTCTCTTTCTGCGTAGATCAGACTAAAAATAATAATTAAAAGCTGAAGGTACTCTGGGTTAACTATGACATCGGGACAACTGTCACCTCAGTCCCCTTATAATAATATGGTCGCCCGGTCCCAGAGCAGATTGTCACGTTGAGGATCCTTAATCGAGCAGCCGGCACGGCAACCATTGGCTTGTCGGAGAGGAAGGCGAAAGGATTAGGATTGGAAAAGGAACTAAAAGGTGTAGGATACTACTATATCCGATGTAGCAGGAAACAACAGTAGCTCGGGAGGCTGGAGTCGTCTACCCTGTAATCTAACGTATTTGCAGGACCAGGCAATTAGGTCAAGTACTCCCAGGCATTACATTACTTTCTTTAATAAAAATACGTTAAAAATTATAATTTAAAACGTATTATCAATATGTAAAGAGACTGAAAAAGTATTTTTTTTTAATTTGATAAACTGATAAAACGAGCAAAATGTTCATCTGATGGTAAGTGTAACGTCTGCCCATAGCAAATATGTAAACTGTAAGTTTAAAATAAGTAATCATCATTTCTAAGAGGGTAGGCGGACTTCACATGTCGTTGAAATATTTTTAAATCTCAGACATGCAGGTTTCCTCACGATGTTTTCGTTCACCACTAAGTTTTAAGTTTTTTTTTTTTCATTGTATGAAGTGATGAAACGAGCAAAACGTTCACTTGATGGTAAGTGCAACGTCTGCCCATAACAAATGCATAACAAATGTCTCATATGCCCAGTGATTACGCTAACTCACACACAGTGCCCTTCAAACCGAAACACAGTAATGTTTGCACAATACTGCTTCACGGAAGAATAACTGGCCCTGGGGTGGTACCTAGACGGATTCCTGCATAGGATACCTACCACCAGTAAAAGTCCGTGTTAAATAAGCACTTAAAATTGCAGAACAATTTTAGGGGTACCAGCACCGGGGATCAAACTCACTCGCGTAGTATGAAATTCAAAGCAAAGAGCCCGACCTCCGAACTGTTTGGACAGTCATCCATACTCAATTGAGAATTAAGATGGTGATCTGTTATCACCTCTGCGTTATAATTGTAATTGTATCACCGATTCACGATAATTATTATTATAATATAACAGGGCCGAGTTAAACATGTAAATAAAATATTGTATGAACCACAGAGACCTATGTGACTTAGAAATAAGCATATAGAAATCTACAATACAGCTACAAGTATGCCCGGTAAAGTAATAATACCCGAAGGAAGGGTAATAAAACTTAGGCGTAAATTAAATATTTAACGCCTTCTTAGGCACTCGTCGAATCTTGGAGCGATCTTAATTAATCTAACGTTTACAATAGGCTTGCCGCATTCCATTTAGTATTAGTCGTTTTATATTATATTCGACTCGGTTGGCGCAATGGCTAAGCGATTGGTTTATTGGACACGGTTTTGATTCTAGCGTGACCTATAATTTATTGTTTCGAGTCTAGGTGTACATGTACATGTTATCTCCGCAAAACGCACTCACGATACAGCAATGATACTAGTGTGGGGCAACGTGAAAACGAGGAGAACAGCATTAACGCTATTAAGATCGCGCGAATATTCCTTCGATCTATTATTAGGTTAAAAAAGGGAGAACGTTAAAAACATAAGGTAGCAGATGCAAGATGTAACTGTGTTTGAAGTAATAAAGATACACATAAATACATATTTTTTTGTACAAAAGCAATCGAGTCTTCTAAGTTAATTATTTGCAAAAACTGAATAAAAGTTTGTGGTTAAAGGTACAATTTTATTTCACCAAGTGTAAGGTACAGGTGATAGAGTTCTTGTACAGGAATCGGCCTAGGTGTGAAGGGACTGATTGTGTAATTACACGGAATATGAGACTTTTTCTTTCGTTGTAGGAGTCGTATGCAGAAATCCGTCTAACCGTGCAAACACTACTGTGTTTCTGAAGGGCACTGAGAGCTAATGTAATTACTGGGTATATGAGAATTGACGTCTCAAGATGACGAGCGCAGATTGGTGCCATACAGAAATTTTGTGGGTGACGCAGCATCTGTTATGGGTATATCCAAATCTATACGGATAACCGTACCTAAACCTAAAATCAGGTGTGCGATTTATCAGTTTCATCACTTTGTTCAACGGAAAGAAAGAAAATTGAAGAACCGATAACCTATGGTGACGAACGCAACGCGACACTCAGAACTTTCAGTGCAAAATTTTTGGTGCCACCACTACTGTTGTGGGCAGGTTCGGCTTTCACAAAAATAAAAAATATAACAATTCGAGTTTATTAATAACCATGAGAATATAATAATCCTAATAATAGTGAGACAAATTAAACTCCTTGGATAATTGTTTTCTCGAAATACACAGTTTAACTGAGGGAGAAGAGGAGTAATATGAATAATGTTTTTCAAGCTTTTATTTAACTTCCTTCGTATGACTTTCCGGTTAAAATATTGTCAGTCATTTTTGACCTACTTTTCGATATCCGATTGAGCAAAAATTTGGCATACCTATGTAGCTTCATTGACAATGCAATAATATGGTACCGTGGAGTTGGTCTGATGGTGGAGCCATAGGAAATCCCCAATTAAAATAGCTGCGCCAAGTTTGGGCTTGTTGGGTTTATTTTGAGAAGTACTATAACCCTTGGAAAATTTGAAGTTCACTGCTGGCTAAGGCCTCATAAATTAAAGCTTGAAACAAAAATATGATTTTGCGTTTAAAACTTATTGATTTTTTTAAGACCAACACTTTTTAATACATCATTAGTGCATAGTACTCGAAATATTATAAATGTGAAAGTAACTCTCTCTGTCCTTCAGTCTGTTTGTTACCTTTTTACGGCTCAACCGTTGAAGCGATCTCGACGAAATTCGACACAAAGATAGCTTGCTTTCTGGAGACGGACATGGTATACTATATTTACTTTTATACTTTTTTTCCCGAAAATCGAAGATGTTCCAACGTTTTTTTAAAAAAAACCTAAGTCCATGTGAAAGCGGTCGCTGGCTTCAGCTCGTGTACTATAATAAAAGTAAATCAAAAAAAATCAGGAATATAATCAGGCGTTACTTTGCGGAAATCCATTATAATAAAGGAAAGAAAGTTAATTTGCTAAGATCCACATGCAAAAGTTATTGGTGTGTATTACTTAATTTTTGAAGAGCACCGCCGGTCATCCCTCAACAGCGTGCACAAGCAAACCAATACTGAGTCGCTCGGCGGCTGACTGTCATAGAGTCAAAATCACTTGATAATACCTCGTTTTGAGGTGAAACACGTGTCGTGTTCTTAACTTCAGTGGTGTGTATTGCCTAGTGGTAATATTGTAGTGGTGGAGGATATCTGGTGGTGGCTCCCGGTGGCGGTATTGGTTTTCTTATGCAGGCTGTTGAGGGTGTGCGGGTGGTGCTCTTCAAAAACTAGGTAATACACACCATTTAAAATTTTGCATTCCGATCTTAGCAAATCAACTTTCTTTCCTTTACAATACAGAATATACCATCAATAGTAAACAGCATTTGTATGCCTATGCATTCCCAGACCTGTACCTGTCGGTTGCCTCGTCTCATCGAACGTATTGTTCCGTAGTGTATGGCAGCTGCCTGCCGTCTGGTAAACGGTATTATTGTTATTGCTCAGCTCTATAACATCTGCGTCAGCCAGTTCACTCAACTGAAACTGTCGATAACGTTTATTTGAAATGTTAAAGGAAGCCCTTGTGTGTATTTAATGTAACGTATATACTACACATATCCGTTAGTCACTACGCTAATTGTATCACTCACTATAAAGTAATTGTTTTTTTTTTAATGGTATTAAACGACCAGACGATCCAGTCGTCTCACGTTGTGACAATTTAGGGGTTACCCAGAAGCACCACAATAGAGTGTCTGTAGCACCGCATTTTGATCGTCACCACGTAACATCGGTACTTCAGTCGCATATGCCAATAATTACAATTATTTATTTTCACTTATTATTTTTACTATTGTATACACTTAACTGTAATACACATAATATAAAATCGTTTTTTTTTAAAATAACATGAAAATATAGAGAAAATATTTATTGTGTTCCGTTTAAAAAATAGTATTAATAATTACCGAAGTTTATTGTAAAACGAAAATAAATAGTCTAAAAACTAAAATAAAAAGAAGACGATAACTTTCCTAATTATGGTCATAGACTTATATTTCTGTGAGAGTTATGAATATTAGAAAAACCTCTAAAATTTCTTTCGTACGTTATATGTATATTCTTTATGATCTGACTTAAAATCTCAATCTGCAGTTTTAGTGGTACCGGCAGATTTCGAGCTACAGTTGCTTGTGTAATATGAAACATATTATAACTTCCATGTTTAGTAGCTTAACTCTTGACATTTTGCATTTGTATCAACAGAGATACTTAACGAAGCTGCCAACGCTGAGATTCGTCGCCTGATATTAACCACTTATTTTTCGGTGTTATCTGTTTTCTAGTATAAAGTTATTTCTTAATATTTAACAGCATATTTAACGATTGGCATATGTACGCTTATCGCATCAGCGTTACATCGGGCGCGAGTATGTTGGGACAAGTGAGTACCTCTGTGTTTTCGTGTACACTTGTGGCACTATAATATCTCCTGCGCAGTTGATAGCTCTCGACAATATTCGAAAGTTATCGCCGTGGTCGAAATCGGTCAGGAGAATATCATCATCATATGTACGTGGCCTAAATTCTAACTAATACATTTTCTTTATTAACAATATTTCGGCAATCGAACTAAGAATGGAAACCGTCTAGGTAGGTACCACTGCAGGACCAGTCTCTATTCTCCCGTGAAGCAGTAGTGTGCAGAAATTACTGTATTTCGGTCTGAAGGGCACTGAGAGCTAGTGTAATCAGTCCGCATATGAGACTTAAGAACTGATGTCTCAGGGTGACGGGCGCAGTGTTGTGTCACGAAGAATTTATTTTGGGTAACACAGCAATTGTTATAGGGAGACGTTGCACTTACCATCAGGCGAACACTTTGCCCGTTTTGTCACTTTATCCAATAAAAAAAAACTTATTTTAAGTGCTGTTTTACGACGTGGTCAGCGGCGAAGGAAAACATCGTGAGGAATCCTGCATGTCTGGGGAATTAAAATATTTCGAGGATATGTGAACCCGCCAATTCCTATAGCAGCCGTGTAACGTACTCTTTCGAGCTACAAAACCCTATCAAAAGAAATGAGGAGAGGCCTATGCTCAGAAGTAAAATATTATTAGGCTATTACTTGACTTTTTAAAACTAATAATTGAAAGCATTGCTCTTTGTACCTGTCTGCAGAGAAACCACAATTAATTTAAATTATATCTTTTGATGAGGTGCTCGAATTGACTCCAGTTTACCGTCAAAGTTAAGGAATATGAAATCTTCTGGCCGACTAGTTATTTAATCTAAAACCATTCATGAACAAAAAAAGTGCTATCTATTACTATTTAAGAGTACATATTTTGTAGCGATTTTTTTTTGGTTTTTATTATTTAGTTATTTGTACTTAGTCGAATACGTCTGTATTCATTGAGTGAAAAGCAGCGATAGCCCAATTACAATAGCTTCATAAATCTGTTATGTCAAGATTGACATAACAAAGGAGATCCTTTCATTCATTCTCTCTTCGTGTCCAAACCATCTAACCAATAAAAAATACCCACAACCAACGAGCTTGTATGAAAACGCACATGAAAGTAGAAGAAGCGAAAGATGTGTGTCGGGATCGTAGCAAGTGGAAAGGTGTGGTCTCTGCCTACCCTAATGTGAAAGAGGCATGACGCTGTAAGTAAATTAGTGACGACAAAGGCAAGTCCTTCAACTGATATTAAGTGGAACGCCTGCTCATAGCAGTTACGAAGTTAGCGAGAATTTTTCGTTTCTGTAGCAACATCTACATATGTCGCCGAATGAGCTCAAGAAATATCTACTACTTCCGACAACGCGCTATTGAAGTTTCTGAGATGCAAACTATATACAACGACTAAAGATTACTGGTTGGAGGAGACGATCTTCCCAGATCAGACAGTCCGATCTCGAGGGTAACTACCTTTTTCTCTTGTTATAATAGCCGACAAAGCTCTATCTAGAACCGCACTGCATTCGTCACTATTAAATATCGGTTTATATACCCCATATGCCATGTAATTATAGCTTTAGTTTCCTTAAAATTTGATTTCAGTGGCATACCTCTGCTTAATGGCAGAATAACTATTGATTTGTACTAAATACTATTATACTTCTCTTATTATAAAGTTTATGGAAGCCAACAAATATAGCTTTGATATTAAGTCAACTGTTAAGAATAATATGTCACTGTCGGATTGCAACTATATACAGCGATTGCAACCGGTCTTACATATTTTTACCGTTGGCTCGAGTGAACATCCCTTTTAAATTTTTCAAATATTAAATCTTTGAAATTCCACAAGGTGTTTCCAAATTATTGAAGAAACCATCAGGAACCCCACAGCAACATCAACATTAAAAATATATCTACAGAGTTGTTTAGTAATAGTGGTTCTAAAAGTTTCGAATGCAGCGAAGCAAAAGTTGTCGAAATTGGTCCCTCAAGCAACTTCTGATTTAGTCCCGTAAACTTTTTGAAGTCAGTAATGTAACAGCGCATCTATGTCTGTTCTATTTCTATATCTATATACATATTAATACGTGAAAAGAAAACTTTGTGCCACTTTTAATATGCCTAATATTACGCGCACGAAAAAGTGTGAGAATTGGCATAATTCAAGTTAGTACGGAGAAAAAGCGAGAAACGTAAAATTTGTATGTAATATGTATTACAATAAATACATTAAATATAATAAAATGAAACATTAATTATTTACGTTCATATTGACAATGTGAAACACGTTATAGTCTGTCGGTTGTTTACGCTCATATTACACACAAACACATATTAGTCTCAAACAGTCAGACCGAGTAAATATTGTCGCCGAAATTTTAAATTGTTGCCAACAAATAATAACTGAAACCTCAATGAAAAACAATTTATTATCTCTAATACTGCATTTACGAAAAAGGGTGACTTAAAATTTACCATACATACTCAGAGAACGAAAATCAAAGGACAATAATGACGTTAATTTTAAGATACAAATCGTTATTTAGAAATAAGTTTTACTTGGACAGTACAAGAGGACTACTCATAATACTGAGTCATCAAGATGTAACAGTAACACCACCACAAATTCAGTTAGTTGGAAACTTAGTTGAAAATATTAGTACGCTCAACGATACTTCTCTAACTGATTCTAAGAAGCTTATCCGCTTATTAGTCCGCTTAAGGCTGAGTTCAAAATATATGATATAAAGTTACTTTTTTTTTGGTACAATTTCTTAATCTTCAAATCTTTTTCTACTACTTGATGCACCTCTTTAACATTAATTGTCTTATTGTTTATTATATCAATGACTTCAAAACAGAGTAATAAAACATTGAAGAAAAAATACGAGGGTAATGTTTCAGAGTGTAGTTTTACATACATTAATACAATCGAGCCCTTTTCATATATAACGGGTAGGTAGAGACTACATTCGTAGCCCACTTTTCGCTCCTGCAAGAAACGAGACGTGACGGGTGGCGAACCAAATGGCCGCCGTTATGGTACGAGATGAAAATCTTGCTCCCCATTGCGTTCCCACGAGTAGCTAGCCACCGGTACGGCAAATACTGGCTTGACGATGGTAAAAGTTGGGAAAGCAACTATAAGATAGAAGATACTACTATCTAAGAAGAAGGAAACAGCAGTAGCTCGGAGGGCCGGGGTCGATTACCCAGTACTCTGAACAAATTTGTATTGCCTAAAGATAAAAATGTAATTATTCTTTTTTTTTAAGCATTATGCCGCACAAGGATATTTCCGTAGGTCGCGAATAGAGATTACATATATACAATTATTAAGGCACAGAACTAAAGTCTGCGGACAAACATTTTCTTTATTATATTTAAAAAAAAAACATATATTATTCTTCCTGCATCGTGTGTGCATTTTACAGACATAAATTTCACATGGGCAACACAACCAGACCCACTAACAATATCGCTTAGACATTAGTACTCGAAGCGAATCCCTTAGCCACTGCAACAGCCGAGCTAATCGATACGAGATACGTCAGCAAGAAAAGCCGCACATATTTCAACTCCGTCATATTTCTTTCGTTTTTAAAAAGAAAATAAAAAAAAAAACAAAAAAAAAAACAAAAAAAATTTCACATGTGAGAATTATTGTACAACACTGCAATCAATGAATATCAGAAATCATTAATCATAAAGTAAATCTTAAGATGACTTTACTCACCAATAAATATTTAGATGAAATGGATTATTTTTCATTTTACCACGTTTTTGTTAACTCGCTTTCCTGTATGTGCTTGGGTCAAATTTAGTACTTGATTTTAAAGTAACATCCCGAGGAGCTAGAGACTTAAAACTTTAAACATAGCTTAGGACTGGATGACGATTCCTTATTAACTCGTTTTCTTGTCTGTCTGTTTTTTGATCTGTTGGTTAATTTTGCAATTTATTATAAACTAACCTTATACTTTCAGTTTTAGTCCGTAATTTAAGAGAATTACACAAAATTATTTATATTTCACATTGCAAAAATATGTATAGTACACATGACAATAAAGTTTCCACATATAAATAATAACTTTGATCTCAGATTTCAACCATTACCAACAACTTTGTGACTCACAACATGTGGGTCACACACGTGGGTCAAGACCGCGTGATCACAAGTCAATAACTGTCTCGGTAAATACAAGATGTCACTATCTATCTGTGAGTTACAAGTATTAAAAAGTTCTCGCCATTTTGTTTGCTTATTTCTGCCTGTAGCTGGTGGAACTTTCTAGCAATATTTATTTATTTATTTGCTTAAAACTTTATTTGTACACACAAAAAGTAAATGTACAAAAAGGCGGACTTAATGTAACAAAGGCTTCTATAACTTCGGGTCGAATAGAAGCGATGTAGTGGGTGCACAAAAAAAATAACGACAGAAACCTAATAAAAGTACTAGAACATAAAAAATAATTTAATCTATAATAAAAATAAATTTTATATATGTATACATACATGCACATAACGACATATACATAATATATATACTTTCCATACATAAAATACAGTCCGTTTCCGAATTTAGGGAAAAAAAGAAAGCTATATGATTATGCGATATATCATAATTTTTCAATATAATAAATATTGGCTTTAGGTTAATGACAACTTTTCTGAACTTTCTTCTAACTAATAATACTCGTAAAATCGCAGGAACCCGTCTAGGTAGGTACCACCCCAGTGCCAGTTATTCTACCGTGAAGCCGTAGTGTGCAAGCATTACTGTGTTTCGGTTTGAAGGGCACTGAGCTAGCGTAATCACAGGGCATATGAGACTTAAGAACTGCAGGGCTATTGCGTATCCAAAGTGATGATCACTTATAAAACTGTTGAACGAATATCTGCTAAATAAGTGTCTGCACACTGGTTATAACTAACAAAAAATACGTCATATAAAAAATAATCGTCATTTTCATTAACCATAACCGGTATGAAAACAATTATTTGACAGAAATTCGTTTAACACTTTTATAAGTGATCTACACTTTGGATACGTAATAGCCCCGCTGATGTCTCAGGGTGATGGGCACTGTGTGGTGTGTGTCACACAGAAATTTTTTAGGTTACACAGCATTTGTTATGGGCAGGCGTTGCACTTACCATCAGGTGAACGTTTTGCTCGTTTCATCACTTTATACAATAAAAAATAAAAGAATAATTAACATCCCACAAGATTTATTATTCTGAAACTATTCTAAAACCCTAATTTTTAGACTTTAAGAAGCTTTTTAATGCAGGCCACACACGCTACGAGAAATCGCTACGATCGCACTGTACAGTTTAAACTGCAGCGTTAAATCGTAAGGTGTGTATGTGAAAACTGTACGGTTTGTATGTTTTTTTGATCTGTACCTTGGAACTTAGCGATAGCAAATTTGTCTCATCTGTTTGGCTAAAATCGTGTAGTGTGATCGTACGAGTAGATATTTCTCGTAGCGTGTGTGGCCTCCATAATAAAACTACTTTGCTGACTGCTCCGCCGAAAGCATAGAACCGAATTGTGGTTGTCATCTTGTTCGTTAAAGTAGTCTACAGCAGTATTAGTTATTCTGCCGTGGGGCACCGAGAGCTTATGTAATTACTAGGGGTATGAGACTTAAGAACTCTAAGATGTCTCAGGGTGACGAGCGCACTGTGGTGCCACATATCAATGTTTTAGGTGACACAGCATTTGTCATGAGCAGACGTTGCAGTTACCATCAGGATTTGCTCTCTATTCGACATTTAGATTGGAAATTAAAGCCTCTTGTAATTCACACTGAAATAACTGATTAAGTTGCTAGATTGAAAATTGTGCTTCGAGTCTATTTGTTTTAATATGTTACTCTCAGTCCCGGTCATACTCGTAGTAAGGGGTTTAATTAAAGTTTTCCATTTCTATTTCATATGTTTTAGAACGTTGTGGAAGTTGGATTTATAAAAATTGTTATCGCTGACTTTCGTTATTTTTATTATACTTTAGCACTGCGTAATTTAGGATCTGAAAAATACGAAAAACAAAATACATTTTTGCTGTTTAATTAATTAAATTGTCTTCAACGCACGACAACTTTGTGAAATTTGCTGCCGCTATAATTTTTTTTCGACCGATACGACTTAGGATACTTTAAGCAAAGAGGCCGCTACTTCCTCAATGACCGGCAACACACCCTTATTTCCTCTGATATTGCGAATAATCATGGGCGGTTATAATCACTTATCTGCAGTTTTTTTTTTTTTTTTTTTAAATAATATATCCGAAAGTGATCAAATTCCGCTTTATTAAATCTTTTTCTGCTTTTTTTTTAAATCATCGGGAGATCGGAAATCAATTAGTAACTCTCTCCGTCCCTCTCTGTTTGAGACCTTTTTACGGCTCAACTGTTAAAGCGATCTTGTCAAAATTCGGTACAGAGAGCTTGTATCATGAACACGGACAAAGAATACTTTTTATCCCAGAAAATCAAAGAATTCTCGCGGGATTAAATAATCTATATAACTCAGTCCCGTAAAAAAATTAAGATTGAACGCGGATTGAGATCTTGTTGCTATTGGTTTCTCTAAAAAAATAAATGGAACCTTAATAAAGGAAAACTTGGTATCCTTCTCGACGTATAATGTAGAAAATTCTTATAGTCGCTGCTTCATTTCTTCAGAATACAATTCTGGAATTGTTTTATTTAAAGAATGTCTTATGTATTAAGAATGTCTTGAAATTCAAAATCAAATTATACGAATATCAACTACATTTTCACTACATCGCCACTTACTGTCAGGTGATAGCACAGTTAAACGCTAGCTATTAAATTAAAAAAAAGACTGAAGTATTTGAATAATCAGAAGGTTACTCATTTTTAGGATGTTTCAAAACTTATATGAAATAATTAGACTTATGTTGGTGCATTTTTTATATCATAATTTTGTAACTACATACTTGGTGGCATTGTTTTACAATAGTTAAAATTGAATCGATAAAACAATAGTTCGGTAGCCACTAATTAATCTGATATTATACGTATTCGGGATAAGGGTTTTAATCACGCAGTTTGTTAGTTTGGGGCCGGTTATATATTAAGTGCTAATAGTCTATTGGGGCTTGTATTAGTACAATACATTTGTAAACAGCCATTATTATGTGAGCCGTGGTCGCTTATTCAACGGTCCTAAAATTAGTACGCGACTCTCCCGAGTTCGATCCCCGGTGCCGGCACTATTAAAGTTGTTTTGTAATTTTAAGTGCTGATTTACCACGTGCTCAGCGGTATAAAAAAAACATCGTGATGTTTGAGGAATCAAAATATTTCGTGGACATGTGAAATCCGCAAACCCGCGTTTAAGCAGTGCGGCAGATCTTTCCTGCTCAAAAACCCTTTCAGAGATATGAGGAGGCGTGTGTTCAGTAGTAGGACATTTATAAACTGTTACTTTAGTTTTTACTATAGATTATTATGTCAATGTAACATGTATGTTAAGTTGTAATAGAAATTGATGGACCAGTATGAATTGGCGAACACCATTTAACTTTATTTGATTATTCTACTCGTACGTCCAACTAAGAACAAGTGTGATCATCATCATTTCTGCCCATCACTAGTACACTTCTGAACATAGGCATACCCCATAGATTGCCACAAAAGTTTGTAGCTCTCACTTTTGGGGGGCGGGTTGGCAACCGCAGGTTATTTGTTCAGATGTTACGGGAAGATAATGCTGCCCGTCTCCATGTTGTAATTTTTTCTCTCTGTCGACTTTTACGATACCCACGGGTTGAGATAGGCTGGCAGATTCTGTTAAGCCGCCACTAGATGACAAGTGTGATAAAAACAAAAAAATTACCTTAACGAAATTGAAGCATTTGATTAGATAAAAAATCTTTCTCTGATATATTCATTGGATTCAAAAAATGATTGTGTTTATTTTTGTGCAGGGATAGGTATTTACAATGTAACATTTTTACAAACAAAAAATTGTAAATGGTCTTATGGATGATACTAGGTGTGCTCTGTAGAATGATCTTCTAGTTCCAAAGAGTAGACTTGAGCATGTCAAGCTCGCTTATATGCTTTTGCTTGCGGCATAGTCGTGTGGCGGGTCGTCGACTTCACTTGAATATGGTCGAGGAGGGCGATGGTTGCCACATGCGTCATACTTGTGTGAACAGGTGTTGTTGGTGAAGGATCGTCTGCTCGAGTTTGCAATGCATTTATTTATTTGTTACTAAATCTTGTATAACATTTTGTCATGGAGAGTTTTTCTTTGAGACTGTTTTTTGTAAATTTAATTATAATGTACTCTTGACAAAGATATAAAAAAACACAATAGAGGATACCTACGGAATTTCTTTCGGCTGTTTCTTCTCCGTCAGAGGAACCCCATTACGAAACGGTGGTAGATTGTAAAAAAATGACGTTTTACAATCGAAATTTATATTTCTTACATTGAAGAATAAATAATTTTCATTTCATAACCTTTCAATCAACAATTTTAGTGGTACCGGTACAAGCAATCAAACCCTGATAAAGCTGTAAAATTACAAAACCTTATTGCCATCGCCTAAAGCAAATATACACTTTTAAAATAAGAAGGTGTCGAATGTGTGAATCCAGCGACTTAACTTGGAGACAAACTTTAACAAATTTAACATCATTATAAATGTACGCTTCATCGGCAAAATAATAAAAAGTTACAGATAATTAATAATTCTTAGTCATTGTTATTTTTAAAACTTATAATAATGTTGCAGATAAAGGACTGAAGTTTTAAGTCCGGCTTAGAAAAACTAAACAAGGTGAGTACTCGTTACTTAGTTACTTGAAGTTAAAAGTACGATGAAAATCACTTCCATAAACTCAAACAAAAAATCCTTGTCGTAAAATATCGTAGAGAATTTTAAAATGTTGCCAACAAATAATTACTTAAACCTTAATAACAACTTAAGCATTTTACGAATTACGGTCGAATTTCCAGACCACTAGTTTAAATTAATCGAATTATTGCAAGCAAAGACACACAAAATATAACGGCATCAAGTTAGGTATTAATATATTTGTCCGGCAGACTAGAATAGCACCTACCTCTTTCCTACCGAGGTATCGTAAGAGGCGATTAGGGTACTACTATACGGACATAATTTATTCGTGCGGCATAACACCATAAAATGCAATGCTGTCACTATATCGCTCGGGGGTATGCAATGGGGAGTAAGGATTCTTGGACTCGTACCGAAATGGCGGCAACGTAGTTCGCCACCCGTCACGCGACGTCGTAAAGTGGGCTACATAAGAGACGTCTGCCTACCTATTTTATAGGAATAAGGCGTGGCTGTATGTATGTAAGCATCAAGTAGGACCAAGTGATTTTCATAAAATAGTTAAGGTTACATATGTAAAATAATTGATTGATTCATTATAATCGAATCCCCTTCAGAGGGTGTACGAATAAATAATTTCTTTTTCACCAGTCTATTGTTGAATATTCGTCAATACGATATTCAACTACAATGAAGTTGAATATCAGATTATCGAATTAGAATTTCATATTCGTGTTGGTTTCGTATTTCATGAAAGATTAATATTTTTACTATTAGCGTGAGTCTGTGTTACTTTTTATTTCTATTGAAATGAATATTTTAGTCTTAATTGAAATTTGTTTTATATTTACGACTGTAAAATAAGAGTCTAATAATTATCCACATTGGAATGTCTTTTCTTATATAAAAGTTCTTTATAAGTTCAAACTGAAAAAATGACTTTAAAGAATTTTCACTCGCATACGACACCTTAAGAACGGATGTTTCGGGATGACGAGCGCGTGTGAATTGAACTCACCATCAGATAAACGATAGACTCATATCGTCACTTTCTTCTCTAAAAAAATGTGAAGAATGTGAACATAAAAGTTTTATTAAAACACTTTATTCTTCTTTCCTTATCGGTCTCTTATGAGTTCACTGCTGAACATAGGCCTGGACTAGAAAGGTCTTGCCGTAATCACCAGCGGCAGGAAACCTGCATTTCTGAGGAATAGATACATTTCTAGGACACGTGAAGTCCGACAACCCGCATTGGAGCGGGGATATAATTTTGACAATAGAGATTTGGGAAACATGCTTTCTGAGGGTTCTTTATTATTGGATAAAGTGACGAGGCGAGAAAAACGTTCACGTGATGGTAAATGCAACGTCGGCCCATAACAAATGCTGTGTCATCCAGAACATTTCTGTGTGACGCCACACTAAGCTGGTCACTCTGAGACATCAGTTCTTAAGTCTCATATGGTCAGTGATTGCACTAGCTCTCAGTGCCTTTTAAACCGAAATACAGTAATGTTTGCACACTACTGCTTCACGGCAGAATAATTGGCCCTGTGGTGGTACATATCTAGACGGATTCCTGCATAGAACTATCACTAGTTAAACTTAGGGTTCAGACGTTCTAGTCGTAATATAGTATATAGTGTTTTACTTTTTCTTTTAAAAAACGATGCCTCACACAAGATTTTTCGAGTGAGTGCCTTTTGGAAACATAAATTTCACAAGCCCGACAACCGGACCCGTAAAGTAATAAATGACCACGAGACCAGACTGTCGTCAAATATATACTCGTAAATAGTTAGTAAGGTAAACCCATTAGATAACATACCTCTCCTAAGTCGTGATAAGTTTCCAGTACTCGCATTGCTTGGTTCGCGAATTGGCAGTTGCAGTACCATACATCTCGCACCTTATACATTGCTGCATATCTTTTATATAAATTTAATCTGGCTTATTTGAAAAAGGATCCCGCCACATTTCGGAATCCAGGTGCTTTTCTTATAGCATTTCCAACAGTCGCGTTTTACATCATCCTTTGAATGAAATTGGGCTGCAGATTCGCGTAAGACGCCTCTATACGCTTACCAAAACTTACGCAGTATTCAATACACGTTATCGTATATGAAGAAATGTAATATAAAGACTTCATCATCATCATAATCATCACTTCAGCCCATCACTTGTCCACTGTTGAACATAGGAGGCCACCCTCATAGATCGCCACAAAAGTTTGTAGCCCTCAACTGTGGGGATTTTGCCATAGTTGCCACGTTTGGCAGGCGGGTTGGCAACCGCAGTTTATTTATTAAGATGTTCCAGGAAGGTTCTGCTTTTAATTTTCCCTCTGTGGTCTTTTACGACACCCACGGAATGAGATGGAGTGGTAGATTCTCTGGCCGCCACTACTTGGATAAACATATTTTTCTGAAGCTAAACTATTTTGTTATACTCGAAGTATCGACTTTACGTCGGATGTATGACTCCTTCTAATATTATTAGTATTGAAATAAATATTCGAAAAGTAATTAAGAAAATGAAAGAAACCTATAATGTCCACCCACAGACTACTAAGAGACTACTAAATTTGTACTCTTAATTAAATAAATCTTTTGTAATAGCAAAATAATATTTTCAAGAATCTAATTTACGATAGGATTTTTAGTGCTCCCTTCTTTGCGAGCCAAGAGAATTCGTCTAAAATGTCGCAACGGTCGATGCCTCTGCGCCAGCTTCATTTGCGCATTTCATTCGACAACATGAATGGCTAAGTTTGATGAAAAAAGTTTTTATTTGATTTTTAAGGGACGCCGAATGTGAAAAGATTTTTTTTTCCTGTGGAAGTTGCGTGAACTGAGGCACAGTTTAAATATAATTATCTTTAGAAATAAAACAATCTTGGACGAATCACACTTCATCTCGGTCTTAGATAATGGTTCTACGGTATCGTGAATTAAAATAAATCACGAAATAAAAGCTTTATTTGTAGGGTTTGGAATATTTAAGAAATTTTTTAAATATTTCAAAATCCCGGGGAATGGAGGACCACGAGACAACTAGATGACACATCAATCACCATCTTCTAAGTCGCGCCCCGTATTGGGTTATATATCCACCAAAGAAGATGTCTCGTAGACACTATTGAAATGGCCTATTTTTTACACCGATGTTTTTGTTATAGGGCAAGTCGAGCAAAACGTTCACCTAATCGTAAGTGCAACGTATGTCCATAACAAATGCTGTGTCATCATCGACATCGACATTTCTGGGCGGCATCACACTGCACTCGTCACCCTGAGACATCAGTTCTTTAGTTTCATATGCCCAGTAATGTTATACGATTAATTTCAATACTGAAAATAAAAAATAAATAAAAATACATATTAGCATTTTGTAATAATTATTATTTACTATGTGCTGATCAGTCCAAATGGTAACTTACATCTAGTTATTACTATAAACTAGTGCAGATTATAGGTAAAAAGATTTTGTTATTTACAAATTGTTATGTTCTCAAACACATGTGTACATTTTCGTGGCACTGATTTATGATCATCATTTATTTAAAAAATCGCGCAGAGATGGTACTTTTTTATTCAATCCTTTATTCGTTATTCAGATATGTGTCAGCGAGAATAAAGATAAACTTACAACGATTTCATCAAATCCATACTAATATAATAAATGCGAAAGTAGCTCTTTGTCCCTCTGTCTGTTTGTTACCTTATCACGGCTCAACCGTTGAACCGATCATGACGAAATTCGACACTGAGTTAGTGACCAAACCATCTCAGCACACCTTTCTCTATTTTAGTCACCTCACCTTCTATCAAACCGAAACATTTCCTTATCTCGCTGTTTCTCACTTTCTTCATTAATTATTCTTATAACTAACGGTAGGTAGGTACGGTTTACTGGTGGTAGGATTCTATGCAGCAATCCGTGTAGGTAGGTACCAGGGCCAGTTATTCTGCCGCGAAGCAGTACTGTGCAAGCATTACTGTGTTTCGGTTTGAAAGGCACTGTGAGCTAGCGTAATCACTGGGCATTTCAGACTTAAGAACCGATGTCTAACGGTGACGGGCGAAGTGTCGTGTCACACAGAAATATTCTGAGTGGCATTTGTTATGGACGGACGTTGCACTTACCATCAGGTGAACGTTTTGCTCGTTTCGTCACTTTCTACAAAAAAAAATCTTAGTAGTTAGTAGATGTCGTGAAAAGGTTGTGAAATGCTTCGTACCGCCTCGTTACTCGTAGCATGGAAGAAATGGTAGTTATTACCAATAACTGTTGCTTGAATAATAGAATCGGGCGTAGGGGAATATCATTATCATATACGTAACCATCGAGCTTTTAGCTTTTATACAGTACAGATTCTATAACCTTTTCTTCTCTCTCCACAGCAACGGGTATTAATTTGCATAGATCTTAAAGATAATGTTGTTGTTATGTTGCTAAGAACTCATTAAAGGACGCATCAATGTAATTTTATAAACTATAGATTGTATCAACAAACTCGTACTAAACATTGTACAATAACTATAGGGAAGAAAATAAAATGTTCTTTAAAATATATTTAATCTTGAAATTAAATACAAAACGCATAGACAGCGTCCAAGCAATGGAACTGAATTAAAAAAATTGTTATGCCAACTATTTATCATTCCATTAATAATTTTCGACTGTGATGTTCACTTTCTTAAAGGATACTAGACTTAATTACGAGCCTCGTTGCTCGTATTAGTCCTCGGGGATGTAAACAACACGATTATTCATCAAGAATGGTGTTGAGATGTTCTGAGACATAGATATCACCTACATTACTTCTACTGTGTATTAATTAGTCACCCATGCAAACAGTATTTTTAAAAACTGTCAGATTTAATATTACTGTTGCTCACTGGTGTTAAGATAACATAAGAAAAGCCCCAAATAAGGGCTCGTTTAAGAGATTAGTTCGTGATTACTATTTGAGAGTAACCAATGTTTCATGATGGAAATGTTACCTATAGTTTGGTTTTATATTATATTCATATTATATGTATTAATATCTGTGTTTAGTTATATTAAATTTCTTATTTATGAGTAGCTATGTATGGTCACATGTATATTTCTTGTGTGTGTATAGATATATATATATATATATACATTATTTAACTATTCTATAATTATACCTGCCAGAATAGCTTACCACACTGGGGGTTGACTGGCAGAGAATGCCGATAGGCATTAAGTTCGCCCATTGTTACCATAGAATCTGAGGGTGTAACAATGAGAGTAAATAAATAAAAAAAATTCCTATGCAGGAATTCGTCTAGTAGGTTTTCCGCAGTACCAGTTATTTGGCCGTGAAGCAGTGGTGTTTAGGCATTGTTTCAGGGTGACTAGCCCAGTGTGGTGCCACGCAGAAATATTCTGGGTGATACAACGTTTGTTATGGGGAGACATTGCACTTACAGCGAACGATTTTCTCGACACGTCACTCTCTTCCATGAAAAGGAATGTCTCAAAAATTACTTTTTTTATTTATTTATCGCTGAATCTTCTGGTGGTAGGATTCCTATGCAGGAATCCGTCTAGGTAGGTACCACCCCAGGGCCAGTTATTCTACCGTGAAGCAGTAGTGTGCAAACATTACTGTGTTTCGGTTTGAAGAGCACTGAGAGCTAGCGTAATCACTGGGCATATGAGACTTAAGAACTTATGTCTCATGGTGACGGGCGCAGTGTGGTGTCACACAGAAATGTTCTGGGTGACACAGCACTTGTTATGGGCAGACGTTGAAAAAAACGAAACGATACATTTTGTCTTTTTCCCTTACGTATAAACATTCCTTAATAAGTATTCATTGAGGCTTTCTTTATATTGAAAGAAATATTTTGTACAAATAGAGCAGTAAATAGAACAAAAATTAATGGATTTGTCAGTTCTTTCAATAGAGGTTTATCTTTGAATGGCGAACACACGAAGGACAAATTGTTCGATCACTGTCGCATCGATATCTATATTATGTAATAAATAATATCTACAGAGAAGCACGCAAAGCTATTCTGTTCATTCGTTTATGATATGAATCCTCATAATCAATACGAAACCCGTGTTGTGCAAATAAATCGATGGTTTTCGGGTCTGGTTTTGTGGCCGGGTGCTCGCCTTTAATTTTTTTTTTTTTTTAAGAAATTCTGGTGTGGGGCATCGTAAAAAAATACTTTTTTCTATTATTAAGAAACACTTTTTATAAAGCACTAGTTAAAGCCCGCGACTAACTCCGCGTGCATTTAGGTTTTTTAAAATTACAGTATTCCCAAGTTGTCGCCGCGGACAAAAATCGACCAGGAAAACGATGACGACCAAGTGGCCTAAAAATTACCTGACTACAGGTACTGTAACGTACCTGACTACTGTACTGTACCCGCACGCTGCGGGTCATGGGTTCGAATCACAGCTGCAGCCAACATTTTTTTTTGGTTTTCGGATCTGGTTATTTTGTGTGATCGTTCTGGTCCCTGCGTCTCTGACACTGCATCCTAGCCCACTACCGATCTTATCGCAGGGGCTTTACATCGGGCACGTGTAGGTCAGGACGAGTGAATGTCCCTAGGTTGGCGTGTACACTTGTGGCACTATAATATCTCCTGCGCTGTTGTTAACTTCCAACAGTATTGAGTAGTCGAAAATCGACCAGAAGGATAACACATTCACTGCTACACGTATATACCTCTACCAAGTGTCGCCAATGTTACGCTCAGCAAGCGGATTGGCATTCACAATATCAAATGTCTCCCAACTTATACGAAGCTTTCCATCACCGGTCTGTAATTTACGTCTGACATATCTGAGTACGTCGCTATCTGTCAGTGACCACGATTATTCCCCTTCGTCGACTTTTATGAAACTTTGGACGCGATGGATTTATGTATTCTCTTTTGCGACATAATACTTCACTAGCCGACTGAATAATCAAACAAAAGAACAAAAGCTAACAAAAAAACTAGTCTTACATACCGTGTGCTGGGTGGCGTGTGGTGGCGGCTAAAGAGAATGTACCACCCCATGTCATTCCGTGGATTTCGTAAAAGTCGGCAGATGGAAAATGAAAACCACGAGATGGGCAGCAGCACCTTCATGGAACAGCTGAATAAATAAACTGCGTTTGCCAACCCGCCTGCCCAGTTTGGTAACTGTGGCAAAATAAGAGTTACAAACTCCCTATACTTCCTATAATGAGAGCTACAAACCTATGTCGCCATCTATGGGGTATGCTTATCTTCAGCAGTGGACTAGTGATAGTCTGAAATTATGATACTGATGAATAAAAATTAATACATTTTTATTCATATAGTAAGTAGTTAACTTCCAACAGTATAAAGTTATTCTGATATTCCGGTGCTAAACATCGATCCAGCCGTTCTTGTTATTGAGTTATAAATGGTGTAACTAACACGACTTTGTTTTATATATATAGATTGTTAACACCTGAAAGTAACAACTACAATAGGACTGAATGCTTTTTGGCATTCTCATTATAAATATGTCATTAATTTTTGTTAACCATTATTAATGGTTATCACCGAAAAATGCGCAATTCTGGGAATTGCATCCATTACTGAGCTAAACTCGACAGATAACATTGAAACTTAATTTACTTTCGCAGTTAATTTATTTTATTTCAACAAAACTTTCCTACACAAAATTAGTATTAAAAAATTAATTATGTTTATTTTATATTAATTATATTAATCGATTTTAAATATCGTGTGGAAACCTGCTTCTTTTAAAAAAAATCGATCACCACGAAAATATCGGCAGTTTAATTATTAGATTATAAAAAAAATATTCAGATTCATATTGCGGATGTACATGGGCGCTAGTGACCACTTATCATCAGGTGAGCCCCTTGTTAGTTTGCCCCCACTTCTATTAAAACTGAAGAAACTAACTTATATAATTATTTAGCAATCATATAGTTGTTCGGGTATTGACCGCTAGCCTGTTGGCATTACTCCAATGTCGAACAAACATTTGAAACGACTCGTCGACATAAACTTACATTTATTTCATGTGTTATTGGTATTTAATTGCATCAGATTTATCAGTTTGTCCTCGTAAACTATAATTTTAAGGTATCTAGACGTGATATTTTCTCTGCAATACTAATTTTATAATAGTAAAGCAAAGTAAAGTTACAGCCCATAAATGTCCCACTGCTGAGCACAGGCCTCCTCCCATTTTTGAGGGTTTTGGAGCCGGGAAGAGACCGCCCCGCAGCTACAATGCGGATTGGCGGATTTCACAAGTCTTACACAAACCTCACTTAACACAACAATTTTAAAGGCGCGTACTATGAATCTTAAGGACATCGCCCGGTCTATATCGGATACCGCGGCTCATATATATAGTAGTACCTAATAATCTATATTTATAAAACAAAGTCGTGTTAGTGACACCATTTATAACTCAAGAACGGTTGGACCGATGATATTGTAGTTGTTGAATTTAGCTCTGCCCCGAATAGCAGAATAACTATTAAAACATCGAAAAAACCACTTCATTCATTTTTCGTAGACAACGCCATCTGTAACAAAGCCAAGCGACTCATGACAGAAACAAAACTTATATTATATTATATGCATGAAAGTTTTGTGATGCCTCAGGGGCCTCCTAAACAATTAAAGCCTTAGTCATCGCCTGTTCGTTGGCCGTTAGCTGGGCTTCCACCCAAGGGGTCTCACCCGCCTGGCTAGTACCGCTCAAAGGGCGGTGTGAAAAAGCGAAGCCTCAAGAGAGAAGAAAGAAGAAAGAAGAGGCCCTATTACCCGGCCATCCAAATGGCCATAAACCACTCCGGCTTCATAAACCGGACCCCAAAGACCCGTTTGTCTTTACAAAGGCGTTGATCACCACAGTCAGGGGGCCCCGAGCCCCGAAACTGTCTCTCCGTGCTCCGTGAGGAACAACGCGAGATTACTGTACAGTCGATGTCAGAGTTAATCCGGGGTACTTTCTGCTTTCAATTATTAGTTCGATCTACGAAAAATGTGCTTACTGTGTCTTGAAGTCTTGCAGTGGTATGTTTGGTTTTTGATTTTATTTTATTAATAACAAGCTGTGCCCCACGATTTCACCCGCGTAAAAAAGGCGAACCTGATCGATGACGTACATAATACTCGTATCTAATAATACTCGTACTTCCCTATTTGAATCGGATTTTGGGGTTTTAATTTTTTTGCGCGGAACCTTCATTATTTTTATAAATTTCAGATAAAAAGTTATATATAATCAGATAGATCATAATAAGCACATAGCATAATGATAAGGATACCAGCCAACTAGGTCGCAAGTCCCGATATCCAATAGCTGAAGGCAATATTTTTGCAATATAAAAATTATTGGTTATCGTATGTAGCTTGTAGTCGTTCCCTATTTGATTCCTCTTCCCCCCTTTGATTTGTATATAATAAAACGAATACAGAAATGTCGAACATAAATTTAAAATAAGTTTATTTAAGGTAGGAGTAAAAGTAACTTTAAGTTTTTGTCTAAATGCCAACCTCTTTGCAAGCGATACAAATTAAGCTAACAAGATTCAAAAATCTATACAAATAAGTCGAACCCAATTCTCCAGGTTGGTCATGGGAAGCAATGGTTCTGCGCTTGCCAATCGATCTGTTCGACATATTGTTTTGGAAAATCGACTAGAAAGTCTAAGTGTGACTTTTAAAATTACACAAATAGAAATTAATACAGAAATGGAATAAACAAAACAAAAACGAAATTGATCGTTTCATATGCATATCTTTTCCAAAGTAATTAAAAGTTACTTTACAAAGTAAAGAAATAAATTACAACGAAATAAGTTTATGAACTGAAATTAAGAAATTTATTTTAGTTTAAAATTAATTAACGAAATACCACAAGATTGTGTTTATATTCAAACTTTTATTGAATAAATCTTCGTTCGTCATACTTTTCAACTTTTTGTTAGCATAATAATTTAACTGATAATTTAATATTATTAGAGTACGATAAGTATACTATTTCCATTTCTTTATTTTCTCGATGACATCTCCTGTGAAAACTTGAACAAGCGTCTTTTTTACATTATGTATGCATTCTTTTATAAAAATATGACGTTTACACACGTACAAGGTTTTATCAGAGTCGGAGAAACTGATAGGGATGGAGCTATATCGATAAACGTAACACGATAACAGACCCGATATTTTTTTACAAAATGTAAGAAACTAAACTACTGCCGGATACTTTTGAACAAATTTATTAACTAATATTATATTTCATTACAAGATGTTACACTTATTAATTCTTGATTGATAATGCCATCTTCTTTAAAATTAATCACACAGAAATGGTCAGACGTAGCATTTGTTATGGGCAGACGTTGCACTTACCATCAGGTGAACGTTTTGCTCGTTTGTCACTATCACCAATAAAAATGTCAACCTCTACAAATACCTACGTTAATAACCTGAGTTCGATCCCCGATGGCGACAACTCTAAAATTATTCTAAAGTTATAAGTGCTGATAAACGTGCTCAGTGATGGAGTTAAACATTTCGAGAAACCTGAATGTCTAAGGAACAAAAACTGGTGCAAAAGCACTGGTGGTAGGATTCCTATGCAGGAATCCGTCTAGGTAGGTACCACCCCTGGGCCAGTTATTCTGCCGTGAAGCAGTAGTGTGCAAGCATTACTGTGTTTAGGTTTGAAGGGCACTGTGAGCTAGCGTAATCACTGGGCATTTGAGACTTAAGAACTGATGTCTCAGGGTGACGAGCGCAGTGTGGTGTCACACAGAAATATTCTGGGTGACACAGCATTTGCTGTGGGCGGACGTTGCACTTACCATCAGGTGAACGTTTTGCTCGTTTCGTCACTTTATACAATTAAAAAAAAAAAAATTGGAGAATTGATGAGATTGTGAAGCCCGCCAACCTGCACAGGAGCAGTGTGCCGGACTCTTTTCGGGTCCAAGGCCCTCTCAAGAATGAGAGGAGGCCAATGCTCAGCAGTGGAACATTTATAGACAGTTACTTTACTTACATACCTTACATACATTTTGTGAAGTACAGTTTACTTACAGTCTAAGTTTTACTGATAAATGTAGCAGTAAAATTAAGAATGCCTAATAGCAAAATTGTTTATAAATATATCGTATCATTGTCAGTTTGCTCTGTGCGGCAGCGTTAGAGAATCTGCCATAAAATTGCATCCAGTGAGTTTCGTAAAAGTCGTGTGAGAGGTATACGTGAAAAACCACATAGCCTCCAATCATCTAAATTAGCTGCAGAAACTTACCAACAAGTTACAATTGAATTGGGATTGAAGCTTCTTTGGACACGATGGGAGTATAAATCGAGGCAACGTTTTAATATTCTTAATTAATATTAAAAATTTCAAATAGAATATATTACTGCCGTGTGTTATTGTCTTGAGAGTATCTACTCCCCATCACATCCCGTGGGTGTCGTAAATGTCGACAGTGGGAAAATAGGAACTGGAAGATGGGCAGCAGCATCTTCCTGGAACATCTGAATAAATACACTGCGGTTGCCAACTCGCCTGCCAAGCGTGGCAACCATGGTAAATCCGCCCAAAATAAGAGCCACAAACTTATGTGGCAATCTATGGGGGAGACCTATGTTCAGCGGTGGACTAGTGATAGGCTGAAATGATGATTATGATGAAGGAGCAAGACCTTTCCTTTCACACCACATATCCACATCACCTGCGATTGTAATGAGAATATATATAAACGATATATGTGAATAGAGCTAGTTTAGAGCAGAAACTACGCACCCCGCATAGTTTGGAGAGCGGAAGTGAAATTAATATTAATATTGTTTAATAAAACTTTACCTTTTTTTTTTAAATGTAAAATTAAGTTTTATGAGTTAAGTCATATTTGCGTAAATAAAAGAATTCATTGATAATTATTTATATGCTGATTAGTAATTTTACAGTGAGTTATATTTTTGTTACTTCATGTTTGTTTGTGTTTGTATATATGCATGTTTGTCCGCCAACCCGCATTGGAGCAGCGTGACGGACTGTTCCCGGCTCCAAAACCCTCTCAGAAATGAGAGGAGGCCTGTGCTCAGCAGTGGGACATTTATAGGCTGTTACTTTACTTTTTTTACTTCATGTTTATTTATTTTTATGTTAATCAAATTTCTAATATGCATAAGTTTCACTGTTGTCACGTGTACTGAGTTGCACGCGCCCTCTTTTCTTGAATAATAGTTATAACATAAAACGTTATAGCGGACAAAAAAACAGAAAAATCGTTAGGACTTTCTATACTACCGCAAGCTGTGCTAAGTAGCTGAGCGCTCGCCTCATATTTCATAGTATTTCATCTTCCGTACCGGCACCACTAAAAACGTTACTTGCAATTGAAAAAAAAATTGCGTCTGATCTCGAGGTCTCGGGAGCGGTGGAGAAAAATACCGTAAGGAAAGCTTGAATTTCTGAATTCCCGATATTCAGAAATTCAACGTGAATTTCTGAATTCCCGAAATTCCTTCACTGCAGGCCGAATGAGGACGCTCAGAGTCTCAGAGCGAACTGTGGATAGGCCTAGCCTTAAGGATTACCAAGCTGAAGTGGCAATGGGCCGGCTATTAACCTCGTAGAACCGATAACCGTTGGAAGAAAGGTTCTCGAGTGGCAACCTCGTGAAAATGCAGTGTAGAGCGACCCCCCACTAGATGGAGTGAGGACCTGCACGATTTTGCGGGAATTCGATGGATTCAGGTGACTCAGGACCCTGTTTTGTGTTTTGATCGCCACGAGAGTTTGTACCTCTCATTTTGGATGGGATTTTGCCATAGTTGCCATGCTTGACAGGCGGGTTGGCAACCGCAGTTAGTTTATTCAGATGTTCTGGAAAGAAGCTGCTGCTCATTTTCTGGTTTTAATTTTCCCCCTGTCGACTTTTACGACACCCACGGGATGAGATGGGGTGGTAGATTATCTTATACGGCCACCACACGTATGCGGCTGTTACAGGCTGTTATTTTAATTTTGTAAACATAGTCCAATATAAATTTACTTTCCATTTCAATACAAAAATATATAATTAATGTTGGTTTATTGTGACAACACAATCAAGTAATTTAGTAAGTATATGTGTTTGAACCCAATTGAATCGAGATTGTCCACTTTACTTTATTATTCCGCTGTTAATTATACAGCAAGCGCCTGTCGACTGGTAATTTGTGGATATTGCTTAGCACCACCTGCGTCTCGTAGCCTTAGAATTTAGACTGGCAAACTTACGTCGCTCTAAACTACCGCTCGAACAATAATCTATTGCTTTGGTCTGTGGAATTGAGAATAATAATGAGAGTTATAAAGCGTAGACAAATTCAAATTCAAACACATAATGCTATTATCATTTGAATTTATTTTTGGGTATAACTTAAAGATATGTATGTAGCTTTTATTTAATTTTTTTAAGAATAAAGTTACGGTACTAGCAAATCGTTCACCTGCTGGTTAGTACCACGTCTGCGCATAGCTAATGATGTGTTACCCAGACCATTTCGGTTCGGTACCACACTGCGCTCGTCACCATAACACATCAGTTCTTAAGTACCATAAGCTCAGTAATTACACTACCTTTTAAATGAAACTAAGTTTACGGATTTTATCGCGTTTAATTTATTACTATTTATAACCCGACGTTTCGAGTGCTTTACAGCACCCATGGTCACGGGAGGACTGAGGTGACAGATGTCCTGATGTCATAGTTAACCTGGGGTACCTTCAGCTTTTAATTATTATTTTTGGGTCCGATCTACGCAGAAAGAGCTAACTGTGTCTTGAAGTCTTGCAGTGGTATGCTTGGTTTTTGATTTAATTTTATTTATTATTGGATCCCAAGCTGGTGGTAATACCCAACCATCTTCTCTATTGAAATTAGGATGTTTTTTGATTTCAATAGCCTCGCGAATCATCCTTGGTAGGAATCGGTGTTCTTTTGCAAGGATCTGTGGTTTATCAAATCTGATGATGTTGGGATGATCCAGAACATGGTCACAGACTGCAGACTTCCTAGAACGACGATGCTTCACGTCAGCTATGTGTTCTTTTACGCGGGTTTTAATCGATCTTTTTGTTTGGCCTATGTAAGACAGACCACATTCACAATCTAGCTTGTATACTCCTGCGTCTTGTAGAGGGATGTTACACTTGACAGATGGTAAAAACTGACTTATCTTCTTCGGCGGCTTGAAGAATGTTTTTATGGAAGCCCGCTTCAAGATATAGCCAATCTTGTCCGTGACTCCTCTGACATAAGGTAGAACAGCAGGCACACGCTCGACTGTGGCCGGTTTCACTCGGTCACTGCGACGTAGGCGCGGAACCCGAAGCTTGTTGTCGTGCAAAACTTGCTTGACATGTTGAAGCTCGGCGGCCAGGTGTTTCCTGTCACAGATTCCTCGTGCTCTCTGAAACAAGGATTTACCCACGGTAGCTAACTGTGATGGATGATGGTGAGATTCACCGTTTAAATATCTGTTAGTATGGGTCTTTTTTCTATACACAGTGTGACACAAGGTGTTATTAGGATTTCGAATTACTAAAACATCTAGAAAAGCTAAAGAGTTATTTGCCTCTAACTCCATTGTAAATTGAATTTTAGAGTTTAGGGAGTTAAGGTGGTCTAGAAATGCAGTTACTTTATCTGATGGTAAAATTGTGAAAGTATCATCTACATACCGCTTGTAGAATCTTGGATTTACTGGAGAAGTACGGAGGGCTCTCTCCTCAAAGTCTTCCATGAAGATGTCGGCGACAATGGGAGATACTGGGGAGCCCATCGCCACACCATCTACTTGCTTGTAGTACTGTTCCTTCCACAATAGATAGCCAGATGTAAGGCAATGTCTTAGTAGTTCTGCATATTCCGCTGGCATGTTGTTCTCAGCTAGCTTCCTAGATACAATTGAGATGCAGTCGTCTACTGGTAGGCATGTGAATAGAGACTGGACATCAAAACTGACCATAGTTTCATTGTCAGTCAGGTGTAGGTCTTTAATCTCACTGACAAAATGGTATGAATCCTTTGTGTGTGCTCTAGTGTGTCCTCTGAGTGGTGAGAGTACTTTAGCCACATGCTGAGCCAATCTGTAGGTTGGTGAATCGATCTGGCTCACTATTGGACGTAGTGGAGCATTTGGTTTGTGTATCTTTGGTAACCCATACAACTTCGGGTTGGGTATTACCACCAGCTTGGGATCCAATAATAAATAAAATTAAATCAAAAACCAAGCATACCACTGCAAGACTTCAAGACGCAGTTAGCTCTTTCTGCGTAGATCGGACCCAAAAATAATAATTAAAAGCTGAAGGTACCCCAGGTTAACTATGACATCAGGACATCTGTCACCTCAGTCCTCCCGTGACCATGGGTGCTGTAAAGCACTCGAAACGTCGGGTTATAAATAGTAATAAATTAAACGCGATAAAATCCGTAAACTTAGTTTCATTTAAATGTGTAGTGTTCGCGTAAATATAAGAAATCATTATAATTACACTACCTGTCAGTGCTCTTCAAACCGAAATACAATAATTCAGTTTGCACAATACTGTTTGTCGGCAGAGTAACTGGAACTGTGGTGTTACCGAGACAGATTCCTGAATAGGAATCTTGCTTCCGTCTGCTCAACTGCATGTTCCGAAGCTATGTTGAATGTGTATATAAATCATTGTACTAAGACTTGTCTCCAAAACCTTGTATATCGTTCTGAGCTTCACTAGACAACCGCGTGGCCTAGTAGTAAGAGTACTTCCGACTTCTACCTGCAGATCCTGGGATCAAAACTCAGCCGGATCCTAATGAAATCATTTGTGCGAAAACATACCTCTCGTCATCATCGTTTAAACATACAAACTGTCCGGCTTTATTATAATTGTAAGATTAAGAAGTGAAAGAGTTCTTAAGAGTTACTATGAAAATCACAAGAATAAATATGATAAAAGTATTTTTTTTATTGCATAAAGTGATGAAACGAGCAAAACGTTCACTTGATGGTAAGTGCAACGTCTGCCCACAACAAATGCTGTGTCACCCAGAAAATTTCTGTGTGACACTACACTGTGCCCATCACCCTGAGGCATAGGTTCTTAAGTCTCATATGCCCAGTGATTACGCCAGCTCACAGTGCCCTTCGAACCGAAACACAGTAATATTTGCACACTACTGCTTCACAGTAGAATAACTGGCCCTGGGCTGGTACCTACCTAGACGGACTCCTGCATTGGAATCCTACCACCAACAAAAAATTATAATGTTTCTATTAACTTTCATCGGGCACCTCATCAGTCAGCCTCTTTTGTACTATCGTAAACATTGCACAAAGTAATGTATGTATATTTTAGATAGACATATTGAGCAAATATTAGTCCTAAAAATATCATGTATCTGAAAACGAATAACCTAACTTGTCTAAATGTCACTTGACATAGCAACATTTTCAAGCACTTTTTAAAACAGAAGGCGTGTTCTCGAATTGGCTTGTATTGACGAGGAATCAAAGTCAAAGTCAAAATGTCTTTATTCAATTTAGAGTTATTTGAAGCTCTTATGAATGTAAATATTTACACAGGTTCAAATAATAAGTCCTTCTCAGAGAAGAACCGGCCAGAAACTCTGGACGAGTGAGTGCCTCTGTGTTGGCGCGTACACTTGTGGCACTATAATGTCTCCTGCGCAGTTGACTCGACATTCGGATTCGGAAGTTGTCGCCGTGGTCGAAATCGGCTAGGAGAACATCATGATCAATTATAATGGCCATATTTAACCTCATAAACCAATATATTTTAAAGAACAACATTTAATTCAATGAAAACATATTTTACAAGGTTTTAAAAAAAATACATACGATTAGTAGAAGAGACCTATCAACTTTCATTGATACTAAAGATTATGAACACAATTCGTGAACGTAGGAACAAAAGTGTACACACTGAGTAGGTACACGGATACGAAAATCAGGTTTGAAAGATGGCGTCGCCCTTTGTTCATGAATTTGTTATATAGCGGAGGCTCGGGTCGCTTGAGTATACAAGATGACAAAAAGGAATTATTATTTGAACTTTACAAAGAGAACTGGTAATGAAATGAAATACAATTTCATATTCAATGGAAATATGACTTTACGTATTTAGTTAACTTGTCGTAACAATACGTTTATTATGTTTTCAAAGTTATATTATATTAAAAATATATTGATAACACATCTCTTTACGTTCTTATAACATAATACGCACTATAATACGCGAGAACGCGTTCTCGCGTATTATATATTATATCCTTATTTCCAGTAGTGGTAGGCAGGGAGGTATAGAATTAAAATAAATATTTCTTCGAAATTTCCAGCTGCCTTTTAAAAATATTCGAAAAGGGAAAGGCTCTACGCTTTTAAAAGAAGCTCGATTGTAAATACTCAGATCATGAGAAATGCACATATAGTATTTTATAATTTAACAGAAACTCACTGGTGGTAGGATTCCTATGCAGGAATCCGTCTAGGTAGGTACCACCCCAGGGCCAGTTATTCTGCCGTGAAGCAGTATTGTGCAAACATTACTGTGTTTCGGTTTGAAGGGCACTGTGAGCTAGCGTAATCATAGGGCATATTAGACTTAAGAACTGATGTCTCAGGGTGATGGGCACAGTGAGGTGTCACACAGAAATGTTCTGGGTGACACAGCATTTGTTATGGGCAGACGTTGCACTTACTATCAGATGAACGTTTTGCTCGTTTCATCACTTTATACAATAAATAAAAAAAAACATGGCGAAATACTGCCAATGCAGATTATAGACATTTACATCAAAGTTGGTCTCCAACACAGACGCCGGTCAGCCGCAGGTTTATTTTAAGACTACCCGCGGTTTCACCCGTATAAAATAAGTTCCCGGCTCGGCCTCTCGAGCTGCGGTAGTCTCCTCCTGTTCATTTCGACCCTACATTTTATAGTCCCTTACCTAACTTCCTATTCCCTATCCTGTCCATTTCCTACTGAATTCTTTTCTCCTCCTCTCTGCCAAGCTAGTTGTTGCCGTGCCGATGGCTAGCTACTCAATGGAACACGATGAGTAGTAGGATTTTCAACTCGTACCAAAATGCTGGCGACGTGGCTTACCACCCATCGCGCCTAGATTCGGAGGGCGAAAAATGAGTTACGGATGTGGTCTCTGTCTACCGCTTATATGGGAAAAAGGCGTGACTGTTTGTGTATAAGTTGTAGAAACAGATTTTATTATATACAAAAACGATGCCCGCCGTAGGATTCATCTTATATCGCGGATGCGTTTTTTAGATATATATTTCACATTTACAACACAAACAGACCCGAAAGCCAACAATTTGTGTCTTGTCTTGTTGTCGGCAAAAATGTGGGCTTCGGCTAGGATCCGAATCCACTTTGCCACACGTTCCTACAAACAACCAAAGTTAACAAAAATTTTTTTTAAGATATTTAAATATTTTAGTGATGAGGTTTTCAATTTGGAAGAACATGGCCATGTTACTACATAACCATGTTTAATAATAAAACTCTAAATAAAAATCACACTAAATATTCATATCATTTCTCATTCATCATTCATATTAACGATAAATTATTCTGTGGTTTTTTTTTTATAGAGGTACAACGGAGTAAGTTTTACGTGACGCCGCATCATCTGTCAGTCGTAAATATCAGCAGATATTCTCGTGCCTAGGGAACTGGCTGCCGAGAAATGCGAAATATGAGAAAGGAATATACTCAGATCTTATATATGTTACGTAGAATCAATACACAACGTAAAGTCGTTAAGACAACGTTTTACATGTTTTTTCCAAATAATATAAATTCAACTTACGAAATTATGAAAGTTGTATTTACGTACGTTGCCGCTGTCGCGTTACAATAGTCTTTTCATCAGACAGTACATAAAATACATTATTATAATACAGCCTATGCAAATAAATGAAAACTTCCGAAAATCCGCTCAAATAGGCTATCTTCTGGTACGTAAAAAATAATATTTTTATAAGAATGGCTATAAATGTCTGAATAGAGTACTGGTAAACTAAACCTTGCTATGTAATTTGTTCATCCAAATTGATTTATTACAAGCCGTCTTCCTGATGGGATATCCTATCGACATTACTGATGGTAAGATTCCTATGCAGGAATCCGTCTAGGTAGGTTATCCTGGGCACCCTAGGCCAGTTATTCCGTCGTGAAGCAGTAGTGTGCAAACATTACTATGTGTGTGTGTTTCTGTCAGTCCGAAGGGCTCGGAGAGACACATGAGCCTCGAGAACTGATGTCTCAGGGTTACGGGCGCAGTGGGGTGCCAAACAGAAATATTCTGGGTGACACCACATTTTTATGGGCACACGTTTCCCTTACCACTAGGCCCAAAATAAGCAGACTTCATCTCTTACAATAGGAACAACAGTATGAGGCATTCTGCCACTCAATCATCAAAATTTCCACAACCTTTTTAAATAAATGTAATCAATTTTCCAAAACAAAACTTCAAAACTACTTAAATGCTAAACCGAAACAAATGAACAAATCTGAAAAATATAGGAGCGTTAACAGCATTTGGACGTGTCACGAAGTAGGACTACAAA
The DNA here is from genome assembly GCA_019845155.1 of Luehdorfia chinensis. Lineage (NCBI taxonomy): Eukaryota > Metazoa > Arthropoda > Insecta > Lepidoptera > Papilionidae > Luehdorfia > Luehdorfia chinensis. The sequence continues at coordinate 4,065,941 of JAHVAK010000234.1, read as the reverse complement.
TAAACATTGGATCTCTATTGTAACTTCAGGGAATTGTATTATAAAATATTAAACACGTTTCTAAACAATATTTTTAATACAAAATTAAAAAATAATATTAAGAAACTCTTCACACAAAATGCTAATTTTTTTTTGAAAGCCACTTGTCTGTCAGGTATTAAACTGGTATAATAGAGTATTATATGAACCTAACTTTGTTAAAAATATTAATAGAAATATATTTTTCATAAACTAGAATAACCCATGAAAAGAGAATTTCCTCTAGTTAATCGGTTGCAATTTTGTCGTACGCTTCTGGACAAGTTGGTGCAGAGTTTCTGGGAACGATGGTGCAGAGAAAAGTGGAATAAACCTGAAGAAATGATAGGAGTCTATTATAGAAGAAACGATAGGGATCATAAACACTGACAACGTAAAGAGGTGATAGCACCCTCTTCACGGGCTTCTAAGCATGATAGAAAAGGTACATCCAGCTACTAATGGCATTCATTGGTCGAATACCTGTTGTCAAACTCTGTTCTTTACCATCCCAGTGAAGCTACACAACTATACATATTTTTCTTTTCGCGCTATTTTTTCCAGCTTCGCTATTTCGCTATTCTTGAAGAGGTCCTTCAATCCCGGGGGAAATGGTAACGTCAGAAACGCTACCAATATTTATATTTATTTATTATAATTGGTCGTGTGGTGGCGGCTTAAGAGAATCTACCACCCCCTTCTCATCCCGTTGGTGTTGTAAAAGTCGACAGAGGGAAAATAAATACGAGTACCAAGAGATGGGCATCAGTATCTTCCTGGAATATCTAAAAAAATAAATGCAGTTGCCAATTCGCCTGCCAAGCGTGGCAACTGTGGCATAATACCTCCAACATGAAAGCTACTAACTTTTGTGGCAATCTTTGGGGGAATCCTATGTTCAGCAGTGGTCTGTTTTTTAATACCGAAATACTTATGCGCACAGTCACATACTACATCTCAAACTTTTGGACGCGCGCTGTATATGTGGCATCCTATGCACTGATTGGTCGCCTATCTTGAACCAATATTCGAAATTCGTTCGATTTTTGAAACAATCACTCGGTAGCAACCATATGGAGATCATTCCGGGAGACAGTTGTCTCCAATATTCATTATTTAATATATGCAAGACAGGTGAAAGGAGCTAGATTTGTCACTTTCATGGGACGCATCGATCGGGAAAGAAACAAGCTCGCACTCAATACCATGTGCCCGGGCGTGAACGAAGCAATGAAGTACATGCTTAATATTATACAAAAGTAAGTAAATTTTGGTAACTGACCGCAGAGTACAGCAGACTAAACTCTATTACACTGTCAGGAAGAAAAAGTCTGTTTCATGCTTTGCGTGTGCATAATAAGGTAATTTTATTAACATTACGACCATTGCATTTATCCAAATATTTACTCAACTTACTTAAAATTATAATAACACGACTATATAATATAATGACGTAAATAAATATTCACTTTGAGTCTTGATTCAAAGAACGAGTAGAAAAGTTGAGTTGCAATGAGCTTAATTTAAAGCCACAGTATAGTCGTAAAACCTCGCTAAAGTACTCAAAACAATTACGCATACTTGAGCAATATCAGAGAAACGGAAGCGCGCTCTCGGAAACTTTAAAAAGGAACGAAATAAATATTTTTGCGATTGTCATTCGATTTAAGAAAATAATGCAATAGAATGCATGTTCAAGAAAGTGAGAATTTGCTTAAACAAGAGTCAGACAATGAATTGTCGTAATAGGGTCTCGTTGATGTGTGTAGAGAAACAATTGCTCAAGAACTTGATCGTCAGATATAAGTGACCTGCCTTTATTAAGAAGATCTTTAAGTTGCCCTTACCTCTGAAGTTTATTTTCAATAACCTCTGAATGTGTACTTTAGAATAAAAAATAAACAAATGCACTATCGAAAAGTGAACTGAAGACAAGGGTGCAGCATTCAGATAGTCTGAAAGCCGCATGAATACCCAGCCAAAAATTGTATTAAAACCAGAGGAGGAGAATCACCAACGATCATTCCAGAAAAAAGATTTCATGCCAAATTTCCGGACCCAGTAAAATATCTGTTGGTCCCGGCGTAGAGAAAGTAGGATCCTCAGGTTTCACAGTGCCTAATTTATTTACAAAGGAAGAATCAAGTATGACCAACGGCATTTTGTCAAACATTTTTTAAATTAAGATAGCATCGAATTATGTCTGTTTTGAATCACTATCCAAAGCGCGGATGGTGCACTGATCGGTTCGTAAGGAGTAGAAACGTTCTCTACCCCAAAAACAGTTGGGGCATTGATAGACAATTGAAGACCTAATTTCCTTTTTATTACCTTCCGTTATATAATTAACAGCGTTGAAAGTGCGGTAAGACAACAAAATAGTTTTAGCTATTTTTTGAACTCTTATGAAGAAAAGAGTTATGACGTTGACCGCACACTCGTCACGTATATTTTGAAGTACAATGAGCAAATGAGTATGCCCTAAGTGTAAGCAATTAAAGCAGGAATCCGTCTCGGTGGGTCAGGGCCAGTTATTCTACCGTGAAGCAGTAATGTGCAAACATTACTGTGTGTTTCGGTTTGAAGGGCACTGTGAGCTAGCGTAATCACTGGGCATATGAGACTTGGGAACTTATGTCTCAGGGTGATGGACACAGTGTGGTGTCACACAGAAATTTTCTGGGTGACACATCATTTGTTATGGACAGACGTTGCACTTACCATCATGTGAACGTGTTGATCGTTTCATCACTTTAACCATTAAAAAAATGTTATTAACTTAGAGCGCTGTACGAAACACATACACTGAAATTCGGAAACGCCTTGCAATAATTGCCTAAATATACCTCAACGTCTTTGTATCTTGGTACATTTTGCGTCGTGACTGGTACTTCAAATTCCTTGCGAAGATTATTATCTAATTTAGTTAGAAGCGTGGGAAAGACAATAAAGTCCCAACGTGAAACTTAAAGCCTTAATGATGGCAAAATTCTTTTGAAAGTAATAGCTCCTGTTGAGCTGATGATAAAAGCACACTCATTAACGATAAGGAGATAGGGGACAATACTGCCATTTGTTATTTGGAAACTACTTAATAGTGTCTTGGACAGACATGGCGATATCAAAGAAGTTCTATATATATGACATGCATCCATTGACTTGACGCAGAATACATATATACCAAAATTATAAAACAAATTAGGAATCGTCCGCTGCACATTGACACAAATTACCCCGCTCGGATCGCCCTTATGCCGTTACACACAGACAGCTTGGCGTTCTTGTGGCGTCCAGCATCCCCCCAGTGCCACGTAACAAGGGTGCAGGTACGTGTGGTGGTGCGTCCCCAGTCGCCAGTTACGATCGCGGTGCACAGCGCTCTTATATAAAAAGCTTTAAAAGACTAAAACGCTTGGGACTACTGCAGTAAAGGATTATACCGTGAAATATCTTTGCAGTCATGCTGCAAAATTAGACGTAGCCGGCGACAACATCACTGCCGAAGAAGCCAGCATTGTTCGGCTAAATGCTAAACAACTTCTGGAATAAGATAGACGGATCAGACGCCAACGAAGCTCCGAAGACCTCGAAATAGAAGGGAAGCGTCTGGGTGATGTAGCAGCACGCACCCTACATCTGCAGTAACACAAAAAGCAACCAGGGCAATAACAACCCTAGCAATCAAGATACATTAGAAACCTCAACGCCGGCTTCTGAAAAGAGCACTCCGAGTATTATAATTTCGGTGATGTGGGCACTCCGAGTAAAAAACCGGCGTTACTATCGGAAAAAGAAACACGAACTATTCTTATCCAAAACACCACTACATCCACTTCAGGATCATCTGAACAACAAAAGGAAACCCTGGAGAAGATAGATAAATCCGTACCGGAAAGTTCAAGTAAGTTAATGGCTTAAGCATCCATCTATTTAAAACTCAGGAAGACCACTCCAAAACTTTTACCTACCATACTACCTTCCGGCGCTCGCTAGCAGATAGGCTAGCTGGGCGTTCCACCTGACTAGCCGGACCGCGCCGAGAGTGGCGAGGACAATACCGTTGCATACAATATGCACCCCAGCTCCCCATATGCCGTCGCATAAGGCGAATTGAAGCCAATGAGGGGGCAAACCATAACCTATGCACGGCGACCCTAACGGGGCGCTAGCGAAGACCAGTCTGAGAAAACAAATTATAATTACATAATAAACATAATAAATTGCTTAATTATATTAAACGGAACAACGAGTACTAAATTGTTGGATAAAAAACTTTTGATACATTATTTTAGGATAACAATAAGTATTTGCGAAGTTTAAACGGTCTTTTATAAATTAAGTTATCCACTTATTCTCAAGTTAAGCCGCTTCCTAAAAATAAGGAATTGCTTTACTGGTTACACTCTTTAAGTCAGCTTCGCTACGTAGTTTTTAGTACTTTTCAAAGCAAGAGAAAAACAATGATAAAAAATATGTTTAATTACTAAAACTCGACTACTTAAAAATCGCGCATTAAAAAATATAAAAGAAGAAAATATTATTGTATGTCATTCTTATGTGCAAACTATTGAATATTTATAATCTATTATTAAGACAACTTAAATATACATTTTAATTAAATACATACACACACAGTGATTGCTCTCAGTGCCCTTCAAACCGAAACAGTAATGTTTTCACACACCTGCTTCACGACAGAATAATGTAGAAAATATATATATAAAGTATAAAGCGTTATATACTTTTCGTCCCCGTGGGAGATACATTAAATCTATATGTAATTCACAAAAGTATTTACCTTATATAAACTTTTTGACTTTAATACATCAGTATTGAAGTGAAGGTTGGGACGAGTGAGTGCCTCTGTGTTTGCGCGTACACTTGTGGCACTATAATATCTCCAGCGCTGTTGATGGCTCTCGACAGTAGTCGAAATCGGCTAGGAGAACATCACATCATTGCAGTTAACCAAATTCAAAATATGACAGCGATAATATTATAAAAGGATTTAATACCTTTAAATATTCACACGGCTTAATAGTTGGGTACGCCGCTTTAATCAACCTATCTGGAAAATGCATATTTTATGCATTAATAAAATATGTTCTGAATTCAGTTATTAAAAGCGCTCTCTTAAAGTTTATATTCCGACTTGGCGTCGCTGTAGTCAATTGTTTAACAAGCGAAGAAATAATCTCGAGGCGTAAAACATCTAGCCGTAGTACTCGTCATTTTCAATATTCGATTATTTTCCTTTGTTATTATTTAGAACTATTACTATTATTTTTAACTGATATTAAATCAGTTAATTAGTCATCACTCATCACTTCAGCCCATCACTAGTCCACTGTTGAACATAGGCCTCCCCCATAGATTGCCACAAAAGTTTGTAGCTCTCATTTTGGGGGGATTTTGCCATAGTTGCCACGCTTGGCAGGCGGGTTGGCAACCGCAGTTTATTTATTCAGATTTTCCATGAAGATGCTGCTGTCCATCTTCTGGTTTTAATTTTCCTTCTGTCGACTTTTACGACACCCAAGGGATGAGATGGAGTGGTGGATTCTCTGGCCGCCACCACACGGCATCATAAAGTAGTAACAGTCTGTAGTTGTCCCACAGCTGAACACAGGTCTCTTTCCGTTTCTGAGAGGTTTGTGGAGTTGACTCCACCACGCTGCTCCAATTTGGGTTGGCAGACATCTTATGTCGTCGAATTATTTTTATTCAGACAGACATGCCTGTTTTCTCACGATGTTTTCCTTTACCAGTGGTGTATTAAACTTTCTAAATTAACTTAATCACGGAGGTTGAGTAACCTACAGTATGAATTTTAAGCGAGCGCCCAGCCCTTGAGTTACCACGGTTTCTTTTACGTACTAGTGCGTGGTCAAAATATTTTACGAGATGTAGTATTAAGTTATCATACGATTCAAGAAACATAATAATGCAGCGAGAACGAGCAATGTACGGAACGAGTGTATGCATTTACTCGAGGACACAATATAATAATTATTATTTATTATAATTATTAGTAACATTAATAACGATTATAATTATTATTAATTATTGTGAATATTTATGTGCACTAAACGCGTAACGTAAGTGAAACAAACAAACACTAGAAAGCACTAGTAATAAAAGCAAAACAAACACGTATAACAAAGTCATCAGAAAAGTTTCCAAAAAAAAAAAGTAACTATGCTAGTTTGTTATTAATACAGCAAAATGTTTTTACATTTTTCTTCTGTAAGTAATTTCATATTGCTACGAACTTTCGTGGCTTCCGAAAACACATTCGAGTCCGATTTGCATAAGAACAGCAATAATTCTACGCTATGTCAGAATAAATGCGGGTACTGAATGCTCATTGCTAGTTAAGTTGTTGTTATAGTATAGCATAACGTTACTTAATAACATCTTAACTGTGAATTTAGTTAGTGTATATCAAATACACACTACAGTGTATACCAAGTATTGCCGTGAGGTGGCGGCTTATGAGAATCTACCACCCCATCTCATCCCGCGGGTGTCGTAAAAGTCGACAGAGGGAAAATGGGAACCAGAAGATGGGCAGCACCGTCTTCCTGCGAACATCTGAATAAATAAACCGCGGTTGCCAATCCGCCCGCCAAGCGCGGCAACTATGCCAAAATCGCCCAGAAATTAGAGCTACTTATCGCAATCTATCGGGGAGGCCTATGTTCAGGAGTGGACTAATCATAAGCTGAAATTGTGATGATGATGATATCAAGTGTGTTGCTGGTTTTTTTAATTTGAATTTTACAATAAATGTATGTTTTCATTGAGATTTATGATAGCATCACTTGTCTTCATCTATATATTTAAACGCGATTGACCAGTGACTCATCGCGATATCCCCGAAACTACAATATCTATTGACTTGAAATCTAGCACATTCTTATATTCCTTTCCCGACACCCACTAAGAACGGATTTCACGAACATTTACTGCTAGTTGGGTGTACGTTCTGGTACTGTTTACCTCAATATAGACTTTAACCTGACAATAACTTCCGTACGAAACCGGTGCGGGTCAACTAGTCCGGCCGCTGAGAGAATGCGTTCTAGATGTCTGTCAGTTCATCATGACAATGAGTAGTACTATTATTATTTTTTTCAACCGACCCAAGAAAAGAGTATCTTAGTTACAATACCTGTTTGTCTGGCTGCTATTTTATACGTAACTAGCGTAAAGAAAATATTAATGCTACAAAATAATAATAATACAACAAAAAAAAATATTTATAAAAAAAGTCGCGACTACTTTCAAAGTAATTAGACTTAGATTCGCTTGAGGAGGTGCAGTCTTCATAATCTTGGTCGAGATGTCTAATTATATTATTATCAATTATAGTAAGAATTCTGATATTTCTGTCAATGTTTAATAAAATAAGATTTTACGTCTTTTCGACGGCCAGTTACCTTTAATGAATTTCCCGCAGCTTTCTTTTAGTAAGTCAGCATCTTGGGTTTTGCTGAATGGCGAAGAAGTATTGTGTCGGGCTGCGTAACCTTGGATTAGAGTACAGATTAGAGTACAGATTAGCTCAATTGCATTATACTGGCAATGATATGGAGGAATGAACAATGACCGTATTAGCCAGTTCATCTATTTCAAATCGCGCATTTGCCAGTTTATTGTCTTTAATCCGTTTTATCAGTTCTGCTTTTAGGTTACTGGTGGAAAGATTCCTATGCAGGAATCTGTCTAGGTAGGTACCACCCCAGGGCCACTTATTCTGCCGTGAAGCAGTAGTTTTAAACATTACTGTGTTTCGGTTTCAAGGGCACTGAGAGCTAGCGTAGTCACTGGGCAAATGATACTTAAGAACTGATTTCTCAGGGTGACGGGTGCAGTGTGGTGTCACAAGGAAATGTTCTGGGTGACACAGCATTTTTTATGGGCAGACGTTGCACTTACCATCAGGTGAACGTTCTGCTCGTTCCGTCACTTTTATCAAATAATTAAAAAAAAGCATCTCCATATCTGCATCACTGCCATGTCTTTGTAGCCAAGCCACCAATTCTACTTTTCTATTGGCTAGGATGGTGATTTTCTGTATTATAATTTTAATTAAAATAATTTTATACGTTTCAATTGCGTAGTATTTTCGGCATAAAAACGTTTTGGTCGTCTCGTCAATTGATTTAATTAAAAAAAAATGACTACAGTCAATCCATATATGGAACTATAAATTAACAATTCAATGTTCTTATGTGCCATTCTCGGAAGCCTTCTGGTTAACCTAAACCACTTGTAATTTATTACTATCCGCTTAATCTCAACGTATTAACTTGAGAATGTTGTAATTATGTTGATACGCTAAATGTTGATCTAATATAGTGTTCCTTATTTTAGTTTATACAGACATTTTATACAGACAGCCCTTACATCTAATTATCAAAACTCTTAATTTTTTTTACTTCAGTTTTTAATATAAAAGATAGTTGGTGGGTTTTTTCAATAAAGGGCAACAAATTAGCCAGATTAAAGTTAAAAAGAGCAAACAGTTTTTTATTAAATAAAGCTTCTTTTTTATGGTATAATAACAGTCCGTGGCCGCTTGGAGGCGGAGGTAAATTTCATAGTAGGCGAGTGACTTGGTGCCGTGTTGTGGCGGCTTTAGAGAATCTACCACTCCATCTCATCCGTGGGTGTCATAAAAGTCGACAGAGGAAAATAAAAACCAGGAGATGGGTAGCATCATCTTCCTGGACCATCTGAATAATTAAACTGCGGTTGCCAACCCGCCTGCCGAGCGTGGCGACCATGATAAAATCCCCCAAAAATGACAGGCACTAAATTTTGTGGCAATCAATAGGGGAGGCCTATGTTCAGCAGAAGACTAGTGATAAGGCTGAAACGATGACGATTACGACGATGAGTGACTGTAGTTCGATCCCTGGTGCCAGCACCTCTAAAATTGTTATACAATTAGAAGTGCTGATTTATCACATGCTCAGCGGTGAAAGAAAACAATCGGGAGGAAACCTGCATGTCTGAGAAATAAACATCCACTAAACCCGAATTGGAGCAGGGTGCAAACTTTGTCGTGTGGTAGGATTTATATTCAGCAATGCGTCTAAGTAGGCACGTTATGGCATGTTATTCTGCCGTGAAGCAGTAGTGTGCAAATATCACTGTATTTCGGTCTAAAGGACAAGAGCAAGCGTAATCACTGGACATATGATACTTAAGAACTGATGCCATATGGCGTGATGCTGTTATGGGCGGACGTTGCACTTACCATTAGGTGAACGTTTTGCTCGTCTCATCACTTTATGAAAAAAAAATACAAAATGTATATTTATTTCGAAATAAGAGTTACACAAAGCAAAGACTCCCGAAGTTCATGTTGGTCTGTTTTGTGTGAAGGATTATATTTTACACATAATACTAACTTAATTAGTTAATCGTTATCTTGATTTTCGCCACACGTCTAGGTAAAAAAGCATTTTTTTTAAATAAACTTGTCGAGGCGGACAACTGATACACCTGTGACTCCATAACAAATACTGTGTCACCCAGAACATTTCTTTGTGTTACCACACGGCGCTTGTCACCCTTAGACATCATTTCTTAAGACTCATATGCCTCGGTATTTCATTAGCTAAACATTGCCCTTCAGACCGAAACAAAGTAATGTTTGCAAACTACTGTTTGAGCGCGGAATAACTGGTACCCACTTATACGAATTCCTGCATAGGAATCATACCATCAGTAAAAAGAAGTGAAGGATTCTCTTAGTGCGACTAAAAATGTGAGTCTTCACAGCAAATTGCCTCTTACTCGACGGTTATTTGAGACCAATTTATTTTGATAAACATAATTGTTAATTGCCAATGAAAACTGAATATGGATATTGTCGATTTATGGTCATTATGAATATTCGTTTATATGATTTATATACATAATTTTATGTGACTTTCCCGCAAAATAATCAATCAGTGCCAGAAAGGCCTCAAATATTTCCGTCTATAGACGTATTAAGTAGTTTGCTTGCTGTATTTATCAGGATCTTACGTACGTGCTTACTATCTACAATATGAGATAGAATTATACCGCGGTAGTAGGACCTCTTTGCGGTGGAATTTAATGGTGTCGAGCGCAGTGCAGTGGTCCTCAGATCTATACAGTAAACCGTTTTGAGTGACGCTGTAACTTTTATGAGTTCGTACTTAACATCAAGTGCTTGTTCATCACCACGTAATTAAAACGTAATGTTAGTGTAAAATGGAAGTATCTTTCACAATTATTTCTCACATTTACACGCATATTATTCATTTAAGAGCACTTTACATCACCCATGGACACAGGTGTCAGACGTCCTGATGTCATAGTTAATTCGGGGTACCTTCAGCTTTTTAAGACACTGTGTCTTAAAGTCTTGCAGGTATTATTTTTATTGCATAGTGACGAAACGAGCAGAACGTTCACCTGATGGTAAGTGCAACGTCTTCCTGTAACAAATGCTGTATCGACCAGTACATTTCTTTGTAACACTACACTGCGACACCCTCGCGCGTTACCGTGAGACATCAGTTCTTAAGTAGGCAGGCTTAAGGCATATGATATGCCTAGTGATTACACTGGATCTCAGTGCCCTTCAAACCGAAACACAGCTATGTTTGCACACTACTGCTACACGGTAGAATAACTGCCTCTAGTATGGTACCTACCTACACGGATTCCATATTCGCATAGGAATACGACCAGCAAATGCTTGGTTTTTGAATAAAATTTATTAATTATAGAATCCCAAGCGTGGATCCCAAGGGTGGTAGTACCCAAACATCTTCTTTATTGAAATCACGTTTTTTTTATTTCAATTTTCATTTCAAAGCCTCATGAATCAACCTTGGTAGGAATCGGTGTTCTTTTGCAAGGATTTGTGGACTATCAAATCTGATGTAATGGTTGGGATGTTCCGGAACATGGTCACTTCTACTCCAAGACACTGTAAGCTCGTTTTTTGTAGATCGGATCGAAAATAATAATTAAAAAGCTAAAGGTACATCGGGTTAACTATGACATCAGAACGTCTGATAGCTCAGCCATGGTCGACCAGGGGAACGTGACCCAGTAAAGCGCTTGAAACGTCGGGTTATAAATAGTTAACAAAAATTAACACGATAAAGTCCATAATGTTAGTTTTATTATAAGTATCTCATATATTACATCACCGGTTATTTTAAATGTGTGAAAGGGTTATTATACAAAATGATGATGATCATCATCATCATTTCAGCCTATCACTAGTCCACTGCTGAACATAGGCCTCCCTCATAGATTGCTACAAAGTTTGTAGCTCTAATTTTAAGAGTATTTTGCCATGGTTGCTACGCTTGGCAGGCGCACCGCAATATTTATTCGTATGTTCCAGGAAGATGTTGCTGAGGGAAAATTTGATTTTTCCCTCTGTCGACTTTTACGACACCCACGGGATGAGATGGTGTGGTAGATTCTCTTAAGCCGCTACCACGCGGCGGGTACTAAAATGCAAACAATAAATGGATTTAAGACTTTTATAAAGAGTCTCGCTATTTCATTAAGTTATATGCACGAAATACATAAAATACTTGCGTCGCTTAGATTATCTAGACATAAAACGGTAACGAGGTAAGTGTTTACGCTGACATGAGCTTTCGGAATGAGGTTTTAGTTTAACACATTTATCGCAAAACTGTTTATTACATTTTTGGATTTTTAACTTCTTTAGGTTTTTCTTTTAATCATAGGAATGCGTAAGAAGAGAACATTATAGGGCATATTAGACTATTAGTCTCTAGTATTATATAATATAAAGTATAATTTAAAACTTAAAAATCGCGCTCTAAAAAGTATGAAACAAGAAAACATTTTTGTCTGACTTATCCTAAAAGTTTTTATACAACAAAATATTATAACAGTGGTAAGCAATCCTTAGGGCAAAGTGGCATACGACCACGGCTATCCTCTGAGTCTATAACTAGTGGACGATCAAGACACTTCCAACGATACCACATTTGTCTTATGAGGGAAAAGATGAACATACATATATATATATATATACCAGTAAAAATCATAACCCTCTTTTTTGCCTCGCAAAATCATTTGTCGCATGTATGAAAGATCTTCACTTGAGAACAGCTCGACTGATTTGGTTGATTTTTTTTGTTGTTTTCCTAATTATCGGGACAAGGTTTGTATGAAAAGAATTTTTTGGTAAATCCACCGGAAGAAGTAGAAAGAAGTTGGAAATTGTAATAGTAATTTTGTAAAATTTGTGAATTTTCTATTCAAATCACATAAAAGTGTCGTTCTATTAGACAGTTCTAAAGATAGAACGTGGTAAAAAAACATAATTAATATTTTTTTGCTAAGCGCACATCTTCTTTTCTTCATTAGTACATTGTATACATGCGAAGCCGTGGCGGGTCGCTAGTATAATATAAGAATTACAATGTACGCAATGTAGGCGCTGTTCAAAAAGCATAAAATGTTAGCAAACATTTCTCATTAAATGAAAAAAAAAGTATGACAGATAATAAGCTTCAACCGCCAACCGCGTGGTCAGAGTATCTTTACTACTACGCCGCAGGATCTGAATTCGAATCCTAGCTAGAACCAACATTTGTACTAAAACACAAATTGTTGGAGTTGGGGTCTGTTTGTGTTGTGTTTTGTCCCCGTGTCTCTAACACTACACCCTAACCTATCTCCGATCTTATCGCTTGTATGTTACATCGGACGTGGGTAAGTTAGAATGATTGAATGCCACTGTGTTTCTGCGTACACTCGTGGCACTATATATCGCCTGCGCAGATGTTAGCTTCCGACAGTGTTGGAAAGTTTTCGTCGTGGTCGAATCGGCAAGAAGGATAGTAGGACTTGCATAGGAGTCCTACTATCCTTCTTTAAATCTTATTCTAGATATTATAGTGCCACGAGTGTACGTCTAGGTAGGTACCACCCCAGGGCCAGTTATTCTGCCGTGAAGCAGTAGTGTGCAAACATTACTGTGTTTCGGTTTGACGGGCACTGGGAGCTAGTGTAATCACTGGGCATATGAGACTTAAGAACTGATGTCTCGGGGTGACGAGCGCAGTGGAGTGTCACACAGAAATGTTCCAGGTGACATAGCATTTGTTATGGGTAGACGTCGCACTTTACATCAGGTTAACGTTTTGCTCGTTTCGTCACTCTATCCAATAAAAAAAAGAATATCATAAGCTTTCAACAGTTTCTTGAAAAGGTATTGAAAAATATAAAAAAGTAAAAAAGTTAAGATTCAGCCTATAAATGTCCCACTCCTGAGCACAGGCCTCCTCTAATTTCTGAGAGGGTTTTGGAGCTAGGAAGAATCCTCCACGCTGCTCCAATGCGGGTTGACGGACTGCACACACAAATTATATAAATTATTAAGGATTTTTTCGAATCGGATTCTATATTTATTAATTATGAGATTGAATTTCAACAACTTTCTTGACAGCAGGACCTGTTCATATCTCGCTTAAACACTAAATACTAGTATAATATTAACTCAGCTAGGCAATGTGTTCCATTTCAGAAAATAACCTATGTATATATGATAACAATAAGTGGCGGCTTAAAAGAATCTAGCACCCCATCTCATCCCGTGGGTGTCGTAAAAGTCGACAGAGGAGAAATTAAAACCAGAAGATGGGCAGCAGGATCTTCCTGGAACATCTGAATAAATAAACTGCGGTTTCCAACCCGCTTGCCAAGCGCGGCAACTATGGCAAAATCCCTCCAAAATGAGAGCTACAATCTTCTGTGGCAATTTTTAGGGAAGGCCTATGTTCAGCAGTGGACTAGTGATGGGCTGAAATGTTGTTTAATTATAAAATAAAGTCTATTTAAATCGCATAATAGATAGATATTTATTTGTGATAACTTTTATCGTTCTCTTTAAAGTTTCGATAAGACATCGCAGCCTTGTTAAACAGAAAAAGCGGAGACTAGATCGGAATAATAAAGAAAGTGTTAACCACAATTTGCGTTCACCTTAGCTGGCATAAAGTATATTTATGAAGCTGATGTTGGTTTACTTTTATTTAAGGTCACAATAATACAGTACGAGTTAAGTGTTAAACCAACAGAAATTATTGTGTTTAAAATAGTTAAATACCTTGACATAAAAACCTAGATATGAAGCATATGAAGACTTCTAAGTATTGATGGGGTAAATATGAATGTAAAATATCTCATAGCAACGCAATGGGGAGAAAGATTTTCTGTCTCGTACCAAAATGGCGGCGACGTGGTTCGTCACGTCTCATTTCCCGCGAGGACGAAAAGTGGGCTACGTGAGTGGCCTCTACCTATCCTTATAAGTGAAAAAGGCATGTAAAATTATTAAATTAAGTATTTATTAAATTTAATATATAAAAATTAATAAATTTAAGGAGATGCTACAGTAAATTGTTTTTAAAATTTAAGTTTAAATAAGTTTATGTAAAATGTCCTGTAATCTACAATTCTGTCTTCATTCTATTATTAACTTATACTTATCCTGCGAATAAATTGAATGATGGGACAGTGAAGGTATTTTCTAATAAAAGATTTTCTTTATAAACTCGGTATTCCCGAGCTCAGTTTATTTTCTACGTACACAATAAAATACGTCAGACATCTAAATTATAATGATTTATAAAGATTTTTTTTTTCATCATCATCATCATCATCATTTCAGCCTTCCACTAGTCCATTGCTGAACTTAAGCATCCCCATAGATTGCCACAAAAGTTTGTAGCCCTCATTTTGGGGTTTTTGCAATTGTTGCCACACTTGGCAGGCGCATTGGCAACCGCAGTTTATTTATTCAGATGTTTCGAAAACATGTTGCTGCCCATCTCTTGGTTTTTCCCTTCCCGATGTCGACTTTACGACACCCACGGGATAAGATGGTAGATTCTCATGAGCCGCCACCACTCGGCGATAGATTTTTTTAAGAAAAATTATTTTCACAACTAGATTTTGATTTATACCTTATTAAAATATACCTTATTATTTCATACGCCTATAACGTATTAAAGACAATATAACTGTAAAGTCAAAATAGTCCTACTTGGGAATAGTCCAACTTGAAATTCATTTAGGAAACTACTCGAACATGCAACTTTGCTGAGTCAGATCATAACTTTAATGGTGGTAGGATTTCAATCCAGGAATCCGTCTAGGTAGGTACCACCCCAGAGCCAGTTATTCTGCCGTGAAGCATTAGTGTGCAAACATTACTGTGTTTCGGTTATAAGGGCACTGAGAGCTAGCGTAATCACTGGGCATGAGACTTAAGAACTGCTGTCTCAGGGTGACGGGCGCAGTATGGTGTCACACAGAAAAGTTCTGCGTGACACAGCATTTGTTATGCGTAGATATTGCACGTACCATCAGGTGAACGTTTTGCTCGTTTAGTCACTTTACACAATGAAAACTACTACCACCATCACCATCATCATTATAATATTTTTTTTTAAATAGAAAATAAAATCTTGTCCGAGTTTCCACATTTTACTGCGCGAGTCAAGTAAATTGATACCAACCCGCCGTTTATTCGAAGTCCTGCGAAGTTAAAAATTGGTTTGATATTGCTATCAAAAATATCACAACGGAGAACCTCAAAATAAATTTCTGTGAAAAATCTACACTCGCTCTTCGAATTTCTACATTTGGTAAAATGCAACTTGAAATGTATTTTTAAGACTTCACTGAACTTTAGCACATCTTTCTTCTACATAGTTACCGAGATTTACAAATGACAGCTCGGTTGGCGCAATGGCTAAGCGATTAGCATCGATGTAGAAAGGTCGCGGGTTCGACTAAAGAGCAATATTTTTTTACGGCTTACAGATAGTTCCTAGATTTCTGGATTTCTAAGACATTTAATAAAACTAATTTTACGGATTTTGTTGATTTTCAATTTTGAACTATTTATAACCCGTCGTTTCGAGCACTTTACAGCGCTTATGGTCACGGGGGTTGACAGATATCAGGATATTATAGACTCAGCTTTATAATTATTATTTTTGGTCCGATCTACGAGCCTTATCCTGTATCTTGAAGTACTGAGCTTACGGTGTCTTGAAGTCTTTCGGTGATATGCTTGGTTTTTAATTCAATTCATTATATTATTTAAAGGATCTCAAGTCGGTGGTAGTACCCAACCATTCAACACTCACTATTACTAATGCAATTGCAGGGAATACGAGATTTAAGAACTGATGTCTCAGAGTGAGTGAGTGCAGAGAATTGCTACACTTAGCTCACCATCACTAAGCCTCAGTACATACACTCGCGTACACATACACGCACCCGCTAGCACAGCGTACACCGCACTCGCCGGCGAGTGTCAGGTCCTAGTTTCACGGCTGCTCGATTCATTCGTGAACAAAGGCCGATTTTCTTTTTAGATCTTATTTAGTTATTGTTTGTGTTGTATATATTTAAATGTCAACCACTCAAGCCGAAGTTCGTACCCCTTCAGAGGGGCCCTTGGATCATTTCGAATCCTCCTTTGCTAGTCGTATACTGTTTTATTATTTTTCAGGGGTCGGAGTCCAGCGGAGCAGCGGGCGTTAGTACCGTCTCTCGTCAGCAGCGACGTGTTTCTTACTCGCGGGCCTTCTGGTCGCGAGTCGCTTTCAATGACGCAATGAAAGCCATGAGGCTATTTATAACCCGATGGGGAACTGAGGTGACAGATGTCCTGATGTCATAGTTAACCCAGAGTACCTTCAGCTTTTAATTATGATTTTTAGTCATATCTACGCAGAAAGAGCTTACTTAATGGTTACGATGATCCAGAACATGGACATCAGTCTCACTGTGACCATGGGTGCTGTAAAGCGCCCGAAACGTCGGGTTATAAATAGTTTAAATTAAACGCGAAAGAATCCGTAAAAATAGTTTTATTTAAATGTATAGTATTCGCGTAAATATAAGAAACCATTATGTGGGCCAAAGGCCATTTGCATACACACATAAATAAAAAATCTTCTCATATGACACCTGGGTAATAAAACAGGGTAGGTGCTATTCTACTCTGCCAGACCCTATCCGCGGCATTTCTAGTAATGGTGAATAGTTAAATGGAGAGAGTTAAATTTATTGACCACAACTTACTTAAAAACCTGATACGTTTAACCATTTAACATAAAATGTCCATAGGCCCTTTTTATATCAACATGGCTTAGTTATTTATTTTTAACAATGCACTATAAAAAACAATGGAAGAAAGGAACACAATCATTCGCTCAGGAGTGGATTATTTTATTTATTCATTTATCGTTTAATGTATTCACCTTATTGACAAAGAAATACAAAGGGCGCACTTAATGCCCTTTGACATTATCTACCAGACAATCCAGGCCAGAGAGAAATATTGTGATAACTGTTTTAATATTTTCGAAGTTTAATTTTAAGCTTTAAATAAAAGCAATATCTTCAACAGCAACAGATGGGCGCTGTATCTTACATTTGAAAACTTTGTTGGGATTTCATCTATACAGAACACGTTAAGGACCGCGCGGCATAGTGGTCAGAGTACCTGACTTCTAGGCCGCGGGGTCCTGGGTTCGAATCCAAGCCGGGGCCAACATTTGTGCTAAAACATATATTGTTGGTTTTCGGGTCTGGTTGTGTTGTGATTGTCCCCGTGTTTCTGACACAACAATGAGTAATGTCGTGGTAATCCACAACGCAAAAATTCGTCAGCGGTAAATCAATTAAAAATAAAGAGCAATTTTTTAAAACTAGTATCACACATAGAAAAACAAATGTGTAATTGAATATTTTAAAACGAGACAGATATTTAATTTAATAATTTTAATGACTAGTAATTAATTATATACATTGTATTTTTAAAATGTCTTAAATTATAATGAGTCATCACCAAGACTATTGCATATTGACTATTGCATGTATAACCACAATGTTAGTAGTTACAAAAATAAATATTTTTTTTAAAACTATGTTTTATTAATGTTAACGATATCTTTATTAAAGTAATCCATTTACAGTATAAATAAATATATAGCTTTGTAAATAAAATATATGTAGTAGCATATTCAGGCGAGGTCGGATGGAGCTATAAATCGAAATTTATTTCTTCCTAGCTCGTCGACATGTCAGTGTATCAGTTTTGTCTACTTACTACTCATAGAGATACAGAAAAAGCGTTTGCAGGGCACATTCTCGTTTTGTTATTTTACATTTTTTAGCACTTTTTTAATACATTTTTTAGCACTTTTAACATTTTTAGGACTTTTCGAATTTACATATTTACAGATTATAAAAACAAATTTATCGTGATGTCCTCCACCTAGCCTATTTTTGACCACGGCGACAACTTTGGAAGTCTTTCGGGGATTATCCACTGCGCGGGAGATACTACAGTGTTCGCGTAAACACGAATCCCTCCCCTCCCTTCTTGCCCTCTTTCTCTGTAAATTATTGGAAAGGATGAATTCTCAGAAAAACTGGGACAATCACCATACAACCAACAATTTAAGTATTTGCTCAAATATTGGCTCCAGCTGGCGTTTAAACCGGAATATCTATGTGGTAGCAGATAGGTGACACTGAACACTAGGTGAAGCGATTGTCACTTATTCATATAAAGTTACTTTTCACAGCATTAAAGAATGTTGGATGTATCAAACTTTTTTATAGGAATAGGTGACGAGACGAGCAAAACGTTCACCTTATGGTTAGTGCGACATCTGCCCATAAAAAATGTTGGGTCACCCGGAACATTCTTGTATGGTACTACACTGCGCCTGTCACCCTGAGACATCAGTATCTAAGTCCCATATTCCCAGTAATTACACTAGCTCTCAGTACTCTTCAGGCCGAAATACAGAAATGATTGCACACAACTGCGTTTTGCTCGTTTTCTAACATTTAAACGCGATAAAATCCGTAAAAGTAGTTTTATTAAATGTGTAATATTCGCGTAAATATAAGAAATCATTAGACTTTTTAAATTCTTTAGTACTTCTAATTATGAAACCCAATAACTTAAGCGCTTTCTTAATAACATTATCTGCTTTTGGGATAAAGCTAAATTCATGATCTATTGTAATCCCAGGGCCACTAATTTGCCTATCGCGTTCTAAAATGTTACCATTCATGCTGCAATGGAAGTTAATATGGTTTATTTTTCTCCTAAATGTATACACATAAACACACATTTAATTAAAAGTGATTTAATTTTAAATTATTATAATTACACCATACCGAAAGTTTATTTATATCCTGTTGCATATTGATGTCATAGTTAATGTTATTAATTTTACTATACAATTTTAGGGAATCCGCTTAAAAATGAAAATGTCAATATAAAAAACATTCGACAATGTCGTTAACTAATATTCCGAATAACGCAGAGCCAAAAATGGAGCTTTGCGGTACTCCTGACGTTGCAACGAATGAATTCGAATAATACCCTCTTGTGACTACATATAATGTATCATGTTGTGGTTTATTCGATTTGTTTAATGTCTTAATTAGAATAAATAAATATATTTGTGAGTATATTAAATTAGATAAATTCATACCAACGAAAGCTAAAACGATTTTAATAAAAATTTAATTATTATATTTACTTGTCTAATGATCTTTTAATTTTCATCAACAGATTACACAATTTTATTTTATTCCGCCAAAGCACCTACATTAGAGCACAAGCCTTGATCCTTCTAACAACTGTCAGAGTTTATGAAAATAGATGTCACATATGCCCATTTCTTTACGACGGGCGACAGTTTGTACTTTTGCCGCGTCAGTTTTTGATAAAACATGTTCAAACTTCCGTTCTTATCTTGTCGTTTATGAGATGTACGCTCCATATAACGCGGTATTTACTTTTAGTTTAAATTTAAAAAGAAATGAGAAGGTCCCAAGGCTCCGGGTACGGGCGGTTGTCTTAAATTTCATAGTACGCAATTCTGAGTTTGATCCCCCATGCTAGCGTCTCTAAAATTGTTCTGCAATTTTTAGTGGTAATTTGCCACGTGGTCACCGGTGAAGCAAAAATTCCATGTCTGTGGCTTAAAACTATTTCGAGGTCAAGTGAAGGCCGTCACCAACATTGGAGAAGCGTAGCGAACTCTCCCCGGCTACAAAGCCCTGTTAAAAAAAGAGGGAAGGCCTGTGCTTAACAATGTGGCAGTGGCATTTATAAGCTGTCACTTTTTCGTTTTAATGAAATAAAAATTAATAGAAAAAAAAATCACTCGGTAAACATGATTTTTTGCAATAGTCAAAGTAACTACAATTTTTTTTGTTTTTTGATGATGACTAGGTGAGAAAAACAATCACCTGATGGTAAGTGCAACGTCTGCCCATAACAAATGCTGTGCCACCAGAAAGTTTATGTGTGGCACAAATTGTAAATTGAAATTGTTGTATGCTTTATAATTTAATACTGAATACTTTTGTTAATATTAATGAGTCAACTCTTGTTACTGCCATAATCGTTTCTGACAGGATCTAAATGTTATCGAAAATAACATCAATTTGGCCATCGGCCAATGTATCTCGGCCAAAGTATGTATTAATTTTAGTTAATTGCAGAAAATTCCTTCATCATTACCGTATTTTGTTTTATATATGCATCAACATTCTATTTTTTTTTTTTTTATTGCATAAAGTGACGGAACGAGCCAAACGTTCAGCTGATGGTAAGTGCAAGGTCCGCCCACAACAAATGCTGTGTCACCCAGAATATTTCTGTGTGATACCACACTGCGCCCGTCACCCTGAGACATCAGTTCTTAAGTCTCAAATGCCCAGTGATTACGCTAGCTCACAGTGCCCTTCAAACCGAAACACAGTAATGCTTGCAAACTACTGCTTCACGGCAGAATAACTGGCCCTGGGGTGGTACCTTCCTTATTATAACTGTTTTGTCATTTGAAAATAACGTAAAACTGTAAAGCTTTGTTCTGACTCCACAGATAACTCACAAAAAGTTTGTTATTCCTGAACTTTAAACGACGGCTCAGGATTTAAATTTATTATTTAATAATTTGTAGAGATGATCTGTGTTTAAAAGTGGGCTTGTCATAGCTTGTAAAGACGATTAAATTCCTATTTAAATGCTTTAAATAATAATTTACCTCATCTAAATGAAAATTTAAATCTTAAAAAAAATTATTGTAAGTAAGTAAATGTAACATGTAATTCGATTACTTCGTGTATTTCTACAAACAAATATTTCTAGCTACGGCTGCTATCGGCGCGCTTTTCAAAACTGCGAATGATAGAAATGTATCACTAATATCATCATCATCATTTCTCCCTATCACTAGTCCACTGCTGAACATAGGTGTCCCCCGTAGATTGCCACAAGTTAGTAGTTCTAGTTTTATGAGGATTTTGCCATAGTTGCCACGCTCGGCAGGCAGGTTGGCAACCGCAGTTTATTTATTCAGATGTTCCAGAAAGATACTGCTGCCCATCTACTGGTTTTCATTTTCCCTCTGTCGACTTTTACGACACCCATGGGATGAGGTGGGGTGGTACGAGTAGATTCTCTTAACCCGCTACCACACGGCAAACTAGTCTATATCACTGATATGCAACAATACAATGTATCACTCAAACTGCTCAATAGCTTAATTAGCCTCTATTACTTTTGATGTACGAGTATATCAGAAATTTTTTCAACTATCTGATGGCAGAACAAAACTTTGAATGCTCTGGTCAGCGTGGCTTCTACTACTTCGTGGATTGAACCGCGGAAAAGAGCTAGTTTATTACTTAATGAATATAATCGCTGAAAATATTTATAAAAGAAATTGTAGTATTCTAAGGAATTATTTATTGAAAGGACTAAAGGAAATTGTTACATTTTCGAAGAATTATTTCTCAAAGGGATAAATAAAACAGTTTACGCTAACCTCTTATCATTTTTTCTTCTTTGTTATTCGTATTTATTGTTTCGTGCTTGGCCATTTGTCAACAGCGTCAGAGTCTATGCAATATGAATAACAATAAGTTCTTTTTCGTTCTTATGATTTTAATGTTTCTTAGAAAGTAGTTATCGTTTGACATTTAACCTAACATAAAAGTCTTGACGTCATTTTCAATACACGGGACCGCTTTTACATAAATAACGAATATTGATATCATGATATCATCCTGACCAATTTTCGACCCCAGGTTATCAACTGCCCAGATAATATTATAGTCTATACTACAAGTATACGCGCAAATACAGGGGCACTCAATCGTCCCAACCTACTTTCATTGACGGGTGTCAATGAAACATTGTTATAGATAGTCGTTGCACTTATAAGGTGAATGATTTATCACTTACTTACATCATCATCATTATTTCAGTCCATTATTAGTCCACTGCTGAACATAGGCTTCCCCCATTGAATGCCGCAAAAGTTTGTAGCTCTCTGGCGTTGCCAGGCGGGTTGGTAACCGCAGTTTATTTATTCAGATGTTCCAGAAAAATGCTGCTGCCCATCTTCTGGTTTTAGTTTTCCCTCTGTCGACTTTTACGACACCCACAGAATGAGATGGGGTGGTAGATTCTCTTAAACCCCCACGTCACGGTCAAACACTTACTTACAAAAGAATATAAAAATAAACGTAACTTATAAACATGACCTTTTTTTCATTATGAAAAACACGAACTCGTGAGATGCCGTCACTTACATTTCCTGAAACAAATTATTTACAAATAACAATAAAGGTTACAAAAAAATTAAACGCTTCTTTCCGTAAAAAACATTTACCTTTCGACCGACGTCGGTTAAATAAATTTTGTAAGCTCCGAACAAACAACCATTATGTTTGTTTGAACTTCGTTATTTTTGTAGATTTAAATGCTTTGTTTAAAACTTTTATCCTGAAAGTTTAAGCGTTGTGCACAGTTTTCAACAATATGATGTTCAAATATATCGTCATTTTACGTATGACAGAAGCACAACATTAAATTATATGTAAAAATTTGTCCTCCTTTTCTCCCTAAATGTTTGTATACGAAATCGCAAGTTAGTTATACAATCTGTAATGCCCGCTAATATCCCAAGAAACACTATCCATGTGAGGTCCAATATGTAAGCTCAGCGTTCTTGTATCGTGGGAAACACCACAGGTGTAAAAGAGTAAATAGTCATGTAATCTGTTTTCTCCGTTCCCATCTCAAGAAACACCAACCGTTTCAGCACATCACTGATTTTGAGAACACACACATTATCAAGTGATACTGACTCTACGACAGTCAGCCGCCGAGAACCGACTCGGCGGCTGTCTGTCGTAGAGTCAATAGTGAGAGTCAGTAGAGAGTATGCCTAGTGGTAGTGTTGTAGTGGTGGAAGGTATCTGGTGTCAGCTCTCGGTGGCGGTATTGGTTTGCTATTGCACTCTGTCGAGGAAGGGCAGGCGGTGCTCTTCAAAAAGTAGGTAATACACACCATTTTAATATTTGAATGCGGATCTTAGCAAATTAACTTTCTTTCCTACTATTTATATACAATATAGTAGTAAGATTACTTATTGATATTTCAGGGACAATGCACGTTCTAAATTTTGTAGTACTCGAGAGTACTGGGTTCAATTTCTAATACTTTCACCACGAAAATTATAAATGTCAATTTAAGTAGCGATAAGGCCGCTTCTCTTGCTGTCAATGCCTCTGTTTATAACAAAAACTAAAAAAAGCGGAGCTATATATTTTTTAAGAGAAAGTGACGAGACGCGCAAAACATTCAGCTGATAGCGAATGCAATGTCTGCCCATAACGAATGCTGTGTCATCTAGAACATTTCTGCATAGCACCTTACTGCTCACTTAATCCTGAGACATCAGTTCTTAAGTCCCATATGCCAAGTAATTATACTAACTCTCAGTACCCTTCAGGTCGAAACACAGTAGTGTTTGCACACAACTGATGTATTACTGGCCCTGCGGTGGATCTACATAGACGGATTCCCGCCTTGAAATCCTACTAGCAGTCAAACTTATACAGGAAATCGCCAAGTTATTTTTCACCGTAATCACCGTGAGTTATTTTTAAATCGAGCATTAGTATGTTTACTACTGTGTTAACTAATGAAATGACTTGGCATATGAGACTTAAAAACCGATGTCTTATGGTGACTAGCAGAGGGCGCTACACACAGCTTTCAAATGCAAAGGTCTTAGTGACACCGTACCTATAATATACGGACAGATATAGTACTTACCATCATGTCAACCACAGTGAAAAAAAGATTCAAAATCGAGTATCATCAATTCATACATACATACATACAGTCACACCTTTTTCCCATATATGTAGCCCCGTAGACCAATTTTCGCCCCCGCGGGAAACGATATGTGACAGCTGGCGAACCACATCGCTGCCATTTTGGTACGAGTCAAAAAATTCTTAATCTTACTCTCCATTGCTTTCCCACGAGCAGTGTAGTGACGGCATACTGCATTCGATTCATGTTGCATGGTATATGGAGACGTCGAATAACGGGCGATAAAAGCCAATCGTGCCAATCATATTGCCAGACAGGTGTAGCCGTAATGTAAGTGTAAGTTTTTGTATGATCACCAAATACAAGGACTGCTTGTCTCAAAGCTCGTGACTTCATTTATGACTCGTCATTAGGCATTATTACTTATGTTTTCACACGATTTGAGTGGAAAAAATACCGACTGTGATCACTGGAGAGCTTAGGATTAGCAAGCTGAAGTGGCAATGGGCCGGCCATATAGCTCGTAGAACCGACAACCGTTGGGGAAGAAAGGTTCTCGAGTGGCAACCTCGTACCGGCAAACGCAGCGTAGGGCGACCCCCCACTAGATGGAGCGACGACCTGCACGGTTTTGCGGGAAGTCGATGGATGCAGGTGGCTCAGGACCGTGTTTTGTGGCAATCTATGGGGGAGGCCTATGTTCAACAGTGGACTGTAATAGGCTGAAATGATGATGATGATGATGATCACTGGAGAGACTTGTAAGACTGAAGCATATGACAGACATACAGTTTATTCGTAGGCAATTTACGATTAAAATATTTTTCCAATGATATTTTTTTTATAGGAGAGGGGGCAAACGAGCAAACAGCTCACCTGATGGTAAGTGATCACCGCCCATGAACATCCGCAATACCAGGGGAACTTCGAATGCGTTGCCGGCCTTTGAGGAAGGAGTAGGCTCTTTTCTTGAAGTTCCCTAAGTCGTATCGGTTCGGAAAAACTGCTGGCGGCAGCCTATTCCACAAAATGGTTGTGCGTGGCAGAAAATTTCTGGAAAAGCGCACGGTGGTGGAATGCCAGTCATCCAGGTGGTGTCGATGAAATTATGTTGCGTGCCTCAATGTACGATGGTAGAATGATCGTCGGGTTTTTAATAGTCATTTATTCAATGTATAACATTCGCGTAAATATAAGAAGTCATTCATTGACGAGTTAACAACAAAATTATGTTATATAATCTTTTAAATATTTTTTAAGCTTATAATTTCTAAACTTCTTATCAGAAAATATATAATACAACAATAATAACACAAGGTAAATGGGTAAATTCAAATAAAGTTTAAATTTCTCCCGAGGCTACCCAGAAATGGATGCACGTTTTGAGGTTAAGCACGTATCCGGTAATAACCATTAATTTTGGTTAGCAGAAATGTAAAGACTTTTATGATAAAATCATAATGAAACGATGTAATTATTAGTCCATTGAGTCCCATTTTTTAAAGAAATATCACTACATAAATTCGTGTCGTTATTGCAAAAAAGATTTGGTTTTCATTTATAATAAGTGTTGTTTTTAAATAAATCTGAATTAGAGACGAAGAAAAGGTTCACCTGCTAAATGCAACGTCAGCCCATAACAAATGCTGACACAGCATTCAGGGGGGCGAGCGGAGTGGGCTGCACAGAAACGTTCTGAGTGTCGCAGCATTTTTTAATCGGCACGTAAACGTTATGCTCGTCTCGTCACATTCCTATAAAAAAGTCAGCACATAAAATTGCAATTAACAATTTTAGTAGCACCAGCATTAGCTTCATATTGCACAACTTTACTATCAAAATTAGAGCAAACGCTAGCCGCTCGACAAAAAAATTAAACAAAAATTTTAAATATTTTATATATATTTAAGCTAAGGGAGTACTTGACCGCAATGGCAAATACGTGTAGAGATATGTCGTTAATGAGAGAGACGTTGTTGCTTGTTTGATATATTTAATTAGACTCTTTTATTAATACAGGAACAGTAATACAAATATGTCGAGTGGGCTACACTAAATCCGGTAGAGCACCGGGTAAGCGACCCCGGCCTCTCGAGCTACTGCTGTCTCCTCCTGAGATAGTATCCTAGAACCTTATGTTTCTTTTCCAACTTCCGCATTCCCTAGCCCATGTCTTTTTCCTATCTATTCCTTTTCTTTTCCTCTCCGCCAAGCCAGTGGTGGCCGTGCCGTTGACTAACTACTCGTGGGAATGCAATAGAGAGCAATAATTTCAAATCGTAATAAAATTGCGGAAAGTGACGGGTGGTAAACCAAGTCACCGCCATTTTGGTACGTGTCAAAAATGTCTTACTACCCATTGCGTTCCCACGTGCAGTATAGTGACAGTATCGCAATTTATGGTGTTATTATGCACGAAAAAGGGCTTTCCGTATAATACCTTAGTCGCTGCTTACGACACCTCGGTAAGAAAGAGATAGGTGCTATTCTACTCTGGCGAACACCTATCTTCATATTTATAAGAAAATAATTCATTTTTATACAAAGTGACGAGAAGAGCATATACAACATAACAAATACTGTGACACATGTGCAACATTTCTGTGTGGCACCACACAGCACTCGTCACCCTGAGACATCAGGTCCTAAGACTCATATGCCCAGTAATTACATTAGTTATTAGTGCCGTTCCGACCTTCGTATATTGTATAATGTTAAATGTTATTGTATAATGTTAAATGTTATTGTATAATGCTGTCACTATACTGCTCGTGGGAACGCAATGGCGAGTAAGAATTTTTTGACTCGTACCAAAATGGCGGCGCCATGGTTCGCCACCCAAAGTAAAGTAACTATCAATGAAACAGAATACTATCGGTGCGAGTACATCGAATGCAATTACTGAAGCACTGACTACATCGATCTGTTTAACTGGTAGAGTGCTTGCTTACCGATCATGCATTACATGGCCTAAAACGGAATCAGCTTGTTTGTTTTCAATAAACTGAATGTTGACAAATCGATTGCATTTTCAACAATTAATGTTACTAGCAAACCCGTGTTAATATTTCGCACAGTATCGTGATCATGAACAGATAGTGCCATCTACTCGTAATTTCTTTAAAGAATGTAAACTCCAACTGACAGCTGTCATATTTGTTAAACAGATTATCAGCAGATGGCGCTATACAACGGAATCAATTTATTCATTCTCTCATTTTTTAACAACTCCTATAAATTTAAGACATTTACTTATTTTTCGTCATTAGACAGAAAAATTATCTTGTAAATGATGTATCAAACGTAAATTATGACACCAGTATTAAGGGAGATATTTCATACCGAAAGAAAACACCTTTGAGCATAGATAAATTGATATTGATTGTTGTTATTAACGACAGCCGTAACAGCTGAGAAGCCAAGATCTCGCCTTAAAGTTCATAGAATTGGAGTAAACTGGATATTGTCTAATTTTGGTTTTAAGCGCTTAATTACTGTGTGCTCGACGGCGAAGAAAAATTTGCTGAGGGACTCGCTTGTTTGAGAATTATAATTTTTATTCCTTTTGACTAATTTTCCGCATACTGTAGGAAGTTATGAAATCCGCAAAAGATATGATACCAAAAGTGTACGAGCAAAATGAGGCAATCATTCGTCCATATCTACTCGTACCCGATATCATTTATGCGAAACAATTGGAGTAAGTAACAAATTAAAATTTTAGTATTGATTTTGGGAAATTTTTTAAATTAATACTCACCAAAATTAATAAGTCCACTTTTTATTCACAGTCTTTGTCGCTGCCCACTATAGACAAGCCTAAAATACACAGAATATGAGATATGGTTTAAATGCGTATAGTTATTATAGCTAGAATTCAGTGTGGCAGACACGAGGACAATCACAATGAAGAAAAATCACAACCAGACCCGAATACCTTATTTGTGGTTTTGCACAACTGGTAGCTGTGGCTGGGATTCGAACTCAGAACCACGAACACAACCAACGAAGCCACACGGTTATTTGAATTACTAACAGTGATCCACATCACTAAAAGCTATGCTGTTTGAGACTCAAAGCCGACACGAGAACAAAAGAGCTTAGTGCGGGACTGATCTGTTCTTAATTAGCGCTCAGATTAAATTCAAAGCAAAATTTGTGTCATGCAAAGCTTTATTCCGCTTTTATATTTAGAATATTTTGAAACTCTTCGTACGTATATTATATGTACAAACATACAAGGGTCGGGTCTCTTGACCAATCATAGCTATGCTATAGCTTTCTTCTTACCTTAAAATTCGTACTCCTTGCCTGGCTTCGATCCACAGTGCTGTCACAGCCTCAGTGTTAATTTTATTCTTTAATTACGTTATTTAATACGTACGGTATTTAAAACGTCTTGTGGATACCTGTATAGCTTAGAAAGCAAGAATGTGGGTTTGTAAAGTTCGCAAATCTTCGCTGGAACCGGTGGTAGGATTCCTCTGCAGGAATTCGTCTAGTAGATAGTAGTAGAGTAGTAGATACCACGCCTGACCCAGTTATTCTGCCGTGAAGCAGTAGTGTGGAAAAATTACTGTGTTTCGGTATGAAGGGCACTGAGAGTTAGCGTAATCACCATATGATACTTAAGAACTGATGTCTCAGTCATGCAGGCTTCCTCAAGATGTCTTATTTAACCGATAAGCACGTAATATTTATTGCAGAACAATCGCAAGAAAAAACAAACAAACAAAAAAGTACCGGCAATGGGGACTCGGGCAAGCGCCCAGCCCCTGAGCTACTATTTTATAGCTACCACGGCCCTTTGGCCATCACCATGCTTGACAATAAACATGGCGAATAAAAGTAAGTTACTTTGCTAAGATCCGCATGCAAAATATAAAAATGGTGTATATTACCTAGTTTTTTGAAGTGCACCACCCGCCCTCCCTCAGTAGCGTGCACAAGCAAACTAACACCGCCACCAGGAACCGCCACCAGGTACCCTCCACCAACCACTACAATACCACCACTAGATAATATACACCACTGAAGTCGAGAACACGACACGTGTTTCGCCCCAAAACGAGGCATTATCAAGCGTAATAGACTCTACGACAGACGGCCGCCGAGTGTCCGTCTCTATGTCACCATTTTTATATTTTGCTTGCGGATCTTAGCAAAGTAACTTACTTTTATTCATTATAATGGATTTCCGCAAAGTAACGCCTGATTCTATTAACTATAATAAACATGGCGATCACAGTACCAACGCTATTTTGATGATGTTATTTTCCTTTCTGTCTATCTGTCAACGGCCACGAGATTTTACCGGTATTACCCTTCTTCGTATTTTACGACACCTACAACAGGAGATAAGTATCCTCTTTCTAATGTGAGTGGACCTTTCCAAAAAAAGACAGTTTTTATACTTTTTCATTCGTAATTAAATCTTCTGTAACAATACATTATTTGTAAAGTACGTCAAGCTCACAATGCAATATCCATATGGTCTGTAATTTTACTACTTTTTTGCAGTTACAAAAAAGTTCTTAGTCGCATTTACATCTGTGATTTTTTGACTGTAACTGTTATTTGAAAACTAAACTTTCTTCGAACTTCACCCGAAGCAGAGAATGGCTTACTGTCGTCCTCAATCACGTACTTTTCTCAAGAAGATGAAAAATAAACTTTGATGAAAAAAGTTTTTAATATGATCGCTAGTAAAAATAAGGCTTAAAGCAAAATGAAAATTTAAAGGTTATTGCAATTCAAGTGACCAATGTTGCAGTTAGTATGAAATATTTAATAAAGTGTAAAAAGTCACAGTTTAATCATCAATATTATCAACAACAGCAAATGCAAACAGTACCCACTTTAGTAGCCAGGCTTGAAAGGCGAATTAATGATATGATGCTAATAATGAATTTAAATTAAATATATTTATTCTCTCACGTAAGAATGAAATGTGTGATAGTGCATCTAGACTTTTGTACTGCTTTTAACAGAGTCGACCACGATATCGTTCTTTCCATCCTTTCCCATCTTAGATTTGCTTCCTAGGTCTTGGAATGGTTTACTTCCTATCTTTTTAACCTAAGGGACGCAGGTCACTAATGATAACCGGAGAGTCACTGCCACCTTACAATCCCTCAATCGTCTTCGAACTTTCTTAATTTTCAGACCAAGCTTATGCTTGTGCAATCACTTGTTATGCACATCATTGATTATGCTGATGTGTGTTACCTAGATTTAAACCCAGTGCTGCTTAATACACGAGAGCAGCTTCTTAACAACTATATCCGGTTTGTCTTCGATCTTCGCAAATATGGCCACATTTGTCCGAATTTCGGAATCGCTAAATGGCTCACCGTCAAACAGAGGCGCAACTCAAGAATTCTCTTTGTTCTCAACTCCATTTTATTTGACCCCACTTCTCCCGCTTATATTCGGGACAAATTTCAATATTTTTCTTCAACTCATGGATGATTTCTTCGTTCCGCTTCAAATTATAAGATTACAATTACACAACACCTCTCTAAATTCGTAGGACACTCCTTTATCGTTTAGGCTACCCTTCTCTGAAACTCCTTGCCCGATGACATTAGAGAAGCTCAAAATAAAATCTGCTTTAAGAGGTTAGTTAGAAACTGTTTGTGAATCCTTTTTACAAATTTATATAGAACTATCACATGTTACCATCACGTGGATATGTATGCATGTTACTTTACTTGTGCATATCATTGTATATCTATCATAATTACATATTGACATATATTTATTTAATACGTATTTTGAGTATTATAACTAATTATATTTTTTAATAGTTTTTAAGGTTCTACTATTAAGTTCTGCATTTAGTCCGCCCATTGTATCCTTTTAGGGTAAATAAAAAAAGTCTTCAAAAACGGTTTGGTTTTATTACGTCTTAATAAAGAATCGCAAATGAGTACACGGTTCATTAGGTTTCTTTCAGTGAGCTTGTGTGGCACCAAAATATCGAGCTTTTTTGTGTACCCAGCTTTTTTCAAATGGGTCAAAACTGTTTTGTGGTCAATTCCTAGTTCTACAGCTATGTTGTAATTACAGATATGCCGACCTTGCTCCACTTTATAGAAATGGCGTCCAATTTATTCGTAACAGGGCGACCAGAGCGAAGTGTCTTTTGACATCAAAATTCCCGGATTGAAAACGCAGAAACCAGTTTTGTGCTTCTCTTACTGACACTGCAATAGGCCCATAAACGTCACAAATTGTTTTTTGCGATGCATTTTTTCCTTTTATGTAATAAAATCTTAAAATGTATCAAATTTATTCATTAGATTCATTTTGACAGAAAGAAAAACAAATGAAAAATAGCTGGAAACAAAATTTTATACAGCCAAATAGATTTTATTACAAGTTTATACATACTACATGCGAAAAGACTTCTTCCCCGACTTATTATATCCTGCGTAGTTAAAGACTTCCAATAGTGTTCAGTAGTTGTTGCCGTGGTCCAAAATCATCCAGGATAATATCATCTATAGTCTGGCCCGTCTCTGTTCCATTGGCTGGCGACGCCTTTGTGTGTTGTCTGGGATTGAGTTCAAATGCAAGCCACTCTATTCTATAGGCGACAAACGTCTTGCTCTGGTCGCGATCCGCCGGTGAGTGGCGTCTGGTGAGTGCATTTTCTCAGCGGCCGGACATTATATATATTAATGTATAATTACTTGCCAAATGTGACTTAAGAATTGAAGTCATTGGTAGACGAGCGTAGTGTAGTGTGGTGGCGCAGCACACTGAAATGTTCCGAGTGACACTGCAACTGTTATGGCAAGCCGTTGGACTTAATATCAGTTGAACGATTAGCACGTCTCGTCACTTTCTTCAATTAAAGAAAAACCTCGAAACTACGTTTATAAAATATTAACTGCGCTATGAAAATGTATTGAATTTTATTAGTTTATTTAATTGGATAAAGTTATGAAACGAGCAAAAAGTTAACCTGTCGGTAAGTTTAACGTCTGCCCATAACAAATTCTGTTTCACCCATAAACTGACACCACACTGCACTCGTCATCCTAAGATATCAGTTCTTAAGTCCTACTTAAACGGATTCCCGCATAGGAATCCTACTACCAGTAAAAACACGTTGTTTTTACTGTTATTTGTTATTTGTTATATAGAGTATACTTATCGGCGTGAACCTTTAATTTTGTAGGATAATAAATGATTTAGATCAAATATCAAGCTAAAATTAGATTATACGGAACGTATTGTTTTGAAGTTTGTGTCTTCCATTGTCTTACCCCAATACGATGAAAATGCTTTGTCTAAATAATTCTATCATGTTCACCATTCAGGTCTGGTCATTCACAAAGTATACAAAATCAGTCATGTGGAACTAAAGTATATGTAACAAAGCTTCATGAACTGTGGACGTTTTTCTATTAGTCTTTCAAAACATTCTATAGCATTGGAAAGAAACAACTTTTCTTTGCTCTATCCTCATGCGCTTTTTGAAATACTGCTCAATTCTTGCGGATCTCAACAAATTAACTTTGTTTCTTTTGAATAAAGTTTTCTGCAAAGAAGTGCTTGACGCTATTTAATAAATCTAACTATTTTAATAAAACTGGAGATTGTGTATGTTTCAACGCGCTAATCTCATACCGTGTGGTGGCGGCTTAAGAGAATCTAC
This sequence comes from Luehdorfia chinensis, assembly GCA_019845155.1. Classification (NCBI taxonomy): domain Eukaryota; kingdom Metazoa; phylum Arthropoda; class Insecta; order Lepidoptera; family Papilionidae; genus Luehdorfia; species Luehdorfia chinensis. The sequence goes on along the minus strand of JAHVAK010000234.1, from coordinate 4,033,025 downwards.
CACCCCATCACATCCGGCGGGTCTCGTAAAAGTCGACAAAGGGAAAATAAAACTAGGAGATGGGCAGTAGCATTTTTCTGGAACATCTGAATAAAAAAACTGCGGTTGCCGTACGGCGCAGTCATTTAGTCGGCTTTGACGCGAGCGAAACCATGAGACGCAGCTTATATTTTATAATGAATACTGGCAAACAATATTCTCAAACTATTTTGCTAATTTAATAAAAAAATGGTGTTTAAGTGTATTTTCTCGTTATTATGAGAACTCACCACCTATCACACCAAGTGCATTATATTGTTTAGGTGAAACGTGGATTGTGGCAGTAATCTGTTTTAGCAGTGAGTGCCCAGTCTCTGACTACCCCTTATGGGATACAGTCGTGATCTTATGTATGTATGTATGGGAAGAGCTAAATGGTATAGAATAGTTATCACCGAAAATAAGTTGTTTGTCGGCGTAAAGTTGACAAACTGGTCAAGTAAACCCATTTACATGCCGTGTGGTTAGGAGAATCTACCACACCATCTCAAACCATAAGATGAGCAGCAGATATTTCTGAAACTACTGAATAAACTAACTGCGTTTGCCAAAACTATTGCAAAATCTCCCCAAAATGAGAGATACAAACTTTTGTAGCAATCAATGGTGGAGGCCTATGTTCAGCAGTGGACTAGTCATAAGCTGAAATGATAATGATGATGATGTGATGCCATTTAAACCTCTGTAATCTGTGAAACGGTTGAAAGCTACGAGTATTTGCGTCTCCGTACACTAACCAAAAATGGAAAATGCAAAAGCCGTGGTAGTTTGCGGGTCGAAAATTCGCTTTAAATTAACTGTATTGTCAATTCTCTATACAATCTGTGAAAACCAAGTGCTCTAGTGCGTTTAATACCTGACTACTGCGCCGCGGGTCCTGGGCTCGAATCCCAACCAGTTGGTTTTCGGGTCTGGTTGTGTTGTGATTCTCCCGGGGTTGGGTTGTGTTGTGATTATCCCGTGTCGGACACTGAATTTTAACGTATCCCCGATATTATCGCATGTGCGTACAGTACTTTACGTTTTTGTTTTCTTTTTCTTTTTTTTTTATTGTATAAAGTGACGAAACGAGCAAAAGCACCACTGCGCCCGTCACTCAGAGATCAGTTCTTAAGTCTCTTATGCCCAGCGATTACACTAGGCGTCAGTGCCCTTCAGGCATATAAACTCAGTAATGTTTGCGCACTGCTTCACGGCAGAATAACTGGCCCTGGGGTGGTACCTACCTAGACGGATTCCTGCATAGTAAGTATGTAATGCAAATAGCCTTGTGGCTTATGTGTTTTCACCTGCTCTCGTGGCACTATAATTTCCTGCGCAGTTGATAGCTTTCGATTGCAACTCTTTTGTTATTAGATTTTGAGTTATTTCTTTCTCCTTTATATTATTAACTTTTTTTTCATGACTTCAATTCTTTTCCTTTTTTAAAATTCCCTGTTAACGTAAATATTTTGTATTTACTGGCGGCAGGAATCCGTCTCGGTAGCTACTAATCCAGGCTAGTTATTCTGCCCTGAAGAAGTAGTATGCAAACATTACTGTTTTAGTCTGAAAGGGCACTAAGCTAGCTAGTGTAATCACTGGGCATGTGAGACTGAAGAACTGATGTCTCAGGGTCTCGGGCGCAGTGTTGTGCCGATCGAGATCATACAGATGGAAGTTTATAGTTGCAGTTGTCGGTCAACCCATTACAGGAACCGCTATACTCACTCACGGCAATCTCATAGTTGATCTGGTAGGCTTCCTATGCATGAATGCGTGCCACCCCAGGCCAGTTATTCTGCCGTGAAGCAGTGCGCAAACATTACTATGTTTATATGCCTGAAGGGCACTGACGCCTAGTGTAATCGCTGGGCATAAGAGACTTAAGAACTGATGTCTGAGTGACGGGCGCAGTGGTGTCACACAGAAATATTCTCACAGCATTTGTTATGAGCAGACCTTGTACGTCAAGAACGTTTTGCTCGTCTCGTCACTACATACAATAAATAAAACCGAAGATTACTCGATAACACTATGAAATTTCGCCGTATGGTGGCGGCTTAAAAAAATCTACCACCCTATCTCATTCCGTGGGTGTCGTAAAAGTCGACAGAGGGAAAATGAAAACCAGGAGATGGGCAGCAGCATCTTCATGGAACATCTCAATAAATAAACTGTGGTTGCCCACCCGCCTGCCAAGCGTGTCAACTATGGCTAAAACCCCTAAATGAGAGCTATTCACTTTTGCGGCTATCTATGAGGGAGGCCTGAGTTCAGCAGTAGACTAGTGATAAGCTGAAATGATGATGATAATGATGGTGACTATGAAATTATGTATCGAGTGCCAGTTCGATTCATAAACGCACCTACTGTTCGCAGCGTTGCGCCAGAGCCAAACTACCACCCACGACTTTCTCAGCGAATTCACAGGCATTAATTACCCAACTTACGAGTACTTTGTCGAAGTACAACCGGAATCAAAGTTTGAATGCACGCGTACTATTTTTTTTTGTATACTCGTAATAGGTATAACAAACATTACGTTGTTGAAGTCTTAGTACTATTTTTTTCATAAATAAGCAACAGTAATGTGCCCAAACTGATGTAATTCTAAAAATAAATATTTATAACATTCAGCAGTTCTCTTTGTCCCTCAGAATTACGAAAGCGTCGAAACATCGAAGTGAGTAAAAAGTAACTAAGTTATGGAAAACAAAGAAACTAACACAGGAACTTCTAAAGCAAATTATGCATTAATAAACGTTAGAAAACTCTAAAAATAGATGTGTGAAGTTTCTTCATAATAAAATCCTTGAAGCCCGCGACTTCGTCCGCGTGGACATAGGTTTTTCTAATATCCCGTGGGAAGTATTTGATCCGGGATCCGGGACCCGGGATGAAAAGAATCGTATGTCCGTCTCCAGAATGCAAGCTATCCTTGTAAAACATTTCGTCGGGAACGGTTCAACGGTCGAATCGTTAAAAGGTAACAAACAGACAGAGGGACAGACAGATTAATATCGCATCCTAACAGCCTTCAAGCTATAAATTCATAAAAAAGTAAAACGGGGCAATAAAAAAGAGTTTGCGGACGGTTTATATTAAGTAACGTTGTGCTAAACGTCATTTAGAATAGACATTTACAAGCGTAACATGACACGCTCAATAAACTTCCTGTTCATGTTTCACAATGCAAGTACATAAATATTACTTTGTAAATTTATATTTACGAGCGTTGTCGCTTGATATCCTATCAATGTTAATTATAGAAATTGCGCAAACTTTACAAATTAAACTTTTTATGTCGTCGACGTACTTTTTATGTCACCGAGAGTAGGATGCCTATACAGGAGTCCGTCTGGGTAGGTACCAATGCAGTATCAGTTATTCTGCCGTCAAGCTGTTGTGCGCAAACATTATTGTGTTTCGGTGTGTAGGGCACTGATAGGCAATTAAGGCTAAATAACTGATGTCTCAGAGTGTCGGGCGCAGTGTGGTGCCACACAGAAATGTTCTGGATGATCAGTGGAACGATTTGCTCGTCTGATCTCTGTTTTTTCATAAAAAAACGTCGAGGTCGAGAGGCACTGTAAATTAATCAAATTTGATAGACTAATGCAAACCTGACCTGCCTTATAATACATCTCAATTCAGGGACCAAATACTCGGCTTGAATATGGTAGTACGCTGAATTACATAGTAACCTGGCTTCAGGCGTTACAAAAATTCATCATTATCTCATCATCATCTCAATTGATCACTAGTCCACTGCTGAACATAGGCCTCCCCAATAGCTTGCCACAAAAATCTTTAGCTCTCATTTTGGGCATAGCTACCATCACTTATGGCAGAACTCATTTATGGCAGAATAACTGGCCCTGGGGTAGATGTACTACCCTACCCTACCTAGACGGATTCTTGCATCTTTTTGCATTGATATTGAACTTTCAATAAAGACAAAGTTTTACTTTTTATGTGTTTTACGAGTACCTTATTGCATATTTAAATATTACACAATAAAACATCACAATTATGTTTTTCCATTACATTTTGGATTGAGAGCCCTTTTACCTCAGGGGACAGGTGGTGGTTTCAATTTAATGCCAGTGACCTGAGCGGCATAAGAGAATCTACCACCCCATCTCGTCCCGTGGGTGTCGTAAAAGTCGACAGAGGGTGATGAAAACCAGGAGATGGGCAGCAGCATCATCCTGGAACATCAAAATAAACAAACTGCGGTTGCCAACCCGCCTGCCAAGCGTGGCAACTATGGCAAATCCCCCCAAAATGAGAGGTACAAAACAAAAACGGTCGGATTTTTCGTCCGCAGGTCTCTCATTAACAACGTTGTCCAGATCGGGAGTGTGTCGACTAGGGTTGCGAACCTTATACTCAGAATAACCAAATACAAGTATACGCACCGACCTCGACACATCCTGACGTTGAGGTGGAGGTAATGTATGAAGATATTTCAAGAGCCATACATTCCTCCAAGACTTTAACGCAAAGCTGGGCATGAAAAAGACGATGAGCTGGTAGTGGGGCAATTTGGAATAGGGCAAAGGCACCAGAGGGGTCAACAGCTGGCCGACTTTATGGAGAAGGAGGGACTCTTTATCATGAACTCCTTCTTCCAAAAGCGGCCCCACAGAAAGTGGACCTGGATGAGCCCGGACGGTTCCACCAAAAATGAGGTCGACTTCATCATGACGACCGAACGACAGCTGTTCAATGATGGCTCTGTGATCGCTAGGGTGAAAACCGGCAGTGATCACCGAATGGTAAGAGGCACGTTGAACCTGAACGTGAAGCTGGAGAGGTCGCGTCTGGTGAAGTCCACGCTCCGTCCATCTCGTGCCCTTATCCAAAACCCCGAAAGCTTCCAGCTCGAACTGCAAAATCGTTTTCAGTGCCTGGAAGATTGCGTTACAGTGGACGATATGAACGAGAGGCTCTCGAAAACTGTCCATGTGGTGGGGGCAAAGTTTTGCAAGACCCACCGCACAAAAAAGATCCAGAAACTCTCCGACCACACTCTCAATCTCATAGAGGCTAGGCGAGAAATGAGGCTGCAGTCCACAACTGATGCGTCAGCATATCGGCAACTGAACAGACAGATCTCCAAAAATATGCGGCGAGACCTTCGCAACTTCAATACAGCTCGTATTGAGGAAGCGATAGAGCGAAACTCCACGGTTTTTGCCAGGAATCTGTCTGCCGGAAAGAGCCAACTGACTAAGTTGAGGACCGAAAGCGGTGGCGTCATTTCAGCTAGAGCAGAGATTTTGATTGAGATCGAGAGATTTTATGGACAGCTGTACACATCGTCGTTGGAGCCACACACTAGTGTAAGTAACGACCCAAGAGCGAATCTCGTCCGACACTATTCCGAAGATATCCCGGACGTCAGTCTGAGCGAGATTAGTATGGTTCTCAAACAGCTCCAGAATGACAAAGCGCCGGGCGAGGACGGAATTACAGCGGAGCTTCTGAAAGCGGGTGGAAAACCGGTACTTTTAGTCCTTCAGAAGCTATTTAATTCCGTCATCCACGGCGGCGCTACGCCGGAAGCGTGGAGCAGAAGCGTGGTTGTCCTGTTCTTCAAGAAGGGCGATAATGCCCTCTTGAATAACTATAGACCGATATCGCTTCTGAGCCGCGTCTACGTGCTGTTTTCGAGAGTCATTACGAATCGTCTCGCAAGCAGACTTGACGACTTCCAGCCTCCCGAACAAGCCGGATTCCGAAAAGGCTTTAGTACCATAGACCACATACTCGTACATACCCTTCGCCAGATTGTACAAAAGATCGATGAGTACAATCTCCCGCTATGTCTGGCGTATGTGGACTATGAGAAAGCCTTTGATTCCGTCGAAATTTGGGCGGTGCTAAGGTCGCTTCAGCGGTGCCGAATTGACTGTCGGTATATCGAAGTGCTGCAGTGTTTGTACAATAAGGCTACGATGGCTATCCGAGTACAGAACCAGAGTACGAAACCGATCCAATTGCAGAAAGGTGTAAGACAGGGTGATGTTATATCCCCAAAACTCTTCACCGCTGCATTGGAAGATGTCTTCAAGCTACTGAACTGGAAAGGATACGGCATTAACATCAATGGCGAATACATCACTCACCTTCGATTTGCCGACGACATAGTCATAATGGCAGAATCGCTGGAGGACCTCAGCGCTATGCTCAATGACCTCAATAGTGTCTCCCAACAGTTAGGTCTTAAGATGAACATGGACAAGACGAAGATCATGTCTAACGTCCATGTCACACCTATACCGGTTGTTGTTGGGAACACTACGATCGAAGTTGTCGACGAATATTTATACCTAGGACAGATTGTCCGACTAGGTAGGTCCAACTTCGACCAAGAGGTCAATCGACGGATCCAACTCGGCTGGGCAGTGTTCGGGAAATTGCGTCACATCTTCTCGTCGAGTATACCTCAATGCCTGAAAACAAAAGTATATAACCAATGCATGTTGCCAGTGATGACTTACGGAACCAAAACGTGGTCCTTCACTGCAGGCCGTATGAGGAAGCTCAGAGTCGCGCAGCGAGCTATGGAAAGGGCTATGCTCGGAGTTTCTCTGCGAGATAAAATCCGCGACGATGTTATCCGCAGCAGAACTAGAATAACCGACATAGCCCTAAGGATTAGCAACCTGAAGTGGCAATGGGCCGGCCATATCGCCCGTAGAACCGACAACCGTTGGGGAAGAAAGGTTATCGAGTGGCAACCTCGTACCGGCAAACGCAGCGTAGGGCGACCCCCCACTAGATGGAGCGACGACGTGCACGGTTTTGCGGGAAGTCCATGGATACAGGTGACTCAGGACCGTGTTTTGTGGCAATCTATGGGGGAGGCCTGTGTTCAACAGTGGACTGTAATAGGCTGAAATGATGATGATGATGATGATGACCTGAGCTCAATCGCCGGTGCTGATTTACCACGTACTCTGCAGTGAAGGAAAGCATCTTGAGGAAACATAAGTTCGCTGTCAACTTTGGAGGAGCCTGGCGGACTCTACCCGGCGCCAAAACCTCTACAGTAATGAGAGAAGACCTGTTCTCAGCAGTGGAACATTTAGAGAGTTTTATTTTACTTTTAAGGCACTAGTGTTGTGTTTCAATAAAAATAAGAGAATATATATATAGAATAACCTGCCACATTGACTCCATGATTTCAGAACTAGTCTCTAACATTTTTAAAATTATTTAGATTTCGTATGAGTGAATGATAACGATATTAGGAAGGTACGGAATACAGCCGAGCAATATTTGTTTATCCAGTACTAGAACAATATTGTTAATATACAGTCAAAACATTTGTATAGCGCAACGTTCAGTTAGTGCAACGTTGTGATAGGTTTTGAAGTAAATATCACCATACCAACAACATGAAGTCCTATAATAAAAGTTTTCATTCTTTCATTTTTGAATAATGTTTTTTCATTATTATTTGCCGTGTGATGGTGACTTTACCTCTCATGTCAGATCTTAAATACCTTGTCACCCACAACATTTACGTGAGGCACCACACAGCGCCCGTGATTCTTGAGTCATCAGTTCTTAAGTTTCATATACACAGTAGTTACCCTAGCTCTCAGTGCCCTCCAGACCGAAACACAGTAATGATTGTACACTACTGCTTAACGGCAGAATAGCTGGACCTGCGGTGGTACCTACCTAGACGGATTCCTACAAAGGAATCCTACCGCCAGAGTTTTTGAACGGCTTTTAATCGTCGAAGAAAAAGTACGAGCGCGGCTTGGTCCCGGTTCTTACCCACAAAAACGTCACAAAAACAAAAACGAAACAATGAACAAATAAATACAAACGGGACAGAACATGAACTTAATAAAAACAACAAAAGCAACAATGGAATAACTAGAATTAAATAAAATTATCTGGAAACGGCATATTCTTGTCAACAGGTTGATAAATAGAAAGTGGTGGATACAACTCCGACCGATGACAAAATGTTATACTTACTAGGAAAATCTATACACCAACTGTACCCTATAATTTGGCTGTGTTTAAATGCGTTCCAACTTTGACAATAATTTATTATTAAGGTTTGATTGCTTTTTGACTCGCGGCTCCCTGAATAGACTATAGCATTAACCCCTTTCGATGGTCTAAGGCCTAATTCAAAACAGCTGTCATAGCGGTTTTTACCGATGGCACCCCTCATTAAGTTGATGACAGAAAAAGTTGCGCCACACACAGATACACGACATATGCACTCACCTCACATGTACCAACACACAATTTTCCCAAATATTATTATGTTGACGCAAAATATATTTTTTTGTTAATAATATTTATAAGATTACATTGCTGAAGACAAAAAATCTCAAAATTTCTTAATAAATATGTAAAACTGTAGTTATATATTTATATATCTTGGTATAGTTTTGTTTACATATCTTTATTAATGTAAAGTAATTTATTAAGTAAAATAATAAACTGTTTGTATTTAAAAGAAATCGAACAGCATACTCGTATCGCGCTGACAAGGGCGAAAGATTGTACTGTGTAGCAATCTATGAGAGGGCACTCTATTATTCAGTACGACTGGACGAATTCCGGTGAAGATTTTTGGAATCATACAGTCTGGAACACAGTTCCACACTCAAGCAACTAGCCAGTCGTGGCAACTATGGCAAAATCCACTTCTGGGGAGGCCTACGTTTAGCGGTGGACTAGTGATAGGCTGAAATGATGATGAAGATGATGACTCTAGGAACTTAGTGAAAAGACGCACTAAAACAGTAGTTGGTATAGGAAACGTCACTAAGTAATGAGCTCGCGCATATTTGCCAATCTTTGTGTTACTCTTTTGTATGTCACATTTCAACGAGTGTATATTGTGGCTACATTTCTCCAACCTTATACCAGCTCCAAATGCAACGTGACGAATAACCTAGATAATAAAACTCTTAACGCCTCATAAATAGGGTTGTATAGAGCTTACGTAGGCAATATCTTCCAGTTTTTCCTCAGTAAGTTATGCCAAGCGTTTGACTTGTTTTTAAAAAAATATATGTTCGTTAACTTCTTTAAGTGTACCAAAAAGCCAGACTCCAATGAAACATAAATTTGTTAGTACGAATACGTACATAATTATTAATAATGTACTTATTATTAATACTTATTATTAATTTGCAGGATGATACTTCTACTTAAACTTTCAAAAGTTACTATGAAGTACACACAGTACAAATATAGTATAGACTTGCATAAATAATTATAACAGTCAAAAAATAATGTTCATTTTGGGAGAAGCCTGTGTTCAGGAGTAGACTATTAACTTTATAATGATTGCGTAGCTTAGTAGTCAGACCGTACTTCTACGCTGTTCTGGGTTCAAACCCCAGCCCGTATCGACAACTTGAGGTCAGGTGTAGTGATTGTCGCCGTGTATCTGACACTGCATTCTAGCATACCTCCGATATTAGCGCATGAATGTTAAATCGGACGTGGACAGGTAATGGAGTGAGTGTATCTGTGTTTTGACAAACACTTGTGGCACTATAATACTCGTATCTCGTGCACTAAATTGTAGACGTACGTCAAATCGGCCATGAGGTCATCATTAACAGTGTAATGATGATAAAAAATAAACTCTTCATAAGGTTGATATAACCATTTTGCGAATATATTCACGTGTACTTATATAATAGAGTAAATCCTATAGAAGCGGTTGTATCGAAATATTTAAGCCTTTAAATTGTTAATGTTCTCCTAGCCGATTTCGACCACGGCGACAACTTCCGAATACTGTCGAGAGCCATCAACTGCGCAGGAGATATTGTAGTGCCACAAGTGTACGCGTAAACACAGAGGCACTCACTCGTCCCAACCTACCCGCGCCCGATGTAACGCTGACGCGATAAGATCGGAGGTAGGCTAGGATGCAGTGTCAGAAACACGGGGACAATCACAACACAACCAGACCAGAAAACCAACAGTTTGTGTTTTAGCACAAATGTTGGCTCCGGCTGGGAATCGAACCCAGGACCCGCGGCGTAGAAGTCAGATACTCTGACCACTAGGCCACGCGGTCGTCAAATTATATTTCGTCTTTAAATTATATTGACTATCTGATACCCGCGGCTTAATCCGCGTGGATATGGATTTCTTAAATATCCCGTGAAAAGTATTTGATTTTCCGGGATTTTGTTTTCTATTTTTTTATTGGATAAAGTGACGAGACGAGCAAAACTTTCACCTGATGGTAAGTGCAACGTCTGCCCATAACAAATACTGTGTCATCCAGAACAACGAGTGGCACTACACTGCGCCCGTCACCTTGAGACATCAGTTCTTAAGTAGCATATGCCCAGTGATTACAGTAGCTCTCAGTGTTCTTCAGACCGAAACACAGTAATGTCTACACACTATTGCTTTACGGCAGAATAACTGGCCCTGGGGTGGTACCTACCTAGACGGATTTCTGCATAGGAATCCTACCACCAGTATCTTATGTCTGTCTCCAGGATGCAGGCCATCGTTGTGACAAATTTAGTCGGTGATAAAGATCGGTTATCCCTTGAAAAGTGGTACAATTTGTTAAACCGGACAGAGAGAGTTACTTTCGCATTTATAATATTAGTATGGGTAACAATTACATTTTCCGATCACTACGAACCTCTTACACCATTTTTCTATTATAACATTAAAAATGTACAAGTACACACTCTTATTCACTAATGGATTTGAATGTTTATTATCAAAGATGAGATAACAGTCCAATATCGAAAATCAATGCATACTTATTGTTGGCAAACTAGTTGGACAGCTATATTGTATAAAATTGAATAAATTTTAAAGTACGTGAGTGACCTGTGTTCCATCCCCAGTGCCTGTGCACCTAAAATTATTCTGCACTTTTATGAATTGATTACTACGTGCTTGGCGGTGAATAAAATATCGTAATGAAATCTGCATGTCTGAGGTATAAAAATATTTAGTCAACCTGCAGCAGCGTGGCGGACTCTTCCCAGCTACAAAACACTTTCAGAAATGAGTGGAATTGTGTACTCGTCAGTGGGATATTTATAGGCTGTTGCTTTTCCTGTCAAATTATTTGCCATGAAATATTTCCTTAATAAAACAGAGCTTAAATACAATTTTCATAGAATAATTTTCGGAGCAAAGTGAGAGTATAGAGGCAACGTGTCGGGTCGTACAATTACCTTTATTATAATTGATGGAGACGATGGCTGTCACATGTTCAGGTATTATTAAATGTTATTTAAAATTTTGCCATGGAGCGTTAATATTATTCTTTGTATTTTTTTGACTGAGATATTACAAAAAGAGGATAACTGTGCAGTTTATGCCGCCTGTTTCTTCTCCGTCAGGGGCACCTCATTATGAACCGATGGAAGATTGTAAAAAAAGTCGTTTCACAACAAAAATTACATTTCTCACGTTAAAAAATGAAAAATTTTCATTTAATTTCGCGCTGTTTACTGTCATACTTGCATTAATTAAAAGTCTCCAGGCGTGAAACTTTCCAGCTTCTTACGACTTAAACCTTAAATGTTTTAATCATTCACTTTATAAGCCACACAAAGGACTATAAGGTAGACGAGCTAATGAAAAGGTTAGTTGCTATGCCGGAATACGTCTAGGTGGGTACCACCGGAAGGCCAGTTATTCTGCCGTGAAGCAATGGTGTGCAAACATTTCTGTTTCGGTCTGAAGAGCACTGAGAGATATTGTGATCCCTGGGCATATGAGACTTAAAAACTGACTGAACCACAGAAATATTCTGAGTAACACAGCATTTTTTATGGGCGGACGCTGCATTTACCATCTGGTTCCATCTCTTTCTTGAATAAAAGTTTCGAACCGTTGTAACTCAAGTCCCCAGACTACAAGTACATGAATGAGCTGTATTGAATCTCTGGCTCGGACGTCATTCGAAATTAACTGCAATTTTATGTTCTGATTTATCACGTGCTCGGCGATGAAGCAATAGATCGACGAAAATAATTCGACGACGTGTAAAGTCAACCAACCTGAAATAAGAAAACTTGACTACTGATTGATGATTCGTAAATGAATCCTGCGTTATTTTCAACTTTCCTTGTATTTTGTTTGCTTACTGTTGTTCTATAACTTTGAACTTGATTCAAAAAGACAGAAAATATATCTTCAAATTTTTGATTCCACTGTCCAATTTAACCGAAATTGATTTTCTGCTTGTGACAGATAAACTTGCAAACATTTCGAAACACCTACAGATGCCGCTTAAAATCATAGTTTACGACTTTCGCAACACACGCTCAATTTAGCACGCCCTTAACAATGGACCCTAACACTTTCTTTGTATTCTCATACCACTTCGGCGGATGATATTGCCAATGAAATCTACCCACCAGATCGGGTGGTCTGATCTGGGGAGTACCTCTCCTCCCACTAGTAATATTTAGATGTTGTATATATATTACGCATGTCAGAAAACTTTCACAGCGCGATTATGGAATGTATTAAATATTTCTTGAGATTCTCATGTGGCGACATAGAGGTCGCTACATCACTATATCTTTCTCGTCGATCTGGGATTTGTGATGTGTTTATTTAATCTCTCCGAGCTACATAGGTCTATTAACTACTTTATTAGTCAATGACTCTACGACGATGACAAAAGGAACTAGCTAATGCCCGCGTCGTCTTCCGCGTGTATATAGGTTTTTTAAATATTCCGTGGGAGCTATTTGATTTTCCGGGATTAAAAGTATCCTATGTCCGTCTATGAGATGCATGCTGTCTCTGTGTCAAATTTTGTCAAGATCGGTTCAGCGGTTGAACAGTGCAAAGGCTATTACGTTGGCGATCTTAAGTTCAGTAATATGTAAGGTAAAGTCTGTAGTCCGTTAAAAATCCGCATATAGTAAATCAACACTTTATTCTTATTAAAATCCCGCAGCAGGTTTGGATACGAAATTACTTTCGCCAAAACAAGCGATCTGGGCAATTTATAACTTGGGGCCTCGCGTCACTGCGTGATATTTAATACTTCAGTAGCTGTTTATTTATGAATGTATAATGTACTTACGAACACGTGATAAACGATTAAACCGATGTAAATATGTAATAAAAAATGTATAATAAAAAAAAATACTTCGGAAACTTTTTAGATTTCTTATCATGGGGTGGTTTTTATAAACGCTTTGATAAACGTTAAAATTGCACGGAAGAGCTATGGCGTAGATGCTGGCTGTGGCACATCTTAAGGTGTAATCTATTTGTAAAAAAAGTTACGATCACTTTGTTAGCTCAGGAGTCGGGCACTCGCTTTAAATTTCATTGTGACGGTCGGAGTTCGGTCCTCGTTGCCGGCAAAAAATTGATCTACAGTTTAGGTGCTGATTTAACACGTGCTCGACAGCGAAGGAAAACTTCGTGACAAGACTTGCATGTCTGAAGAATAAAAATATTTCGAGGGCGTGTGAATCCGTCAACAATGGGCTGGAGCAGCGTGATAGATTTTTTTCTGTTCCCAAGACCTCTCGAAAATTACAGAAGTGGGGAACTCTTAGGCTGTTAATTAAGGAAGAACAGACTTTTGCAGGTACTAAAGTTGTTTAGTCTAAATTGAATAGAAAAACTATAATGTAGATACACACACATGTGGTGGTACATTGTATATTTAGTCTGTTTGTAAATAAAAACTGTTTTACTACTCCAAACTCTCCTCGTATAGTTTCAGCCTATAAATTTCCCACTGCTGAGCACAGGCCTCCTCTCATTTCTGAGAGGGTTTTGGAGTTACGAAGAATCCGCCACGCAGCTCCAATTCGAAATATTTTTTATTTCTCAGACATGCAGGTTTCCTCACGATGTTTTCCTTCACCGCCGGGCACGTGGTCAATCAGCACTAAACGTTGCAATTAACAATTTTAGTGGTGCCGGCATCGGGAATCGAACCCAGGTCACCCGCGTACTATGAAATTTAAAGCGAGCGCCTAGCCCCTGAGCTACCACGGTTCTTCTTCAAACGTCTATATATACGTACTTCAAACGTATTATAATAAAAATAGTCCAAAATGTCAATACTGATTTAACTCGATTTTATTTTAGCATCGTTTAAAATGTATAGTTCGACATGAGTACCAACACAAAGAGAACCAGCCTAAGGAAACAAAAATAAGCTTATAAAGTATTGTGCGGGATAGTTTTAACGAGACATGGGAATGTCTTGTTGGACGGAAACAGTGGAGACTACTCGGAATAATAAATAAATTCTTGAACACACAGCTACTATAAAGTATAAAACGGTGTTGGTTGAGTTTCATTTGCAGGATAAGAGTGAAATTGTATGAATTTAGAAGTAAACTAGCAGAATAGTGTCTGAGACTTTTTTTTTGTGTGATATTCTTTAATACTTTTTAAGTGAAAACTTGTAAATTGCCTTCTACTGTTTTATCCTCATTATATTATTTTGTGTAAATTAGCTGGAAGTTTTCCAAACATATTAAAATAAAAAAATAAAATAGAATAAAATAGAAATAGTATGTATTAACAATTAAAAGGTAAATATAGTGTTCGTACTATTTCCTCTGGCATTCCGCGGGTCCTGGGTTCGAATCCCAGCCGGAGCCAACATTTGTGCTAAAACACAATTTGTTGGTTTTCGGGTCTGGTTGTGTTGTGATTGTCCCCGTGTTTCTGACACTGCACCTAGCCTACCTCCGATCTTATCGCATCAGCGTTACATCGGGCGCGGGTAGGTTGGGACGAGTGAGTGCCTCTGTGTTTGCGCGTACACTTGTGGCACTATAATATCTCCTGCGCAGTTGATGGCTCTCGATATTCGGATTCGGAAGTTGTCGCCGTGGTCGAAATCGGCTAGGAGAACATCATCATCATCATCGCAATTGATATATTGCTTTGTGAGTTATGTGTATAAAACACAAATTCAAATTTCTTTTACATCACAATTAATGCAAATATATTTTATTACTGTAGCTAAATAATAATAATGTGCAGTATGCTGGAAGTCCCGCGTTTTTCACAGATTTGTCAGAAAATACTCCGGCCATAACACGGCGCTCGGCGTCGCGTCGCAACACACTGTTGAGTACTCCGACCTCTATAAAAGAATTTTATGAGCTCAACTAATAGGAAGTCGCCGTCGATAACAGTGGTCGAAATTTTAAGACGATGGTCATTGTCACTGGTGATAGAATAGATACAGTAGCTCTGAAGGGCACTGATAGCTAAGTGTAATTTCTTGAAATATGTGAGTAAAGAAATGCTGTCTCAGGGTGTCGAGCGCAGTGCGGTGCCACACAGAAATATGGATGACACAACATTTCTAACGGGCAAGCGTTGTCACTTACCATCAAGTAAACGATGTTCTCGTCTCATCACTTTCTTCCTTAAAAGAAAGACTAATATCAATTGCGTAAAATTTCCAGTCCATCAGCTTTCAATTGTTTCTTATTGATATATATACCATAAATCTGTATCCAACTTCATATACATTTTTTTTAATCAACGTCTTTTACTTAATTAAATTTTTATGAAGTATGATTACGCCAAGTTCATAATTTTGTATATGTCTATAGCCGATAGGTGGCCGGCAGAGTAGAATAGCACCTACCCCTTTCCTACAGGGGTGTCGTAAAGGGCGACTAAGGTATTGTACGGACAGCCTTTATTCGTGCAGAATAACACCATATAAATATGTAATGCTGTCATTATACTGTTCGTGGGGATGCCTTTGTCTACACTTTATATTTGAAAAAGACGTGACTGTATGTATGAATCGTCGTCGTCGTCGTCGTTTCAGCCTATCACAAGTCCACTGCTGAACATAGGCCTCCCCCATAGATAGCCAGAAGTTTGTAGCTCACATATTGGAGGGATTTTGCCATAGTTGCCACGCTTGGCAGGCGGGTTGGCAACCGTAGTTTATTTATTCAGATGTTCCAGGAAGATGCTGCTGCCCATCTCCTTGTTTGAATTTCCCTCTGTCGACTTTTACGACACCCACGGGATGGGATGGGGTGGTAGATTCTCTTAGGCCGCTACCACACTATATATGAATGTATGAATGTATGTATGTATATAATTGAAAGAAGAGACAGCGACTCTATCTCTGTACCGAATTTCGTCAATATTGGTTCAACTGTAAACGGAGGGACTCAGAGAGTGACTATTGCATTTATAATATTAGTATGGATGTATGTTTTTTTTTATTGGATACAGTGACGAAACGAGCAAAACGTTCACCTGCTGTAAAGTGCAACGTCTACCCATAACAAATGTTATGTCACCCAGGACATTTCTGTGTGACACTACACTGCGCCCGTCACCCTGAGACATCAGTTCTTAAGTCTCATATGCCCAGTAATTACGCTAGCTCTCAGTGCCCTTCAAACCGAAACACAGTAATGTTTGCACGCTACTGCTTCACGGCAGAATAACTGGCCCTGGGGTGGTACCTACCTAGACGGATTCCTGCATAGGAATCCTACCACATGTATATGGATATTATGGATGTATATTAATACATAATGGCATCGAATGATTATAGCATCGAAGCGTGGTTAACCGTCAACTCGCGCGTGTTGAATCGGTGACCGCATTAGTAAAATTTATATTTAAATGAATTTGCGTTTTTCCTGTTTTCAAAATCATAGTAGTCGTTAAGTTACGAGTACGTCCAACAAGCGTATTGAAAACCCTTACTTATTCATAGAAAGAAAGAAAGAAAAGTTATTTTATTTGACATCACAAATAGACAATAGAATATTAAAAAACCAAAAAACGAAAATGAAGTGAAAGAAAAAAAAAATTGACAAAAAAAATGAAAAATTTGACAAAAAAGAAAAAAAGAAAAAAATGTGAAGTCAAATAGGTCTCTATTTCAGCAAATCGCGGCAGCACTAAGATACTGCAGTGCTGTTTTTCAGATAGAGCCTGATGTTGATAATAATCAACTTGTTAATAAATATAACTATAAAAGCCCGTTGATAAACTATAAAGTTTCCCGTTGTTATTGGATGCCAAGTCTTAAGTAAATTGTTCAAGAATACAACAAAGCAAGTTTAATGTATTTCTAACATCGTGAAGATATTTATGAGTCCAACAATGTTAGTATACGCCGTAGGAGTCGGGGCAAAGTTATATTGAGCGTGTGATTGGACTATTGTAAACTGGTATTCTAAACGACGTCCGTCGTCATAATTTTTCGCTAAAAGAATACTATGAAAATGTATATTGGTATTAAAAATTAATGATACTTGACTAAACTAAACTAATTTTGATATTTTTTTTTATTCGTAATGAGACCACTCTCATATAACATTAATGAAGTTCTCTTGTCGGGATCCATGAGAAAATCATGAAGCTCTAAAATTGGCTAGAGTATGTTTTGAGCTGCTGCTTTGAAGATGGGTTTTTGATTAAATAATTATTTTTTAATAAATACCTTTTTTTCTATTTTTATTTATTTAGACTGAAATAAAAATAGTACGTTATGGAGTTCTTTTGTAAATGATTTAGCATAATATATAGCCGTGTATAGGGAAAATAAAAACATGGCCAGCAGTATCTTCCTGGAGCATCTGAATAAATAAACTGCGGTTGCCAACCCGCCTGCCAAGCGTGGCAATGATGATGATGAAATATCGTCATCATCATCATTACTAATAATTAAAAATATCTTACAAACATATTAAGGCCTAACTTAGTGCCTAGTTTCGTACCGAAAATTATTCTACCGATCTTCGTAAAACGTGACTAAACCATCATAAGAAACTTTCCTGTAACTTGTCAGATATCGCACGCACTATAAGATGGCCCCGGTTATACTCATTACAGACAAACTCTTCGTCGTAACTCTTGCGAAATATCTACATTTCGGTAAGGTTGGTATCCCGTATATATCCGACATATGCCGCGTAATATTGACAACGGTTTCTAACGGTCTAACGTTGGGCTTAAAGACAAAGCATTTAGTACTAAATACTGTACACAATAACTGAAAAAAATATAATAAAAATATTGTACACAATGCATTTTACTATGTTTAATTGTCCTAAGAAAAATGTTCACAATACTCCCGTTAAGCTTTAGTCCCTTTTTACTTACAATATTTGCTCACTCACACTACAAGTACACGGCACTGCACAACACCACACTGTTCACTTGCGGTTCGTAAGGACAAATTGTTTAATCGTTTGGGGTCGACGTCACCATTCTTTACAGCATCCAGAATATGTAGGTTCGTCGCTTAATGAGACATCTTATCCAACGGAGACAAGTAAAAGAAAAATAGAACAGTTATCGACAGATGTAGAGCAAGTGATTTCAAATCATTGTTATGTTCCTGGTCGTGTAATTTTAGCTACAGCTATTATTAGAGTATTTAGGAGTAATAATAGCCGTGTGGTGGCGGCTCGGTAAAAGAATACTACCACTCCATCTCATCCAATGGATCTCGTAAAAGGCGAGTAAGGAATTAAACTGCACTGTGCACCCAACAGCGCATGGTGGCGATGGGCTCACAACCTATCGCACCAAGTGCGTTATATTGTTTTGGTGAAACGTGGATTGTGGCGGTCATGTTTTTGCAGTGAGTGCTCAGTCTCTGACTACCCCTTATGGGATACAGCCGTGATCTTATGTATGTATGTAGGAGTAATAATAAGTGTCATTTGCTAAGAGTTTTACTGGACCAGGGATCCATCATCAATTGTCGGACCTTCATAAATCTTCCGTGAAGTGAAATGATACAGGCTTGGGTGGAGGGAGATCACATTCCATTAAATATGCGGTACAGTTTAAAATACAATCCACTACTTGCACACCACTTCAGTGTGAGGTACGGGCCTATGTAAATGTCCTACTGCTGAGCACAGGCCTCATCTCATTTCCGAGAGGGTTTTGGAGCTAGGAAGAATCCGCCTCGACGCTCCAATGCGGGTTGGCGGACTGCACATGTCTTTGAAATAATTTTTATTTCCCAGAACCCAGGTTACTAGCGTACTACGAAATTTAAAGCGAGCGCCTAGCCCCTGCGCTACCACGGCTCCCACATCAGCTAGTACTCTTCCTGAAACATGTGAAACGTGACATTACTGGTGGTAGGATTTCTATGCAGGAATCCGTTTAGGTAGGTATCACACCTGGGCCAGTTTTGTGGAAACATTGCTGTGTTTCGGTTTGAAGGGCACTGTGTGCTAGTGTAATCACTGGGCATGTGAGACTTAAGAACTTATGTCTCAGCGTGATGAGCACAGCGTAGTGTCACGCAGAGGTTTTCTGGCTGACACAGCATTTGTTGTGGGCGGACGTTGCACTTACCATCGGGTGAACGTTTTGCTCGTTTCATCTCTTTATCCAATAAAAAAAACATAAAACTGATATAAAAAACATCATCATAAACTGTACCGCATATATTTAAATGAAACTAATTATACGTTTATTTTGTTATTTATAACCCGACGTTTCGAGTGCTTTACAGCACCCATGGTCACGGGAGGACTGAGGTGACAGATGTCCTGATGTCATAGTTAACCCGGAGTACCTTCAGCTTTTAATTATTATTTGTGGTCCGATCTACGCAGAAAGAGGTAACTGTGTCTTGAAGTTTTGCAGTGGTATGCTTGGTTTTTGTCTTATTTTTATTAATTATAGGATCCCAAGCAGGTGGTAATACCCAACTATCTTCTCTATTAAAATTAGGATGTTTTTTTAATTTCAATAGCCACGCGAATCATCCTTGGTAGGAATCGGTGTTCTTTTGCGAGGATATGTGGTTTATCAAATCTGATGTAATGGTTGGCATGATCCAGAACATGGTCACAGACTGCAGACTTCCTGGGGCGGCGATGCTTCACATCAGCTATATGTTCTTTTACGCGGGTTTTACTGATCTTTTTGTTTGCCCTATGTAAGAGAGACCACATTCACAATCCAGCTTGTATACTCCTGCATCTGGTAGAGGGATGTTACACTTGACAGATGGTAAAAATTGACTTATCTTCTTCGGCGGCTTGAAAAATGTTTTTATGGAAGCCCGCTTCAAGATATAGCCAATCTTGTCCGTGACTCCTCTGACATATGGTAGGACTGCAGGTACACGCTCGACTGTGGCCGGCTTCACTCGGTGACTGCGACGAAGGCGCGGAACCCGAAGCTTGTTGTCTTGCAAAACTTGCTTGACATGCTGAAGCTCGGCGGCCAGGTGTTTACTGTCACAGATCCCTAGTGCTCTCTGAAACAAAGATTTGCCCACGGTAGCTAACTGTGAAGGATGGTGGTGAGATTCACCGTTTAAATACCTGTTGGTATGGGTCTTTTTCCTATGCACAGTGTGACTCAAGGTGTTATTAGGATTTCTAATTACTAAAACATCTAGAAAAGCTAAAGAGTTATTTGTCTCTAACTCCATTGTAAATTGTATTTTAGAATTAATGGAGTTAAGATGGTCTAAAAATGCGGTGACTTTATTAGAAGGTAGAATTGCGAAAGTATCATCTACGTACCGCTTGTAGAATCTTGGTTTTACTGGAGAAGTACGGAGGGCTTTCTCCTACCATTTTGTCAGTGAGATAAAAGACCTACATCTTACTGACAATGAAACTATGGTCAGTTTTGATGTTCAGTCGTTATTTACATGTCTACCTGTTGAAGACTGCATCTCAATTGTAACTAGGAAGCTAACAGACAACAACATGCCAGTAGAACATGCAGAATTACTGAGACATTGCCTAACATCTGGCTATCTATTCTGGAAGGAACAATACTACCGGCAAGTAGATGGTGTGGCGATGGGCTCCCCGGTATCTCCCATTGTTGCTGACATTTTCATGGAAGACTTTGAGGAGAAAGTACTTCTCCAGTAAAACCAAGGTTCTACAAGCGGTACGTAGATGATACTTTCACAATCCCTCTACAAGATGCAGGAGTATACAAGCTGGATTGTGAATGTGGTCTCTCTTACATAGGGCAAACAAAAAGATCAGTAAAACCCGCGTAAAAGAACATATAGCTGATGTGAAGCATCGCCGCCCCAGGAAGTCTGCAGTCTGTGACCATGTTCTGGATCATCCCAACCATTACATCAGATTTGATTAACCACAAATCCTCGCAAAAGAACACCGATTCCTACCAAGGATGATTCGCGAGGCTATTGAAATTAAAAAACATCCTAATTTTAATAGAGAAGATAGTTGGGTATTACCACCTGCTTGGGATCCTATAATTAATAAATTTAGTCAAAACCCAAGCATACCACTGCAAGACTTCAAGACACAGTTACCTCTTTCTGCCTAGATCGGACCACAAATAATAATTAAAAGCTGAAGGTACTCCGGGTTAACTATGACATCAGGACATCTGTCACCTCAGTCCTCCCGTGACCATGGGTGCTGTAAAGCACTCGAAACGTCGGGTTATAAATAACAAAATAAACGCGATAAAATCCGTAAAATTAGTTTCATTTAAATGTGTAGTGCTCGCGTAAATATAAGAAATCATCATATATTCAAACATTGTATTCATCCATACAAACCTCTATCATGGCGCAATGAAGCGACTAATAGCCTCAATAAAAGCGATCTTTCGATCTGTGCGTGCGAAATCATTCGGAATCAATTTGTGAGCGCAGTTGATTTTAATCTACCAGTGAAATTGACGTGGTTTTTTTTTCGCTGCCTGTATTGCAGTGTTAGAGTTGTAATCAATTTTAATTTATATTAAGATTTATAACGATTATACTTTTAAAATATAATGATTTAAAATGAATTTGTTGATTTTCAGGTATGGCTTGTGTAAATTTATGTCTGTAAAACTTTCCCTCAATACAGGAGAAATCCTAGGGTGGTGCACCGTTTATAAAAATAAATTTGAAGGTCACTGATAGCTAGTATTACTGAGCATATTACATTGTCACACTTATTTGGTAATCATGATTCATCATGATTTTATATGGGTTTACGACAAGTTCTTTTATCTACATTATTTCTCGCTAGATTGACGAATTTAACAGCTCCATTTAACCTCATGTAAACGACTCTAAAGTATTGATTTTAAAAAGAAAACTATCAATGTGGCAAACGTGTGTGACGTGTGGCGCAAACGCATGGTGTAAATAAAAGCTTTTCGAATTTAGAGGAGAAAACAAGTTTTAAGCAGCGCTCATGTATTTCTTATGCAAAAAAAAATTAGAAATTACTATATTTTTTTTATTCTTGCCGATTATGGGCAAATTACGCTTGGTTGGCGTCCAATCGCCCTTGAGCGATGACAGCCAGGCGCCCGCCTTAAATTTCATAATACTCGAGTGATCCGTGTTCTAAAATTCGTCTGCAATTTTAAGTGTCGATTTACCACACACTCAGCGGTGAAGGAAAACTATGAGGAAACCTGTCTGATGTCTAAGATATAAAAAATATTTCTAGGGCATGTGAAGTCCGCCTTTTGTGGCAATCTATGGGGGTGGCCTACGTTCAGCAGTGGACTATTGATAAGCTGAAACGACGACGACGACGAGGCTCTATACTCAGCAGAAGTATATTTATAGGTTGTTACTTTTACAGGGCTACACAAAGTATAGTCGAAGGACAACAAGAAGATACAGGGTCACTACTCGGAGACAAGACCGTTTTATGCAAAATGGCTAGGCAGGCACAGGTCTCCTTGCAGCAGCAGTTATTCTCCAGACCACTAAGAGTTCTGCTCTGCAAGGTGGACATCGAACGCCAGACCGAAACTCGGTAGGTATTTCTCAATTGTTCAAATCTGATTCAAAGATCTGGAATCCTTAGGAGGTTCATCCATACCAAGCCGGAACGATCATGATCTGGGCTGAAATCCGTCTAGCTAAAATCCGTCAGCGAAGCCTCCTTCGATACCGATTTTACTTATTTATAATACATAACATAAAAGTAATATTCATATTTAGTAATTTTTAAAAATTATACCAATTCAGTATATCACTACTCTAACTAAAAGTCGACTCGAGCACCAACGAGCTTAACACGGGACTAATTTCTATCTAATTACTGTTTAAAATAAATTCGCATTTATACAGAATTTCCAGTGGAGCAAAACTTTTTCTCTTTTAAATTATTTTAAACTTTTCGCACATTGTCAATATGAAATCAGAACAGTTCAGAATTATATTTAACAGTGAAAATAATAACTTGGCTATTGAACCATTTAAAATAATTTAGAAAATTCAATAAATTTTCAACAGTCATTAATATTTCGTAGAAAATTCTATTGAAAGAGGTCCTTTGTCGGGACAATTTATCCATACGAGCTTAGTCAAATAAAATATCTTCATAAAGGTGTTCTATAGATTCAAATGTGAAAATCCGGGAGAAATTATATGAAAGAGTTATTTATGGTTTACAGCCGATAGGTTTCCGGCAGAGTAAAATAGCACCTACCTCTTTCCTACCAAGGTTGTAATAAGAGGCTACTTAGGTCTTGCACTGACAGCGTTCATTCGTGCAAAATCATACTATAATATGGTTATGGAATGCTGTAACAAATACTGCTCGAGGGAGTCCAATGAGGAATGAAGGAATGAGGACGGAAATGTCCTCATTGCGTTCCCATGAGTTGAGGAGGGTTTTTTTGACACGTACCAAAATGGCGGCAACGTTATTCGCCACACGTCACATCTCGTTTTCCGCGGGGACGAAAAGTGATCTTCGGGTGTGGTTTCTGTCTACCCCTTATAAGGGAAAAAGGTGTGACTGTATGTATGTAGCCCTTAATTAGATGGCAAAATAATATTTTCCAGTGATGTCCCCCTGGCTGATTTTCGACCACGGCGTCAACTGCCAAATTTCGGAAGTTATCGAGTGCGCTGGAAATATTTAAGTGCCACAAATGTACGCACAAACACAGGATCAAACTCGTCTCAACTCTTCTCAACCAACCTGTGCCCGATGTAACGCTCACTCGTCTAACCCAACCTGTGCCCGATGTAACGCTCACTCGTCTAACCCAACCTGTGCCCGATGTAACGCTCACTCGTCTCACCCAACCTGTGCCCGATGTAACGCTCATGCGATAAGATCGGAGGTAGGCGAAGATGCAGCGTCAGATACACAAGGACAATCACAATAGAACTAGACCCGAAAACCTACAATTTGTATTTTTGCACAAACGTTGGCTCCGGCTGGGATTCGAATCCAGTCCGCGGCGTGGTAGTCAGCTACTCTAGCCACTAGGCCACGCGGTCGTCGAACCATGTGTCTAAAATTGCATCTGGGCCTCCTACTCAGATCTTGTGGAATAACTTCGAATACGGGAAGGTGAGTATTATGACTTTATTATGATGTTTATTACGATGTTATTTATTATGACGGCAACAACTTCCGAATATTATCGAGAGCTATCAACAGCGCAGGAGATATTATAGTGCCACAAGTGTACGCACAAACAGTGCCTCTGCACTCACTCGTCTCAATCTACCCGCGCCCTATGTAACCCTGATGCGATAAGATCGGAGGTAAGCTAGGACGCAGTATTAGAAACACGAGGACAATCGCAACACAATCAGACCCGAAAACCAACAATTTGGCTCCGGCTGGGTTTCGATCCCAGGACCTACGGCGTAGAAGTCAGGTACTGAGAACATTAGGCCATGCGGCCGTCAACTAACTCATAGCAAATTTGCTTAAATTACGTAACCGGCATATTTTATTTATTTTTATGAATCAATTTACATTTTTAACTTCCATTTCACAGCGACACTTCAAACATTTTTGTAATATGGACAATGTCATCATCATCACTAGTCCACTACGGACATGGGTCTCCCCTATAGATTGCTACAAAAGTTAGTAGCTCTTATTTAGGGGGATTTTGCCATAATGGCAACCGCAGTTTATTTATTCAGTTGTTCCAGGAAAATTCTGTTGCCCATCACCTGGTTTTTAATTTCCCTCTGTCGACTCTTACGACACCCACGGAATGAGATGGGGTGGTAGATTCTCTTAAGCCGCCACCACACTAAAGATAATTTGGACAATATATTATAGTCTAAATTTTAAGATTGAACTAAAATCATCAAGGATTATATATTTACAATATGCTATAGAAATCTTACATACAATTCCAGCTTAAATTTACGTGACAAGAATTTATGATGACTACAATTTTAGTGCTTAATGTGTTTGCATGCATCGGCAATTGCAAGATTCTTTACTATTAAGAAGGTATTTTACACAGAAACTCCTTAGATATTGTTTGCTAAATCAGTAAACTTCAAATTATATCATATTTTTTTTGTTAAATTTCGAAAATGACAAATATTAAAAAGTAGGTTATTGAATTTCAGATCGACCTAAAATTCACAATGCTTTAGATGGCATATCTATTGAATGTTGGAATTAAGAACACTGACATTTTTAAATTAGTTTTTAACCAAATAACTAAAGACAAGCTTCAGTTTAAAATTGAATTCAAAAGTAATAAAATACGAATGGGAACACAGTGTTATAGAAGTCTTGAAAAACTTAACAGGAGGCATTGAGGTAAAAACTTACATAGAGAAACATCATCACGAGGACAAATTGTCACAATAGTAAGCTAAGTTGCAAAGCTGTAACTACATCTTTGTTACAGGGACAAAAATGTCGCTACGATGTAGATGTAGATAAGATGTATTTTGAGCTCTCTATTCAAAGAAATAAACAGACTTAGAATATATGTACTAAAGCCTCATAAATAGGGTTGTATTGTGCTTTATAAAGCACAATACAACCCTATTTATGAGTTGCTTTATGTGCTTTATAAAGCACAATACAACCCTATTTATGAGGCTTTAGTGTGAAGATATTGCGAACTTTATAAAGTTCGCAATATCTTGAACCACTTTAAACCCGTATTAAGGTTCTCAAGCTACACCCAGACCTATTCCAAAACAAATGGGAGTACGATTATTTCGCCGATCTGCTCTGAGAACAGGCGATCCCAGAATAAGGCAAGCCTTGCTCTGGGGTCGCCTGGGTTGTCCACCCAAACATCCTCAATATCTACTCTGAGTAAGCAATGGGTAGCAAGAAAAAGAAATGATGACACTTTATAAAACTTCAATTTACAATTCGCAGTGTCCTTTAGTCATATTATTATATTATAGACTCAAAAAATTAAAATAATAGATAAAGTGGATTATTACTTTAAATATTACATATTTTGCTCAAGTACTGCGTGATTTTTTTTAATAACAACGACAAATAATCATTGATTGAACAATGAGTCACTCTATCGGTAAATGGTCAATGTTGCCGACTGCCGATAACAAGTGCTGTGTCACCCAGAACATTTCCTTGTGACTCTAAACTGCGTTCCTGATCCATCAGTTCTTAAGTCTCATATGCCCAGTAATTACGCTAGCTTTCTGTGCCCTTGAAACCGAAACACAGTATTGTTTGCACTCGTGGTACCTACCTAGACGAATCCTGCAGGGGAATCAGTACAATGTAGCTGAAATGATGATGATGAGGAATTAAAGTTTCTTTCCGATGATTTGGTACTCGTTTAACTAAATAAATCCTATAAATTTAACGGTCGGGAAAAAAATAGATAATATAAATTTTGTTTCATTTTCCCTAAACATTTTTCTTTGGATCGCTTAAGTAATAATATTACTTAAGATACCTACATAATATAGAGTTGAAGCTTATAAATATAAAGTTAGGTTCATTGCTTTGCTATGTTTATAATCAAACTGGTTTTAATTAAGATTCTCCGACCGTCCTACTTTCCAACTTCTTATGACTTTTACCTTAAACGTTTTAATCATTCACTTGATAAGCCACACAAAGGATTATGCAGCAGACGAGCTAGGGCAAATTTTAAATACACGTTCCAGTAACGTCCAAAGTTCTATTCAACTTTATATAGCGCAGCCACTTTACTTGCACTCGGATATGACTTTCAGAAGATTATGGTAAGTTGCATCCAAGGATAAAACTGTAAAGCAGGTCAGCGATGTACACGTTCGTAGTTCCAAGTCTTGAACACGATTGTATCCACCCTCTACTACTTAACTTTGTAGTACGTATACATTATTTTAATTTATTTATTATGTATTGTTAACGCATTAAAGCCTTACAATGAATGGACTAAATGCCTTTTGGGATTATCTGCTAGTCTTTTTTATATTATTTAACCAGGGCTGTGTGCCGCGTGTTCACAGACTAAGAGAATCTACGACCTCATTTAATCCCGTGGGTGTCGTAAAAGTCAACAGATGGAAAATAAAAACCAGGAGATGGGCAGCAGCTTCTTCCTGGAACATCTGAATAAATAAACTGCTGTTGCCAACCCGCCTACCATTCGTGGCAACTATGGCAAAATCACCTCAAAATGAGAGCTACAAACTTTGGCTATCTATGGGGGAGGCCTATGTTCACAAGTGGACTTATGATAGGCTGAAACATGACGATGACTATAAACCCTGGTAGTTCGTGAAAAAAAGAACCTAAACTAAATTGAAATTATTACGTTACGTACGCGATTTCGTCCGCGCAGGTGGATTTATGTATAGGACTCCTACAGCCAGTACACCTTAAAAAAATGTAGAACTAACTACGCTTAATAGCAGATTACCATTGTATTTTCCTGACACGTCTTTGATTTTAAATGTCTTCCCTAGAATAGTCAATAAATTTTCAACAGTCATATTTTGCACAGAATTCTATTGAAACAGGTCTTCTGTTAAGAAAATTTATCCACACGAGCTTTTACGAATAAAAAATCTTTATAAACGTGTTCAACAGATTCGAATTTGGAATTCCGAAAGAAATTATATGAACGGTTTATTTATGGCCATTTAATGTAACATTTAAAATTGAATATTATTATTTTTAGGATAGGTGTCCGGCAGAGTAGAAAACCTTCTACCTCTTTAGTACCGATGTGTCGTAAGAGGCGACTAAGGTATTGTACGGACAGCCTGTATTCGTGCAGAATAATACTATGATATGCAATGCTGTCACTATACTGCTCGTGGGAACGCAATGGTGAGCAATAATTTTAACTCGTAGCAATTCGACGCCGACGTGGTTCGCCACCCGTCACGTCACGTTTCCCGTGAGGGTGAAAAGTGGACTACGAATGTGATCTCTGTATATGCAAATGGGAAAGAGACGTGCCTGTATGTATTTATGTCTCTACTTTTACTACACACTGGACAATAAACAGCGATTAAATAATTCTATGAAACCGCACAATATAAAGGAAACGGCGCAACTTTTTTCAAAACCGAATGCTTTTTTAAATATGAAATATAAAAAATAGAAAGTCGAAAACCAACGCTCTCGTGTGTTCGTTATTCGCTTTGACTTTATTGAAACAAGCTGAGCTTTTTACTTTGGCGCTCAGAGTTAATTAACCGTGTTATTATTTCAGAACACTATTGTGCTTATAATTCGATTTTAAAAATTAAGATAAATTCGTCAACGCAGGTATGTTAGAATACTCTGCACCCTTTTCACAATAATAAACGATCCATGTGCTCCTGAGTATTTGAAATCTAGGTTTCAATATCTGGGAGATTCTCATGACTGTTCTCTCCGGTCCTCGGGTAATCTCAAATTGCTTACGCCATTACACCGATCTGGTTACTCATCTCACTCTTTCGCCTTAACGGCTATAAGACTCTGGAACGATATAAATCTTGATATTAAAAAAGCTCCTAACAAGTTTGCGTTCAAAATTAAAGTACAGGAATATTTTAAAAATTCGCTGCAAGTATGAATTCTATTTATCTCTCTTATTCGTGTGTATGTGTGTTTACTTATAATGTATGTATGTATGTGTATATATATGTATATCTGTGTATATGTATGTATTGGTATAAGTATGTATATATTTCATAGTTTATGTATTTATATTTATAGATAATGAATTATTTTTTACTCTGTTATTGTTCGCTGCACCGCCTATCATATTATGGTTTTCTCTGCTTTGCCTTATGGTTGACTGGTAGAGAATGCCTTTAGGCATTAAGTCCGCCATATGTACCACATGTGCATAATGTAGCCTAAATAAATAAATAAATAAAATCAACTGTTTAATAAAAAACTAGAGTGGATGAATATTTGATTCGATAACACTTTTCTTAACGGTAATTATTATCTCTGTTTTAGCTAAATGTGATTATTTTTGTATTATTTGATAATTACTATTGATACGAACAAATAGCCTTGGCAGATTAAGGGCCCGACGCTGGTGGAACGAAGTGATCTGGGTTTGATCCCTCTCAACGGCGCCACAAAAATTTGTTATTACAATTTAAAGTGCTAATTTACCATGTGCTTGCCGATGAAGGAGGATTATCGAAAGAAAAAAATTACGTTTGAGAAAAAAAATGGAAGCGCTGTCTGCCTAATATTAAGCAATGAGGCGGATCCTTTCCTGTTCCAAACCCCCTTTAAAAAAGGGTGGAGGCCAGAAGCAATTAGACATTTTTGAGTTGCTACATTATAAATTACATTATAGCCGGTAGTTGTCCGACAGAGTAGAATATCACCTACCTCTTTCCTACCGAGGTTTTGTAAGAGGCGACTAAGGTATTTTACAGCCTTTATTCCTGTAGAATAACACCATAAAGAGCAATGCTGTCATTATACTGCTCATGGGAACGCATTGGTGGGTATATTTTTTAACTCGTATCAAAATGGCGGCGACGTGGTTCGCCACCCTTGACGTTCCGTTTCCCGTGAGGGCGTGCTCTACGTGAGTGGCCTGTGCCTACCCCTTGTTTGGGAAAAACGCGTGAATCTATATATGTATGTACATTATACACAATTGAACGACTGAACTCACGGCCTAGTGATTAGCGTACCTGGCTTCTACGATGCTGACCCTGAGTTCAACATACATACATACAGTCACGCCTCTTTCCTATTGGGGTAGGATGAGACCACATCTTTTTACTTGCTACGATCCTGACGCACATCTTTCGATTCTGCTACTTTCATTAGCGTTTTCTTACATGCTCGTCGGTTGCGGATACTTTTAACGTGATCTTTCCTCAAAAGTTCTCCGATCTGATCAAACCTTACCGGCTTGTCCATTCATATTCGCCTTATAAATCTGTATCATCTTTCATTCATCCTCTCTACGTGTCCAAACCATCTTAACATCCCTTTCTCTATCTTTGTCATCTTCATCATCATTTCAGCCTATCACTAGCCCACTGCTGAACGTAGGCCTGCCCCTTAGATAGCCACAAAAGTTTGTAGTTATCATTTTGAGGGGATTTGCCCACGCTTGGCAGTCGGGTTGGCCACCGCAGTTTATTTAATCAGATGTTACAGGAAGATGCTGCTGCCCATCTTCTGATCTAAATTTTCCCACTGTCGACTTTTACGACACCCACGGGATGAGATAGGGTGGAAGATTTTCTTAAGCCGCTACCACACGGCGGCATAATGATTTAATCAAAAAACGGACTTCAGCGCAGCAGCTCCTGACATGCTTATGTGAATTTAAGAGTTTTAATTATCTAATGGATACATCATCAGAATTTGAACAAAATTTTATGAGACCACCATAGAAGGAGAGAAAGAGGGTAACCCTTTCCCTTCTTCTATAACGTAAACTAATAAAATAAAATCATTAAATTATGATTAAAATTGATTCATAAACTTATTAAAAAAAATATTATTACTTAATATTGTACTATTTCATTGTTACAAAATTATCCATAAAGATTTAAATGAAACTAATTTTACGGATTTATCGCTTTTAATTTCATTATTTATGACCAGACGTTTCGTGTGCTTTACAGCACCCATGGTCACGGGGGAACTGAGGTGACAGATGTCCTGATGTCATAGTTAACCCGGAGTACCTTCAGCTTTTAATTATTATTCTTAGTCCGATCTACGCAGAAAGAGGTAACTGTGTCTTGAAGTCAAGCAGTGGTATGGTAGGACTGCAGGTAGACGCTCGACTGTGGCCGGCTTCACTCGGTCACTGCGACGAAAGCGCGGAACCCGAAGCTTGTTGTCTTGCAAAACTTGCTTGACATGCTGAAGCTCGGCGGCCAGGTGTTTAGTGTCACAGATCCCTTGTGCGCTCTGAAACAAAGATTTGCCCACGGTTGCTAACTGTGAAGGATGGTGGTGAGATTCACCGTTTAAATACCTATTGGTATGGGTCTTTTTTCTATACAATAAAATTAAACGCAATACAATCCGTAAAATTAGTTTCATTTAAATTTGTAGTGTTCGCGTAAATATAAGAAATCATTATATCGGTCCCCAGCTGTTTCATCCGTGTTAGCCGGAACAAACAGACAGACGGACAGACAAAACGTTTAAAATAGTTTTTTTTTATAAGCACTGTATATAGTTTCATAACTATTGAGTAAAAAGTTGTTATTTTTTATTACAAACAGACACTTCGATTGTATTCATTTGTATAGATAACAATCAACTGACCTCGCAGATTGATACCAAATTATTTGACGTACTCGGAAAGAGATCGCTTTTATTGACTATATTAATCGCTCTGTTGCGTAGTGAAAAAGGTTTGTACAGGTGTTTAAACAAGGCGAAAATATACGATTAATGTTATTTTAGTATCGTTAATTAATACGAGATTTAATTAATTTCACGTACTTCAAATCAAACTGTGTTAGGAATATTTTAATATTTATGATGAATTTGTTTAAAGTTTAAAATTGGTTAAAGTTGAAAGTACTTAATTTGCGTATATTTTAATTAATTAAAAGTTAAAATAACGTAATCGGCTAAATTAAATCGGTAACCACTGGAGAAATAATTAATTATCTTTAAAATTGGATTGGATAGAAACCGTGTGGTGGCGGCTTAAGAGAATCTACCACCTCATCTCATCCCGTGGGTGTCGTAAAAGTCGACAGAGGGAAAGTAATAACCAGGAGATGGGCAGCAGCATCTTCCTGGAACATCTGAATAAATAAACTGCGGTTACCAACCCGCTTGCCAAGCGTGGCAACTATGGCAAAATCCCCCCAAAATGAGAGCTACTGACTTTTGTGGCAATCTTTGGGGGAGGCCTATATTCAGCAGTGGACTAGTGATAGGCTAAAACGATGACGAACGATATAAATTGGATGGACTCGTCACGAATAGAATCCGTTACGTTTTATGTACCATGTCACTATTTAACGTTCTCAACTGAAATGAGAGAATATTCTTCAATTGAGGAGAAACTTAGGATTCCCTGCACATGTTTCCCTAACGATCCATTTACCACAACGTACCTATTTGAAATGTAAATTTAAATACTTTGAAGTAAAGAAATTTTATTTGAATGATTTCATCACAATTTTTAATTTCATTACAATGAATTTCCGCAAAGTAACGCCTGATTCTATTAACTACGAGTATATTAAATACTTCGTTTATGTGGGAGGACCCATTAATGCAATCTTTATTTTGTTAATAGAATCGGGCGTTATTTTGCGGAAATAGTATAAAAAGGAAAGAAAAGTTAATTTGCTTAAATCCGCATGCAAAATATAAAATGGTGTCTATTACCTAGCTTTTTTTTTAAGAAGGAAGGTCACTGTCGGCCCGGAGGCTTTCACAGGTTCACAGAAAGGGATTCACAATAGCGTGCACAAACAAACTAATACTGCCACCGCGAACTGCAACGAGACACCATTAACCGTTACCACACTACCACTAGGCAATTCTGGTTCTAGTTATTTTTGGAATTTTTAAATGTCCAAATGTCAAAGTATGTAAAAAAAACTTTTAAAACAGATAATAAAAAACATATTCAACAGTACGTTTTAAAATAAAAGGCTTTAGCTTTTTAAATGGCTCGGTTAACTGATTCGATTCCTGTTTAACTGTGCTCAAAATTGAAAGGAGGAACGCTAAGCCTTCAACCTTCATATTAAACTCGTTGAAAAAAGCGACAAGGATTAAAGAACACGTTTAAAACGATTTTGATTCTTTGTTGTTATCAGAAAGCAAAATTATATAATATTAGTTAGTCGCAATCATTGTCATCAGGTAGAAATCGTATGAGTCGAGTACGGAAAATGCGTGAAAAACATGGCTTCCGACAAATGGCGAAATAACAAGCTATGTTTACCTCGGCTATCTAAGCCGAGGAACGAACTTCCCTTAGACTGCACAAAATACTTTCAGAAATCACAGGCAGGGTAGATCTATCTAAAATCTTTATCATGTCGATTGTGTGATTTTCAAAGTAATTATTCAAGACAATAAAAAATCATAATGAGTACGCAATTGACGGCGTTTATCAGAACAAAAATTAAATTGAAATACGTATATACAGTCCCGCATTTTTCCCACACAAGGAGTAGGAAGAGACCACACCATAATAGCCCACTTTTAGTCCCCGCGGGAAACGAAACGTCACGGGGGGCGAACTACGTCGCCGCCATTTTGGTACCAGTCACGAAATTCTTACTCTCCATTGCGCAATGAGCAGTAGAGTGTACATTGCATATTATTGTATTATTGTGCACGAATATAGGCTGTCCGTACAATGCTTTACTCGACTTTTACGACACCTCGGTAAGAAAGAGGTAGGTGCTATTCTACTCTGTCAGACACCTATCAGCAAATTTAAATAAGCAATTTTAAAATCTCTTAACTTATAAGACATAGATTTATACTAATAATATATAAATTAAATTATCGAGCGTTTCGTTTATAAAGCATACAGAGCTCTTGGCTTCGTAATTCGGTCTTGTAAAAAGAGTTTTCTTCATTTAAAATCTTTAAAAAATATGTTTCCTCACTGGTCGAAAGCCATCTTGAATATGCATAGACTTAGAATATATAGACGGCCATAGCGCGAGAAAGGGAAGACAATTCCTTACGTGAAAAGAGCAAGATAAAAAAGGAAAGCGAATGGCTCCTCGTTTTGAATGACAGGTTAGCAATAAAGAGCAAAAAAAAAAACAAATAAGCACGCGAGGAAAGGAGAGCTTCCCAGATTTTTTGCATTTCTTATATTAAATAGTGGTTATTTTTAGTAAAAACGGTTGTCTTCAATAATAGTTACTTGGTCTGTAATTGGCTGTGGTGTCAATCGTAGAAATAATCATGATAAGTGCACATTGAAATTCACAAACACGACAGATAAATTCTCCGGACGTCATCACAGCTATGATGCGTTTATTTTCGGTTTAATTTCTATTATATTATATTTAAAATACATAATAGGTTCATTCGTATTATGGTTTTATATTTTACATGGAAAAAGTCATGTTGTTGTTAATTACCATGATTTTGCTCGATAGATTTTTCTTCAATGTAATTTACATGTACGCTAAGGCTTGACTTATCGACTTTGTCAATTGTCGATATTTATCCTCAATATTTATAATACGCATATACGCAATGTATTTGCGTTATTCATTTTCAATATCTGTCAAATTTGAGGTGTCAAAGGTAAATTTATTTTGCCATTTTGTCCAACAGATTCCCTCTGGATCCTATAATTGGAGGAAAATTGTTAAGATTAATGGGGCGGGTTAATTGTGAGTCCAAAGAAAGCTTCTCAATTTGCAGCAAACATTATCCTGGTGGTTATTAAAAAAAAACTAATAAATAGGAGCCATTTCAGGGGTTCAGTTTTGAATACTAAACTTCGCCTTCGAACAGTCAAAACTAATTTTTAAGAACCCTATTATACAGCATACGATTAATCATGGTAAATAAACGAGGTTGTATATAGTTTTAAAAACTGCAATTAACATGATTTAAAAAATAAATTGTTTGTCGATAGTGCTAGGACATAAAATGTAGATCACGAGATAACACACATAACAAAATAACATATCAAAATTTGTCACGCGTTTTCTGGCTGTCAGTTCGTCTATATTACAGTATATTTTAAGTCTATATGAATATGCACGCTAAGTGTAAAATCCACAATATCTATACTAATATTATTAATGCAAAAGTAACTATCTCTGTCCCTCTGTCTGTTTGTTACCTTTTCACGGCTCGACCGTTGAACCGATCTTGACCAAATTGTGCGCAGAGATAGCATGCATCCTGGAGACGGACATAGGATACTTTCTATCCTAGAAAATCAAATAGTTCCCACGGGTTCTTTAAAAAACCCGTAACCGCGCGTACGAAGTCGCGGGCATCAGCTAGTAATGTATATGTGAACAAGATCGAATCTTGAACAGATTTTTTTCAATATGTACGTTCTAATGGAGACGGTCCATTATGGGTGTACTATTTGTAAAATGGAAAATAGTGACATTATGTTAAAAATAAAATAGTTTCGTATTTCTATAATAGTATTGTATCCTGCCCTTCAAGATTTGTGTGTGAATTTCAATTTATTTTTATTGGACATCAGAATACTCACGCGTACACAGTAATAGTCACGCGACCGCGTGGCTCAGTGGTCAGAGTATCTGACTTCTAAGCCGCGGGTCCTGGGTTCGAATCCCACCCGGAGCCAACGTTTGTGCTAAAATATAAATTGTTGGTTTTCGGGTCTGGTTGTGTTGTGATTGTCCCTGTGTTTCTGACACTGCATCCTAGCCTATCTCCGATCTTATCGCATCAGCGTTACATCGGGCGCGAGTAGGTTGGGAC
Organism: Luehdorfia chinensis; assembly: GCA_019845155.1. Lineage (NCBI taxonomy): Eukaryota > Metazoa > Arthropoda > Insecta > Lepidoptera > Papilionidae > Luehdorfia > Luehdorfia chinensis. Next base: position 3,997,398 of record JAHVAK010000234.1, on the reverse strand, counting down.
GAGTGAGTGCCTCTGTGTTTGCGCGTACACTTGGGGCACTAGAATATCTCCTGCGCAGTTTATGGCTCTCGACAGTAGTTAGAAGTTGTCGCCGTGGTCGAAATCGGCTAGGAGAACATCATCATCGTGACATCATCACTCACACGTTTTATCAGTTGGCAGGTATGTAAAAAACTGTTGTTTTATTTAATTATAACTAACTACCTAACTAAGTTAATACGCGTGCAGTGTGACAAATTCTCTCATACCGCCACTACACAACCACCGTGTTGCTGCCAAATATGATTTTTAACAAATTTTAATAACAGTTTTTTTTTTGGAACGTATAGGAATGTCCCACGAAAATTAAAAAAAAAACAAACATTAATGTAACTATAGTATCTGTATTAATTAGGAAGGGCGGCAGATTTTAAACGCGCAGTTTGTTAGTTTGATGGCCGCTTATATAAATGAAAATAGCCTATTCTGGTCTTTATTGGAACAACAAATTTCTGGTGGTCCCATTATAACGTCAATGTATCCGTTATTCATTTGTACTGGAGATTGATGAACGGATAGGGAATGCAATATCCGATTTATGTACGTTCGATGTTTAAATGTTGTTTTGTTTTGCGTTAAATTAAAAAAAAAATGTTGGATACCGTCCTAATGATATCGTCGCGATTGATTTGATAATTTTTTTTTGTATTTACAAAATATATAAAAACAGGAACTGCATTACAAATATTACAAAATTGATTAATATAACTATCGCAAACAAGATAATTTTACAAGCTTGATTTTAACGTGGCGAGATTTCTATGCAGGAATCCGTCTAGGTACCACCCCAGTCCCAGTTATTCCGCCGTGAAGCAGTTGTGTGCAAACATTACTGTGTTTCGGTTCGAAGGGCACTGGGAGATAGCGTAATCACTGGGCATATAAGACTTAAGAACACATGTTTCTGGGTGACGAGCGCAGTGTGGTGTTACCCAGAAATGTTCTGGATTACACAGCATTTGTTATGAGTAGACGTTGCACTTACCATCAGGTGAACGTTTTGCTCGTTTCGTCACTTTATTAAATAAAAAAAACCACATGACACAAACCACCCCGTTAATAGCAGGCTTAACTAATAAAAGCTTTTAACAAAAAAATGTTTTGATTAAAACTTATATATGATATATTAACTTGATATTCCGTTCACATTATTGAACGAACCAGACATAGTAGCGTCGTACGAAAATTCATAACAATAATATGAAAGCAACAAACTTAACTGTCTTATACATCATTATAGTTGTGACTTGTGCCACATATGGCCCGTAGCAAACAGTTAACCATAACATCCCGAGCAGTTGTTACCTATCCATGCCCCATGTAAAGCTCATACTAAAAGTAAAGCGTATACTAGGATGCAATTCAATAACATTAATTGTGGTGGTAGGATTCCTATGCAGGAGTCCGTCTAGGTTGGTACCACCCTAGGGCCAGTTATTCTACCGTGAAGCAGTAGTGTGCAAACATTACTGTGTGTTCGGTTTGATGGGCACTGAGAGCTAGCGTAATCACTGGGCATATGAGACTTAAGAACTTATGTCTCAGCGTGATGGGCACAGTGTAGTGTCACACAGAAATTTTCTGGGTGACACAGCATTTGTTATGGGCAGACGTTGCACTTACCATCAGGTGAACGTTTTGCTCGTTTCATCACTTTATACAATAAAAAAAAGAAAAAAAAAAGCAAATAAAATAGTGTTCAATGGGCGAGCGTGACTACTTTTTTAAATTGAATAAAATGACGAAGCGAGCAAAACGTTCACCTGATGGTAAATGCAGAAGCTTCCTCTAATAAATGCAGTGTCACCCAGATAGTTTCTGTGTGACACCACACTGCGCCCGTCACCGTGAGACATTAGTTCATAAGTCTCATATGCCAAGTGATTACACTGTTATCTTTTATGAGTTACTATAATCGTTTTTTGATATAAATTTAATTAGCTAATAGGTGTCCTAGCCGGTAAGTGTCCGGTAGAGTAGAATAGCACCTACCTCTTTCCTACCGACGTGTCGTAAGAGGCGATAAAGGTATTGTACGGACAGCATTTATTCGTGCAGATCAACACCATAATATGCAATGCTGCCACTGCACTGCTCGTGGGAACGCAAGTGGATATAGATTTTTTTTTACTCGTACCGTATGGCGGCGACGTGGTTTCCTACGGAGGCGAAGAGTGGGCTACGTGTGTGGCGTCAGCCTACACCTTATATGGGAAAAAGGCGTGACTGTATGTATGTATAAATGTCATCGGGAATAACATCAATTTGGCCTTCGACCCGCGTTACACTATAATAAACTAATAAAATAATAAACCTACATACGACGGGTAATTGTACCTTACAAATTCATATATTTCATAGAATAATTCAAAAAGATATCGCTTTTTTCCATTGAGTATAATTTCGATTAAAATAGGTTACTTGAGTATTATGTGATTTACTATGTAATTTTAAGACGAGCGATTGGCAACTTAGCTTCCACGGCTCCATATTCCAAAATATTACGAAAAAAAAAAAACAAAAATTATTTAACGTTAATAATTAATAAAAAAATTGTAAATCGTTAAAGTACCAAATAAAATATTAAAAGCACTAATAATAAAGTAATATTTCATATTCTTAACATATTTTCGAAAAACAACAAAATAGATATACTGACTGTATCGCTATCCCCTTTTACCAGATGATAAAACGGAGGAGGTTCTCAAGTCGACCAGTATTTTTTTACCCATTACTTCATCGTTTATGAACCGATTTTAATGATTTTTTTATTAGAAAGGCGGCAATTACTAAAGGTGGTCCCATGAAATAAAGTGGTCTAGTTTTAATGATAGGTCTCAGGAGACAATCATTGAAATCTTAAATTTGCTTAATTATGTTTGGAGCTACTGCGTTGAAGTCGGTTTTACCTAGTCTTTTTCATATCTACAACAAAATGAGTTGATTTTAAAATCTACTCATAGCTTAATGTGATTTTAATTTAGGACTCTAAATTAATGAGAGTTTCTTTTCAAATGTTGCTGAAAAAACACTTTTTGTAGATTCAGCGTTTATGCACACAACGCTCTCTTTCAAAATAGTTATTTTCAAAGCAATGCACTGAGAAGAATGTTTATCATTTTTATCATTATAGTTTTATTCACACGATTAAGGTAGGTCGTATGCCAACACAGTATTATTGTGCGTGTATTTTCTCATTAATTAATAATATTTACTTTTAATTTTTTTCTATTTTGTATTTTTTTCTCTGTCGAAATACGGAACTGATTCAGTAGTTATTTATCTAAGAAGTGAGTTTTTTTATTTGATAAAAGTGACAGAACGAACAAAACGTTCACCTGATGTTAAGTGCAACTTCTGCCCATAACAAATGCTGTGTCTCCCAGAACATTTCTGTGTGACACCACACTGCGCCTGTCACCCTGAGACATAAGTTCTTAAATCTCATATGCCCAGTGATTACGCTAGCTCTCAGTGCCCTTCAAACCGAAACACAGTAATGCTTGCACACTACAGCTTCTCGGTAGAATAACTGGGCCTCGGGTGGTACCTACCTAAACGGATTCCTGCATAGTTATCCTGCCACCAGTAAACCTTGACTAGAATTATTATGGTTAAAATTATTTAACCGTAATAACTCTATTTAAGTCATTTATTTATTTTTACTGACAGAGTTGAAAGTTATTTAACTGTAGTCACCATTAAATTATTTTACTTTTTGTGCGAAAAACAAAAAGTTTAAAAAAAAAAGTTAGTTAAAAAAAACGAAAGTTTGCGTGGCTTTGTAACGACCTGGACTCTATCCATACTAATATTATAAATGCGAAAGTAACTATCTCCGTCCCTCTGTCTGTTACCTTCTACTACGACTCAACCGACAAACCGATCTTGACGAAATTTTTCACAGAGATAGCTTGCATCCTGTGATGACAAGCTTGAGAACATAGAATAGATGATAGGATAGAATTTTATAATCGCGGACTATCAAAGAGCACTGGTGGGATTTATAACCTAAATCCAAATCCGCGCGGACCAATTCGGGGTAATCAGCTAGTATAAAATAATAGAATGATATTTTTTGCAAATTTTTTTAATGAAATTCAAGGCATAACATCTGTTTAGTTATCTTTTTATTTCGTTTACTGCAAATTGGCTTACTATTTAATTTAAAATCAAATATGAAAAATGACGAACACAATTGTAGAAATATAAAACATTTTAAACAAAACAATTCCCATGTTTATAACAAAAAATACTCTCAACATCCAATTAACAGTAATGACATGGGATAAATCACCGAAATAGCCACTTAAAGTATCGACTAACTCAAATTAACAAAGCAAAATGTTGAGATCCAGCCAAATTTTACGCTCACTGACTGAACTGAAACGTTAACTTTAAATAAGTATACATTAATTATGTGTAGAGTAACTCATGAGTTAACATAAAGACATTTTCGGGTAAGGAATTAAATATTAGCATTTATTCATTGCATTATTGAGCGTATCGTACATAACATAGGGGTTCTGTAATTATCTCTCTTACATTATAATAATATTCATTTCCATTTTAGAATTCATTTTGTGTATTTGTTATGTAAAATTTATATTGGGAGATTTCGTTATTATGATGTGCCCTGTCGAGCGTGGTTATGAATGTGAGACTCACATGTCTATCTGTTCAGAGCCAAAGTTTTCGCATCGCAGCTAAATACAATATTTTAAATTACAGACAATTCCGTGCTTAGGTTTTTTTATTCGATAAAGAGACGAAACGTGCAAAACATTCACCCTAAGTTAAGTGCAACGTCTACCCGAAAGACGCCAGAAAATGTATTCTATTCTATTCTATTCATACGCCCTAGATTACCCGCGACTGGTTCCAAAGACACCAACGTATTCGGCTAATACCGATGCCTTCAAAATCGCCTGATTTAAACCCCATAGAAAATCTTCGGGGATTATGGTGCAACGATAGAATCACCGTAAGGAGAGAACATGTGAATCATTGCAGAGAGACTTGGAAATCTTTACGGGGTACGATTGTTCGCGACTTGTTGGTTCAATGAGGTGCGGATTGTAATTACTAATTCAATATTCTATTGTGATTCATTAGAAAATGTTTCAACCATCATTATTATTATAGACCTGAAGTTATAGGAAGGAAGATCGGTTTTTTGTATATTTTTATGTTATAGGTAACATCGTCTTTAGAAAATATATAAATTACGCGACATTTTAAATTTTAATGCAATCCCTTTATTATCGTCTTTTAACTATACTACTCAAAAAGAAAATACGTAAAACTCGGATTCTTCATCCATCTAGCTAGGTACCACTCCAAGGCCAGTTATTCTTCCATGATATACATTTTCGGTGATGTAATTGATGTTAGCCCTCTCGGCTTTTACAGCTTCATCGGATGCTACAGCTTCATCGGATGATACAGCTTCATCGGATGCTACACTCGGCTTTGCCGTGAAGCAGTAGTGTGTTTCGATCTAAAGGGTACTGAGAGCCAGTAATTACTGGGCATATGAGACTTAAGAACTGATGTCTCAAGGTTACGGACGCTGTGTGGTGCCACTCTTTGTTCTGGGTGACACAGCATTTGTTATGGGCAGACGTTGCACTTATCGTCAGGTAAACGTTTTGCTCGTCTCGTCACTTCATCCAATAAAATGACGCGGTGGTGTGCTTTATCAATGAATATGCATGAAGTTACATAACAGCTCTAAGTTCAAATATAATAAATCCCGAAAATAGTAAATTACACGTCACTGACGTCACGCAGTGATGGCAGAAGTATTTTACTATCACATTAATATTTTAAGCAAAATTAGACCTAGTAGTTTTGTAATGTGCAAATGACATTCAACCTAAGAGTGGTGAAGCAATTTTATTGTTGTCTACACATGTGAAATTTTTGTCTTCAAAACGCACATACGATACGAGAAAAATCCTGGACAAAGTTTCATTAAGAAAATAAAATATAAAAGTCAGACCCGTTTCAGTACGTAACACCATTGATGTAACACACATTTAATTTCAAGGAAAAGATTAGTACAAAAAGTTTGAACGTGTTTTATCAAGAACAGACGCAGCAAGAATACAAACTGTCGCCCGTCATAAAGAAATAGGAATATGTCACGTTTATTTTTGTAGAGACTGACAGCTGTGAGAAAAGTCTAGACCTACGTTATAATACAGAAACGTTAACAGAATTTAGAAATTTTGGTTCACATGTTTTTAAATCTAACACTTACAAATATTTTTATCTTTCCTTGTCTACTAAAGTGACCATTTTAAGTAGTCTCAGTCAGTTTTTTACTGATGGTAGGATTCCTATTTAAGAATCCGTCTAGGTAGGTACCACCCTAGGTCAGTTATTCTGCCGTGAAGCAGTAGTGTTCAAACATTAGTGTTTCGGTCTGAAGGACACTGCGAACTAGAGCAATAACTGGGCATATGAGACTTAAGAACTGTTGTCTGGGGGAAGGGTACAGTGTGGTGCCCAGCATTTGTTATGTCAGGTGAACATTTTGCTTCCCTCGTCACTTGATCAAATAAAAATGTCTTTTTTAACCGACTTAAAAAAAGGAGGAGGAGGAGGTTTTAAAATCGTCTTTATATACATTTTTATATGAGTTCGAGTATAGCTTTTTTGTTTATAAACCGATTTATAAGAGATTAAGGGTGGTCTCGTATCATTTTGGTCAAGTACTGACGATGGGATCCATGAGAGTACTCGTATCATGAAACTCTGTCTAGAGCTGCGCCGTCAAAGTCCGTTTTTTGATTTAATAATTATACCTATTATCGAAATTACTTGATTGTAATTAAGCAACTAATAATTCAACGTTCTGTGCTGGTTATCTAGATTAAAGTATTTACATTTTCAAATAAGCCGAGGCCACTAACGCGTTACTGGAACAACATTAAACTTTAAATTTTTGTCATCACTAATAAATATTTAATTCACAAACCCCTTTTTTTACAGCTGAAGTATTAAACTGATGACATAACACCGTCGATGGCTACATTATGCTTTCTATTTGTAAGGCAGGAAGGTAAAACATCTAGTGCGGCCTTTTGAAAACCGTAGTATTTAAGTTTATGTATTAAATTATTATGTTCCACGCAGTCAAATGCGTTTGAAAGATCACAAAACACACTTACCAGGCTTTTAAAACATGTGCTCTATAGTTTAACACCGGCATTAGTTGAACGAATCGGAAATACTCGAAATCCCATCGCCACACTGTACTTGCTCGTACTATTCTTCCTTCCACAATAGATATCCAGATGTTAGGACCTGTCTAAGTAATTCTACATACTCTGGTGGCATTTAGTGGTAGGGACTGTGACCTTTCTATATGTATTTTCATCCAACAAAAGTTCTTGTAATTTAAACCCACGTTGAGGTGTCACTCAAAACTTTGCTTTAGAAAGTACTATGTCCCACTACGCCATTGTTACAATGAATCTTAAGTCTCATATGCTCTGTAATTACAACAGCTTCAATATTTACTACAATAAAAACTATTTTTAAAATTATTTAATAGAAGAATAATGGCGGAATACAAATTTAAAATTATAATTTTTTTATTTTTCTTTTTTATTAGTAAATTTCGTAACGAATATTTAATTTAAGTGCAAATTTATTACAAATATTTCAATATAAACAGTTTTTATAACATCGAAAATAGTATATATTTCTTACATAAGTAGGTCGTGTTCGTGTATCGCATAAATCTTATTAATTCAATAAATCAAAAAGAATTGCTCCAATAATTTTACTGTAACGGGCCAAAAATCTGAAAACTTGATTTGTCAAAGTTTCTCAAGCGAATTATAACCTATTGAGTTATCATTAACAAACCTAATGTCGCTTTGGACGAATACATGCATTATCTTCATCTGGACGAATACATGCATTATCTTCATCTGGACGAATACATGCATTATCATCATTATCAGTATCAGTCCACTTCTGGATACTGGTCTCACCCAATATTCGCAATTTAGCCCGGTTTCTACTTCACACATCCAGTAGCTGGCAGCCGCCTTGCACAGATCGTCGCTCTATCTAGCGTGGGGATGCTCCACACTACATTTGCCTAAACTTGTTCTATAATCTGGGATTCACTTACTCCAACGGTTGTCACAACTGCGACGGATGTGGCCAAGCCCATTGCCACTTCAGAAAGACATGCCCTTATTGTTTGCATGGACAGTTAACAACGAACAACTGGTTTTACTAGTGGTAGGATTTCTTATGCAGGAATCCAGGTATGTACCACCGAAGGGTCAGTTAATCTGCCGTGAAGCAGTAGTGTGCAGTGACTATTACTTTGTTTCGGTCTGAAGGGCACTAAGAGCTAGTGTCAGGATGGCGAGAGCGGTGTGGTGCCATACAGAAATGTTCTAGTTGACACAGCATTTGTTATGGGCAGACGTTGCACTTACCTTGATGAACGTTTGCTCGTCTCGTCACTTTCTCTTATAAAAAGAAGAAAAAAATATAAATAAAAAGGCAGATGTGATCAGCTCATTGCCTCCTCATTGCCCTCGTTGTTTCATGGACAGTTAACTAAAAACAACCATTCTGAAACTAAGCCTACACCACCGAAAGTAAGTAAACACAAACTCAGAATGCAGGGCATCGTTAAGAAACCCACTTTATGTGGCGTTGGTAAAGTATATAATCATTGTCGTTGGTATTGTCTTAATACATCATTGGCATAATCGTTGTAAGCTCATAGACAGTCCATTGCTGGAATGATAGATTTCCTCGAAACTGGGAGAATGTTAAACAAGTATATTATTGCGATCTGGATAGTACGAGCAATCTCTATACCACAATTTCGGAAGAATTTTGGGATGGATATCTTTTTATTAAAACAAGACTAATTTATAAGACTTTCATTTCTTCTACTTCGAATAAATAGACGGCTACAAGTTTAATAATTTGAAAGGTTTTTTTTATAAGGCTGTATTACCATAATGTTCCATTAATCACGCGAGGGATGTCGTTCCAGTTCTTCCGAAAAACAATTATGTTTTGAACGAAAGAATGGAATAATTCTCAACGCGAAACAAAATATAACAAAAAATAAACAAATTAATTTTGTCGGCATGTTTTACTTACTGAGATAAAATTATTTTTAGGAAAATAGGCAATACTTTTTTTAATTTAATGCATACATACATATAATACGCCTTTTTCCTATCTACGGGGTAGGCAGAGACCACATCCGCAGCCCGATTTTCGATGCCGAAGGAAACTCAAGTATGAAGAGTTCCTAACGATGTTTCCGTCTTCGCATCAGCACTTAAAACTGTAGAACAATTCTAGAAGTGCCGAAACTTTGGATCCATCTCAGATCACTAGCGTACTACGAAATTTAATGCGAGCACCCTATCCCGAGCTGCCACGGCTCCGGACTCCTATAATGTTTGAATTAATGTAAGAGGCCACTTTCCAAATAGAAAATTAAATAAAACTTATATAAATATATAATATAAAGTCCGCATATCTGAGAGCGAAGCGGATTTACAGTTAAGTCCTAGTTTTAGGTTCGGATCCCATCCAAAGCTAATATTGGTGCACTCACAATATATCCTGCAACCTGCATGTCTGAGATATAAAAAATATTGGAGCAGAGTGGCAAACTCTTCTCGGCTCCAAAACTCTCTCATAAATGAGACGAAGCTATAACTTTTTGCATGGACAGAAATGAACAGTAGAAGATCAGATAAACTTTTTTTAAGTAAGCTATTTTATTTTACCTCTAATGAATGTAATATTCATTCGTATTTATCATAATAAAATAAGAAAAAACTTAGTATTACCTATCTAGGTATACTTCAAGAGCGTCAGCTTTTTGAGTGTGTGTTTGTAGTGTCCTTTTTATTATATAAATTTCGCTTAATATTCGGTAATGCGTTCTATGTAAAAAAATTATATAAAATACCAGACCGAAAATACACAGACTGGTGATAAACAGTAGCATTTGGTACTGTAATCAGCAATCCTACTTCCTCCCAACGTGAAAAAGATATGACCAGCACTGGTCTTTTACAGGCTGATGAAATAGAAAAAGAATACTTAACACTCGTATGCACGAATCCAATATTTACACTGTTCGTGTTATCAAAATTGCAAAATGCAATTGAATCACTGTTGTGGAGATACTTATATCACTGATATAGTCTATCAAGTTTGCAGACTGAAGTGGCAATGGGCTGGACACATCTGTCGCAGAAGTGACAACAGTAGGAGTAGGCGAATCTTGGAAAGAAGATCTGCGCGAAGATCGGGCTACATGGCGCTTAATGGTCGCCCATGTGCCGTATGTTCAGCAGTGGAATGCCGCTGGCTGAGGGTGATGTGGAGATTAAGAAAAATTCAAGTCATTCGATCCATAGAATTCGGTTTCAAAGAAGCGTTCGTAAAATAAAATTGCACGCTTTCATTGTCAACAGCGTTGGAGTACATCGCTCGGGGATCGGGACTTCAGAGACAGGTTTCATAGAGGAGGCGGACGAATTGACTCTTCTCCCTTTTCTTTGGCGCACACAAAACCTATTTATTTACTGTTCTGTTATATAAACCTATGCAATTACATACGGTACAGTGTCCAGAGTTAATCGGAACACGGCACGGTCAATGCTCCTCGTTATGCAGGCTGTATATTATATGTGGGGCGATAGGTGTCTGGCAGAGAAGAATAGCACTTACCTCTTTCCTACCGAGGTAAATAAGAATTTTTGAGCTCGTACCAAAATGGCGGCGACGTGGTTACCACCCGTCACGTCTCGTTTCCCTCGAGGTCGAGAAGTAGGCTACGTGAGTGGCCTCTGCCTACCCTTCCTTCCCTCTGCATCTCCTTCTCTTCCTTATATGGAAAAAAGGCGTGCCTGTATGTTTGAGTGTTATGTAGGCAAGCGGAGTGAGGGATATGAACGCCCGAAAATTACAAAGTATTTTGAGGGTAAATTTGGAATTTCACTTTTAACAAAATTAAGAAATGGATGGCGCTTACATTATTTTTAATGTTATATTCATGAAATTCCATACGTAAATCTTCGCAGTAATTTAGCATGAATCTGCCCTTAAAATGTTAAAAAAAACTATCTGACGAAGGTTAGTTTATTCTACGCAGAAAAAATTAGATTTAAGTGCGTGAGTAAAAAACTTTAATCTGCAAAAACTCTTAGGCCCGACACTTATTTTAAATAAAGACTCTTGTGATACTCATTTAAAAATGCGACTCGATTCTGGATAAATAATAATCTTTACACTGTATTTTTTTACCTTATTTAAGTAATTTTATTATTGTAGCATAATTAGATGTATCTGGTGGTAGGATTCTTATTCAGAAATCCGTCTAGGTAGGTACCACCCCAGTGCCAGTTATTCTGCCGTGAAGCAGTAGTGTGCAAACATTACTGCGTTTCGGTTTGAAGGGCACTGAGAGCTAGCATTACGCTAGCTCACTGGCCATATGAGACTTAAGAACTTTTGTTTCAGGGTGATGGGCACAGTGTGGTATCACACAGAAATTTTCTGGGTGACACAGGATTTGTTATGGGCAGACGTTGCACTTACCATCAGGTGAACGTTTTGCTCGTTTCATCACTTTATCGAATAAAAAAAAATCCTTTTTGCTGACGATGTCTCAGCATAGAGGACATTTTTAAAGTATGGAGGTAACGCAGTTCTGTATAGAATACAGTCAGTACGCGAGGCGTCCACGTTTGTTTCGTAATTAATTTGAAACTGAATATATAACCTAAAGATTTAATTGATATGTTTACTAAGCGCTTTCATACACGCTCGACGGTTGCGGGTACTTATGACGTTGACTTGCCTTAAGACATCGATCTGATCGTGATACGTTCGCCTACGTATTGACGTAGTCTTTATTGAAAGACCGCCTCGTCCATTCAAACTTGCCTCATAAGTCTGTTTCGTCAACACTATATCTACCACGTTCCCTTGCCACGCTGTTAATCTTTTCATTTCCACAGCATTAATCTTACTTTTATGATTTTTTTGCCCGACCATACATAAGTGTGGAGACCAGTTCGAAGTTAACAAATCCTTTTTTTGTAGATCGTGGTAGCGAATGTGCCGTGAGCTTACTGTAGACGACACGCGCGTTCCTTACATGTACATTTTTAGGTAGGTTACATGTCGTTAGTTTATGTATGTGTACCTATGGATAGGTCGCTGGTTCAGATCCGGCTCGAAGGACCAGATTTTTTTAGGGAACCGCCAAAATAAGTACACTTCGTCTGGTGCTATCGAAATGGTTAGACTGACTGAGGCGCCAGCCAACTACCCGAAAGTATTTTAATAAATTTAAAACATCGATATCGTTTCATATACATTTCCAAATACCGACATTTGAAGCGATTTATATAACAGATAATAAAAGTTGACAATTTAAAATAATTGTAGTTTTAGATTACATTAAACTTACATAAACTAACGACATGTAACCTACCTAAAAAATGTGCATGTAAGGAACGCGCGTGTCGTCTACACTCGCCTTAAACTTCATAATACGCGAGTGACCTAAGTGTGATCTCTTTTTGCCGGCAACTCCCAAAATTGTTTTGAAATTTGAAGTGTTGATTTGCAGAGATGACCGAGAATATCGTGAGGAAACCTGGATGTCTTGGGTAAAATACACAAGAGGAGCAGAGTAACGAATTCCTTCTGGCTACAAAATCCTCTCATAAATGAGTAAGCCTGTGCTCAGCTGTGAACCTTTACTTTTTTAAATCCTCTTTGTCCTCCTTGTCTTATCGCATCGTAGTAATAATTTAAATAAAAATCTAATGAGTCATTATGTATAAAGAAGCCTTGCTACCAAAATAAAGTGGCTAATTATTGTAACAGTGATTACTTTCTTATTTACCTAAATTACTCCTTATTATATTTACCCCGATTTTCATTTTAGTTAACATGTAAAAAGTCTCGGTCTCGTGGCAGTTTCTTAAAGCGATTACAATTCCGCAATAGCTTTGTACAATGCAAATAATGAAGTGCCGTTTTTGCGCGTAAAATTAATAGAAAAAAAATGTAAATAAATTTTACTTTTCGTTGTGTAATGTCAATCATTTTAAATAAATATGCCGGAAGTAATCATGTATGTACCAATAATTACATCTCTTAACTATCAAATACAGTAAATTTGAGTGTGACACCACACTGCGCTAGTCGCCGCTAAATTTTCTTTACAAGGGTCTTGTTTTGTCCCCAAGCTTAACGAACTACACGGAAACGGATTTCATTATCCCTTACTCGGATAAGTTTAAGGAAAATTGAAATGGCAAGCGGAAGACAAAACGTTAAATAGGCAATTAAATTAATTAACCTTAAATTTATATGCCTAATAAAACACTGAGTGCTCTTCATGATACGCTATTAACACATTAACCCAGTGTAGGATTATGGTCAATTATAAAGTACTTAAATTATTTACATTTTCAGTTACAAGTCTCATTAAGTGTTTTCCGTTACACTTTAACTTTACGCATCGATTTTAATTCCATCATCATAATCAACATCTGTGAAGTTTCACAATTTAAGAATGGTAAAGTTGAAAACAAAAGCATCAGGTGACAACCGGTGTCATGTCAAATTATGCTGAATCTGGAACAAACGCCGATCACGGAATAATTAAGTGACTGTCGACTCATCTCTTTATGTAGGGTTGTTTGGTATAACTCCTTTCACCGTAGATCAGCAACTATTTTAGGACAGTGTGATAAAATATTGCTGGAAATTGTTCGTGAGGTTGGATGTTTCGCAGCCGCCTTCCTGACTTATGGCCGTCTGTTCTATGCTTTTTCTAAGTTTCTGAAAGAAATTTTAAGTACATACATAAGATCATGACTGTATCCCAGAAGGGGTATTCAGAGACTGGGCACTCACTGCAAAAACAGATGACTGCCACAATCCACGTTTCACCAAAACAATATAATGGCACTTGGTGTGATAGGTGGTGAGCCCATCGCCACCACGCGCTGTTGGGTGCACAGTGCAGATAATTTCCTTACTCGCTTTTTACGAGATCCATTGGATGAGATTGAGTGGTAGTATTCTTTCAACGAGCCGCCACCACACGGCAAATTTTGCACTAAATAAGACAACATAAAATGGTAAAGTTTTATGATAAAATATTTTTGTTATTTCAGTTTGCTGGATCTACATAGTTGGTTGAAGGATTGTTTTGTTCAGGACATTATGTAGATTTTCTAGATTGACTGATTTTAATTTTAAGTGAGCAGCACTAAGGGGACGATTTCTTTTCTCATAATTGATTTTAGTGATTTTAAAATGTCGACCATCAATTTTGTCTTCGTTATTTTTAACTGTGAACTCTTCGGTTTGTAGAGTACAATCAATGGGTATAGGTCGTAGCGTGAGCAGAAAACTTCCGCGTACTGTCATAAGTGACGCTTACAGAAAGTGTGTATCTTGGTGGGATTTGGAAAAGATACAACGTAACCGTTGGGGAAGAAAGGTTCTCGAATGGCAACCTCGTACCGGAAAACGCAGTGTAGGGCGACCCCTCCCCCCCCCCCCCACCCCACTAGATGGAACGACGACCTGCACGGGTTTGCGGGAGTCGATGGATGCAGGTGACTCAGGAACGTGTTTTGTGGCAATCTATGGGGGAGGCCTATGTTCAAAAGTGGACTATGGGCTATAGGCTGAAATGATGATGATGATGAATGCTTATCATCTAGTTCCTGCATGTCTTCCTGAACTAATGTGATTGTCGTCATTTCGTAAGTTTTCCTTATTGTTTGAATTTGGATTAGGCTCTGAAAATAATCTGGCGGCCACGTTCAGAGTTGATTACTCTTCCTTTCACAGAGATATAGATTAATTTACTTCGGACATTCTGTCTCTATGTACAGATTTATGCCTGTTAGTTGCTATAAGGAAAGGCAGGGATGAGAGCTTGCCTGTTTTTGTTTGGAAAGACTGCTTACTTATAAAAGTCAAGAATTTCTAAAGAAACTATCGGAAAAAAACTATAATTATTTGCTTTTCAATAAAAGCCAGGTTTTATAATGACATAATACTGTTAGTTCTAATTGTATTGATATTAGGACCTTTTTTTGTAAATTACACTAAAATCATATTCGCTAATTTTCAGTTTTCAACTAGGTAGTCCTGGTTCTTTTATACTCATATAACCCTTTGCGAGGGTTAGTCATCGGTAATAATAAATAATTGAATTTTCGCCCGAATAAGTAAGGACGGCAGTATTTTATAGCCCAAACAATTGCTGGAAGTTCCTTTTCTATAGTGCTATAATTAAGGTCGCTGTCGTTAAGTGTTCGCGATGCATAGCAGAGTTTGGCTATTGGTTTCTAGATGTTTTAGTAATTAGAAATCCCAATAACACCTTGAGTCACACTGTGTATAGGAAAAAGACCTATACAAATAGGTACTTAAACGGTGAATCTCACCACCATCCTTCACAGCTAGCTACCGTGGGCAAATCTTTGTTTCAGAGAGCACAAGGGATCTGTGACAGTAAACACCTGGCCGCCGAGCTTCAGCATGTCAAGCAAGTTTTGCAAGACAACAAGCTTCGGGTTCCGCGCCTTCGTCGAAGTGACCGAGTGAAGCCGGCCACAGTCGAGCGTGTACCTGCAGTCCTACCATATGTCAGAGGAGTCACGGACAAGATTGGCTATATCTTGAAGCGGGCTTCCATAAAAACATTTTTCAAGCCGCCGAAGAAGATAAGTCAATTTTTACCATCTGTCAAGTGTAACATCCCTCTACAAGATGCAGGAGTATACAAGCTGGATTGTGAATGTGGTCTCTCTTACATAGGGCAAACAAAAAGATCAGTTAAAACCCGCGTAAAAGAACATATAGCTGATGTGAAGCATCGTCGCTCCAGGAAGTCTGCAGTCTGTGAACATGTTCTGGATCATCCCAACCATTACATCAGATTTGATAAACCACAAATCCTCGCAAAAGAACACCGATTCCTACCAAGGATGATTCGCGAGGCTATTGAAATTAAAAAACATCCTAATTTTAATAGAGAAGATGGTTGGGTATTACCACCAGCTTGAGATCCTATAATTAATAAATTAAAATCAAAAACCAAGCATACCACTGCAAGACTTCAAGACACAGTAAGCTCTTTCTGCGTAGATCGGACCAATAATAATAATTAAAAGCTGAAGGTACTCCGCGTTAACTAAGACATCGGGACATCTGTCACCTCAGTCCCCCCGTGACCATGGGTGCTGTAAAGCACTCGAAATGTCGGGTTGTAGATAGTAAAAATTAAACGCGATAAAATCCGTACAATTAGTTTCATTTAAAGAGCATATGAGAGTTAAGAACAGATGTCTCATGGTGACGAGAACAGTGTGGTATTATAAAAAGACCGCATGGCCTTCTGGTCAGAGTACCTAACTTCTACGCCGCGGGTCCTGGATTCGAACCCCAGTCGAAAACACAATTGTGTTAAAAACGCTCATTGTTTGTTTTCTGGCCTCGTGTTTCTGACACTGCATCTAGTCTACCTCCGACCTTATCGCATCAGCGTTACATCGGGTGCGGGAAGGTAGTAACAAGTGAGTGCCTCTGTGTTTGCGCGTACACTTTTGTCATTATAATATCTGCTGCGCAGTTTCAAGCTCCGACAATATTCGGAAGTTGTCGTCGCGGTCTAAATTGACCAGAAGGAATTCCTACGTTCTATGAACTACGGTTGCTTCCATTCTACGTCATTATACGAGGTACTATTAAGGAAATATTCATTGCCAACACTAATAATGAGAAGATTGATCATCGATCAAATGCTATTGTACAATATATGTAATAATAAATTTGAATGTAATAACCTTGTCAGCCAAATATATCTATATACCTTACGAAGTCACACTATTCGCGAGACTCGCAAACTGTATTTATTTGAAATTCCTAATTGTAAGACGAATGCCGTAAGGCGTGCGCCCATTAATCGAATCATGGAACTATTTAACACACACTCTTCAGACACTGACTTGTTCGCACACTCTCCTGAATCGTTCCGAATAAACATCTGCGAACTGCTCATTTCATCTTAATTTCAACTCCATTTATATGTGTATTTCTTTATTATTGTAATATTTCTTTATCAATAGTATTATAACTTCGTGTAACCGCATATCACACGTTGCCCCATATGCAGTTAAATATTATTTTTAGCAATCTATGGACAACGGGGCAGGTTACGCTTCAATAACTTTTTGTATAAAAGTAAAGTTTCAGCCTATAAATGTCCCACTACTGAGCACAGGCCTCCTCTCATTTCTGAGAGGGTTTTGGAGCTAGGAAGAATCCGCCACGCTGCTCCAATGCGAGTTGGCGGACTTCTCATGTCTTCGAAATATTTTTTATTCCTCTGACATGCAGGTTTCCTCGCGATGTTTTCCTTAACCGCCGACCACGTGGTAAATCAACACTTAAAATTGCAATTAACAATTTTAGTGGTGCCGGCACCGGGAATCGAACCCAGGTCACTCGCGTACTATGAAATTTTAAGCGAGCGCCTAGCCCCTGAGCTTTTTGCATCGATATAATATTTATTGAATTTAATTATGTTGTACAATTTGTTCGTTGTGCCTAATAAATAAATAAAGGACACCATCATCACTATAAAACTTTTCAACTCAAGGTGGCAGGCGTGGTGCGTACTATCAGGTGAATGACTTTTCGTTTCGGCACTTGATTCTTTAAATAAATTAACACTTTCTTAACATTTAGTGTCCATTAAAGAAGGAATTAGTCTTCAGTGGTCAATGCAGCAACATCTTCATTCTTTATATTGGAGTGATGGTGGTGTGATGTCACAGATCATTAGTTGGACTGTGCTGTTTTACCATTCAAACAAATGTAAAATGAAATTAGTTACAACAATCCAGACATTGAAAGATAAGTAAATCGAAAGTTTATACAGACACTGAAGTGGCACATAACGGAAGTTCAATTGACTGGCGTTATTTGACATGTATTCAAGTCGTATCCCGATGGATCGTAACCACGATCCATCGGAATTCGACTTGAACACAATATACAATTTATAAAAAAAACTTTTTAACCTTTTTACTTTCAGAGGCGATGTTACTTGGTTACAATTTTTTTTATAAAATTCGAGCAAACGGGGAGATGAAGAAAATCAAAACCTTTGCAACGATATAGATGTGGTACTTAGATGAAAAGATAACAAGTTTGTAAGAATTTTTTTTTATAATGTGATTTGATGTTTTTTAGCTCTTGTTTTTTTTTAATTTATTCCGGTCTTTTTAACTATGTTTGTGTTTTATTGTTATTGGATAAAGTGAAGAAACGAGCTAAACGTTCACCTGATGGTAAGTGCAACAAATACTGTCCGTCACCCTGAGACATCAGTTCTTAATTCTCATATGCCCAGTGATTACGCTAGCTCTCAGTGCCCTTTAAATCGAAACACAGTAATGTTTGCACACTACTGCTTCACGGGAGAATAACTGGCCCTGGGGTGGTACCTACCTAGACGGATTCCTGCATAGAAATGTTTTATTTTCTTTCTCTTCTAATAGAGAGATTTCTGTTCCTATCCCACTTCCGAACTACATCGGGCCCAGGTACGCTGAGATAAATAAGTGCCTCGTCGGTTCTTAGGTCGCAAGTTTATAAACCACCGATTTATGTTTGAGCACAAGTGTTGGCTTCGACTGTCATTGGAACCCAGGACATGCGGCATATCGATCGACAGGAATTGACTGATCTGCAGAAATAAGCACTTGTCAAAACTTGCATTGCTTTGACGAATCGACATAGAAATGAGAGAATTTTGGACATCACGTTTGTCAAAAAGTGGATTCTTTTACTTTCTGTGATGCTTATAGTTAAGAATTACGATCAATGATGGCGAAATCTGCAGAAAAAAACAGCGTATGCCGACCGTATTTTTTTATATCTTTACACAATTTTACACGGTGCTTCTTTATTCGTTGTGGTGGTCATTGAGAATTAGAGGGAGACATCTGTGCCAAAAACTCAGCTTACTAATTAATCATCGTCTTCATCATTTCAGCCTACCACTAGTCCACTGCTGAACATAGGCCTACCCCATAGATTGTCACTAAAGTTTTTAGCTCTCATTTAGGATGGATATTGCCGTAGTTGCAACGCTTGGCAGACGGGTTGAAAACGGCAGTTTATTTATTCAGAAATTCCAGGAAGATGCTGCTGCCCATCTCCTGGGTTTTATTTTCCCACTGTCGACTTTTACGACACCCACGGAATAAGACGGGGTGGTAGATTCTCTTAAGCTTACCAGTATTGTGTAGATTTAATATTTACCAATATTAAATAGGTGAGCTTACAATTTCTGCAGCTTTTGTAATAATTTTTTTTTATACTAGTACGCGTGCAAGAGTCTTTTTAGTAAATGTATGTATCATACAAAAACTCTTGTCTGCAACATTGACACAAAAGAAAGCCGTTATTTTTAATTTTAAGTTACATGAAAACTATTTAAAACTTTCTATTTAGATGAAAACCTCTTTTCTGTTAAATAAAACGTAACTAAACTGAGTAATGAAATGTGAAACATAATTTCACATAAAGGTTTTTTTATAACACACATTTTCATTATATTAATGTTCTTCTGGCCTATTCTGACGACAGCTGCATTTCCTAGTAAGCGACCATGCCATCCGATGCGATAATCCGACGGAATCTGAATAATTTACTGGTGGTAGGATTAGGTACCAACCTACCTAGGCAGATTTATGCTGGGAGCTAGTGTAATTACCGGGAATGTGAGACTGATGTCTCAGTGCGACTAGCGCAGTGTGGTGCCACACAGATATCTTCTGGGTGATACAGCATTTGTTATGGGCAGATTTTGCACTTACCATCAGGTGAACGTTTTGCTCGTTTTGTCACTTATACAATAAAAAAATCATCGTCATCAGCCCGAAAGTTCGAAAAAAAAAAAAGGCCGCATTAAAAGAGCTGCGATAGCTAGTGATGTGGTAGCTCAGAGGCTAGGCGCTCGCTTTAAATGTCACCTGGATTGAATTTCGGCACCATTAAAATAGTTAAATCTGCATGACTGAGAAATAAAAAACAAATATCGACGAATGTGTAGTCTACACATAAGTCAACCTGCAATAGAGCATCAGGTTGTTACTTTGCCACACTTGGCTGATACGCAATATTTTTAGTTCAAACATATTTTAAAGTAAGTTTGTTGTTCACAATTTTTTTATGGAAAGAAAGTTATTTTGCTAAGATGCGCATGAAAAATATAAAATGGTGTAAGAAATATCAAATTGAGTATCTGGTGAAGGTTCCCATTTGCGGTATTAGTTTGCTTATGCATGCTATTGTGGGGGGCCCCTACCTATACCTTTTGTGTCAATCGGGGATTTTAACTCGATGAAAAAGGAGGAGTTCTTATGTCGACGCGTATATTTTTTTAATATATGTCCAGTGTCCACGCATAAACTTAAAAAATACTTTAAAACGTTCATATTCATGCTATTGTGGGGGGCGGGCAGTGCTTACTGCATACACCATTTTATATTTTTCATGCTGATCTTAGCAAAATAACTTTTTTCCGCAAAGTAATGCCATGTTTATAGTAACCATAATTTATGTCTTTAATACTTATAAATATTGGAAATCCCTTTACCGTCGTTCTCAATTTTCTCTCTGTAACGTTCAAATTTCAATTCCTTTATGTCATCTTGTGTATGTTCAGCCGAGCCGTGACTTCGTGTTATCGTGTATTCATGAATATTGACAAGACTTCCTTTCGCAAACGTTATATGGGTAAGTGCATTCATTTATTTCTACATATTGACGTCGTTCAATATAGAGATTGCTTTTTAGGTATTTGCCCTACTTAGGTAAAAAGTAAAGTTACAACCTCTGAATGTCCCACTGCTCAGCACAAGCTTCCTCTCATATCTGTAAGGATTTTGGGACCCGCCACGATGATCCAAAAAGGTTGGTAGACTTCGAAAGTCCACAAATTATTTTTTATTTCTAAAATTTGCAATTATACAGGTTGCCAGATGCTCGGTGGTGATGTTTTCCATGTAATTAGTATAACAAAAGTCATTTTTATTAAAAAAAGCTTCGCAGAAATAAATTGTAAGCCCATATATTTAATACTGGCAAGTATTACATTTTTTTAATATAGGTAAGTATTAAACAATAAATTGAGTTTTTGGCATAGATGTTTACCTCTAGTTGTAAATGATCACCGCAATAAATAAAGAAGCACCTTGTAAAATTGTGTAAAGATATAAAAAATATCCCACTGCATACTCTGTTTTTTTAAATATCTCAGGAAGCTATAGTGTAATCTTCCTGTAGTTAGGCTTTTTCTTCGGGCATTGTATTGGCGACTCAGCAGATTTACTCAGCAATGGCGTAGTTCGTTTCCGATTATCGTAAAGAAACCAATTTTCGACAAACGTGATAATACTGTCCAAAATTTCTTTAATTCTGTGTCGATTCGTCAACGCAACGCAAGTTTTAATAAGTGCTTATTTCTGCAGATCAGTCATTTCCTGTCGATTGCCTGACTTTTATACCGCGTGTCCTGGGTTCGAATCCAAGTCGAAGCCAATATTCGTGCTAAAACGTAAATTGGTGGTACATCAACACTTGAAATTGCAATTAACAATTTTAGTGAGGGCGGCACCGGAGTTTGAACTCAGGTCACTCGCGTACTACAAAATTTTAAAACGAACGCCCTATCTCTGAGCTGCCACGGCTAGTCAAGTGTAATAATGAACAATCATCAACAATCTTTCCGGCCAACGTGCCAATACTGTCGGAAGCTATCAATTACGCAAGAGATTATTATACTACCACAAGTATACACGCAAACGAAGACACATAGGCCGAGGTCGCACTGTATTTATGTATACTGTGATTGCGATGCTTCGGCGACGCTATAAAACATTGCAGTGGCGGCAAACCAATGAAATGCGATTACATCGCTAAGGGCTGGTCGCTTTGATTAGTTCAAATTACCTCACCTAAATAGACCACACGGTCGTCACACTGTATACGTGAAGACGAGCGTCTATTTAGTAATCTGAGGCCGAGCCTGATTTCGCCACCTTTTACACCATGGAGAATCTACATCATTGTTTTATTACCTTAAGTAACTTTCTTACTTTTTTTTAAGTACTTTTCTTTCTTGTGTCGAAGCATATTAGAAGGTGCCACGCGCTCACAGCGTCACTTTTCCACCAGACCAGACGCCGCGACAGTTATACGCGTTACAACTTGTCTGATCCAAACATATTTTGTACTATTTAATTTTCGTACATTAAAAGTTTTTTTTTTAAATAAATATAAAAGATAAGTAGAAGTAGAAAGATATATAAATATAAGTAGAAGAATCATTTGGTCTTTCGAGACGAGTTTGTTTCTTTGTTATTAATCGTCGGTTCGAATCGGCGATATAAAATTATAGTAAAACTAATTTTGTTCTAAGTACATACATACATACATGAGATCACGACTGTATCCCATAAGGGGTAGTCAGAGATTAGGCACTCACTGCAAAAACAAATGACTGCCACAATCCACGTTTCACCAAAACAATATAATGCACTTGGTGTGATAGGTGGTGAGCCCATCGCCATCATGCGCTGTTGAGTGCACAGTGCAGTTTAATTCCTTACTCGCCTTTTACGAGATCCTTGGATGAGATGGAGTGGTAGTATTCTTTTATCGAGCCGCCACGTTCTAAGTCACCTATTATAAAACAAAGATCCTTTATTTATATAATAACAACCCTCAATTTTAATTTCCTCAGGTTTCTTGTCAATAACTACGGCGGTAAGTCGATTTTGATTGATCGTTCGCTAATAATAGGATTACGCTTAAGGTTTACTTTAGATAATGGCGGATGGGATATTCGATACAATATATTAATACTGTTGTAGCACGCAAAATACCCTTCACAATATACTTTGATTGGATGGTATTGTGTTCCATTACTTTGATTATGTACATATATTTGTTAATAATACTTTGACGTCAGAGTTAAAAACTGCCTACCCTTAAATGTATGGGCTAAGATTTGTAAAAATGGGGGGGGAAATTAACTGGCGACTCACCTGGTGATCAGTGATTGCAGCCGCCCATGAAAATTGAGCACTTGCAGGTGCGTTGCCGGTCTTTGAGAAAGGGGTAGGCTTCTTAAAGGTCCATAAGTATAGCGCGGAAAAACCGCTAGCGGCAGCAGATTTCCTGAAATGGTCGTGAGTGGCAAAAAATCCCGTTAAAATGTAGTGGAATGCATTAAAGTAACAATCTACAAATCCTACTGCTTAGCACAGACCTCCTGTTATTTCTTAAAGGATTATGGAGATGGAAAGAATCCTCAACGCCGCTCCAATGTGAGTTGGCGGACTTAACATGTCCTCGAAAAATTTTATTCCTCAGAGAGCCGTAATAGTTCAGTAAGCCGTGGTATCTCAGTGGCCTGACGCTGCCTTACATTTCATACTACGCGAGTAACCTGAGTGCCGGCACTTCTAAATTTGTTCTGCGAAGTTCGAATTTACCGAGTACTCATAAATTCATGATTTGAATAAAAAAATTGGAACGTGATGATTGCAAAGTGTGCTCATCAATATATATCGCACGTAAATTGGAAAGTCGTCCCCATACCGATGGCATTCGCAATCTCAGTATATTCGTAATAGTAGAGGTGATGGTATTGATGAAAACCGAGAATACTATGGCAAAATGTATAACATTTCGCTGTTCCGCACAGCGAAATCTAAATTTAGCCAGAAGCCTAGGGAATCGATGAGGGAAACCCTCATTTTACACAGAAGTGCAATATGGCTACTTGGCGAAAACAATGAGATCTGATACATACAAATTTGATACATTTTGAAGAGGTCGCATGTAAGCCGTTTTTCACAGTGTCAGATATTGGTTGTGCCGTGTGGTAGCGGTTTCAGAGTCTCTATCACCCCATCTCATCTCGTGGGTGTCGTAAAAGTCGACAGAGGAAAAATAACAACCCCGAGGGGATGGACAGCAGCATCTTCCGAGAACACCTGAATAAATAAACTGCAATTGCCAACCCGCCTGCCAAGCGAGGCAACTAGAGCAAAATCCCCCCAAAATAAGAGTTACTAACTTTTGTGGCAATCGGGGATTTTAACTCGATAAAAATGGAGGAGTTCTTATGTCGACGCGTATATTTTTTTAATATATGTCCAGTGTCCACTATAAACTTAAAAATACTTTAAAACTTTCATAGTAGAAAAACAAACTTGACTCTCTTTATTAAAATTATTAAATTTTTTACATACATACATACATACATTCACGCATCTTTCCAATTAGGGTAGGCAGAGACAACATCCATAGCCTACTTTTCGCCCTCTCGGGATACGAGACGTGACGGGTGGTGAACCGCATCGCCCTTTTGGTAAGAGTTGAAATTCCCCATTGCGTTCCTAGGATTACCTAGAGAAGTTGTTCACCCAAACGGCACTCACATGCTTGGGTAAGGCTAGCCATAGTACGGGCTCGCCCGGTCCCAGAGTAGATCGCCCCGCCCATATCGCACGACAATCACTAGCTTGGCGAAGAGGAACGGAAAAGGATTAGGTAGAAAATGGACTCGGGATAGGGAATGCGAAAGTTGGGAAAGGATGATGGGCTGAAGAGATGATGATGATGATATCAATCCATTATAACTTTTTAGGCTGTCGTCCGATTTTGATGATTATTTTTGTAATGGACAGGTTATATTACATAACTCGAAGTTGAACGCATTTTAATTTGGAAAAAATCCACTGCTAAGGGTAGGAAAAATTAATGATTTTTCACCTATGAATCGATTCTGTAAAACTTGGCACACATTTAGCACTACTAAAAAAATAACAATAGTAAAAATATTAGATATAAATTCTATTAAATCTCACGTGTATTATCTACGCATCACTAAGTTTTCTAGAAATGTAAAGTAGCAACCAATGCAGACCGTCTAAAAACAATTTTTACTAAGTTACAAACCTTGAAAAAAATAGAGGAAACAATTTTATCATCGATTCAGAAAAAAATAACTTTGTGAGTTACAGCAGTGCGAGTGGTAGTTATGATGACATTACAACACAATGTAGAGCTGGAGTTAATCTGTTGATGGAAACGGAAGACAGTCGAGAAAACTCCTCAACGTTTTACAGCAGCTATCTCATATTTGTATCGTCTTATATCCTTCGTCATCAAGGGTATGATGGAGAGGGGAGGCTGTCGATAATGGAAATAACGTTATTATAGTTTAAGGTAAGTTTATCGAGAAATAAAACCTTTATATTTAAAAATATATATTTATATTTATTCATTAGTCAGGTTCAAAAAGGTTTATTTTAAGTTTCGTTTCATTTCCTTTTTTCGTGGCTTTCCTTTTTCGTTAAAAAGTTTTTATTCTAAATAAACTTTACTAAAGCCTCAAATAACACTTTTACTGAACACCTGATGCGGTTAAATAAATTTTGTAAACTCTATAAGCAACTCTTATTCCTGTTCCGACTTAGTTTGACTTGCTGATTTATTGTACCTGTATATTTCTGAATTTTGCTTTAAAAATCTTTCGCTAACAACTTTGCAAAAGTAGAATTATAAATATTATTTACCGTAAAATGTGGTTATTATTTCGAAACACTTACAATTTTCATTGTTGAAAATGAAACAAAGAAAGAAAAGGTTTATTGGTACCAGCAAAATACATACAGAAGTGAAATAAAAAAAATAAAAACAACACACAAACCTACAATATTTGTACAAATTTAACTTTGAACAATTTAAAAAACAGGAAAATAAATAAAATATAATTTAAATTAAAAATGGTACCACAAGGCCTCCACTCAGCATAATGCCTTGCCGCAGCCTCGACGCTGGTCTTCCGTGGATGCCTTTAAAGAGGTGCGCAATAATGAGCAAACATTATAGCATTATAAAACATAAGAAAAAAAAGGACATTTAAACTATTAACCTTCTTTTTTTTTTCTCAAAATGAATCTATTACATTTTATACTATTCCAAATTCATCAATTCTCACTACGATTCAGACACAGTTTAAAACAAAAACACAAAGGTGCACTTTTATCCACACATATCAAACATTAATACACACATACATACGTACACATTCATATACACTGCACAGTCAGGTCTTGTAGATCTTGTATTTTAATTTGAATGTATTGACTGAAGAAATGAAAATGGCAATGTCAGATCATGCCCCACATTGTACGAATCATGAATTTTGCAGTTTTAAATAATGAACCGTTTTTCTGTAGGACAAGCGGATAAAAATTATTAAAAAGAAGGAATTAAATGACTATTTTCAGCTTTTGCAGAGTGTTATCATCTGCGTCACTTTGTACACATACATATTAAGCCTTCGAAACCTACTTATAAAGACTATTTAACATATCTGTATATATAATCTGTACACATGTGTACATATTTTATGTATAGTTTTTTTTTATTTTTTGTACAGATTTTGTTCAAATGTAAAACGTCAATTAGGAGTCTAAAATAATTATCTTTACCTTGAATTATAACTATCGATGTGTCGAAATTACCCGTATTTAAAAATGAGCTGATTAAAATCACGGCACATCGACCTTGACACTATTTTCATTATGTTTTAAGTGACGGAGAACCCAGCAGTAGCTATACAATAAATTCAATATTAGATAAATAATTAGATATTTCTGTACTTATACATATTACAGGTAATCGAACTGTTGGTTATTGTTGTCAAGTACTGGTGGTAGGATTCCTATGCAGGAATCCATCTAGGTAGGTTCAGTTATTCTGCCGTGAAGCAGCAGTATGCAAACATTACTGTGTTTCGGTTTGAAGGGCACTGTGAGCTAGCGTAATCACTGGGCATATGAGACTTAAGAACTGATGTCTCAGGGTGACGGGCGCAGTGTGGTGTCACACAGTAATTATCTGGGTGACACAGCATATGTTATGGGCAGACGTTGACTTACCATCAGGTGAACGTTTTGCTCGTTCCGTCACTTTTATGAAATAAAAAAATGACTATAATATGGTTTTTTGTTTAGGCTTGGCATAAAAGTTAAGTTGAAATAGAAGAACAGCTTTAATTGCGACCTTATATGTAGTATCATCGTACCAAGTACAGATGTAAATAGGAGGTGACGTAGTTTTAGGATCTTCCAGCCCCTATTCAGATAACTTTCTCCCGCGACGTCGCTGATTACAGTAGCATTGTTTTATCAAACCTATTAAAAAACTTCCGGCCAAATTAGGATATTTGCGCCTGATAATTATAATTACATATAATATAATAATTATTATTTATTTATTTAGAAAGGCACGCCAACAGGGTAAATACATAAAATATGTTAACTGCAGAAATTACATACATAATAAAAAAAGTCAATGCATCGACCCCAATAACAGGCGAGCACAGCATCCGCGATTAATAAATACATAGATAATTATAAATACATTGCAGTGATAATTAACTACAAGAGATGCTATTTTAAAAAATAAAGTGAAAGTGATTAAGGTAGTTAGATTTACAGAGAAACCACACGTTCTAAAGGCTTTAAATTAGATATCTGGTTATTAGTAAAACATCAGCTATAAAACGCACCATATAGTTTTTGTGTACACGATTATTTTGAGTGGAGCAAAGTTCTATAGAGATTCTGGCATTGTCTTTTGTTTCGCCCTCACTAATTTCTGAATCTAATGCGTGCTAATTTTAATGATAAATTAAGTGGCTGTATGGAAATTTATGCAAATTTTTAAATTAGCCCTGTATCAGTGGCATAAGAAAATGGAGACCGCGTGGCCTAGTGAACTCACGCACAGTCAGAGTACCTGACTTCTACGCCGCGGGTTATTGGTTCGAATCCCAGCGTGGGCCAACATTTGTGCAGAAACACAAATTTTACGCGCCCACGATACAGAAACAACCTAGTTTGGGGCATCGTTTAAAAAAAACAAAAAGAATCAAACACGTCGTTAGAATCGACTAAAGATTTAAAATTTAATCGCTCTTAGAATGTTGGCGGGTGAGGGCAGAAATGTCAGACCTAGAATAGTAAGTAAAGCCTTTAATCACAATTAAAGAACACACCGTGAAGAACCGCCGTGTGGTGGCTGCTTAAGAGAATCTACCACCCCAACTCATCCCTTGGGTGTCGTAAAAGTCGACAGAGGGAAAATAAAAACCAGTAGATGGGCAGCAGCATCGTCCTGGAACATCTGAATACGCCTGCCAAGCGTAGCAACTACGGCAAAACCCCCCAAAATGAGAGCTACAAACTTTTGGCAATTTATGGGGAGGCCTATGTTCAGCAGTGGACTAGTGATAGGCTGAAATGATGATGATGAAAGAACACACTTCACAAAATACAAACTAGAAAAAATAAAAGTAAACCAAAAAAAAATAACTTAGTCATTACTTAAAAATAACCTATACGAAAACTATCTGTGCTGCAACATATAATCGCGAAATTGACCGAACTAAGTGATAGTCGTGATAATTCCACCATTGGTTTTCAGTCCATCCCAGATCTGGAGGCAACTCGAGCGACTGTATCTGCTCGTCTGGCACAAAAACCTTTATTTTGTAAGCTCTTAGATTCTTATATAAATGAACATTATTAAACAAGCTATTGTTTACAGAATTAAGAAATAAATGCACAAATGTTGAGTAAAGTTACAGCCTATTAATGTGGCACTGCTGAGCACAGGCCTCCTCTCATTTCTGATGGGGTTTTGGAGCCGGGAAGAGTCCGCCAAGCTGCTCCAATGCGGGTTGGCAAACTTCACATGTCCTCAAAATATTTTTATTTGTCAGACATGCAGGTTTCCTCACGATGTTTTCCTTCACTGCTAAGCAATAAGCAATAAAATAGCAAATTAATCAGCATTTAAAATTGCGGAAAAAATTTAGAGGTGCCGTCACCGGGGATTGAACTCAGGTCACTCGCGTACTACGTTTTTCTCGTTTCTTCACTTTATCCAATTAAGAAAACTATGTTATTTGTTAAGAAAAATTACTGCATATTTAACAAAAAAATGATAAATAGTTAACAAATATTTATGAAACAGATTTAAATGTGTACTCAAAATAACTAAATTTAAAAGAAATTTAGACTTTCAGCTCACTTTAAAAAGTCCAATAAATTTTTGATACGAAATACTTGTTTACTCAAGAGGAGAATGCAATTTCCCGTTGAAACATTTCAACAAACACAAAGTTGACTTTTAAAGAGTAGTCTATAGCATAAACAATATGCAAGTAGTTATAAGTGCCGCGTATTATTAAAAAAAATATTTAGAGTTTATTATTTTATTAATTTTTCTAGAAAATATTAATAATAAAAGTAAACCCCCCATTTTTACAAGCTACACACTCGAACGTCAATATACGAGTAAGTACCAATTATTCACGAATAGGTGTCCGGCAGAGACCGAGTTGTCGTAAGAGGCGACTGAGGTATTGTACGGACAGCGTTTATTTCGTGCAGACCTACACCATATTATGCAAAGCTGCCACTACACTGCTTATGGGAACGCAGGAGTAAGAATTTTTTGACACGTACCAAAATGTCGGCGACGTGGTTAGCCACCCGTCACGTCTCGTTACCCGCTGTGGCTGCCTACTATTTATATGGGAAAAAGTGTCTGTATGTATGTGTGTATTCTCGAATGACTACTTAGGTAAGTGTAAGCGTTGAAAGCTCTTGCTTTCAACACTAGACTGTCGTACTTGAAAATGTTTGTCTAACGTTATTAAAAGGACCAGATGTGGGTACCGGTCGGATGCTTATGCCTGTCATTCTTTTTTTTTATTATTTAAAAAACGATGCCTGACAAGTAGGATGTCTAGGTGCGTTTTACAGACATACATTTCACATGCAAAACAGAACCAGACCCGAAAACCGACGATTTGTGTTTTGCACAGATGTTAGCTCCGGCTGGGATTCGAACCCAGGATCCGCGACGTAGAAGTCAGGTACGCTAACCGCTAGGCCACGCAGTCGTCCGGCCCGGTCCGGCTGGAGATATCCGGTCCCGTTCTTACAACGTGTCTCCACTATCCACTTTCTGCCTACGCTATAATAGCCTTAAGTTCAATATACTTAATTTTTTCCGCGCTTTTTACGTAACTTATTTGCTATATCTATATATCTACTCTGTGGATAATCATTTAAAATATAAAACTTCTCGTACTTGTTAAACTCAGAAGTTAGACCGTTAAACGCGTTTTTTAAAGATATTTTCTGATGACCAACTAAATGTTCGGGGCACTATTTCTGATAATCGTGCTTGTGATAACGTTATGGAAAATAGACTTCTATTCAAATATTACTTGTACACACAAGTAATTAAAATATTAATATTAGCAATATCAAAATATCACAGCAATGGTAACAATTGGCAAACTGGTTCACAGCCTCGTAGTTATTTTATTTATTCTCTTGTCACCTCACGTTACGTCCTCTCTTAATTGCCATTAACAATCCCGATCATATCGATTGTAATACAAATGAAAAATCCCAATAAAAATTGTTAATACACGAAGACAGGTTCCTATGTTTAGGTTGGCTAAAACTAAAAAGTCGTTTCTTAGTCGATGTGTAAAAATTTACAATAAAATCCTTAAAAGTGTAACACAAAAATCGGACATAGATTTTAAAAAACTTATCAAGAAGACATTTTTAGATAAAGCATATTATAAAATAGATCATTATATAGAGAACAAAGACGTGTGGAAATATCTCATACTCTGCACTTGCATACCCCCTGGCTACTAAATTTATGATGTATTTTTCTTTTGTAATTTATAAATGACATTATGTAATATATAAAAAAAAGAAAGCCCAGTGTTTCTAGCCGGTTCTTCTCAAAGGTCATTTTTTGAACCGGTGTAGATTTTGACGTTCATAAGAGCTTGAAACATGTCCTAAATTGAGTAAAGAAATTTGGACTTCGTCACAGAATGTTAATTTAATCAGATATAGATGTTCCAATATCAGTTCGAAGTATGATCATTATGACTTCACAAACTTTGTATTACTTTCTGAAACAAACTTGGCAGATGCATTAGTGCTAGACTAGAAGTTAGTCCTTACCCACCCAAAACATATAAACTAGAACTAAATTCTACAGTATTCGTACTAAGTGAATGCTTAGCTTTGGTAAATACACTATGCTATAACTGAAATGTTTATTAATCGTATTCGGTTATACATTTACATTTTTAAACTAATTGAAAGCCCTTCGTTAGGTTCTAGTAACGGTGGATCATTAAATTATGTTTGTGTATTCGAGAGCATAAAGCAATGCGTAACTAAGGATTCAGTTTACAGCATCGCCTAGATTCGCAAAGAGACTAATCAAAATCATAAATTACTGGTACGACACTAAAATGCTACTGACACAAGTTTACGTTCAATTCTAACGAAGTAATAAAATAAATTACATCAAATTTATTGTTTTCACAAGAATTTTGGGAAATATTGCCGTGGGTACGGTTTTATGTATGACATCAATTATTTTCAGTTGGAATTGTAGTTTTAGGTAACTTTATTACCAATGGATTTTTTTATTAGGAGTTTTTCAATAAAATTATGATGCATAAATTCTATAAGGTCATCTTAGATCTTAGATCCTTATAAAAGCTCGTGGGAACGCAATGGACATTAAGAATTGTTTGGACTCTTACCAAAATGGCGGCGAAGTAGTTCGCTACTCGTCACGTCTCTTTCCCGCGATGGCGAAAAATGAGTGGCCTCTGCCTACCCCTTATATGGTAAAATTACGTGACTGTATGTATGTATGTATGTATGTATAAAACGCCAACGTGTCTCCTCAATCTACTTGGAACTCCATTATGACACATCATTTTAATAAGCAAATCTTTGAAAACGATCATATGATAATTACCTGCATTGTGTTACACTTTACAACGGTTAATCGCGTAAGACACGTGACGAATTACGCTCACACTATCCGTACTAATTTAATCTCATACTTTAAAACTGATGCTCAAATGTTGAGGCATACAATTAAACACACTATATAATTAAACTTTAAGAAAAACCGATGCTCACTAGGATTTCTCCTGTATCGTGAGTTCGTTTTACAAACATAAATTTTACTTGCATACCAAGAATTTGTGTTTTTGCACTAGTGTTGACTCCGACTGATTCGAACCCAGTAAGTATAAACTTATATAGTTTGGCTATTTTTTCAATTTTTGTCGTTGTATTGTACATAATATTACAGAATATTTAGTTTCATATTAAATTCTCAAAATTCCACATAAACCCGTTCATAAAACCTACTACACACCATTTGTAAGACCTTTCTTGGCCACAATCTCACAATTCTTATTGATTTCATCAACAAATGTTTTCTTTAATGACTGTAGAATTTAAAGTTGATGTATTCCTGCAATGAAAACGAAAAGAAAAACTATTACATTGTAGCAAAAAAATTGTGATGATATATTTATATTTCTATCACTAATGCTTTTGCTACGCATTAGTAGAATATAATTATTTATTTTATATCATCAACATACGAAATTTTCTACATAAAATTTTCCAATTGTTCATTTAACTGAAAACCTCGATTATTGAACTTCAAAAGCTTGGTGGTTTACAATCATATTATATTTCAGGTCAAT
The DNA here is from genome assembly GCA_019845155.1 of Luehdorfia chinensis. Classification (NCBI taxonomy): domain Eukaryota; kingdom Metazoa; phylum Arthropoda; class Insecta; order Lepidoptera; family Papilionidae; genus Luehdorfia; species Luehdorfia chinensis. The sequence continues at coordinate 3,964,583 of JAHVAK010000234.1, read as the reverse complement.
GCATTCAAAGCACCGTTAAAAAGGCTTTAAATTCAAATTTTTACAATTAAACAAATTAATGATTTAGAGTCGGTATTAATTTTGTTATATGCATCAATTATTGCAATCATAATCAGTGCAACTTCTGCCCAAAACGGGTAGACAGCAGCACTGATAAACTACTGGTAGATGTTCACATAATAGCCTAGTTTTTAAACGGTTTTAGTTAGCTTGCTTTGTTTGTGTCTTGTGTGGATCAAATCTAGAAATTGAAATTTTACTCCCTTCCTGTTGACCGATTTACCTGAAATTTAGCACACCTTTAGTTGTGATTACAATATAATTGTATAGTCAGTATCAATGTGAATCTAAGATGGCCGCCGCCACAAAATGGCGAAATACATATTTCTCAACCCCCGTCAATATGGGTATCAAATGAAAGAGCTTTACAAGTAGAACACAGAACCACTTTAGATTTTTTTTTATCCAAAATGGCGTCCGAAATAAAATGGCGGAACATAGAGTTTAGACAGTCAATACATTTAAACTGAAATTTAGGTATCTAATCGAAACAAAGAACTTCGTAATAATAAGGAAGTAAATGAACCAAATAGATTGAGAAATATTATTGTTATATGGTTTATCAATAGTTTTCTCGTCTGGTTGGGATAAATATAAATATATAGATAAACATATAAAATAAGATAAAATAAACAAGATACTATAAGACATATACTAAACAATACTATACAATACAATAAAAGATATAAATAAAATCCCAACCAGACGGCAGCCCTCGGCAGTGGAGACCAAACGGCTGAGGGTTAGAGGGAAAGGGAAAGAAACCGGCGAACGATGCGGGCCTTCTGCATCTGAGCACGAAGCAGCTCGTCACGGAGTCCCAGTCGCCTCAGATGTCCCGAGAGACTGACCGGGATTATGCATATCCGTTTGCAGACACGACTACCGGAACAATTTCGGTTGGCATACCACCCCACATGTCGGTAACCTCGCGAGCCAGGTCCAGATATTTTGTTATTATATATTTAAGATACTTGAAAATAAAATAATTAAAAAAATGTTTTAAGCTTCACGGTTTTATTTTAAAGAAACAAAATAACGATGCTGATAATGTACTAAAGGCTAAAAAAAATATTAAGCACGGACCAGGTACCAGTCATCACATTTTTCGACAGTGGCATTGATGTGCTGAGTATAGAGAAAAGCATATTAGAGACGGTTATGTCGCCGTCAGATACCACACAATTTTATTTGTATTTCCATTTTTGGACTAGTACTAAAAATTTTAAAAGTATGTTTTAGTAATTAAAAATACCCATGTTCATTATGACGAAAGTCGTACAGAAGAAATCTGCAATTACTAAGCTATCATTTTATGAATCAGACGCTTTCAAGCTTTATAAAATAAATAATCGATATGTATTTATTTATGAAAGAAAGTGTTTAGACGAATCGTCCACCTGACAGTAATTGCAATTTCCGCCCATAACAAATGTCTACAATAAACGCCGGTAAAAAAAAATAGAAACCTAAAAGTACTCGTATAACTCAAAGTAGAAAATATGATAATTGTGATGAAATGTTTCGTCGTCGTCGTCGTCGTCGTTTCAGCCTATCAATAGTCCACTGCTGAACATAGGCCTCCCCCATAGATTGCCACAAAAGTTTGTAGCTCTCGTTTTGGGGGGACTTTGCCATAGTTGCCACGCTTGGCAGACGGGTTGGCAACCGCAGTTTATTTATTCAGATGTAACAGCAAGATGCTGCTGCCCCTCTCCTGGTTTTCATTTTCCCTATGTCGACTTTTACGACACCCACGGGATGAGATGGGGTGGTCGATTCTCTTAAGCCGCTACCACTCGGCATGAAATGTTTGAGACTTATAAATTACTAGCTGATGTGACCGACTTTCTTCGCGTTGATCTAGGTTTTCTAAATATCTTGTGGGAACTATTTTATTTTCCAGGATAAAAAGTATCTTATGTCCATCTCCAGGATGCAAGCTACCTCTGTGTCGCATTTCATCAAAATCGTTTCAACTATTGAGCCGTGAAAAGGTAACAAACAGACAGAGGGACAGAGAGAGTTACTTTCGCATTTATAATATTAGTATGGATAAGTTAATAAGCTTGAAAATTACGTCTGAGTTTCTTGCCAGTTCTTCTTCAAGGCGATTTATTTTTCAAAATGATAAGTTGTTAAAAACTAACAATTATAAAAAGTTATGATATTTTTATATTTAAAAAAGAACTTAAACGCTTGTATAATGCATTTCTTAACAACAGTTCGATCGTGATTTTAATCTATAACATCAAATTTTGTAGACAATATCCATAAACGTTGCGATAGAAGAGCTTTTTAAATGGGATTTTCATACGAAGATTTTTGAAACAAAACTTTTAATATTGGTACTTTCTTTGCCTGGATTAGTTATAACAATTTAGATTAGTTTTATATCTTAAATTTGATCGAAAATCATCTAAAATAGCTTCAATTTATCCAATTTATAGATATTTTATTAAATATATTGAATAATATAAAACAAAAGAATTTTAGATTTTTTTTAAATGTTCAAATGTAAACTTAAAATAATATAGTATTTAAAATACCTCTAATGTTTTTATTAATATAATATCTGATCCATTAAAAAATAAAGATTGAAAACCATCGGTTATTACAAATTCGATTAATTGTGACAATATAATTATTAAATTTTAGATAATATTTAAATGTTCATTGCGTTCTATTTTCCTCTGTGCAATATATATTTGATGTGATACGTCCATTGTGACGCTGAAGAAACTTGAGCTACATTTGTGTCTAACTTAGCAGACACATCAGTGAAGACATCAAGTTTACTAATTTATAACAAAACGTATTGGTTGAAAGTTAGTACGAGTCTGTTACAATGCTGATTAGAATGATAAAACTACTTTGTTCAATCTAGATGCATCAAGTACACCGATTTAGGAGCAGCCATTGACAATGTTTACTAAACTAATTTCAAATAATTGAATATGTTTTTATGAACAATAATTAACTACAGAAAAGTTTCATGAAATTAAAAAAATTATAACTGTAGCTACAGTTATACCGTAACAAACATATTAAAAATAGATTTTTTAAGAATAACCTTGATTAATTCCGTGTAATAAAAAAGAGTATGTCAGAAAGCCTGTCTCTAAAATTAGAGAAGGTTCGCACAAAACAGTGAGACAGTTACCGACAAACACTAAATAATCCTTAAAATGGCCAAACTAGCCCAAACTCTTTACCATATTAGCGTCATAAATAAGAAGTCATAATGCAGATCATTTGGGGGTGTCCGTTAAAGTAACTTCATGTATTATAGTATAATTGCACCTCATGTTTTTATAATACTAGTATAACAGAATCTAGTGTATCTCAAGAACGAACTTGAAACTGAAAGAACTGCCAAGCGAGAAGAGCTACAAACGTTTGTAGCAATCTATGTGGGAGGCCTATATTCAGCAGTGGACTAGTGATGATGAATGATGATGATAATGATAAAATAATTCATCATAGTCTAATCAAATAATACAAAGCATAAAATGACAACATTGCTTATGCTACATCATACTCAAGCGGCCACGCCATGCAAAATAATAATTTTACTAGTTGACCCGCCCCGGCTTCGTGAAGAAGTTAGTTAAGTCTGTATAGAGAATAAAAGCACCAGCCCGTTTATGCATCCAGGAGTAAATGCTCATAAAATCCGTTCTTAGCAGGTTTCTATCTCGGGAAAGGATCCCAAATTTCAAATCAATTGGTCTTGTAGTTTCGGAGATATCGCAATGAGTCAATAGTAAATCGCATATATTTATACATAGAGATGAACGTGATATTTTATTGCAATAATATTAGTATTGATTAGATTAGATTAATAGTATTGAACATACAATTTTAGGGTGCAATTGTAAATATGCAATAAGGAGTAGTCAAATCAACAAAACAATATAGTATTTGAAAGTAATACGAGTATTAAACTATGTAGAAAAGATATAAACGAAACTTAGTAAAATAAACTGCATAAAAAATAATGACATACAGTATAAATGATTAAGACACAACGTTTATATAATTAATAATATAAAGTGACGAAGCTAAAATGACAAAGAATTCGATAATGAATAACAACCATAATATGATAATAATCATTATAATAGTGAGACAAATCAAACAACAGTACGTTATGCTTACTTCCAGACTACCAACACTGTATTGTCGGCTCGGTTGGCGCAGTGGCTAAGCCCTTGGCTTCTGCGCGACCCGCGTCGCGGGTTCGATTCCCGCACGGGACAAATATTTGTAAGGCCTACAGATAGTTTTCCGGGTCTGGGTGATTTGTGCATGTGGAATTTATGTCTGTAAAACGTACCCATGAAACAGGAGAAATCCTACCGCGGGGCATCGTTTTTTTTAAAAAAAAAAAAGAATAAAACAGTATACAATATGTCTTAAAGATTAAGCGTCATCTAGCCTTCCTACGAAATAATTCGTAATCACTTTAGAACATAGCCTTATTCTATTATAATAACTATATCACTACTATGAATGATTATATCCTTCTGGCCGATTTTCGCCACGGCGACATATACCGAATATTGTCGGAATGTTATCAACTGCGCAGCAATTATTATGGTGCCACAAGTACGTGAAATGGAAAGGGTCACTCACTCCTCTCAACCTTTTCGTGCACGACATAACGATCATGCGATAATATCACAACACTTACACTTACTTAACCGGTGGTAGAATTCCTATGCAGGAATCCGTCTAAGTAGGTACCACCCCAGACATTTTAAACATTTTAAAGAAACAAAACTGAATAACATTTATTTCATCACCTATTAATAACTAAAAAAAAAACAAAACGAATTCAGTATGAATTACTTGAACATATGCAAAGACGTGCTTAAATCCAAATCAGTACTTTTAGAAAAAGTGTTATACATTCTACAGTCTCGGTATAATTAAATTACATCCAAAGTTGGTCCTAAATGATGGCAATTAAGTTAAATGATTTACTTCATAGCAATCTGCATTGCATTATGAGCACCCGTTAACCAACTTGTAGCAAAAAATTATATCTAAAAGCTTTTGTCTACTGGCCAAAGGGCGCATTATTACACACTGAGTGCATGAATGGCAATTAAGTTTAATGATTTTTTTTTATTGTACTCGTATAAAGTGACGAAACGAGCAAAACGTTCACCAGTCACCAGGTAAGTTCAACGTCTGCCTACAACAAATGCTGTGTCACCCAGAATAGTTCTGTGTGACACCACACAGCGCCCGTCACCCTGAGACATCAGTTCTTAAGTCTCAAATGCCCAGTGATTACGCTAGCTCACAGTGCCCTTTAAACGGAAACACAGTAATGCTTGCACACTACTGCTTCACGGCAGAATAACTGGCCCTGTGGTGGTACCTACCTAGACGGATTCCTGCATAGGAATCCGCATTGCATTCTAAGCGCCCGTTAACCAAATTGTAACAAAAAATTATATCTAAAAGCTTTTGTCCACTGGCCAAAGGGCGCACTGAGTGCATGAGTACCTTTATACACTAAATGAGTAGCTCATGCAGATGATGTAAGTTGCGACAACAATGATTTCCAATAACTATCGAATAAAAGACATTGTCATTAAATTAAAAATCAGGGTAATCTTGGTCCACAAATCGGGATAATGGCAAGCAGAGTTGCAATCTATCAACATTTTGTCGGAGAGAATTAGATAGGTCTCTATGACTGACTCTAACTAAATTCCAATCCACAAAGGATTATATGATGGTGCAAAAAAAAAAAAGTTTCAGCCTATAAATGTCCCACTACTGAGCACAGGCCTCCTCCCATTTCTGAGAAGGTTTTGGAGCTAGGAAGAATCCGCCACGCTGCTCCAATGCGGGTTGGCGGACTTCACATGTCTTCGAAATATTTTTTATTTCTTAGACATGCAGGTTTCCTCACGATGTTTTCCTTCACCGTCGAGCACGTGGTAAATCAGCACTTAAAATTGCAATTTACAATTTTAGTGGCGCCGGCACCGGGGATCGAACCCAGGTCACCCGCGTACTTTGAAATTTAAAAATTAAAGATTGAAATTTAAAGATATTAGATTTCGAGTTCAGTAGCATCAGGTCAGAAACAAAACTAAATATCATGGATAGGCGTTTCTGTATGTACTTCTATGTCAGGTTAGATTGTCTATATATAATGTTGGATACATTTATGAAACAAATTTATAGTTGGGGTTGATATATTTTTTTCATTGGATAAAGTGATGAGACGAGCAAAACATAATAGATGTGTTACACAGAATATCACTGTGTTTATACAGCTTATGCTCTCAGTGCCCATCAGAGCGAAACACAGTTATGTTTGCACAATAATGATATTCGGCAAAATAACTGGCCCAGGAATAACCTACCTATTCCTGCATAGGAATCCTAATACCAGTAGACCAACTACTTAAAAATACTATTAACGAAATGATTTAACTCAAAAATAATTATTGCACTAGAATTTTCTAACAAATTATATTATTATATGCCAACTGCAAGTCAGTATTTTAAATTACACGCAAAAGTCTTCACATAAAGCGGATCGGTCTTATCAGGGTTCTCTCAAACGACTCTTGCCTTGATTAGCCGACGCTTTTCATTCAGTTAATTTAAAATACTGTAAGCTTTTACTAATTCGCCACTGCTGGCTGATTATACTCTAGTCAAACGATTTAAATATGTAACTGTAAAGAGTACTCCTTTCATGTTGCTAGTTAATTAACTTTAAATCATAGCTAAGCAATCAAATTTTTAAACTAAATTTCAACTTAATTTAGGGTGTAGTACCTACCCCTTATATGGGAAAAAGGCGTATCTGTATGAATGTATGTAAGTAGGTTAAATAGGGGATAAAAGCTTGTGTCAAAAAAGTCTCATACTTTTAGAAGAAGAATCATCTCGAACAATTCAGACAGGTGACGGGTAGCACTGTCTATGGTGCGAGGCCTTTGTTACTGCAGTCCACTTGCCAAGCGTGGTGATTTTGACAAAATCTACTGTAATTATTGCCAATAGCCTCCAAACTGAACACTACTGGACACAAAGGCCTCTACAAAAATGCTAAGGCCATTTTGGTAGAAACGTTTTTGTCTAAATGGAAAGGCCATTTTGTTAGAGGCCTTTGTGTTCAGCAGTGTACTGTTTAGAGGCTATTGGTATTGGTATTCCTATTGCTGGGTGCATAACCCTTTTTTACATCAATAAATAAATGTTAATTATTAATACCATATCTAAAGAATAATATTTCTGCAACATTTAAGATATTGTTTTATCGTCTTTAAATACCCAAATTCTAACATTTTTCTATTATTAGTCAATCATGCCAACTGAGCGGAAATACATTAGATACCACTGTAGAATTGCGGGTCGTGACCTCAAATATTTGAACTACTGGCAAATGTATTTTTTAAAGGAGAAAGTGACGAGACGAACAATAAGTTCTCCTGGTAGTAAATGCAACGTCTACAATAACAAATGTCAGCTAGAATATTTCTGTGCACCACACTGCACAACACTGCACCCGTCACCCTTAGACATCAGTTCTAGTCTCATATGCCTAGTAATTACACTAGCCCTCAGTGCCCTTCAGACTAAACATACAGTAATTTTTGCACGCTACTGCTTCTCGGCGGAATAACTGGGTCTGCGGTGGTGCCTTCCTAGACAGATTTGCCGATTTGCAGATAGCCTGTTTGTAATTTAACTAATAATAAGTAAATAAGTAACAATTTAAGTAAATATAATTCACTTTTATCACACCACTCCATATTCCTAAGACTGTCACGTCAGCTTCTAGTTTTTTTATTGGATTAAGTGATGAAACGAGCAAAACGTTTACCTGGTGGTAAGTGCAACGTCTGCCCATAACAAATGCTGTATCACCCAGAAAATGTCTATGTGACACCACACTGTGCCCATCACCCAGAGACATCGGTTCTTAAATCTCATATGCCCAGTATTTACGCTAGCTCTCAAGTGCAATTCAAACCGTAACACAGTAATGTTTGGACATTATTGCTTCACGGCAGAATAAATTGCCCTGGGGTGGTACCTACCTAGACGGATTCCTGCATAGGAATCATCGGTTGAGTACGTAGTAGCAGGTAACAAACAGACAGAGGGACAGAGAGAGTTACTTTCGCATTTATAATATTAGTATGAATAGAGTCCAGGTCGTTACAAAGCCACCCAGACTTTCGCTAACTTTTTGTTTTTCGCGCAAAAAGTACAATAATTTAATGGTGACTACAGTTAGATAACTGTCAACTCTGTCAGTAAAAATAAATAAATGACTTAAAAAATTATTTCGGTTAAATAATTTTAACCATAATAATTCTAGTCAAGGTTTACTGGTGGTAGGATAACTATGCAGGAATCCGTTTAGGTAGGTACCACCCGAGGGCCAGTTATTCTACCGTGAAGCGGTAGTTTGCAAGCATTACTGTGTTTCGGCTTGAAAGGCACTGAGAGCTAGCGTAATTACTGGGCATATGAGACTTAAGAACTGATGGCTCAGGGTGACGGGCGCAGTGTGGTGTCACACAGAAATATTCTGGTTGATACAGCATTTGTTGCGGGCGGACATTGCACTTACCATCAGGTGAACGTTTTGCTCGTATCGTCACTTGATACAATAAAAAAAAAGTAGTGTCACCAAGAAAATGTCAGTGTGGCACCACACTTCGATCATCACCTTGTCGATTCAGGTCTAAAGTCTCTTATGCCTAGTAATTACACTAGCTGTCAGTGCCCTTCAGAGCGAAACACAATAATGTTTGCACACCACTGTTTCGCAATAGCTAATAGAGGAAAATAGCATCTACCTTTTTTTCTACCGAGGTGTCGTAAGAGGCGACTAAGGTATTGTACGGACAGACTATTCGTGCAGAATAACTGTACCATAATATGCAATGCTAACACTATAATACTTGTAGGAAACGCAATGGGAAGTAAGAATTTCTTCGCTCGTAACCAAAACTGGCGGTGACATGGTTTGCCGCCCGTGGTCTCTGCCTACCCCTTATAGGAAAAAAACGTGACTGTATGTTTGTAGGTGTATTACTGCTTTACGAGAGAATAACTGGCCTTGCGGTGGTACCTACCTAGACGGATCAAAGGATCATTCGGATTCGGATCATCCTACCAAAGGAATCCTACCAGTAAAAGCTGTATTTAAACATTTATAAATACATCTTGTAATATTAACACCGTGTGACGACTTTGAAAAAGAATTCATCAACCCAATTCCACCCCAAAGTGTCGCACAAAGCGACTAAGGAAATAAAACAAAGTAATGGTAGGAGCATCCTTTCGTGCAAACTTTTATTTTATAGCTATTCCATCGAAACCATAGTTAGGCCAGTTTCCAGAAATTTTCATAGTGAGGAAACTTGCTGTGGATTATAACCAACTTAAATGATATTGATATTTCGACAAAATGAGGGAGCAGCGTCATAATGTTGCGATGTGATAGAAGATGCAGTGACAAAGGATTGCTTAGATGATTTGCACACGTATACTGAAAGAAGATTGACGAAACAGATTTATGAGGCAAGATTGAATAGCCAAGCTGGTAAGCGGATACTGATAGCGAATCAGGGCCAGTTAAACTAGAGTTAAACTAAAAGAGAAGGGCAGCAGTGTGGTGTCACGCGGAAATGTTCTGGGTGACACGGCATATATTATGGGCAGACTTTGCACTTACTATCAGGTGAACGTTGCTCATTTGATCACTTTATCTATTTAAAAAAATCCTTCTAACCTAAATTAGCCTGGCCGGTGACGGAAAGTAGCGTCCAAGGTCTAGTACTGCGATCGACATATTATAGTGTTTACAACCTTATACATTTTGTATAAAAAATCTAGCTTCATTACAATACAAATAATACAGCTTTTCATAAATTAAGTATTGTATTACTTGCTCGCGAAATATGATATAACAGTATCAAAGACTCAGGGAGCGAGCAATCTTACTGTGGGGGTTTTATTACATTGTATAAAAAGGGACCTTTAATAGATTTATATACAGTGTTTCGAGATACGAAACATTTATCATCTCAATCTATCCAGTACCCGAAATGCTTCGCCAGTTCCTCTACAATTCATTTTAATGGAAACATGTAATTTTATTGCTTGTACTGTAGCTGAAATTGAATTGACAAAATTTATGGCAATTGAAATATACGTATAGTTTTAAAAATTATATAAATTAGTGAACGTTGTGGTTTGGCACTCCGAAATTCCCATGCAGGAGTCCGTCTAGGTAGGTACCACCCCAGGGCCAGTTATTCTGCTGTGAAGCAGTAGTGTGCAAACATTACTGTGTTTCGGTTTGAAGGGCACTGTGAGCTAGCGTAATCACTGGGCATATGAGACTTTTGAACCTATGTCTCAGGGTGATGGACACAGTGTAGTGTCACACAAAAATCTTCTGGGTGCCACAGCATTTGTTATGAGCAGACGTTGCACTTACCATCAGGTGAACGTTTTGCTGGTTTCATCACTTTATGCAATAAAAAAAATCATAAACATGATATATTAACTACTGCCTGATAGTAGTATAGTGCTGCACTATACTAATATTATAAATGCGAAATTAACTCAATGTCCGCCTGTTCGTTACCTTTTCACGGGTCTACCGTTGAACCGATCTTGATGAAATTTGGCACAGAGATAGCTTGCATTCTGGAGATGGAAATAGAAAACCCTGTTTTTCCGAAAATCAAAGAGTTACTACGGTATTTTAAAAAACTAAATCCACGCGGACGTAGTCGCGGGCTTCAGCCAGTTTTTTTATAATTTAAAGAAAACATCAAAAATGCATTAAGCTCGATTGGCGCGGTGGCTGAGCGATATGCTTCTCAGCCTACAGAAATTTATTTCAGGTCTGGATATGTATTTGTATGTGGAATTCGTATCTGAAATTCGAGTGAAAGGCAATCTTTATATAAAATATCCAAAAAAATCAAACAATAGCGGTTAGTTTGATTGGTACACAACTACGAGCATAGTGCTCCCAACAACAACCAACATAGATATAGTATAGACGTTAGACACGACCATGTTCATCTTAAAGTCTACCGGTTGGGAGACACGAGCATTGGTTGGGTTTTTTTTGTTACCTTTACATGACTCAGTCTAAAATTGATATAGTATATAAGTACATGGTCCTTTTAAACTTCTTTTGTGTGAATGTGCTTATAATGATTTCTGTTGGTGTACTTGTTATAAATAAATAAATAAACTTTCACTAAAAAACGCAAAATACGCGCATAGATGTGGAGCCCGAAGCAATCTACAAACTTTCACTTCTCATGCACTCCTTTCCTGCACAGGAATCCTAATTTTTTCTTAACTAATTATAAGCCTGAAAAATAAACAAAATCATACTATTACATATCACGTAACACTTGTTTTACACATGTGTGGTTAGATGGCAACAACCTCAGCGTAGGTATAGCCGCGCACGGGATAGATGACATTTGGCGCGGGCATAAAGAAGCTCGCAGTGACATTGGTTGCTTTATTGTTCTCTGTGGAAGTCATAGTCTGGGAATAAAAGCAGCTAGGAATTTAATTACTTTTGAACGAGATATGTTCATTGCACCGTATGCAGTAAAATTTAATTACTTTAGGGCTGTTTAAATTTTTGACTGGAATTTACTTAATTGAAGTGAAACCTCTTTGGGCGCGACGTGAGTAAAATTTCAAGTTCGAATTGTAGAAAGAAGAAATAAAGAAACATTTATTTGTTACACGCACACAATTCACAGACAGATTAACAGTGTAGAGAAGAAAAAGACAACACAGGAAAAAACAAAATTTAAATCCATCCGTTCATGGTGCAATGCTCCAAAAAGGACGGACACTTATGATATGCTAGGATTTTCACTTTTAGTGTAGCGTTTTTGCGCAACGTTTCTGTTGATCGATTCTTAATCAATATTTATCGATTAATTAATAATCGTATATATGGTGAGCAGTTATTATACAGTGATTTTTGTTAATTCATGTTCATTTATTTATATCAAATTTCTTAGAAAAGAATACTACCACTCCATCTCATCCAATGGATCTCGTAAAAGGCGAGTAAGGAATTAAACTGCACTATGCACCCAACAGCGCATGGTGGCGATGGGCTCACCACCTATCACACCAAGTGCATTATATTGTTTTGGTGAAACGTGGATTGTGGCAGTCATCTGTTTTTGCAGTGAGTGCCCAGTCTCTGACTACCCCTTATGGGAAACAGTCGTGATCTTATGTATGTATGTATGTATATTAATTTCACTTCTGTCACGTATACTGAATTGCAGTTTATTTAATCTGGTTTCGAACATGCTTTTTATTCATGCTTTCGTTATATATATTTGTTTATTTAATATTTACTGACCACATAAAAGTAAAGTAAAGTAGTAGAGTAGAGCCGTGGTAGCTCAGGGGCTAGGTGCTCGATGTAAATTACATAGTACGCGAGTGACTTGGGTTCGATTCCCGGTGCCGGCACCACTAAAATTGTTATTTGCTATTTTAAGTGCCGATTTACCACGTGCTCGGCGGAGAAGTAATACATCGTGAAGAAACCTGCATGTCTGAGAAATAAAAAATAATTCGAAGACATGTGCAGTCCGCCAACCCGCATTGGAGCAGCGTGGCGGATTCTTCCTAGCTCCAAAAACCTCTCAGAAATAAGAGGAGGCCTGTGCTCAGCAGTGGGACATTAATAGGCTGAAACTTTTTTTTTATACAAATGAATAGGTACAGTAGCCGGACGTAAGGATGACAGAAACACTTAAAAAAACAGTCTAGTGAAGATGCTAGATAACGCAAAAATAGGTAAGGTTTGATGTTTTCTAAAGTTAAATTAAATTAGTACAAGCATTAATTTAATTTATATCTTCGTTTTTATTTAGTTTCCTAGTGATGAGAGTTCAAAACTAAAACCATGAAAAAGTTAAAAAGTCAAGTTTCAGCCTATAAATGTCCCACTGCTGAGCACAGGCCTCCTCTCATTTCTGAGAGGGTTTTGGAGCTAGGAAGAATCCGCCACAATGCTCCAATGCGGGTTGGCGGACTGCACATGTCCTCGAAATATTTCTATTCCTCGGACATGCAGGTTTCCTCACGATGTTTTCCTTCACCGCTAAGCCCGTGATAAATCAGCACTTAAAATTGTAGAACAATATAAGAGGTGCTGGCACCGGGGTTCGAACCCAGGTTACTCGCTTACTATGAAATTAAAGGCGAGCACCTGGCCCCTGAGCTACCATGTACGGGAAGCTATTAACTATATCTGTTCCATTTATCCGAACAGGGTTAAGTTCGTAGGTAATGCTTGCTGTACTCCGCAGATAAATAACGCAGTTAATATACACGATCTAATAATATGGTGATCAGTTCAACTACCTACATGTAACCCACTAAATTACTTTTTTATTTTCCCTCTGTCGACTTTTACGGCACACACTGGATGACATGGGTTGGTAGATTCCCTTAGTCGCCACCACACGGCGAAATTTATTAAAAAACAAAAAAATTAGGATTAGGCTTACAAAAAATCTCTTTCGTTCTGGATATTTCTTAATCGAATTTAGAATAGTATCAGTCTATTACAGGTGGTAGGTTTTATGCTGGCGGTTGGATTTCTATGCAAGAATCTGTCTAGGTAGGTGCCACCGCTGGGTCAGTTATTCTGCCGTGAAGCGGTGGTGTGCAATCATGACTGTATTTCGTTCTGAAGGGCAATGAGAGATCGTGTAATTACTGGCCATATGGAACTTTAGAACTGATGTTTCGGGGTGACGGGCGCAGTGAAGTGTCACACAGAAATGTTCTGGATGACGCAGTTTTTGTTTTGGGCAGACATTGCACTTGCCATTGGGTGGATGATTTCCTAGCCTCGTTAATTTCTTCCGTAAAAGAAGAAAGAAAGAGACAATGCATTCTTAACAGTAAGTTGTTATACTAAAATGCGTAATCGTATTAAGAGGCTCAGTTCATTGATTTAATTCTATCTAAACTAAGCTAAGCGTATTTCAACCCTCAGATTAATTAAATTGGTTCGCAGAAGCGACGAGGATTAAAGGAAACATTTGGTTGGATTTTACTTCAATTTCTTTATTGAAAAGCGTCAGTATTCAGACGTATGGATTATAAATTATTCTAATAGCAGTCATATACACAATAAAGAAGTACATTGTATTATGCAGGAATCCGTCTGGGTAGGTACCACCCCAGGGACAGTTATTCTGCCGTGAAGCATTGGTGTGCAAACATTACTGTGTTTCGCTTTGAAGGGCACTGAGAGCTAGCGTAATCACTGGGCATATGAGACTTAAGAACTGATGTCTCAGGGTGACGGGCGCAGTTCGGTGTCACACAGGAATGTTCTGGGTGACACAACATTTGTTGACGCAGACGTTGCGCTTACTATTAGGTGAACGTTTTGCTCGATTCGTCACATTATCAAATAAAAAAAAATGTTGGCTCATATCGGTATTCGAACCCAAGACCCGGCGAAGAAAACCGGTACTCTAACCACTAGGCCACGCCGTCATCACCATAATATGTTCGAATATGTCTTTATGACATCCGACTGTATGTATTGTCGCTATAACCAGATCAGAAACTGACGAATACTTTAAATATGCTTCTACCAATTGGCATAATTTGCAGTTATCGTCTCGCTTAATAGGCGGATTGACAAAAATGCGCCTTTTTCGTAACTATTTGATAAATGAGCTCTATTGATGTTCTTTTCTACCTTATGAGACGCTCATTTATAAGTATTTTTTTTGTTAAGAAAACAACATTTCATAAAATAACAATATGGTATATAATGGCTGATATCACATTGCCCTTTTACTACCGCAGAGAAAAAAAAAGAGAAGACAGTTGCCTAACGCAAATTATTATCCAACATCTCCTTAATGCCACTGGCGTCTTGCAAACAGTCAAATTAAGTACAGTGCGAAAGCACAGATTACTAATAAGCATGTAAGTGTACGCAGGACGGATGAGCGGACGCATATTTTTTTAGGCATAACTAATGGCGAGATGGTCCGTGGAAACTACAATTCTAAAGACTATGGAACAATAAAAGACCATTTTATAAAATTATTCATTCAGTGGAAATAAAACGACGTGTTTTATTTGCTCCACAATAATTACAAGTATTTTGCGAACATTGATCCTCTATCTCGACGAAAACACATTTGACTGGCTGTAGTGAAAACAGTCACTGTCCAGGCGCACGCCGCTGTCCACTGTACTTGAACTCGCCACTTCACTAAACTTGACCAATATAAACCGGGACTTAGATTATATCGTTGGAAAAGCATCGGTTATTTAACGCCAAGAAGGAAAAATAACTCGTTAAAAATGTGTCTTGAACTAGGAGTGAATTATCAACAAATTTGTTGTGTGGAAATGTTCAGCGAAAATCCTGTTTGAGTCGTTTCATTTTATTCATTGTGTTAATAACCAGATAATTATGTGATAACGTTAAACTGTACACTTGTCATATTAATTTTGTTTATAATATTACAAGTAACCTGGCTCGGCTTAGCCCGGCTAAAGTTTTGTTTATACATTGATAGACTTTATAAATAAATTCTGTAAGGATACTAACAATATTTGATGGCATCGGCAATCTTTTTCCCGGTTTGAATCAATAGTAAGTAAGTTAATCCTAAGCTCTTAAAATAGCAAGGGTAATTTTTAATACACAAATGACACATAAATTGTCACATTTTATGAACGTGAACAAAAAAAAACATATAAAATATTTAAAAAATCCAAGTACGTACATCAAAGAAACATATAAATAAAAAATACAAATGGGTCGTGGTTCGGCCTAAGGAATGCTCAAAGGACTAAGGTCAGACTGAGCTGGCGATACCCTACTCCTTGCTGGGTTCCAGGATGTTGTAACCGTGTTAGTGGGTCGTTGTTAGCACAGGTTTAGTAGGAGAGCCAAGCATCAGCTTTTATGGTTGCATGAATGGGCCGGCTCGACCGGGTAAGTACCACGACCTTCACAGAATACCGGCGTGAACGTAGATGTTTAACAAACTTCTGCGTTTCGTCTGGTGAGTGTGGCGAATGCGCCCTCCCCCAAAACATGGTAGCGGTAATAAATAATCTACCCCAGGGAGGGTCCTTCAAGGAACTCTTTGTTCCATTCCCTAAAGTTTGTTTTGGTAAGTACGACGGTAAGCGACGAAACGATCATTTCATTCACCTTATGGTAAGTGCAACTGCCCATAACATGTTTTGTGTCACCCAGAACATTTTTGTGTGACACCACACTGCGCTCGTTACCCTGAGACAACAGTTCTTAAGTCCCTTATGCCCAGTAATTACATAGTGTAATTCTGTATACAATCTATTCATCGCAGCTCGAAACAAAGTATAAATGTATGTACAAAAATGTAAATAAAGAAAACAATGTATCTCAAACTTTTGTTTCGCTTAAATGTCAAAATAACTAAAATGACTGAATGAACAGATAACTAAAAATGTTATACAACATGAAACTTAATAACAACAACAAAATTAACAAGAATTAATCAATATGAACCGGAAACATTACTCTCATATCAATGAAAATCGCACTAATTGTACTCTATAATTTTGTAGTTTTACTATTATTAAATATTATTTAATCATAAAACCAACTTCCACGCAGCAGCTACAAACATGCTACAGCGAATTTAAGAGTTTCATGATTTTCGCAACGATCT
Source organism: Luehdorfia chinensis (assembly GCA_019845155.1). NCBI lineage: Eukaryota > Metazoa > Arthropoda > Insecta > Lepidoptera > Papilionidae > Luehdorfia > Luehdorfia chinensis. Next base: position 3,947,754 of record JAHVAK010000234.1, on the reverse strand, counting down.
CTATATCAGAACTTGACCGAAATTATATGAAACCAACGTCGAGTATAACAACTTCAACTAAAAAAATAATCATTGAAATCGGTTCACAATTGACGAAGATATCGCGTAGGACACACTCACAAAAAATTATTAACAATATTCTGTCAAATTGGGAACGTCCTCCTTTTTGAAGTCGGCTAAAAATGCGTTCCAACTTTGAGAATCACATATTTTAATGGTTTCTTTATCTTTTGCCTCACGGCTCCCTAATACACTGATAGCGACCAGTTCCTCTGTGGTAGAACTTACCTAGAACATTGACCATATTAAACGAAGAACATTTTTGGGCTAAAATTAAAAAAATATTTTTCGTGTATTCGTAGAATTATGAGATTATGCGCAATATATCCACAAAATGCTTTGATCAATTTAAAACATATTTCGTTCGTACAAAACTAAATGAACCAAAAATGATCCTAAACCGAATATTCCCCGACTGAGTCTCCCATTACATAGAAACGATACGGGGAAGGGATCGCATTTCTTTCGCCTTAGTCTTTTTTTAAATTCTCACAAGAATTATATGAGCATACAGCTCTTAATATTGATTAAAAATAATTATATTTTATGACTATGAAATAGTTTGCTCTTCAGACTTTCAGTAATCTTTGCACACTACTGCTTGTCAGCAGAATAACTGACACCGCGGTGCTACCTACCTAGACGGATTCCTGCGTAGGAATCCTAAAGAACCAGTAGATTAGTAATAAAAGACCAGTAGATTTTTATATTTATTTGTCCTTCTGATAATCATTATGTGTTGATCTTATTACTTTATAGATATATCGTGACGAATGTTGAAATCTCGTTTTATATGGAATTTTTATTTTGGTGTAAAAACTAGGTAAAAAATCCGCATTCCCGCGGGGCGCTTTGAAAATTGTTGTTACTCAATCAACTTTAAAAGCATTAGGGATGCTTTTAAAATTGATTGACTAATTAATTTTCGAGTAAATGTTGATTTTGGCTGGAATATAGACGATGAGACAGGAAATAAGAAAATTTTAGGTAATGTACAAAGTACTAGTATAATAAAAGTAAATGAATTACTTAAAGTAGTGTAAAACATGCAATTAATTTTTTTTTTTAAAAAACCATGCCCACAGTAGGATTTCTCCTGTGTCGTGGGTGCGTTTTACAGACATAATTTCCACATGCACAAACACCCAGACCCGGAAGAACTATTTGTAGGCTATACAAATATTTGTCCCGCGCGGGAATCGAACCCGCGACCCGCGACGCAGAAGCCATGGGCTTAGCCACTGCGCCAACCGAGCCGACAAACTTTGGTAGCCTATAATTGTCTTTAGCTACAAACTTTTGTAGGAATCTATGGGGGAGGCCTGTGTTCAGCAGAGGACTAGTGAAGTTTCAGCCTATAAATGTCCCACTGCTGAGCACAGGCCTCCTCTCATTTCTGGGAGGGTTTTGGAGCTAGGAAGAATCCGCCACACTGCTTTTTTTATTTCTCAGACATGCAGGTTTCCTCACGATGTTTTCCTTCACCGCCAAGCACTTGGTAAATCAGTACTTAAAATTGCATTTAACAATTTTAGTAGTACTGGCATCGGGAATCGAACCCAGGTCACTCGCGTACTATGAAATTTAAAGCGAGCGCCTAGCCTCTGCTCTAGTGTGCTCTAGTGGGCTCTATTGGACTAGTGAAAGGTTGAAATGATGATAATGAAGATGATTGGAGCTGGGAAGAGTGCGACACGCTGCTCCAATGCGGATTGCGGACCCTATATCGATATATTTTAACCCTCAGAGATGTTCACCTTCACCGCTTTTCACGACACATTCCTTCACCGCTGAGCACGTGATAAATGAGAAATTAAACGGTCGTAGCCTGCATACCTTTTGATTTACTTGCATATTAACATTCCAAGAATTCCGTAAATCACGTCCTATTCAAGGCAACGGCTAGTCCAACGGGTACTGAAATGAGCCCGACTGGCATTTGCCGTTCGTGGAGGTAATACCTAGGCACATGTAAAAGAAACTGTTACAAATTCATGACAAACGGTATTGTTCAGCGTATGGTGGCGAAGACTCCCCCGTCCCATTCAACTCAATACAATAATGGTCATTAGCTTTTTGTAAATAATTGTAAAAAATACCTTAAAAGGGTTTAAGCATAATAGAAATTAGTTTAAAACGATATACAATTAAGAACGGGGTAGTCAAAAAGTGTGTTATTCGATCGTCCAATCCCCTGGGAAAAGACAGTCAAATACTTAGGCGTCCTTAGACTCGAGACTCAGCTTCGGTCCACATATTAACCGAGTAAGGAACCGAGCGGCGTTCGTCCTCGGTCGATTACATCCGTTACTAAATAAAAATAGCAAAATGTCCCTACGTAATAAATTTACACTTTACAAAGCCTGTATTCGGCCAATTATGACATACGCAAGCCCCGTATTTGCGCATGCCTCCCCGCGTCAAATTCACCGACTTCAGGTAATACAAAATCGATTCATGCGTAAAGCCACGGGAGCACCGTGGTTCGTGCGTAATGCTAACCTTCATATCGATTTAGGGCTTCCTACCATAGCCCAATATCTAAAGTTGGCCTCTCGCCGATACTTCGACTCTGCCGCCACGCACCCCAACCCACTGGTTGTCAGTGCCGCCACTTACAACCCCCTCGCGATACACCAAAACTCGACCCGCGGAAAAAGGAGACCGAGGCACGTCCTCGAGGACCCTGACGACGCGACCACTATTGCCCAAGCGCTCTACTCAACACTACACAAACACCCATTATCACCATCATACCGCCCCCGCCGTCGGCGTGGGCGTATCAGACAAAGTTATTCGCGATACCGCCGCATCTCAGGCCGGTTCTCCCCTAGCAGTAGTGTCATAAACAGAAGCGTCGCTGGAATTTCTTGCGCCATTTCTTCTCCAGCGGAAACGCATTCCGAATTGGTGGTAAACTTATCTAATAATAATCATGGTATTAATAATTATAGTAGTAGTAATATTGCCCTCCCGATTGCAGTAACTGACCGAGCCGAGAGCGGCCCCCTTGGGCACCCTCGAGTCTGTTACTCTCGCGAACAGGATGACGGTCCAAGCCGAGGTCCCCTCTCGGGGGCCCTTGCGCCAGTCATCCATAAATAAAGGTTTCGGCTAAGCGCCCTCAGCGCTATGCCACCTTTCAATCCGGCGAAGCTGTAAAAGCCTTCGGGCTAACAGTGACCATCAGTCCTAAAAAAAAAAAATTGTCAAATATTAAAATAATCATGACACATTGCCTTAAAAAACATAGATAAAATAAAAATTACATTTTCTATAAATGAAACGCCGATCGAGCCATTTCGTAAACCAAAATGAATGGGAAGTGGAATTAATCCTGCAGCATTAACCGAGAACTGGTAATCCTCGAAAATTATCTACCCATACTTAATTTTATCAACGTCTAAAGGGTACGGTAATTAATCAACGTGCCAACATTTTTTAGAATCTTATTTAATTTGTTATATGCAATGTTTTCTTTTATTTACGCGAATACTACACATTTAAATAAAACTAATTATTACAGACTTTATCCCGTTTAATTTTAACTATTTATAACCCGACGTTTCGAGTGCTTTACAGTACCCATGGTCATGGAGGGACCGGAGTCAGGGAGGGGAGGGAGGAATTATTGTAGTGTTTTTAGCGTTATACGCGAAATTACGCCGGAGACTTTCACTGGCAATGATATATTCTAAAATTCAAGTGGAAAACCAAAAAGAGAATTACAAAATCCGACCCGGTAGGTGGCGCTGTGATCGTGTGATCTGAAAAGTTTCATAATTAAATGTAATTCCGAAATCAAACTCTTCGCGTCACAAATCGGAACACACGCGCGTCACTTACGGTCAGCTAGTATGAAATATAATAAAAACTTATGATAAAAAGTCTCTTTTTTCGTATTTTTTTATGAATTTCTAATTTTCACAGGATTTTCAATAGTTGAAAATGGTCTTCCGGAACTGTTAAATATTTAATATGTACTTATCGCAATTATTATTTAATTATAAGTAACTAGCTCTAGCCCGCGACTACGTCCGCGTGGATTAAGGTTTTTAAAAACACCGTGGGAACTCTTTGATTTTCGGAATAAAAAGTGTGTCTCGAGGATTCAAGGTATCTTTTGTATTAATAATAGTATTTTCACCGATATTTTGTGCCGAATTTCGTCAAGATTGGTTCAACGAAGCTGTGAAAAGGTAACATTTGGTCAGAGAGTTACTTTCGCATTTATAATATTAGTGTAGATTTAGACAAAATATATTTTAATAACGTATTGTACTCGTAGTTATTTGTGTAATGCGTTGTTCGATTATTTATTGATTACTGAATACTTATTATTTAACTTATCAAAATCTATTATATAAATGTTATATAGACATCATTATATCAAAATAATTTGATGGTTTTACGGGCGAATTAACGATTTACGTAACTTTTGTTCAGTAAATCGTTAAACCGTATATTATTAATTGATTGTAAACTCTTTAAGTTGATGAATTGTTTCCGTGATTAAAATTATACCGCACCAAATTTACGACCATGAAAGGTATTAAAGTACCTTGAAATTATCGTGTATTAAGCAAACGGAATCAAAATAGAAAAGGTCAATATCATATCTAATCGTTATTTATTATCATAGTATGTTAACCTGTTATCTTTTAAATAATTAAAAAACTGACATAATGTCGAATACTACAAAATGCTGTAATGAGCTTAATATTTGATAGCAACAAGAACGAAGACTGCAACGCTAGACTAGATTCCTTACACAAGCTACATACTGACCTGAGCCACGTTGGCCAGCTAATATACTGACGAGCTGACAGATATATTTCTAAATGAGATAGAAAGAAAGAAGGAAATAAAGAAAGAAAGAAAAAGCATTTATTGGTTCAGCACAAAAGGACAACACACTTAGATACAATTTACACATACATATACTAACACAAGTGAATACAATAATAAAAGATAAAAGTGAAATGAATAAACATATAAAATTAAAGAAACAGAAACAAAATAAAAAAAGAAAATAGCATCAGCTTTTTGTGTATATGACCTGACTATAAAACCTGACGCTGATTTTGACCTGAACCTAAATGCACCACGGATGACAAGTTTAGCTATACCAATGTGTTTGTGTTTATTTATATGTAACAGATATCTTAAGATAAATTTGATTAATATATGAATGGAGTGATAATTTCATATTTATGTACACACATGTACGCATATATACAATAGTTACGATATTCTCTTATGTAAGATTAATCTACGATAAGACAATATAAATAATAGAGCCGTGGTAGCCATAGAGCCGTGGTAGCTATAGAGCCGTGGTAGCTCAGGAGCTAGGCGCTCGCTTTAAATTTCATAGTACGCGAGTGACCTGGGTTCGATTCCCGGTGCCGGCACCACTAAAATTGTTAATTGCAATTTTAAGTGCTGATTTACCACGTGCTCGGCGGTGAAGGAAAACATCGTGAGGAAACCTGCATGTCTGAGGAATAAAAAATATTTCAAAGACATGTGAAGTCCGCCAACCCGCATTGGAGCAGCGTGGCGGATTCTTCCTAGCTCCAAAACCCTCTCAGAAATGAGAGGAGGCCTGTGCTCAGTAGTGGGACATTTATAGGCTGAAACTTTACTTTTTTTTAAGACAATATAAAGGCAGTGCTCATAAATTTTATTTTTCTACGTCAATAAAGCAGCCAGGGGAAAAGTTGCATTCAAGTGAGATACTGTTTTACCATTGCGACTACGACTATTGGTGATTGACGCCTCATAGCCACAATTTAAATAGTAATAGTTTCATTTTCATACTTTCTCCGAGTATCTTTAACTCATATCCGGGACCTGGGAATTATCATGGATGACCAACTATCTTTCAAGTTACATATCGAATCTATCATCCATAGAGCATTTAAAAATTTAGGATTCATAAGCCGAGTCACCAGACCTTTCAGAAGAGGTTCAACATTAAAAATCTTATACTTCAGCTTAGTTAGATCAATATTGGACTTCGGTAGCGTCGTTTGGAATCCCTGTTATAAACATCATATAGATATAATTGAAAGAATTCAAAGAAAATATCTAAAGCTGTTCAATTATCGTAACCAATATAATTATATATAACCAATATACCGTAACCAATATAGTCTCTCCTATGAAGACTCCCTCATAGATAATAAACTCTTATCACTAAATAACCGGAGAACACAATTTGACATTACTTTCCTGTATAAAATAATTAACTCCCAAATAGACTCTCCTTCACTGTTATCAAAAATAAACATTATAGCTAAAGCTCGTATACCTCTTAGAAAATCACGTTCTCTAAACATTTTTGTACCACCACAAAGAAAAAAGAACTATACCAAGAATGGCTTTTTCTGTCGCACTTTAAATATGTACAACAGACATTTCAATGACATTGACATTTTTAATATTTCACTAAATTCACTTAAAAAGGAACTGTTAAAAAAATTAGCACCCTCACGTCCAAATTAAAACGCTGACTATTGTATAATTATTATTTAACTAAGATTACTTAATATATCTAACATCGATACTTTATATCGAATATAACCTTACCAACCATCACTACTCATATTAAAATAACTAAAATTTAATAAAAATGTAGAGTTTAGAATTTCTCCGTAAACTTTATAATTTAAGAAGTATGAAAACACTATAATACTTACTAACATAAATTTTAATATTATCACAAAACCTTGTTTACTTAACAAGCTCTTAGTATAATAATTTTCAACTAAAAAACACTGTTTCGGCACTGTAAATCTTTTGCATATTAATTATCATAAGTTCTAAACTTATTTTAGATTATAAAATTTATTTTATGATTGTTTGTGCCAAAAAAAAAAACTTACAAACGGAAGAACCCTGCTCTTAAAAGCAAGGGGACAGCCCTTTTAAAAGTGTTGTTGTGTTTCATAAAAATGGAGACAAGAGCCTCTTCAAGAAATGTCGGTCTATCTCACTCTTAAGCCATATCTATAAGTTGCTTTCGGGAATCATCAAGAACCGATTCGCGCGAAAGCTTTACATCAGGTGAATGTTTTGCTCGTTTCGCATCGTCTGCCCATAACAAATGCTATGTCACCCAGAATTTAGAAACACCCATTTCTGGGTGACACAACACTGCCCCCGTCATCATGAGACATCAGGTCTCATATGCCCAGTGATTACACTAGCTCTCAGTGCCCTTCAAACCGAGACACAGTAATGTTTGCACACTACTGCTTCACGGCAGAATAACTGACCCTGGGGTGGTACCTACTGTAACTATTCAACTTTCACGTTGATAAAATTAATTACGTGACCAGAAAATAGACTTAATCTTTTTCAAGATCTTTTCTAAAGGTTATTTCATTCTAGGCCATTTGAATGATATATGTTAATTAATTGTGATCGTCATAGGTAGGACCCTATTATCTACGTTGTGTTTATTTTTAGTAACTTGTTCTTTTAGGTGTATCATGGAAAAATGTTTATTCACTAGAGAAGCTGCAAGTCCAAGACAGTGTACTAATACTAATTAATTACTATTCCCTATACTCTTGTAAAGGGTTCACAATGTTTAATATCTATTGCAAAGAGATTTGAATTTCGCACCTGTATAAGATTAACTTTAAATTATTAATAACCCACTACAAGCTATCGCTCCCCCAACATTTTTATTTAAAAAAATGTGGGGAAGGCACACGGCTCCAACTCCCGCCGTGTGCGGTGAGCGCCTTCCAATCCATGCGCTCCCCCCGACACAGGACAAGAAGTCGGGAACAAGGACCGTAGTCCACAGCAACACTGGCGAACCAGCAAAAAGAGGGCTTGGCCTCTTGCTAGTGCGTAAGCACAAACTTAGACCGTAGTCTCGCATGTCAATGCGTGTTTACATCATACAAGTATACAGCTAGTCCAGTCTTCGTGAATGTACGTCGCACGGATTTGGCACACGTCGAGCAGTTATGAGCACTCGGCCCAATAAACTAGTAAAGCCTTCCGTACGCGCCATCACTTCGCCAGACCGCTGCAACTGCAGATGAATGTCGAGTGTGTGGCATCAACATCCAATACAAGGTCAGCACGGCAATTTGCCGCAGAGCACGTCGTGAGTCCACTGCTCACTTCAAGGGTATGGGGTCCCACGTTGTGCAGCTTTCGGCTGCAGCCTTGAGAGTCTCCTCCCGCCAGCTACCATCCGCATGAAGTAGACGCATTAGCTCCACCAACCATTGTAATGATGTATTTTGCCATTATTTATCATTTATAATTATCATTCAGCCATCAGGCAATCAGCATTCTATTATATTCGTCAAATGGGTTTGTGTAATTGACGTTGAGTATTATGTATTTCGATCAAGTTTGTCTCACCCACCACCAAGTTTCCAGTTATCATTCATTTGTGGGAATTTACTGAGAGCTTTATTTAATATTGTTGTTATTCAACACATGGAGGGCAGACAGTCTGCAGTCTCGTTATAGAGAGACCCGACTTGGACAAATCTAAAGAAAATGTGAGTCAAACCAAGTGCAAGACGCAACTATTATATTAACGACATCTAAGCAACTGTCACTAGGACGCATTGTCACAAATGCAACAAGCATCAATACGACCATCGCTCAGACATACGCCAACACAAGGGCCTCTATACGGTCTTAGCAAACATCTACACTTCTGCAAAAAACCTCCGTCAACCCGAATCATAAGTTGTATTGAATCAGATGCAACTCATTCATATAACCGTCATTCATATAGCAGTAAGTATTATTGTGACTATCACATAGATGGTGCCTCCTCACAACACCCCTATATGATAATTATCGACTTTGGCAAAAGTTGTTTAACTAAAAAATTTACCAACGTGTCATAGTAGTAAGCCACTAAGACGCCGGTGTATGAACCATGTATCATAGAACTAATGCTCTAAGACATAGCGCGAAAGAGTAAGCTCCAGCACCGAAATGCTAAAAGCCACACCCTCTCTTATGTGATTGTATGAAAGTCTAATGAATTCTCTATCTTAATAATTTTAAGTTCCAACTCATTTTTATAATATCATATCTTACAAGAGACCTTCAATGATAGACTATTTTATCATATACTTTACTTACATAGGATCTTTGTATGGAACATTAGCACTATGCAACTTGATACTATAGAGTCATGCTCGACCTCACACACATCTATGTTGAGCTGTTGGTATGCCCCTCCGCACGGTACTCGCGTCTCGGACTTAATAGTATGGTATTAGCAATACGCGAACACCTTCTAATTTTAAGATTGGTTTTGTAATTGACATTACACGAACCCCTTATAATTTTAAGATAGGTTTTATAATTGGCATTACATGAACACTTCCTTATTATGAATATAGAGTATTTTCCATACAAATGAAGTTAATTTTATATTGTAATATTTTTAATTAACTTCTATAGTACTTCGAGAGATAAGGTCTCTTGGATATATTTTATATGTTTTAAAGTAATTTTTAGGCACTGATCTATGTAATACTATGCCAAGAAAAATTAAATTGGAAATAATGAAATTTCACTATTGCGATTGGTCCTCATATATATTTTCCCAACTTTTTTGGACCACCATTTTTTTTTTTTTTTTTTTTAATATTTTCTTAAATGGAATAAGTATCCGTAACTCAATGCATTTTACACCGAGTAACTATTTTTTTAGCTATTTCAAAGAACTCAATGTGAGTTCCAATTGACTAAGAAATATATATTTGAAAGTGAAAACACTAAAACAATATTATTATAATGACAAAACTCCATAGAGAATATTCTTCTTCTTTTTGTATTACCCATGTAGAATGCTTACTTGAATTTTAAATTGCCTTGCGGGCAACATGCACAAACACCCGGACCCGGGACAACTCATATAGTTGTCACACAAATATATGTCCCGTGCGGGAATCGAACCCACGACCCGCAGCACGAAAGGCAATCGCTTATCTATTGCGCCAACCGAGCGAACAATTTCCGTTATTACAAATGTATTCTATATTTGAATTATGCGTTACATCTGACAGTATGCTATAAATGCTATTAACAAAATTTTCAAATGTATCCGCATTCAAAATTCATTCAAAATTAAATGGTGATTGATTTGACAGATGACAGTTTAGGCTGACTTAATTGTTATTGTATCTTTCACCTCAGCATTTTAAAGATCTTTTATTAGGTGCTACAGGAGACACCGGCCGAGCCCTTCTTTTAGACTAAACGCGGCTTGTTAACCTTAAGCTTTCCAGGAAGGATTGCAAAGACATAAAAAATGTGCTCTGTGGAGCAAACCTGTGCGCCCTTAGAAAGAAGGACGGGGGTATACGGCCAATAGCAATTGGTAACACAATTCGTCGTATAGCTTCCAAGGTTTGCTGTAAGCATGTAGGGACATCTATGTCGCCACATGAGAAGCTCAAGAAATATTCGCACACATCCATAATCGCGCTATGAAATTTTCTGAGATGCGAACTATATATACAACATCTAAATATTACTAGTTGGAGGAGACGTCCTCCCCAGATCAGACCAACCGATCTGGCGGGTAGCTACCCTTTTCATTGGCAATATCATCCGCCGAAATGGTGACCCCGGTATGAACATTCCGCAGCCAGCTTCTCCGAACCACAGCAATAACGTCATCGGTAGCCATTGCAGTCACAGCAACCAGACTACTGTCGGCATAACGCGTGCTTGCTAGTCTCTCAGCCACTGAGGATCAACGGCGGCCCTTCTCCTTAGGCTGACTCCATACATCTCGACGCACTGAAGACCTGGACACAGGTTCACCGCAACGGCAGACTGCACCTCATCGCCTGACGTCTCAAGTTCTCGCCGCCATGTTCCAGTCAGTACTACTTGGTTTCGGAACAAGGGGCGGGTGTGAGGTTGCTGTGCATGCAGCGCGTACCTTCCTGAAGCAGAGCGGATGCAAGAATTTGCTGAAGGTTGACGTCACCAATGCTTTCAACACAGTAGACAGGGGAGCTCTGCTGACCCAGATCAAAGAACATATTCCAGCCGCCTACCATTACCTGTGGCAATGTTACAGCAATTCAACGAAGCTCATGTATAAACAACACAAAATACTATCAGTAGTTGGCTGCCAGCAGGGTGACCCACTTGGTCCAGCCATTTTCAGTTTGGCAATTCACCCACATGTTCAAAATTTACATTCTAAATTCGACGTTTGGTATATGGATGACGGGGCGGTTGGATGCGAAGCGACAGTCGTTAATGATTTAGACAGCCTTATTTCTAGATTCGAGTCTATCTGTCTTAAACTTTATTTACTAAAATCTAAACTTTTTATGAAAGACTTCTAAATGGTTTCTTATATTTACGCGAATACTACACATTTAAATGAAACTATTTTTACGGATTTTATATTCGCGTTTAATTTAAACTATATATAACCCGACGTATCGGGCGCTTTACAGCACCCATGGTCACGGGAGGTGACAGATTCAACGCCCTGGCCCTTTAAAATTATTCCATTTAAAAATTGTAAACAACGAATCGCTTCGCCTTCTAGGTGCCCCTGTCTTTGAGGATACCTTTGAAAGTTTTGTTAATTCGAAATTCCAAATTGCTCTTTAAATCATAACTCCTGGATTCAGGCCACCCTTTCAATCAGACTCGGTGGCCTAGGCATTAGAAAGGTATCCAGCGTAGCGCTACCGGTGTTCTTGTCATCAGCCCATAATACTTTACAACTCGTTGGTAACATTATTAGCCCATCACTTGGTGAAGAAGTTTCGTATTTGGCTGAGGCCAAGGACGCTTGGCGTGTTAAAGCTGCGTTTGACCAAGATTTCCCAATAAATCCAGCTTCGCAGAGGCATTGGGACGAGCTGCTCTGCATACAAGTACAGAAAAAATTACTTGAAAACTGCGGAAGCTCTGCAGAGCGGGCACGTCTCCTGGCGAGTGTGGAGGAGTTAAATGCATTGCCTTCAGTACATATAGGGACTATGCTAGACAAAACTTAATTTTCTTTTGCAGACAGCCTGAGACTTGGAGTAAAAATTAACGAGCCACATCGCTTTCGTTGTGGTAAAGAGGTTGACCATCTGGGTCATCACGGCGTAGCGTGCCAGCGCAGCGCTGGTCGTATTCCTCGCCATGCTGCAGTTAATGACGTCATTCGTCGGGTCTTAATAAGTGCCAGTGTACCGTCTGTTCGGTGTCCGCAGTGTGGTGTCGCACAGAAATGTTCTGGGTGACAAAGCAATTGTTATGGGCAGACGTTGCACTTAACATCAGGTGAACGTTTTGCCCGTTTCGTCACTTTATCTAATAAAAAAAACGAACAATGATGTATTACTCCCTATGACGACTAAGGTACGCACTATGATATATTACGCATTGTAATGTGGTATGCACTATGATGTTTCGAGCTATGATGTGTTTCGCACTGTGATGTCAAATGCACTATGATGTGTTACGCACTATGGCGTGTTAAACACTATTATGCGGTACGCACTTTAATATGTTACGCACTATGATTAGAAACGCACAATTATGTATTACGCACTAGGAAGCGTCACGCACTATGATGTGTGTTAAATAAATTCTGTTAATATCATTTATCACTCCATATTTATTTATTTATTGGTATTCTTTCCCAATAACCATAAACTTCGATGTTTTACAGCTGCAGCACTTTTTTCATATAAGGAACATCCATACAATGCATACAAAACAACTATCTGAAATAATAATATCAAATAATAAAATAATATCTTCAAGCCGCCGAAGAAGATAAGTCAGTTTTTACTTGACAGATGGTAAAAACTTCGATAAACCACAGATCCTTGCAAAAGAACACCGATTCCTACCAAGGATGATTCGTGAGGCTATTGAAATCAAAAAACATCCTAATTTCAATAGAGAAGATGGTTGGGTATTACCACCAGCTTGGGATCCAATAATAAATAAAATTAAATCAAAAACCAAGCATACCACTGCAGGACTTCAAGACACAGTTAGCTCTTTCTGCGTAGATCGGACCAAAAATAATAATTAAAAGCTGAAGGTACCCCAGGTTAACTATGACATCAGGACATCTGTCACCTCAATCCTCCCGTGACCATGGGTGCTGTAAAGCACCAAGAAACGTCGGGTTATAAATAGTAAAAAATTAAACGCGATAAAATCTGTAAAATTAATTTCATTTAAACTATCTGAAATTCCGATTTATCCGTTGGATTTTAAAAAAAATTCTTTCAATAAAACCTAGTCCTGATAATTATGAACACAACAATAAAAACACCAAAATCAGCCGGGCCGTTCTCGAGTGATGATCTTTCATACACGCGGCAATTGATTCGTAGATAGTAAAATAAAATTGTGCCTTGTAGGAAACTATAACCCGACCTGCCTGTTATACAAAAAAATCTGTGAAGGCTGATGGCATAGAAGGCATTGGCGTCAATGCGATGTTCAGCAATAGTTCAGCAATCTTCATTTTTATATGTGGCTGGGGAAATTACATTATAACAGTGCGTTTTACAGCCATATTGCACATGCACAAACACAGAGAGCCGCAATGAAGGAACGGGAGTTAATTTGCTAAGATCCGCACGCTAAAAATAAAATGGTGTACGAGTATATTACCTAGTTTTTGAAAAGACGAGCGCAGTGTGTAGCCACACGTGAATATTCTGGGTGACACAGCATTTGTTATGGGCAGACGTTGCACTTACCATCAGGTTTTGCTCGTCTCATCACTTTATGCCACTGCGCTAACCAAGCTGACCACTGTATATAATACAGAATATACTTTATATAAGAAAATATTCCATATTTTTTGCTTACGTAACGTCTTTTTCTTGCCGCGCAAACAATAAATCTGCGTCCAGGTAAAATTACGGCTTTCTAACTGTTTTTGTATGTGACAGATTTGGTCTGTTGAACGTCTGATTCATTTTATTAAAGTTATTTGCGGCAAGTGCTATATGTTCATATATTTTCAAGTATATGCTCGTATACTACGTAATAGATTATTTCACGTTTTTTTTGTATTTCCACTTACTTAATCATAAAAGATTAAGATTATTAGAGACACAAATCGTCAGAAATCTTCTACGAAATAGATATTTTCGGGTTAAGAAAACTGCTTTAGAGTTTTTGGTTTGGGGTCGAGATTGACTAATTACTTAACTGCATTTTATTTACTTGTTTTTTTTACCACTTTTCATTAGTTAATATTTTGTTATTCAGTACCATTTTTTTTAAATCATATTATTCATTTTTCTGTATTATAATGTTATATAATTGAAGGTCCTCTCCAATTTAAATAATTCAATGTGATCTGGAAACGGTGCTGGTTGTACATATATTTATATTTTATATATCACAACTTTGTAATACTTCCTGTAGTACAATTGTTTGTTTTCCAAATAAAGAAAAAAAAAGAAATGAACAGATTTTTATTAATTAAAACGACATTGGATATTTTTAACCCAATTTAAAAAGGATGTAGTTCACAATTTGTCTCCATATATTTTTTATGTATGTTCGGGTACAAACAACTTTTTGTTAATGAATGTGAAATTTTAAAGAATCTTTTTTAATAGAAAGTGGATATCATAGGGATGGTCCCGTATAAATATTAACAAATTCTGATTGTGGGATCCATGAGAAAAACATCAATCACTTTAATTCGTATAATCATATTGTTAGCTGCTTCGTGGAAGTCGGTTTTTTGATTAAATAATTATTGTATAAACAGAGAACAAGAAAACAGAGAACGATTTATTCTCTCACGTTATACCAGGGTAAAGTAACAACTTTACGTTGACCCGAGGAACAATTTCTGGCAACCAGTCATTTGTTCTGTTTCGTAAGTTGAATCCCAGCTGGAGCCAACATTTGTGCAATTACACAAATTAGTTCTTTTCGGATTTGGTCGTGTTATAATTGTTCCCGTGGCTCTGGATGATGTTAATGATATTAGCCATCTTGTCTTTTACAGCCTCATCGGTGACTGAGCTCACCAGCTAGAGGACCACGGAAAATTGTTTTTTAAGATTTTCATACAGACATGCAATCAACATCAGTCTCGCGCGTCTCGTGAACTGACTGCATCCTAGTCTACCTCCGATGTTATCGCATGAGCATTACATCGATCGCGGGAAGGTTAGGATGAGTGAGGGCTCTGTTGTTGCGCGTACACTTATAGCAATATTATTTCTCCTGCGCAATTGGCAGCTTCCGACAGTATTCGGAAGTTCTCGCCGTGGTCGAAAATCGGTCAGGAGAACATCATCATTTTTATTCTATATCAGTAATGAATGAAAATTGAAAACAATAATTCAAAACGGTGTGTGTTACCCCATTTTTGGGGAGCACGGCCCTCCCATAATGTCGTGCACAAGTAACCTTATATCGCCGGAACCGCCGTCCGGTGTAGAATCTGGTGGTATAAACTATAATATTTCATTTTCGTGCGATAGCGTCGAATCGCCGCGTAATGTGCGGTGTATCAAATACTGCCGCTCCTTCTCGACTCGTAAGTGTTCATTCGATCATCGAAAATTTCATTTATTCCGACAGGTGGCGGAATCTTTAAAATTTTCCACTTGAATTTTTCGTCGTTATCGTCGTTTCAGCCTTTCACGAGTCCACTGCTGAACATAAGCCTCCCCCATTGATGGCCACAAAAGCTTGTAGTTCTCATTTTGAGGGAATTTTGCATTAGTTGCCATGCTCGGCAGGCGGGTTGGCAACCGCAGTTTATTTATTCAGATGTTCCAGGAAGATGCTGCTGGCTATCTCCTTGTTTTCATTTTCCCTCTGTCGACCTTACGACACCCACGAGATGAGATAGGGTGGTAGATTCCCTTAGACCGCCACCACACGGAAAATTTTTGAAAATCTTTAATAATTCTGAATCTCTAAAGTGCCTTAAGCACTCTACACACACTAAGCGACGACGGCACGCAGACGAAGATGTGAGACGTCTGGTACAAGGATTGCTTATCCAGCATTACGGCAAATTATGCATAGGAAAAGATCCAGCAGCGTATAGTACAACAGACTCATGATGATTATGATAAACTAGCAAATTTAATAAAAAGTAAACAACTCGTATTAAAACTTTTCTCAAAAATCGTGACTTGTTATAGATTTTTTTTTTATAATTTACTTATGAGGGAATTCTCTTTTAGATTATTTTGTATTTGTAAAACATACAGTATGCGGCGTTTAATAATTTGTTGTATGTTATATTCAAAATGAATTTTCGTTGCAAAAATGAACGTTAAATCTGATTTGCATGAAAATCGGCCTCGTTATCTCATCAAGTTTTATCCAATGTAAACATTACGGTAGTTAAGCGTTATCGTCATAGTCGTGATTTCAATGGCCAAAATGATACAATATTGTATATTTATTCGTATTTTTTTTTTACTTTCAGCCGTGGTAGCTTAGGTGCCGCGCGCTCGCCTTAAACTTTATAGTACGCGAGTGACCAAAGTTCGATCCCCGGTGCCGGCACTTCTAAAATTATTTCGCAGTTTTAAGTTCGGATTTACCACGTGCGTAGTGGTGAAGGAAAACATCGTGATTAAAGCTGCATGTCTGTAGAAATAGAATAGAAATATCAATCACTGGGCATATGAGACTTAAGAACTGATGTCTCAGGGTGACGGGCGCATTATGGTGTCACACAGAAATTTTCTGGTATTTGTTATGGCCAAACGTTACACTTCCCACCAGGTGAATCTTTAGCTCGTTTCGTCACCTTACACAATAAAAAAAAAATTCGCCATCCGCGTGGCGGACTCTTCCCGACTCCAAAACCCTTTTAGAAATACTGAGAACATTTATAGGCTGTTTTTTAACTACACTCGCTATTCACAACAAAGCTGCGATTTAATAGTGCAAAAACTAAACGTCTTGTCCGTAAATCCGTAAATATTCACTGGTGGTAGGATTCCTATGCAGGAATCCGTCTAGATAGGTCATTCCAGGGCCAGTTATTCTGCGGTGAAGCAAAGATTACTGTGTTTCGGTTTGAAAGGCTGAGAGTTAGTATAATTACTGGGCATATGAGACTTTAGAACTGATGAATGAGAGTGACAGGCGCAGTGTGGTGTCACACAGAATTGTTCTGGGTGACACAACATTTGTATGTTGTCTTTGGTGCACTCGAAACCGTGAAATTCATCAATTCAGTGTTTTAAAAACATTCTGCTGATTTCACTTTTGCACCCGTGGGAAACCGGGGTGGATCGCTAGTATATAATAAAATAAATTTTCGTCGACAAAATGTATGTTATGTCTGATTTGCATGAAAATTAGCCTCATTATCTCATCGAGTTGTATAAAATGTAAACATTACGGTGATTAAGCAATAATGTCGTGTAATAATTGTGAATTTCAATCTTCAAAATTATTCCGTATTATAGTAATTTATAATTTTAAATGATTTGCTTGTACAAATCTATCACTATAGTTATTACAATCAGGCGTTACTTTGCTGAAATCCATTATAATGAAGGGAAGTAAGTTAATTTGCTAAGATCCGCGTGCAAAATATAAAAAATGGTGTATATTATCTAGTTTTTTGAAGAGCACCGCCCGCCCTCCCTCAGTAGCATGCACAAGCGCGGCTACGACAAACGGCTGCTTGATAATGCCTCGTTTTGGGACGAAACACGTGTCGTGTTCTCGACTTCAGTGGTGTATATTATCTAGTGGCAGTATTGTAGTGGTTGGTGGAGGGTATCTGGTGGCGGTTCCTGGTGGCGGTGTTAGTTTGCTCGTGCAACCTTCTGAGGGAGGGCGGGCGGTGCTCTTCAAAAAACAAAAAAGTTATTACCTAAACTTACTTCCTTTCATTAAATCTATCACTGTAGAATATTATAAGCTTAACAAAATGTTTTTTTTATTCCAAAACGTTCACCTGATGGTAAGTTGAACGTTTGCCCATAACAAATGCAGCGTCAGCAACAAAATCTGTGTTCTTAAGTCTCATATTCCCAGTGATTACGCTACCTCTCAGTGTCCTTCAAACCGAAACACAGTAACGTTTGAACACTACTGCTTCACGGCAGGATAACTGGTCCTGCGGTGGTAACCTACCTAGACGGGTTCCTGCATAGGAGTCCTCCCACCAGTACATACAATCACGCCTTTTTCCTAAAAAGGGGTAGGCAGAGGCTACACACGTACCCACTTTTCAACCCCGCGGGAAACGAGACGAACGAACGAATTGGTACGAGTTAAAAAATCCTTACTTCCCATTGAGTTCCCACGAGTAGTATAGTGACAGCATTGCATATCATGGTGTTAATCAGCACGAATAAAGGCTGTCCGTGCAATACTTTAGACCTCGACACCTCGGTAGGAAAGAGGTAGGTGCTATTCTACTCTGCCGGATATTTATCGGCCTTAACAAAATGCTAAGATTAAATATTTCCTCCTATTAACCTCCTGGCCGAATTTCGACCATGGCAGCAATTTCGGAATACTGTCGGAAACTATCAACTGCGCGTAAGATATTATACGCGCACACACAGAGGCGCTCACTCGTCTTAATCTATCCGCGCCCGATGTAGCAACGTTCATGTGATGTACGAGTACAATAACAGCAGTATTATAAAGATGTAGAAATGGCTTGGCGGCGATCACCTCATTCCCAGGGGTTATCATCATCTATGTATTCTTTAATATTATAATAACCCTTTTTATGAAGTCTTTCTTTAATATAAAATTTAAACTTTTTGATTGAAAGACTTTTAGCACTTACTGGGAATTTGTTGTAAAAACGTATACATTGCCCCATAAAAGAGTTACTGACTCTGTGAAGTCGGGTAATAATTAATTTGTGCTTTTTCCTGAAAAAATAGTGGGATAATTACTTTGTGCTTGTTCCTGGTATTCACATTATGAACATCACTTTTTTTAGTGAACTGGTTTATGTTCTTTGTACAAAACGTTTTCAAATATATATTGAGAAGCCAAGGTTAAGATATTAATTTCTTTAAATTTATCCCTAAGAGACACTTTAGAGCCAAGATTATAAAGTAAGATTGTAAGTTTACTGGTGGTAGTATTCCTATGCAGGAATCCGTCTAGGTTGGTACTACTCCAGGGCCAGTTATTCTGCCGTGAAGCAGTAGTATGCAAGAATTACTGTGTCGGTATGAAGGGCATTGTGAGCTAGTCTAGAGCAGACCGGGGATGGTTGACCACGTTTTTGGTTATCATTTTTTTTATTTTATATTATTGTCTTGGTGTTAATGAGAAATATTGTAAACTGTGCCAAATTTCATAGTCAATTATAAAAAAAGGTTCTAGGTGTTAAATAAAATCCGGATTTTTTCAGTTTTAGGAAACCTCTCCGAGGTGGTCAACCTGCCCCAATGCCGGGGTAAGTAGACTACTCAACTATTGCAGGTTGGCTTGAATTACGGGATGACAAAATTTAATGTGTAATAAAAATTTCACAGAAATATTCTTGGTGACACGGCATCTGTAATGGGCCGACGATGGGATTTATGAGAACGCTGTAAGTTTTCTTGAGGCCTCACTAGTTGCCACCTTCCCTTATGACTTTGCACTTACTATCAGGTGAACGTTTTGCTCGTCTCGTCACTTTATCCAATAAAAAAAATCATAAGTGTTGCAGAATTCTTCCCAGATGGGTTTATTTATAATTTAATGATTAATTTGTATCTAAAACTTGTGATTTCTTTCGTAAGCCATAAATATTTTCGAAAAAATTGGAACATATGGGTCATCGTCAGTCAACCAATACGCAATTGGTATACCAACCCCGACCGGAGCTTTTGCTTTCAAAAATCACTAAATTAAAATACTTTGCATAACAGTCATAATACGTATTTGTATACCTTTTATAATAATTTACTTTCCATTTCCAATTAAGTTTGTAAGAACTTGACTATAAATTACAATGTAAGAACAAAAAAGATGTGTTGATGAAAAACGACTTAGGTATCCGAATTATTGATAACGCGCTCTAACTCACAGTGAGACATTTCCTTGTGTCTCGCGTTCTGTGCGAATATCGGTCAATCAGCAGGCTTTCTTTGAGTGCAACGTTGATTCTCTCACTCAAACCTGCAAGAAGTTAGGAGCATCTAGTCTACCTCACTGTGCATATGAGACTGAAGAACTGGTGTCCCAGACTGACGGGCTCTGATTTAGATGACACAGCATTTGTTGTGGGCGGGGTTCTGCACTTAACATCAGGTGAACGTTTCATCAATCTATCCAAAAAAAATCATAGACAGTGCACGAATACTGCCTTAATAACTATTAATAGTAGTTATAGAACGCAAAAATTCGTTTAAATCGAATAATATACCGTCACACAAGGAAAGTGGAATAGTGATCGTACCAGAAGTCTCAGACATTGCTACCCGACATATTTCTGTGTACTTAAGTTCTGGCATTTATCAAAAGGGTTATCGTGGTTTTTTTTTATTGTAGATAGTGACGAAACGAGCAAAACGTTCACCTGATGGTAAGTGCAACGTCCGCCCACAACAATGCGCCCGTCACCCTGAGACATCAGTTCTTAAGTCTCAAATGCCTAGTAATTACGCTAGCTCACAGTGCCCTTCAAACCGAAACACAGCAATGCTTGCACACTACTGCTTTACGGCAGAATAACTGGCCCTGTGGTGGAACCTACCTAGACGTATTCCTGCATAGGAATCCTACCACCAGTAAATATATATATAGTATATAGACAACATACATATGTCACGGAAGTTTTTTTCAGATATTCTCCGTTAGAATCCCGTAGTTGGGATTCGCGTGACCACTTTATTTTCTGCGATTATACTAAAATAAAGGGAAAACTCGACTAAAGTCTACTGAATACCCTTTTAATATCATTTGTACTGTGTACATTAACAGGAATTTAAATAAATTAAAGGAATTGAAATTAACAAATATTGTTTATCTTAATCGTCATTTTCACTATCGATTTTATATATATTCTCATATAGTTTTTTTTTTTTTATTTCATAAAACTGACGGAACGAGCAAAACGTTCACCTGATGATAAGTGCAACGTCTGCCCATAACAAATGCTGTGTGACCCAGAAAATTTCTGTGTGACACCACACTGCGCCCGTCACCCTGAGACATCAGTTCTTAAGTCTCATATGCCCAGTGATTACGCTAGCTCTCAGTGCCCTTCAAACCGAAACACAGCAATGTTTGCACACTACTGCTTCACGGTAGAATAACTGGCCCTGGGGTGGTACCTACCTAGACGGATTCCTGCATAGGAATCCTACCACCAGTTTTTTTCGCATTCCATCACTTTTAACTCAGTTGGATTAGGTTGTTTTTATAAGTACATAAACAATGATATATTTAAAAATATAGTATAGTTAAATATAAAGTATATTAATAAGATTCATTACATGATATAAAAATAGATTCATATACACAATACATACAACAATAACATTGGTTTGTATTTCAAAAAAAACGCTTTTTACTTTCCATATCGGATACATCGTATCGGAGGTACATTACAGTCACGATACCAATATTCCACAAATATTGCCTGCGGTTTAATACGAACCCAAAATCCCTGGACTCAGTTAATAGAAAAAGTGACCGCCGAGTGACCCGGTCATTAATCATCTATAACTATAAACTTTAAAAAAAAAGTAAAGTATCAGCCTATAATGTCCCACTACTGAGCACAGGCCTCCTCTCATTTCTGAGAGGGTTTTGGAGCTAGGAAGAATCCGCCACGCTGCTCCAATGCGGGTTGGCGGACTTCACATGTCTTCGAAATATTTTTTATTCCTCAGACATGCAGGTTTCCTCACGATGTTTTCCTTCACCGCCGAGCACGTGGTAAATCAGCACTTAAAATTGCAATTAACAATTTTAGTGGTGCCGGCACCGGGAATCGAACCCAGGTCACTCGCTTACTATGAAATTTAAAGCGAGCGCCTAGCCCCTGAGCTATCACGGCACTATAAACTTTAACAATCAAAAAATAAGATCAATTTTGCCGTTTTAACAATCAAGTAATATACTATTTTACGGAAAATCTCCGGCTAGCATTGCCAAAGGCGTGTGCTAAAAATTACGAAATCCTACGAAGATATTTTTACCTACGAATTGTTTAATGTATTCACCCCAAATCTACTAAAAAGTAGAAATCTATTAAAATGTATACCACGGTGGTAGAGATGTGGTGGTAGATTTTCTTACTTTAAAAAGACGACAGAAAAACTTTAGAAGCTCATTATGCAATGTCTTATGCAATTATTAGACACTGATATACTCGTAAGTCAATTACGCTTTACGCGAATTTCTCCGTCCCGCGTGTTAAACAAAATATTACTTTATACGATATTAAAGTTAATTATATTCCCAACAAGTTCATTTAGAACGGAATTTATGCTATGCCGGAATTACTGAAGTGACCCCATGACCTAAGTACAATACAAAGTGCTTCTGTTCAGGTTCACTTTAATTAGACACTTCGCTAAGCTGAATAAAGAGGTGTCCGGTTGAAGTGAACCTATTGTTGCTTTGTAAACTAAGCAGAGCTTGCATATTGCTATTTTAATAACAAGTACATGTAGAAGGACTTGTAATTAAAATAGTTAAAATAGTAGTTGTAATCTGGCACTTAATATGTTTTTATAGTCGTTTAAAAAATGAAAGTTTTGCGGGAAAGGATTGTGGTTCGATTATTGGACGGCCCAAAGACAGTTATTTCGAATCATGGCATGTATAATATGTTATTATGAGCACATTACACGCATCAACGATATTAGCTAAAACCCACGGTGGGATATCGTCTTTTTAAAAACCTTAGAATTGCCCACTTTTACCTATAAGAGCATTTTGACACAATAAAGTACCTATGCCGTGCACCATTGCGGATTGGGGAACTAACAAATGTTTTTCTCAGGCGGTGATGTCAATTAATTACCATTTTAGCAGCAAATTACCCAATATGATCAAACAAAATTATTTGTAATCAGTTAGTCGGTTTCAGTGTCTTCGATTAGATATTAAATGCTTTCACTCTGAGAGATCAGTCGTTAGGTATCACAAGTTCTGTAATAACACTAGCTTACAGGGCCTGTGAGACCGCAACACAGTTATATTTGCACACTGCAGCTTACCTGCGGAATAACTGGCACTGCGGTGGCAGACACCGAAAGGAATTAAACCAGTAAAATTCTTATTTAAAGTTTCAGTTCCTCCACCGGATACCACAAAACTGTCGTGGCAAATACAAAAATATTACAGGAGTTTTATGTACCGATCACAATTTCTGGATCATCATAAATTATCTCGACTGATTTGTTTTATAATTTTGAATTTGTCTGAAATACCTAATAAAAACGTTCTTATTCTAGAAACGATATTAGAAATATCATTTCATAAAAGAATTTCCAAAATACCTAAAATATTTCATTAGCTTTTAATCCGTACTTTTATCTTTTTGTTCATTTATAGTGGCATTGCATAAGAATCCTTCCACCAGTATCTTACATTTCTAAAATAAATGAAATAATTTAAAACGTCCACTAATTATTGACACTGTTCTCAAGTATTCATTAAGATTAAAGAAATAATATGTTTATGCGCTTTTATCCCAACTAATACAAAACTCTTTCAGTCAAATAATACAGAAACAAAGCATAAAACAAATAACTATCCTATGTTATTTTTTATACGAGCAAGTTTGTAGGTGTCGAAAGCTAGGATAATATTACCGGACAGAATATTCCAATTTACCATATACATAAAGTCAGCACCCTCAATGTTAGTACGGCACTTTTTCGTGTCAATGGATAGATAGAGATCGGAATAACAACAGTGTGCGGTTGTTTCGGCCCGAACTCGAGTTAGAAATATCATTATCGAAATTTGCCGTAAATGTTGTGAATGTTGATTTGATGGTTATAATATAAAATATTATTATTATTATTATTATTTACACTTTATTGTACAAAGTGTACAAACGGCGGATTTAATGCCATATGGCATTTTCTACCAGTCAACCAGAAAATTAGTGGGAAAAGCGTGTAGGGCGGTGGGCAGGGGCGAAAAACATACACAACTGAAAAAAAAGATATGTATACATATACTTAGATATATGAATAAACACACACTAATGTACACACAGACACACACATTATATATATAAATAACAGTATACTAAACATAAATATACAAAGTAATATACGGATATGATATATGTAATAAAAAAACAAGTTAAGTGACCGATGAGCTCGAATAGTGCAATTTCAGCTTATTTTTAAAAAAACACTTGTTCGGAGATTTCCTTATGTTTAAAGGAAGCGCATTCCAGAGTCGGGCCCGCTGTTACAGCAAAGGAGTTAGAGAGAAAACCAGTGCGGTGAGGGAGAATTTGGAGTACGAGATTGTCATGAGGAGATTGCGTTCATGGGAGGAACCCAAGTATTGAAATTTAGATTTTAAATACTCTGGGGCAAATGGATTATTAAGGATTGTGAATAGAGTGCAAAGAATTCTAAATTCTCTCCGTTGCGGAAAGCTCAATCATTTCAGTTGAGAACGATAATGAGATATATGGTCATACTTACGAAAACCGAAAACGAAACGGATACAATTGTTAAGTATTCGATCCAATTTGTTGAGAATTTCAAGATTTGCATCTAAGTAGCACACATCAGCATAATCAAAAAGGGGAAATATAAGGGACTGAATAAGCAGTTTTTTCGTACAAGATGGTAAAAAGTTTTGAAATCTATACAATTGCCTCAGAGTACCGTAGGCTTTACGACTAATTTCCTCTACCTGAACGCACCAGGTAAGGGAACCATCTAATGTTAGTCCCAAGTCCTTAACATATGCGCTATACGAAATCATCTGGTTATCATAAATCAGAGGATTTAACGTAGTATAATATATGTGACCGCGACTTACGTTCTTTAATTTCATAAAACTAGATTTAACCTGAGGTTTCGAGCGCTTTACGGCACTCATGGTTGCTTGGTTTTTGATTTGGTATTTTATTAATAATGGGATGCTATGTCTTCGCTGCTGATGTGAAGCATCGACGCTCTAAGAAATCCGCAATCTGTGACCATGTTCCGGATCATCCCAACAACTATATCAGATTTGATAGACCACAAATCCTTGCAAAAGAACACCGATCTCCGCCCTACCACGAATAAATCGCGCCGCTATTTAAATTTAAAAAAAATCCTAATTTCAATTAAAAAGTTGGTTGGGCACTATCACCGGCTTTGGGTCCTATTATTAATAAAATGAATAATATATCTCAAGCCGGTGGGCGGCCGTTGATGGGGCAGTCAGAGTGACAGTATTATGTTGCGTCGCTCTCCCTACCCTCCGCGGACCAATGGTGGTCGACCACGGGCGAGTTCACAGACCAAATCCGCCGCTTGGGTCAGAAAAGCTGGTGCTTTAGAGTGCTCGTATTTCCTGGCGGAAGCCACGGGTGCCGAGGCCACGCCTGGCCGTGGGGAGGAATTATCCTCTCCTGTGGAGAGGCTGCCTAAGGCAGTTGGCGCCGATCAGCCCCACCCCGTAGTAGTGCGGCCGCTAGAAAAGCATTAGTTTGTCTATAAGAGCGCTCTGGGTCGTTGGCGAACTAGCCAAGCCCATAAGGCACCTAAAAAACAAGAGCACTACTGACACAGGCTTAAGATCTGTTTGATATTGTATCGCTAAAAGACGACAGAAAGTTGCAAAACAACGACATGTTTTTACTCCGTATATGTCATTTTTATAAAACTGTCAAGTCGGTAATTAATTATCAGGTTACATTTGCGGAGCTAAAATATTTTCAACAAAAATATATGACAGCATAGTCAAGCAGAAAATAATTTATACAGTAAATTTTACGCGCGTGCTAGAATCTTTTTAACAGGAAAAATTTAATTTAAAGTCAATGTCTAACTGCAAAACTTCTATTTCGGCTCCCATTTTTTATCTAAAACAATTTTGACAATATTAATTTAAAATTTCATTTGTGAATTTCGTATAAAAACTGAGAAAACTCAGTTTTAGTACGAATCACTGAAAGAGACCCAAATATAAAACATTTCTAATAAATCCATTATTCATACATACTAAGAAAATCTATTCTCGCAGTTCAGTCTACTTAACAATAGATTTTCGAACATAACACTAGTCAACGGAACTACCAGATTCTAAGATTTTAATGTTTCTTTATGCCTTAATTCACGATGATATTTGTATTAAAAAGAATGATTAACTTTCTGCCATTTTTTTTATTTCAACTCTTAATAATAAGTCCAAATATAGAAAACTTTACTGGTGGCAGGATTCCTATGCAGGAGTCCGTCTATGTAGGTACCACCCCAGGGCGAGTTATTCTACCGTGAAGCAGTAGTGTGCAAACATTACTGTGTTTCGGTTTGAAAGGGCACTGTGAGCTAGCGTAATCACTGGGCATATGAGACTTAAGAACCTATGTTTCAGGGTGATGGGTACCTACAGTGTAGTGTCACACAGAAATTTTCTGGGTGGCACAGCATTTGTTATGGGCAGACGTTGCACTTACCATCAGGTGAACGTTTTGCTCGTTTCATCACTTTATGCAATAAAAAAAATGTCATTCATATTTACAGAAATTATTATTAAAAAAAATCAACATATTACTAATACACTGCGTCGTCATCATCAGCCTATTAATAGTCTGTAGAATTAGACTTAATCACTTCGTTTTTCAGGCGACATTGGTGACCGAAATACTGGTATCGCCTCACACTTTCAACGTTAAAAGTAAATTAAACTAACCTCCCCCACCACGTGTGCTTGACTGTTGCTGGCCCCCTTTGATTGAACAGAAGCATACTGGGCAACGGTCAGTAACTTTGCTATAGCGATGTCACTGACCTTTGGCGAATAACCCGGGGCTCTTCCTCGTGTTCCTTCGATAAGCGGAGGACATAGTGGAGGAGCAGAGCTCCTTCTTTCCGGTTGCCGTAAAAGAAGTTGGAGTGGATTCCGACTCTCGCTTCCCGCTGGCCAGCAGTTAGTTGGGAAGTTATTTTTGGCCCCAAAGGGTCAGACCTCGTGGCGGAGAAGCTACTGATCCGCCGCTAGGCTCGAGATAAAGCGCACGGAAATCCAGTGCGCCTTTACTGGAAGAAGAGTTGGGGACTCGTATCTCCACCTCGGCAACTAGAGAAGGCCCGTTAGGAGAGCGGGGTGTACTCGTATGTTCTTTTGTTGTAAAGAAACATCCATACGGTCAATATTATTTTTATTTATTCATATTTTGTTATGAAATTCAATTTAAGAAAAATTGGCCTCACGGGATGCCCGGCTGATGTGTAACAACGAAATTGATGGTTATTGAAAAACATTACATATACAACGCATACATACATAAGATCACGACTGTATCCCATAAGGGGTAGTCAGAGACTGGGCACTCACTGCAAAAACAGATGACTGCCACAATCCGCGTTTCACCAAAACAATATAATGCACTTGGTGTGATAGGTGGTGAGCCCATCGCCACCATGCGCTGTGGGTGCACAGTGCAGTTTAATTCCTTACTCGCCTTTTACGAGATCCATTGGATGAGATGGAGTGGTAGTATTCTTTTAACGAGCCGCCACCACACGGCTGAAAAACATTATAATCAAACAAAACCAATAAAAAAATATGGAGTAAAATAAATAAAAGCATTGTCTCGCTAGTAAAATGAATGTAATTTTCTTATTATTCTTATTATATTAACATATACAGATTGTAATTACAAGACAAATAAATATTTTTATATAGTATACGCGCCACGCGCACACAAGGGAGTAGAGAGCGGCGGCCGAGAGGGGGCATAACGTCTTAAGAGACCATCATGCCGTTTGCCATCACAGCATACGAGTCGGCCTTACCCGAAGGTGCGCCGGTTAAAAAAAAAGAACAATTTCGTACTGTCTACTTATCTGTCTACTAGTACGCGAGGGGTCAGTTCAAACTGATCACTAGCCATACAAGTAACCACTGGGCATATGAGACTTAAGAACTGTTGTCTCAGGGTGATGGGCGCAGTCTCTGGGTGACACAGCATTTGTTATGAGCACCACCAGGTAAACGTTTTACTGGTTTCGACACTTTATCCACTATATATTTCTTCTTTTTTACCAGTATATTAATGTGCCACTGCTAAACATAGGCTGCTGCAAAGAAGTCAGGAATTGCCGTTAACCCTGCTTGACCTTCGGATTGGTGATCCGGCGATCGCTCCGGAAGGATCCGGAAATGTACAAATCAAATTGTAACGTTAAAATCATAAATAAATGTAGCCATTTTATTTCCTTACGTTGTTTTTAATTTACATTAGATATTTAAATTACATTTCAGCACCAAAAAAGTAACTAGTTGAAAAATCGAGCGCTTTACATGATTGACGTAGTGATTAATTAGTTCATTACGAGATCCGTAGTATTTCAACTCATTAATAACCGAAGAGAAAAACCGCGTCTATTCTCTCACTGATTAAAATAATTATTTTATAATTTCGCCGTGTTGCCAAATTATAACAAAATTAATTATTTTCAACACGGTCAATTTTAACGAATGACGCATGACACGATTTTTTTTTATTATAACAAAATTAATTATTTTCAACACGGTCAATTTTAACGAATGACGCGTGACACGATTTTTTTTTATTTTACTCCATATTTATTTAAAGGTTTTTCTTTTAATTATGAATCCTTTCGATTACCGTCTCATGTAGACGGTTGGGACGAGTGATTGTTTGTGTTTGCGCGTACCCTTGTGGCATTATAATATGCGCAGGAGGCGCAGTTGATGGCTCTCGACAGTAGTCGGAAGTTGTCGCCATGGTCGAAATCAGCTAGGAGAACATCATCATCACGTAGTCAGATTTCAAATCTGCGGGGCTTCTCGTGACGGCCACATTTTAATGCCTTGTCGCCTCTTAGGAAAACTCGGTAGGAAAGTGGTAGGTGCTATTCTACTCTGCTGGACACCTATCGGCAATTTCAAGCAGTAGGAATTTTTGAAACAATAAAATAAATCAAACCTGCTAACTAGATTATTACGAATACGATAACGAATTTTATCAAACAGCGTCAAATATCATCAGAAAATTCCTGTTAGCAATAATTTAGTACAAATAAGAATTGATGAAATTACTAAAAACGTATGAAAGGCGTCGTCTGATTACTCGAATATTTTTTCTTTCAACTGGATAAATCAACTCTAGAAAATAATGAAAATTACCATAAGTAGTATTCAAATAAAAGAAACGAGAACTTAACTTATTGAAGCATTGTGGAAAAAGTACGAAACAATTCATTTAATGGCATATTGTTTTGACAACTTTGTAGGTGCTAACGCAGTGCCAGTTATTCTGTCGTATAAAGTAGTATTGTCGAAACATTACTGTGTTCGGTTTGAAGGGAAGTTCTAGCAAGTGAAATTACTGGGTATATAAAACTTAAGAACTGATGTCTCAGTACGACGAGCGTAGCAAATGCTTTCTGTGTGACACAGCACTTGCCATTAGCACTTACCATCAGCAGAGCTATGGCGTATCCAAAGTGATGATCACTTTCAAATGTGTTGAACGAATATCTGCTAAATAAATGTCTGCATAAAAGTTTCAGCCTGTAAATGTCCCACTACTGAGCACAGGCCTCCTCTCATTTCTGAGAGGGTTTTGGAGCTAGAAAGAATCCGCCACGCTGCTCCAATGCGGGTTGGCGGACTTCACATGTCTTCGAAATATTTTTAATTTCTCAGACATGTAGGTTTCCTCACGATATTTTCCTTCGCCGCCGAGCACGTGGTAAGTCAGCACTTAAAATTGCAATTAACAATTTTAGTGGTGCCGACACCGGGAATCGAACCCAGGTCACTCGCGTACTATGAAATTTAAAGCGAGCGCCTAGCCCCTGAGCTACCACGGCTCCCTGAGCTACTGTCTGCATACTGGTTATGATTTCACAAAAAAGACGTCATATGAAAAATAATGATCATTTTAATTAACCATAACCAGTATGAAAACAATTAATTGTCAGAAAATCGTTTAACACTTTTATACGTGATCTTTACTTTGGATACGTAATAGCCCCGCAGAACGATTTGCACGTCACGACACTTTCTCACATAAAAAACGTAGATTTAAATCTTCTAGTTCTGAAATTCCTAGAAATATATAAATTGCGGGACTACATAACTAATACATATTACTTGACATATTTAACACACCTCTTATACAATAAGAATGAGGCCAATCTTCAGTTTCTCGACGATGGCTTAAATTTAATGAAATTGGGGGTGCTAAAGCTATCATAAGCAGTGTTCGTTGTTCTGTGTTGTTCACGATAGCCGATAAATTAAATTCAGGATAGATTTAACTCACTGTATAATATGAGGCTTGTTCGGAATAATAATTACAAAACAAGACACAGTTTCTTTCTAAGATATCTAAATCGCTATAATGAATAAATCTTAACAAAGGCAAGGGCAGAATCGATTCTGTTGATAAATTTCAATGGAAACAACACAAACGAAATAGAAGCATAGAATACGAAATACAAAATTACAAAAGAGGTTTAAACTAAAACAGTGCCAGTATCAAATCTTAGTGGCCAATCCGCCACAAAATCATAAAATATTATTGGAGCTATTGAAGGAAAACTTCTTCTGTTCAAGTGTATATTGACTGAGGCGAACACAGTCAATTCAATAACCTAATAGCAGTAGTAGAAAAATTAGCTTTCTTTTTAAGGTTCCGCTGTCCTATAAGGACCTTTATCATTTCGTGCCTTCTATAGACTGCTTCACAGATTTAGATAAAAACTTAGGAGTTTCTTCAGTATTCTTTCAGTATAGACTCAATTTTAAGATAAGAAAATATTACAAATGTATATTTTTTATCATCATCATCATCATTTCAGCCTATCATTAGTTCACTGCTAAATAGACCTTCCCCATAAACTGCCACAAAAGATTATTAACTCTCATTTTGAAAGAATTTTGCCATATTTGCCACGCTTGACAGGGTTGGCAACCGCAGTTTATTTATTCAGATGTTCCAGAAAGATGCTGCTGCCGATCTCCTGGTTTTTATCTTCCCTCTGTCGACTTTTACGACACCATATCTGTGTGACCAAGTTCATAATGTTAGAGAAGTGTTGTAATATGTTTGTCACCGAAGAAGGCAGTTGAACCAAAAGGTTTAGGATTATGATATATAGGATATAGGTTATTATATTAGGATATAGATTAGGAGCCTTTGAATTTGAAAATGCCTATTCTGCGAGATCTCCATCTAATACATAAAAATTGTTTTTACTAATTAAACATACCCAGCCATAGATTTCAATTACCGATAAATATGAACTGACAACAGTACTTATTATATTTATTTTTGGTAAATGCGTAATCGGTCTATAAAATAAAACTGTTGTATTTGATAATATCACAAAATTACTAGTTATTAGTTTAAATTTAAGCAATGTGCGACAATTTTAATGATAAGTTTAAATGTAATTTTCCAAACAAATGGAACGTACATTTCACTTAAAACAGTGGATTTACGGAAACTATTTGAACTGAACACGTCCCCTAATCCGTTATAGAATGGTATCGAGATTGAATCTGCTACACAAGCCTGTACTTTTCCCGCACGAAATCTGGTTTAAACCAGATGATACGGTACGAGGCAAATTTAAATCTGCGATATATCAAATATTCGGAGACCGCATTAACGCGACGACATACAATTTGCTATTTCAAAATGACCTTACTGGAAAATGGACTGGTACGAATTTGTACCAATTTTTTTTATTTTAAATTATTAGTATTACTATATTTTTTTTATAATTATTGAATGTACGAATTTATGTAATTACGGTTTGTGTATGAATTTATTTTTTCTATTACTTTATGTGCTGCCGTATTGGTAAATATAAGAGAAATCTTAAAATCTAATAATTATTCATTTATATTGTAATTTACGTTTGCTTAAATTCCCACGTTTGAACATTTCTTCTTCAGTATTTTAATGGTTCCAAACTGCAACGACTTCCGCACTTTTTTTTAAATTGGTTTGGAAACTTTATGTAAAATTTAAATGTCTGTTTTTGTATATGAACTGAAAAATTATTTGTACTCTTATAAAATAAATATGTATATGTATATATTCTCCACTAGTGGTAGGTGGTAGGATTCCTATGCAGGAGTCCGTCTAGGTAGGCACCACCCCAGGGCCAGTTGTTCTGCCGTGAAGCAGTAGTAGTGCAAACATTACTGTGTTTCGGTTTGAAGGGCACTAGCTAGCGTAATCTCTGGGCATATGAGACTTAAGAACTTATGTTTCAGGCTGACGGGCGCGGTGTGGTGTCATACAGATGTTCTTGCTGACGCAGCATTTGTTATGGGCAAACGTTCCACTTACCATCAGATGAACGTTTTGGAATAAAAAAAACATTTTGTTAAGCTTATAATATTCACAGTGATAGATTTAATGAAAGGAAGTAAGTTATTACCTACACAGAAATATTCTGAGTAACACAGCATCTGTTATGGGCAGAGGTTGCACTTACCATCAGGTGAACGTTTTTCTCGTCTCGTTACTATATCAAATATATAAAAAAAATATTTTACAGTTTTGCCAGTCGACGGATGCTGGTGACACAGGGCTACGTTTTGGGGCAATATATGGGGCTGGCCAGTGTTAAGCAGTGGACTTGTGATGGGCTTAAATGATGATGACAATAGCTCACTGCGGTACAGATTACCTATAGCGCTCATTGTTACCTTACAATTTAAGAGTGTGATATGAAGGAGTGCCTAACACGACATCAACTATTCACATTTGTTTTGTGAGCGAGTCGTATTGATTGTCGATAGGCTCGTAAGCCTACTGACAGACACAATCAAAAGGCCCCTCGCCGCCGGAATGATTTATGTGAGCCTAGTACTATCGCGCACTTAAATTCGATTTAGATACCAACGGCCTTTATATCTATGCTGTCCAATACTCCCTGGGTGGTTCTATAACTAGCTGTAACATTATCACTTCAAGTGATAAACGTAAAATACATTACACTTACGGTTTAGTTTTATGATTTATCATCATAGTATTATTATCGTCATTTTTACAACGGTTAGCAGCCGCAATATGTAACAGATAATTATTTAATCAAAAAATATCGATAATCGACTTCAACGATTTTCATGATTTTCTCATGGATCTCATCCCTAGAACTTGACCAAAATTGTTTGGGACCACCCTTACGGTATCCCCTTAAGACCGAAGCACTATATTCTGACTATCACTGTCCTCCGAGAGCCGTGGTAGCTCAGGGGCTAGGCGCTCGCTTTTAATTTCATAGTACGCGAGTGACCTGGATTCGATTCCCGGTGCCGGCACCACTAAAATTGTTAATTGCAATTTTAAGTGCTGACTTACCACGTGCTCGGCGGTGAAGGAAAACATCGTGAGGAAACCTGCATGTCTGAGAAATTAAAAATATTTCGAAGACATGTGAAGTCCGCCAATCCCGCATTGGAGCAGCGTGGCGGATTCTTCCTAGCTCCATAACCCTCTCAGAAATGAGAGGAGGCCTGTGCTCAGTAGTGGGACATTTATAGGCTGAAACTTTACTATCCTCCGCGGCCGTAATGTGGTTGGCGGCGGAGCCACCGACCAGATCCGCCGCCGGGGCCGGGAGGACTAATGCTTTCGAGTGCAAGTTTCCTGGCGCCGTGGACTCCACGTGGCGGACTCGGGGGGGTGCGTTGCGCACACCAAAGGCAGGCCGTGGTGGAAGGCGCGCCGCGTGTTCCGGCGCGCCATACTAGGAAGGAGAGCTCACTAAAAAGTCTCCCGAGATGGGGCTGCCTAGGGTTGGCGGTAGGCGCCGATAGTCGCGTAGGTATGCGCATGCGCTGCCCTGCCAACGTGCGGCGAAAGCGGAACACCATGGGATTTTAGTCAGTGCAAGTCTGTCGACTCATCTTCCCCCCGCGGGGGCGTGTATGAGTAAGACATTTTCCCATGTAAAAAAGGAGGTAGTGTCAGAGATACAAGGACAATCACAACACAATCTGATCCGAAAACAAACAATCCAAAATTTATTACGTGATTTTAAAATAATGTGTGAGATTACTTACACCGTTAGGGCTAGTTATAAACGGTATTACGGTATTGTGCGCGCCTCCGATGTCTTCGGACGCTCTACAAAATTTAATGCATTTATAATGCAACGAATTGCAAGCGCTGCTGCCCGTCTTAAGCGCGACAGGGACTGCAAATACGAGTAATATAAAAATAAGATTAATGTCACCTAGTACTGAAGTGTAAAGTAACAGCCTATGTTCGTAAGGTTTACTGGTGGTAGGATTCCTATGCAGGAATCCGTCTAGGTAGGTACCACCCCAGGGCCAGTTATTCTGCCGTGAAGCAGTAGTGTGCAAACATTACTGTGTTTCTATTTGAATGGCACTGTGAGCTAGCGTAATCACTGGGCATATGAGACTTAAGGCCTTATGTTCGTATGTTATGGTGATGGGCACAGTGTGGTGTCACACAGAAATTTTCTGGGTGACACAGCATTTGTTATGGGCAGACTATGTACTTACCATCAGGTGAATATTTTGCTCGTTTCATCACTTTATCCAATAAAAAAAAGGTATTGTACGGACAGTACGGCGTTTATTCGTGCAGAATAATACCTTAATATGCAATGCTGACACTATATTTCTCATTGGAACATAATAAGAAGAAAAAAAATTGACTTGTACCAAAATGGCGAGGATTTGGTTCGCCACCCGTGACTGCTCGTTACCCGCGGGGGCGAAAATTGGACTACGGGTTTTAGTCTCTGCCTTAAATGGGAAAAAGGCGTGATTATATGTTTGATACATTTTTACTAATATACCAGTCAAAACTACTTCTGGTATTAGGTCGTCAGTAATACGTGCACACGAAATGATAAGATCATGGGGTATATTTGCTTATAAATTCAAGCTTGTAATTCAATAATTCACAATCTGTCATTACATATGGCA
Organism: Luehdorfia chinensis; assembly: GCA_019845155.1. Taxonomy (NCBI): domain Eukaryota; kingdom Metazoa; phylum Arthropoda; class Insecta; order Lepidoptera; family Papilionidae; genus Luehdorfia; species Luehdorfia chinensis. The sequence continues at coordinate 3,912,585 of JAHVAK010000234.1, read as the reverse complement.
ACATTATCAAAATCTAAACTAATATTATGAAAAGAAAAGGATTGATTTTTTTAATTGTTTGTTTATAATGAATAGACTCAAAAACTACTAAACTGATTTTAGAAATTCTTCCGCCTATAAACAGCTACATTATCAGCGACTAACATTTGCTGTATTTTATTTAAAAAAAATTGAGATCGCTACTAAAATTGCCATTATGTAATTCACGGTATCAAAAATTAACTACTAAAAGTCAATCTTTGGCGTGCGCTGCGAAAACTATTGATGATCAATAAAATAATGTACTACATTTTCATAGTACTCATCATTGCTCACAAAAAAGTCCACGAGGCTATATTTTTAACCATTATAGTTAAGTAACAATAACCGTTTTTGTCCAAATTAGTTCAATCAAAACACAGGTACAAATATAAGATATTCGTATCATGATATTGATCTTTATCTAATATTTAGTTTCATAGTCAAGGTTGATTATGTACAAGCAAATTTCTCTTTAATTTATTCGTATCGAACCTATCGTTTAGAAGTTACGACGATTATAAAAATGCTAAAAGTAAGAAAAATGCCGCAGTGTGAGCGAATAGCCCTACCTACACGTTTTATTTTTTGTAAACTAGAAACAATTGAATCGTCGTTTCAGCCTATCACCAGTCCAACTGCTGAACATAGGCCTCCCCTATAGATTGCCACAAAAGTTTGGAGCTCTCATTTTGGGGGGATTTTGCCATAGTTGCCACGCTTGGCAGGCGGGTTGGCAACCGCAGTTTATTTATTCAGATGTTCCAGGACGATGCTGCTGCCCATCTCCTGGTTTTTATTTTCCCTCTGTCGACTTTTACGACACCAACGGGATGAGATGGGGTGGTAGATTCTCTTAAACCGCCACCATACGGTAGCAATTGAATAGTAGTTTGTAATTTTTACAATATTTTTTTTTATATTAAAAACTTTGAAACGCTCTATAAAAAATACAGCGGCCGCGGTGTCTCGAATGATCACTGAGGTGCGCGGCTCAATTTGTGCAGCGGTCGAGAGCGATCTTTTTATTTTGCTACTACGAAATCAAACGTAACGTAATTAACTAACTAATCATTAGGTAATGATCCTGAACTCTCCATGTTGGAAAAAACTAGTTTCTTTCAACCACTGTGTGATGTCCTCCTGGATGATCGACCACGGTGACAACTTCGGAATACTGACGAAGCTATCAACGGTGCAGGAGATATTATAGTGCCACAAATGTTCGCGCAAACACAAAGGCCCCACTTCCAACCTACACGTGCCCGATGCAGCGCTCGTGCGATAAGATCAGAGTAGTCTAAGATGCAATGTCAGAAATACGAGGACAATCACAACACAACCACACCGAAGAAGTAAACCAACAATTTGTATTTGTGCAGACATCTTAGTTTCGGCTCGGATTCGTACCCTGCGGAGCAGAATTCGGGTACTCTAACCCCTAAAGCAGGCGGTCATCATCCACTGTAATTTTAAAGAAAGAAAGAAATCCGTTCATAGGTATAAGGTATTTCTTTAAACAAAATTAAAAATGTTACTTAAATCTGTTCTCGGAAAGGTATCAGTTTTGAACAATTATGAAGAATTTAAAACTTTCTCATCTGTTAGTATATGAATAATTCTTTGAATTGAAACAGTTGCGACTGGTAACATTTTATAAGAATACTTACAGAGTCACACAGAGCGAACGAGCGGTTGATTGATATATTCTTTCAGTTTCATTAAGTCGTATACTGTACAGGAACTATATAGGAACTATTTCATGCTCAGGATAGATACAGGACACACATTACGTGAAAAAAAGCCTACTTAAAACGAATATAGAAAAAATTGCTGCGCCAGCTAGCGTAGATGCAACCCACCGCCATCTACTTGTGACCTCTATGAACTAAATCAACAAATGAACTCGACGATTGCGACTGGTGAAATATAATTAATATTTCATGTAGTTGCTCCAATACAAATAATAGTGAAAATTAATTTATAAGTAACTTTGTAAATAAATCAAATACAATATGTAACCTTGTAAATAAATCAAATATAAAACAAACCTCGAATTTCAAGTCGCCGATACATCTAAAAATGCTGAATGGAAAATTATTTAACGCAACTAAAATCTCCTGTTTCGATAGCACGGATTATATGATATCATAAAAATTAAGTAACGAAATAAAATAAATATTTGTAAAGCCGTTTACGTTATACAATTTTCGTTTTGAATCCTCTCGTAATTCAAACGCAAGCTACGACGGCCAGTGCTTCTGGCGACAAAAGATAGAAAACGAATCGGCTCGCACACAAGAGCTCCGTCCGCGTCACGTTGAATTCTAAGCCTATTTCAATCATGTATAAGTCTTTTTTTGTTATTTTAAATAAACTTTCTGAATGCCGAGGAAGTTGTAAATGATTATTACAAGCCACCACGAAGACCTCCTTACGAGTGACTGCCCAACTAGCGGCGCGAAAACGCGTAATATCGACTCGCTGGCTTTACGACGTAATACATAGACCATCTATAAAACGATCGCGTCGGGTGTTTTGTTAAAAGACAATAATGTGCTCATTGTACCTTTTATTTTTTATTTTTTTTCCTTTTTGTATCTTTTCTTATGGTGTACAATAAAGTGATATTTAATTTAATAATTTAACATTCTTGGTTGATACAGCATTTGTTATGGGCAGACGTTGCACTTACCATTAGGTAAACGTTTTGCTCGTCTCGTCACTTTATCCAATAAAAAAATTAAAAATACTTCACCAAGGAGGTCGTTATTCATTTTTTAAATGTGTCACTTTTCGTTTTTTCATATCTTCATGTTCAATTAATATTGAACCGTTAAAATTATAGCGTATAAATTCCAGCGCAAAAAAGTTACTCCCATCTTTAGCCGTAACAAATGTGCGTGTCCTTCTGAGACATCAGCTGTCAAGTCTCATAAGCCCAGTGATTACACTAGCTCTCAGTGTCCTTCAGACCGAAACACAGTAATGTTTGCACACTACTGCTTCACGGCAGAATAACTGGCCCTGCCGTGGTACCTACCTAGATTAATTCCTGCATAGGAAATCTACGAGCATATTTAAAATATCACGTCGGTGTGGCATAGCGGGCAACATATACATTTGGAGAATCGTGGTTCTTTAGTTCAAATACAAACGGGTCCATTATTAGTACAACACACAAACCAATAGTATTTCTGTCTGGATTTGCAGTAACTGTCTCTTTGGTACTGCATCAGAAAGCTTACCGTATAATTTATCGTTAGAGGAAAGCCCTACCGTCGCAATAGAGTCGTTAAACCCACTCATTCGTATAAGAAAGTCACTCGTTTGTTTGTTTGTGAATTTAACGGCTCGGTTGGTGCAGAGGGTAAACGATTCTCTGCTGGGCTACGGGTTCCCGCACGGTTGAAATATTTTCGTGACCTGCAGATAGAGCGTCTACTAGCTTTTATTTGTGAGGGCATTGTCCAGCGGTGGGCTACAAGTAGAGCTATAGTTCTTGTCAAAGCAAATCCTACGAGCCCAAACATTACGAAGCTATCTCGCCAAGTTGAGGAGTTCCCATGACCAACCTCCGGCTCTATCATCAAACCAGCTCCAGTTACCATATTTTATCATTTTCGCCGAAGCTATATAGGCATGCAAAATTTCAGCTCAATCGGTCAAGTGGAACTGGTTCAAATTCAGTTGCAAAATTGACTTAAAAGTACTAAGAGATAAAATTAAATTAAAGCTTGTAAAATGAGTCTGTGTTTGCGACAGTACTTAATGATGTCCCCCGGGTCGTTTTACGACTATAGCAAAAACTCCCTTATACTGTCCGAAGCTACCAATTGCTAATGAGATATTACATTATTATGCCCAAGAGTATCGCGCATGGCGGCAACTTCAAATTACTGTCGGAAGCTATTAAGTGCGCGTAATATAATATTATACGCGCAAATACAGTGGCACTCACTCATTCCTTACCCACCCGTACCCGATTTAACGTTCCTGCGATAAAATCGATGGATGGCTGGTGGAAGAAGCAGTTTCGAAGACAGTGAAAACAACACAACCGGAGTCAAAAACGAACAATTTATGTTCTTGCACGCGGCGTAGAATTTAGGCTCTGACCACTATGAGCCAAGTGGTAATGAAATACTTGCAGTACCTATGTATCTATATCCCGCGCTGACATCGACGAGCGAGCCATAAGCATGCAGTAAGGATTATTGAAGTTTTACTCGCGGCTCGTCGTTTCTGTTTCACGGGCGAGGCAAACAGTCGTTCTTTAGAGTTTGTTGAAGTAACACGTCTGTAGTTTGCAATCTCACATTAAAACATGAATTTTGAGATCAGGGCCCTTAACCGGAAAATATAGATTAATCGAAATGGTCTTCTTATATTAGCAGAAGACGCTAATTTGAAAGAAAGAAAGAAAACATTTATTGCAATAACACGCCACAGAGAAATATATTACAATCCATTACAATTACACAGACACAAAAACATTACAACTACAATACCAAACAAACAATATACATAACTGACAGGAAAATACTTCAATAACAACATCATAAAACAACATTTAACAAAAAAAATATTACGTTAACCATAGGTACTGTCATTGGGCAAATGGGACTCACTCAGCTTAGTGCTGCAGACGGGAGACTACAGCGCTGGATTTCAGAGAGCCCGAGCGGCGAGAGACGTACGCACGTTCGCTCTTGAACGTTATTTATAAAATCAATCACAGAAATATATATATATATATATTTCTAAAAACTAAAAATATCGAGAAAAAAAAGGGTTTGTACATAAAAAGTAATTTCGTTTTTGCCCTATTTTTCGGTAACTTACCGTAATCATTCCAAACAACTGCAAGGACTTATTTTATAATCTTATTCCACTACAGATTTTTTATGGACGAAAGGTACGAGACGAGCAAATCGCTCACCTAATTATATGTGCAACGTCTGCTGACAACATATGCTGTGTCATCCAGAACATTTCTATGTGGCACCACACTCCGCTACTCACTCTGGGGCATCATTCCTTAAGTCTCATATGCTCTGTAATTTGTTTACTACTAACAGTAATGTTCGCACACTACTGAGTGACGTTAGAATAAGCAGCACTGCGGTAGTACCTATCATACTCGTATTTATGTAACCTATTCTTCTTCTCCTTCGCGATTATCGTTATTTATAAGGGAAAATTGTCTGACCAAATGCCTTGCTTGCTTGCTTTTAACATTACTCAAAAATAGGATTCGGCATAGTTCCAACTTTTCACAAATCAACTAGTGAACCTAGTGGTTAGCTTACCTGACTTATTCGCCGTTGGTCCTGGGTTCGAATCTCAGCCGGAGCCAACATCGTTCTTATAAAGCTTAAAAAATTTAAAGATTGCTTCTAAGAAACAAAAATAGTTGTTAGCAAAGTTTCTGCTATAGAAAACGTTTATTGGGAGAAGTCTACTTGCAGTATACTGCCACTGGTGACATTGATGAAAGTTACTACAATATCAACATACTGCTTATTTATATAACGACGTCAAAACGGCGATACGTTTTTGTAAAATATATGAATTTTACTTTGTTTGCACAACGAATCGCAAGTACAGCAAGAAGTGAATGAAAAGTTTCCTTATTTACACAATGTAGATACCAGGGTCGTGTCGAACGCCGGGGGCGCTAAAAGCCTGTCTGTTTGGATTAACGCGTAATACGCCTCGCCCTGGAGCGTTATGCTGACACACATATTAGACCGATTCATACAGATGAGTTATCGTAGCGCATATAAGAAAACGGCAAGCCATAAAAAAGATCGTAATATTAATATATTAATATTATACATGAAAGTTAATTTACTTAAAAACCATGTTTTAATTTAGGTTTTTCTTCTTTTTCTTTTTTCTAGGGGAGAAAGGTACTCGAATGGCAACCTCGTAACGGCAAACGCAATGTATGGTGACCTTTCACTAGTTGGAGCGACGACCGGCACCGGGAAGTTGATGGATGCAGGTGGCTGAGGAAGGCCGTGTTTTGTGACAGTCTATGGGGGGAGGCTTATGTTCAGTAGTGGACTTTTGACGGGATGAAATAGTGATGTTGATTTTTTGGGTTTAAATCAATTTGCAACGAAGTGTATTATTACAGTCCATATAAAGGTCTTCAATCTCAGAAAAGTCACAGCCTTCACCTTTCTAGGCTTCTCTCAAGTAGGAATTATTGGCTGTTATTGCCATGCTCAACAGGCGAGTTGGCCACTGCAGTACCAGAAACTTTAGATTCTGCTATTCGTCATCGGTTGGATAATTTAGTTTTTATTGAAAGTGAGTCGGTCAAAGAAAAATCACCTTGGACAGTGGTCAGTAATATTTCTATTTCGATCTTACTGACCATTGCAGGAGAGCATATTATACACTTTTCCTGTGAGTGAGGCTTTGAGGACAGATCAGCTTCGTGTCCGCCTTGAGAATGTTGTGAGAATGTGTTCCCGAACGCCCCCAAACATAGGTCTCAAACGCTACCATCTCGACGGTAATCGATCTCGAAGGGTACAAAACACTTATTTCACACTGAGACTGTTTTTTTTATTTCGAGCTACACTAATTAATAAAAAGAAACGACGACGGTCAAAAACGCTTTCTCGCTCGTTGATCTGCGGCTCGGTTCGCCTGAATTCGGCTGTACCTTGGCTGGAGCGCCGATCCGCATTTACTATAAGTTACATATTAACTTACTATTACAGGTACCTAGGCCCTTTTTTTCTTTTCTAAGTACCAATTTCATATAGGACATTTTATTCATAGGTCCACTCGTGCATACTTACGGATCATCGGTTTGTTTCCATCACCGCTCCAGCTCTCCTCAATACAAACCGCCAGTGATGATAGGTGATGCACCCGTTGTGACGGAATACCAATGTAGATATACATAGAAAATAAGTTAAAAACTAAGAAAAATATGATAAACACGAAATAAATGTTTCATTCATTCGCCGTGTGGTGGCGGCTTAAGAGAATCTACCACCCCATCTCATCCCGTGGGTGTCGTAAAAGTCGACAGAGGGAAAATGAAAACCAAAAGATGGGCAGCAGCATCATTCTGGAACATCTGAAAAAATAAACTGCGGTTGCCAACCCGCCTGCCAAGCGTGGCAACTATGGCAAATCCCCCCCAAAATGAGAGCTACAAACTTTTGTGGCAATCTATGGGGGAGGCCTATGTTCAGCAGTGGACTAGTGATAGGCTGAAAAGAAGAAGAAGAAGAAATGTTTCATTATTAGGCATATTAATTAAAATAGAGTTACAGTACTTGAAAGATTTCGCGTTGGAGTAGCTTGGGTCCACCAAGCAGACTTCAGATGGTCTCGGTTTTATTTTTATTTCGGACTATTTTTATATAGGTTTCCCCGCGATATTTTCCATTACACAGCAGTCAGCACTAAAAATCGCAGTGAAGAATTTCAGTGCTATCGTACCGGGAATCAAGCTAGGACTCTCTCCTGAGCTTCCAATTAGGAATATCTACGTGGAGCTAAGAAGTCGGTATGGTTTACACGCATAGCCCATAGAGTAGGTTTTATCAGAAGCCTAGTCCAGAAATAAAAAAAAGCTTAGGCTTGTAGTGGAAAACCCGAGTTATTACTCACATAGATAAGCTATCTTTGGAAGAGTTATCGACTAAATTTCGTCGGTTTTCTCCAAAAAAGTTATTTTCAAAAGCCGTTTAATAAAATATTATACCCTTAAAATTTTACACAACTGATAAAAATAAGACAAATCGCAAGCATTTCATTATATTCTAAAACTTTTCTCACTTTTTAACCGTACACACACTTGATGATAAATTATTTCAATTCATATTTTCAATTACAGCCACAACTTATTGTACAGGATTCATGAGAACGCTGTAAGTTTTCTTGAGGCCTCACTAGTTGCCACCTTCCCTTATGACGTTGCACTTACCATCAGTTGAACGTTTTGCTCGTCTCGTCACTTTATCCAATAAAAAAAAAAATTGTCGGTAAGCAGTAAGTCGAAATGTGTGTTGGTAGGAATCTTATTAATAGTACCACCGTGGTAGCATTCTGCTGCCAAGCAGTAGTTTGCAAACATTACAGTGTTTCGGTCTGAAGGGCATTGAGACCTAGTGTAATCACTAGACATATGAGACTCAAGGAGTGAAGTCTCACTCAGCGTGGCGAGTGCAATGTGGTGCCATACAAAATTATTCTGTGGTATACTGCATTTTTTATGAGCAAACGTTGCAGTTATCATAATGTGAAGGAATTGCTCATTTCGTCACTTTCTTACATGAAATAAAATCGTCGAAATGGGTGTCAGGGGAACAGTTGCTATAGGGCCAGACAATACGGGTCGTTGCGCGCACCAAGGGGAGGCCGTTGGAAGGCGCGTCGCGTGTTCCGGCGCGCCTTACTGCGAAGGAGACAGGAGAGGATTGTCCTCTCCCGAGGAGGGGCTGCCGATGATAGGCGGCCGGCGCCGGTGAGGTCGCGGATGTGTGCGTGAGCGTTCCCGTGGCCCTGCCAACATGCGACGATGGCGGAACACCATGGGGTTTTAGTCGGTGCAAGTCCGACATAACCCGTCCTTCCCCCCGTGAAGGCGGGTATGCGTTAGGCATTTACCTATGTAAAAAAAATGGCCAGACAACACATACAGTTGATATATTACAGGCAGACAGGCTGCCCGTTCAATCACACAATTGTCATTTTCGTCCCTTCATTTTATTTTGGCATCCCGATATTGCTTACAAACATATACTTACAATTGCGTAAGTTTCAGTGTCAAACGTGAGTTACGAGTAAGTATAATATAGTTTAGTTAATGTTACAATTCATGCTTTTTGTCATCACTACCACAATTAATAGAGATAGATTTTTTTTTTGAAGAGTAGACAAACGAGCAAGTGGCTCACCTGAAGGTGATCACCGCCGCCCATGAACATCTACAATACCAGAGGAATTGTGGGTGCGTTGCCGGTTCAGAAAGGAGTAAGATCTTTCCTTGAAGATCTCTAAGTCCTATAAGGTCCGTAATACTGGTGGCAGCACATTCAATAAAGATGAGATAAAAAGAATAATGAAGATAAAGGCGTAATAAAACCTACGGTAAACCAAAATAAATGCTTAGATGATCGCAAATAACCTGAAATATTAAGGATTAAAGTTATTTAAGTTTATCCTGTATTTCTCTGAAAGTGAAGTGTATTCTTCTTTAGAAATAAAAAAAATCTTATATTGTTAAAGAAAAGGTTCATTACGATCGACGTAAGCAAAAGCATAAGCTCTGACAATTTTATGTTATTTTCAGTAGCTGTGAGTCCAGTAACCAGTGTTTTTACAGTTTGATTTCCTGGACGCTTGGAATTGATTGGAAATTCTGCTAGCAATACCAGAAAAACTATTCCGATGTAGTAATTTACGTTTCTCGTCAAGTTAGTACGTCCTAACATTATTTGATTTAGATACGACCGAAAGATATTGCCGAAGGACTTTATTTACTCCTTTTAAATATACACAATGGAACGGACGTTTAATTCAGTCAAAAGTAAAAAATCGCTGCAAATTAAAAGAAATGAAGATATTAAAACAACTATAGCGCTAGAAATTATTGAGTTTTTCATAATACTTAGTCTACACAACAACTACCGTAGCATTACATTTAGAAAACGGTAAATTGTATACTGTAGAAACGAGGAAAATATAAAAGATTTGTCTGAGTACGTTAGCGTGGTAAATTTACAGTAGAATAAACTTTTTCGGTTTAAAACAAACATGTTTGTGTGAACTTTTTAACTTAAACTAACCAAAAGCTTTGTTACATGCCGATATTCCTGCGCTTAACATTTATCTTGTTTCTATATAACTTCACGTCTTTTTGTGTATTTTTTTATTTAGGGGTGGTAGGAGACCAACATTTTCTCTAAATATCAATCACACCTGTTACGGATTCTATTCTTTGCTTATAACCGAGTATTGGGATTGGCTTATGGCGAAAAAACTCTCCATAGACTAATGATGGGAAATAGCACCATTAATAATAATAATAATAATAATAATAAACATATATTTCAAGTAACACAGACTCATTTTGTTAGTACTACAATCTTATTTTCTATGTTAGTCCTTAACTTTATCTTATCGTTATTTGAGATGCGAATCATCGCTGCGCCACTCCGCTCGAAATAGCGCAGCAATGACTCACATATTTGCAGTCCACCCTGCTACTAATCATCCTTAGGATGCCATTGGTATTGGTACTTAATGCCTGTACTGCACTCACCAAACCACCTGTCCAGTATATGGGAAAATCTTCCATGGAATGGACATGCTTTTTGCTGATTATGGAAAATCCGCTCTACTTGGGAGAGGCTTTTGTTCAGCTGTTCACTATTAATAAACTGATGTCGATGTTGATTTATCTACTTTTAAGCCCACAATTTAAACTACTTTTAAGGCTGATGGATTATCTTACACGATTCTATAATACACTAACGACACGCCGCGGCTTCGCACGGGTGCAAATTACTAATGAAGAAAATTAGATATGTTGCTAATCGCACAAACATATAAAGTATGTTCAATTTATGACATGTCTTTATATTCAGCGGTTTGGTCTGTGCGTTGTGTGTCAGTCAGTTCGTCGATGTGTCACATTTTCTGATGTGAAACATGTTGGGTGTTAGATCGGGTCGTGTGCCGTGATGGAAAACGGTATACCGGCATGCAATGCAAGAGGGTTGTTACGCTCCTGTAATGATGTGTTACGCACTATAAAGCGTTACGAACTATGATGTGTTACGCACTTTGATGCAATACGCACTATAACGTGACACATGCTATGATGTGTAACCCACTATGATGTGTTACACGCTATGATGTTTAATGCACTGTGATGTGGTACGCACTATAGAGCGTTACGAACTATGATCTGTTACGCACTTAATGTGATGCGTGCTATGATGTGTTACGCAGTATGATGTGATGAAAGGAGTAGGTAGAGGTCACACACGTAGCCCACCATTCTGCCCCATGGAAAACGAGACGTGACAGGTGGCAAACCACTTCACAGTCTTCTTATATTTTTAATCCATATTCATTGGCTTCCTAGCTGTGCCCCACGGTTTCACCCGCGCAAAAAATCCAACCCCCGTTAGATGATATACATATATACTTCCCTATTTAAATCGGATTATATACTTCCCTATTTGAATCGGATTTTGGTGTTTTAATTTTTTTGCGCGGAACGTAATTTTTCTAAAATTAAAGTCAGTCAGTAAAAGTTCTTATAATTACCATAAATACTTTCCTAAGCATCAAGTAAAAAGCTGTTATTTTGTTATTACAAACAGACACTTCAATTTTATTTATTTGTATAGATTGGTTTTCTTTCTTAATAACCATCAATTTCGATCTTTGACATCTGCCAAACGTGACGGCTACTTTTTTTTTGTTGTATTGAAAATATGTGATAGCAGAGCTGTCAAACTGAACGTCACTTTATAGAGATTTTAATACACGAATACCATCCAAATTTCCGACTTTTCCGGGGGCTTTTCCAAAAATTTTCTTTCATACAAACCTTGACCAAAACAAAACACGGTCGAGCCGTTCTCGGGATCTCGTTCTCTTCACACGCGGCAATCGATTTTTTTATATCGAAGAGAATTTTTTTTGGGATTGCTTCTGTGTGTGTTTTCGCAACGAGTACCGAAATTATCAGGCCATAAGCTACCAATTCAGTGCAAATGGAAAAAAAAATCTTTCGGCTTTTCTAGACGAGCAAATAAAAGACTACTCGAATTACACATTTTCCAAACGGATAAGCATCTACAGCGCTGATGTACTAGTTTTCGCAATATATTTTATTTTCTTTAGCTCTTTTACAAAAAGAGATAGACACAACACACTACAATCTTTCTAATAGTTTTTGAAGGACAATAAAATTTCTTTGTCGATATCCAAATGTAGAAAGGTTCTCGATTGGCACCGTCGTACTGGCAAGCGCCGTGTAGGGCGACCCCCTACTAGATGGAGCGACTTCCTGGGGGGCTGCTGTGTAACTCTGGTTGGTTTCGTGATCATAGTTTAAACAATAAAAAAATTATCATTTCATAGGAGGACGTTTTGATATAGACTCTAATTTGTGTTCTTTTATTGACTAGTGGTAGGATTTCTGTGCAGGAATCCGCTTAGGTAAGCGTAACAGCAGTGCCTGTTACTCTGCCATGAAGCAGTAATGTACAATCACTGCTGCGTTTCGGTTTGAATGGCACTGGAATCTAGCGTAATTGCTGACGTAATAACTGATGTCCCAAGGTGACGGGCGCAGTGTGATGTCACACAGAAGGGTTCTAGGTGAAACAGCATTTGCTATGGGCAGACGTTGCTCTTACCATAAGGTGTACGTTTTGCTCGTTACGTCATTTATTTCCAATATAATAAAAATCATTTTTAGATTGTACAGATCAGCGTTATTCATCGAAGGAAGTTTTTGTATGCCCTGTGCTCTGGTGTCAATTTCCATCGGAACGCAATATTTTTAACATTAACTCGAATAATGAGTCTCTCAAATATCTCGAACAATAAATAACAGTAACTCAACCATATTATATTTTTTGTGGACCAAAAAAATCTAGCTCCTATTTCACTTTAACGCTATTCCAGAAAAAAAAAATTGAAGTCATTTTATATTTTGTGTATAGCAGAAGATTTTTAATATTAAAAATGCGAAAGTTCATCTGTCTGTCTGTGTGTTTGTTGCCTGTTCACGTCTCAACCGCCGTACCGTTGTAAACAAAATTTGGCGCAGAGATAGCTTGTATCCTATAGATAGACAGAGGATACTTTTTTATCGCGGAAAATCAGAGTTCCCACGGTATTTTTAACAAACCTGTATCCACGAAGACGATGGCGTAAGCATCAACTAGTCAATAATAAATCAGCTCCTTCTTACACTGTATATGGTATTACAAATATACTTATGTTGTTAGTAAAATATATAGTATTTTGTAATATAAAGTCAAATCATTTGGCAAACAAAGCAAACCTTATCTAACAAGGTGATATTTCTCTTTTTTAACACAGAGTAAAGCTATAAGTATAAAAACTGCCAAGAGATTTTGCTTAGGCTTGGCCATTACTAGTAATGAGGGTTGTTTGTGAGGTCAATCTTGAAAGACGCTAAATTTAAAAGAAAACTTCTTGTTTTAGGACAAATATTATTTGCAAAGTTACCAGGATAAAAGCGATTCTTATTTTGAAATAATTCTGTAAAGTCGATTTAATAAAATAATTTGTACATACACCGTTCAAACATAACTAACGCTTTAAAATATCACACGAGCATAATTTAATAGAGATATTTTCTTAAGTTATTTATTAAAAATGGCTGATGATGATGTCTTTCTGGCTGATTTTTGATACCGGCGACCACTTCCTAAAAATTGATATACTCGTAAACTATCAACTACGTAGGAGATATTATAGTGCCACAAGTGTTCGCGCTAGCATGGAGGAGAGCCTCCTCGTCTTGACCTACCGGCCGATGTAACGCTTACGCGATAAGATTATCCTAGCGTACCCCCATGCGCTAGAATGCAGTGTCGGAGATATTGGGACAATCACAATGGTGGTAGGATTCCTATGCAAGAATCCGTCTAGTTAGATACCACCCCAGGGCCAGTTATTCTGCCGTGAAGCAGTAGTGTGCAAGCATTACTGTGTTTCGGTTTGAAGGGCACTGTGAGCTAGCTTAATCACTCGGCCTTTGAGACTAAAGACTGGATGTCTCAGGGTGGCGGGCGCAGTGTGGTGTCACACAGAAATATTCTGGGTGACATTGCATTTGTTGTGGGCGGACATTAACTTACCATCAGGTGACCGTTTTGCTCGTTTCGTCACTTTATACAATAAAAAAAAGAGATTCGAAACCCAAAACTCGTGGCATACAAATCAATTACTAGACATAGGCCTCTCCCATGAAGGCATGATTTGCCGTAATCGCGACGCTTAGCAGGCGGATATCATTATTTCCGGGATAGTTATGGAATGAGGAGGATCAAGTATCGGCTTACTACAAAACTTCTCAAAAGCCGTGGTAACTCAATGACCAGGCTCTCGCCTTTAACTCCTTTGTACGCGAGTGACGTAAGTTCGATCCCCGATGTCGGCGACTTTATTAAAATTGTTCTGCAATTTTAAGTGCTGATTTACCACGTGCTCAGCGGTGAAGGAAAACATCGTAAGGAAATCGATCAACCACCCCGCATTGGAGAAGCATAGCGGACTCTTCCCGGCTCCAAGACCCTCTCAGAAATAAAATGAGGAAAGGCCTGTGCTCGGCAGTGGGACATTTATGGGATGTTACTTTACTACAAAACTTAATCGTTATAATTTCACTGAGTTGTGACTTGAATCGCTAAGCTCATTAACCTCATTGAAGAACACACTGTTTATTATAACTTGCGCAAATAACTACGTACTCAAGCTTCTACTTTAAGCTACTAGACGCAATTGAAATAAAAATTACCACTCGGAATGATGTTGACATTTTTAAATATTATTTTTCCAAGATGAGACCTTATATAATATATTATTGTGAAAGTATGGATGTTTGTTTGGATGTTACTGGTGGTAGGAATCCTATGCAGGAATCCGTCTAGGTAGGTACCACCCCAGGGCCAGTTATTCTCCCGTGAAGCAGTAGTGTACAAACATTACTGTGTAGCGTAATCAATGGGCATATGAGACTTAAGAACTTATGTCACAGTGTGGTGTCACACAGAATTTCACAAAATTTTCTGGGTGACATAGCATTTGTTATGGGCAGACGTTGCACTTATCATCAGGTAAACGTTTTGCTCGTTTAATCTTTTTTTTCATAAAAAGACATTTGGTCACGCTCCAACGGCTGACAGGATTACAATGAATTTATTTTTATCAAAAGAGGGGGCTAAAGAGCCAGCGGCCCACCGGATGGTAAATGATCACCATGCGAAGAGACGCAACGTCTCTTCGCATCGTGATCGGAAAGAACTCGATCGTTGACGATTCGATCCGCTCTTTGTTAGATACGGTCAAATAGAAGGAGCTGAAACTAAGATGCCCCTGCCCAGAGATGAGAACAGTATCCCATTTGTGACCGAATTTGCGCCTTATAAAGCAATGGGCCGCAGTGAAATACTATACCGCTCTATTCAGCACGCCAAGCTTTTTGGATGCTAATTAGGCCATCCCTTCCAGGTGACCGCCGAACGAAACGTCACTCGATATGTCAACGCCATTCCGTTGCTAGCCGAGGCAGCAAGGGAAGTAGAGGATGCGACAAAGGGTTTATTTTTAGGAGCGAGCACGTAATCCTGTGTTGGAGGGTTTAATTGTACTAAATTTAGTCGGCCTCATATCGACATTTTGTCTAACAAAATCTTGATTTCAGACACAAGTTTATTTCGGCACCCAGTATAGGATAGTTACTATCGTCTCGTCAGTTTTTGAAAAATGATGCCGCACACTAGCTTTTCTCCCGTATCACGAGTGTGTTTTCAAATATAAATTTTACATACACATCACAACCCAACCCGAAAACCAAAAATATGTGGTTTTGTGTGTGTGTGTGTTTAAACAAATGTTGGCTCCAACTGGCATCTTGATACCCGGGACCCACTACGTATAAGTCAGATACTCTGATCACCAGGTCACGCAGTTATCTATAAGTCGTCGTCCAGTCTTTCTAGGTTTAATTCTTAGATAACATTATTAACATATGTGTATCATTTCACCAAGGTATTTTGTGACAACGCTATATCTCTCTTAACTCTCCATCAAAATTAATGATTCAAACATCACTTTAATGGTTATGTTCTCCGTTATTGACGAAAAATAGACAAATGACTGCTGTGTGGTGGCGGCTTAAGATAATATGCCACCGCATCTCATCTTGTGGGTGTTTTAAGTCGACAGAGGGAAAATTAAAATCAGGAGATGGGCAGTAGCATCTTCCTTGAAACATTTGAATAAATAAACTGCGGCTGTCAACTCACCTGCCAAGCGTTAGCCAAAAGTCAGTAGCTCGCTTTGGAGGGATTTCGCGAGAGCGAGAGCTACTAACTTTTGTGGCAATCTATGGGGGAGTCCTACGTTCAGCAGTGGACTAGTGTTAGTTTAAAAGTACGATGATGATGATGACGAGACAAATTAAGTAGAAATGAAGGTTTTCGTTAAAAAAATATTAAATAACTTGGATGTAGAAAGCTCCGTTAGTTTAGTATCTGTTCAACTAACTTGACGTGCGGTAGGAGTTTTTTACATTCTCTAAAGAAGGTAGATGACGTCATATGTAGATGATGACGATACTGTGCATAGTTTCCTTAAAATACTTAATTGCTTAAAAAAAAATTACCGATGAACCGGCCAGCCTAAATAATATCGATTTTATATTATATATTTAAGCAGGAGCAGAGTGAAAAACTCTTTCTGGTTACAAAACGCTCTAAAAACTGAAAAGTCGAGTGCCCAGCTGAGACATTTATAGGCTGTTATTTCATAATAAAAAAAATATATAATTTTCGTGACTCTACTAACAATAGGCACAAAATATATTCAGAAGCTTAAAATATTGTGCTTCTGTGCAGAATATTCAGTGATCTAATATTAAAACTCATTTTATATTGTGTACATTTGAAAAGGGTTCTAGGTACAAGGTTGATATTATCGTATGCATAACTGCCCACTGAGGGTCCTGAATTCAAATTATATCTAATAGCTACATTTGAACAAAGAAAAATTAGGAACTGATATTATTAGTAACTAGATTAGTTTAAACAGATTCTTAAGAACACATACTCGTACATACATACAGCCTTTTTTTTTTTATTATTTCATAAAAGTGACGGAACGAGCAAAACGTTCACCTGATGGTAAGTGCAACGTCTGCCCATAACAATTGCTGTGTCACACAGAAAATTACTGTGTGACACCACACTGCGCCCGTCACCCTGAGACATCAGTTCTTAAGTCTCATATGCCCAGTGATTACGCTAGCTCACAGTGCCCTTCAAACCGAAACATAGTAACGTTTGCACACTACTGCTTCACAGCAGAATAACTGGCCCTGGGGTGGTACCTACCTAGACGGATTCCTGCATAGGAATCCTACCATATTCTCCACTCAGAACAGAACTTAATGCTTGGTTAAGGCTATCCTTATACTGAGGTCGCCCGGTCCAAGAGCAGATCGGTACGCTAACGACTAAGCTCGCCCCTGGCCACGCAACCATCGGAACGGTAACCGCTGCCGAAAACGATTAGGTAGGAAACGGACTTGGGATAAGGAATGAGAAATAGGAGAGGGAACTGTAAGGACACTACTATTTCGGAAGGAGCAGGAGGAGACATTAGTAGCTCGGGAGGCCGGGTTCGCTTACCTTGTACTCTACCGTATTTGTCGGACAAGTACTACCTGCCAAACTCTTAGGAACTTCTGCATGGGTGCTGTAAAGCGCCCGAAACGTCGGGTTATAAATAGTATAAATTAAACGCGATGAAATCCGTAAAAAATATTTTCATTTTATTTATTTATATAATCTTTATCGCTTTACCTTGTGATTATTATACTATCATTTTGCAGATCGACAATCTCATCCAAATAATTACATAATACTCGTAGGAAATATTATGGTAGAAATCATAAAAAACACAAGAACATTTGCGATACCAGTTTTATAAAAGGACAGCTGTTTTTGTTTTATGAAATAAAAAATGAAAACATACAAAACACCATTTATCATGTTTTAAAAAAAAGAAAGGGCAGTATAAAGTTTGAAAAACATAGATAATCTTAGTGACAAACAATGTTTAATTGATTATTACTCGGCGGTTATTTAAAAAACATGCAATGTCACACCAATTTATAGCAATAATGAAACGCTCTATTGTAATCAATGTTTTTAATAACCTCTCTTACCCTTACTGCTACCCTGGACCACACCGTGCTAGTTATTCTGCCGTCAAGCTTGGGAAAGGCATTATGTCCAGCAGTGGACCATATTAGGTTGTTAGTTGTGGATGTAATTAAAACTTGTTTATAATTTCGAAAAACATCTAACTGTCCTGTTCGTGCAATCGTATATATATGGTAGTAGGATTCCTATCCAAGAATCCGTCTTAGTAAGCAGAGCCAGTCATTCTGCCGTCCGTGTGCAAACTCCGAGTAAACCGAGGGACGGCGGAGCATGGAGCAGCATTCTTTGAACAGAGGTTACCAGACTGCGGTGGTGGTAGTCATGATCTGCTAAACTTTGTAAATTTCAACTAAATGAAAGTTTCGACCACAGATATAGTTATATAGCTTTTTCACTAATTATCATTTTGTATCCCATAAGGGGTAGTCAGAGACTGGGCAGTCACTGCAAAAACAGATGACTGCTGCAATCCACGTTTCACCAAACCAATATAATGCACTTGGTGTGATAGGTGGTGAGCCCATTGCCACCATGCGCTGTTGGGTGCACAGTGCAGTTTAATTCCTTACTCGACTTTTACGAGATCCATTGGAAGAGATGGAGTGGTAGTATTCTTTTAACGAGCCGCCACCACACGTCTTATATATTGATATTGATATATTTGTTTATAATCACAGGACTTTTAAAGATTTTATAAAAAACATATTGTAGGTTATGTTATTTGAATAGTTAATAAATATATAAGAACATCTTTAAGATATGTTTACGCGATATATTTAAATAAGTTGTGTATACAACAAAGTGGATTGCAATACAGTGTGAAACTAAGCTTGCTCATTGTAAATCATCACACATTTTTTATTGTAACCTGTTTGTGTGCCTAATAAATAAATTAAATTAAATAAGTATGCGAATGTAAAAAAAAAGAGTAAATGAACATCTGCAATACCAGAGGTAACCGTGGTGCAGTAGTGTTCAAACAGCTTGTGGAAAGAGCTAGTGTAGGAATTACTGGGCGAGGTTGGATGAGATTGAATAACTGATGTCTCAGGGGAACGGGGACTGTTTGTGTATAGTAGTGCTCTGTAGAGTGAAAGGCAGATTGTTACCATTCCAAACAGTAGACTTGAGTATGTCATGTTTCTGCTTGGGCGGCGTCGTGTGACTGGTCGTCCATATTCTTCCTTCATTTCTTCCCTTGAATATTGTCAAGGACAGCGATACTTTTGACTAAGATAAAAAATAGCAAAAAGAGGATACCTACAGAGTTTCTTTCGCCACAGAGGAGCCTCATTACGAAACGGTGGTAGATTGTAAAAAAAGATTAAGTTTGACAACAGAAAATAAAATTTCTTACGTTGAAGAATAAATAATTTTCATTTCATTTAAGTTATTCTGCTGTGAAGCAGTAGTGTGCAATTATTTTGAAGAAAGTGTATTAAGAAAATTATGTCTCGGGGTGACGGGCGCCGTGTGGTGTCACACAGAAATGTTCTGGTGTCACAGCATTTGTTATGGGCAGACGTTGCACTTACCATCAGGTGAACGTTTGCTAGTTCTGTCACTCCATCTTATAAAAAAAATAAAAAATAACTGCCCAGACACATACTGTAACCACTATGCCACGTAGTAATCACCATATACTACAATTACCTAACCGTAGTTGGTTCAACAGGATGCAGCCTGTCTACTGGTTATTGAGGGGTTACCGTGCCGATGGCTACGTGATACGCGATAAAAATAAGACAAATCGCAAGCATTTCATTATATTCTAAAACTTTTTTCACTTTTTAACCGTACACACACTTGATG
The DNA here is from genome assembly GCA_019845155.1 of Luehdorfia chinensis. Classification (NCBI taxonomy): domain Eukaryota; kingdom Metazoa; phylum Arthropoda; class Insecta; order Lepidoptera; family Papilionidae; genus Luehdorfia; species Luehdorfia chinensis. The sequence continues at coordinate 3,892,777 of JAHVAK010000234.1, read as the reverse complement.
ATAAATTATTTCAATTCATATTTCCAATTACAGCCACAACTTATTGTACAAGATTCATGAGAACGCTGTAAGTTTTCTTGAGGCCTCACTAGTTGCCACCTTCCCTTATGACGTTGCACTTACCATCAGTTGAACGTTTTGCTCGTCTCGTCACTTTATCCAATAAAAAAAATAAGTGTCGGTAAGCAGTAAATCGAAGTGTGTGTTGGTAGGAATCTTATTAATAGTACCACCGTGGTGCCATTCTGCTGCCAAGCAGTAGTGTGCAAACATTACAGTGTTTCCGTCTGAAGGGCATTGAGACCTAGTGTAATCACTAGACATATGAGACTCAAGGAGTGAAGTCTCACTCAGCGTGGCGAGCGCAATGTGGTGCCATACAAAATTGTTCTGTGGTATACTGCATTTTTATGAGCAAACGTTGCAGTTATCATAATGTGAAGGAATTGCTCATTTCGTCACTTTCTTACATGAAATAAAATCGTCGAAATGGGTGTCAGGGGAACAGTTGCTATAGGGCCAGACAATACGGGTCGTTGCGCGCACCAAGGGGAGGCCGTTGGAAGGCGCGTCGCGTGTTCCGGCGCGCCTTACTGCGAAGGAGACAGGAGAGGATTGTCCTCTCCCGAGGAGGGGCTGCCGATGATAGGCGGCCGGCGCCGGTGGGGTCGCGGATGTGTGCGTGAGCGTTCCCGTGGCCCTGCCAACATGCGGCGATGGCGAAACACCATGGGGTTTTTAGTCGGTGCAAGTCCGACATAACCCGTCCTTCCCCCCGTGAAGGCGGGTGCTGCGTTAGGCGTGCGTTATTATGCGTTAGGCATTTACCTATGTAAAAAAAAAGGCCAGACAACACACAGTTACAGTTGATATATTACAGGCAGACAGGCTGCCCGTCCAATCACACAATTGTCATTTTCGTCCCTTCATTTTATTTTGGCATCCCGATATTGCTTACAAACATATACTTACAATTGCGTAAGTTTCAGTGTCAAACGTGAGTTACGAGTAAGTATAATATAGTTTAGTTAATGTTACAATTCATTCTTTTTGTCATCACTACCACAATTAATAGAGATAGAATTTTTTTTTAGAAGAGTTGACAAACGAGCAAGTGGCTCACCTGAAGGTTATCACCGCCGCCCATGAACATCTACAATACCAGAGGAATTGTGGGTGTGTTGCCGGTTCAGAAAGGAGTAAGATCTTTCCTTGAAGATCTCTAAGTCCTATAAGGTCCGTAATACTGGTGGCAGCACATTCAATAAAGATGAGATAAAAAGAATAATGAAGATAAAGGCGTAATAAAACCTACGGTAAACCAAAATAAATGCTTAGATGATCGCAAATAACCTGAAATATTAAGGATTAAAGTTATTTAAGTTTATCCTGTATTTCTCTGAAAGTGAAGTGTATTCTTCTTTAGAAATAAAAAAAATCTTATATTGTTAAAGAAAAGGTTCATTACGATCGACGTAAGCAAAAGCATAAGCTCTGACAATTTTATGTTATTTTCAGTAGCTGTGAGTCCAGTAACCAATGTTTTTACAGTTTGATTTCCTGGACGCTTCGAATTGATTGGAAATTCTGCTAGCAATAGCAGAAAAACTATTCCGATGTAGTAATTTACGTTTCTCGTCAAGTTAGTACGTCCTAACATTATTTGATTTAGATACGACCGAAAGATATTGCCGAAGGACTTTATTTACTCCTTTTAAATATACACAATGGAACAGACGTGTTATTCAGTAAAAAGTAAAAAATCGCTGCAAATTAAAAGAAATGAAGATATTAAAACAACTATAGCGCTAGAAATTATTGAGTTTTTCATAATACTTAGTCTACACAACAACTACCGTACCATTACATTTAGAAAACGGTAAATTGTATACTGTGGAAACGAGGAAAATATAAAAGATTTGTCTGAGTACGTTAGCGTGGTAAATTTACAGTAGAATAAACTTTTTCGGTTTAAAACAAACATGTTTGTGTGAACTTTTTAACTTAAACTAACCAAAAGCTTTGTTACATGCCGATATTCCTGCGCTTAACATTTATCTTGTTTCTATATAACTTCACGACTTTTTGTGTATTTTTTTATTTAGGGGTGGTAGGAGACCAACATTTTCTCTAAATATCAATCACACCTGTTACGGATTCTATTCTTTGCTTACAACCGAGTATTGGGATTGGCTTATGGCGAAAAAACTCTCCATAGACTAATGATGGGAAATAGCACCATTAATGCCTGTACTGCACTCACCAAACCACCTGTCCAGTATATGGGAAAATCTTCCATGGAATGGACATGCTTTTTGCTGATTATGGAAAATCCGCTCTACTTGGGAGAGGCTTTTGTTCAGCTGTTCACTATTAATAAACTGATGTCGATGTTGATTTATCTACTTTTAAGCCCACAATTTAAACTACTTTTAAGGCTGATGGATTATCTTACACGATTCTATAATACACTAACGACACGCCGCGGCTTCGCACGGGTGCAATTTACTAATGAAGAAAATTAGATATGTTGCTAATCGCACAAACATATAAAGTATGTTCAATTTATGAGATGTCTTTATATTCAGCGGTTTGGTCTGTGCGTTGTGTGTCAGTCAATTCGTCGATGTGTCACATTTTCTGATGTGAAACATGTTGGGGTTAGACCGGGTCGTGTGCCGTGACGGAAAACGGTATACCGGCATGCTATGCAAGAGGGTTGTTACGCACCTGTAATGATGTGTCACCTATAAAGCGTTACGAACTATGATGTGTTACGCACTTTGATGCAATACGCACTATAACGTGACACATGCTATGATGTGTAACCCACTATGATGTGTTACACGCTATGATGTTTAATGCACTGTGATGTGGTACGCACTATAAAGCGTTACGAACTATGATCTGTTACGCACTTTAATGTGATACGCACTTAATGTGATGCGTGCTATGATGTGTTACGCAGTATGATGTGATGAAAGGAGTAGGTAGAGGCCACACACGTAGCCCACCATTCTGCCCCATGGAAAACGAGACGTGACAGGTGGCAAACCACTTCACAGTCTTCTTATATTTTTAATCCATATTCATTGGCTTCCTAGCTGTGCCCCACGGTTTCACCCGCGCAAAAAATCCAACCCCCGTTAGATGATATACATATATACTTCCCTATTTGAATCGGATTATATACTTCCCTATTTGAATCGGATTTTGGGGTTTTAATTTTTTGGACAGAACGCTATTTTTCTAAAATTAAAGTCAGTCAGTAAGAGTTCTTATAATTACCATAAATACTTTCCTAAGCATCAAGTAAAAAGCTGATATTTTGTTATTACAAACAGACACTTCAATTTTATTTATTTGTATAGATTGGTTTTCTTTCTTAATAGAATAGAATAGAATAGAATAGAATAGAATAGAATAAATTTTTATTCAATATAGACTATTTACATAGTACTTATTGAAAGTCATTTTTTTTTAAGCTACACTGGTTCGCAAAAATGCCTCTGTCCTGGGAAGAACCAGTAAGAAACCCAGCGGGCTTTTTTTTTTTTTTAGTCATTTTTAAAATAATGTACAATAACTGTATTACAATAGCTGTATTATAAAGATGTAGAAATGGCTTGGCGGCGATCACCTCATTCCCAGGGGTTATCATCATCTATGTATTCTTTAATATTATAATAACCCTTTTTATGAAGTCTTTGTTTAATATAAAATTTAAACTTTTTGATTGAAAGACTTTTAGCACTTTCTGGGATTTTGTTGTAAAAACGTATACATTGCCCCATAAAAGAGTTACTGACTCTGTGAAGTCGGGTAACTGGCATAATTAATTTGTGCTTGTTCCTGGTATTCACATTATGAACATCACTTTTTTTAGTGAACTGGTTTATGTTCTTGTGTACATACAAAACGTTTTCAAATATATATTGAGAGGCCAAGGTTAAGATATTAATTTCTTTAAATTTATCCCTAAGAGACACTTTAGAGCCAAGATTATAAATAGCTCTTACGGCCCTCTTTTGCAAAACAAAAATCACTTCAACATCAGTTGCATTTCCCCATAGCAAAATACCATAAGACATTATGCTATGAAAATAACTAAAATAAACCAATCTAGCAGTTTCAACGTTAGTCAAATTCCTAATTTTTTTTACAGCATAAGCTGCAGAGCTAAGTCTACTTGCTAGTTTAGATATATGGGGGCTCCATTGAAGTTTTGCGTCAAGAGTTATTCCAAGAAAGACAGCAGTATCCACAAGGCTCAACTCTTCCCCACTCACAAGCACATTTACATCTAATTGTTTAACATTTGGTGTTGTGAATTTAATACATTTTATTTTATTGCCGTTTAAAAGCAAATTATTAACATTAAACCAATGTACTAATTTTGAAATAGCATTATTCACCTCGTCATATAATAAAAGTTGACGTTTTATCTTAAAAATCAAAGATGTATCATCAGCAAATAACACTATATCATGGTTGTCCCCTACTAGGTAAGGTAAGTCATTAATGTAAATAAGAAATAGAAATGGGCCGAGAATCGAACCCTGCGGGACACCCATAGATACTGCTGATCCGGAAGAACTCCTGCTATTGATAACTACTGTCTGCGTTCTATTACTCAAATATGAAATTAGAAGTTGAAGTGCAGAATTTCTTACACCGTAGTGATGTAGTTTCCTGATAAGTGTTTCATGATCAACGCAATCGAAGGCCTTAGAAAGATCACAGAAAACACCCAAGGCATCCCGCGAACTCTCCCAGGCTTCGAATATATTCTTAATAAGTTCAACACCTGCATCGGTTGTAGAACGACCCCTCGTAAAGCCAAATTGGTTTTTGTGAAACAATTTATTTAAATTGAAATGTTTTAACATTTGATTAAGTATAATTTTTTCAAAAATTTTACTTAATGTTGGTAGTACAGAAATAGGTCTAAAGTTAGCAGGGTCCGATGTACTACCAGATGCATAACCATCAATTTCGATCTTTGACATCTGCCAAACGTGACGGCTACTTTTTTTTGTTGTATTGAAAATATGTGATAGCAGAGCTGTCAAACTGAACGTCACTTTATAGAGATTTTAATACACGAATACCATCCAAATTTCCGACTTTTCCGGGGGCTTTTCCAAAAATTTTCTTTCATACAAACCTTGACCAAAACAAAACACGGTCGAGCCGTTCTCGGGATCTCTTTCTCTTCACATGCGGTAACCGATTTTTTTATATCGAAGAGAATTTTTTTTGGGATTGCTTCTGTGAGTGTTTTCGCAACGAGTACCGAAATTATCAGGCCATAAGCTACCAATTCAGTGCAAATGGAAAAAAAAATCTCTCGGCTTTTCTAGACGAGCAAATAAAAGACTACTCGACTTACACATTTTCCAAACGGATAAGCATCTACAGCGCTGATGTACTAGTTTTCGCAATATATTTTATTTTCTTTAGCTCTTTTACAAAAAGAAATAGACACAACACACTACAATCTTTCTAATAGTTTTTGAAGGACAATAAAATTTCTTTGTCGATATCCAAATGTAGAAAGGTTCTCGATTGGCAACGTCGTACTGGCAAGCGCCGTGTAGGGCGACCCCCTACTAGATGGAGCGACTTCCTGGGGGGCTGCTGTGTAACTCTGGTTGGTTTCGTGATCATAATTTAAACAATAAAAAAATTGTCATTTCATAGGAGGACGTTTTGATATAGACTCTAATTTGTGTTCTTTTATTGACTAGTAGTAGGATTTCTGTGCAGGAATCCGCTTAGGTAAGCGTAACAGCAGTGCCTGTTACTCTGCCGTGAAGCAGTAATGTACAATCACTGCTGCGTTTCGGTTTGAATGGCACTGGAATCTAGCGTAATTGCTGACGTAATAACTGATGTCCCAAGGTGACGGGCGCAGTGTGATGTCACACAGAAGGGTTCTAGGTGAAACAGCATTTGCTATGGGCAGACGTTGCTCTTACCATAAGGTGTACGTTTTGCTCGTGACGTCATTTATTTCCAATATAAAAAAAAATCATTTTTAGATTGTACAGATCAGCGTTATTCATCGAAGGAAGTTTTTGTATGCCCTGTGCTCAGGTGTCAATTTCCATCGGAACGCAATGTTTTTAACATTAAATCGAATAATGAGTCTCTAAAATATCTCGAACAATAAATAACAGTAACTCAACCACATTATGTTTTTTTTGGACCAAAAAAATCTAGCTCCTATTTCACTTTAACGCTATTCCAGAAAAAAAAATTGAAGTCATTTTATATTTTGTGTATAGCAGAAGATTTTTAATATTAAAAATGCGAAAGTTCATCTGTCTGTCTGTGTGTTTGTTGCCTTTTCACGTCTCAACCGCCGTACCGTTGTAAACAAAATTTGGCGCAGAGATAGCTTGTATCCTATAGATAGACAGAGGATACTTTTTTATCGCGGAAAATCAGAGTTCCCACGGTATTTTTAACAAACCTGTATCCACGAAGACGATGGCGTAAGCATCAACTAGTCATTAATAAATCAGCTCCTTCTTACACTGTATATGTTATTACAAATATACTTATGTTGTTAGTAAAATATATAGTATTTTGTAATATAAAGTCAAATCATTTGGCAAACAAAGCAAACCTTATCTAACAAGGTGATATTTCTCTTTTTTAACACAGAGTAAAGCTATAAGTATAAAAACTGCCAAGAGATTTTGCTTAGGCTTGGCCATTACTAGTAATGAGGGTTGTTTGTGAGGTCAATCTTGAAAGACGCTAAATTTAAAAGAAAACTTCTTGTTTTAGGACAAATATTATTTGCAAAGTTACCAGGATAAAAGCGATTCTTATTTTGAAATAATTCTGTAAAGTCGATTTAATAAAATAATTTGTACATACACCGTTCAAACATAACTAACGCTTTAAAATATCACACGAGCATAATTTAATAGAGATATTTTCTTAAGTTACTCGTATTTATTAAAAATGGCTGATGATGATGTCTTTCTGGCTGATTTTTGATACCGGCGACCACTTCCTAAAAATTGATATAAACTATCAACTACGTAGGAGATATTATAGTGCCACAAGTGTTCGCGCTAGCATGGAGGAGAGCCTCCTCGTCTTGACCTACCGGCGCCCGATGTAACGCTTACGCGATAAGATTATCCTAGCGTACCCCCATGCGCTAGAATGCAGTGTCGGAGATATTGGGACAATCACAATGGTGGTAGGATTCCTATGCAAGAATCCGTCTAGTTAGATACCACCCCAGGGCCAGTTATTCTGCCGTGAAGCAGTAGTGTGCAAGCATTACTGTGTTTCGGTTTGAAGGGTACTGTGAGCTAGCGTAATCACTCGGCCTTTGAGACTAAAGACTGGATGTCTCAGGGTGGCGCAGTGTGGTGTCACACAGAAATATTCTGGGTGACATTGCATTTGTTGTGGGCGGACATTGACTTACCATCAGGTGACCGTTTTGCTCGTTTCGTCACTTTATACAATAAAAAAAAGAGATTCGAAACCCAAAACTCGTGGCATACAAATCAATTACTAGACATAGGCCTCTCCCATGAAGGCATGATTTGCCGTAATCGCGACGCTTAGCAGGCGGATATCATTATTTCCGGGATAGTTATGGAATGAGGAGGATCAAGTATCGGCTTACTACAAAACTTCTCAAAAGCCGTGGTAACTCAATGACCAGGCTCTCGCCTTTAATTCCTTTGTACGCGAGTGACGTAAGTTCGATCCCCGGTGTCGGCGACTTTATTAAAATTGTTCTGCAATTTTAAGTGCTGATTTACCACGTGCTCAGCGGTGAAGGAAAACATCGTAAGGAAATCGATCAACCACCCCGCATTAGAGAAGCATAGCGGACTCTTCCCGGCTCCAAGACCCTCTCAGAAATAAAATGAGGAAAGGCCTGTGCTCGGCAGTGGGACATTTATGGGATGTTACTTTACTACAAAACTTACTCGTTATAATTTCACTGAGTTGTGACTTGAATCGTTAAGCTCATTAACCTCATTGAAGAACACACTGTTTATTATAACTTGCGCAAATAACTACGTACTCAAGCTTCTACTTTAAGCTACTAGACGCAATTGAAATAAAAATTACCACTCGGAATGATGTTGACATTTTTAAATATTATTTTTCCAAGATGAGACCTTATATAATATATTATTTTGAAAGTATGGATGTTTGTTTGGATGTTACTGGTGGTAGGAATCCTATGCAGGAATCCGTCTAGGTAGGTACCACCCCAGGGCCAGTTATTCTCCCGTGAAGCAGTAGTGTACAAACATTACTGTGTAGCGTAATCAATGGGCATATGAGACTTAAGACAGAATTTCACAAAATTTTCTGGGTGACATAGCATTTGTTATGGGCAGACGTTGCACTTATCATCAGGTAAACGTTTTGCTCGTTTAATCTTTTTTTTCATAAAAAAAGACATTTGGTCACGCTCCAACGGCTGACAGGATTACAATGAATTTATTTTTATCAAAAGAGGGGGCTAAAGAGCCAGCGGCCCACCGGATGGTAAATGATCACCATGCGAAGAGACGCAACGTCTCTTCGCAAAGCCAGTGGATCGAGCTGATCGGAAAGAACTCGATCGTTGACGATTCGATCCGCTCTTTGTTAGATACGGTCAAATAGAAGGAGCTGAAACTAAGATGCCTCTGCCCAGAGATGAGAACAGTATCCCATTTGTGACCGAACTTGCGCCTTATAAAGCAATGGGCCGCAGTGAAATACTATACCGCTCTATTCAGCACGCCAAGCTTTTTGGATGCTAATTAGGCCATCCCTTCCAGGTGACCGCCGAACGGAACGTCACTCGATATGTCAACGCCATTCCGTTGCTAGCCGAGGCATTAAGGGAAGTAGAGGATGCGACAAAGGGTTTATTTTTAGCAGCGAGCACGTAATCCTGTGTTGAAGGGTATAATTGTACTAAATTTAGTCGGCTTCATTTCGAAATTTTGTCTAACAAAATCTTGATTTCAGACACAAGTTTATTTCGGCACCCAGTATAGGATAGTTACTATCGTCTCGTCAGTTTTTAAAAAATGATGCCGCACACTAGCTTTTCTCCCGTATCATGAGTGTGTTTTCAAATATAAATTTTACATACACATCACAACCCAACCCGAAAACCAAAAATATGTGGTTTTGTACAAAAGTTGGCTCCAACTGGCATCTTGATACCCGGGACCCACTACGTATAAGTCAGATACTCTGATCACCAGGTCACGCAGTTATCTATAAGTCGTCGTCCAGTCTTTCTAGGTTTAATTCTTAGATAACATTATTAACATATGTGTATTATTTCACCAAGGTATTTTGTGACAACGCTATATCTCTCTTAACTCTCCATCAAAATTAATGATTCAAACATCACTTTAATGGTTATGTTCTCCGTTATTGACGAAAAATAGACAAATGACTGCTGTGTGGTGGCGGCTTAAGATAATATGCCACCGCATCTCATCTCGTGGGTGTTTTAAGTCGACAGAGGGAAAATTAAAATCAGGAGATGGGCAGTAGCATCTTCCTTGAAACATTTGAATAAATAAACTGCGGCTGTCAACTCACCTGCCAAGCGTTAGCCAAAAGTCAGTAGCTCGCTTTGGGGGGATTTCGCGAGAGCGAGAGCTACTAACTTTTGTGGCAATCTATGGGGGAGTCCTACGTTCAGCAGTGGACTAGTGTTAGTTTAAAAGTACGATGATGATGATGACGAGACAAATTAAGTAGAAATGAAGGTTTTCGTTAAAAAAATATTAAATAACTTGGATGTAGAAAGCTCCGTTAGTTTAGTATCTGTTCAACTAACTTGACGTGCGGTAGGAGTTTTTTACATTCTCTAAAGAAGGTAGATGACGTCATATGTAGATGATGACGATACTGTGCATAGTTTCCTTAAAATACTTAATTGCTTAAAAAAAAATTACCGATGAACCGGCCAGCCTAAATAATATCGATTTTATATTATATATTTAAGCAGGAGCAGAGTGAAAAACTCTTTCTGGTTACAAAACGCTCTAAAAACTGAAAAGTCGAGTGCCCAGCTGAGACATTTATAGGCTGTTATTTCATAATAAAAAAAATATATAATTTTCGTGACTCTACTAACAATAGGCACAAAATATATTCAGAAGCTTAAAATATTGTGCTTCTGTGCAGAATATTCAGTGATCTAATATTAAAACTCATTTTATATTGTGTACATTTGAAAAGGGTTCTAGGTACAAGGTTGATATTATCGTATGCATAACTGCCCACTGAGGGTCCTGAATTCAAATTATATCTAATAGCTACATTTGAACAAAGAAAAATTAGGAACTGATATTATTAGTAACTAGATTAGTTTAAACAGATTCTTAAGAACACATACTCGTAAATACATACAGCCTTTTTTTTTTTATTATTATTTCATAAAAGTGACGGAACGAGCAAAACGTTCACCTGATGGTAAGTGCAACGTCTGCCCATAACAATTGCTGTGTCACCCAGAAAATTACTGTGTGACACCACACTGCGCCCGTCACCGTGACACATCAGTTCTTAAGTCTCATATGCCCAGTGATTACGCTAGCTCGTAGTGCCCTTCAAACCGAAACACAGTAACGTTTGCACACTACTGCTTCACAGCAGAATAACTGGCCCTGGGGTGGTACCTACCTAGACGGATTCCTGCATAGGAATCCTACCATATTCTCCACTCAGAACAGAACTTAATGCTTGGTTAAGGCTATCCTTATACTGAGGTCGCCCGGTCCAAGAGCAGATCGGTACGCTAACGACTAAGCTCGCCCCTGGCCACGCAACCATCGGAACGGTAACCGCCTCCGAAAACGATTAGGTAGGAAACGGACTTGGGATAAGGAATGAGAAATAGGAGAGGGAACTGTAAGGACACTACTATTTCGGAAGGAGCAGGAGGAGACATTAGTAGCTCGGGAGGCCGAGTTCGCTTACCTTGTACTCTACCGTATTTGTCGGACAAGTACTACCTGCCAAACTCTTAGGAACTTCTGCATGGGTGCTGTAAAGCACCCGAAACGTCGGGTTATAAATAGTATAAATTAAACGCGATGAAATCCGTAAATAATATTTTCATTTTATTTATTTATATCATCTTTATCGCTTTACCTTGTGATTATTATACTATCATTTTGCAGATCGACAATCTCATCCAAATAATTACATAATACTCGTAGGAAATATTATGGTAGAAATCATAAAAAACACAAGAACATTTGAGATACCAGTTTTATAAAAGGACAGCTGTTTTTGTTTTATGAAATAAAAAATGAAAACATACAAAACACCATTTATCATGTTTTAAAAAAAAGAAAGGGCAGTATAAAGTTTGAAAAGCATAGATAATCTTAGTGACAAACAATGTTTAATTGATTATTACTCGGCGGTTATTTAAAAAACATGCAATGTCACACCAATTTATAGCAATAATAAAACGCTCTGTTGTAATCAATGTTTTTAATAACCTCTCTTACCCTTACTGCTACCCTGGACCACACCGTGCTAGTTATTCTGCCGTCAAGCTTGGGAAAGGCATTATGTCCAGCAGTGGACCATATTAGGTTGTTAGTTGTGGATGTAATTAAAACTTGTTTATAATTTCGAAAAACATCTAACTGTCCTGTTCGTGCAATCGTATATATATGGTAGTAGGATTCCTATCCAAGAATCCGTCTTAGTAAGCAGAGCCAGTCATTCTGCCGTCCGTGTGCAAACTCCGAGTAAACCGAGGGACGGCGGAGCATGGAGCAGCATTCTTTGAACAGAGGTTACCAGACTGCAGTGGTGGTAGTCATGATCTGCTAAACTTTGTAAATTTCAACTAAATGAAAGTTTCGACCACAGATATAGTTATATAGCTTTTTCACTAATTATCATTTTATACTTTGGAGCCAGCGTCGTCCTCACTGGGCTCTATGCTTTTAATAAAGTAAACAATCTCATAAATTTTCAAATGAGTTTGTGCAATTTTATAAAACAAATTTTACAGATTTTAACGCGTTTAATTTTTAAACTATTTATAATCCGACGTTTCGAATATTTTACAGAAACCATGTTCGCGGTAAACTTTCACTTTTAAATATGTTACCTGTTATTCAAATATTAATATTTTTTATTAATTTTTTTTATCAATTAACTCAATATCACATCACAACAATAAAGTTATTGCAATAATACATACTTTTTTATGGGCAAAAGCTAAATTTCCCCGACGTCTCTTGAATAAATTATGTTATTATTGGCACCTGTCGTTACATACGAAATACTTGTCGGAGATACCTACTTTATTCATTCTCCCAAAAATTTATTTGGGGAAGACTCAATGTATTGAATTATACGTCAAAGGGAAAAATAGTTTTTAGCAAACGCCAATAGTGAAATACAAACGGAAAAAGTCTGCTAAAAATTCGTAGTGTACAACTGTTATTCAGTGCTGTATTTTTTTATTGGATAAAGTGACGAAACGTGCAAAACGTTCACCTGATGGTAGAGCAACATCTGCCCGTAACAGTTTCTGTAGCACACAGAAGATTTCTGTGTAACATCGCATTGCGCACGTCACCCTTAACATCAGTTCTTAAGTCTGATATGCCCAGTGATTACACAAGCTCTCAGAGCCTTTCAAAATTAAACACAGTAATGTGTACACATTACTGCTTCACGGCAGAGTAACTGGCCCTGGGGTGGTCCCTCATTAGTTCTGCCTTTTACTAGTATTAGTGTTTAAATAAAAAGAAAAAGGAACTTTAAAATTCATCCATCCTTAATCCGATTTTGTATCCGATCGCTCGATATTATACGCTCTAAATATAGAATGACACGGCCTCCTCATATCAGACCACACCATCTGGCAGATGTTATAGCGAAGACTGGAGGATGAAGACGATTGAGTGTCTTTATGTTTGTAAACAGAACCGCTGAATGCCATAGTAAACAGAGCACCTGACTTCTACGCCGTAGGTCCTTAGTTCGGATTTCCGCCTGAGCAAATATTTGTGCAAAATTGAGGATTTTCGGATTTAGTTGTAGTGAGATGTCCCCGTATCTCTGACAGCGCATCTTAGCCTACCTCCGATCTTATCGTATGGGCGTTACATCGGGGGGCGGGTAGATAAGAACAACTGAGTGCCTCTTTGTCAACGCGTCCACTTGTAGCACTATAATATAAGTGCGCAGTGGACAGCTTCCGTCAGTATTCGAAAGACACCATTGTCTAAAATCGCATGTTTTTGTTGTGTATAAGATACTATCAAAAATACTACGCAGAGAATTTCGGTTACTGTGGTCAAAATCGGCCAGATTATAGCGCTATGTGGTGACTTATGTTATTGCATGTAATCTCCATAAAGTCTCTATAAATTAGTCAACGTGACTCGATTGTCATAAACTATTTTTTGTTTTTTTTTTATTAATAGTAAAAATCAGGTGATCTGGTCATTAGGCCACGCGACGTTCAATATGCGCTATGAATGCATTTCCGTAATAGTCACATATGCTGCAGAGATATTGCTTTCGGTTATACGACAGCCTGTTGTTACGACTGTGACTCAATATAGCCCAAATAAATCTTAGGACGATGCATTTTAACAGTTATTGTGTGATTATTACGATTTAATTTATTTACATAAAATCTTGCACAGTAATGTGGACACACCAGGACTATAATCTCTTATCAACATAAACACCTATAAAAATAACACCTCATTATATAATCCCATTATTAGAATGTGTAGACTGTATAATGAAATTATTGATACAGAGATACTCGTACATAACAATTATTGATACAGAGAGATAACAGATATACATAACATAAGATCACGACTGTATCCCATAAGGGGTAGTCAGAGACTGGGCAGTCACTGCAAAAACAGATGACTGCTGCAATCCACGTTTCACCAAACCAATATAATGCACTTGGTGTGATAGGTGGTGAGCCCATTGCCACCATGCGCTGTTGGGTGCACAGTGCAGTTTAATTCCTTACTCGACTTTTACGAGATCCATTGGAAGAGATGGAGTGGTAGTATTCTTTTAAGGAGCCGCCACCACACGGCTTATATATTGATACTGATATATTTGTTTATAATCACAGGACTTTTAAAGATTTTATAAAAAACATATTGTAGGTTATGTTATTTGAATAGTTAATAAATATATAAGAACATCTTTAAGATATGTTTACGCGATATATTTAAATAAGTTGTGTATACAACAAAGTGGATTGCAATACAGTGTGAAACTAAGCTTGCTCATTGTAAATCATCACACATTTTTTATTGTAACCTGTTTGTGTGCCTAATAAATAAATTAAATTAAATAAGTATGCGAATGTAAAAAAAAAGAGTAAATGAACATCTGCAATACCAGAGGTAACCGTGGTGCAGTAGTGTTCAAACAGCTTGTGGAAAGAGCTAGTGTAGGAATTACTGGGCGAGGTTGGATGAGATTGAATAACTGATGTCTCAGGGGAACGGGGACTGTTTGTGTATAGTAGTGCTCTGTAGAGTGAAAGGCAGATTGTTACCATTCCAAACAGTAGACTTGAGTATGTCATGTTTCTGCTTGGGCGGCGTCGTGTGACTGGTCGTCCATATTCTTCCTTCATTTCTTCCCTTGAATATTGTCAAGGACAGCGATACTTTTGACTAAGATAAAAAATAGCAAAAAGAGGATACCTACAGATTTTCTTTCACCACAGAGGAGCCTCATTACGAAACGGTGGTAGATTGTAAAAAAAGATTAAGTTTGACAACAGAAAATAAAATTTCTTACGTTGAAGAATAAATAATTTTCATTTCATTTAAGTTATTCTGCTGTGAAGCAGTAGTGTGCAATTATTTTGAAGAAAGTGTATTAAGAAAATTATGTCTCGGGGTGACGGGCGCCGTGTGGTGTCACACAGAAATGTTCTGGGTGTCACAGCATTTGTTATGGGCAGACGTTGCACTTACCATCAGGTGAACGTTTGCTAGTTCTGTCCCTTCATCTTATAAAAAAAATAAAAAATAACTGCCCAGACACAGATACTGTAACCACTATGCCACGTAGTAATCACCATATACTACAATTACCTAACCGTAGTTGGTTCAACAGGATGCAGCCTGTCTACTGGTTATTGAGGGGTTACCGTGCCGATGGCTACGTGGCTAGAGATATGCACTGGAGCCGGGCGACCACGGATTAAGGCTAGCCCCACCCAAACATGCGGGGCGTTTTCATCATCATCATCATTTCAGCCTCCTCCACAGATTGCCCCAGTTTGTTGCTCTTATTTTGGCGGGATTTTGCCAAAGATGAAGAGATGAAGAAGAAAGACTTGACAAGCGGGTTGGCAACCGCAGTTTATTTATTCAGATGTTTAAGGAAGATGCCGCTGCCCATCTTCTGCTTTTAATTTTCTTTCTGTCGAATTTTACGACAATAACGGGATGAGATGGGGAGGTAGATTATCTTGGGCCGCAACCACACTAATATCCATTTTGTACTGACCTTTATCTGGTCGTGTATATTACATTTGGCTTTAAACAGGTTTTGTATGGCAAAGTTATGCTATAATGTAATACTTATAATTGAATACGGTATAGTCTGATGCCGATTTGTTAAACAGTGATTTCTCCTGTGAATTTCATATACACAACACAACTAGACCCGAAAACCAAAAAACATATTTTTTCACAAAAGTTAATTCGAACCCAAAACCCGCGGCGACGAAGTCAGGTAATCGGACCACTAGGCCCCGCGGTCGTTAATGATAGTTTAAGACTTGGAACACAGGGTTATTTTACATTTAATGCTTTCGCCTTTAAATTCGAGGGATGTAAGTTGATAGTTTCTACAAAGTCTTTGAGCGATTTGCGATAATTCGGTGCTTAAACTAAGTCAACCTCGGGAGCTTAAGACTTACTTTGTTAGGGAAAGAAAGTTAATTTGCTAAGATCCGCATGCAAAATATAAAATGGTGTATACTACGAGTACCTAGTTTTTGAAGAGCAGCGCCCGCCCACAATAGCGTGCACAAGCAAGTCCGGACAAGTACCGTCCATCCCCTACCACACCACCACTAGGTCTAGTACACACCATTGAAGTCGAGACCACGACACGTGTTTCACCTAAAAATTAGGCATTATCAAATGTATTGACTCTAAGACCCGATTTCACCGATCGCTTTCTAAACCAAGTTTAATAAAACCACATTTTACATAACTAAGTTAAAATGTATCATTTGATCTCTGATAGGTCTAACCGATTTCACCAGCCCTGTTTTGATCGCGCTTTGAAAAACGAAGATTACATGAGATATCGTAACAATGTTAAAGAAAAACTCGATGTATCTCGTATTTGCGACATCGAACTGCCTGCCTGTTTTTATGCATAGGTTACATAGGTATGCAAACTATAAACATTACGAATTAAAAATACTTTTTGTGTTTACATACTTGTGCCATTAAAAATGACAGCTCTCTAAACGCGCTTAAAGAACTTGAACTGATCGGGTTTATTTTCAACGGCGAAATCCGCTCTGAGTCGCACAACGGTTGTAGCGTTCGGCGGCTGCCTGTCGTAGTGTTGGAGAACGGATCTAAGCTAAGTAACTTTCTTATCCTATTATAATAGATTTCCGCAATTTACCATTTCTATTACCTACTTTAATCGCAAACGAGCGTTGAGCAGGGCTCCGTTCTCCGGGCCTTCCAGGTTTGTTTTGTTTTATAGATATCAATTAACACCCAGATCTGGAACAAATCTCTGTTCCAGAACAAATATTCGTTACGTGCAGGAATCGAACTCGCGGCTAGAACCGCGTAGCGCAAAAGTCAATTTCTAGGTTTCTACTCATAGGCTGAAATGATGATGATGATGTGTGGTGAATATATTATATTAAATAAAATAAAACATTCTTTATTTACGTTCATACTGCTAATGTCAAACACTTAATAGTCCATGGTCGAACAGTCGCACAGTGTAGAGATTTGCAGGTGGC
The DNA here is from genome assembly GCA_019845155.1 of Luehdorfia chinensis. Taxonomy (NCBI): domain Eukaryota; kingdom Metazoa; phylum Arthropoda; class Insecta; order Lepidoptera; family Papilionidae; genus Luehdorfia; species Luehdorfia chinensis. The sequence goes on along the minus strand of JAHVAK010000234.1, from coordinate 3,875,742 downwards.
GCGAAGCGGCGTGAGGTAGTGATATAAACCCGACATGTCAAGGTCAAGCGATTCGGCGGTCTTTAAATGTTTCTCAAAGTAAAGTTTCAGCCTATAAATGTCCCACTGCTGAGCACAGGCCTGCTCTCATTTCTGATAGTGTTTTGGGGCTAGGAACAATCCGCCACGCTGCTCCAATGCGGGTTGGCGGACTGCACACGTCTCTGAAATATTTTTTATTTCTCAGAGATGCAGGTTTTCTCACAATTACATTGCACTTACATGCTAATTTGAATAAACTCTTATCTAGAAAACACTTTAATTAATTCATTAAAATTATTTTGAAAAATCATCTTATTTTGCTACTTTAAAAAAAAACAGTTCAAAAAAAATTTGACGTGGACGTCAGGATTTTTTTAGGGATGTGGTCACGATAAACCCCGAAAAAATTGACGTATCGAGACCGGGTTTTTTTTTATCGTGTACAGAATTTTATCTACTGGTTTCATATTTCATATATTCTGAAGTCTTATAATAATATATAAATAAAATTTTTCTTAAGAGTTAAATGACCGGCATGAGACGCGCACTTTTGGATTTTCCAAACTTTTTCAAAATGTTGCCAACAGATAATTACACAAAATTTAAAAAAATATGAATAACGGTCTAATTTTGACCACTAATGGGCATATAGCTTAAATAAATAATCAAATCAAATCAATACATGAACCACGGCCACAACCAAGCCCGCCGCAGGTCTTTGCTTCGAGTCCTACCGGAGCCGACACTGTGCAAAAACACAAATCGTTGGTTTTCGGGTTTAATTGTGGTGTGAATGTGCAATTTATGTCTGTAAAATGAGCAATTTTTTTTTGATAAAAGTGACGGAACGAGCAAAAGGTTCACCTGATGGTAAGTGGAACGTCTGCCCATAACAAATGCTGTGTCACCCAGAACTTTTATATGTGACACCACACTGCGCCCGTCACCCTGAGACATCAGTTCTTAAGTCTCATATGCCCAGTGATTACGCTAGCTCTCAGTGCCCTTTAAACCGAAATGTTTTCACACTACTGCTTCACGGCAGAATAATTGGCGCTGGCCTATGCAGGGATCCGTTAAGATCGGTACCAAACCAGGTCGTTTCGTCACCTTATAAAATAAAAAAAAATTAAGAAACTACCTAGACGGATTCCTGCATAGGATAAAACCTAGTGTGATACATCGCTTTTAAAAAATCTGAAGCGGCCATACACACAGTTTTACAAGTTTAATTTCTAAATAAAACTGATTTACGTATGTAGGAGATGGAAGCGAGCGCGTCAATTTCATTTAGTACGGAGGGCACGTCTGTGAAAATGGTCCGAAGCATGTTTTATTTACAGGACTCCATAAAACCGTCAATTTATTGCAAGGTGCAAGCGCCGTTTGAAATTTAATGTAAACGTTTCACGTGTGATTGTTTTCTATTTCTATACAAAACCCGTATTGACTAGCGGAAAATTTGTCCCTACGGTTACTATTTGGGCTTCGCAAATATGATGATGTTTCCGAATTTCGTAACAGCTTATCGTAATCGACATTTCAGCCCATCAAAGTCCACTGCTGAACATAGGTCTCACCCATACATTGCCATGAAATGCGATCCTGAGCCACCTGCATTTATCGACTTACCACAATACACACACGTACAGACACACATACACACAAATACACACATACAAAAATGCGCGCTCATTTTATTTATTCAGATATTTCAATAAGATGCTGCTGTCCATCTCCTGGTTTTCATTTTATCCTCTGTCATCTTTTACGATACTCATGAGAAAGGGTGGGAGATTCTCTTAAGCCAATACTACACAGACACAGACAGAAATGCAGGTGGTTTACTGGTGGTAGGATTCCTATGCAGGAATCCGTCTAGGTAGGGGTGGTACCACCCCAGGGCCAGTTATTCTGCCGTGAAGCAGTAGTGTGCAAGCATTGCTGTGTTTCGGTTTAAAAGGCACTGTGAGCTAGCGTAATCACTGGGCATTTGAGACTTAAGAACTAATGTCTCAGGGTGACGGGCGCGTTGTGGTGTCACACAGAAGTATTCTGGGTGACATAGCATTTGTTGTGGGCGGACGTTGCACTTACAATCAGGTAGAATATTTTTTGTTACACGCTCTTCCCGACAACGGAAACCTTCACTGTGCGTGGTTCGTCAGGAACTTTCGGTTCGACGCCGGTTCGACGTAGGTACTCCGAACACTAGGCCACGCGGCCGTCAACATGCATACATACAGTCACGTCTTTTCCCATATAAGGGGTAGGCAGAGACCACACCCGTAGCCCATCTTTTTCCAACGCGGGAAACGAGACGTGACGGGTGGCAAATCACGTCACCGCCATTTTGGTACGAATCTTACGCCACATTGCGTTCCCACGAGCAGTGTAGTGACAGCATTGCATATTATGGTATTATTCTGCATAAATAAACGCTGTCAACACCTTAGTCGCATCTTACGACACCAAGGCAGGAAAGAGGTATGTACTATTCTTCTACGTTGCCTGCCCTATCAGTGGTTACCATGCTCAATATATTTATTTATTAATTTAACCAGGCGACATTTGATGTTGATTAAGGCAAAACACAAAATCTTTCATAACTTTTACAGAAAGCAAAGTGTTTGTTTGTGACTTTACTTTGATAACGATAACAATGAACGTCATAGAAACGTGCCCAGAATATTAATTTTGAACAGATTTTAAGTTTCATTACAGCGAACGTACGCCGACTCGAATGTAACATAATTAAAAGCAAAGTAATCATTGTTCAGTGGATAAATACGGTTAATATTAATAGAATCCATTTAGCAAATTGAGTATATTCCTCAGAATATAATTGTTAGAATAGTCTTTTGCTTCCTTACTGCAGGTATTATAGTTTGTCGACTTAAATATTCTATTAGCTGATTTTATTGAAATAAGTAGAGAGAGAGAAGCTAATGCGTTTTAGCATATAACAGTTTTACTGATGGTAGGACGCCTATACAGGAATCCGTCTAGGTAGGTACCTCGTATTCTCGTATTCTGCCCGTGTGGTAGCGGCATAAGAGAAGCTACCACCCCATCTCATCCCATGGGTGTCGTAAAAGTCGACAGACGGAAAACGAAAACCAGGAGTTAGACAGCAGCCTGGAACATCTGAATAAATAAACTGCGGTTGCCAACCCGTTTGCCATTCGTGGCAACTATGGCAAATGCCCCCACAACGGGAGCTACAACTTTTGTAGCAATCTATGGGGGAGGCCTATGTTCAGCAGTGGACTAGTGATAGGCTGAGATGATGATGATGATGAGGTACCACCGCATGACCAGTTATGCTGCCTTGAAGCAGTAGTGTGCAAACGTCAGTGTGTTTCGATCTGAAGGGCACTGATAGCACTAGTAATTACATGTTAAAGATTAGACTTAAGAAGTGATGTCGTAGGGTGACAGACGAGCGCAGGTTGGTGCCACACAGAAATGGCTGACGTTACACTTAACATGAGGTGAACGTTCTGCGCGTCTCACCACTTCCTCCTACAGCAAAAACAACACAAAATTTCCACTTACCATCCGGTGGCACAGTAGTCAAGCACTTACTTATTATTTCATTAAAAGAAGTTATAATTTTCCGTCACAGTAATCTTAGGTCGTCTATTATAAACGCAGCCATGTCGTCACTAGTACCGATATATCGAGGAGTTCTTACTCATATATCGATTTTCGATTTGGATGAATTTTGATTTAAAAGTAGAAACTATTGCCATACGACATTATTTGTTCAGACGAGACGCCCTAATACTTTATTAATAACGACCGACTTTATTTTGACGACCGCGTGGCGTAGTGGTTAGCGTACCTGACTTCTGCGCCACCGGTCCTGGGTTCGATTCCCAGCGGGAGGTAACATTTGTGCAAAAACACAAATTGTTGCTTTTCGGGTCGGTTGTGTTGTGCATGTGAAATATATGTTTGTAAAACGCACCCACGATACAGGAGAAAATCCTAGTGTGGGGCTTCGTTTTAAAAAAAAAAAAAAAAAAAAAAAAAAAAAAAAAAAAAAAAAAAAAAAAAATATCTCGCATTTATCTGCTTTTTTGTCACATAGTTGAAATAGGATACCGTATAACATTCAAATGTTTTAAATTACATATTATGCTCATTCAATATTTATTTATCACAATACTTGAAGTTAATTTTTATTTTATTTACAACATTAGGGTCCAGGTGAAAATCAGCGTCAGTCTCTAGAGACTGACATAAAGCTGATATGGAGTCCCATCAATCGAGCCATGAGACACGCACAATGCTGTTTTTGTTTTGTGTTATTATTACAAATAGTTCTGAGTCGCTGTTATGTTATGTGTGTGTGTGTTGACTCTTTCTGCTGCGCCAATAAATATTTTATCTTACTTTCTTTCTTCTATCATAAAGAGGTACATTAATTTCGTCACCTTCACGCCCCACGTCACGACCTTGTGATGTAAAATTGTGGCTATTCATTATAATTCAAACGCTTCTTGTAATGACTTTATAATTAACTAGGTATGCCCCTCGGCTTCACCCGATTAAAGCCGACGACGATTCCACAGTACGGCATGTGGTTCGCTGAACTAAGCGTTCAAAGATCGTCCCGGTACTTTTCGGTAATTTAATAATTATTTATAAATTAAATAACTCGGTAATTTTCGGTCCTACGGAAAATAGGGGCGATTTTCCATAGTTTTTCAGATTGTATGCACGAACCCTGAATAGTTCCGAAATGAAAAGTAGTTTAGACTACTCTCAAAATCGATTTAGCCGTTTTGGAGATTAGCTCGGTCAAACAAACAAACAGACAGACTGACAAAATTAAAAAAACGCATGTTTGAAGTTTAGTATCCTAACAAGATACCACAGATGAGATTTATAAAAAGTATTTATAGCGAAATCACACACAGATACTTCAATTTAATTTATTTATATATATTTAGCAGATAATATTGCCAATGAAAAGGGTAGCCCGCTAGATGGTCTGATCTGGGGAGGACGTCTCCTCCGACTAGTAATATTTAGATGTTGTAAATATAAACTCAGCGTCACAAAAATCGCACCTCTCTGAGTTTGCGCGAAAAATGGCTGTAATGGCTAGAAACGAATTATATTTATATAAATATTGGTATGTTTGAAATGGGTATATGAATAGCTTTACATTATTAACAAAAAAATCATGAAATCATTAAAACATTTATCATTATAGAGCGTCAAAAATAAACACTGTCAAATGCTCGTTAGTAAGGACGCTAGTTACACCACCTAAAAAGGGTATAAAATGGTCGATCTGGATGAAATATGGGCCAGTCGTAATTTAGACTTTGCAGTGAACACACGTGAACAAGTAACCCAAGTAAGAACAAGTAAAGATGGACACCAGCTCTGAAGAAGCCGCTCAAGTGATTGCCCTATTGCAGTCGGGGATGCGGCAGTGTGACGTTACTCGACAGTTGAACCTGTCCCGTTTTTCAGTTCGACGGGTGTTCCAACGTTTTCAGCAGACTGGTGGAAAACCGGGATCTGGAAGAAAACGGTGCACATCAGAAAGAGATGACCATTTCATCGTTACGACATCTTTACGAAACCGTTTTACAAATGCTGTTGAGTTGCAACAACAGCTTCGATCAACTCGGAGAACATCTGTGAGTGTTTCTACGATAAGAAGAAGGTTACACGAAAATAGTTTAACAGCCCATAGACCTGCTAAAGGTCCAAAACTTACTGCACAGCATCGCAGAGATCGCCTAGAGTTTGCTCGCAATCATTGCGAGTGGACTCTAGAACAGTGGCGGACCGTACTGTTCTCTGATGAGACGAGGGTCTGTCTCTTCTGCAATGACAGACGTAGAAGGGTCTACAGAAGACAGGGGGAGAAGTTCACACAACCCTGCTTCGAAGAATCCGTCGAATACGGGGGTGGCTCGTGTATGTTTTGGGGCGGCATTTCCGTCGACGGGAAAATGGAACTTGTGTGCGTTTCCCGGACTCGGGGTGGCCGTGGGCAAGGGTCATTAAATGCTGGTCGGTTACATTACTGAAATCCTGGAGGAACATGTGGTCAAGTATGCTGGTTATGACGGTGATGGATTCATGTTAATGCATGATAATGCTCGTTGCCACACCGCGGCTATTGTACGGGATTATTTACAGGAGGTCGATATCCCTGTTATGCATTGGCCAGCACGAAATCCAGACCTTAACCCAATAGAACATCTCTGGGATGACCTAAAACGGCGCGTGCGAGCTCGAGATCCAGCTCCAGCCACTCTTCAAGAGCTCCAAGATGCGGTACTTGAAGAGTGGGAACCAATACCCCAAGAGGCTGTTGCGATCCTTGTAAGGTCCATGAAAGATCGCATGGAAGCCGTTATCAAGGCAAGGAGGAGTAACACTAGGTTTTAAGAACTTTTTTTGTATTTATTAAGTTTTTTTTTAAATTATTAATTTGCAAATTTGTACATACCCTGTCTTTTTCTTTAATTTCTCTTTCGTCTCGTTATAAAAGTAAAATTTAATTAAAATTCCTGAAAGCTAATGAAATTACCTTTCGAATGATACCCTCAAACCACAACATTGCCATTGGCCTGTTGTGTTAAAATAGTATTTAAATTATTTTTTTCGGATGTGCGATTATTTTGACGCCGAGTGTAGTTCGCATCTCAGAAAACTTTCATAGCGCGATTATGGAATGTATGAAATATTTCTTGAGCTTCTCATGGTTGTCGTGTACATCGTATACATACATAGATGTCGCTACATCACTCCCGATAATACTGAAAGTCGTAGGTTAGCGTGGAGAACTTGTGACGTCAGGCATGAGGTGCAGTCTGGCATTGCGCTGAACCTGTGTCCAGGTCTTCAGTGCGTCGAGACGTATGGAGACAGGTGTTGATGCCGCAGGAGTTAACCTGAGGAGAAGGGCCGCCCGTTGATGATCCTCAGTGGCTGAAAGACTAGGAAGCACGCATTGTGCCGACAGTACTCTAGTGCTGTGACTGCGATGGCTGCCGATGACGTCGTTGCTGTGGTTCGGAGAAGCTGGTTGAGGGATGTTCACATCGGTGTCACCATTTTAGCGAATAATATTGATGATGATTGATGATTGATGATAATAACCCGCCAGATAGGGTAGTCTGATATGGGGAGGACGTCTCCTCCGAGTAGTAATATTTAGATGTTGTTAATATAGTTCCCATCTCAGAAAACTTATATAGCGCGATAATAAAATGTATGAAATATTTTTTGAGCTTCTCATGTGGCGACATAGACGTCGCTCCATATATAAATAATTGCTATTATAATAGTCGACGTTCCCAGAAATTTAAAAACTTTTCTAAACAAAATTAAACCTTTAATTAAATTTCAAAAACGTTTCTTTAATTAAATTTTAACGTCTAAAGAAATTATAACTCTTTCCAAGCGGGTTATTTCTGCTAGATAGCTTTAAAAAAAACGGGTTCATTGTAACAAAATTCACATCGTTCCCATTACTTATCAATTAAAACTAAACTTTCTATATACGAGTGTCAATGCCGACTTTGGTAGAGTACACATATTCCCCTTTCAATGCAGAACTAACTAATAACTTTTCAGTAGTTTCCTCGATGAAATCTTTACTAACTTTGCCATATAGAGGAAACGAGATACGTTGCAGCAAGATTGCCGTGCCTGAATAATTTAATTCTATTTGCCCCATATCGTAAGAAAATCTTTTACTAGATATTCTTATCTGTTATGATGTTTGAAGATTTCTTTTTAGGGAAATAAATTTTACATTACCAGTCCTTACAATTGAAAATCATTGTAACTAGCGCAGTGTAGCGTTACACAAAATCTTCCAGTTCAAAATTCTGGATGACTGTTATAGGCAGGCGCAGCATATATTATTTTTTAGGGTTCCGTACCTCCGAATGTAAAAACGGAATCCTTAAAGGATCATTCGTGTGTCTGTCTGTCCTTCTGTCACACCTGATTTGCTTTGAATCTACTCGACAGAAGACAGTGTGGTGACAGAAATATTGTGGGTGACACAGCATTTGTTATGGGCGGACTTTGCACTTCGGTCAGGTGAACGTTTTGCTCGTTTCATCACTTTATCCTATAAAAAAAAAATCTTGTAACAATATATAAAGCGAACAGCCACCAATCAACCACTTAAACATACAATGTATCACAAAACGTTGTTAATGTTGCAGTTACAAAAAGTCCTTGGCAATATTTCTCTTTTTCAAGTACATCGACGTTTTTATTCGCGTCTATGTTTACCGCGCTCACTGTTCCCCGTCGATGGATGTGTTTACAAAACTTAATGTTAGTTACAACTCCGTTCATAATAACAGTGAGATTGATCAGCGGTCAACAATTTGTAGTTAGTCTTGCTGTAAAGACTGCCATCTTGAGAATGTTACACATTACTTGTTAAAGCTTCTGTTGCTGCAAGTGCACTTAATATTAAATATAACTTCAATTTTTCCAAGTGCATGCTAGTGAATGTCATCGAACAGAGCACTGAGTTATGGGTCTTGAATTCGAATAGTAGTCGTAGTCGCGAATTATTGGTTTTCTAGTCTAAATACATATACATATCGCACTACTCATATAAAAGTGTAGTTTTTTTATCGGATGAGTGACGAAACGAGCTAATCGTTCACCTGATGGTAAGTGCAACGATTGCCCATAAAAAATTCTGTGTCACTCAAATCTTTTTTGTGTGACTCCACACTGCGCCCGTCACCCTGAGACATCAGTTCTTAAGTCTCATATGTCCAGTGATTACGCTAGCTCACAGTGCCCCTCAAACCGAAACACACTAATGTTGTACCTACTTAGAGGGATTCCTGCATATGAATCTTACCACCAGTAAAATAAAGTAAAATATTTTATAAAGGAGTTTCTTTTCATTTATAATTCCTATACGAATATTATGAACTTCTAGCCATATGCATACTACATAGCGAGTGATTCGCCTCCCTGATACTGCACTCGAAAACTTCTTCGTTTGTGCTGAGAAATCATTTCTTCGAGTCAAAAGACAATATATAATTTCGGTGATGTAATTGCTGTTAGCCTTTTTTACAGCTTCATCGGATACTGTGCTCACCGGCCAGGGGCCCGCGTGCCAGGTTTGGTTTGACCCAAACATAAATAAACTCCTACAAAAACCTCGAAATTCGGACTGTCGTGTGCGCTGCGTGCTTGCGCGATTTAGAATATCTCAATATGATTTTAAGTCGTCTAATGACCGTCCGAGGGACACTGCGAGCCATTTCCGACTGTCGACTTGTGTGTCGGTAACTCTGGGCGGTGAGAACCGCCCTGGAACACAGGTGTATGGTGTGTACGCGGTGTGATTATGGTCTGCTGCGCGCAGCTCTCTACGGCGGTCGCGCGTCGTGGTGCGTGTTATATTAAAGTTATTAACAGTGTGTACAGTCTAGCCTGGATCGTGACTGACCGTATCGTGGTCAGAGAGTGCTGAGACGTCCGTGTCGTCTAGCACGTTTCGCGGGCGACGTTTGCTTTCTTTCGCGTTTCTATCTGTTCGGTAATTTGATGATTTGAACACCAGCGGGTTTAAATGAACCGCGGCTTTTTCGAAAAACCGCCGTGATAATGTTCTAGAGTGTTCAGAGATTAAGGGCATTTCACAGTCGCTGTGAAGATCTACGTTGCATTGCTCCGGTGGCAGTTCGCAAGAATCGATTTTGAAAGTCTAAAGTCATTACGTCTGCTAAAGCTATCTGTCATCGAAAGTCCCGTTATAATCGGACAGACAGACAGAAAGATAGACGAAAAATTAAAAAAAAAATCTTATAAGTACCGTATATACTTTCATAAGCATTTAGTAAAAAGCTGTTATTTTGTTATTACAAACAGACACTTCAATTTTATTTATTTGTGTAGATGATTTACATCTATCTATCACTCAACCTTCCTTATTGTTGGAAGAAAATTTTACGAAAGTAGTCGTAAATAATACTAAAATAAATGGATTTGTCAGTTCTTTAAAATGAAGTCTATGAATCGGGTAGGCATAGGTAGGCACAGACAGATTGTTCGATCACTGTCCCATCAATACACACATCAATCAATACGACGACGGCGAAAATCTCAATTTATGCGATGTATGAAATTTATTTCAATGTATAATATAGAGTAGGATGCAGTGTCAGTAAGATACGGGAACAATCGCAACACAAACAAACTCGAAAACCAAAAAATTACCACAGACAAGTAACAGTACGTATACAATAATTCATTTGGTTGTTTTTTTTATTAGATAAAGTGACGACACGAGCTAAACGTTCACCTGATGGTAAGTGCAACGTCTGTCTCATATGCCCAGTGATTACGCTACCTCTCAGTGTCCTCCAAACCGAAACTCAGTAATATTCGCACACTACTGCTTCACGACTGTATGACTGGCCCTGGGGTGCCTACTGTACCTACCTAGACGGATTCCTGCATAGAAATCCTACCATCATTTCTTGCCTTTAGGTAGCAACGATAAGGCAAGAAATGATTTGTGTAAAGTAAAATAATATATTTGCGAGAAGTATGTGAAAATGGGATTCAGCGGATATTTATCGACAACGCTTCGGTGAAATATGACCTTACCTTAGGTCATAAATTATTTTTTGTCTCTGAATGGCAACCTCACTGAAAACGATAACTACCGATTGATAAATATAAGCTTTGACAATGTTTCGGTCAGTAGGAGCACCAATTCAACCAAATTTAATAAAAAAATTATCTATAATGAATACATATTAGAGCTTGATATTTTTTTAATATTGTTTTTTACGTTTGAGTTCCGTGAGCGTGTAAGAAGCCTACAAGTTTGAGGCGGCAAATAAAGTTTTTTTTACTTTCCTTTCTAGTGCACGGTTCTGTATCTGTAAGCAGCAGTAAGTGGTGATTTTAATACGTTTGTGCCTTGTAAGCGGGTAGGTCGAACAAATAGCCCATCCCTAATTTGTAAAAAGTGCCGACTCGATTATTTTATTTTATATAAAAGAGCTGTTTTCAAATCAATCGGGGCAGTGCAGTTCCATCCAAGTTCGCGGTTAAGAATCAAATGTAAATTTGGGTTTAATAAAGAAGAGAACTTTTGGGTCGGAGTAAAGGGTGTTTTTAAAAAGACCTCCAGAGCATAGAACTTTGAGCATATGTTTAATAGTGATGGCAATGAATACAATTATCGTCACCACTGCTAGATATAGTTCTCTCCCAATAAGCGTCACTTAACATAATCTTCGGCTTCACGCATCAAGGTGGTCACGCTACTGGTGGTAGGATTTCTACGCAGGAATCCGTCTAGGTAGGTACCACCCCAGGGCCTGTTATTCTGCCGTGAAGCAGTAGTGTGCAAGCATCACTGTGTTTCGGTTTGAAGGGCACTGTGAGCGTAATCACTGGGCATTTGTGACTTAAGAACTGATACCTCAGGGTGACGGGGGCAGTGTGGTGTCACACAGAAATATTCTGGGTGATACAGCATTTGCTGTGGGCGAACGTTGTACTTACCTCACTTTATACAATAAAGAATAAAAGTTGCTGCCAACAGTACGAGTATTAAGCAGATCGTCACTCAATTTAGCTAGAGGTCGCCTCACACTACGTTTGATCCACTGCTGCACTTAGGTGTCTTCTGGAAAATAGTGGCAATAGCTTGATTGCATTCCAAGGAAGATTTGCACATACCCACAACCCATAGCTCTTCACTGTTCTGTGAGACTTTGATTCGACATTTTCAGATGGATATTTCCGCCATCTGCCATTTACCTGAGCCGCGTTTATCAGCCAGTATGGCTAATATAGTCCCCCGTACTCCGTAATATTTCACTAAAACGAAATTGTTCTTCTTATCTGTATTTCGTTCGTAGCTCTTTTCTAAAGTAATTTAAGACTTAATTTACGAACTTCATATATCGTTCGGTTTTAATAAAAGATATACCACAACGCAATGCTTATTGTCAAACTTTTATCAAATGAAATGGAAATCTCCGTTCGTCTAACTTTCCAAGTTCTTGTAAGAAGTACGATATTTTCATTATTAAACTAATAAGCCACAAACGATTATAAATAGACATCTTATCTTACTACTGAAAAAAAACCTGGTGAGTTTGTATGTTTCATTACGCTAATCTCAGGAGATACTTATCCGATTTGAAAAAATATTTTTGTACTAGATAGCCCGTTTATTGGAGAAAGTTCTAAGCTATGAAATGTTATGCTACAGTCACGCTGATAACCGAACATAACCGAGAACGACCAATCTTTTTTTGTTTTTTTATTGTATAAAGTGACGAAACGAGCAAAACGTTCACCTGATGGTAAGTGCAATGTCCGCCCACAACAAATGCTGTGTCACCCAGAATATTTCTGTGTGACACCACACTGCGCCCGTCACCCTGAGACATCATTACTTAAGTCTCAAATGCCCAGTGATTACGCTAGCTCACAGTGCCCTTCAAACCGAAACACAGTAATGCTTGCACACTACTGCCTCACCGCAGAATAACTGGCCCTGGGGTGGTACCTACCTAGACGGATTCCTGCATAGGAATCCTACCACCAGTGAAAATCTGTGAATGCTCAGGTTCACCTCGCTGATCTGAGCATTGAATCAGAACACCGTACGGCGAATTCATTTGGTTAACTTATTTTACACGGGTGAAACCTAGGCCGTGTGGTGGCGGCTCATTAAAAGAATACTACCACTCCATCTCATCCAATGGATCTCGTAAAAGGCGAGTAAGGAATTAAACTGCACTGTGCACCCAACAGCGCATGGTGGCGATGGGCTCACCACCTATCACACCAAGTGCATTATATTGTTTTGGTGAAACGTGGATTGTGGCAGTCATCTGTTTTTGCAGTGAGTGCCCAGTCTCTGACTACCCCTTATGGGATACATTCGTGATCTTATGTATGTATGTATGTATGAAACCTAGGCACAGCCAGTAATGTTATAAGAGTACGATAAAGCTTTAGGCTATGTTACGGTAAACGTTTTATTTAGTGTGATACATTTGTGGATGATCGTAGAACACAATTACGAGTGTACGAATACTATTGGTTTCAGATTTAAATACAGTATTCATGTATCCGTGTGGTAGCGGCCTAAGAGAATCTACCACACTATCTCATCCCGTGGGTGTCGTAAAAGTCGACAGAGGGAAAATATAAATCAGATGATGGGCAGCAGCATCTTCCTGGAATATCTGAATAAATAAACTGCGGCTGCCAACTCGCCTGCCAAGCGTGGCAACTATGGCAAAATTACCAAAACTGAGAGCTGAAAATCTGGCCTATCTTCAGCAGTGGACTAGTGATAGGCTGAAATGATGAATGAATAAAATTCATGTCATGTCTGAGGCACTGGGTGTAGACATGTGAATTAACCCAGTGCGTTGAACAGTCTTAGTAAGTATCTTAAAAAAGTACGAAGCATTATGAGTGTACAAACATAGAGTACTTTTTATAAATTTACACTATACGGATAATACTGTGTAAGCAATTATCGGTGTGTGCTTAGCGGTGAAGGAAAACATCGTGAGGAAACCTGCATGTCCGAGGAATAGAAATATTGCGAGGACATGTGAAGTCCGCCAACCCGCATTGGAGCAGCGTGGCGGATTCTTCATAGCTCAAAAACACTCTCAGAAAGGAGAGGAGGCCTGTGCTCAGCAGTGGAACATTTATAGGCTGATACTTTACTTTTTTTAAGCAATTATTATACTATTGAATATTAAATGTGTAACGACTCCATTTCATTGTACTTGTGCATATTAAATGTATCTAATAATTAATCGAATTAATAGATAAACAGTTGAATATAATGTTTGTAAAACGAAGGTCCCTTATAATACTTACGTTATGCTGTCATAATTTCGGATTTGACTTTTAAAGAGAGCTATAAAAACGGCTGTAACGACGTGAGAGCGGCATTCGCTTATATGGCACGTAGTGATCAGGAGACATTACTATTAGCTGTAAGAAAAGTCTAAAGTGTAAAAATTGATTTAAAGCTGTGATTGTGAAAGAACAGTATGTAATAATTGTAAATAAAAAGTGAAATAAAGGTAATTTAGTCAGCACAATAGTATTATTTCTAACCACTGTCTGAAAAAAACTGATTTTATTTTTATTGCAACGACAGTTCCTTCATTTCGCTCCAAGGGTTCACAGGCAGAAAATACCACAAGTCCATTCGTTAATTGTTAACCTTAAGTTGAGGCAAATGCCATAAAGATGAATTAAAAATGAAAACGCAGTCCTATGAAAGATTTTGTCTATGTAAGTATTATCAGTGTTGTTTTTTTCTTTGGATTAAGTGACGAAACGAACAACACGTCAGCCTATAACAAATGCTAGCAGATCATTTTTTTTTGTGACAACACATTGCGCTTCTCACCCCTCAGACATCAATTCTTAAGTCTGATATTGACCTTTAAACCGAAACACATTAATATATGTTCTTGCAGTGGTACCTACCTAGACAGATCCCTGCAAAGAAATCCTACCACCATCACTCAATGTTCATCAATGTTCAGGGTGACACAGCATTTGTTATGGGAACACGCACTTACCATCTGGTGAACGACTTGCTTGTCTCGCGCCTCTTTCTCTGATAAAAAACCAAACTGTTACTACCTGATGCTAAATCTACAGCAACATCTCTAACTGACAGAACTTTAATTGTTATTTCATTTCATTGCCTTATAACGGCGACGGCCACAGTAGCCCTTAGTATAGTCAACAGTAAAGGGTAAATAAATAAATTAAATCTATGATGCTTAATGCATTCTGTACGCTGCGCTAGTCGAGTGCAGACGTGTTGTTGTATTTCTAAATTATTCAAAGAGTATACGTATATACAGAAGTGTCATCTTAAAATGTTTCGGTCACCAAATAAACAGTACAATTCTGATCCTGACCTCAGCAAATCTGGAGAATCAGGTAACATAATTAGTCGTAAACGTAAGCATAATGACGACTTATCAGAAATGTTTAAATCTTTCTCTGCGGACGTTTTAAGCACACTAAATAATTGGAAAAAAGATATGCAAGCGGATATATTAGATATTAAAAGTAACTTAGACTCATTAATAAAAACCGATCTTGCTCAGATCAAAGAAGGTTTCCGTGAAATGAGATTGGATATAAATAACATTCACCAGGAGTATCAAGATATTAAAAAAGCAGTACAGACATTAGATCTTAAGCATAATGAAACTAATAAGCAATTTGTGGCTTTGGAAGAATCCGTTCAATTTCAAAGTGATCAATATGATGGGCTTAATCAGAAGATTGATTGTTTGACTCAAAGAATGAACAACTTTGTTGATCTTGAATCCAAATTTGATGTTGTATTAAACAATTGTAGATTATTACAGTTAGAATTTAATGCGAATAACCAAAGAGACCGTCTGCTGAACTTGGAAATCGTTGGAATTCCAGAACAAAGAAACGAAAATCTCAACAATTTTGTAATTACTATTGCAAGACATGCCGATGTTAATATCTCATCGGAAGACATATTGGAAGTCAACCGTGTCACTCCTAAATCCAAACTGCAAGGACGTCCCCGGAACATTGTTGCAAAAATAAAGTCTCGTGTTATAAGAGATAATATAATATCAGGTGCCCGAAAAAACCGCATAACATCCAAAGATTTAGAATTACCCGGAACCGTCAAACCAATTTACATAAATGAGCACCTTACCCAATTTAACAAACAAGTGCTTAAGAAATGCAGGAAAACAGCTAAACTGAAGCAGTTTCAATATGTATGGACGAGGAATGGAAGAATCTTTGTAAGAAAAAACGATACTACGCCGGCTATCCACATTTTAGAAGAAAGGGATATTGCCAAAATTTTTTGAATTGCTTATTTCTGATCATTGTTTTTTTTTTTTTTTTTTTTTTTTTTTTTTTTTTTTTTTTTTTTTTTTTTTAATATTTTTAAGGTCGGTTTTTTGTGTCTTAATATTACTTACATTCTTCTGTATACGATACTACTTAAAAAATGTCAAGGCAATCGTTGATGTCAAAATCACTTTACTCAACGTCCCATCTGTACACGATTCATTTGCTTATTCTTTGATAAAACTTTGGCAACTAAGTACTTGTTGTTATAATATTGTATTAATCATACGCACAAGTCATGTGCAACGTTTTATTTATATTACCTATAAAATTTATTGTACTACTATTCCGATAGGTTATTTTTTATTACTTGATTTTTCGCCGAGCTATTTTTTATCTATTCCAGTATTTATTTTAGTAAAATTATTTATATCATATGCAGTATTAATTTGTAATTTATTAATTTACCATATTCCTCTTTATAAAGTAATATATTTTCTTATGATATATTATATACGTAGATTATTAAAATATATTCTTTTCAAAATATATCGATTATGTTATAACAAATTCGTACTATACTTTAAACTAATACACGCACATTCACTGAAAGAATTTTTAATACAATTTATATTAACTAACGTGGCGGTATTTTGTCACCGACTCAATATTTTCGTTGGCGTTGGGTTTTTAAAGTACCTCCTATGTAATGCTATAAAATATATCCAGCTGTTAAATTATGGGTCTACTAGCAAAATTCCACGGATATTTATTTTTAATTACAATAACTTTGAGTAACTTTAAATTGAGCCTTAACTTAAAGTTGCTTAAGGTTATTTCTAGTTTCTCGCCTATTATATTAAGCTTAGTATTCAAAATCAAGTTTTGAATGCTGTGATATATATATTAAATATAATAAAATATAAAGTATCAATTATATCACTGTGATAACAATGACTAACCAAAATCTTAATGTATATTATCAGAATGTTCGTGGACTTAGGACAAAATGCTTGGAACTTCGTCAAAGCATTTTGCGTAACAGTTACGATATAATTATACTAACGGAAACATGGCTCCATAATGGTATTTTTGACGGGGAGTTGTGCGACGATAGGTATGACGTGTTTCGAGCGGATCGCAACCTTAGCGTTAGCGGCAAGGAGACGGGTGGTGGTGTTATGATCATGACACGACGCACACTGGGTGGTTTGCGCCGCGAGATTGGACCATTCACTCCAGCCGAGCTGGTATGGGTAACATTGCCGGCCCGCACGTTCTCAGCTGTAGCTGACCTGCACTTGTGTGTTGCGTACATACCGCCAGACCCGCGTCGACTTCCAACTGATATTGATTCAATAATTCAAATTACGAAAAATGTTTATGAATGTAATACAAAAGATTATTATTTATTAATCGGTGACTATAATTTATCTTGTATTTCATGGGACACTGGTCAACCTATTTGCCTAAGGAGAGGTTCGGTGGAAGTTCAGAATGCCGCTGTACGTTTAATTGAGGAATTTGAATATCTCGGCCTCGCACAATATAATTTTGCTAAAAATTTTGCTGGTAATACTTTAGATCTTGCATTTTCTAACCTACACCTATCAATCGATTGTAGCTCTGCACCTCTTCTTAAAGAGGATAGGGCCCATCCTTCATTGTGCTTACACATTCCTGAACTAACAATTCGGTCTTTAAAAGAGTTCACTAAACCGCAACGCAATTTTAGAAAGGCAAATTATGACGCTATAAGTTGTTACCTTAATAAGCAGGACTGGCACTCTCTTGTAAATAATGGTGACATCGATGAGGCTGTAGATAAAATGTATGATATTATACATTTTTGCATAAATAATTACATTCATTTAGTACGTAAACCCAGTAAGCGTTCATATCCAAAATGGTACACCCCAGCGCTTATTAATATTATTAAAGAAAAGACTAAAGCACACTCAAGATGGAAAAAGTACGCGAACCAGTTAGACTATGATGAGTTTTCACTTTTACGTGCGAGAGAACGCCGCGTCAAAGAGAGTGCTTCAAAAAATTTACTGCTTCCTGCGAAAAAAACATCAAATCGCACCCTAAAACTTTCTGGACTTTCGTGAAGGCTATCCGTGGCGGATCTAGTTACCCTAAGACCTTAAGTTTGGGCGGTACTACATTTTCTGAGGCCAAAGAAATATGTGACGCATTTAACATATTTTTTAAAAGAGCTTTTGGGCCCCCTAGTAGTAACCAATTAGTGACAGAAGACTGTACACCAGGGATAAATGTTATATCGAATATTCAAACATGTACGGAAACTGTAGAAAGTCTTTTAAAACACCTTGATACAGATAAAGGAGCCGGTAGTGATGGAATTCCCCCTCTCTTTTGGTCCTCCTGTGCCAAGTCTTTGGCGATACCCATATGTCTCATATTTAATCGCTCATTACGCGAAGGAATATTCCCAAGTAAGTGGAAATATGCACACATTGTACCGGTTCACAAAAAGGGCTCCAGGGTGCAGATAGAGAACTACAGAGGTATTTCAATTTTGAACACTGTGGCTAAAGTATTTGAGCGCATCGTTTACAAGGAAATTTATGGTGTTATTTCCCAATCTGTACCCGATGAACAACATGGTTTCTTGAAAAGACGGTCAACTACAACAAATCTAGCGTACTTTTCTGACTTTATTTTAACCAATATGGATAAAGGTGGCCAAATTGATGTAATTTATACAGATTTTGAGAAGGCTTTTGATCGCGTAGATCACAACATCCTTTTAGATAAACTCCAAAAGCTCGGAATCCATGGTGATTTACTTCGTTGGGTGCAGTCATACCTCTCATGTCGCTCACAAGCTGTTGTTATTGGTGGCTATCGATCTGACTTCATTAATATCCCTACAGGAGTTCCTCAAGGCTCACATTTGGGACCTCTATTCTACAATGCATATTTATATGATATTGGGGACTGCTTTAAACACTCGAATTTCCTCATGTATGCAGATGATAAAAAAATATTTCGTAAAATATGCAACCAGCATGACATTGAACTGATGCAAAAAGATCTGGACTGCTTAACAACGTACTACGTTAAAAACAAAATTACTGTCAACATAAAAAAGTGTGAGTGTATTTCATTTACACGTAAGACAAAACCTTTTATAAATAACTATAAGTTTAAAGGAACATCTATTAAAAGAGTTAACGTGGTTCGAGACTTGGGAATTTATTTTGATCAAAAAATGTTAATGTCTGATCATTGTAATTATGTAGCGAATAAAGCGTTTCAAAATCTTGGATTCGTTCTACGCGTCTGCAAACCATTCTCAGATGTAGCAGTCATTAAAACCGTTTATTATGCATATGTGAGAAGTACACTCGAGTATGCGAGTACTATATGGTCCCCTCAATATATCATATATAAAGACCGCTTGGAGAGAATACAGAAAACTTTTGTTAATCACCTAAACTTTCGCAGTCGTAAAAGTTCGGTAAGCTACCAAACACACCCAAAACCTTTACATGTACGAGGGGTGATCCAAAAGTAATGATAATCAATAATAAACACAATGAATAAAATAAATAAATAAATTTATTTCTCAACATAGTCTCCTAGCAAGTCTATACATTTAGTCCATCTCTTTTCTAATCCTAAAATTCCCTTAGAAAAAAAATCTTTATCTTGACTCTCAAAAAAGTCCTCAACCGCGGCCATCACGTCGCTATCATCGTCAAATTTCTTGCCTCGGAGGTGTTCCTTGAGTCGTGGAAAGAGATAGAAGTCGCTGGGGGCTAGATCTGGTGAATAGGGGGGGTGTTCCACCAGCTCAAAGCCCGCTTCCTGAATGGCAGCCATGGCAATTGCAGCTTTGTGAACCGGTGCGTTGTCTTGATGGAACAGCACTCCAGCCCGCAGTTTGCCTCGCCTTTTCTCCTTAATAGCCTCCCGCAATCTTCTTATTTGTTCTGCATAGTAGGAGCCTGTAATAGTGGCCCCCTTTTCCAAGTAGTCCACCATGATTATTCCTTCAGCGTCCCAAAAAACAGACGCCATAACCTTCCCTGCTGAGCTTGACACTTTGAATTTCTTCGGCGTCGGTTCATCGGATCGTTTCCATGTCATCGATTGTTGTTTTGTTTCAGGATCAAAATGGTGGATCCAGGTCTCGTCCATGGTCACAAAACGTGACAAAAAATTATCCTTGTCTGCCTGGAACTTTTCGAGATTTGCTCTTGACATGTCGACTCGTTTCTTCTTTTGCTCGTCGTTTAACATTTTCGGTACCCAACGCGCGGAGACCTTTCTCATATGCAATTCGTTCGCAAGGATTCTTTGAATGCTGCCATATGAGATCCCTGTGACCTCAGCTACATGCCTGATAGTCACTCTTCGATCTTCCAATACAACTTCTTCAACTTTTTTCACATTTTCTTCAGTGAGGGACGTCGATGGGCGTCCTTCGCGGTGTTCGTCTTCCGTCGATGTTCTTCCCAACTTAAACTCCTTAGCCCAGCGTGCAACTGTGGAATATGGAGGAGAAGAGTCCCCTAATGTTTCCACCAAGTCGCTGTGTATGTCTTTGGTAGACATTTTTTTCAAGCAGAGGTATTTAATGACAGCTCTGATTTCGTGTTTTTCCATTTTGATGTTCACTCCTTGACAGTCCGTATTCAAATGAATGTAGCTCCCGGGAATCGTGGCCTATTTATATGATTTTTTTTCCCTGAACTAGTGGTTAACTGAGTAAGTGACTGAAATTTTTTTGTATTTTTGTGTGCACTAGAAATAACTGATTATCATTACTTTTGGATCACCCCTCGTATATTGGAACAACTGTACCAGTTAGGTCGCTATTCTTAATTTGCTTTGTAATACAAATACATTTACTATATTATATTTAATTACAATACATTAATACAGAATTACTCAACGACTGCTTATAAAATGTATCTTTCAACAAATGCTTTTAGTTTATAAAGGAAAACCTGTTATTGGCCTTACTAATGTTCAATTATTTAAAATTGTATTTTTTTTTTTCATCGCTGTTGGTTTTCTCAATAAATAAATAAATAAATAAATAAATTTAGTTTTTAGGCGAGGAAAACAATAAAATATTAATTATTACTAATGAATTATAACCATCATTCATGGTTTAGTACATAAATTATATTATTAATTATATTTGATTAATTATTATTTTGTTAAACAAGATATAAATAAATAGTTGTGGCGGATGGGCTACTAAGATTTTTAATACTGACACTATTTTAGTTCAAACCTCTTTTGTTATTTTGTATTTCGTATTCTATGTTTCTATTTTGTTTTGTGAAATTGTAATGGGTTCTTTCCATTCAAATTTACCAACAGAATCGATTCAACTCTAGCTTCGATAACATGCATTCATTTTAGCGATATAGATGATTTACTAAGAAACTGTGTCTTATTATGTATTTACTGTTACGAACTAGCGTCATATTATGCAGTAAATAACAATCTCCCATGGCTTTTGGCGCCAACTCGAAAAGTGGCAGCAGTGTTTTTATTTTATTTTGTAATTTCTGTGTATATTTGGAGTTTTGATGTTTAATATTGATAGTCTATTATGCAGCAAGTGCTCCTGAAAGTGTACAGTCATTGGAAAATTCAATTCTTGACCAAAATTGTGCTTTTCGTTTTGTCTCCATCAGTCCAGCAAATCTTCAGTAAAAGTCAACTATAATTTTACTGTCGATCGAAATTTTAAAGTGTTGCTGCTTGAAGATTGTATATTAGGATATTTTACTTGACACTGGAATAGTCTAAGACTGTTTTCATTAATAAATAATAAATAAATAACTATCTCCCGAATTTCATTTATCGGCTATCATGGACAACACATAACAACGAACACACATCTGTACTAATATTATAATCGACGACCGCGTGGCTCAGTGGTCAGAGTACCTGACTTCTAAGCCGCTGGTCCTGGGTTCGAATCCCAGCCGGAGCCAACGTTTGTGCTAAAACATACATTGTTGGTTTTCGGGTCTGGTTGTGTTGTGATTGTCCCCGTGTTTCTGACACTACATCCTAGCCTACCTCCGATCTTATCGCATCAGCGTTACATCGGGCGCGGGTAGGTTGGGACGAGTGAGTGACTCTGTGTTTGCGCGTACACTTGTGGCACTATAATATCTCCTGCGCAGTTGATGGCTCTCGGCAGTAGTCGGAAGTTGTCGCCGTGGTCGAAATCGGCTAGGAGAACATCAATATTATAATACTAATTTTATTCAGGTGAAGAGTTTGATTGGTTAAACGCGCTAATCTCAGGAAGTACTGGTTCGAATTGAAAAATTATTTTTCCATGCCCATTTATGGAGGAAGGCTATAGGCTATATAATATCACGCTGCGACCCTTAGAGCGATTTATTTTAAATTAAACGGCGGGTGAAACCGCGGGCACAGCTAGTTGTTAATAAAAATCCATAATTATGAGGCGTTATTAGGCTAAATTGACGATTTCGAGTATTATTATACACTTTACGGTGCAGACGGACTATAGAGCTGTGGCGCTCCACCTGCAAATAACACTAAAATAAATTATTAATAAACACAATTAAATAACATGTTAATAAACACACAAACAAAATTCCAATTCACACAAATACACTCAACACATATTATAATTTACATTTTTATTATTTATTAATATTATATAAAAGTTTACTTACCTATCTCTTCACGAGAAGTATCCCGTGGTGCGCCGGAGCATAGCAACAGGCGAGCCGCACACCACACTAGTAACGCGTCAACATCCCTACGTTATACCTGTGTCGCTCGCTACCAGTAATTGCCTGTGTATAATTCGAGTCGAACTCAATTTGTGTTAGATTTTATTCGCTAATTATAAACAATTTTGTATCTGTAATAAACAGAATTGTCAAAGTGGTTACGGAACTTTTATTTACGGTTAAATCACCTTAATTATATAGTATAGGTGTGAATAATCAAGCAGAACATACCTACAGAGGAATAATCTTAAAAACAAAAAACAACAAATCAGACGTCTTCAATTCTCGCTAGTATAGTTAGATAGCTTAGTGATCAAAAGAGTGATAAAAGATTTGGTGGACTGTAACTTAATTGTATTGTACTTTACTATAAAACGTTTGAGTTATAAGAGGACTGTTAGGTTCGCGCGTAGTCGCCGGTGGCTCGGTGAGAAGTGGTTGTCCGGCCGGTCAGCTGTTCGCGGCACGTCTTTGCGCCCCTCGACCCGCACGCCTCGCAGCCCCCCTTGTGCCGCCGATGGCTCAGCGCGTCGAAGTCCGAACAATATTGAAGTATATGATATTTTCTGTTAGTAGTAACAAAAGTTGAAATCCCAAACTTGAATTATTGATCCAATACAATCGATTTCCGCCTCCTCGTCCCTACATTATTCCGCTGTTAATTAAGGGAAGCCAGAGAGTCAGAGCCGTGGTAGCTCAGGGGCTAGGCGCTCGCTTTAAATTTCATAATACGCGAGTGACCTGGGTTCGATTCCCGGTGCCGGCATCACTAAAATTGTTAATTGCAATTTTAAGTGCTGATTTACCACGTGCTCGGCGGTGAAGGAAAACATCGTGAGGAAACCTGCATGTCTGAGGAATAAAAATATTTCGAAGACATGTGAAGTCCGCCAACCCGCATTGGAGCAGCGTGGCGGATTCTTGCTAGCTCCAAAACCCTCTCAGAAATGAGAGGAGGCCTGTGCTCAGTAGTGGGACCATTTATAGGCTGAAACTTTACTTTACTTTACTAATTAAGGGAAGCGCTGGTCGAATAAACTGTTGTTATTGCTTAATATAATACCATCAGCGTCTCCTAGCCAACACAACTAGACTCACAAACCAACGTGGCTCTAAGCAGAAAGTGTACATAAAGTTGGAAACAAGCGAATGTGCATATTTAGATTTAATTTTTACTCGGAACTAAGAAAATGGAGCTCTTTGAAGTTATACTTCTTAATGCACGTGGAGAGTAAAATTATACTCGTAGTTTTCGAGGGAAGTTGTGCGTGTACAGCGTTGCGGAAATGCGACAGATTGAAGTTGGCCATCAAAGAGAATTATGTGTGCATATTTCTTACTCTGAGTTCGCTCATATAGACCATATTAAGGTTTTTTAAAGAGTACTTGAAGTGTGTATCAAAGTATTTGAGGAAAACATTCTTGTAAGAATTTATATTAATATAAAAAGACTACAAAATTATTTTTATATTAAAACAATTACGATTTTGCGTTCGGTTATATTTCATAATCTACTACACATTTTTATTGCTTACAATTTGTATTTTTGCATAAATGTTGGCTCTAGCTGGGATTCGAAGCAAGGACCTGCGACGCAGTGATCAGGTACTCGAACCACTAGACTACTACTATAGTCTAGTCAACAAGTTCAAAAACGTGTTAAATAGACATAAAGCTCCTAAAAATATGTACGATAGCTCATTGGATGCGGAATGATGTCTACAAAAATGTTTTTTAAGGGCTTATTAGCACATAAAAAATTGCGATTGTTATAAAAAAATAAGATTGAAAAAAAAAGGAATTTGGTTTTTTCTTAATAATTTCTAAATAAGATATTTAAGGAATTTTGAAAAAAGATCCTGAAAGAGGAGGAAATTTCCAATAAAAAAGTCCCAGCTCCCGGAATTCTATCTCTATTATTTATAATTTTTTTTTAACGCTGAAAATAGGGCTCCGCGAGGTCGTTACGGCATAGGCGCGCCGTCTAAAAAGCCGGTATATCACCTAAAATAATTTTTTTATAGTATTAAATAACAATTTAAAAATTTGAAAAAATTATGGTGTAATCTAAACACTTGAACTAAAAAAACCTCGGTGAAAAAAAAATTTTATATCGATTTTTCAAAAATTTACACCATTGTTAATTAACTAATTTATTTCCAATCTCTGTTTTTATAAATTACGGAATAAAAGATTAAATAATTCATCTATAAATTTTTCCCTTCGTGGAGCTCTTATCATTTAGGTACTTAATAAAGTAATGAAAAAAAAAAAATTTAAAGTTTATTATTTTGTTAATTATAATTTTTTTTAACTAACAAAAAATTAAATATCTAAAAAATGTTATGAAAAAAAATTTTTTAGCAACATTACTTTGTGTTTGGTTACAAGTATTAATACGTTGGAAAAATAAAGTTCACGCATTTGTCAGAGTTGAGTGTTAAAAATAGCCTTTTTGATAGAAAAAAAATTTTAGCATTGAGCAGGGATATTAAAATGTCACAAGCTTACGCGTGAACCTCGTTTTTGCATTTATCGTTTAAAAGAGATGAATTATCTAAGGTACGCTGAACGCTGTGCAGAATTTTGAGACTCGGGGACAATCCACAAAGACTAACGAAAAAAATTTAATTTTGCAAAAATTTGTCTAGCTAAGAAACAAGCAAGGACTCACGCATTATTCAGGTACCGAACAAGACGTCAAACGATTTTTAAGAAACAAATTTCACACAGTTTGCTACTGGACATAAGTCTCTCAGAAGTCGGAATAATTTATGCTACGATTATTATGCTCCGATGATATACAACAAGTTATACAAAAAAGATGTAAAAGTAGTAATAACACGTGCAAATCATGTATTTCAAAAGATTCTTGTAAGTAAACTTAAAGAGCTTGATTACTATACTACCGAAAATTTATTAGTTAGTTGGCGGCTCGTTAAAAGAATACTACCACTCCATCTCATCCAATGGATCTCGTAAAAGGCGAGTAAGGAATTAAACTGCACTGTGCACCCAACAGCGCATGGTGGCGATGGGCTCACCACCTATCACACCAAGTGCATTATATTGTTTTGGTGAAATGTGGACTGTGGCAGTCATCTGTTTTTGCAGTGAGTGCCCAGTCTCTGACTACCCCTTATGGGATACCGTCGTGATCTTATGTATGTATGTATGTCACACAGTTCACGTACTCTAACATACTCACACACGCACACATACACGCATACAATCAAACACGCACATACATACATACACATCCACACACATCAATATACACGCACACCCACTCACACACACACACGTACACCTTGTATTATTAAAACTGTAATGTAACATAGTTGGGAAGAACCTAAAGCCTGCAGCACAGTTCATTCTACCGCAGGCTTTAGATTTAATAAGATACATGTAGCCAAGTGTACAGTTTTAAT
The DNA here is from genome assembly GCA_019845155.1 of Luehdorfia chinensis. Taxonomy (NCBI): domain Eukaryota; kingdom Metazoa; phylum Arthropoda; class Insecta; order Lepidoptera; family Papilionidae; genus Luehdorfia; species Luehdorfia chinensis. The sequence continues at coordinate 3,849,626 of JAHVAK010000234.1, read as the reverse complement.
AAAGATTATTATTATTATTATTAATTTGCCACCGCCACGCCTAATTGCCACGACAAGGCACCTCGCACCATATGCTGTAGATGCTGCTTTTTTATATGAAAGAAAGTGACACGAGCAAATCGCTTACCTGATAGTAAGTGTAACATCCGCGCACAACAAACGCTGTGTCCCAGAACATTTCTGCCTGCGGGATCACCTACTTCGAAGGATTCCTGCGTAGAAATACCACCAGTAATATTCCTACCGTCGGTGTGAATATAAGTATGGTATATTTAAGATGGACATTCCGTTCTTCACCGTGAGATTTTTCTCGCATTTTTTTTTAATTTGATAAATTGTCGAAACGAGCAAAACGTTCACCTGATGGTTAGTGCAACATTTGCCCATAACAGATGCTGTGTTACTCAGAGTATTTCTGTATAGCACCACACTGCGCCCGTCCCCCTGAGACATATGTTCTTAAGTCTGATATGCCCAGTGATTACGCTAGCTCTCAGTGCTCTTCAGACCGAAACACAATAATGTTTGCACACTACTGCTTTACAGTAGAACAACTGGCCCTGGGGTGGTACCTACCTAGTCGGATTCCTGCATATGAATCTTACCACCTGTATTATGTTGTGAAGTACGAAATTTGGTTGGAACTATGTAAGGTCACTGAGAGCTAGTGTAGTAGTCACACAAAAATGTTTTGGTTGTCACAGCATTTGTTATGGGCAGATGTAGCACTTAACATCAGGTAAACGATTAGCTCGTTTCGTTACTTTATCCAATAAAAGAAAATGCTATAAGTCTTCGTTTACTGTTCAGGCTACACTCGTCTGGAACGACCTACCCGATAAGTTTTCTGTAATTATATTTTATGTATCTATTTTTATAAATATATATATATATGTGTAGATCTACATAGTTTATTATTCTCTGGTTAGCCGCCCATTGTAACCTTTAGCCTCAGGTGTCAACAAAAAATAATAAATGAATAAAATTATTAAAGAAGAAAATGAGAAGTGCACTTAGCAACAAAATCAAAAATATCCCATATATTTTTGATTATTTTATAATCTATATATATAGATATATAGATTATAAAATATAATCTATCTCCAAATCTGTCAAACTGAACGTCACTTTTTTTAATGACATTTTACTACAAAATTACCATCCAAATTTCCGACTTTTCCCGTGGATTTTCCAAAAGTTTTCTTTCATGCAAACCTTGTCATGACAATTAAATACACAATAAAAAATCAGCCAAATCAGTGGAGCCGTTGTCAATATGATATTTCATGATCAAAATATATAAACATGTATTTTTTATAAAACATTAATAAAACTAATTTTACGGATCTTATCGCGTTCAACTATTTATAACCCGACGTTTCGAGCCTCTCGTTGGGTGGAAAAGCGTTTAACTACACATTTAAATAAAATTAGTTTTATATATGTAGTATTCGCGTAAATATAAGATATTACTATGTTTTATACTTTTTAATTATACCTTGTGGTGGCGGTCAAAAACAATCTACCGCCCCATCTCATCCCGTGGGTGTCGTAAAAGGCGACAGAGGGAAAATGAAAACCAGGAGATGGGCAGCAGCATCTTCCTGGAACATATAAATAAATAAACTGCGGTTGCCAACCCGCCCGCCGTGCGCGGCAACTATGGCAAAATCACCAAAATGAGAGCTACAAATTTTGTTTCAATCTATGGGGAGACTCTTGTTCAATAGTTGACTAGTGATAGGCTGAAATGATGATGATAATACTTTTTAATTAAATTTAATATTTAATTTTAACAAGAAATCCAATCAATCGGCTGGTTGGCGCCACTCTGTAATGAAGCGTCAGGCAGAAAGTAAATATATACGACGACCGTGTGTGGCCTAGTGGTCAGACAGACATCGCGTGACGCCGCGTGTCCTGGGTTCGATACCCAGGCGAAGTCAATATTCGGTAGGGTTGTGTATTGCATGTGAAATTTATGTCTGCCAAAAGCCATTAAAAATATGTTCTTCATAGAATTCCCCATTCACATTATGGCTTTTTGGCACAGTGACCCTCTTTTGTGCAGGTAGCCGTGCCAAATGCAACGCGTAATGCCCCAATCACGAGTACTATTGAGCGAACAAACGGCCGTATCTTCGTGTGCAAACAATTATGCTGTAGTCGCTAAAGCGCATGCCAAACGCGGCCACTCTGATAATTACTAATTACCTCACATCATATGAAATCTATGAGAGAGACTAAATATTATCAATTAAAACTAAGATGTAAACTTCTAGCAGTCAAAAATTTAAAAGGCTTATATATTTTACTAGCTGATGCCCGCGACTTCTTCTACGTGGAGATAGGTGTTATAAATATCCCGTGGGAACTATTTGATTTACCGGAATAAAAGTATCCTACATCCTGTCTTCAGGATGCAAGCTATCTTTATGGCAATTTTCGTCAAGATCGGTTCAGCAGTTGAACCGTGACAAGGTAACAAACAGACAGTGACAGAGACAGTTACTTTCGCATTTATAAGTCATCATCATCATCTTCATTTCAGTCTATCGCTAGTCCATTGCTGAACATACTCGTAGGCCTTCCCATAGATTGCCACAAAAGTTTGTGGCTCTCATTATGGGGGGATTTTGCCATAGTTGCCACTCTTGGCAGGTGGGATGCCAACCGCAGTTTAGTCATTCAGATGTTCCCGGAAGATGCTGCTGCCGTCCTCCTGGTTTTAAATTTCCTTCTGTCGACTTTTACGACACCTACAGGATGAGATGGAGTGGTAGATTCTCTTGAGCCACCACACGGCAACATTTATAAGTATGGATTCAGATACGTGTCAGATTATATTGCAGTTTCCGTTAGCAAACGCAGCCTTCTATTATACGTGGAACAAATAAATTTGTTCCAGAACTCTCGCGAAGAAATTTAATTAAGGGAAAACTTTACGCCCGTCTTACTTTACGACATCGTATACGTTCATTTTAAACTGTTCATTTTCGATTGGGCAGTCTATAAAAGATAAATAAAATAAAACTTTCATTTTATTTAGAGTACAACTATTAATGCTGGTTTCTACATTTTGCTCCCAATTATCAATTATAAAATACTTAAAATTCGCTACAAACACTGTTTTACTGTACATATAATGTTCTCCTGGTCGATTTTCGACCATGGCGACAACTATCGAATCCTTTCGGAATTCCTATCAACTACGCAGGAGATATTATAGTGCCGCATTCGTATGCGTAAACACAGTCTCCTCTCGTCCTCACCTATCCGTGCCCAATGAAACGCTCATGCGGTAACATCGGAGGGAGGCTAGGATGGTGTATTTTACTGGTGGTGTGATTTCTGTGCAGGAATCCATCTAGGTAGGTACCACCGCAGGGCCAGTTATTCTGCCGTGGAACAGTGGTGTGCAAACATTACTGTGTTTTAGTCTGAAGGGCACTGAGAGCTAGTGTAATCACTGGGAATATGAGACCTAAGAACTAATGTCACACAGAAATGTTCTGAGCGACACAGCATTTGTTATGGGCAGACGTTGCACTTACCACCAGGCGAAGGTTATGCTCGTCTCGTTAATTTAATTAATAAAAAAATACAGTTGTAGGGTCTTCCATAACTTTCTTAAGTATTACTATTGCTTGACGTTACAATGACTGGCACTGCGGTGGTACCTACCTAGGCAGATTCCTGCGTAGGAATCCTATATATTTATTTATTTACCTATTCATATATGTAATGATATAATTATTTAGTTCATATGTTATTATATATGAGTTTATATATATAATATAGTATTATATATTAGTATAGTTTATTTATTAAGTCCGCCCATTGTAGCCCTTTTTTTACATGGGGAAATGCTAAATAACACATACCCGCCTTCGCGAGGGGAAGGACGGGTTATGTCGGACTTGCACCGACAAAAACCCTTTGGCGACTGATATTACCAATGAAAAGAGTAGCTACCTGCCAGATCGAATGTTCTGTTCTGGGGAGGACGTCTCCTACAACTAGTAATATTTAGATGTTGTATATATAGTTCGCATCTCAGAAAACTTTCATAGCGCTATTATGGATATATATTTCTTGAGCTTCTCATGTGGCGACATAGATGTCGCTACAACCCCTTTGTGTTCCGCCTTCGCCGCATGTTCGCCGGGCCACGGGAACGCTCGCGCACACATCCGCGACCCCACCGGCGCCAGCCGCCTATCATTGGCGGCCCCGTCTCGAGAGAGGACAACTCCTCTCCTGTCTCCTTCCTAGTAAGGCGCGCCCGAACACGCGACGCCCCTTCCAACACGGCCCCCATTTGGTGTGCGTAACGGACCCCCCCAAGTCCGCCACGCGGAGGCCACGGGGCCAGGAAACTTGCACTCGAAAGCAGTAGGTTTCCCGGCCCCGGCGGCGGATCTGGTCTGTGGCTCCGCCCCCCAACCACATTACGGCCGCGGAGGATATGGAGAAAGGCAACGATACACCAACACTCCTCTTGCCCCACGGCACGCCACCGCCGCATCTACGGCGCGGCCCCGCCAAAGTCGCGGGGGACAGGCAGAGAGGCAATGCAACACCTACACTCCTCTTGGTCGACGCTTCACCGTGGGTGACAAAGCCACGTTTACCCCCATTGGGTTCTCGCCTTGTCGTGGCGGGGGGGGGGGGGGGTTGTTAAGGTGTCAACAATAAAGAATAAATAAATAAATATCACCATTGAACTTAAGTGCTACGTCTGTCCCATTACAGATTCTATGTAGCCCTGAAAATCGCATTGAAACGCTCTGTAGCAGTGTATAGCGCTCGTCACTATGAGACATCTGTTCATAAGTCTATAATTGTAATTACAGAGCGTATGCCGCTCTGTAATTACACTTGCTTCAGTGCACTTCAAACCGGAATTTAGCGAAGAACTAAATAGCACAATATTTCGACGAAATCTGAAGGCCCTAAGCCGCATTGCAGCAGCGTAGCGAACCTTAACTTTCAAACCCCGTAAAAAGAGTTTTTATTTTAGTTAGAGTTGACCTTTCCTCAAAAGTATAACATTTACACTAATAGACTAGTTACTTAGCTTTTGTTATAAGATTAACGGTTGTATATTATTTGATAAAATCTTTTAGTATGAAATTTTCCCCGAGTACAAATTTATCGACGTCAAGACAATATGATCCGATATTCATGTCTAGGGCCACTTCAGCGGCCGCCTCGTCTCCTTGACTCCATTGTTCTGTTGTAAGCTATACTAGGCGCTCTTCGACTTGTTATTGAATGCTCCGTTAGGAAACAAATTTTAAATTGCGATTGAAACAATGTTTTGACGCAGTTAACAAAATTTGAACTACACAAAGGAACATTTTATCCGTGCATAGGTTTTAACATTTCATTATAATCGACAGGGAGGACAAAACTCCTTCAACTTAAATATATAATATAGCAGCAATAATATACGCAGTAGAGATGTGTGATGTTGCTTGTTTGATATATTTAATGAGACTCTTTTATTATTGACACGACATACAATATAAATGTGTCGCGTGGATTACACTACACCTCTCACCGACAAAAAAATTAAAATAAAAGTTCTTGGCAGTATCGCCATGTAGAGGTGTGTTGTTAATGAGAGAGACGTAGCTTGTTTGATGTCTTTAATGAGACTCTTTTATTAATGACACGGCGTACAATATAAATATGTCGCGTGGGCTACACTACACCTCTCACCTACAAAAAAAAAATTAAAGGTTCCTGGCAGTATCGCCATGTAGAGATGTGTTGTTAATGAGAGAGACGTAGCTTGTTTGATGTCTTTAATGAGACTCTTTTATTAATGACACGGCGTACAATATAAATGTGCGTGGACTACACTACAATGCAATGGGATGTGACTCGGCTTTTGTTGAAACGGGATTACGATCACATGCAGGGCGGGTTTTCTGGCGCTCCCGTCTCCCTGAAATGAATGGCTGGATTTTTTAAAAAATCTAATATTAGGTATCACGATCACCAATATCATCGTGTAAATAATCGTAACCTGCTCTTAATTGAAAATATATATAATTATTAGAGAATATTCGCTACAACTGGTGAGCGAATTGGTTACCACAGTACTATGTACACGCACAGTACCCGCACCTCAGACGCTACATCCTGGCAACGATCTTGGTATCATACATCGGTTTTATTTGTGATAGTTTATTATTTCTTCAACTGCTGAACATAGGCCTCCCCCATAGATTGCGACAATAGTTTGTTTGGGGGATTTTGCCATAGTTGCCACGCTCGGAAGGCGGGTTGGTAACCGCAGTGTATTTATTCAGATGTCGCAGGAAGACGCTACTGCTAATCTAATGGTTTTCGTTTTCCCTCTGTCGACTTTTATGATACCTACGGATTGAGATGGGGTGGTAGATTCACTTTAGTCACGACCACACGGGATCTGTCGAAGACTATCTCAGTAACGACAAATCAGTATTCAAATTAATACGTTTTGCAAGTTCAACCGGCAGAGTAGAATATCACCTACTGTGTCGCAAGAAGCGACTAAGTGCAACGTGCAGACCATAATATGCAATGCTTTCACTTTACTGCTCGTGGGAACGCAATGGGGAATAAGAATTTTTCAAGTCGTACCAAAATGGCGGCGACGTGGTTCGCCACCCGTCACGTCTCTTTTCCCGCGACAGCGAAAAGTGCACTACCTGCGCGGGCCCTGCCTACCCATTATATAGGAAAAAGGCGTGGCAGTATGTATGTATGTGTATTATAACTTTTCCTCAGACATTGAGCACAATAAATATTATACTATAAATGAAGGTAACCACTGAATCTTTTCAAATTAAATTATTCGTAATCAATTGACGTGATCAATTGCCTGCGATTCGACATTGAAAACCGCTTTGTGTACAGATTCTGCTAATATTTCCCTTTCTCCTTCACTTTCATTATTCGACGTTGTGGCTTAGATCACGAATAAATTTGTAAAATATTTATTGTTCTGTTTTTTTTATCGTTAAAACAATTAAAACCAAATTGTCTGGAATTTTCGTATACCATTTAACAGTTAAATGAACAATTCTTGTTTATTTATAACTAACTGATGCCCGCGACGTCCCCCGCGTGTATATACGGTTTTTTAAATATCCCGTGGGATCTATTTGATTTTCATGGATAAAAAATATCTTATATCCATGCCCATGATGCAAGCTAAATATGTCCCAAATTACATCTTAAGGGACAGAGAGAGTTATTTTCGCATTGATAATATTGGTACGGATTCCTAACAACATAAATATAAACAATAGACTTTTGGCGCCAACTCGAAAAGCAGCGGTAGTGTTTTTTTTTTTTTTAATTTTGTAGTTTCTGTGTATATTTCGAGTTTTGATGTTAAGGTAATGTTGATAGTTTATTATGCTGCAAGCAATCGTTATGAATTTGAAAAGTCAAGTCTTTTAGTTTTGTCTTTATTAGTCCATCAAATCTTCAGTAAAAGTTTGAAGAGTTGACTTTGCTTGAAGATTGTTACCAGGATATGTTACTTGACACTGAATAATAGATTACGACTGTTTCCATCAATAAATAAATATATAATAATAACATAATAATATCAATATAAGTAATTAAAAGTTGTAAAAAGTATGATCACAATTTAGAGATTAATTTTTCAAAACCAAAAATAATGCAATTTACGCCACATCAGGAACGACAGGACCTCGCCCAAAATAGTTTTTCATCACTAGGAACAGTCATTGATTCGATTATAAATTGGAAAGCTCACAAACAGAAAGTCAAAATAGAAATTGTCGCAGTTTTTATACGCTTTACGGGAAATTTAAAAATCCATTAACCTTAAATTAGCTATCGCCGCGTGCTACGCTTATGCTTACGCATTGCTAAGTTATGGGGTCATATTGTTGGGCAATAGTGCTAACATGCAAGATCCGTTTGTCCTGCAGAAAAAAATATGTTCGCATACTTGCCAACATAAAGCAAACTGAAAGCTGTAAGAAACATTTAAAAATATTTAATTTCCTAACTTTGTATAAGTATATGTAAGTTTGCTAAACGATACCCAAATTTTTATTCTTCTACGGAAGATGTACCACGACGTTACGATTCGCGCCGAAATCATGACTTAGTCCAGTTATAATCTAACTATACATACGAGTATAATAAAACGTGTCTGTACATTTTAAAATTTTGCGAAATAAATGATCTCACAAAGTATGCCCAGATGTAATATGGGGTCCCGAAATGCCAAACGCTAGTTCAGTATCTTACGGCAATAGTGAAAAACGGGACCACAAGGTATAGCTGGCCAGAGCTTGAGCATATCACTGAAAGATATACCAGCAGCAATTGTAGTGAAACCTTCGCAAGACAAATCTATCAGACGATCGACAAACTTCCAAGTGCATTTTTCGAAGTGGGGCAAGATATACAGAAAACGTAGCTAATTCTACAAAACGTATGATATATCCTTGAGTGGGTCATCTTGACTCATGAGTAAGCTCAACAAGTTATAGCAGAGACTAAGGAGTTTTTATATTAATTTTGCACCTTTACGAATTGTCATTAGAACGATACTTAACGACATTAATTTTTTTTTTTTCAGAAACTCCACAGCTATTATTTAAAAAAGTATCATCATCACCATTTCAGCCTATAATAGTCCACTGTTGAACATAGGCCACTTCCATAGATCACGCCCAAAAGAGTTTCTCTAAGTAACCTAAATATCCTGGTGATCCAGATATTACTGGTGATAGGATTCCTATGCAGGAATCCGTCTAAGTAGGTACCACCCCAGGGCCAGTTATTCTGCCGTGAAGCAGTAGTGTGCAAACATTACTGTGTTTCGGTTTGAAGGGCACTGAGAGCTAGCGTAATCACTGGGCATATGAGACTTAAGAACTTATGTCTCAGGGTGACGGGCGCAGTGTGGTGCTACACAGAAATATTCTGAGTAACACAGCATCTGTTATGGGCAAACTTTACACTTACCATCAGGTGAACGTTTTGCTCCTCTCGACACTTTATCAAATATAAAAAAAGTCCACAAACATGTGTGTTATTATAAAACAATAAAACGAATATTTAGATATGAAAATATTTATTAACGTTTCACATAAAATCTCATAGTACATTACAACCTTCATACGTAAAACTATGATCGACTAACGACTTAAAACTAAATTGTTTAAAATTATTGTATCACAGTGTGCAAATGCGTGTAAAACAAGCAGCTAGATCAGGAGCGTCGATTGGCAGAAAAAAAACATTATTTAAACAATATAAAAATAATTATTTTATAAAAAAAAAAACTTACTTCGCATTGCAGCCCCAAGCTTACTAATAAATTGCAAGCAAGCAATATTCAAGATTCGAAATTTGTGCAAATATGAGCATATCAGTGAATTTAGTACTACATCATTGTTTAAAAAAAATATTTTAAAAAAAGATCTCAAAATGGCGCGTAATTTTGACAATTTCATAAGGCACAGATCTTATTCCACGATTATTGTCAAAAATAATAATACTATTTTGATCTGATACATGTATATAGCATTATACATTTTTTTACCTCATTAACTACCTTTTGATTATAAATATTGAAAGATAAATCCTAATACATATTTTTTGGTTTTCAAAACTCATTTTTTTAAATATATACTATGAAACCAATAATAAAGTTAAATAAATTTTGTTAATGTCAAAATACAAATTTCTGAATGCTAAAGAATAAAAAAAAGACTCTCGGACTATGATAATGATGACCAGTCGTAAAATTTCTAAGTCCTAAAAAATATGAACAAATATTGGTGCATAAAAAAAATTAAAAATGCAGATTAAATATATCAAAGTAGAAATAAAAAAATATCAACCCCTTTCAACTTGTAGATGCAAACACGCGCAAGCCCCACTAATAGAACCTATCTAAACATAAGGAACAGGAGAAATGGAGGCTATAAGGTTTTTTATTATTAATAAGCGAAACTCTTCAAATAACAGATATGTTCCCTTCTGCCCATCGCCCGCTAGTTGCGCGCCTCGCACGTCACTTCGCATGTGGACTTCAGTTCCAGGATGAACGGGCCTTCCTGTCCCGGATAGAACGTCGACACGGTCAGGATGTACCGACCCGCCGGGAGGTTACGTAGCTCGAGGTAGACGAAGCCGGATCTGCAATGTTATGGTCTTTTAAAATTCTGTCATCAACCGTGTGGCTTGAGATCCTGCCACATATTTTATTAATTTTGCCGTGTGGTGGCAAGGCAAGGCAAGGCTCATTAAAAGAATACCACCACTCAATCTCATCCAATGGATCTCGTATAAGGCGAGTAAGGAATTAAACTGCACTGTGCACCCAACAGCGCATGATGGCGATGGGCTCACCGCCTATCACACCAAGTGCATTATATTGTTTTGGTGAAACTTGGATTGTGGCAGTCATCTGTTTTTACAGTGAGTGCCCAGTCTCTGACTACCCCTTATGGGATACAGTCGTGATCATATGTATGTATGTTGAACCTTAGTAGTTAGTAGATACGGAGGCTACTTATTGTTCCCACATATTGTAGCTTAAGCTTGAAGAGTTGTTGCAAAACACAGTTTACAGTATCAGTGTCGATAGTTTTTTTTTATTTTAGCTATTGTTTATAAAATTTATATGTTAAAAAAATTCGTATATCCCTGCTGCTATTAAGAAATAGATCCGCCTCACGATTATCATAGTGTTCGCTGAGTAAAGTGGATGGTGACTGGTGGAAAGTGGAGGAGTCTCAAAAATCAATCCGTCCAGTTAGGCACCACCGCAGGGCCAGTTATTCTGCTGTGAAGCAGTTGTGTGCGAACATTACTGTTTCGGTGTGAAGGGCACTGAGAGCTAAGTGTAATTATTGGGTATATCAGACATAAGAACTGTTGTGTCAGCTTGACGGGCGCAATTTGTCGACAGACTAAATTGTTCTGGGTGGCACAGCATTTGTCATGGGCGGTCGTCGCACTTACCATGAGGTGAACGTTTTTCTCTTTCTCGCCTGTCACTTTCTCCTATAAAATCTATTCTGCCGTAAAGCAATGCTAAGTAGTGTAATTACTGGGCATATGAAGATGATAATATGTATGTATGCCCTTTGAACCGAGACATAATAATTCTTCTTTCACCACAAAATTACTGGTACTGCGGTGCTGGTGCCTAGACTGATTTCTGCATAGCAGTCCTACCCCCGAAACTAAGTAAAAAGTAAAAGTAAAGTTTCAGCTTATAAATGTCCCACAGCTGAGCACAGGCCTCCTCTCATTTCTGAGAGGGTTTTGGAGCTAGGAAGAATCCGCCACGCTGCTCCAATGCGGGTTGGCGGACGTCACATACGAGGGGTGATCCAAAAGTAATGATAATCAATAATAAACACAATGAATAAAATAAATAAATAAATTTATTTCTCAACATAGTCTCCTAGCAAGTCTATACATTTAGTCCATCTCTTTTCTAATCCTAAAATTCCCTTAGAAAAAAAATCTTTATCTTGACTCTCAAAAAAGTCCTCAACCGCGGCCATCACGTCGCTATCATCGTCAAATTTCTTGCCTCGGAGGTGTTCCTTGAGTCGTGGAAAGAGATAGAAGTCGCTGGGGGCTAGATCTGGTGAATAGGGGGGGTGTTCCACCAGCTCAAAGCCCGCTTCCTGAATGGCAGCCATGGCAATTGCAGCTTTGTGAACCGGTGCGTTGTCTTGATGGAACAGCACTCCAGCCCGCAGTTTGCCTCGCCTTTTCTCCTTAATAGCCTCCCGCAATCTTCTTATTTGTTCTGCATAGTAGGAGCCTGTAATAGTGGCCCCCTTTTCCAAGTAGTCCACCATGATTATTCCTTCAGCGTCCCAAAAAACAGACGCCATAACCTTCCCTGCTGAGCTTGACACTTTGAATTTCTTCGGCGTCGGTTCATCGGATCGTTTCCATGTCATCGATTGTTGTTTTGTTTCAGGATCAAAATGGTGGATCCAGGTCTCGTCCATGGTCACAAAACGTGACAAAAAATTATCCTTGTCTGCCTGGAACTTTTCGAGATTTGCTCTTGACATGTCGACTCGTTTCTTCTTTTGCTCGTCGTTTAACATTTTCGGTACCCAACGCGCGGAGACCTTTCTCATATGCAATTCGTTCGCAAGGATTCTTTGAATGCTGCCATATGAGATCCCTGTGACCTCAGCTACATGCCTGATAGTCACTCTTCGATCTTCCAATACAACTTCTTCAACTTTTTTCACATTTTCTTCAGTGAGGGACGTCGATGGGCGTCCTTCGCGGTGTTCGTCTTCCGTCGATGTTCTTCCCAACTTAAACTCCTTAGCCCAGCGTGCAACTGTGGAATATGGAGGAGAAGAGTCCCCTAATGTTTCCACCAAGTCGCTGTGTATGTCTTTGGTAGACATTTTTTTCAAGCAGAGGTATTTAATGACAGCTCTGATTTCGTGTTTTTCCATTTTGATGTTCACTCCTTGACAGTCCGTATTCAAATGAATGTAGCTCCCGGGAATCGTGGCCTATTTATATGATTTTTTTTCCCTGAACTAGTGGTTAACTGAGTAAGTGACTGAAATTTTTTTGTATTTTTGTGTGCACTAGAAATAACTGATTATCATTACTTTTGGATCACCCCTCGTATCTTCGAATTTTTAATTTTTTTTTATTTCTGAGACATGCAGATTTCCTCACGATGTTTTCCTTCACCGCCGATCACGTGGTAATTCAGCACTTAAAATTGCAATTAACAATTTTAGTGGTGCCGGCACCGGGAATCGAACCCAGGCCACTCGCGTACTATGAGGGTTTTGAAGCCAGCAAGAGTCTACGCTGTTCCTTCACGTGTCGTCGTAATATCTTTATTTCTCGGACATGCAGCTTTCGTAACAATATTTTCTTTACCGCTGAGCACGATCAACACTTTATATTGCAATTAATAATTTTAGAGATACCGGCACTGTATTCCCATAAATAATTATCTGATGATATTCTCACCAAGGAATTAAACTGCACTGTGCACCCAACAGAAACAGCGCATGGTGGCGATGGGCTCACCGCCTATCACATCAAGTGCATTATATTGTTTTGGTGAAACGTGGATTGTGGCAGTCATCTGTTTTTGCAGTGAGTGCCCAGTCTCTGACTACCCCTTATGGGATACAGTCGTGATCTTATGTATATATGTATTCTCACCTGTACGGACCAGAAGACTCTTTCAAAAACGGAGCAGTAACATTCGGATCGTCGAGGGATTCCACCTTCGCGTCAACTCCGATCTGGTACTGCTTAGGGCCCTTCAGTTCCACGACCAGCTGGCACGGCGACCTCGCCTCTGGCACCGTCAGTATGAGTTTGGGATTATTTGGATACGTCGCCCTGTGATTTTCGCACCCCCCTGCGGTTCTTCCAGACCATTCGCCTCGTACCTATTACGATGATTACAACAACTTGATCAAAAGGGCGCGTCCATTAATAACGTGAGGCGTAGGTGGGGGGTCAAGCCGAATCTCACGCAATCTCACTTGGGGGGAGGGAGGGTCTCGGCAATTATCACGTAATATTTTTTCCGCAAGAAACTATAGTTTTGAGAGAACTGGGTTAAGTAAAACATGTTTCTCTATTGAAATATGGCTAAAAGTAAGTAAAGTAAAGTTTCAGCCTACTCGTATAAATGTACCCACTGCTGAGCACAGGCCTCGTCTCATTTCTGAGAGGGATTTGGAGCTAGGAATAATCCGTCACGCTGCTGCAATTGCGGGTCGGCGGACTGCACATGTCTTCGAATTTTTTGTTTTTATTTCTTAGACATGCAGGTTTCCTCACGATGTTTTCCTTCACCGCCGAACACGTGGTAATCCAGCACTTAAAATTGCAATTAACAATTTTAGTGCTGCCGGCACCAGGAATCGAACCCAGGCCACTCGCGTACTATGAAATTTAAAGCGAGCGCCTAGCCCCTGAGCTACCACGGCTCAAATATGGCTAAATCCTACACAATAATATTTATCTCGGTTATGCGAACGCCGCAAAGAAGCACAATCGCTTCTCGATTTAATGGAAGATTTTCTAACTAGTCTTAAATAAAAAGAATTTAGATAGAATTTAGTTAAGATTTAAATAAAATCAAATTCTTTTTTTTTTAAATAAATCTTTCGCAATCAAGCCCACATTAACGTATATAAACTAAAAAGTTTTTAGTTTAGGTGGATCGAACCTTATCTCACGACATCTCACCAGGGGGTGAGGGGGTCGAAAAATCGCCAAAACCTCACGTAAGTAATGGACGCCCTCAAATTCTTATCCTTGATAGAAATCCCATATAAGTTGAGCCTACGTTGAGAATTTTATATATAATTCATAATATGTTTTATATGATAGTTCACTCGAGTGGAAGTAGTCGCGGTGATGATCGTAAAGAATCCACCCATGGATCACCATATCTAGTCCCCTAGATGTCTTAAAGTCAACTAATGGTAACAATGCTAATGGTATTACACTGCAGACATAAGTACGTTAATTTACGTAATAAACAAGTAAGCAATGTATACAGACAAATAGAAAGAAACATGAAACAACAACGACACAAAACCGGATTTAACAAAAAAAATAATGTAGTGATAATGACAGGTCTTGCTGTCACGTTTCGTAGCGGATTGAACAAACGATTCGCTGAATGCCGCAGTCGAGACTACAGCGCTGTTTTCAAAAGTAAAATGGTCCGTCAAAATATACCAGATCAATGACGACCAGCTTAGCCTAAGTAACGTGTAAGCGACGGGTAAATTTATAAACGAAAAATAATAGGAAAGGCCCAACGTGCTTCCTTGTGGAAATCATTATGTGTAATTTAAAAAAGTAAGGTTTTTTTTGTTATCAAAGTATATTAATTATAACTAAGCCATATACGCGACTTGTTTGTTTACTCTCCCCTTTATTTCACAACTTATTGTCTAATGCAAGCATTTTCTCATGAAACACTATATCAAAGGCTTCAGACAAGTTTATGAGTTAGAAAAGTATAAAAATTCCGATTCTCGCTAGGTAGCTAGTTTAAATATATAAAACCAAAAATATAGTGAACTTACAGTTTTAGTATAAGGATAGGGCTCCAACTTCGCCAGCGATATAGGGCAGGTCGCGTAAGCACGCAACGTATAGAAAATCGTACGTGACTTCTCATACTGTGACACCACCAAGGTGTACCTGTCGCAACTGTTTTCGCCCATTATTATCTTACAAAGGTAGTGCGGACTGTTTATACGTATGCCGTCGATAAATGGCGGGGGATCGTCTGCGAAAGGGAATGAAATACGACGTTAGTAGATCTCCACTAATAGTTACAAACAGAAGCGAATTTATGTTAGATGGCACCATAGACCCAATGAGATAAAGCGCCCTAGGCCCATTGCAATAAAGGGCACTTCTAGATCAGTAATAGTATTATCAATATATTTTAGTGGTTTCATTTATTTATTTATTTAACTTCATATACACTCAAGTATATAGGCGGACTTAATGCCTGAAGCATTCTCTACCAGTCTATCCAAAGAGCGATGCAGAGACAGAATGAGGTAGGTGTTGAAAGAAGTTAGTACAAAGGGGAAAAATTTTAAATAAATACATAATACGAGTATATACTAAACACGTCCGCGACACTGAAACATAGGGTTTTTAGAAATGGAAACATAACAGCGAACAACATAAAATAAATAAATATGAACGAATATACAAATAAATAAAATACAAAAATATACATAAGTACATATAAGATGTATAATATATAAGTAATTATGTAATATTAAACAACTATTTCTGCGATGGTTCTGTCAATTTACTTAAAAAGTGCTCACGAGCCTTTATTTTGAATAAGTAATTGTATTACTTAATAAGTAAAAGTAAAGAAAAGTTTCAGCCTATAAATTTCCCACTGCTGTTTCAGCTGACTGTTTCAGCCTATAAATGAGCACAGGCCTCCTCTCATTTCTGAGAGGGTTTTGGAGCTAGGAAGAATCCGCCAAGCTGCTCCAATGCGGGTTGGCGGACTTCACATGTCCTCGAAATATTTCTATTCCTCGGACATGCAGGTTTCCTCACGATGTTTTCCTTCACCGCTAAGCACGTGGTAAATCAGCACTTAAAATTGTAGAACAATATTAGAGGTGCTGGCCACCGGGGATCGACTTAATAGTTGTAACAAAATAATTCATCTCTTGAAATTAAAGCATTTATTAAACATCATTTATTATTAAACAGCGCCACTGGTTCACTGGTTACAAATTCATATTATAATTCTGTGACAGAAAGACCAATGGATGGACAGGATGACCTTTAAAGAGTTTTTTTGTCGGAGGTAGCCGATAGGTGTGCGGCAGAATCGAATAGCACCTACATCTTTATACTTTTTACTATCATATGTTTATCTCTGCATAGCCTTATGGTTGACTGGGAGAGAATGCCTTTAGGCATTAAGTCCGACATATGTATAATTTGAGTGCATAGAAGTTTAAATAAATAAATCTTTCTTCCAGAGGTGTCGTAAGAGGCGACTAAGGTATTGTACGGACAGCCTCTATTCGTGCAGATTAATACCATAACATGTAATAAAAAAAATGAAAATGAAAATATATGTAGTGTAATGTTGTCACTACACTACTCGTGGGAACGCAATAGGGAGTAAGAGTTGTTTGAACTCGTACCAAAATGGCCGCGAAGTAGTTATTGTTGTTGGAAGTGGCGCCACCCGTCACGTCTCTATTCACGCGAGGGCGAAAAGTGGGCTATGTGAATGGCTCTTCCAACCCCTTATATGGGAAAAAGGCGTGACTGTATATATGCATGTCCTGTCAGAGTACGGGACCCTCAAAACTAAGAATTATCAGTTATCGAAATCGGATGGAACATTGATAAATAGAAACACTCACACGGATAATACACCCTCCGCCCATTATTCTTATACACCAGCAACGTGATATACTCCTTGTTGTCCCTAAAGTCGTCAATCTGTGTGATGTGCCGCGTCAGCAACAACCACACTGCACCCCGGCCCTGCACGTGTAGAGAGAACTGCGGATTCTCGCCGATATTGTACGCATCTTTAACCGGCCCGTTTCCAGCGTCCCATTTCCTGAAAATATTTGTGTTTTAAGGACAAACGGCATCGCGAACGAAATGTAAAAACTAATATAATCAGACTAACTAAGTAACTAACCCGTGCAAATATTTCGCACAGTATTGTGATCATAAACATATGGCGCCATCTACCTTCTTTAGAGAATATAAACAACTCCAACCGACAGCTGTCGTGCATGTTAGTTAAATAGATTGTCTTCAGATGACGGCTTTCTACAATTAAATTCATTATCTCATCATCTCGGCCTATCACTAGTCCACTGCTGAACATAGGCCTCCTCCGTAGATTGCCACAAAAGTTAGTAGTTCTCATTTTGGGAGGATTTTAGCCATAGATTGCCACGCTTGACAGGCGGGTTGGCAACCGCAGCTTATTTATTTAGATGTTACAGGAAGATGCTACTGCCCATCTCCCTGGTTTTTATTTTCCCTCTGTCGACTTTTGCGACACCCACGGGATGAGATGGGGTGGTGGAAACTCTTAAGCCGCTTCCACACGGCCTACAATTCAATTAATTAAAATAACAATTAAATTAATTGATTCAATCTTTACAATAATTTTTTTAACGAAAACATTAATTTTGAGACATTTACTTAATTTTCGTCATAGGAGGGTAAAATAAACTTTAATTTTCAAACAATATTAAGGGAGATATTTTAAACCGACAAAAAACGCCTTTGAGAAATAATGTAGATTGCCCTGGTCTTAAACTAGTGTGGTGGCGGCTTAATAGAATCTACCACGTCATCTCATGAGTGTGGTAAAATTCGACAGAGGGAGAATAAAAACCAGGAGACGGGCAGCAGCATTTTCCTGGAACATCTGAAAACCCACCTGCCAAGCGTGGCAACTATGGCAAAATCACCCCAAAATTAGACTTACAGACTTTTGTAGCAATCAATGGGGAGGCCCATGTTCAGCAGTGGACTAGTGATAGACTGAAATGATGGTGATGATAAAACTAGCGTAACCGTGATGCAGACAGTGTATCAACATTACACTGAAATAGCATAATTATAATGACCATTATCTATTGAATTTATTTTTTGATATGGTTGACTGCATGTATGTATGTGTGTATGTATGTATGTATGTATGTATGTATGTATGTATGTATGTATGTATGTATGTGTGTGTATGTATGTATGTATTTATGTATGGATGCGTGTATGTTTGATAATTTTATATTCTTGTAAACTCTATAGTAAATAGAACTTATAATAATAGTAAACAATTTTTAATGCTTCGAATATTAGGTAATTAATATTTATCGATGATATATTAATTGTTTATATACTGAGCAGTTAGTTTGTAACGAGTAATATTTTTGGTAATTCATATTTATTTCTTTTAATCGTCGTCGTTCGACGTTTCAGCCTATCACTAGTCCACTGCTGAACATAGGCCTCCCCCATAGATTGCCACAAAAGGTAGTAGCTGTGCTTTTGGGGGGATTTTGCCATAGTTGCCACGCTTGGTAGACGGGTTGGCAACCGCAGTTTATTTATTCGCATGTTCCAGGAAGACGCTGCTGCCCATCTCCTAGTTTTCATTTTCCCTGTGTCGACTTTTACAACACCCACGGGATGAGATCTTTTTATTATATTTATAATATATCAGAGCATCCCTTCCGCCACGTGTGCTGAGTTGCACGCGTTCTTTTTTTAAAAGCCAAAACTTCAGACTAGATAACTAAACATTTATTATAAATACTAAAAAGATATAAAAAGGTCAAATGTGAGTTACGACTCTCGCGTTGTAACCCACAAGTTATCTTATATGTATGGAACCCACAACGTACATTTTTTTATAACGATACGAGCAAAACTATCACCTGATGGTAAGTGCACCGTCAGCCCATAACAAATGACGTGTCACCCAGTACATTTCTGTGTGGCGCCATACTGCGCCCGTCACCCTGAGAACTCCGTTCTTAAGTCTCATATGCCCAGTGATTACGCTAGCTGAACGGCACTGAGCCGTTACATTGTAATGTTTGCACACTACTGCTTCACGGCAGAATAACGGATTCCTGTATCGGAATCCTACCACCAGTAAAATATATTACATACATACATACATACAGTCACGCCTCTTTCCCATAGGGGGAGGCAGAGACCACATATTTCCACTTACTACGATCCTGACACACATCTTTAGCTTCTTCATATATTATCTTATACATATAGTAAACGAACAATATTTATTAACGTAATTGTATGTATTTTAATATGAAACGTATATAATATAAAAGAAGAGAAACGAAACTCACTGGTGTATACAGTAAGTAAATTTGAACAGCTCTGGATTCCAATTTAGGTAGAACACGTCGAAGAAGTTGAGTATACTGTTATAGTCTATCCAGAAGACTCCGTTGTCGTACTGCGCGGCGCTGTCGGGGTCGTAGTGTAGCTGTTGCCGGAGAGAGGGGGTCCAATGCGCGGTGTCAAGTTCACTGTAGTTACCCCGCCACCGGAGATGCGACCACGGATTTTTAAGTTTCAGAAGTTTTACACCCTGCAGAAAACACAATTTTTAAGTAGTTCTTAATTCCGCTACATTCATTCAGATCGTAATATTCAAAATGGCAACATCCCACTGCTAAAAATAAGCCTTTCCTAATTGTGGAGGATAGTCTAATAATAATGCCAGTTACTCGACTTCACAGAGTCAGTAAATCTTTCATTGGGCTATCTATACGTTTTTACAACAAAATCCTAAAAAGAATGAAGGGTTATTATTATTTTAGGGTATCATGGAAGATGATAACCCCTGGGAATGAGGTGATCGCTGCCAAGCTATTTCTACATCTTCATAATACTGCTGTAAGTGAATATTATTTTTAAAATGACTGAAAAAGAAATCCCGCTGGGTTTCCAGCTGGTTCTTCCCAGGACAGAGGCATTTTTTGCGAACCAGTGTAGCTCAAAAAAATGACGTTCCATGAGTATTATATAAATGATCTATATTGAATAAAACAATATTCTATTCTACGTTAAAAGAATACTACCACTCCATCTCATTCAATGGATTTCGTAAAAGGCGAGTAACGAATTAAACTGCACTGTGCACCCAACAGCGCATGGTGGCGATGGGCTCACCACCTATCACACCAAGCGCATTGTATTGTTTTGGTGAAACTTGGATTGTGGCAGTCATCTGTTTTAGCAGTGAGTGTCCAGTCTCTGACTACCCCTTATGGGATACAGTCGTGATCTTATGTATGTATGTATTCTACTCTATTCAGTAATCGCTACGCTTGGCGGGCGGATTGGCAATGTGAGCACTTTAGACGGTGCTCGCTATATCTGTGGCATAGTAATTCAGTCACAAGATTCTTAAGACACGGAAGGGACGTCATGAAAACTCGACTTCACAGAGACCTCATTCATAGGGCAACGTATACGTTTTTAGAACAAAATCTCAGGAAAGTTCACTAAGTCTTCATATCAACAAGTTGGACATTTTTGTTTAGCGTAGACTTCATACGTACTAGCTGTGCTCCGCGGCTTGACCTGCGTAAAACTTTCATCCGCATAGCGCATAGCCCCTAATTTCCAAATTTTTTCGGATTTTATGCAGTAACTCTAAATATTTCCGCAATAAAAAGTAGCTCAGATTACTCTCTGAAAAGTCCTCTACCTGTCAGAGATTAGCTCTTACAAACAAACAGACGGACAGACAAAAAATTTAAACGCGAGTTTGAAAGAAAAGTCTTTATTGCGAAATACATACATACATAAGATCACGACTGTATCCCGTAAGGGGTAGTCAGAGACTGGGCACTCACTGCAAAAGTAGATGACTGCCACAATCCACGTTTCACCAAAACAATATAATGCACTTGGTGTGATAGGTGGTGAGCCCATCGCCACCATGCGCTGCTGGGTGCACAGTGCAATTTAATTCCTTACTCGCCTTTTACGAGATCCATTGGATGAGATGGAGTGGTAGTATTCTTTTAACGAGCCGCCACCACACGGCTCCATTGCGAAATGTTAATGTTAAATTTTATATATGTATACTGCCGAGCCATTTCTACATCCTATTTTCAAAGACGCAACATGAGCCCTGTCGACTTCGCATTCGAACGCAATTTTCAAGCCGCCGAAGAAGATAAGTCAGTTTTAACCATCTGTCAAGTGTAACATCCCTCTACAAGATGCAGGATATACTTACAAAAAAAAGTTCTATAAAAACCAGCGTAAAAGAACATATAGCTGATGTGAAGCATCGTCGCTATAGGAAGTCTGCAGTCTGTGACCATGTTCTGGATCATCCCAACCATTACATCAGATTAGATAAACCAGAAATCCTTGCAAATGTACACCGATTCCTACCAAGGATGTGTCGCGAGGCTATTGAAATTAAAAAATATCCTAATTTCAATCGAGAAGTATATTTAATAATATATACTCGTATATATATATATAATACTTGCGCCGGCTTGAGATCTTATAATGAATATAATTAATATATACTTTGCAAGACTTCAAGACACAGTTAGCTCTTTCTGCGTAGATTGAACCATAAACAGGTGGTAGGATTCCTATGCAGGAATCCGTCTAGGTAGGTAGGTACCACCCCAGGGCCAGTTATTCTGCCGTGAAGCAGTAGTGTGCAAGCATTACTGTGTTTCGGATTGAAGGGCACTGCGAGCTAGCGTAATCACTGGGCATTTGAGACTTAAGAACTGATGTCTCAGGGTGACGGGCGCAGTGTGGTGTCACACAGAAATATTCTGGGTGACACAGCATTTCTTGTGGGCGGACGTTGCACTTACCATCAGGTGAACGTTTTGCTTGTTTCGTCACTTCATACAATAAAAAAAATAGTTTAAAGGTGAATATAAATATAATATATTTTATGTTCTGTGTAATCCCATTTTTTTTTCTTGTTTTGTTTTTATCTATTGTGATTAGACCGTGAATAAATGTGTTTGTTTCTTTCTTTCTTCTTTCTTTCTTCCTAAAGTACACCGGATTAACTATGACATCAGGACATCTGTCACCTCAGACCTCCCGTGACCATGGGTGCTGTAAAGCGCTCGAAACGTCGAGTTATAACTACGATACCATACATATGATACGATATAACTTACGATACCGAAACTGCCTGAAATAGACGCCTGTGTGCGGCCATGAAATCCGTCAATTGACTGACTGACACATTTATCTTCTTCTTTCTTCTTGTCCCATTATTTGGGGTCGGGTCTCCTCACTTTTCAGCAGCAATCTGTGTTGGGTTGTCGATCCCGGGCAATGGGCTTGCTGGGGGTCTCTCTATATATTTGACCACCAAGTTGAAAAGGGGCAGCCGCTACCTCTTCTTTGTTCCGGCAGGTTCAAGGCAACGTATAAAAAAGGTCATGTGGTCCAACCACATGATCTTCAGGGTGTCTTTTTACATGCCCTTCAGCATTTTCGTTTCATTGGTACGTTCATGTGCCTTCTTGACTATCCAGCAGTCAGTTGCGTATTATAGCGCTTGGCGGTCTTGGAAGCTGCAGTCTTGTAGACTTTCTGTTTCGTTCTTATGGGCATACAAGGGTCACACAGCACTCCTGTAAGAGTCCGCCACTTTTGCCACGCAACATTTATCCGGTGGGAGACATCAGCGTCTACATTGGCGTCTATAGTGAGCAAAGAACCTAAATACTTTGATTTTTGTAGGCCGAATGTTCCTAGACAGTTAGTCTACGTATTAAGAAGTTCTAGTAGACTATGTGCTGTATGGGCAGCCAATACTAGATAGTCGGTATATTTGATCTGCATGGTCTACGGAGTGTCTGATACATTGATATACAAAAAAACATAGATACACAGGCAGCAACTCAAAATCGTCCTCAAAAAAAGAGCGCACAGTGCGCTCATTTCGTTTACCATCGCGTCAGCCGTGTCAACAATAGGAATCCTACCACCAGTTAAGTAGAGTGTTGAGCAACCTAGGGGTCTACCGTGTAACTCTGGTTAGGTTCGCGATCGGTTTCATCTGATCCCATTAACCCATTGGTTACCCCAACGTTGCTCAATGAGCGCATTGTGCGCTCTTTTTTTGAGGCCGATTTTGAGTTGCTGCTTATGAAGCTCATTCATTAATGAGCTTCATATGCCACAATAAAACCGATTACGAAACCTGATGCGAGTGTCTGATGTGTGCGCGATCGTACACTTACGTTAACGAGCCGAACGTCCAGCACTGCGTACGCGTGTGTGGCCACGAGGCCGGTCCTCTCGGCGTCAGCGTCGGAGAGCGCTCCAGTCGCGACGGTCGCCAGCACGTCGCCGCGGTCGAGTCGTGTCCGTATCGTGTCGTATAACGCGTCGCCGTTGAAGTCCGCCTCGCCGGCGCGTATCGCGCAGCGCTCCGGTATCCAACCGGTTAACGCGTGCAGGTCTATGTTCTGTGAAATAAAACGATAAAGCTATTTTTTATTAGAATTACATACATACATACAGTCACGCCCATTTCCCATAAAAGGGGTAGGGAGAAACCACATCCGTAGCCCACTTTTCATGCACGAAACGATTTCCAATTAGAATAAACATTGTTGAATGCGATGTCGTCCGGGCTTATCTCGACAACGGCGACCACTTCTAACCCCAAGAAGTTGTTATTTACTTTATCGAGGTAAGATCTAAGGTAGTTACGCAGATCCATGAGGCCGTAAATGTAGGTACCACTCCAGGGCCTGTTATTCTGCATTACTGTGTTTCGGTCGGAAGGGCAGCTAGTGTAATCACTGGGCATATTAGATTTAAGAACTGATGTCTCAGGGTGACGAGGTTAGCTAGGTTCAACTCTGTAATGTTCTGGGTGACAGCATTTGTTATGGGTATAATAATTAAACGTTGCACTTGCCATGTGAGCGCCTTGTTAATCTTGTCACTTTATCGAAAAAAAGGCTTTTTTTTTTATAAAACCATTCCCCAATACTTAACTACCTTAGTCTAACATCAATGATCATCACCAGCGACAGCAGCAGATAGAAAATTTGAGACAATCGCTATGCTTTACAATCATGGTTCGGAACGAACGAATTGGCGATGTACCTTAGGTGCCGCTGCCCGTCGCCTGCCATATTATTTTAGGTTTTTTTTTATTGGTTAAAGTGACGAAACGAGCAAAACGTTCACCTGATGGTATATGCAACGTCTGCCCATAACAAATGCTGTGTCACCCAATACATTTTTGTGTGACACCACACTGCTCCCGACACCCTGAAACATCAGTTGTTAAGTCTCATATACCCAGTGATTACACTAGCTCACAGTGACTTTCAGACCGAAACACAGTAATGTTTGCACACTACTGCTTCACGGCAGAATAACTGGCCCTGGTGCGGTACCCACCTAGACGGATTCCCTCACAGGAATCCCACCACCAGTACTTACCATCATGTGAGCGTTTTGGTCGTCTTATCATTTCATCCAAGAATAGGCATTTATTTTTATAAGACAATTTCCCAAGACTTAACTACCTTAGTCCTCAATTATCATCATCAGCGACAGCAGCAGTCTACTGCTACATAGAAAATTTGTGACAATCGCTATGCTTGACAATGATCGTTTGGAACGAACGAATTGGCGATGTAGCTTAGATGCCCCTGGCCATCACCGGTCGTATTATTTTAGGTCTTTTAAAGATGGTTATTCCTCCATCTGTTGTGGTTTTATCAAGATTTGCAACACCCAAGCTGAATTCTCAATGGACTCTCATACATTGCCAACACAAAAAAAGCCTCTTAAAAAAAGAGAATAATTCTATTGATAAAGTCTATGAATGTGCCACATTTGAACACAAGCCACCTTTTATATTTGAAAAAAAGGTTTTGGAATAGGGTATATTCAGCCTCGCTGCTTCTATGCGGGTAGGCAAATTTCTCATCTTTACCAAATATTTTATTTCACAGACCTGCGTGATATTTTTTTTCATGATCACTGATTAAGAGCCACCGTCATCACCGACTACATTGAATGATCACCGAAAACTGTAATTATTTGTAACGCCGGTGCCGGGGTTCGATCCCAAGTAACTATTATAGTATGTAATATATATGGTATGTATATGTGTAAAGCAAGTGTAAGCAAGGTTGGTACAGACAAACCTAGACAGATATATATATAAATAAAATACTCTGTGAAGAGTTCAATCTTTTTTATTGTAATAACAACACTTCGTATTGAAATATACAAATAATAATTCAATGATGTCAACTTACGCTGTTGGATCCAGGAAAGTCATATCCGCCCATCACCTTCATATAGGCTTTCTCCAACATGGACACCCAGAACTCGTTCTTATTGCTTGAATACGAGCAAAGCAGACGTCCATACTTGCTATACGGTAGACGGTCATCAATTATCACCTACAATTATAAGATAAGTAAGTATTGACGTGAAACTTGTTCCCAAAGTTCAAGTTTCCCCATCTAATCCTGTGGGTGTCGTAAAAGTCGACAGAGGGAAAATAAAAACCAGAAGATGGGCAGCAGCAACTTCCTGGAGTATCTGAATAAATAAACTGCTGTTGCCAAACCGCCTGCCAAGCGTGGCAACTACGACAAAATACCCCTCAAAATGAGAGCTACAAACTTTTGTAGCTATCTATGGGGGAGGCCTATGTTCAGCAGTGGACTAGTGTAAGGCTGAAATGATGATGATGAAGTTTGACAAATACACCTAAATGAGAAACCTGTCCTTTAGGTGTTGGATTTCTCAAATTCGAATCTATACGTTAACAAGCCATATAACGTTCATTCTGCGTATGAACGTAACATTTATTCTCGGAGTGTGTGATGTGTCAGAATCTGGTGTCCTGGTGTTAGACTCCGACTAGGTAGGTACCATCGCAGGGTCAGTTATTATGCTGTCAAGCAATCTGAACGGCACTCTTAGCTAGTGTAATTACAGGGCATATGAGAATTAAGAACTGATGTCTCAGGGTGACGAACGCAGTGCGGCCCACAAAGAGCTTTGGAATCTAAAGTTCTGGGCGACAGCACATTTGTAATTGGCAGACATCACACTTACAATAAGGTGAACGATTTCCTCGCCTCATCACTTCCTCCCATTAAAAAATATAACAAAAGAAAAGATTCCAACCTCCAGGACATTATTTATTTTTGAGGAAAAAGGTGTAATCCCATTTCAATACAGTTAATAAGTTATCACATTGGCCTCACGAAATTTTCACGCATCCTCAATAAAGAATGCCGATCCAGAGCGCAATATGCCACACAAAAATGTTCAAGGTTACGCAGCATTTGTTATGGGCAGATGTTGTACTTTGTGTTGTTGTGTTGTGTTGTACTAGCAGGCAACCGATAGGCTCTTCTCGTCACCTTCCCCAAAAAAAACATAATACATAGAAATAGAATACATAGACACGTTACATTGTTATTCTGTGATAGTGTGGCCGTTCTTGGTACAGCAAACCAAGTTTAGCAATATTATCAAAGGAGTCAATGACAATGCAGTATCCGGGTCGAAAGGACCATTCCAATATAGAAACTCTCTATATAAAAAATCTAAAAATAATTATTTTTGTGTTGCACAGCAATCAAGAACATCCCGATTTTTTTTAAAAGCATTGCCCCACACTAGATTTCTCCAATGTTATAGGTGCGATCTGCAAAAATAAGTTTAACATACACAGACGCCTAACCTGGACCAACTATCTGTTAGCCATACAAATATATATTCCTTGTGGGACTCAAACTCTCTAGCCTGTAGCCACCGTAACAGAGCTGTGAATCGGGAGCCTTAAAGAATATCAAAGTAAACTGTGAAAAACTAACCTTTCTCCTCACTCCATTAAGGTGTAACTTCACCATATATTTACCAAAGGGGTTATAAACAGGATCTTTGTTTTTATTCTTTGGATATATAATGGAAGTGATTATTTTCTTCTTAAATCTCTTCTCGTATAAGGCACTGACGGCGAGGGATGCCACGAACGAACAATCCGAAACTATCTGAAAAGTATAAAGAAAGTATTAGCGGGAACAACATGATGACAAAATACGTTAAAGATTTTTATTATCCGTTTTAAGGACTTCTTAAAAAAAAGTTTAATTGTGATAACATTATTTACATTATTCTATTGCATTTAGATGAATTTAATATTTCTAGTTTGATAACGATTTAATTCGAAAAATGATATGCTGCGTCATTCGTCCAGACAGATGAAGGCTGTTTCTCTTTGATATTTATTGTTATTGAAGAAAGTGACGGAACCAGGAAATCATTTAGCCGATGTTAAGTGCAACGTCTGACCACAACAAATGCACCCTGAGACATCAGTTCTTAAGTCTCATATACCCAGTGATTACACTTGCTATCAGTGCCCTTCAGAACGAAACAGTAATGTTTGCACACACCTGCTACACAGCGGAATAACTGGCCCTGCGGTGGTACCTACCTAGACGGATTCCTACATAAGAGTCCTACTATCAGTAAATTATTATTATTCATTTGCATATGATATATGACGCTACAAAGAAAGTAAAGTAACGCCTATAAATGTCCGACTGCTGAGCGCAGGCCTCCTCTCCTTTTGAGCGGGCTTTGGATCTGGGAAGTCCGCCACGCTGCTCCAATGCTTTTTATGTCCTCGATATATTTTTATTCGTCACGATGTTTACCTTCACCGCTGAGTAAGTAGTCGATCAGCACCGAAAATTGCATAACAATTGGAATTCGTACCCAGGACATAGGATAAAATAGACGCCATTTTTGAAAAAGTGGAGCAAGATTGCCATATCAGTTGTTACGACAAAGCTGAAGAACTAGGAATTGATCACAAAATAGTTTTCACCCATTTGAAAAAGCCGGGTAAACAAAAAAGCTCGATATTTGGCTTCACTGAAAGAGACCTATTGAACCGTGTACTCATTTGCGATTCTTTATTGAGACGTAATGGAACCGAGCCGTTTTTAAAGAGATTGATAACTGGTGATGAAAAGTGGATCACGTACGACAAGAACGTGAGAAAATTTCGTGGTCAAAGGTCGGTCAGGCGTCACAGAACCCTGGTTAACTCGCAATAAGGTAAGGCTGTGTGTATGGTGGGATTGGAAGGGCGTTGTTCATCTTTTACCGCCGGGCAGAACCATCGATTCGGATCTCTACTGCCAACAAAGTCAAGTACTCTGACCACTAAACCACGATCGTCACGGTGTCAGATATTAACAAACACACTTACGGTCTGTTTAATACTGTAGCAGTCCACATGTTCCCCGACTATCATTTTAGGGTCGACGGACACTTCGTGCGGTCGGGTCCAACAGTCGAACTCCTTCTCCTGCTTCGAAGACAGTTTCAACTCGCTGGCTCTGTCTTCGAACGGTATCGCATACTGGAACTTCTCTGATAAATCTACATCCATGAACGGCAGGAAGCAGTTATTGTTTATGTTCGAAGTCTGGCGTAGCACCTCCTTTTCCTCTTCCGTATACACTTGCTTACCAGTCACTTTCAAATGAACGCTTTGTTCCCTTTGTAGTTGGGCTTTTGGTGATACCGCTGAAATTACAATATGAAATTAATAGAAACAAAATTCTCTTTCGATTTCATGTAGCAAACAAGAGCGAGATGCGGGATGAAGAGAGAAAGGAAGAGAAACTTCTTAACAGCGGGCATCAGCTTTTATTTTTTAAATAGTTGATATAAACTATTTAAAAAGGTTTGAAAGGCAACGAGAGCTATAATCACTGAGCATATGAGACTTAAGAACTCACATGTCTCAGGGTGACGGGCGCAGTGTGGTGTCACACATAAATGTTTTGGGTCACACAGCATTTGTTATGGGCAGACGTTGCACTTACCATCAGGTGATCGTTTTTCTCGTTTTCGTTCGTTTTTCGTTCACTTTATCAAAAAAAAGGGTTAATGACATTTGAATGACATTTTTTTATATTTTTTATATTTTATTTGATTTAACATAACCTATAGTTTTTTCTGTTTTTCTTTTTTGTTCATTTTAATTTTGTGTAACATGATATTAATTAGCTATCTATTGACATGTAAAATTTTAACGTATTGGAGCTTCCTTTTTCAACTATTACAGTAAATCTTTTAAATAAATAAATAGGAATAACCATCACGAAAAAAGCCATGTCTAAAAAAACAAAAACAGGATATACAGTCTGCGACTGAAAAACGTCGACAACAACAAATTGAAAAACGTCGAGGAACGACAGACGAAAAGCTACTTTATGTACTGGGCATAAGATTAAATTTAAATTTCATCGTTATTTATGATCCGTATTTTTATATTTCGATCGATCGAGGACGCATTTTGTAGTGATTTTTGTATGGAACTGTATGTGAGTGTCCCTTATTGAAAAAAACCTATATCCAGCAGTGGACTATTACTAATAGATGAAGAAGAAAATTATTTAGACCTGTGATGAACATTCAACTCTATCCATTCCCATGGGATGAGATGGGTGATATCTTTATCTATGCTAAGAAATAACTTTAAATTCATTAGGATCCCAATGCAAATAGTAGATTGCAAAAAGCAGGTTAATATACCAAGTGGGGCCATTATGAATTACCAGGTCTCGTAGGTTCGTTTATTGACAATGCACTGATTTTCTTGATGCCTTTTAACTCCTCAGCTCTGTCCAAAGCTTGTGCAGCGAGATTCTTCACCTTTTGTTTGACATCAGGATCAGCTAGTATTCTATAACAAAATGTCAAAATTGACAGACTACACATAGTTAACTGCCTCATCTAAAAACAACCAATGGCATACAAAATAAATAAATTATCGTTATAATATCAAGGTGGATGACATGACCCGCGACATACAATAATATATACATACATACATTCACGCCTTTTTCCCATATGAGGGATAATCAGAGACCACGCTCATAGCCCTCTTTTCCCCCTAAGGGAAACAAGAAGTGACTGGGTGGTCAACCACGTCGCCGCCATTTTGGTCGAGACAAAAAAAATCTTACTCTTCATTGCATTTCCACAAGCTTATAGTGACAGCATTGCTTATTATGGTGTTATTCTGCATGAATAAAGGCTGTCCGTACAAAAACTCAGTAATAGTAGGTGCTTTTCTACTTGGACACCTAACGAACACGGACACCTATACAAGTATAAATTATGTTAATATTAACAATCTACTGTCTGTTATTTTATACAGTCAGTGGTTTGTACCAAATAAAGTATTTCAGTCTTTCATTTTTTAACATGACCTATTTGGCCATGGAGACTTCTTGCAAATACTATTGGAAGCTATTAACTGAGCAGGAGATTACATACATACAGACATAAGATCACGACTGTATCCCATAAGGGGTAGTCAGAGACTGGGCACTCACTGCAAAAACAGAATGACTGCCACAATCCATGTTTCACCTAAACAATATAATGCACTTGGTGTGATAGGTGGTGAGCCCATCGCCACCATGCGCTGTTGGGTGCACAGTGCAGTTTAATTCCTTACTCGCCTTTTACGAGATCCATTGGATGAGATGGAGTGGTAGTATTCTTTTAACGAGCCGCCACCACACGGCTTTTATACACAAGAGATTATAGTGCCACAATTGTCCCATCCGTGCCAAATGTAACACTCAAGCTATAAGATTGAAGGCAGGTTCAATGCCTTCAATCTTAGAATAATTGAATGGCTCTGTGTATGCACAGATTTATGTATAATAGTTGTCCTTAGCCCTTATAGGATCAGAGCATTATTAATTATAGAACAGTATTATTAATGAATCAAGTTAGGAAAGTTCGCCGATACTATTACGTATACCACTGTAAAAACAAAGTTTCACCCAGGTGAAGCCTGGACAAGTTGCTAGTAGTATATAATACAGGTACAATGTAAGTAAATTATTTTCACTGAAATAAGATAATGAATACTAATTAGTAGTAGTAATAGGAAACTGAATATGCTATATAGTGTGATGCAGTTGTTTGAAACTGACTTTGGCAGCAGGATCTTACAGAATGCCAATGTAACACTGCCGCATTTAGTATGATGAATGACATAAATCAGAGATATACTTAGCAAAGAGGAATCTACTACAAACTCCATCTTATTAAACCCCATAGGTTATAACAAACCTGCCTTCTTGATTTTTCATCAAGCATGGGTTTAGGTATCTATTGGTTGCAGTGTAAAATTAAAAAAGTGAAAAAAGGGGTGCATTGAACATATTCTATAATCTATAACTACTTACAATACTGACAGCCAATTCTACTGCCTGTGTATAAAGCTGTAATGCCAGATCCTTCAAATCAGCCTCATCTGAGTCTAAAGCCTGCTGCATCAGAAAGTAACATTGTTGCATCCCACGCTCACTTTCAGCTTGTTGAGCTCTATCTGAAACAAAGAACATTGTCATACAATATACATGTGCATAATGCCTCATGAAGGAATCTTCTCAATTAAAAGAAACAACAGAAAAATAATGGCCACAAACAGACAGAGGAACAACCATCTGAATTTTTTTCTGCAAACTAATGCAAATATATGCAAACAGTTGTAGGACAATAGGCAGATCTGTATGTTGTGGAATATAAAAAAAGCAAGTTGTTCACTACAACCTGTCTAAAACAGTTGTGGTTTTTTTTTTATTGGATAAAGTGACAAAACGAGCAAAACATTTCACCTGATGGTAAGTGCAACATCCGCCCACAACAAATGCTGTGTCACCCAGAATATTTCTGTGTGACACCACACTGCACCCGTCACCCTGAGACATCAGTTCTTAAGTCTCAAATGCCCAGTGATTACAGCTAGCTTCGCAGTGCCCTTCAAACCGAAACACAGTAATGCTTGCACACTACTGCTTCACGGCAGAATAACTGGCCCTTGGGTGGTACCTACCTAGACAGATTTCTGCATAAGAATCCTACCACCAGAGGTTTGGCTCAGAACTGCAATGGAATATTCTATGAAGCACTGCACTAGATGAATAATTATGAGACATTACTTCTTATGTCTCATATGTTCAATAATTACACTAGCCTCAAACTGAAACACAGCAGACTAAACATAATGGAAAAGTGTGAAATGCATATAAGTGAAAGAGAAAACATACATATAGTCACACCTTTTTCTCATGTATGGGGTAGGCAGAGGCCACTCACATAGCCCACTAAGGAACTATCTATGAAACTAACACTTTAATAGGTAATCCTTTACAGGAATATTTAAATTATTTTAACTTAAACATTATTTTTTTGTATAGCTACTCTGAGCGACAAACTAAGGTTTTTCATAAAAAAAGGCTGGTGTCTTCATTAAAAGCCTAATACTAATGAACAATGAGTACATTAGTCATCATTATTTAGCATATTTTTGATATATAGCCTTCTACATTATTTACCCTATTTAATTTATTTTATTGTTTACATGATAGTTATTACTATAAAATTAATTTATAATATTCACTATCATGAGTCATCGCAAAACTGTATGCTTAAAATCTTTGTAGTTCTATACAAAAAACTATCTAGAAAATAACGAAAGTTTTTGTACCTTTCTGTTCTTGTAGAAAAGTAGCTCTTTCTAGATATTCTTTTACTTTTTCGCGTATATCAATTTGCTTTTCAGGCTGTACACGATCACGAACTCTATCCAACAACCGAGCCGCTGTTCTATAGCATTCCACTGCCTTATCTGTCTGCCCTGTTTGATCGAATCTAACGGCAAGAGGACGCCGCTTCAGTCGCGTTTATGAAATCACTCATTATCTCTTAATATTTAATGGAAAATAGACATATAAACAAACAATGTAAAAACTGAAAAGAACTATTTGTCATTATTATTACAGAATCACAGAATCACCTAACAGTAGAGCTGTAGCAAACCGTATGTATTCGGTACCGAGTAACGGGTACGCCATCTAGTACCGAGTACCGAAACGTTACTCAAGAATGCATTTCGTTATTTCGTTACTTTCGTATTTTCGTACTGATATTAGTTTGATTGAATTTTTGCAAGTACGTTCGTTGCGTTGATGCTTGAATTGAAACGGTTTGCTGATAGTGCGATAAACGCATGCGCGCGCTTAATTCGTGATTTTAAATATGTATGTTACAAAGGACGATGTTTGTTTACTGTTTATTTAGTTACTATAAGTAAAGGAATTGTTTAGACAAAGTTTGGGATTGGAAGAGAAACAAGATAGGTAAGTATTTTTATACAAAATATTAATTAATGTAATAATATAACATAGATTTATGTTTTTGTTTTATACTATTGTCAATTAGTTTCACTAAAAATAATACTATAAGAGATATTATATTAAAGCCGTTTTAATGAGATGAGATTTAATTGTTTTTTGGTTAATAAAGGCTTACATATTCTCAGGGATAAAATATTCAAAACAGTAAATTCTGTTCAGTTTTCAATTAGATCGTTGTGGTAATTAAATTACAGTTTACTTGTAGTTCTACCCACTTCCATATAAAATCAAACTAAATTTAGATTTACATAATATACACAAGTCAGGTTCAAAAAATGTAAAAGTTAAAATATTCACATTACGCAGCTAAATATGTAACGTATTAAGAATGTATTCTACAAAGTAGGTACGACCGACGCGACGTCGTCGATGCGATGTTATTTATTAGGTATCAAAAGTAACGAGTAACGAAACGATACGATAGTAACGAGTACTGATAGTTATAGTAACGAATATATCCGAGTACGCTTTTTTTCGTTACTTTTACACCACTACCTAACAGAACCAAAGAGAAGAGAATATAAATAAATATACACTACGTTTTACGCATAACTCAGTACCTACTTAGTTCTTATTAGTTGTGCTTATGTGTATTAAACATAAGAGAAGCATACTTACTGAATTTTACATCTTTATGGGCACAAATAAATAATATTTATTTCTCTTTATCTCTAATAGAAAATAATGTATTCCTATCACTTTTACTTAGTTGTTATGACTTATGACACTGAGAGCACTAAGACAGTGATAGACGCAATCTTGACAAGCGACATAAGGCGTCCCTCAATAAACACACTGGGTAACTTCAAATAACTAACTTCTTGGATGGAGGAAGATTGCAAAAATCGAGCGGAATATTTAAAAATTAAATAAATAGATGGTATCACAACATATATGATATTTTGTATGCTAAATGATATATTGATTCGATAAAATATTCATATAATATTTTATCGAATCAATATAAATAATTGTGAATTATAGTATACATGCTTTCAGTATTTTGCATTTATTTAAGTGATGCGGGCACGGGGGGTCAACTACAGATCATGACCATCTTACCATGAATCTTACAGAGAGAAAAAGAGCCGAGATGGGATGCTTCAGTGCAGGCTGCATGAGGAAGCTCAAACTCGACCTGCACGGCTTTGCGGGAAGTCGATTAATGCAGGTGACTCAGGACCGTGTTTCGGGGTTACACGGCGCAAACTAACGTGTACGTTAGTATACGCCGTTTGAATACATTGAACCAAAAAAATTGGATCAAAGTATTTTCTTTCCATCTCATAAGCAAGTAGAGGTGATTACTGCCTGCAACTGCAAGATTACTGTCAATAGTTTGTAAGGGCTCGTAATAGGGACAGAAAATTTAATGATAGTGACTGGTCCATAGAACGTATAACATTTTGTTGTACGTGCAGTAACTTTACTGAAAATTTCGCGAGCGCGACAGTTGTAGACTGCGCATATTTTGGGATTGGGATATTCTTATGGCGTCGTTGCCTCTAAATCCCCAGTGTCCCTTAATCATTTGTAGGTTTATTTTATTGAATTGACATACCTTATTTAGTCATTTCTAGCGTTCATACGTGAGCCTTGAAGTCATGACATTGCTGTCGAGAGCCATTAGTACCGCCATGCTGTCGAAGAGTATTCTTATAGAAGGATCTTTTACTTTCGTTGCTGCTATGCCCGATGTTGCTTCGATAATGACCATACACTCCGCTAGAAATACAGTGTTGTGTAAACCAAGTGATGGACATATTCAAATGTTTAAGTCTTCTGAGAAGGTTCCAAGACCAGTACCTGTCTCTGTTTTGGAGTCCGTCTGTGATGACCTGTGAGTTCTCATGGGTTCAGTCTTTCATTGCGATGATCCTCGTATAAGAGCGCGACAGTTTGAACTTGACTGAAGTGGGCTACGTGTGTAACTCCTGCCTACCTCTTATATGGAAAAAAGTTGTGATTGTATGTATTTATAAAGTTACGACGACGAGCGATTCTAGGAAGGACACGATAGAGGACACGTTCTACGTTTGGTTTATTGACATCATATTAATCACAATTAATTATTAATGTACTTCATATAATTGCAATTTTATAGATTTTAATCAGAATGTTACGAAAAATACGTTTTCATTTTCAGTTCAATTATATTGTGATATATATTTTTTCATTTGTATCATGTAAATAGTTAGGCCTGTACAACCTAAGACTTTTGCTTGCTTTTAATGGCGAATCGTAAAACAAAAATTCAGAATTTAATTTGTGATATTATGATTTTACGATTTTATCATTTAATTTTTTTATAGTGAATATTTTCTGTCCTGTTTATGGGAAAGTATATGTTTTTATTTTTTTATGTCGTTGGATATAAATGAAGTGTAATGATATTGTGAAGTGTTAGAAGAATAGAAACTGTTTCAGTCAAATTAGAAGTTATTTTAAATATTCAATACGAAATGACTTCAGAAATATTAGCAAGCTCTGGAAGCGAAATACGGGAAAATTTGGTGATTATCTCTCTTTACTATGATTCTAAAATTTTCCAAGCATTTTTTACAATCTTTCTTTGTCTTGATATCAAAATGTTGAAATAAAAGATATAATCGATCAAAATGACCTTCGTACCGTTTTTACTTTCTAGAAGTAGATTCGTCATTTAAATATTTTAGATTTATAATTTTATATTATTTTGCCATCTTACAATGTTTTGACGATCTCTTTGATGTTACAATGTTTAGAATTTACCATAATATTAATTAGTTATTTTTTATATCTGTCTATATTTTCTAAGTTCCCATTTTTCGTTCTCGAAGAATGGACTACTCCGGCCTCTGTTTTTAATGTTGAAGAATAATATGACAATATATTCTTTACATTGAAAACTATATAGGACAGCCGTGGTAGCTCAGGCGCTAGGCACTCGCTTTAAATTTCATATTAAGGGAGTGACCTGGGTTTGAGCCCAGGTGCCGGCACCACTAAAATTGTTAATTGCAATTTTAAGTGCTGATTTACCATGCTCCATACCATGCTCGGCAGTGAAGGTATAAAATAACAATTATTCTGTACATATGTACACATATGTATATTTTATTTATTTATTTATTTTATTTGATAAAGTCATGAAACAAGCAAAACGTTCACCTGATGGTAAGTGCAAGGCCTCCCCATAACAAATGCTTTGTCACCCACCACATTTCTGTGTGACACCACACATAGCAATTTGACAAAAAATAGTGCTACAAGTTTCTATAGCTTTTCAGAGATTTGTAAAGAATGAAAGAGCGTTGACAACCAATGGGCTGGGGCACCCTTGAAAGAATGCAACAGCATTTGTCTGTGCTGCTCACAACACAACATTAATGTTAGAAATATTTGTGTTAAAAAATGTTCGTACATATTGATACCTTATCTCATTTAAAACTATACTTTATTAATAATAATGTATGAAAGAAGTTATCTATAACATACTATCATGGGGTGTGACTATTATTATTAGATGTCTATATATATAACCTGTTTGTTTGTTTCCAAACATACATATGTATAGTCACACCATTTTCCCATATAAAGGGTAGACAGAGGCCACTCACATATCCCACTTTTCGCCCTCATGGAAAACGAAATGTGACGAGTGGTGAACCATGTCGCAGTCTTTTTGGTATGAGTCAAAAATTCTTAATCTCTTGCATTCCCAAGAGCAGTATAGTAACAGCATTGCATATGATGGTGTCATCCTGCTGTCATGAACAAAGTCTGTCTTTACAATATGTTAAGTGCTTCTTACAACACCTTGGTAGGAAAGAGGTAGGTGCTATTCTACTCTTCTGGACCCCTATCTGCTCAATAAAATGAATTATTGCAATTTTAAGTGATTTGAAACATAATAAACTAGCCTGCATTGGCTGACTCTTTCCAGGCGTCAAAACTATCTTGGAACCCAGACCCTAGACTCTGAAGTGGGACATTAAAAGGTATTAAAATTTACTTTTATAGACCAGGTTAAAACTAACTATCAGTTTCAGGTGACAACAGGCTGTCAAATTCCTCTCCAACCCTAATGTCAAACGTTGCACTTTGGAAAGCAAAGAGCGCTTTCTTCGCAGCAAAGGTTTAACTGACCATGAGATACAGAAGGCGATTGAGAAATGCGGGGAACTGATCGACCTCCCTTCGATCGCTTCTGACCTCATGTTCTTCAACCATTCAAGAAGATCTTGGTTCAGAGAACGCATCCTGCCGGTAATCGTTTACGGCAGTTTTATGTATGGATGCTACTGGTTTTATAAGGTGAGTCATCGAAGTGGTATGATTCCTATGTAGGAATTCGTCTATGTAGGTAAAATTGAAATACTTTTTTTTATTGCATATACTAAGGAGATATGCTAAACGTTCACGTGATGGTAAGTGCAACATCTGCCCCTAACAAATGCCTGTGCCACCCAGAACATTTCTTTGTGACACCACACAGTGTCCGTCACCCTGAGACATCAGCCCTGAAGTCTCATATGCCCAGTGATTGATTACACTTTCTGTCATTGCATACATACATACATACATAAGATCACGACTGTATCCCATAGGGGGTAGTCAGAGACTGGGCACTCACTGCAAAAACAGATGACTGCCACAATCCACATTTCACCAAAACAATATAATGCACTTGGTGTGATAGGTGGTGAGCCCATCGCCACCATGCGCTATTGGGTGCACAGTGCAGTTTAATTCCTTACTCGCCTTTTACGAGATCCATTGAATGAGATGGAGTGGTAGTATTCTTTTAACGAGCCGCCACCACACGGCCAATTCTGTCATTGCCCTTCAGTAATATGTACACACTAACACTTTTAGTAACCTAAAGTTTTCAACACGTGCGTGTCGTCGAGGGTTTGGGAATTCCCGACAATTTCAAAGTGCCGGGACTTCGAGACTTTTAAGAAACAATTTTTTTTTTTGTTTTTTTTAAGAGGGGCGAGCCTTTTTGAAGAATTTTTAATTGAGTTAATTTCTGGAGAAACGTATTAAAAAAATGCCATTTTTTGTAGAAATCAACATTTATTAAACAGTTAATTAAATCTTATTAACTTTAACGTTAATTTCAGTCTTAATAATTGCTTTGTTTATTTCTTTTATACAGGCACAGATTCACTTTTAAGCAGTTAAATCTTAGTTAAAAGATATAAAACGAACTTAGTTAAAAATCATAGTAATTCTTAATAACTTTACTATTATCACATATTTGTTTCATAATTAAATAATCTACATATGAATAATAAAAGTCTTTTAAATAATCAAATAACACATTAAATAGACTTCT
This sequence comes from Luehdorfia chinensis, assembly GCA_019845155.1. Lineage (NCBI taxonomy): Eukaryota > Metazoa > Arthropoda > Insecta > Lepidoptera > Papilionidae > Luehdorfia > Luehdorfia chinensis. The sequence goes on along the minus strand of JAHVAK010000234.1, from coordinate 3,810,914 downwards.
TTGCTGATTTAATAAAATAGGCTTTTAAAAAAATGCCTCCTTCAATTATTTGAAAATAAAAATGATTACATAACAATTTCGACAATCTTGTCTCGTCTCGAGTCTCGACCCGAAATTCCCGGGTCTCGAGACAACTAAAATTACGAAAAGTCCCGGGACTTGGAGACACGAGACGTCCCGGGACCCAAACCCTAGTGTTGCCAGAGTCGCTGAGCGAACTATGGAAATCTATGCTCGGTGTTATCCTGCGAGATAGAATTTGAGACGATGACATCTGTAGCAGAACTGGTAATGACGACGACATAGCCCTAAGGATTAGCAAGCTGAAGTTGTAAGGGGACGGCCGTACAACTCGTAGAACCGAAAACCGATAGAGCCAACGTCATACCGGCGAACGCAATGTAGGGCGACCCCCCCATAAGATGGAGCGACGACCTTAATAATATCCGACACAACCTTTGCGGGAAGTCGATTAATGCGTTATGGGGGATTTTAGTGATTAGGGCACGGGGGGTCAACCCCCAGATCATGACCTTCTTACCATGAAATTTAACGGGAGCATCATGCCCCTAAAGTCCTGTACCTGTTGCTAGTGATTACATACAGAGCCGAGACGTGGTCCTTCACTGCAGGCTGCATGAGAAAGCTCAATGTCGCTCACTAGGTTGCACGACGACCTGCACGGCTTTGCGGTAAGTCGATGAATGCAGGTAGCTCAAGACCGTGTTTTGTGGCGATCTATTGGGGAGGCAAATGCCCAGCAGTGGACCAGAGATATGCTGAATTGGTGATTTGTGTAATTATTTGGGAGGTCTATGTTAAGCAGTGGACTAGTGATAGCCGGAAATGATGATGAACTCGAGACATTTTGCTACATTATTTTGTTACGTAACTACGTAATTTCCTCTTTATTGTTTTCCGCGATCTCGTTTTTGCTTTATTGCACATATTGTAGTTTTTCCTTAATTTTAGAAATAATCAAGTTACCATCGCTGCGGAGCTAGTTCTGACAGTTGACTAACTTGTTAATTAGTATATAATTATTTAGTTTCACATTGTTTCACCTTGTAAAACGCCTCAGTAGAAAAGACCGATTGTTCTTTGTCTAACAACAGCTGAAAGTCCAAGGTTATGACTTTCAGCTGTTATTTAATCCATCCGCTCCGGCAATTCGATAAATGGCCGACTCTCAGGGGCGTGTTCGCGCGTCCATGCCGAAGAAGCCGCTAAGGCCGCCGCCGAGATAGAACGTACTTTTATAAGAAACTAGCAACCCGCACCGGCTTCCCACGTGTGCAATTTACTAAAGATGGAAATGAGAAGTGCGCCTCGCAAAAAATAAGTAACTAAGTACTAACTGATGCCCGCGACTTCGTCCGCGTGATTATAGGTTTCACGATATTAGGTGAATATGCCGTGGGAACTATTTGATTTTTTTTATTGCATAAAGTGATGAAGCAAACGTTCACCTGATGGTAAGTGCAACGTCTGCCCATAACAAATGCTGTGCCACCCAGAAAATTTCTGTGTGACACTACACTGTGCCCATCACCCTGAGGCATAGGTTCTTAATTCTCATATGCCCAGTGATTACGCTAGCTCACAGTGCCCTTCAAACCTAAACACAGTAATGTTTGCACACTACTGCTTCACGGTAGAAAAACTCGCCCCGGGGTGGTACCTACCTAGACGGACTCCTGCATAGGAATCCTACCACCAGTAGTTTCCGGGATAAAAAGTATCCTATGACCGCCTTCAGGATGCAAGCTATCTTTGTGCGTAATTTCGTCTAGATCGGTTCAGCGGTGAACCGTGAAAAGGTAACAAACAGACAGAGAGATTTCTTTTCGCATTCATAATGTTAGTATGGATGTTTATTTTATAACATACTAGCTTGAAGTCCGCGACTATGTCCGCGTGGATATAGGTTTTTAAATTTCCTGTGGGAACTATTTATTTTCTGGGTTAAAAAAGAAGGGTGGAATTTATCTCTGTCTTCGATATGTTACAGAAAAATAAAATCAGCGCACTGTGGCAAGAGCTACCGGGAACCAGTACGCAAGCTTATAAACAAGATCTTTTTTGTGAATAAGTCGATTATCTTGCTTGTGACGTATTTTGTGTCCTAACGTTCAAAGTACGTACTAATGTCACCTCTGTATGAAATTAATGTTACCGAGCGACCTCTTAAATCCCGACTGATAGCTGACCTTGAGTTCATCCGATGTGTTTGTGCAGTTTTTTTAATACGATAACATTGTTATGTTGCAGCAAAAATCACCTTTATTTAATTACCTATTCAAAGCATTAGGAATAAAAAACATAAGACCTAAGACCGCTTACTCGGTAGCTTAACAATTCAATGTTCTGGGCAGAGGCTTCTCCAAATTTCTTTCCAATATGCCGTTATTGTCACTCTTGGCATGCGGGCTGGCGATTGCAACAGGGCAGGATTTTATGGTAAAAAAATACGTTCAAGGCTCTGGGGTAACGAAGTGGCCCCGAAGAAGTTTATACGTTTGTCCGATAATATAACCAAAGAAAAGGGTAGATGCACGGGCGATCTGATCTAGGGAGGCATTCTCCTTCCAGTAGTCTTTCATTATCATAATTTCAGCCCAGTAGTCTTCAGAACTTCAACAGTGCGATGCAGAACGTATGAGCTATTTCTTGAGCTTCATATGTCTTTGTGCCCTTCCTTATCTGGCCCTGGTTACAGTAGATCCTAGCGTACCGTCACCTGTCTGGGTAATGAAGATTTCGCTTACATAAGACGGTTGTTTTCCACAGTTCGAAGGTCACGTTAATTTTAATTTCACTTGGGTGAGTCTTTTCACGTCGTCTGCTCCGATGGCCCAGTGGTTCAACGATTCTTTTGCGCTGTATCATCCCGTATTTGATAGACGTAAGTCCTCTCTACGACCTAGAGCTTTCGCGCTGCGGACCCTAGGGTCAATTTTCGCTCGGAACAAATATTTATAGGGGTCGACAGATGTTGTTCGGGTCTGGATATTGGTGCAAGTGCAATTTACGTCTGTAAAACGCATCGACGTTTCAAGGGAAGTAACAATTTGATGTTCTTTATTAAAACCGTATGTGATAATATTGCTGCCCTTTCTATTCTTTATCGATTTCGGCTACATCTTCCGGTTATCATACATAGTCTGTGGCATCCAATTATTGCTAAATTGTCAAAATGAGATATCAAAGGAAATGATCGGTGTCCATCCACTGGGGCTATTGTGTATCCAAAGTAAAGATCACTTTGTTCAAGGGCGGCGGTGATCACTTACCATCAGGTGCCGCCTGCTAGTTTGCCCCCTCTCCTATAAAAAACTTATAAAAGTGTTGAACATATGTTATATCTGTCAAATAACCTTTTTCGTACTGGCTATTGTTATCGAAATTATTAATTATTATACTATTATTAACGAACCCGACGATTTATTTCATACGACGTCTTTTTTGTTGATTATACCCAGTATGCCCTGCAGGACAGGTGTTGAAAAAGGGTAAAAAAATCGAAGCACTTGTTCCAACCTTAGAGATAAGAATAGAAAGAACAAACGTGTCAACTTTTTTTATTCAGGGCAGAAATTCTGTCTTTTTATTTCGTAAAGAAGTCAACCCAGCGTAAATTAACTCGATTTTCTTCAATGACATGTGGTTGCATATCCAGTTGTACGTCTACGTCCATTTTAAAAAAAATTGTAGTCTAAACACGTAACTAGTTCGGGGCGCGACGGCACGGGGCGAGAAAGCAGGAAGCGGGCGGCAAGCAGTCGTGTCTTTAAGCGCGATTGATTAATTTTGGAAATATTAATTTTATTTTATTTAAGGACATCTTCCTGGAACATCTGAATAAATAAACTGCGGTTGCCAACCCGCCTGCCAAGCGTGGCAACTATGGCAAAATCCGTCCAATACGAGAGCTAGAAACTTTTGTGGCTATCTATGGGGGAGGTCTATGTTCAGCAGTGGACTTGTGATAGGCTGAATCGATGACGATAAAGAAAAAAACCGGAGAAATTGTTGCGGACCGGGAGCTCGGGTGGTTGAACGTTATTCCCGGAGTATCCAGGGCATTCCGGGATGGTTTGGAACCAAACCCTCCCTGGTCACATACATTTCTATTTCTCACGTAATAAAATTTTAGTAAACGAAATTTTTAAATATAAATAATAGAAATAAAAAAGTTTCTATGACTTATCAGTGTAAGGAGACAAATCTCTGGTACTTATCTCATATCTAAATGACTTTAATCTAACTTGCGTCATCATCATTGACCCGTCGTCGTGGCAGTTTTGTTCTTTTATTTCTATACAAATATTTCTCATACTGTTATGCGCTTTTATACAAAACAATCTCATGGACACAGATCATTATCCATAAACAAGTAAAAAGTAAAATACCAGCCTGTAGATCAAGTGCAATTTTTAATTTATTTTAAAATACCACAGCCTATAGATGTAAATTTGAACACAGACCTCTTCTCATTCCTGAACCGGGAAGAATCCTGACTGAAGACACTCTGCTTCAAAGGAATAAAATCGACGATACGAGCAAATCGTCCTCCTGATGTTAGAATAGAATGAATATCATTTCTATGTGATTTCACACTGCGCTCGTCACCCTGAGACATCAGTTCTTAAGTTTCTTATGAACAGTAATTACACTAGCTCTCAATGCCATTCACACCGAAACACAGTTACGTTTGCACACTACTGCTTCAGCGCAGAATAGCTGGCTTGGGGTGGTAACCTACCTACATAGGAATCCTACCACCAGTAAAAGTGTTAGATAACTCATCATCCGTAACTCGAAAATTGTTTACAGAACTGCATCAGGCACCTTATATTCGTCGAGGAGCCCAAACGGAAGAGCACGGCGGATTGCATCGACGAGCTCCGCAAGTCCCTGGACGTATTGAACACGAGCGTGACGTCACTGCGCACCGAAATCCAGTCTACCGCGCAACAGAACTCTCTGCGCTTCCAACTAGACAACCTCAAGTCTGATATCGCTTCGGTTAAGGGCATCCTGCTAAATAGGTTTGTATCTTTTACTGTGCCCAGCGTTCTCAATTCGGCCCTTCTCGGTAATGTTCGGCTTCCAGCGTTCGGCTCCTAAACGAAGCATGAATTTTATAGCCTAGAACCTTCCTCAATAAACGGACTATCACAGGGAAAAATATTTTTTTATATCGAATTAACATTTCCAGAGATTAGCGCATTCCAAACATACAAACTCAATAATGCATTAGTATCAATGACCGACATGGATGAAAAGATCTTAATAAGGAAGTCACAAAGGGCCGACCACATTACTAGAACAGTCCTCCAGTGGCAAACTCGTACCGGCGATCATAGTGTGGAGCCTCAAATAGAGCGACGACCAGTTCATATTTGCGAGATCTCCATCGATGCAGCTCACTAAGTGCACTGTGACAGATTATGGCTATCTATCGGTATATGTGACAGCCTATAAATGTCACCCTGCTGAGCACAGGCCTCTTATTTTTGAGAGGGTATTGTATGGAGGGTATGAGAGCTATGAAGCTGGGTAGAATCTGCCACACTGTTCTAGTCTAGGTTGATGGGCTTCGTATGTCCTCAAATGTATATCTTCTTCAGACATGCCGGTTTTCCCATTATGTTTTTCTTTACCGCTGAGCGCTAACTCATGTCACTTGCGTGTTATGAGATTTAGCAGACGCGATTATGTCTAGCAGAGTAGAATAGCACCTACCTCTTTCCCACCGAGGTGTTGTGAGAGGCGACTGCGGTATGTACGGACTGACAGACAGCCTTTATTAGTGCAGAATAACACCATAATATGCAATTCTCTCACTATACTGCTCATGGAAACGCAATGGGGAGTAAAAATTTACCAATTCTTAAAAATATATTATGAAATATTATTATTACTTAATTTTTATTTTTTTATGTAGAGTACTTAATTTAAAAATGTATCTTTAAATAATTTTTGGCCGTGTGGTAGCGGCTTAAGAGAATCTACCACCCTATCTTATCCCGTGGGTATCGTAGAAGTCGACAGAGGGAGAATGAAAACCAGGAGATGGGCAGCAGCATCTTCCTGGAACATCTGAATAAATAGACTCCGGTTGTCAACCCACCTGCCAAGCGTGGCAACTATGGCGAAGTCCCCCCAAAATGAGAGCTACAAATTTTTGTAGCAATCTATGGAGGAGGCCTATGTTCAACAGTGGACTAGTGATAGGCTGAAATGATGATGAAATTATTTTGGAATGTTAGAGCAGTGAGCACCAAAGCATGCGGTGTTTACCTGTTAAGAAAAGTGCACTGAAACTCGATATAGAACATGACGGAGCTATCTTGATTAATCGAGGAGTTCTTATACCAACTTCCGGCTCCAGCATCAGACCAGCTCCTGGCTATGTTATTGCATTGTCACCGAAGCTACACAGGTATGACAAATTTTAACTCAATCGGAAATCGAAAAGTAGGTCAAAATGTACTTACATGATTTGTTAAATAAAAATTGTGTGTCAGGATCGTAGCAAGTGGAAAGATGTGGTATCTGCCTACCCCAATGGGAAAGAGGCGTGACTGTATGTATGTATGTATGTTAAATAAAATCTTGTAATAAGTGTTAGTGTCACATTTGTTGGTAAACCAAACAAAAAAATAAATAAACCGCTTATCATTTCTTCCCACAGAAACCAATTCCCAGCACTGAAGAGCAGAACAGAACCGCCTTCGATACCTGCCTGGCAGCGTCAGTCGGAAGAAGCGACGTCCACTGAAGCGACCGCAGAGGAGAAGAAGAAGACGCACAGGAGTCGCAGCCAGAGATCGGAGAGTGGTGGCTCCAACTCTAGCGAAGGAGAACAGGCGACCAAAAACAGTGACAGCAGCCTGGAAATCATGTGAGTCTACTTGATCAGTCTACTGGATCCAGGTCTCTACCAGACTGGGAAGAATTGCAGAGATCGTCACTTTTGGCATATGGAGTGGCCACGCTGCAGATGTGGCTCATAAATGGGTCAGCCAGGCCTGTAAAAGTCATCTGAAACAAAAGACTCCTAGCACCGTGGTTCCTTCACCCCTTCCCCGATCACAATCATTTTGCCAGAAAAACAGAATGTAGTATTTTTCTGTTTAGGGTGGAAAAATACAGTAGCTAGTAAAAAATATAGTTTATTTATTAAATATATTTATTCATTAGTAGCTTAGAAGTTATGTGGGAACAGATGAATATACATACGTACATATGTGGATACAAACATACATACTCACATACATAAATACGTGCCGGTCAAAATCATAACCCTCCTTTTTGCTTCGCCGTGGTCGGGTAAAAATGTTCTTATAAGTATAATATGTACAAACCAATAATGCCAGCCCACCTTAATACGAGTAATATAGCAACACTGAATAAAAATATATTGATATCTGCTGTGCTGACACTATATATCTATAGTTTGCCGTGTGGTGGCGGATTAAGAAAATCTGCCACCCATCTCAGCTCGCGGGTGTCGTAAAAGTCGACCATATACGTTACCTAATTCATATTTTCCTTTTTTCAGCACATGAACCTCTTCGGCAGTATGAAAACATCGTTTAACTGCGGCATTACACCAAAATCTATAGAATAGTGTTCGGTTATTTAGTTTGGCGGGAATATGCAATTATGACAGTTGACAGTTGTGGGTGACAGACAAAAGCTTTTTTTTTTGTTATTTTTTAATATTAATTTGTGTTTTCGTTTGCGTTGTGACATGTTTGTACAAAGAAATATTATTTTGCTATCGATTATTTTTTATTGATATTGACATTATATGACACGTCGTAAATTAATGGAGGACGGTACACTTTGTTAATGAAGTTAGTCGCTTCTCATATGTTATTGACAATCACGTAGCCTACTGAATAGTAGATTCGAATCTCAACCGAAGCCAACGTTCGTACTATACACATTATTATTGTTTTTCTGATTTGAATGTACCCTACTCTATGTGTAAAAGGCTGTGACACTGCATGCGAACCTACCTCAATCGAACCGATTAGTCATTCCAGTTCATTCTAGCACGTGATAAGGAAGCGAGACCGTTCTTTATTTATTTACTTATCGAAACAGTCGTAAAGTATTTTCTCAGAGTATTGACATATAATCTTCAAGCAACGAGACTTCTAAATTTCGATCGAACTTAAAATTATTGTTGGCCTGTACCGAGGATTTCCTGGACTGATGGAGACAAAACGAAAAGTACAATCTTGGTCTTGAAGGTGCCCTTCTTTAATGACTATAATTTGCGATATGGTTGTCAACTTTTCCGTGAATATATTTACTCAAAAACATAAAAAAGGTACCACCCCAGGACCAGAATATTCTGCCGTGAACCAGTAGTGTGCAAACATTACTGTGTTTCGGTCTGAAGGGCACTGTTAGCTAGTGTAATCACTGGGCATACGACATTTCAGAACTGCTATCTCGGGGGGTGACGGCAATGTTTTTATAATTTTTTTTGAAGTGTAAACTCGATGAAATGAAAAAAAGAGACAAACGTATTCCTCTATAGGATTTAGCCTGCGAGAGAATGAGATAGAATAGTGTACAGTTTTTCCTATCGTTCATATTTTTGAATTCCACGATTTCTTCGTAGTTTTTGCTCATTAGCTCGACAAGAACAAAAACAATAATAATCGAAGCTGTATTGCAAAGATAAACTGATGAAATGGAAACCCTACGCCTAATGCTACAGTTACCATACGCCACTCATGTCATTTGTTGAAATTGATAACTTGGAGTTATTATAATATGTAATGTAATATATAGAATAAAAAGTAAAATAATTTTTAAACTTGTTAATGATGATGTGATGATGTTCTCCTAGCCGATTTCGACCAACTGCGCAGGAGATATTATAGTGCCACAAGTGTACGCGCAAACACAGAGGCACTTACTCGTCCCAACCTACCCGCGCCCGATGTAACGCTGATATGTAGGCTAGGATGCAGTGTCAGAAACACGGGGACAACCACAAACCAACCAGACCCGAAAACCAACAATTTATGTTTTAGCACAAATGTTGGCTCCGGCTGGGATTCGAACCCAGGACCCGCGGCTTAGAAGTCAGGTACACTGACCACTAGACCACGCGGTCGTCGTCACTTGTTAATAATAATACAGTACATAAACCCTACAATTATCCTACGCCTGATGCTCTGCATTCATCTCATTCTCTCGAAGTTTAGTTTTCTGATCGTTTTTCTACCTAGAGCTAGTGAACTGCACACGTTTTTCTTTAACAACATTGCATAACTTTTAGACGTGGGCATACATTAAAGAAGTAAAAAAAAGGCACATTGTCATCGTCTGTGTATTATATTGTTATAAATATTAAATACGAGGGTTTTAGGTTTAAATTTGTTGATTATGATGATACAGTATAAGGCAATTTAGTATTTTACTGTTTCGATTTAGTATGTAAACTTAGTAACATTAATTATTTCACTAAACCAAATGTAATTCATATTGTTTTGCTGTGTTATTTAATACAGTAATGTTTATAAATCATTAATAATCTTCAATATAATTAACAGTTCGAACCTAGGGTCCCTAACCAATCGAATATAGCTCTTATCCCAGTGGTGTTAGGTACATAGGCGTGCGTCAATTGTACGATAGAGTAACATGACACCATCTGTCATAGTATTGTATTAAAATTGTGTATATAATTTAATTATAGTTGTCACCATTGATCTTGAGCGTAGTTCGGATGAAGTGGAGGTGAATTTGTGCACAAATGAAGAGCCGGCAAACGTCGATTGCAATCGCCGACATCGTACGACCGCGTTGCCTAGTGGTTAGCGTACTACCTGACTTCTACGCCGTCGGTCCTGGGTTCGAATCCCAGCCGGAGCCAATATTTGTGTAAAACACAGTGTTGGTTTTTTGGTCTGGTTATGCTGTGCATTTGAAATGTCTGCAAAATGCATCTACGATACAGGGAGAAATATCCCCCTCACCTTATACCACTAAAACAGGTCAGATATCAATGTATAAAGTTCAGCGCTCAAGATCCCTGTAGATATCAATGCATTGTTGAGTGTTTGTGCTTCCAGTTGTTGTATCTTTCTTTATTTGTGTGCATCGGTAATGTGTTTTTATAAATAAATCGCTGTAATTTTAAACTTTACAATGATAGTAAAAACATTTATGATTCCGATACGGTTTCAAAATAAACACACTTGTTTTATTTATTTTGTACTGTATATAATTGTTAATATATCGTAATTAGCCAATGCTGTGAAACTGGGAATGGATATTTTATTTAAAACACAATTCCGGACCGAGCACGCCATTCGACAATCTTTCGCGGTCCGTAACCTAAGGCTTTGACCCTATAGTAAAGTTACTTTTATTGATGGGTACTTACCACTTTTCGGCTAATTACGCTATTTACTTAACACCCTGTATATATATAAGGACGACAAGTACCACAAGCGTACGCACAAACACAGGGGCACTGGTCCTAACCTATCCGCGCCCAATATCACGCTCATGCGAGAAGATCGTAAGTCGTTTAGGATAGAGACACGAGGGCATCATAAGACCAGACCCGAAGACCGAGCCGACCGACCGATCATTTGGGTTTTCACAAGCTCCGGCTTGGATTCCCATTTGGTTATATCCCAGTTATGTAAGGGATAAGGCTACCTACCGACCCTACCACTCCTCTAGTAGACTTAGCGTATTAATAACAATATATACTCTGTCTGAAGAGAAGCCCCTTCAGTTCTGAGTCGGACGGCTGTTCAAGGATCCCAATATATTATATAAAAGTTGTGCGGGTTATACAAAGTGTAAATTATTTCAGCAAATAAATAATCCTTTTTTTAAAAAGAGTATTTTAATTCCCCACGCATAACAGAACGTAGGACAAGGCCACTAGGGTAAGCGGCCAGCTTTGTATATAGATAAATATCAACATGATGCCATAGAAAACGAATTCGCTATTTAAAAAATCAAAAACTAAAGACATAGTTTAGAATCGGCTCTCTGAGAAGGATGATGCAGTGAATAATGTTATATGGACCTTATAAAAATGTGTATTACCTAGTTTGAGAAGAGCACCACCTGCCAATTAATACCGCCTCTTACGTCAGTCGAGAATACGACAAGTGTTTCACCTAACATCCTCACAGAGTCATTACCATATGATGTAGGCCTTATAAAAAAGGCCGCAGTGCCTCAGGGGCTTAATAGTACGCGAGTGACCTGGGTTCGATTCCCGATGCCCGTACAACTAAAATTGTTAATTGCAATTTTAAGTGTCGATTTACCACGTGCTCGGCGGTGAAGGAAAACATCGTGAGGAAACCTACGTGTCTGAGAAATAATAAACATTTTGAATATATGTGAAGTCCGCCAATCCGCATTGAAGCAGCGTGGCCGACCCTTCCCGGCTCCAAAACCCTCTCAGAAATGAGAGGAGGCCTGTGCTTAGCAGTGGGACATTTATAGACTTACATTTTAACATCATTGAACTTAGGGAAGTCGTTCTAGAAAACGTTTATTAAAAGTAATTTTTGACCACCAGTTTTCGATCCGCTCTCATTATTTTTTATATAGAACAAAGCGAGACGAGCAAATCACTTTATTGGTAAGTGCAACGTCTGCCCATAATAAGCACTGTGTCTGTCATTCAGAACATTTCTGTATGGTGCACAGCGATCCTCACCCTGGGACATCAGTTCGTAATTCTCAGTAATTACACTAGCTAACAGTGCCCTTCAACCATGATTTCACCTAGTCTGAATGTTAAGCCTAAGCAGAGAAAATGCGTCACGGGGGGCCTTACTAAGAAAATCGAAGAACGAGGTTTCGGATCGATTCCAAGCAGCGTCAAACATAAACCCTGCTACCAAATTACTTCGGATGCAAATTCGTATATTATTTTATATATTTTTTATTACAAGCCTTAGTAGGTTTTCTGTATCGTGATTTATATAGTTTTTTTTTAATTGATTTTTTTTTAAAAGCCCCATAGGATTTCTCCTGTATCGTGGGTGCGTTTTACAGACATGCACAACACAGTCAGACCCAAAAACCAACAATTTGTTTTTGCACAAATTTTGGCTCCGGCTGGGATTCGAACCCAGGATACGCGGCGAAGAGTAAGTGTGTTCTAATGAGTGTTTTCTAATTTAACATTAAAATTATAACATTTGATTGACACATAAAGTCATTTTATTCCAAGTTGAAATAATATTTAATGATATTATTTGTTAGTAGGGCAAATAAAGGATGATAATTTATCTTATATCGATCGCCACTACAAAGTTACGTCGTCCATTCAAACACGACCTGTCAGGAACGCATTCTCTCAGCGGCCGGACTATATAGTTTTGATTCCTGTCTAAGAATCCTACCACTAGAAAAAACTTAACTGATGGTCACTGTTAGCCCGAAGGCTTTTACAGCTTCGCCGGATTGAAAGGTGGCATAGCGCTGAGGGCGCTTAGCCGAAACCTTTATTTATGGATGACTGGCGCAAGGGCCCCCGAAAGGGGACCTCGGCTTGGACCGTCATCCTGTTCGCGAGAGTAACACACTCGAGGGTGCCCAAGGGGGCCGGTCTCGGCTCGGTCAGTTACTGCAATCGGGAGGGGAAAAAAACTTACTTTCAAAACAAGTTATATGGGATTAAAAAAAAAACTTAGAGCACAATTTATAATATATTCTATATTACAAAAATACATCACAAGGTATATATTGAGCTTAAAGAGTCTTGTATAACGATAGAACACATCCGCTCCAACAGTTTGGGCTGAGATCAACGAGGAAGTACAAATATATCAACTTGAAGAATAACATCAATTTAGCCGCTTCATTTGTCAAGGCACTCTCGATTACTTTTAAAAATTTACAATTTGTTTTCACGAGTATTGCATGCAGCCATTCAAGAGAAAAAATGATGCACTTTTTCCAGTGAACGTTATTCTGTGCATTTTTTTTTTAAAATGATAAAGTGACGAAACGAGCAAAACGTTCACCTGACGGTAAGTGCAAGGTCTGCCCATAACAAATGCTGTGTCACCCAGAACATCTCTGTGAGACACCATACTGCGCCCGTCACACTGAGACATCAGTACTTAAGTCTCACATGCCCAGCGATTACGCTAGCTTTCAGTGCCCTTCAAACCGAAACACAGTAATGTTTGCACACTACTGCTTCACGGCACTGGCCCTGGGGTGGTACCTACCTAGACGGATTCCTGCATAGGAATCCTACCACCATATCATTTATAATGAACATGCTTTATGTAAAAACCATGAAACGACATGAAACTTTTTACCGTATATTAACGACTTTAGCATATTTCACCCTGCTGTTACTAATTTGTCCTGGAGAAATTGACACATGCCGTTTTTTAAATACGGGTACTTCTCTCCTGGTTGGCAGTATAGGCGTTTTTAAGAAGTGGTATTTTTATACACGAAATCGATATCAATTTTTTAACATCTACAACAATTAGGAACTGCCGCGACAAACGAAACGGCCTCGAATATAAAATCCCTTTTTATCAATTCAATGGCGAAATATTCTAATGGCACACCGATACAAGTACCAATTTCATTATCAATTAGAAAAAGAACAGACAGGTTTAGAGAATCATATGAGCTACTACGAAGAACGTTTTTCTTGATCACTAAAAAATAATCAATGGCAGGAAAATTAGCTATGGTTAGTTACAATAACGTTTACATTGGATAGTTTAAAACATTAATTTATAGCATGCTTTCTAAATAACAGGAAGATAATATGCACTAACATACTCGAGAAACAATTTGGTATAAAACTTCCTAGACAAAGGCGGTCCGTGTTCACAAGCGTGTAGTGTTGCGATTGCTGTAGTACCTTTAAGCCTATGTTCGCCATTATTCAATTACATTTTGGTAGAACCTTCGCATGATTATAAGTTTGTCGCAATATTGGAATTCTGCAACTGAAAATCTAATCACACCAAAACCAATAATTAAAAGCTGAAGGAAGCACATCTTCCGGTGACCATGCTTGTGCTCGAAATGTCGACAGGTTAAAATTTTATTAAAGTCTACTCACTTACAAGTCGGTACGTATTTAAAAGATATTTACGTTTTTTTTTTTTTTGGTCATCAATTAAATTAATTGTCTGCTTTCGAATCGAAAATTCTTCAAAACGAATTAGTACGTTCAGACACAAACCCACCAGCTTAGTTCTTCTCTTCTTCTTTTATCCTGGCAATCAGCTTGGTAGCTGTAATCGAGCCATTTTTGCCAATGTCGAGTAATAATTTAATTGTAATAAGGACTTCGTTTTGATCGACGACAGTGTAATGATAGTTGACTTTAACTGAAGACTTGTTGGAATGGTGATGAAGATGAAGATTTTCTGGACTAATGGAGACAAAACGAAAACTATTTTGGTCTTTAATAAATTTTTCAATCACTGTACACTTTCACGAGCACTTGCCGCATAATAAACTATCAATATTAAAACATCGAAGCTCAAAATATACACAGAAATTACAAAATTCAATAAAAACACTACCGCTTACTACTTTTCTAGTTGGCACCAAAAGTCCCTCTCCAGCTTTGTAATAGTAGTAAGGAAAGATGTTTTTTTAAGACTACTAAATAAAATAAGCATTCATGAGTATTGTAATAAAATAATCTATGACACAGCAAAATGGCGGACCAATCCACGTCAAACTACCTTTCTCATTGACTATAGTAAAGTTAATATGAGATCGTAATCGAGAGCAATCAATCCAATTATTACTTCATTTAAAATTGAAGAGAAATTTTTGTAGCCGTTTGTTTAGCATAGTGCGCGCACACGACAGAGACTTGATATTGTGATATTGCCTCGTTTTGAGGTTAAACACGTGTCGTTTACTCGACTTCAGTGGTGTGTATTGCCTAGTGGTAGTGGTGGGACTGGTGGCGGCTCCCGATGGCGGTATTGGTTTGCTTGTGCACGCTGTTGAGGAAGGAGGGCGATGCTTCACAAACTAGGTAATACATACCGTTTCAAATTTTGCATGCGGCTCTTAGCAAATTAAATTTCTTTCCTTCATTATAATGGATTACCGCAAAGTAACGCATTATTCTATTAACTGAACACACATACATTAATTTTTGTGAACTCCTATTATTAGCCACAACTTCTCGCAAGTGGCCATTTGGACGAAACACTAGAGACATTTTGATCGCTGCTAACTTCTCTAGTATGTTAGTACATATTACCACAACGAATAAGTATTGACGGTGTTGCCATAGAAAATATTGAAAAAGATGCATAGAAAAAACAGGAAGTGTAGCCATTTTTTGGGTGTACACAAACATAACATATTTGTTCTGATAAGCAATCATATTACTATCAAGATGGATATTACATGTTACAATTACAACAATTTATAAATAACCACAAAAATATTTCCGATAATCATAAATTTACATAAAAACACTTAATTTTAACCGCCTTTTGACAACATATTCCCGCCTAAAACAAGCGTCAATACTAGCCGCAGACATTCCATCGAATATAATTCGGCCATCTTGAAACAATCTTATATCTCACGATTTTCTTTTTAAAGCACTTTGCATAAGGAATTTCTAAACTGCCTAGATTGCAAAAAAATTCCAAATGCAAAGTTAATAATTATCCATGAGTATGCTCATTTTGACTGTGCTTTTAGACTAGTTATTCCAAAAGCTTTCAATTACTGTGTAGATATGTTTAGCAAATTTTTTTTTAGGAAATTGACCTTTTTCATACAACTTGTGTTTTCACTTTTGATTGGACAACATTTAGTTAAACACCTCTCAATTTCTATTTGAATATTTGCAACATCGAAAAATACTTACATGTAGCAATCATTGTTTGTTCTTGGCGTCTGACTGACATTTTACAACAAAACCTTCTTCTCGTTCCAATTCTTCTCGCATTTGATCACAACATCGTCCCGCTTCGTGCTCAGCAGCTTCTTAGCTCTTGTCAAGTCTTCAATAAAGCACTTACCTTTCTCCGTGCGCATAATCTGTTTCTTTGGCAATAAATTCTTTGAAAGATATGAAATGAGCTTCTGCCAGTCCTTTAGCAGGAAGAACACTCTATCATGCCTCGTCTCAAGTGGTATCTGTCCATCGGAGTGTTCAAAGAAAACATTTATTACGTCCTTATGGCATCTTGAGGTGCGGTTGGCCTTTATCATTGCTAGCAGGAGATTGTCGACGTCTTTGTGTGCAGTTATTATAGGTTTATCATAGATGCTGTTGTAGAGATTTGCTTCTTCGGCGGGGCCGACTATGTATACCACGTGGGAGGATAGTCGGAAAGCTTCGTTTGCCCATATGAAGGGGTCGGCGTGCGATGTGCTGGAAATATCGCCGTCGTACATTATCTCGAAGCCGTATTCGGAGCGCAGATAAGTCACAAAGGAAGCGACGCACTCTGCATGGAGTCGATTGGCTGGTGAGTACACAACTAAGATCTTGGGTGGCGCCGGTATTTTATTACCTGTAACGAAGTTAAACCGTTATAAGTATAACCGTGTGGTGGCGGTTCGTTAAAATAATACTACCACTCCATCTCATCCAATGGATCTCGTAAAAGGCGAGTAAGGAATTAAACTGCACTGTGCACCCAACAGCGTATGGTGGCGATGGGTTCACCACCTATCACACCAAGTGCATTATATTGTGTTCGTGAAACGTGGATTGTGGCAGTTAGCTGTTTTTGCAGTGAGTGCCCAGTCTCTGATTACCCCTTATGGGATACTATGTATGTAACGAAGTTTTTACATTTAAATTTATTTTTCATCTATATATTTACTCACTGTCTATATACTCTAAATAGCCCTTAAGGAATAAATTAACATTTAAATATTGTAATAACTCTTTATATAAAATCTTTGATTAATGAAAAAAATTTGATTCAAATATTTTGTACAATTTCTGGGATTATGTAGTAAACATATACATTCCCAAATAAAAGAGTTACCGAGTCTGTGGAGTTCAGTAACTGGCATTATTATAGTGGCTAAACACAATTACTGCTACATTCTCACCAGGAGCTAGACTGTAGTCCTTGCAATAGTATCGACGTATGATTCTCAGAGCAATGTAGTAAGCGAATAAGGTTGCCACAATCAAGGCGGTGATGCTTGCTATGCAGATGTTCAACGTTTGGACTTCATTGCCTGGAACGAAAATAGTTAAGTTATTATATTAAAATCATCCTTTTTAATATACCTCATCATCTTCAGACTTAAAGATTATTTATCTGCGCTCAGGTGGTCTTGAAGAAATCGCTTTTAGTGAAAAGACCGCCTTTTGTACCTTAACTTAAATATAGTACTTAGTCTTTATTTTTGTATTGGTGAACAATAAAGAGTATATTGATGGATTGATTGATAGATATCTGTTACTAAATTTATAGCATTTGTTGGTGACAAATCACAAGCTGACAAAAACAAGGATATATTCCTATTTATTATAGTTAAACGGGTTGATTTAATTGATATGTAGTATAAATTTGAATCCAAATTACAAAAGTGCTGCAAGTGTACACGAATATGCAAAGGCATTCAACTCATTCTAATCGGCCCGCGCCCAAAGCAAACAGATGCTAATAGATTGCCGGGAGAATAAGACGCAATGTCAGGATATGGAGACAATCGCAACCACTAGACCCTAAAAATTAAAAAAAAAATTGTTAACCAAACAAACCCCACTACCAAATTACATCAGATGCAACTTCTACAGACGGCCTTCTTTCTTTCGGTTTATTGAAAGGTGATATCGTGGTAGGGAACATGCGATCCGTCAGCCAGTAATTCGTATTTTCGATTTTCGTAGTAGACCCCCAGACCGAAAAATCTCTGGCTGGGATCTGAATCCGGAACCCGCGGCGTAAGACTGGTACTCGGACCACTAGGTTACGTGGTCGAATTAATACAAGCAATGTGATAATACTTACTTATCCTAATCCTTGGACTCTCCACATACTGACACTTTCTAGTATCACCAATACAAGCACCGTGTAGAACCGTAACCATGTAATAATATGAGCCAGATTTCCTCAGCATACTTGTTTCATATATAACTTCTTGAGAATTATTCTTCAACTGTATGGTGGTATTTGCAACCGTTTCATCCAATATACAGAGTGTTTCTTTATCACACTCCCTGAGCACCGCTATCTGATATGCAGTTACCTTCAAATGTGGGGGTGGCGGATTGACATGCAACTTCATTCTGTCTGTTAATATTTCAATGTAGACAAATGGCTTCCACTCATTTGCTGTTGCTGTTGGGCCTGAAGAGTTTAAATAATACTTAAAATTCAAGCAGTTTAATCAAGATCTGACAGAATGCATTAATGGGGAAGGCCACTGTGATATGTCAAAAATAAGAAAAAAATTTTTTTCGTCTTAAAATAAAGTTTATATATTGAAAAATATGTAAACTTTAGTTTAGCTATGATAATTTTAAAAGATTTGATATAGATAAATGAATGATTTGAGATAGAAAAATGGATTAAAACTTAAAAGATGTTTTTTTCGAAACAACAATCTTTCAAACTGGTTGCATCGATTGGGCAATTATTAACCGATTTTTTTATTTTTTTTTTCGTTTGTCTTTGCAGTGGCTAAGGTTAAGCATAGCAGATTTTTTTGTTTGTTACTACTGTTACTATTTTTAAGAAAGTTGTTCTCATCCATATGAAAGTTTAATTTTGTTCCATTTCACCCCATTTTACGGTACCTCTTTCATACCGAGGTGCCGTATGAGGCGACTAGAGTTTTGTACAGACATTTATTTAATTTATATATTTACATACCGTAGTACACACACTGGTTGTAAGTTTATCTAGGAGGTATCTCATATTTTGCCAATATTTGCATATAACATAATTTTTAAATAATAATAATTACTCACTCAGCATTTGCGCAGTTGGTATATTGAAGTAATATTGTCCACGATTTACAACAACATCATCAGTGGCTTCAAAGTCCAGGATGTGGCTCTGCCCATTGGGATTCCCATCAGATATCGGCCAGTAACAATCATAGTAGAAAACAGATTGATCATTTATGGTCACATTGTTTGATATGACAATGTTCCTGCAATGGTTCTCTACACTTTTATGCTTTGAAAATTGGAAGCGAAACTTCATAGCTGAAATATATAATATTCCTTAATTAGATTTCCTTTCAGTTACACCTTGTTTTGAGCAAAAACTAACTTCACTACTATGCTAAAACGATATGTATTTGAGGGTAGTGACAGTGGAGGCTCCTTGTCATTTTTAAAGTCATTTATTTAATATATATGTTTAACTAGGTAGTAGTTTTGTTTCAGCTATATAATTGCAATGTCAAAAGTATAAGAACTTGCATTTTCTTTTAGCTCCATTTACAATAACCCAACAACCTGACCTGACATCTCATGTTAGCGACATGGAGGATTTGTAATTAAAATTAAAGTATTGTAATATAACTACCTATGCTTCAAAAACTATACCAACCTATTAAGGATTCAAAACAAGAATGTGTCGCTTGCATAACAACACAACACGTAAGTCAGAACAACTTGTCCCATTCAGTCCATACTTGGTCTCTAACATCTTTTTATTATGAATATATTAAAAAAAAAAAAATTGAAAAAGAAGCTGTCAATAATGGCAAGGATACATTCATTTCTTTTTAAATAACCACTTGTACTTACTTTTCCATTTTATATTACTGAAACTTATATTAAGCACAGTATGGTTCACTGTGTAGACAGTGCCTTCAGAAACATGTTCGTATGGTAACACATAAGGCTGCAAGCTTACACCACCAATCTGAGTATTAGATGCTATTGGTGCAAAGATCATGCCCTTGCAAACTGCACTATTAGATGGGAAGTACTCCAATTGGCATGTGTCCTCAGTATATTCATGGCCCAAGATCTACGAAAAAATTGTTTCGATTAATTTGTATTTCTCCTGACCAATTTTTATTTATAACAAGCTCCGCCCATATTAATTTGCATAAAATTCACATAACTCAAGACCATTTTATGGTAGTCATCATAACGGGCCCTAACAAGTCCGCCGCTGAATATAGACCATTGATTGAACTATAGACCTGAGCATCATCAACTTCACACAAAATTGGAAAGATAGCTCTAACTTGTATGGGTTAACCCAATATAATAACCTTATATTGTGTTAACCCATACAAGATTTCCACATGACGAGTCTTGCTTTTGCAATAGTTATCAGTTCACAGACACTTGCTGTTCCTTAATGCTATGCCCAAGCATTTTAAAATATATTGATATTACAAAAACAACAACATACAAGATTCTGTAATTAAGTTTTTTTTTAAACATCGCTCCACATTAGTTTCTCCTGTGTCGTGGGTGTTTTCTAAACAAATATTATAAAGAGGAAAGATATGATTTTTTGTATGTTTGGTTGTGATGTTCTCCTAGCCGATTTCGACCACGGCGACAACTTCCGACTACTGTCGAGAGCCATCAACTGTGCCCGCGCCCGATGTAACGCTGATGCGATAAGATCGGAGGTAGGCTAGGATGCAGTGTCAGAAACACGGGGACAATCACAACACAACCAGACCCGAAAACCAACAATTTATGTTTTAGCACAAATGTTGGCTCTGGCTGGGATTCGAACCCAGGACCCGCGGCTCAGAAGTCAGGTACTCTGACCACTGAGCCCCGCGGTCAATTTATCAATTAATCATTTAACAAAAAAAGTACTGAACCTATTTCCAAAATTCTTTCACCTATATACAACTTCAATAGCACCGACTCACGTGAGTTGTATTTAATTTTAAAAAAAACTGAGATTCCTTCGAAAATTGCTATGATGTCACTGATAAAAGTCATTATTTGGCGTGCGCTGCAAAAACTTTTAATGATAAAGAAAATAACTTTTAATGATGATAATGATGAAAATAAACTTCATTTTCATAGTACTCATCGTTACTCACAAGGCGAGGCTATATGTCTAACTATTATATTTAAGTCACAATAACCCTTTTTTGTTCAAATTAGTCTATCAAAACACGGGTAGAATCGGAAAATCAAAAAGTCAAGGTTGATTATGTAAAGTCCTCTTTAAATTATTTGAATCACACCTATCGTTTAGAAGTTACGATGGGTATAAAAATGCTAAAAGTGAGAAAATGCCGCGGTGAGCGAACAGCCCTGCGATCGCTCGCGCTGCTCGCTAAGACTAAGATCTGTTAATTACTTACCTACTTATATTATTTATTGAATAGTGGTTTGTTAGTTAAATTAAGTATATATTCTTTTTATTTATAACTTTAAAAGGCTCTTTAAAAAATAAAGCGGCCGCGGTGTCTCTCGAACGCCGCGCCGCCGCCCGGCTACATGCAACTTGGGCATCATCGAGGTGAGAGGGGTCCCTTTGCGCAGCGGTCGAGAGCGGTCGTTTTATTTTGCTACCACGACATCGAATATTGGCTATATTTCATGGCTTATGTTCCCAGAAATAAAACATTATTTTGGTAAAGTTACGTAATCTTATATGACCAGCTGCAGAGCCGCCGATGAGAATAGTCGCTAACAAAAAAATGTTAGTGTAAGGAATTGTGGTTGTTCTATTTGTCCAAATAAAGTTCTAATTTATATATTTCTAATATGTATCTACCCGAGAGAAGCCGGGGCGGATCGCTAGTACATACATAAATTCCACATGGACAAACACCACAAGCTGGGAATACTATCTGTAGGGCATGCAAATATTCATCCCGTGAGAGAATCGATTCGTCAACAAGTGGCACCAAAGCAAAGTGCTTAGACGCTGCACCAACCGAACCAACCACTTATAGATTTCAAATCAATATTATAAGTCACTGATGGCTGTACAAATAAAAAATAGTCTGATATCTAACAACTGATCACTTTGCTTACTAAATAAGTTGGCAACATATATATATATTTGAGTGTTTTGGGGCACACACAAACCAACAAACTATTTCTTTACATAATATGTAAAACAGTACAGTGGTGGCGGCATCAGAAAAACCACGCATGGTTTTGTCATGTTTTCGATTCAACTAAGTAGTTTAGGGTAGTTTGCAAACAACCTAAATTGGAAGACCACTTTTATAGACAAACTATGTAAACCAGTTTGTTGATGACCCCATTGCTTCCTTATAATGTAATTACTTGCTTTGCGCTTTTTTCACATTTCTTGTAAAAACTTGATATAAAGTAATAAATTAAAATAAAAAAAAAATGTAAAAAATATTATATTCATTTTTTAATTTTCTATTATATGTAGTATGCGCCAAATAAATAAATATATATATATATACATATATATATATATATATATATATATAATATATTTATGGGGTATTATTAAATTAACTCAAGAAAATAAATATAAACAACATTTCCAATATAAAACAGTTATATTTTATCTTAAATTTATTGATATACAAAAAACCAACACATTGCACACAGTCAGCAACTCAAAAAAAAGAGTGCACATGTGCATTTTATTGCATACAATAAGCAACAAATTTAAAAATGTTGTGGAATGATAGTTCATTTCATTTAAAAGGCAAGTTGTGTGTATAAGATTCAATTTGTGTTTATTTAATCGGAATTTGTGATATTTGTCTGTATTTTTATGTTTTGATGAATCAAGGATGATTTGTGAAATTATTTTAGTATTTTATTTATAAAAAAATTATCAAAGTAATAATATTTAATAAAAATATTTCATGTACTTAATTCTACCAAACTCTTAAACATTTTCATTTCTTTTAATTCAAATAAAAAATGTTAATGAGTATAGTGCTTTTTTTCCAATATATTATCATGGTATCTAAAATGTCTAGCTCTAGGCGATGGAGGAACAGAAACATCTTCAACCAAGGACCACTTTGATTGTTTTGTTGTTAGCAGCGAACTCAAGGTTCAAGAATAATAAACCATGTCGGTTCATATGTATTCACACCATTTCATCCAATGTTCATTGCTTTCAAAATATTAACTCTTTTATATGTGCTACATTATCCTACCTCAGACCACTCACAAGGCTCTTAGTGATCACCTCCATGAACCACCGGTTGGGAACCCCTGATGTAGATGAACTTCCACATAGGAGTCCTACCACCAGTAAATACTGTTAAATGAATTATAATAATTTGTGTGATTTCGATTTTTAACATTTTAAATACTGCATATTTCCTCAATAATAAGGTTACAAAACATTAACACTTTTCTTTAAATGGATATATGTTAAAAACTGCTAAAATTACTCATATGAAATTTTGAGATTTTAAGTGGTCCTGGAACTGGAGCCGGGAGCTTCGTTGTGTCGCGGTAGCGTTTTGGAATTCCTTGTTCATATAATCAGCTTTTAAAGTAACATAAGATTTTATTCTTAAAAATAAAACATAGTTATAATTCTATACGGATTTAGACCTATAATGACCTAGCCATTTTAGGGACCAGTACTCACAGCAACTTTTTGCGTCGTCAAGGTTGACCACTGTCAATAAATCAATAAAATACCAATGTATTTTAATCAAGTGGTAAGGATGGCTCACCTGAGTCGTGCAACTCTGCGTCTTGTTCACACATAATTGGCTGTATCCAACAACATATTGTATAAAATATATTGAAATAATAAAAAACAAATATTTCGGCATTGCTGAATGAATTAAAAAGAATCGCGGACGTGTTACGGATAAAGTAA
Organism: Luehdorfia chinensis; assembly: GCA_019845155.1. Classification (NCBI taxonomy): domain Eukaryota; kingdom Metazoa; phylum Arthropoda; class Insecta; order Lepidoptera; family Papilionidae; genus Luehdorfia; species Luehdorfia chinensis. Next base: position 3,787,128 of record JAHVAK010000234.1, on the reverse strand, counting down.
ATGAATTTTAGTCATATCTAAGAGCCGGTGGTTTAAAACATTTTTAAACTAACAAAATTCACAAGTTAAAATAAATAAATTTAAAAGAATAAAATTGTTTACAATACTACGTCGATCACTGATCTACTCCAACAAAACAATATGGCTGCTATTTGAACAGAAAAAAAATACGGTACAGATTTTCATAGAGGACATATAATAATAATCTTTCCTACAGATTACGTAAGTAATGTTACGCTATCTTAAAAATATATACAGCGAGAGTCATTATTATATAATTTAAGACGTAGCTGGCAATACTTTATTTTTTCCCAATGAAAGCAAACGAAATGCATATAAAATGAATTTTCTATCAATTAAGTATTTTGATACCGTGACGTCCAAATCGTCCGTCTTTTACTAGAGAATAGTAAAATGTAGGTACAATGTCCTAAAGATTTCGAAATGTAGAAGCGTCATATTATGTTAAGTTTTCATAACTTCATGCTGCTGAGCTGATAATAAAAGCCACAGCACTCCTTAACGATTAGGAGACAGGGGATGATACTGCCATTTGTTGACAGAAACTATTTAGTAGTGCTTTGGGCTGAAATGGCGACTTCAAAAAAGTTCTCTTTGAAATTAAAATATAGTTTATATATTTTTCTTACTATATATACTCTATATATACTCTATATATACTATATATACTGAATATATATTCGGGCATTAATTGTTTTTTGCGTTGAATTCAATATAGCTCCAAGATTCATTGGTATTGGATCTACTCCGAAAATACACCAAGGAATTCCTCAAAACTAAATAAGAAATGTATAGTGATTGAGGTATTGTTAGGTTTATGACCATAACAGAACAAAGTAGGCAGCAAACTAAGATCAAGTACGTGCTGGTCTTGACTGGACTTGGACTACGAAAGCACACAACAGAACTCCCTAACGACTTACAGCACGAATGCGTAGATTGAGTTATTAGCCACAATATATATGATACTGTAGCGATATCTATGTCGCCACATGCGATATAAAAAAAAAATAGACTTTTAACTTCAATCGCTTACTTGAATAATAAAAAGTGAAACATTGGTATTTGAATAACAGTGTTGCTATAACAAGAATTTATCAGAGAGGGTAGAAGGGTGATATTTGTAGCTAAATTTGAAATTTATCTTATGTATACTCATGTATAATTTTACTTTTTTCCTCCTTATTTGACAACATAAACATATGTTGAATTCATGGCATAAATATTATTTAAAATATAAATTCGACAAGAAAATATTTCAAAACAACCACACAACAAGACATGTTTGATGATCCAACTTTGATCAGCCAGTAGTGATGCTACTCAATTAGATTTTGTGACTCGAGTCACTCGAGTAATCTTATTATGTCATTCGAGTTGTACTCCAGTTTTAGAGTAACTCGAGTCAGTAGACTAGGATTTTATCACTCGAGTGGAGAGTTTCGACTGCTTTACTTTAATAATGTTTAAATATCTTTAGTAAGTTAGTGATATGTGGTAATATGAAATAAAGTTCATAATATTAGTTATTATTTATTTATTTATGTAATCAACGAATAAAAGTAAAATGAATTCTTACTTTTCCATGTAAGGATGACTATCTATCTATATTTCACATTTTATGCAATTTTTCTTTTTTAATAAATGACTAAGCGACGTAAACTCGCGAAGTGACATCTACCGCTCATGAAATTTACTCGGTGCGCAGAGTTACTCGGTAAATCGATTGCAAACAGACTTTAGTCAATAAATTTTTCACTCGAGTACGTGTTTGACAAATTCACTAGAGTTACTCGAGTAAAAACAAGGCTTGAGGGCCCGAGTCGCATCATTAACAGGAAGGAATTGGCAACTCTGGACTAAGTTGTTTTCATGTTTTTACTTTTCAATTCAATTTATTTTTTCTTAGTGTTTTTATTACACGTAATGTTAATAAGAATAAAACACGTATTAAAACATTACAGTAATGTTAGAAATAACATATATCCATTGATCTTCTAAAATGACTGTAAGTAATCTTATTTATTTAGATTAATTTAGAGCTGCCATTTATGCTATTTATCCCAATAAGACCGGAATATTTTAAGTTTTAGTTACTTAATTTTATTTGTCACTACTGAAAGTTGTACTGTATGATGTGTACTGCTCAATGTACAAAAGTATTATTTAATTATAGAAGATAAGGAACTCACGAACGTTTTGATAGTTTGAACTTTTTTGTATTCTAATTACTTAGGACAAGAGGGGACTTGTATTAACATGGCAGTCCTAAAATAAATTTATGCTGGCTGTTCTGTGTTATCCAATTTTTGCTTCCTGTGCCTACTTCCTCTATTTGATAACTATGATATTGTTAAACCCATTTTTTAAAAAAAAATATTATTTTTGCTTAGCTTAAATTCTTATCAATGGTGTAGTTTGATATTAATTTGCAATGTAATAACAAATTCTGCAAGTCTTAGATAAAATTAGTTTTTATCTTTTTTTTAAGACTTGATTGACTAACATTATATTATAATGTATCATAACATCATAATTACTTACTCATCTATACTAATATTATAAAGCTGAAGAGTTTGTTTGGTTGAACACACTAATCTCAGGAACTACTGGTCCAAATTGAATAAATATTTTAGTGTTGGATAGCCCATTTATCGCGAAAGTCTATTTAATGTCACACACCCAGCAATTTCTTTTAAATTAAACGGTAGGTGAAACTGTAGGACAATAAATTGGTTTTCATCAGAATAAAATAAATAAAAACGAAATTCTTGATTGGACCCATTGCCTCACCTAAATATCTTATGTGATACAATATCTGCGAAAAGTAAGACTTCTTATGAAATCCTATTTCAACTTAAATTTACTATACTCGCATTATGATTTCTCTACTATATTATACTTGCATTATATATTCAAAGGTTATTTAATATATTCACATCATTACCCTAATAAATGTAAAGAATAAATCTCATTTGCAGTATGTGTAATCAATATGTACTTGATCTGTTATCAAGGGTCAAAGTTTACATTCTACTGGTAGTATGGTTATGACTGTTTTAATATGTAACTTTAACATAACTGTATGAAACAAAGGCTGGAAATATTTTTTTATTTTTCTGTTTAAGTTTAAAAAGTTGCTAGTAGTTGGCTAATAAGAGATAAAGACAATAAAAGAAAGAAAACATTGTGAAAAAAACCTGCCTGCATATGAATTAAAAAGCATTAAATTGAAAAAAAAATCCAATTCCAACCTTAGTGGACTCTTTTCAAGTTATAACAAGTTATGTTTTTTTATATATTTAATACTTTTAAAATTAAATAATTATCCTTTTTTTTTTTAACAAATCCTTATTTACATTCCTGACTTATTTCACTGTGTTATGCTAGAAATGGGTGATATGGAAGTATGCAGCAACATTCTTAATCCTTTTTGGAATTTAGATGATTATCTGATAACTTGACTTGTTCTTTATGCCTTAATACTAGTAATCAAAAAGAGTAGATGTTGTGTGGTGGCAGCTAAAGAGAATCTACCACCACATCTAATCCCGTGGGTGTTGTAAAAGTTGACAGAGAAAAATTAAAAACAGGAGATTGGCAGCACCATCTTTATGGAACATCTAAATAAATAAACTGTGATTGCAGCCCCGCCTGCCAAGCGTGGTAACTATGGCAAAATACCCCAAAAAAGAGAGCTACAAAATTTGTGGTAATCTATGGTGGGGGCCTATTTTCAGCAGTGGACTAGTGTTAGGCTGAAAAGATGATAATGAAAAAGTGATGATGAAGAAAATCTTGTTTCCACACTAGAATGTCTGGTGCATCATAAGTGAGTTTTACAGACATAAATTTCACATGCACAACACAACCACATTCGAAAACCACAAATTTGTGTTTTGCACACACATTGACTGTGGCTGGAATTCATACTCGGGACCCGTGGCATAGCGCTCTGGTACTCTAACCACTAGACCATAGAGAACCATGTGATCACCTGTATGAAACACAACAGTGTTATAATTCCATTGCATATCAGTATTATGTAAGTGTGAACATTTGTCTGTCTAGTCGTCCTATTTATGTCTATTAATCAGTAAATATTTGTGACATAGTGATGATGGTTGAACCTGGTCTACAGCACACATGTAGGAAGCCAGGTGCCTGCAGTGACTGGATTTGCTTGCCAAGCGGATGTTATTTTAGTATGACATAGTTGGTTTTGTTTATTTGTCGTAAATGTGGCGAGACGATGGGCAATAGTAGTTTGCTATTTTAAGTCCTAGTGCATAATATATAAGAAGGGAATTGCGTCATTACTTGAAGAAGAGATTGTCTGACAGTTCTTATTATATTTTGACCGTCAATGGAGCACTCTTATTTCCTGCGCAGTTGATAGTTTATGGCGAAAATCGGCCAGGAGGATCATTATCGATTACTGGGAATATGAGATTAGCTGGCGTCTCAAGGTGACGGGTGCGGTGCTGTGCCACACAGGGATGTCTTAGACCGTGCAGGGGCGTTCTGGCACACAATTTGGGTTTTTTTTTATTTAATAATACTTTCCTTTGTATTTTTCAACCTTGACATTGGCAGAGAATCATCTGTGAAACGATTTAGCCGTTAATATAAGAATAAAAAGAAAAGAATTCCGCCGTGATATATATTTTCGGTGATGTAATTGCTGTTAGCCTTCTCGGCTTTTACAGCTTCATCGGATACTGTGCTCGCGGGCCAGGGGCCCGCGTGCCAGGTTTGGTTTGCCCCAAACATAAATAAATAAATATAAACTCCTACAAAAACCTCGAAATTCGGACTGTGTCGCGTTCGCTGCGTGCTTTCGCGATTTCGAAAATCTTAAATATTTTAAGTCATCTAATGACCGTCCGAGGGAGGCTGCGGGCGTCCATTCGGACTGTCGACTTGTGTGTCGGTAACTCTGGGCGGTGAGAACCGCCCTGGAACACGGGTGAATCGTGTGTACGCGGTGTGATTATTGACTATTGCGCGCCGCTCTCTACGGCGGTCGCGCGTCGTGGTGCGTTATATTAAAGCTATTGACTATATATATTTTCGGTGATGTAATTGCTGTTAGCCTTCTCGACTTTTATAGCTTCAACGGATACTTAGCTATTGACTGTGTGTACAGTGTAGCCTGGATCGTGACTGACGGTGTCGTGGTCAGGAAGAGCTGAGACGTCCTTGTCGTCTAGCATGTTTCGCGGGCGACGTTTGCGTTCGGTCGCGTTTCTGTTTGGTCGGTAATTTGCTGCTTTAACCACCAGCGGGTTTGAATGAACCGCGGCTTTTTCGAAAAACCGCCGTGTTCCGCCGTGAGCAGTAGTGTTCAAACATTACTGTGTTTACGATACGACGGTCTTAAGGGTCGGTCACACAGTTTCACAGTATATTTTAAAACACACGGAATTTAAGCCACGGACGATTTCGCGGCGATATCAGCTAGTCAGGTAGTAATGTTATAAATGCGAAAGTGACCCTGTCACTCTGTTTATTACCTTTTTCAAAGCTCAAGCGCTGAACCGATCGTGACGAAATATGCCACAGAGATAGCTTGCATCCTGCAGACAGATATAGGGCTTTTTATCCTATATCCGTCTAGTTATAATAATAATAATAGAACTTTATTTGTCTAAAATTAGGTATACAAAAAAGTTTAAAAAGGTATACAAAAGAATATAAATCTCCTTTTAGACAAAAAGGTCTAGGATTCAGCTTGGTAACACACATGGTGTACACTGCTGATATTCTATCCCAGCCCGAAATTAAAAACAGAACAATAACACACTTTAATAATAAAAAAAAAATAGAAATTAGATACTAAAATAAAACTTTAAACAATGTACGTTCAAGCTATATCTATTTATATCTATACACACACACATTTATATATATACGAGGGTGGATGGAAAAGTACTCGGCCTAACCAAGAAAATAAACACATACTAAATCAGTTATATTTTTATTTTTCTACATAATCACTATCAAGTTCAATACACTTTTGCCACCTCCCCTACCAAGCATTTAGACCGTTAAAAAAAAATGATTCTTCCTTAGAGTCAAAATATGCGTCTACAGCTGCTTTGACCTCGTCGTTTGTCGAAAATCTTTGGGAGGTCAAGGACTGCTCTAGTTGTAGATTACAATTTGCATTCCACATTTTGAATTCCACGTCGATTTTTCATGATTATTTACCGTAGCAAATATGGTCACGTAAATATGATTCATGGAAGGGTATAGATCTCTATGAAAGAGTTCGTCTAGGTAGGTACCACCAAAGTGGCAGTTATTTTGCCGCCAAGAAGTAGTGTGTGGGCATCACTGTGCTCCAGTGTAGAGGGCACTGTAGCTACGAGGGTGGATTGAAAAGTACTCGGCCTAACCAAGAAAATAAACACATACTAAATCAGTTATATTTTTATTTTTCTACATAATCACCATCAAGTTCAATACACTTTTGCCACCTCCCCTTCCAAGCATTTAAACCGTTAAAAAAAAATGATTCTTCCTTAGAGTCAAAATATGCGTCTACAGCTGCTTTGACCTCGTCGTTTGTCGAAAATATTTGACCTCCCAAGTGCTTTTTTAGGTTAGGGAACAGAAAGAAGTCTGATGGTGCCAGATCAGGTGAATACGGCGGATGCGGTAACAGTTCAAAGCCACAGTTGTGAATTCCAGCCATTGACTATACTGACGTGTGAACACGGGCGTTATCTTGATGAAACAGGACGTTTTTCTTTTATTTCCTCTCGTAAACGACGTAGTAAGGTGCAGTAGTAATCAGAGTTTATAGTCTGACCCCTTTCAAGATAATCAATCATAATCACACCTTTCGAGTTCCAGAATACTGAAGCCATCACCTTATTTGCCGACAAAATCGACTTAGCCTTTTTAGGGGGTGGTGAACCAGGTCTTCTCCACTGTTTTGATTGTTGTTTTGTTTCCGGTGTACAGTAATGAACCCATGTTTCGTCCATAGTAACAAAACGATTCAAAAAATCATCTGTATCGGCTTCAAATAACTCCAAACAGTCGCGTGAAATAGTCAATCGCGTCCTTTTTTGTTCAACTGAAAGCAGTCGCGGAACCCACCTCGCAGACACCTTGTGGAAACCCAACTCGTTGACAATGATGTTTTGAGTTCGTTCATAAGAGATGCCTATAATCTCGGTTATCTCTCTAATTTTTAATCTGCGGTCTCCCATTATTAAATCAAGTACTTTTTTAATATTTTCGTCAGTAGTTGACGTCGAAGGCCTTCCAGAGCGGGGTTCATCTTTCACACTCTCTCTACCACGCTTAAATTCTGCTATCCATTTTTTGACGGATGAATATGACAGAGCACAATCGCCTAATGTACTGACCATGTCATCATGGATGGCTTTTGATGATAGCCCCTTCTTATGGAGGTACTTAATGACGGCACGCTGCTCAATTTGCTCCATTCGCGGAAATTATGACCGATTACTTTGTTAATAAATTTATAAAATCACAACTAATTATCGCACACGTTTCGAACTACACACAATGAACTAGTCTGAACTGAACTAATTAATGTGGGTAGATTTGATTTTTAGAATTGAATGGATCTGTGTTAGGCCGAGTACTTTTCAATCCACCCTCGTATATACATATATTAATTATGGACAGACGGACCTAGGGTTTGTTGCATCAAAAGCCAGTTCCGACATTTCTTTTTAAAACAACTTAATGAGATCATCTCCCGAAGCGGTGGAGGTAAATCATTCCAGCATTTTGAAGCAGCAAATTTGAAACATCCCCGGGTTTGTGCAAGAGTGCGTCTAGGTACGATAACGGAATGGACACGAGGCCTTAGTCTTTGGCAAACATTATTAGGTGCCCACTTAACCTTACTCTATAGATAAGGTGGAACTTTAAATTTCAACAACGAGCTCATAAAACAAGCCAGTTATGTTGTATTTACCTAGTCATGTTGTATTGTCTACGACTTCCTGACCAGTTCTGAAATGACAGATGTCACCTGCGCAATGTGTGAATGTCCTCCTGGCCGATTTTCGACCACAGCGATAACTTCCGAATACTGTCGGAAGCTACCAGCTGCTCCGTAAATATTATAGTGCCATAAGTGTACGCGCAAACGTAGACACTAACTTTTTTTTTACATGGGGAGATGCCTAACGCATACCAACCTTTACGGGGGGAAGGACGGGTTATGTCGGACTTACACCGACTAAAACCCCATGGTGTTCTGCCTTCGCCGCATGTAGGCAGGGCCACGGGAACGCGCGAAAACAAACTTGTCCTAACCAACCCGCGCCCGTAATGCTATGCTGTAAGATGAGACGTAGGCCAGGATGCACTGTCAGAGACACGGAGACAATCACATCACAACTAGACCCAAAAACCAACAATTTCGGTTTTCACACAAATGTTGCTAACATTCGGCTTCCTACGAGTACCATCGTCGTTTCAGCCTATAAATAGTCCACTGCTGGACATAGGCCTCCCCCATAGATTGCCACAAAAGTTTGTAGCTCTCGTTTTGGGGAGATTTTGCCATAGTTGCCACGCTTGGCAGACGGGTTGGCAACCGCAGTTTATTTATTCAGATGTTCCAGCAAGATGCTGCTGCCCATCTCCTGGTTTTCATTTTCCCTCTGTCGACTTTTACGACACCCACGGGATGAGATGGGGTGGTAGATTCTCTTAAGCCGCTACCACACGACCATAATCCATATAAAACCACAATGTACTTTACATAATATCACAAATCAACGTAATTAACATATTGTTTAAAAAAAGATTTTTTTCCTCAGGAATTTAAATTTTTCATCTGGGAAACCTATGTGTCTTGACACAGATGCAGTGTCGGAGATACGGGAATAATACAATACAACGAAATCCGAAAACTTAATTGTGTTTTACAAATATCGCCGGTGAACGGGATTCGAATCCAGAGCCCACGATTTAGCAAGTACGTGCGCTGACGACTCAACCACGTGGTAGTCGAATTTCGGTAGGAGTAATAAATTAAGTAAACGAGAAATATGAACAAGATGATAGTAATGTTCACGGGCCACATCATGCCTGAAAGTACCGCCGATGGTGAGATTATCGAAGTAAGCCAAAACTATCTTTGTCTTCCGCAGATAGTGTAGTTAGGTAGAAACTACTTCGAGAAAGACTCAGCATTTCATTTAGTCGATACTGCAAAAAAATATTCAGTTTAGTCAGTTGTTCTGCCGTGAAGCAGTAGTTTGGAAACATTACTGTGTTTTGGTATGAATGGCACTGAGAGCTAGTGTAATCACTGAGCACATGAGACTTAAGAACTGATGTCTTACGGTGACGGTCGCAATGTGGTGCCACACATTTCGTGTTCAATGTTCTGGCAGCATTTGTTATAGGCAGACGTTGCACTTACCATCAGGTGAACGTTTGTTGTCTTCGGTCGGTTTGATCACCAACTATTAATTCGGACTGTCTAAGCACAGTAATCTATGATGTGACCGTAACAAAACTAAAATCGCAAGCGAAAACTTCGTATCAAACTCAATTAGTGCAGCGAATTCAGGTCGTTAGTTACGTTGATAAAGAAAAAACAAATTTACGGTCACTAGCATTGTTATAATTGAACCCTATTTTGATATTTGTTTTTTTTTTTAAATCCTGAACTTTATTTAAAATAAAAAGGGAAAACGTCAATCAAACTAGATTTCAAACATCGAATATGATAGCGTTTACTTTTGACTGCGTTCAGTTTTAAAATTACATTGTAAGTACACGAATAATGCATTAAATTTTATTAGTCATAAAGATATCATTTTTAATTGTCTTCATATGTTGTTGCTCATTTTGGTATTGCTCCGCAGTCTTCAAGTTGAAACAATGTATTTTAATCAGAGAAATGTCATCGATGATAGTTCTGTACGTATTTCATGTTATTTTTTTTTCAAAGGGATAATAAGGAGGTACACTATAAAATTTTCTTATCGTTGAATGAACCTCAATGTCTTACAACAATAGTCTCTAAACAGTGCGTGTGGCCAGTGACATACAGAGCCGAGACGTGGCCCTTGACTTCAGGCCGCATAAGGAAGCTCAATGTCGCTCATCTCGTGTTTTTCTGCGAGATAGAACATCAGAGCTTTGCTGCCGAAGTCTTTTACCTATACTTTCGTCATTTCCCAGCCCTTTCTTTCTATTTATACAATTATTCCTTTAAATACACGTTACACCTGTACAGTATTTCGATTCTAGTTCAATAATATCATAACAAATTATATGTGCTCTTTCGCCCGTACATTTTACGATCTTCGTATATTAAATATCTACAAAAGGCATGAAATTTGCTTTCTACGTATCTTATATTTCGACTTAACTTTAACATACTCCTTCCTTTGCTATCTATATATACTTTAGTAATGATAATGTGTTTGGTAGACTTGAGTATGTCATGCTCGCTTTAATGTCTCTGCTTGCGGCGGCGTCGTGTGGGTGGGTCGTCTACTTCCCTTGGAATTGGTTGAAGAGGGCGATGGCTGCCACATGCGTCATACCTGGGAATAGGTGCTGTTGGTGGAGGCTGGTCTGCTCGAGTTTACAATCTTTACATAAATATAATTCTTATGTGTGTGTATGTCACTGAAGTCCTCCTAAACGTGTGGACCGATAATGATGATTTTTTTGTGTGTGTGTTTGTGTGGTTCCCTGGATGGTTTAGATTCAGAATTGGACCCGGTAGGTGACGCTGCGATAGAGTTCAAGGAAAATGACAAGAGTCACTCAGTGAATAGTTTAGCGATAATTCTTATATTGAAAAATCGTTTACTGAATCTGTTAACAGCAGGCAAGCCAACGTTTGGACAGGACAACGTCTGTCGGGTCCGCTAGTTTACTTATATATTTATTGAATTATTCTTGTCTAAGATTTGAACATGGAGCGTGCCTTGGTTATCCTTGAGACTGTTCTTTGTAAATTTAATTATAATGTATTTTTATAGAGATAAAATAGCATTTTCTTCTCCGTCCGGAGAACTTCATTACGAAACGGTGGTAGATTGTCAAAAATGACGTTTGACAAACGAAATTTATATTTCTTGCGACGAAAAAAATAAATAATTTTCATTTCGTTTCATAACAAGAGATCTTTGTCTGTTTTTAAAATCCAGAAAAATAAATTTTCTGGAATACGATAACAGCATATTAATTTCCGCATTTCGAGCCAATCATTCTAACTTACCTAACTGGGACATTAGAGTTGATAGCATTTGATTCAAATTGATATATAAATATTCATGTTTATTACATACGGGTAAAATATCAGGTCGCTATCCAATTGCGGAGGTAATTGGAGGGGTATGAAATAAATTGAAACACTTGTAAGACCTGAATTGCACAGTCAGACGTTATTTTACATAACACAAACACACTACTCTACTACTACTTCAAAGGTTTAGTGTCATCATCATCATCATCATCATTTCAGCCTTACACTAGTCCACTGCTGAACATAGGCCTCCCCCATAGATAGCTACAAAAGTTTGTAGCTCTCATTTTGGGGGGAATTTTGCCATAGTTCACGCTGGGCAGGCGGGTTGGCAACCGCAGTTTATTTATTCAGATGTTCCAGGAAGATGCTGCTGCCCATCTTATGGTTTTAATTCTCCCTCTGTCGACTTTTACGACACCCACAGGATGAGATGGGGTGGTAGATTCTCTTATGCCGCTACCACATGGTGTAATTGTCTGAAATAAATATCCTTTTTTTTTTATTTACGGACAATTATTTTTTCTGACGATGTGACGTAAAAAGTAACATCAATTAATACATGTTATGAAGTAGAAATAAATATAAAGTAAATACACATTCTTAACATTGACATTCCTCGTGTCTCTAACACTGCACCGAAGTGTTGGAATAGATGCTACTTCGGGAAGGGCATCCCCTTCGACTCTTCTACTGTGCGGTTATTCTCGGCACTATAATCCACCCTGCACAGAGCACATTTTTTGGTTAACCAGACGATGTCTTTTAGAATTTGGCCATACCACTAAACACTACTAAAAAATCTCGTGTAGTTTTTACGACTCTTGAAACGACGAAGTCTTTATCGCGTAGATTTTTGACTCTGGTCTGTGTGTCGGCACTGCGCCCTAATACGTCAGTTCGTCTCATTTGCCTTATACAACTACGAGGGTGGATTGAAAAGTACTCGGCCTAACACAGATCCATTCAATTCTAAAAATCAAATCTACCCACATTAATTAGTTCAGTTCAGACTAGTTCATTGTGTGTAGTTCGAAACGTGTGCGATAATTAGTTGTGATTTTATAAATTTATTAACAAAGTAATCGGTCATAATTTCCGCGAATGGAGCAAATTGAGCAGCGTGCCGTCATTAAGTACCTCCATAAGAAGGGGCTATCATCAAAAGCCATCCATGATGACATGGTCAGTACATTAGGCGATTGTGCTCTGTCATATTCATCCGTCAAAAAATGGATAGCAGAATTTAAGCGTGGTAGAGAGAGTGTGAAAGATGAACCCCGCTCTGGAAGGCCTTCGACGTCAACTACTGACGAAAATATTAAAAAAGTACTTGATTTAATAATGGGAGACCGCAGATTAAAAATTAGAGAGATAACCGAGATTATAGGCATCTCTTATGAACGAACTCAAAACATCATTGTCAACGAGTTGGGTTTCCACAAGGTGTCTGCGAGGTGGGTTCCGCGACTGCTTTCAGTTGAACAAAAAAGGACGCGATTGACTATTTCACGCGACTGTTTGGAGTTATTTGAAGCCGATACAGATGATTTTTTGAATCGTTTTGTTACTATGGACGAAACATGGGTTCATTACTGTACACCGGAAACAAAACAACAATCAAAACAGTGGAGAAGACCTGGTTCACCACCCCCTAAAAAGGCTAAGTCGATTTTGTCGGCAAATAAGGTGATGGCTTCAGTATTCTGGAACTCGAAAGGTGTGATTATGATTGATTATCTTGAAAGGGGTCAGACTATAAACTCTGATTACTACTGCACCTTACTACGTCGTTTACGAGAGGAAATAAAAGAAAAACGTCCTGTTTCATCAAGATAACGCCCGTGTTCACACGTCAGTATAGTCAATGGCTGGAATTCACAACTGTGGCTTTGAACTGTTACCGCATCCGCCGTATTCACCTGATCTGGCACCATCAGACTTCTTTCTGTTCCCTAACCTAAAAAAGCACTTGGGAGGTCAAATATTTTCGACAAACGACGAGGTCAAAGCAGCTGTAGACGCATATTTTGACTCTAAGGAAGAATCATTTTTTTTTAACGGTTTAAATGCTTGGAAGGGGAGGTGGCAAAAGTGTATTGAACTTGATGGTGATTATGTAGAAAAATAAAAATATAACTGATTTAGTATGTGTTTATTTTCTTGGTTAGGCCGAGTACTTTTCAATCCACCCTCGTAGCTACAGTGCCCTCTACACTGGAGCACAGTGATGCCCACACACTACTTCTTGGCGGCAAAATAACTGCCACTTTGGTGGTACCTACCTAGACGAACTCTTTCATAGAGATCTATACCCTTCCATGAATCATATTTACGTGACCATATTTGCTACGGTAAATAATCATGAAAAATCGACGTGGAATTCAAAATGTGGAATGCAAATTGTAATCTACAACTAGAGCAGTCCTTGAATGCAGGACCGCTACGCTCAAAAGTGAGTCTCTGTCGACAGCCGGAGCGTACATGGTATCACGTACTTTCTAAAATTAACGTTTATTCGAACGTGTTAAAGTCTAGATCAGTTTATAATCTCTCGGTGCATAAAAATGCTACTTAATTTTACGCGGCGCCACAAATGAAAGGTTGAAGTCGCCTAGGATTTCCTACTAACTTTTCCATATATCGTGGCCGTGTTTACAGACAAACATACACCCAAGTGTTATTCCGACGATTTATACGTCTGTGAGACATAAATTCTTGCCTGATGTTGTAACCAATTCTACGAATTATCTGAAACAATGCCGATCAAAGTTATTTAAGATCTTCGTTGTGTTCCCCGATCTTACATCATCGAGATATTGAAATTCGAGAACGTGGCACGTTCGCAAATCAACAAACAATCGATAAATTAAACAAACAAACAAATGCAGATTCAACATTAGATCACTATTGAGTATTAACTTCTGTGTAACGTTTCATCTGGTAACACTTGCAGTGGTGGTGGAACTGCACGGGTGCACCCTTGCCAGAAGCATGCGGTCTACATATCTAGTAAGTGTGTTCACGCAACTTGTTGATTGTTTATTTAGGTAATTGGATCCTGTAATTTTGTTTTTTAAAAAAATATTACAATGTGCAGGTTATGTTAAAATATCTGTAAGGCTAAATATTGAACCTCGTCATTTTTTTTATAGCTGCCCTATTAATTACGATTTTAATAACGTTGTTATTTGTTAGATTTTTGAAAAAAAAAAAAACGGTACGGTTGTCACAAATGTATGAACATAATCAAATTATTCTATAATAAAAATGATCGGTTTTTGTTATTAAATAATTTATAGGAAAGTAATAGTTTATAAATTTTATTTATTCTTGTATTCATCATATTAAAAATAAAGGATTAAAAAGAGAGGACAGGAAAAGGGCGGACTTAATGCCTTTTGGTATTCTCTCCCAGTCAACCCAGGATGTGGAGAGATATTGTTATAAGTGCTTTAAAGTTTCTAAATTCATAATTTTAAATACTAATAAAAACATTTCACAACCAAGGTATATCTAATCAATAATAATTATACTTCATATCATACAACATTTACGTATATCTTCTTAATCTTTATTCTATTTTAAATAGCCCTTCTTCTTCTCCTTCATATCATAAGGATAAATTTCAATATCTTCACTCTACTCATGAAAGAGTTCTACGCTCCTCGTCTAGTCATAAGATTAGCATTCCGACACATTTCACTGGGTTCACCAGTAATTCCTTTACTGTTCAGGCTGCTCTACTCTGGAATGCCTTGCCTGAAGTCAGACAAAAGCCCCAAATAAAGGGCTCGTTTAAGAGATTAGTTCGTGATTACTATTTAAGAATAACCAGTGTTTCATGTTAGAAATGTTACCTATAGTTCGGTTTTATATTATATGCATATTATATGTATTAATATCTGTGTTTATTTATATTAAATTTCTTATTTATGAGTAGCTATGTATGTTCACATTTATATTTCTTGTGTGTGATGTGTATATATGTATGTATGTATGTATGTATATATATATATATATATATATATATATATATATATATATATACACACATATAAATAAATATAAATTATATTATTTAACTATTCTATAATTATACCTGCCAGAATAGCTTACCACACTGCGGGTTTACTGGCAGAGAATGCCGATAGGCATTAAGTCCGCCCATTGTTACATTAGAATCTAAGGCTGTAACAATAGAGAGTAAATAAATAAAATAAATAAATAAAATAAATAAATAAATATGTACATAGATATATACACTTAAAACTTAAAACATAAATACACTTAAAACTAAAACTGGGCATAGATTAAAAAACTGGTTGATGGAGACGTTCTTCCCAGATCGGAACACCCGACGCATAGTGTTTTCCTTGCCACCATATTCAGATTTGTGTAATGGAGTAGAGCCCGCAACGTGGCTTCTTTTTTTTAAACTTCCTTTTAAACACCACGTGGTAAATCGGCACTTAAAATGTAAACGACACGGGTTCGAACTCGAGCGCTCTTCAGCTTCCTAGGCTACCGCGATCCTATTTGGAATATATGATTGTACCTTTATAATTTCTTTCTGTCCAACTGTCCGTATGTTACAGCCATTTTATTTGGAGACTATTAGTACTAATATTGAAGGCAGGTTATGTACCGCTACGTATTGTCTATTACTTACGTAGATATACGGAGATTTTTTACTACATTTTCTATTGTGGTAATTGACGAGACGAGCAAGTCTTAGATCGTCCACTTTATTTTAACCTTTATGGAACAACATTTTCGTTGATTCTCTTATGTTTTAATAAACTATCTCGACAAATTCTGTAAATTTTTGCGTACTATATTATACTCGTAGTAAGCAAAAAGTTTGGAAACATAAAACAAAGTAGTGCAAATGAAAGTGAGTCAATTATAATGAACTAAGTAATTAGTCATTCGTACATTATTAGGATGCGGCCGGCGGATAGTTTGTCTTATAGTTAGTTAAATTTATCACAGGGTCCGTAATTTATTCCTAATCTAACATTTTTGTCTATACTAAGTCCAAAACACGTAAAATTACAACAATGTTTTTTAGAATTAGAATGCAAGTTGGGAATAAGTTTTTCAGTAAATTATTAGGACTAATAAAATATCATTAAATGATAACATCAGAAAAAAAACATAACGACAAAAATTTAAATTTTGAATACAGCAATAGTTAGCGTACGTTTTTTCTTTACGATAATTTTCATAATTAATTTATTCATGGTATTCCAGAGACCGTCTGAAACCGGTGTACGTTACTATAATTCAAAGCATAGATAATCTCACAACTGTCGCAATGTTATGATTTGAAAGACCTTTCAAAAACCAAAACACGACGTACTGATGTTCTTACGCGTCAAAAAGAGTACAGAAATATCAATAGTTATTCAGGCATTGAGTCGCGACAACCCGTTGCGTGAACACACGGAATACGTTTGCCCTAAAACATATTACGTTAAGACTTTCACGTACACTTCCGTGAAGGTTTTCCAGTGTACACTTTGATGGAAGTTCACCCACGTACACTTTCATGGAAGTTGCACGTGGGTGAATGTTTGTGATGACTATTGTGCAGGCCGAGGGACGGGTGATGGGTCGCCGTTTTGTGCTAACATTGGTGATTGGGATCTCGGCCGGTTTTAGTTTCGCGTACATACTGCTAACTTCGTCAGGATTCACGCGGGACGTAGCTTGGTACACCACCAACAGGTAAAACTTTATGTACTTGGCATGGCTTTGCACGTATTTTACAATTTCTCTCCACGGCTATGCACGTGTATCTCGTTTATTTAACATTACTACTGTCATTGCTATTTATGAAATGCACTGTAATTTGTGTTCAATATTTTACATAATGTGCTTGTATTAGGCGAGGTAAATATTTCCAATAGTTCAACCACATGGCAATACTGGCTACTATACTGGCCGATTATGGTGTTTAAAGGTTTTTTTTTTAAATTCAAATTCGAAAATCATTGATACGATATTATTTTTCGCTGATGAAGTAATTATTTGTTTTATAATGTTGGTAATTATTGTTTAATTATTAGAATTTTTATGTTTTTACAAAGTAAAATGAATTGTAAATTTTTTTCTTAAGATATCTTTTAAAAATCGTGATTTTCACGTGGATTATAATACAAGCATAGTTTTCATACTGCATGATGTGTTTGCTTTTTTGATAGCTTTTCTTTCGCATTCAATTTATCTATCAGTATTTATACTTTCATAGACGTAGGCGTAAGTGCTCGTAAAACATTTGTTAATTATTTCAATGGAATCGTGTATTGTTTTTGTCTATCTCAACTGGTTTATTGACTCTATCATTTAAATGTTAGTCATAGATAAGCATACTACTTTAGCGGAGTTGAAAAAGGATATCCTGCCGTTCAATTGTGTATTTTTGAGTGTTTCGAACCTTCGGTATTGCTGAACTGATTTCGATAATTCTTCCAAACTGTCAACATTCGCAAATTCGAATACCGAGACCATCACATCGTCCTCTAGTTGCTTCTTGAACCATAGAACTGGAATCCGTCTAGGTACAATCGCAGTGTCAGTTATTTTGCCGTCTGTACTGTCGGCGGTGTGCTAACATTATTGTGGGTCTGTAGGGCATTGATAGTTAGTGTAATTACTTGGCATATCAGACTTAAGAATCGATGTCTCAGAGTAACGAGCGCAGTGTGCTGCCACAAAGAAATATTCTGGGCGATACAGATTTGTTATGGGCAGACGTTGCACTTACCATCAGGTGAACTACTCATCATGTTCGTCAATAAAAAAATACTTAATATAGTCGTGCTAGCGCAAGCGCCTCCGCTAAATTTCAAAGACCTGTGTTCGATCCCCGATACCGATAAAGTTGAAAATCGAAATTCTTAAATGCTGATTTACCACGTGCGCAAGCGTGGGGAAACGTTATGTCTGAAATCTGCTTTTGCATTGAAGCATGAAGCAGCTTGGTGGACTCTTCCCGGCTACAAAACCGAGGTCGTATTTTTCGAACCGGGATAGATTTTGACATTCATACGGGGTCGCCCATTAATCACGTGAGATTTGAGGAGAGGGGGTGAGAAAGGACTACAAAAGTTTCAGCCTATAAATGTCCCACTACTGAGCACAGGCCTCCTCTCATTTCTGAGATGGTTTTGGAGCTAGGAAGAATCCGCCACGCTGCTCCAATGCGGGTTGGCGGACTTCACATGTCTTCGAAATATTTTTTATTCCTCAGACATGCAGGTTTCCTCACGATGTTTTCCTTCACCCCCGAGCACGTGGTAAATCAGCACTTAAAATTGCAATTAACAATTTTAGTGGTGCCGGCACCGGGGATGGAACCCAGGTCACTCGCGTACTATGAAATTTAAAGCGAGCGCCTAGCCCCTGAGCTACCACGGTATCTCAGCTAGGCGCTTATTTTGCGTGAAAGGTATTTAGGTTATTTTTTATCATTCTTATAGTTTCGATAACTAGGTGGCGTTCCGTGTACCTGGTACGTTCTGCCCTTTAGGTATTTTTAGTCAAGTTTTTCAGGTAGTCAATAGCTCATTAAACGCAGTTTTTGACGACCGCGTGGTCTAATGCTCGGAGTACCTTCTAAGCTGCGGGTCCTGGAAGTTAATAACGACGCTGAGAACATTTCTGTGCTCGACCTTCGCAATGCGCTTGTCACCTTGAGACGTTAGGTCTTAAGACTCATGTGCCCAGTACTAGCTGACAGTGCTCTTCAGTCCGAAACACAGTAGTGTTTGCCGACTACTGCTTACCTACCTACACGGATTCCTGCATAGGAATCCTACCACCATAAAATAAATTATTTTTATGTTTGTGATGCATTTTTAGTCCATTCCGGCGTTTATATTTTATAAAAATTTCGAACTCATAACAAATGACGTTCAGTAAGAATTTTTATTAGTGCATTCTATGTTGTTATGTTTATACTGTTTTTGCTAGTTTCATTGCTACATGTTGTGAATGGCAATTGTGGGTGTAAGCACAGTTAAATGTTGTTAATTAGCACTAATTGATGTTTAGTTCCGTAGATAATTTTAGAATCGTTGTTTTAGAAAATGTTAATATTTTTGAGTTTCGTAATGATTTTGTTTGTTTTTTCTAAAGTAATTTACACATAGGGAAACAACCCGCTGGATCGTTTTGACGTATCGTTTTAGATGACATCGTAGATAATACACTAAGAACATTGGGTGTATAAATTGCTAAGTGACTCTCAGAATAAGAACAGTACAGCGCTTTTTTACCAAAACAGGCTTGCTGAGTGTTGAGTGTATTTGTCCACATTTTTCTTTGGAAATTACGATTACAATATATTGTAATCAATAGTTATATCTAAAATTGATTATATTCGTACGTAAAAATCATTTCATTGTTATTTTGATCCCCCATTGATGTCAATTAAATTGTCACGTCAAGAATTAAAAAAATATTTTGATGTTACTTTGATTGTTGTCATTGCTTACGATGGCACGACTGTTACTAAGCAAAATGGCGCCAAAGTTGCTAAGTACGAGTATTTGCAAGACGGGACATCCGACAGGCCGAAAACAAATTTGGATATTCTGAGTGTCTAATTTTATTAATTAATAAATTAATTAGCACACTGAGAACTTTGTTCGCATACACACCCGATTTAAGGCAACCAAGTCAACTTCAAATGGTTGTCATTCATTTATATTGTTAATATCCACATTATTTTCACTCCGTACTGCATTCCATTCGCCATCTTTTTTTTCATTCATTGAATTAAAAAAAAGAAAGAAATTCATTTTTTTCCATCATTTGAATATGGCATGAGCAAAGCTTCGTGTTTTATTTTTAAATATATCAACCAAATCAAGTCCGCGAGACGAACCTTTAGATCAATTTTTTTTTAAATCACTAACAAGCAATACTATTTTATATTTTATGTTATTGAAAACTTGAAGTTCACGGAAAATATTAAAAGTTTTCGGGTCCTTTATCTACCGACTTAAGACTCCAAAAAAAAAACCAAAAAATTTCTTAGATAAATGTAGTTGCTGTAACTTCACTTCGCACTAAACGGTGAATATCTGGACGAAAATTTAATATAAGAACTATTATTTGCGTCTCTATTTGTGTTACGATTGGGTTGTTTATATTAACAGCAGAATAGTTTGGACTAATTTCGCTTTTAACATTGGGTGCTTTGTTCTTGTAAATAATCCACATTTAACCGCTTATTGTATTTCAGAGAATCGGCACGTGACCTCGAAAGGCATCCGTTACCAAGCGTCATAGAACACGGCAGTGAGGAACCAGCACACAGGGATGAGGACCGATCGATCGCCGACGAGTTGTCGAAGCGGGTCAGAGTACTATGCTGGGTCATGACCCAACCGGGCAATCACAAGAAAAAGGCTGCACACGTCAAGGCGACATGGGGCAAACGGTGCAATAAGTTGTTGTTTATGAGCACTGTGGATGGTGAGTCAATGATTCCGTTCTCTTGTGTTTGATGATTCCAGTCGAAGTCGATTATTTACGCTACATGCAAATCTTTGGGTTTTGGTGTTGTAACTAGTGTTGCCATGTCTAGTGTCCAGTTTTGGAGATAAAAATAATCAGGAATTTGGTTTTCAAATCGGGATAGCTACAATAGCTACAAAAAACCAGGTTTTCGTGAATCGGACGGTCGTTTGTTTTTAAATATTACCATTGATTGGTACTAGAAATGAAACAAATAAAAATTAACAAAAGTAGATAAATTTAGAGGTTAGGGATTAATCGGGACACCTGGCAACCCTAGTTGCAACTGGCCCTACGTCTAACATGGCGTCTAAATTTACCTCTTGATATGATGCCTTTATAACACAGGTTTTCCGCTAGAACGATAAGATGAGGGCAAGGGACACCCCCTTACCCCCTAATCACACCCCTGTCTATACTCAGTTTTAAAATTTTCACGTACAAATTCTATATTAGCCTTAATTTGTTAAGTACATAAGGTTCAAGCCGTGCAAGCAACTAACAAGTTTAGGGGCTAGGCGCTCGCTTTAAATGATAATAGTACGCGAGTGACCTGGGTTCGGTTCCCGGAGCCGGCATCACTAAAATTGTTAATTGCAGTTTAAAGTGCTGATTCACCACGTGCTCGGCGGTGAAGTAAAACATCGTGAGGAAACCTGCATTTCTGACACATAAAAAAAATTCGACGACGTGTGAAGTCCGGCACCCGCATTGGTGCAGTGTGGCGTATTCTTCCCAGCACCAAAACCCTTTCGGGAATGAAAGGAGAACTGTGCTCAGCAGTGAGGCATTCATAGGCTCAATTTTTCTTGGCAGACAGTGAGTTGCCATCCGTGAAGCTGCCCGTTGAAGAGGGCAGGGACCACCTCTGGGCGAAGACAAAAGCAGCTTTCAGATACGTATACGAGCATCACCGAAGAGACGCCGACTGGTTCCTAAAGGCGGACGATGACACGTAAGTCGTATTTTTTAATACATTTTGTAAACTTTGTCCCCAATTTCTCCTCACTTACATTCTGGTAACTAAATGTGCATAGGATGTGGCCTATTGGTCAGAGTACCTGACTTCTAAGCCGCGGGTCCTGGGTTCGAATCCCAGCCGGAGCCAACATTTGTGCTAAAACATAAATTGTTGGTTTTCGGATCTGGTTGTATTGTGATTGTCCCCGTGTTTCTCACACTGCATCCTAGCCTACCTCCGATCTTATCGCATCAGCGTTACATCGGACGCGAGAAGGTTGGAACGAGTGAGTGCCTCTGTGTTTGCGCGTACACTTGTGGCACTATAATATCTCCTGCGCAATTGATAGGCTCTCGACAGTAGTCGGCAGTTTTCGCCGTCGTCGAAATCGGCTAGAAGAACATCATGCAGGATGTTACAAGGCTCTTACTGGTTGTTAGGATTACTATTCAATAGTCTATCCAGGTAGGTACCCCCTGCAGAACCAGCTATTCTGCCGTGAAGCAGTAGTGTAGCAAAGTGTGCAAAATTACTGTGTTTCTGTCTGAAGGGTACTAACAGCTAGTGTAATTACTGGGAGTGTCTCAGGAGGACGGACGCAGTGTGGTGCCATTCGGAAGTGTTCTTGGTGACACAGCATTTGTTATGGGCAGACGTTGCACTTAGCTACAGGTGAAAGTTTTGCTCGTCACTTTCTCGTATAAAAAAGCTCTGTAGACATTCATAGGGTACTCCCGACTTGATATCACCGTCGAATGAGCACTGAAGATTTTCGAAACACACCAATAACGTCCACGGCAGCCATATTAGTCACAGCATGAACACGTGACTAACTAAATAATAAAGGCGTATAATTTTAAAGATCTGTAATGCAGCATAACTTAGATAAGTATGTATATTAACGAACGACAATTATAACTCAGATCAGCTCAGATAAGCTCGATTGAATGAGAACATCAAATACTTCAAATAATATTGTTTTTATGTAAATGAAATTGTAGATATATACATATACACAGTCATAAGGGGTAGGCAGCGATCACACACGTAACCTACTTTTCGGCCCCGCGGAAACGAGACGGGACGTGTGGCGAACCACGTCGCCGTCATATCGAGAGCATAAATACCCCTATTCTCTGAGTTGGGCTTAACACTGTTTCACTCTGCGTGGGAATAGAGATTATCGACTTATTTCTTTATTTCACACAAACAAATTTGCTAACGTTTGGCTAGATAAAGGTTGTGGCACTGTTCATAGCACCAGCAGGGACGGGTTATGTCGGCCTTGCACCGACTAACCCACCCCATAGTGCCTCACCTACTGCATACATTCGCAACCGGATCGGCCTACAAAAAGCGGCCCCTCCTCGAGAGAAAAAAGGCCACGGGACCAGGAAAACGGACACTCTGAAGCACCAGCCTTCCCGATACCAGCGGCGGATATGGGGGTCTACTGTGTAACTCCGGTTGGTTTCGGTTTCACTGTTTCATTTGATCCCATTAACCAATGAAGGAGCTTCATACGCCAAAATAAAACCGATCACGAAACCTACCAGAGCTACAAAATAGACCTCCTTATCTGTGGTTTTGCGCCGATCACATTTCGGCCGCGGAGGGTAGAGGTCGACGTAATGTAACACCATCACTCGTCTTCCTCTGCGGCCTCATCACTGCCGCATTACCGGTCCGATCTCGTCTAAGTCGCGGAGGACCGCATCGCAATATCAAAATTTCCCCGAGACTCCATGTAGAGTGGGATGGGCTTTGGTAGCCCACTCGGATCGATGACCACCCCGGGCCAGCTCAATGTTACAGCGTGAACAAGCTGTGGTTACTTTTGTTGTTTATTAGTGGTACCGGTACCGAAGATCGAACCCAGCTAACTCGCGTTCTATCAAATTTTATGAGAGCTCGACCTCTGAGTTACCACGGCTCCCTTTCTAACATTCGTTTTAGGAGTCATTGCTGTTGTGTTCTAAACCTTAATTAATTGATGTTGTTACCAGGTACGTGGTGGTAGAGAATCTCAGATACATGCTCGCAGATTACGACAGTAAAGACCCCATATATTTCGGATGTCGGTTCAAGCCTTTCACATCACAGGTCAGTTATTTTTTCTTCTGCTTCAAAAGCCTTTAAAAGTCTACTGCTGAACGTTGGTGTCTCCCAAAAGATTCGCCGGACAATGTACGCGTTAGACACTGCTTACCTTTACCTGTATTATTAAGATGGTGGTTTGGCATTTTTGAGATAGGTGCTTCTGCCACCTTTTGAAGGTTTTTTGGCATTTCTCTTGGTCGACTCTTATAACACCCATTCTTTTTACTGGTGGTAGGATTCCTATGCAGGAATCCGTCTAGGTAGGTACCACCGTATGGACAGTAATAGTGCCGTGAGCAGTAGTGAAGCAAACATTACAGTGTTTCGGTCTGAAGGGCACTGAGAGCTATTGTGATATAGTGAATATGAGACTGAAGAACTGATGTCTCAGGGTCCGGGCGCAAAGTGGTGTCACATAGAAATATTGTGGGTGACACAGCTTTTGTAAGGGGCGGGAAGTTGCACTTTCCGTCAGGCGAACGGTTTGCTCGTCTTGTCACTTTCTACTATAATGAAAACCCACGGGACGCAATGGGGTAGTTACATATCTGACGCTGCCATCACACGGCACTATGAAGTTTGGCTAAATATTTGCAAGATGCTTCATTTATTTACTAGACAAAGACAAAAGACAGAGTATCCTGTTTCAAATATACATTGCGCTATGAGCGCTGACATGGACGCAGTTCTCGCACGTTCGCATTCTTCATATACAGCACGAATATACACGACATGACAATTCGCATACACGTATTTGAATAAAGACCTTATAGAAATTTACATAAGTTCTATATTACAGGGTTATATGAGCGGCGGAGCGGGATACGTCCTAAGTCGAGAAGCACTAGATCTGTTCGTCAATAAGGGACTCCCTTCGCCGCACCTTTGTAAAGCCACCGACCACGGCGCGGAAGATGCGGAAATGGGTAAGCAAAACTCGTGTCTACTGCATATGGGATAGTGGTTCTTTTGCTTTATATGTTGCTTCGTAAGAAAATCTACCCCTCCCCCCCCATCTCATCCCTTCGACGTCGACAGAGGGAGCTTGCAAACCAGGAAATGGGCAGCAGCATTTTCCTGAAACATCTTAATTAATAAACTGCGGTTGCCAAGCCTCCTGCCAAGCGTGGCAATTATGACGAAATCCCCTAAATGAGAGCTACTATGTTTGTGGCAATCTCTGGAGGAGGCTTATGTTGAGCAGTGGACCAGTGATAGGCTGAAATGATGATGATGATGACTGCATATGGGACAGTGATTCTTATGCTTCATGTGTGGTGGCGGCGTAAGAGAATCTACCAACCTGTGTCGTCCTGTGGGTGTCGTAAAAGTCGGCAGCGGGATAACTGAAACCAGGTGATGGGTAGCAGCACCTTGGTGGTAGGAGTCCTATGCAGGAATCCGTCTAGGTAGGTACCACCGCAGGGTCAGTTATTCTGCCGCGAAGCACTGCCAATAACTGACCCTGCGGTGTTACCAGTAAAATGTCTATATTATAGTAAGTTTATATTCTAGGTATCTGCTTAGACCACATCGGTGTTAAGGCGATGGATTCGCGCGACTCAATGCATCGCGGCCGTTTCTTCCCGTTCGTGCCGAAACATCATTTGTTCCCCAACAAGGACAAAGGCTTTTGGTACTGGCAGTATATTTACTACCCTTCGGATGAGGTGAGGAACTACTATTGATTTGTTACATTTATTGGGAGACGGATGCGAGGAGATGCTCTTGGTGTGGTGACGGTTTAGTGCCGTGTGGTGGTGGCTTAAGAGAATCTACCATCCCATCTCATCCCGTAGACGTAAGACTTCAGAGGGAAAATAAATACCACAAGATGGGCAACGGCAGCTTTCTGGGACATCTGATTAATACATTGCGGTTGCCTACCCGCCTGCCAAGCGTGGTAACTATGGCAGAATCCCCCCAAAATGAGAGTAACAAACTTTTGTGACAATCTTCGGGAAAAATTTGTGTGAACAAATTGTTGGTCCTTTGAGCCTGACACTGAATTCTAGCCTATTATATCCAAAACTTTATAAATGTGGGTAGGTTGTAATATCTCCTGCGCAGTAGATAGCTCCCGACAGTGTTCGGAAGTTGTCGCCGTGGTCAAAGATCGACCAGGAGGA
Source organism: Luehdorfia chinensis (assembly GCA_019845155.1). Classification (NCBI taxonomy): domain Eukaryota; kingdom Metazoa; phylum Arthropoda; class Insecta; order Lepidoptera; family Papilionidae; genus Luehdorfia; species Luehdorfia chinensis. The sequence continues at coordinate 3,761,117 of JAHVAK010000234.1, read as the reverse complement.
GATCATCATTGCTTAGTGGTAGTGTTGTAGTGTTGGAGAGCTTCTGGTGGTGGCATAACGTTTATGTGCATGCTTTTGTGGAAGGGGGCCGATGATCTTCAAAAACTAGGTAATTAACCTAAAAAAGGTAATTAAACTAAAAATACCATTTTTCATATAGCGTCTTAGCAAATTATTATTGTTCATCTTGAATTGCCGCAAAGTAATATCTGATTCTATGAACTATTTTATAATAGTAAACACAATGATCAAAACAGAAAAAAAAATCTTTAAAAAAAATTTACTAGTTTCGGTCGAGTGAAACGTATGTCCAATACTATTTTTGAAGTGAAAACTTTTATACAATCGTGAATTGAAACTAACGAAAAAGCGACACTAAGGCTACATATGCAATGAGCGGCTAGCCGCATTCCCGAAAAAGAATATGTAGGAAAACACAGTGTCTATACGCACTGCGATGCGGCTGCCGGCCAACCGCTCCGGTTGCTGGGAGCGCTGCGGCCCGGCTGTCGGCAAGCCGGACGGTCGCTATACGCACTACGCGGATGCACTGCGGTTTGCTAGTTTGCGGTTGCTGGCCATTGAAGGCGCGCTCTCATCTCGTGTTTGCGAATAAGGATGCACCCAGCACCTTTTTCTCTGTTTCTTTTTCTTTACAAAACGCGAGTAAATATAATAAATAGCTGTCCGTCTTGGAAATGGCTCTAAGACTAACGTATACATATAAAAGATTTAGCCTGCGAGAGAATGAGATTGAATACAGTATAGTGTTTCCTATTATATTTATATTGTCAAATACGACCAAATCTCGACAACAATATCAAAAACAGTAATTGACGCTGTGTTTCAAATGTAGTTTGATCAAATCTAAACTAAAGCCACTTGTGTCATTTGTTGAAATAAAAAAGTGGAGTCTGTATAATATGTAATGTTATTTGTAGAATAAAATGTAAAATAATTTTTAAACTTGGTAACAATACTATAATAAATAAACTCTACAATTATCTTACTCTTGATTCTCTGCATTCGTCTTATTGTTTCGAAGTTTAGTTTTTTTTTATTGGAATTAGTGACCAAATAGTTGTGCTATTCACCTGAACGTAAGTGAAACGTCGGCCCGTAACAAATGCTGTGTCACCCAGAACATTTCTGTGTGGCACCACACTGTGCCCGTCACCCTGAAACATCAGTTCTTAAGTCTCATATGTCCATACTACTACTATATACGTACTAACTCTCAGTGCCCCTCAAATCGAAACACTACGTTTGCACACTACTGCTTCACGGCAGAATAACTGGCCTGCACTGGTGCACCTTGACGGATTCCTGCATAGGAATCATACCACCAGTTTACCGCATGTGAACTGCATACATGCTTATTTTTCTCATTTATAATTTTTATTTCCAGGGTCTAGACTGTTGTTCCGACCACGCGGTTTCTTTCCACTACGTGGACCCCGAAGAGATGTACGTATTGGACTATTTGATATACCATTTGCGACCTTACGGCATACGCTTCGGTATGGGCGATCGGCCTAAAATCCTACGAACAAACGACACCACCGTATCTGACAGCCAGTGATTGATCATTCCTTCGTTTATTCGAATAATGTAAAGCTTTCCATGTTAGTTTCCTATTTTTTTTATAAGTGTGTGATTTAATAAATAGTGATAAAGGTACGGATACACTGGAACTAATGAAGCGAAATTCGCAAAATTTTTAAACATAAGACCAGACTGCCATAATATACCTTTTTCTTTCTATGACATGTTTGTACTTTACCTTTCACATTTCTTATTATAAAAAAGTTCTAATAAGAATAGTAAAGGCGCTAACTTGTATACGTTTCAAATAATCTTGCCATAATATAATGATGTAATATATTACCAAGTTCTTAGTTTTAAACAATTTTTACGCTGCAGTGTAAAAATATTTAAAAAAAAATATTGTGGGAATCTCATTTCTTCAAAACTGCATAAAATACATGCATTAAGTAAATTATTTATTAAAGAAAGTAAGGAGAGAAAATGGCGGGTATGTAGATAAAAGTGTATATTTGTGTAAAGGACTACTAGTGGACTAAAATTGTAAGAAATCTATTTTTAGACGCTTAAGAATATCAACTAATAATTTTGTAGAGATAACGATAAAGCCTAACGAATTATTTTCTCTACGTCATAAATATGAAAACAACATCCAAAAATTATTCCAATTAAGCTTAACCACGATTATTAGAAAAGGCTATATGTACTCTCAATACATTGATTGATTGATGTGATGTAGTATGAACGTCTTTATCATTAAAGTTCATGGATAATAACTATTCATATTTTTTAAAAAATGCAGGCCAGTTTTACAATCATTCACTATCTTCTTAAAATATCTATTGCATTTTCCAACGTCGATGGTAAAATATTTATGATGCGTTATTGAGAATTATCATGTCAAAGTCAATCGTGTCTCATGTATTCCTAATTGTACCAAATGTGTTAAAATAGAGCATAATATATTGATTTTATTTTATAATATTTTTTATCTCTATCATCTTGACTACTGGATTGTTTCAATTGAAAACAGAAGTACGCTATATTTTTTTTGTCTATGGCACTTTGTTGTCCTTGATGCCAAAGACAAAATTATTGATATTAAATTAGACTGTTTGTGTGTTTACCAATTTAATGCGTTGGTGTGCAGGCTATTTTTTAAGCGCTTTTTATCAGGGTAAATAATATCATTTATTTTAGTCATCACATGATTTACGATGTTTTATTATTTATAAATCAGAGACGCGTTTATTTTATTCCTCAATTAGTTTTAAGTAAATTATTATAATATATATACATACATTTGTATGTCTTTAAGTATAGTTGAGTCAGGATGGATGGCAGAAAACTGAAAAGATAAAAGACAATTTCGAAACAAGCAATGGGTTCCTTATGTAGTGTAAGATTTTTTTCTAAGACGAGATAATGTAGTTCGAGAATTCGAAATTAAATTTTGTTTCGTCCTACATTTAGTTTTAAGGTACATATTCTATGTAAATTAATACAAAAAAGTTATTTTTTTTTTACTGTATTAATAAAGTTGACATGTGTCTATTTTTACACGTTGCTATAATAATGGTAAGAAATTGAACGAGACAATAGTTTCGAAAAAATAAATCCTCTTGGAATCCACTAATTTTGTTCTAAATATCTAAGGAATACTTTTAGTTTAAAGTGAAATTATTGGGCTAGTCTTTAAGTATAAACGTGACCGCACTACCAAAGAAACTTAATAAGTTTAGTTTATAAAAAAAAAGTAAAGACGCTATTATATTTGTAAAACAACAGTTACCAAGTTTTTCATAGTTTGCATCTATAACCGGGAAACCAATGTGATTTTCTAGGCCGTTACCCTGAATCTGTTTAATGCTTTTCAAAATAATTCTGGCAATATGAAGTCAGTGACGAAAGTGACAATAATCAGCTCTTATGCCACCGACGCGAAGAAAAGGGGCGCCAGATTTTCTTTCGCCACTATCGATGCGCATTAAAAGTTAAGCTGAGAACATAATCAGTAAAACGAAATAATCTAGAACAATGCTAATAACATAATACGAGTTATACTTGTAACAAATTACTGAACTGACATGATTGGTCGATTTATAGAATTAAAACTAATCACACGACACGATTACGTATTCTTACATGTAAAAGCTATGTTTTAATTGGATTTAGCTGATAATACATACAAGTGCTTGTGTAACGTTTGTGAACATCACATGTAGACCAGACCTAATTTATCGAATGTAATCTCATTTTTTACTTAATAATAACTTACTTGTGACTGATAAATAATAAAAAACATCGTGCTGACTATTACCAAAAATACGTACAAAATTTACCTAAAGTAGGTACATTGAGTTCAGACTCTGAACAGAATATGTCCTTAAACACTGATTGACGATCGATGAACATTACCTGTAAATATTTAATATGAGAAATAGTAGTCAATTTAAACAACTCTTCATTTTAGCTTCAATAAAAAATTCAGATGCAATAAACAAATACAATTACGATTATTCATTTTTGTCTTTAATATTTTAGAATTTCTATTATACTAAAGAAATGTATTTATTTTCGAAACTTGAAGATGTTATTAACCTCAATATGGTTGAGTAGAAGAATGTTGATTCTTAGCTGAACTATTAGATATTTTCACTTTTGTATCTTAGTCAAAGACCATGTTATCCCTTTACTAGTTATAAATATGTATGTACAGGTGAAATAGTGTAATTTCAGACAACTTCAATGCTATTAGTTACTTCGTGCGTATTCATACTAGATCTTACAGTAGTGTGAAGATGTCTTAATCTGCAATTTGATTTTTCGCACCAAAGCTTGATTACTTTGTAAATCTTTATTTATATTCATGTTATTTAGCATTTATGATATATAATAAGTAAAAAAGTCATAGTGTATATAAATACCTTAACAAATTCGATAAATACTCAGGAGGTCACTTTTTATTATGTATGTTTGTATGTACTAATATTGAGTTTGTAGTCGACACGCATTATTTCATTTGCTCAATTTATGTCTATTTTTTTAAGTATTGCAATAAAGAAGCTGTGTTGAAGTTGAAAATGTTTTGTTTTATTATTATTCCATGTTTACATCATTTTAGCCGACCACTAGCCCATTGCTGAACATATGCCTCCCCCATAGATTGCCGCAAAGCCACCGTCCTGAGTCACCCGCATCAATCGGCTTCCCGCAAAGCGTGCAGTTCGTCCCGTTTGTTGGCACTTGGTTGCTTCTCGAGAACCTTTCTTCCACAGCGGTTATCGTCGAACTATAGAGCCGGTCCACTGCCTCTTAAGCTTGCTGATCTATGCTTGATTACTAAGGGAAAATTAAACATATTTCCTCAGATTTTAGTTTAACCCAGTAACGTATTTGCAATTGTCGTTTATCTATTTAGATATATATTTACTGGTGGTAGGATTCCTGTGCAGGAATCTGTCTAGGAACAAAAAAATAACCCAAGATTTTTGATAACTTTGTTAGGATTTTATACTCTATGAGCGATACGTCGATTTAATTGGGTTTAAAATTTCAAGAATTTGCTTCGAAGTTAATACTCGGCCGAGGGTAGTTTTGTAATGTAAAGAAAATTCAATTTATTTGGTGGTTTTCACGTTTTAAGTCAATATGTATAATTAAAAGTAATGCAGTGATTACTTTTAAACATCCTTTTTTATGTTGATCCTATTTATAGAAAATAAATATTGAAATGTATCAATAGTAAATGTACTTCTTCTCCATTACGTAAGGTACAAATAATCTTAGTTTACTTGATTGAGATAAACACTGGTTCCAAACACGCTCCCTTGTGGTACGCCACAAGAGACAGCCTCCTCTGAACTGTGTTATTGCCCTATTTTTAGTATTTGTGACATTGTGTAGTAGTATTAAAATGCTTTACTTTATTGCACTGGCACCGACACCTGTTTCTTGTCCATCAGAAGCGGAAGGAAAATTACCGATATCAAACGGCTAGGGTAAGTAAAAAAAATTAATAATATTTTTATGAATTTTTTTATTATATAACTATTTGCTTTCTTAGGAATGCAAGACTGTAAACATTATGTACTTTTTTCACTGAAAAGAAAAAACAAATCGAGGTTTCATGATTTTATTCAGCGTTTTACAAAGTCAAAATAATAAATGTTAACATAATGAGCAAACTCTTTACAAGTTACATGCTAAAAACGACTCTATTATTTCCACTTTTGAGCCATTGTAGCATAATACTTACCAACTAAATGTCTAATAATAACAATAATAAATAGAAATAGCCATCAACTAGTCATTTGACTAGGAAGTGATGTGAATATTTGTATTTTCAAGCATACATAATATAAGAATAGAACTTTTTGTCGAAGGTACAATCGAAAAATTTTATTAAAAAAGAAAACGTTCAAGACTGGTTCATCTTATAGCCTTCTTAGAAAAACAAAACTGCTTCATTGCAAGTGACACTCTTCAATCTCCAAAGTAAAACAAAAATCAAAGAAGCCCCTGATACTACATACAATAACTTAAATACTACATTCCAATTGACATACATATCTTTTATATACAATATTGTTTTCGAATACAATATAAACCTGTATCATATATTATAATAACTATACCAAGATGAGGTACCAAATCTACTAATTGAGCACTACATTCTCCTGATTTTTACAGATATCAAAAATCTCAGACTAAACTGCTGTCTATATCACAAACCAATTAAGTTTATTGTGTACCTGTAAGACATGGATATGTTTACTGCCATTTTTTTTATTATTTATCATTGGACAGGTAAACAGTGCGCAAGAAGAGTTGTCTCCAGTAGCCAAGATTTTGTTTATGTTGCTTTTTATCGCGATTAAATGTATTACGTGCTTACTTCATTGTACAGAGTATATATAAAAATAAAGTTACTTTTACTAATGCAGAGGTAGACTTAAGTGTTATTAGAGTAATAATGCAGATAAATACAAGTTTGATGATTTTTGTAGGTTTGTAAAAGACAATGTGAAAAGGGCAGCGTTAGCTTGCATTGTACAAAATATGAAAAAAAAAAATAGTTACAAACGGCACATACAATTTTTTGCTGGTGACTGAATTAGTGCTGGATTACTCAGTCAAATGCTAATTTCTTTTGGCTTATAAGGATTGCCCTAAATAGGGATAATAATAAATGTAAAGCAAGTCTGTGTTTTTATTTTAATTTTTAGAATTATTGTTATATTAAATTATAAATAATATTATATTTTAGCATTAAATATTTATTTTTTGTGATTAATGAATGTCATTTTCTTTTATCGTTAATATTTTTTGGGAGTTATTTTAGACAGTATGAGTGGTTATGTCATTTTGTGCAATATAAAATGCTAAATTTACATTACGACAATTATTTATACAGCTAACATAATAATGAACTAATAATGTGTAGAATAATCTTAATAATATACCAATCTACAAACGAGGATAAAATAAACGTGACGAGGCGGCATGACGTCACAGCAACGGAACCAAGACAATTATTTTGTATACTTAGGGCTAAACGAAATACAAACTAAAAAAAAGAAAAACTTAAACGCTAACTACAGATAATACTACGCAACTTAAGGTAACATAAAATGTGTTTTTTTTTCCAATTACAACCCTTTATACATTTAATAATTCCTATAAATCCTTTTTCAAAGATGAAAGTATAAGAGAAAAGGTAGAACTTTGTAATACTTTTTGCATAACTTACTGAAAAAGATTTCAAAATTAATGTACAGAATTAAACAAATCCTAGATTATTATCCTAAAGAAAGAAATATGTTTCTTACAAGAGATTAATTTATTTAATATAATATGGCAAAATAAAGCTGTTATTAACGCTCCATGACACTATGCATGTTCTAAATTTGAATTGCCACAACAGAACAAGACGGTTTTCCGTCTTTTCAATTTTTCTTTTTTTACACCTTTACAACATATGAGTAAGGATTTTCAAAAACCGAAAATACAACTAAAATTAAGTACAGTATTAACATTAAGACTAATTTATTAAGAATAAAATTTGAAATAATCCAAATAATTTACGATATGTTTGTTCTCAAAATATAATTTCTGTATTAAATCTTTGTTCTGAATTACGCACATCAATTTCTTTTATAACAAAATTAAGCCGATAGATTATTTTCTTAATTATCGTCAATTGGATTAATCGTAATCGTTTCATTACTAAACACATATCTCACAGTTGGAAATTTTAACATGTTTACACAATTTTAAATGTTAGAAAAAAAAAACTTGACAGTCATATACTAGTTAAAAAATTTAGCATCCAAATCCTGAATTTGGTTGGTGTGTATTAAATATACTGAAAATATAAATAAATATAGTAAATCGTAAATAACTTAACTAGGTTTTAACTATGGTATTTGGATGAATTTAAACACAAAGACATAGAAGGGTTCTACTTATAATATCTTTGATATGGCTTCGTCAAAGCCTTGAAGTAAAAAAAATCTACATTTAAAACTAAAACACGGAAATCGATAAACAAATTTGCTCTTCTAGGCAACTGAACAAAAAGGGAACTTATATAGTAATGGTAATAAATTTCAAGATGCAATATTATTTAAAATACACTAGGTCACTGAAAGTAGTTTCTTTTCTTCCTCGAGATCCTGGTAAAAATATAAATATTGATGATTACTGATGACATTACTGATGTTTTGAAAATTCAGAGGAAAATTGAATTAATGACCCTTTAGCTCAGCCCTTTGTAGCTCAGGGGCTGGGCGCTCGCTTTAAATTTCATAGTACGCGAGTGACCTGGGTTCGTTCCCCGGTGCCGCCACCACTAAAATTGTTAATTGCAATTTTAAGTGCTGACTTACCACGTGCTCGGCGGTGAAGGAAAACATTGTGAGGAAACCTGCATATCTGAGTAATTAAAAATATTTCGAAGACACGTGAAGTCCGCCAACCCGCATTGGAGCAGCGTGGCGGAATCTTTCTAGCTCCAAAAACCCTCTGTGCTCAGTAGTGGGACATTTATAGGCTGAAACTTTTAGTTGTTACTCCAGTGCAAGATTCGGTTGGCGCAGTGGCTAAGCGATTTCAATGACATAATTGTCTATCGTTTGTTTACGTTTACACTGCCAATGTCAAACACGTAATAGTCTGTGGGCAAACAGTATCACGGAGTACAAATGTCGCAGTAGAATTTTAAAATGTTGCCAACCAATAATTATTCAATCTTCAATTACGTTCAAACTAAAAAAAAATATTACGGTCCAATTTCGACAAGGCGAAAAAAAAAAATTAATCAGTATACAATAACTGTTCAGTATATACACAATAATTAATTAATAATCATCATCATCCAGTCCACTGCTGGAGCTATGCCTTCCCCGTAGATTGCCACAGAAGTCGTTAGCCATCATTTTGGGGGGATTTTGCCATAGTTGCATCGCTTGGCAGGCGGGTTGGCAACCGCACTTTATTTATTCAGATGTTCCAGGATCGCGCTGCTGCCCATCTTCTGGTCTTAATTTTCCCTCTGTCGACTTTTACGACGATTCTTTTAAGTCACACGGCATTTATATATGTAATAATATTTTTTTTATATATACTTAAAATTATAATATATAAACATGAATAACAAAAATCTACACATTAATACATAAACAGACAACTGCACCCCTTTTTAAGCATATTGCGCCCACAGAGGAGTGTTTGATTTGGCATAGTTGAAGTTTGTACGGGGGAAGAAGCGAGAAAGCTAAAATGTATATATATTATGTGTCACAAATACATAAAATTCATTAAAATCAAACATCATTATTTATGTTCATACTGACAATGTCAATCACAGTCAGTCAGGCAGTCAATAGTCTGTCGTTTGTTTATGTTAATACTGCCAATGTCAAAGATATAATAGTCTGTGGTCAGTATCACAGAGTTGAGATCGTCTTAATAGAATTTTAAAATTTAAAAACAAATAATTGCTCAAACCTCAATAGCGTTCGAACTAAAAAAATATATAGAAGGGCAAACGAGAGAGTGGCTCACCCGATGGTAAGTGGACATCCGCAATACCAGTTTCACCAAATGTAAAATAACTGTTCAGTATAAGTAAAGTAACAGCCTATTGATGTCCCGCTGCTGAGCACAGGCCTCCTCTCATTTCTGACGGTTTTGGAGCCGGGAAGAATCCGCCACGCTGCTTTAATTGCTGGTTGGCGTACTTCACACGTTTTCGAAATATTTTTATGTCTCAGACATTCAGTTTCCGGCGATCACGAGGTAAATCAGCACTTCAAATAACAATTTTAGTGGTGCCGGCACCGGGAATCGAAGCCGGGCCACTTGCGTACTATATAATTTAAAGCGAGCACCTAGTCCCTGAGCTATACACGATTATTAATTCATCAATAAATATTAATTGAGAATGAATAGTTAAGATTACTCACCCAGTGTCAGCGGGAGAGAAGAAGAATCCCCTGGGCTTGCTGGGTGGGGCCAACTGTGGGGAAGTGGGCGGGCAGGCCCACTGCGCCCAGTAGTCGCCGGGCAGGCGTAGCAGTAGCTGCATTACCTGCACATCAATCGCACAAATCACATCAATCATTAAAAATGTAAAACTTCATTAAAAAAAACAATATTTTTTAGTTTAACTATCAAACAAAGCATGCACTAGTAGTAAATTACACAGAAGAATAATCACATCATCATCATCACTTCAGCCTATCACTAGTCCACTGCTGAACATAGGCCTCCCCCATAGATTGCCACCTAATGTTTGTAGCTATCATTTTGGGGAGACATTGCCATAGTTGCCACGCTTGGCAGGCGGTTTGGCAACCGCAGTTTATTTATTCCGATGTTCCAGGAAGATGCTGCCCATCTTCTGGTTTTTATGTTCCCTCTGTCGACTTTTACGACAAACAAGGGATGAGATGGCTTGGTAGATTATCTTGAGGCACCACCACACAGTAAAAATGAATAATCACAACTATATATAAAATAAAAATACCTTATTATTTGTCAGGCCTTTTTTCGACCAAGGACCACTTTGATTGGTTTTTTGTTAGCAGGGGCCACAAGGTATAAAATCAACAAACGACGTTAATCGGTACGGATGTATACACCCCATTCCATTCAACAGACATTGCTTACAAAATCTTTCTTCTTTTATATGTACTGCATTAATTTTACTGGTGGTAGATTTCTATGCAGGAATCCGTCTAGTCTAGTTATTCTGCCGTGAAGCAGTAGTGTGCAAACATTACTGTATCGTTTTGAAGGGCACTGAGAGCTAGCATAATCACTGGGCATGTTAGACTTAAGTACTGATGTCTCAGGGTGACGGGCGCAGTGTGGTGTCACACCGAAATGTTCTGCGTGACACAGCATTTCTTATGGGCAGATGTTGCACTTACCATCAGTTTTGCTCGTTTCATCACTTTATACAATAAAAAAAGGGCAATTTAAATTCTTTCGTGCATGTTAAAATTAATTTAATGTAACTAATTTCGATACGCGTTAAAGTAAGTTTCAAATTTAGTGTGGCGAATTCTTCAGTATCGCTAAGATCAGTATATTTCCCATCAATATATTTTAGAAATATAGCGTCAATTACTGTTTTTGATCTCGTTGTCGAGCTAATGAGAGCAAAATCTATGAAGATTTGGACGAATTAGAAAATATTAATATAATAGGACACTCTACTGTATTCTATCTCATTCTCTCGCAGGCTAAATCCTATAGATGTATAAGTTAGTCTCTTTTTAATGCCCCTTTTCTATTCATCGAATATGCAGGAATCTGTCTAGGTAGGTACCACCCCAGGGCCAGTTATTCTGCCGTGAAGCAGTAGTGCGCAAACATTACTGTGTTTTGGTTTAAAGGGCACTGTGACCTAGCGTAATCACTGGGCATATGAGACTTAAGGACTTATGTCTCAGGGTGATGGGCACATTGTGGTTGTACAGTGAAATTTTCTAGATGACACAGCATTTGTTATGGGCGGACGTTACACTTACCATCAGGTGAACGTTTTGTTCGTTTCATCTCTTTATGCAATAAAAAAAAAAACAATTTTAAAGAAGTTTTCACTTCAAAAATGCGACAAAGAGCCATGTGCGACATGATTTGTTACGTTCCGAAATCAGAATGTTGAGTAATGATGTGTTTTTTGTGCTCATCTTTAACCTGGTAAAACTTTATTATAGTACAGATTATACTTACGTTGAACATTTGCGCTGTCGCGCTATACATTTCGGCCGCCTGTGTCATCATTCCGTAGCCCACGATAGTAGGGCCGAAGATCTTTGCTAGATTTTCTATTCCCATCTCGCATTCGGGACTTTCAGCTACTCTGTAGAAAGTAATTTAAATTTATCATATATAAAAATAGGAACAATAAACAGTAACAGCATATAAATGTCGCACTGCCTCTTGTCAGTTCTGAGAGGGTTGTGAAGCCGGGAAAATTCCGTCACGCTGCTCCAATGCGGGTTGGCGGACTTCACTAGTCCTCGAAATATTTTTCATTTCTCAGACATGCAGGTTTCTCCACCATGTTTCCACCGACCGAGCACGTGGTAAATTAGCACTTAAAATTGCAATTAACAAATTTAGTGGTGCCGGCACCGGGTATCGAACCCGGGTCACTTGCGTACTATAAACATTAAAGCGAGCGCCTAGACTAACCATAAAAGAAATTTAAATATAACATAATGATGATGATGTTCTCCCAGTAGATTTCGACCACGGCGACAACTTCCGAATCCGAATGTCGAGAGCCATCAACTGGGCAGTTGATATTATAGTGCCACAAGTGTACGCGCAAACACAGAGGCACTCACTCGTCCCAACCTACCCGCGCCCGATGTAACGCTGATGCGATAAGATCGGAGGTAGGCTAGGATGCAGTGTCAGAAACACGGGGATAAACACAACACAACCAGACCCGAAAACATACTATTTGTGTTTTAGCACAAATGTTAGCTCCGGCTGGGATTCGACCACTAGGCCATGTAAAAATAGGAACAATTATATGTACATAATTATTAACAGATAAAAGAAAAATTCAATAATAACCATTTTTTTTAAAAAAACTTATGTTATTTCAGAGTAGTAACTTAGAAGTTTCAGCATTCTCAAGAATTATTTAACGTAAAAGTCTTACACCTAATACTTGAATCAGTCGATCGGGGACGTTCGTATGCCAAGGCTTTTGGGAGTGTGGTACACCCACATTCCGGTGGGTGTAAAAATACTGTGTCCTTTTGGGTTAGCTTGTATGCTTTTTGAATGGATGTGGACGAAAGCTTTTGGGAGTGGTAGATTAGGTCTGTCGCAATACCACTTTAGAATGAATGCTCTTTGGCATAGATATGTAAGCGGGAGTGTGGGTATAAATCGGTGTGCGTCGGTGGGAACGTGTACAGTGTTACAATTCTAAAACATTTTGTAGCAATATGTTAAAATAGAGCGCAGTACGTTAAACGTTTTTATGTATACACTATCTTGACTTGTAGTAGTGTTAATTGATAACGAAGTACGTCAAGACTGATTTATATTTATCGATGGTAGCTAAGGGGTCGGGCGCACGTCTAAGTTACAGAATACGAGTGACATACGTTCGATCCTCGGTGTCTAAAATTGTTCTGCAATTTTATGTGCTGATTTACCACATGCTCAGTGGCGAAGGAACACATCGTGAGGAACGCTGCATGTCTGAGGTATAAAAATATTTCGAAGACATGTGAAGTCCGCCTTCTCATTGCATTGCATTGGAGCAGCGTGGTGGATTCTTTCCGGCTCCAAAACCCTCAAAAAAAATATGAGAGGAGGCCTGTTCTCAACAGTGGGTAAGAGTTATTGTACAGTAATATTTTTGTTAATTCATTCATTTTTAATTTAACCACATTTGTAATATGTAAGTTTCTTTTTGGTCATGGTTACCAGACTTTGGCATTACTGTCCTTGATGCAAAAGACAAAAATAATAATATTAAATTACGTGCATGAGTGCATGTGTACGTGCGTGCATGTGTGTGTGTGTGTGTGTGTGTGCGTGTGTGTGCGTGTGTGTGTGTGTGTGTGTGTGTGTGTGTGTGTGTGTGTGTGTGTGTGTGTTGTGCGCGAGCTCACTTCTGCAGGTGCAGCACGAGGAAGGCGAGCGTGTCGCGGTTGGGCTGCGGCAGCTGGCTGACGGCCTGCACGACGGCGGCCGTGGCGTCGCTGGGCTCGGGCAGGCGCGCGGCCGCCATGAAGTCGGCCCACAGCGCGCCCGACACCAGCGGCTCGCGCAGCGACCGCAGGAAGTCCTTGATGCAGCCGCACAGCACGTGGATGTCCTCGTGCGCCAGCTGCGGGGAGCCGCAGCCGCGCAGGAACCGCTCCTGCACGCACGCACACACATTCACACACCGTCTCCGTTCGTCTCCGGGGTGCTAGCTATCTCTATGTGTCGAATTTGGTCGTGATCGGTACATCGGTTGAGACGTGAGAAGGTAACAAACAGACAGAGGTACAGAGACGGTTACTTTCGTATTTATAATATTAGTATGGATAAGTTAAAAATTCGTATTACTTGGTTAATGTGTAGTTGATAACCTAGCACATATACAACATAAGCTGTGTTCATTTTTAATTAAAATTACATTACATATTACATACTAAATTTCTGCATACGTTACCGTGTGGTAGCGGCTTAAGAGAATCTACCACCCTCATCTCACCCTGTGGGTGAATAAAAAGAGGGGAAATAAAAACTTTTATGGCAATCTATTCTTATGTCCAATAGTGGACTAGTGATAGGCTGAAACGAAAAATGAAACGTACAGTCACGCCTAACGGGAGAAACGGGACGTGACGGGGGAACCACGTTGCCGCCATTTTGGTAAAAGTCGAAAAAATTGAAACTCCCCATTGTGTTCCCACGAGCAGTATAATGACAGCATTGCATATTATGGTGTTGTTCTGCACGAATAAAGACTGTCCATACAATACCTTAGTGACCTATTAGCACACCTCAGTAGGAAAGAAATAGGTGCTATTCTACCCTCAGTAGGCGATATGACGAAGTCGCCCAGCGAGTTTATGTTAGTATAGTCTATGTTCGGTGTTTCTCTGCAGGATACGATCCGTAACGATGATATTCGCAACAGAAATAGAGCTACTCACATAGCTCTTAGGATAAGCAAGCAGAAGTGGCAATGGGCCGGCCATATAGCTCGTCGAACTGATGACCGTTGGAGATGACGTGCATGGTTTTGCGGGCGGTCGATGGATGCAGGTAGCTCAGGAACGTGTTTTGTGGCAATCTTTAAAATTTCATAGTACGCGAGTGGCCTGGGTTCGATTCCCGGTGCCGGCACCACTAAAATTGTTAATTGCAATTTTAAGTGCCGATTTACCACGTGCTCGGCGGTGAAGGAAAACATCGTGAGGAAACCTGCATGTATGTCTGAGAAATAGAAAAAAAATTATAATTCGAAGACATGTGCAGTCCATCAATCCGCATTGGAGTAGCGTGTCGGATTCTTCCTAGCTCCAAAACCCTCTCAGAAATGAGAGGAGGCCTGTGCTCAGCAGTGGGACATTTATAGGCTGAAACTTTACTTTTATGGGAAGGCCTATGTTCAGCAGTGGACTAGTGATATGCTGATACGATGATCATGATGATAATTACTCGAAGTCTAGAAACATAGTAACAAGTAATTTTAAGTATAGATGAAACTAGCTTATGTTATATAGGTGCAAAATCATGTACTACACATTGAGCAAGTATTACTTAAATAAATGACTAGCACAATGCTAAATAATTGAGGTACTTAAAAAGAGAATTAACTGCAAAACTACATAAGATATTAAAACCCTTACTTTTTTTATTTTTACTTATTTGATACCAATCAAATAAGCAAAAAAAAAAAGATTTATTTCGAAACATCTAGAGGTCTGCGATGGAAACTTCAGTTCAAGACTCCGTACATTTTAGTTTTAAATACTTTTGTGGTTAAAAATATGAATTTTCTCTATGCTTTCTGCAGCCAATGGGATATATTTTATCTTTGATCAGCTATTGTACCTTAAGTCGCTTAACATCTTGTCTACGGCGCTGATGCGGTAAATGCCACGTTCCGTCAGACCGCGTTTCTCCACTTCGTTGACGCAATGCACGAGCAGCGCAGGGACCATCGGTGGAGTGCTCGGAGCGAAGTCGGCTATGCTGCCCTCCTGCTTTGAGTATTTTTATAATCACTAATTAAGAGCAGAACCGTCGAAGTTGAAGATAGGATATTTTCTATAGTTATAGAATTGTATTTTTTATATGAAAGACTATTATTCTGCACCACACTGTACCTCGTGCGGCACTACTCACACCACTCCTTGCCGCAGCACAGAGTAGCTCGTGCGGCACTACTCACACCACTCCTCGCAGCAGCACAGAGTAACTCGTGCGGCACTACTCACACCACTCCTCGCTACAGCACAGAGTAGCTCGTGCGGCACTACTCACACCACTCCTCGCCGCAGCACAGAGTAGCTCGTGCGGCACTACTCACACCACTCCTCGCCGCAGCACAGAGTAGCTCGTGCGGCACTACTCACACCTCGCCGCAGCACAGAGTAGCTCGTGCGGCACTACTCACACCACTCCTCGCCGCAGCACAGAGTAGCTCGTGCGGCACTACTCACACCACTCCTCGCCGCAGCACAGAGTAGCTCGTGCGGCACTACTCACACCACTCCTCGCCGCAGCACAGAGTAGCTCGTGCGGCACTACTCACACCACTCCTCGCCGCAGCACAGAGTAGCTCGTGCGGCACTACTCACACCACTCCTCGCCGCAGCACAGAGTAGCTCGTGCGGCACTACTCACACCACTCCTCGCCGCAGCACAGAGTAGCTCGTGCGGCACTACTCACACCACTCCTCGCCGCAGCACAGAGTAGCTCGTGCGGCACTACTCACACCACTCCTCGCCGCAGCACAGAGTAGCTCGTGCGGCACTACTCACACCACTCCTCGCAGCAGCACAGAGTAACTCGTGCGGCACTACTCACACCACTCCTCGCTACAGCACAGAGTAGCTCGTGCGGCACTACTCACACCACTCCTTGCCGCAGCACAGAGTAGCTCGTGCGGCACTACTCACACCACTCCTTGCCGCAGCACAGAGTAGCTCGTGCGGCACTACTAACACGTACCTGGTGCGGCGGCGCGCGGCCGGGCGGCACGCAGGGCAGCGGCAGCAGCGCGCGACACTCTGGGTGCGTCTGCGCGC
Source organism: Luehdorfia chinensis (assembly GCA_019845155.1). Classification (NCBI taxonomy): domain Eukaryota; kingdom Metazoa; phylum Arthropoda; class Insecta; order Lepidoptera; family Papilionidae; genus Luehdorfia; species Luehdorfia chinensis. The sequence continues at coordinate 3,744,278 of JAHVAK010000234.1, read as the reverse complement.
GGCACCACTCACATTTCACGCCCACCTTTGCAAACTTGATGCTGCAACGAGACATTTAATAAAATGATCAGGCTAACAAAATCCAAACAACACTTTCGTTTATTACCAGATATTACATGTGCACGTATGCCGTCAATATAACTTCAAACTATGCGGAGGCTAGGCTACGCTACGCTGATGAATGAACGTAAGAACTTTTGGCGCCAACTCGAAAAATGGCGGTAGTGTTTTATTGAATTTTGAAATTTATGTGTATGTTTTGAGTTTTAATTTATAATATTGATAGTTGATTTTGCAGCATGCGTTCGTAAAATTCATTTTAAGACCGGAATTGTACTTTTCGTTTTGCCTCTATCAGGTCAGCAAATCTTCAGTAAGACATTTTACTGTAGATCAAAATTTTGAATAATCTGTTGTCGCTACCGTGACTGACTTGACATTGGCAGAATTTTATGCAGATAGGCCAGAATTAAAGAAGAAGTCCTCGTATGAAATGTACAGTCATTGGAAACTTAACTTTGATCCAAAATTGTACTTTTTATTTTGCCTCAATCAGTCCAGCAAATCATCATCTTCATCATCATCATCACTCGTCAGTCCAGCAAATCTTCAGTAAAAGTCAACTATCACTTTACTGTCAACCGAAGTAAGTCTTTGTTATAATTAAATTATTACGCGACATTGGCAACTATTTTTAACTAACGATTTAGTAGCTAATTGCCAGGATCAAAAAAGAAGAACGTACAGAAGGCTACGCTGACATAGTAATTCATTCAATCACCCTCACTTCCCTGGATCAGGATGTTACGTCAAGTACACAAGGACAGTTCAGATACGAAACATGGAAATTAAATTTTGATTCGTTTTACCGACTAGCTTTCTCCGCGTAAAAAGCCGATCCCGATCGATGATATACATATGTACTTCCCTATCTGAAACGGATTTTGGAGTTTTAATTTTGTCGCGCGGAACTTCTAAAATTAAAGACAGTTTAGAGTAAGCTATAATATCAGCTATCTGTAAGTGATTTTCTTATACCAAGAATTGCTGAAGGGTTTACATAGAGCCGGTTCAAGTTGCTAGTTTTAATACATCGTTTTTAGCCTCATAATGTTCATAATTTGTGATACCTGAAGCCATCACCATGGACCATTGCTTTCGGAAGCAAATGCAAATGGCTGAAGGTAAACCGCAGGATTTTGCCCGTAGGAATCCCTTCGCTGTTCGCCCTTCCCTTGCTACTGAGGGGTATCTATGTAGAATTCCTCACAGTAAAAAGGTGTGTGCTACTCACGTCTTGCCACAGGGGCCACATGTCTCGCGCTTGTAGAAGTTCTTGGCGACGAAGTTGTGCTGGCGCAGGCGGGTCCGCGGCGAGGACACGAGTGATGGAGTGCGTTGTGGTGGCGCACGCAGTGGCGTGCCGCCGCGGCGGGGCGTGTCCGTCGTGCTGTCCGTGTCTGAAATATATCTCGGTCAAAACTAGATTTGACGATTTAACGACCACGTCACTCAGAGGTCGGGCGGGTCATGGGTTCGAATCCCAGTCGGAGATGACATTACAGTAAAAACAAAAATCGTTGGTGACCGTGTCTTGTTGTGTTGGGGATGTGAAATTTAAGCCCGAAAAGGGCACTCACTATACAAAAGATATCCTAGTGTGGTGCATCGGTTTTAAAAGCGATAATAAAAATGAACTACAACCCACAATGACCTCTTATATTTACTCAATTACGGCACATTAAATATAATTAGAAACTGTTTTTGCACGTTTTAACTATGTTTCCGTTTCGAGCGGTTTGCACCCGTAGCACTTTAGTACGTCTTGCGTTAGTCGGACCAAAATCAATAAAAGCTATAGAACTCCCGGATTAACTTTGATAAAAGTCAGGTATCCTGACTATAAGGAGACGCGATCATCCCTGTTACTAACTTCTAGAAGTGACTTAGAACCGTCGATGCTTATGGATACTTTGCGTTTTTATCAGGTACACTGGGTTCTTAAGGATTTCGGCTACATATCAAAAACAGCGTCTCATTAACATTTTTGTACTTGTACTTTGGTTTCAAAGGGCGGGGTGCCTTAAATTTCGCGAGTGACCTGGGTTCGATCCCGGTGCCGGCACCTTGTTCTGCAATTTTAAATGCTAATTACCAAGTTTTTGTCTCCAGAATAAAAATATTTCAAAGACATTGGAGCAGCGTGGCGGACTCTTTCAGGCTCTAAAACCCTCTCAAAAATGAAAGGACGCCTGTGCTCAAGAGTGGGACATTTAAAGGCTGTTAATTACCTTTACTGGTCGTAGGGTTCCTATGCGCAAGAATCCGTCTAGGTAGGTACAACGCCAGGGCCAATTATTCTGAAGGAGTTGGGTGCGAACATTACTGTTACGGTCCGAAGTAAAAGGGCTGTTACTTTACTTAGTTTTTTTTTTAAAGTGTTCTTTTTTTAAATATTTACCGGATCGTGGCGGCGCAGTGGGCGTACAGTGCACTTCTATGGGGTGTGGGTGCTGAGCTGGACAGCCGGCCCGAGGACTTGCGCGGAGGAGGCGCCTCGTCGCTGCTCTCCGATATTGGTTGCTGATATGTAACAGTTCATTAATATCACATCCTCTCAAATCTATATAAAAAAAATCAAATTGAAGTGTCTGTAATGTCAAAATAACAGCCTTTTACTAAATGTATGTCATACGTCCCGTTTGTCAACAATGTTTGTCGCACTAATATTGGCAAGCAATCTCCCATTTGGCGCATGTGTAATAATTTTTTTTTTTTTTTTTAAAACGAAGCCCCACACTAGGATTTTCTCCTGTATCGTGGGTGCGTTTTACAAACATACATTTCACATGCACAACACAACCAGACCCGAAAAGCAACAATTTGTGTTTTTGCACAAATGTTACCTCCGGCTGGGAATCGAACCCAGGACCGGTGGCGCAGAAGTCAGGTACGCTAACCACTACGCCACGCGGTCGTCAAAAAATTCAACCAGATTCATCTCGAAGTCAATAATATATATTCCGAGGTTCGTTAGTCTCTTCCAAGAGGTCTATTAAGGAATGTACAAAATGTAACATATAGTTTTTTTTTCATATTTTTTATTTATAATTTGAAATGAATTTGTTTTCTTTCACTTATTTTTAACAACAATGTAATCGCGGATGCGGATGCTGTGCTCGCCTGTTATTGGGGTCGATGAATTGCCTTATCTTAAATATGTATGTCATTTCTGCAGTTAACATATTCTTTGTATCTACCCTGTTGGCGTGCCTTTCTAAATAAATAATAAATGCAGAAAAAAATACAATTTTGAAAATTTTTGCCTGTGTGTTTGTTCCGGCTAATCTCCGAAACGGCTGGACTGATTTTGGACGGAATTTTCACATGAAGAATTTTTTGTTCACTTCACCGTCATTGTCGTTTCAGCCTATCACAAGTCTACTGCTGAGCATAGGCCTCCCCCATAGATGGCAGGCGGGTTGGCAACCGCAGTTTATTTATTCAGATGTTCGAGGTAAGATGCTGCTGCCCATCTACTGGATTTCATTTTCCCTTCTGCCGACTCTTACGACACCCACGGGATGACATAGGTAGATTCTATTAGGCCGATACTTTTATGAGCATTTTGTAAATATTTTGTCAGTAAATATACAATTGAGTTACAATTTTATTTCACAAGCAATGACAATATATACACAGACATCAGACTTAGTTATGTAAGTACACAAAAGCTAAAGTATTTAAAGGTTAAAGTAAGTTCAGTTAGTCAAATCCATTACTTTTATTTGTACTAGAACTGACTCCTACACCGCGGGTTCTGGGTTAGAATCACAGCCAGAGTTAACAGTTGCGCAAAAACAAAACTGTTGGTTTTCGGGTCTACTTGTTATCCAAGTGTATTTGAAATGTACAAAGAAGCGCAGTCGATAGCTTCATACAGTGTTCGGAAGTAGTTACCATGATAGAAAATCGACCGGGAGGCCACCATATATTAAGTTTCATTAATTATTTTAGATACTAACGAAATTCTGAGGTGGTTTAAGATCCTGACAAGTCGGCGCACGTTCCAATGTCAATGTGGTGGTAGCAGTGGCCAGCACTTTCCCACCTTGCAATTCTACAGTCTGGAAATAAACGAGAATTTTTGTTTAAAACATTTAAGAGATAGGACGAACTTCGTTGATTGAAGCCCATCATAGTGCGCCATCCACATAGGTCTTAAATAGCATGTAATTATGTATTTGTGTCTGGTGACGCCTACTTAGGCGGATTTATTCACGGAGATAATCCTACCATATTATTTAAACTATAAGTAAACCAATGATGTAACATCAATCATAATGTATAAAAGGTAACAGAGTTTATTTGCGAATGTAGAAAGTAGAAGTAAAGTGCAGCCTATAAATGTGCTGTGTTTCGGTTTGAAGGGCACTGAGAACTAGTGTAATCACTGGGCATATGAGACTTTAGAACTGATGTCTCGAGGTGACGGGCGTAATGTGGTGTCACACAGAATTGTTCTGGGTGACACAGCATTTATTATGGGCAGACATTGCACTTACCATCAGGTGAACATTTTGCTCTTTTGTCACTATCTCCTATAAAAAAAACGCGAGCGCCCGGCCCTTGAGCTGCAACGGCTGAATTTGCGAATGGGTAACACACAATTTATTGATTTGTTGGTCTGGATGATCGATGTTAGATTGGACATTGCAATTAGATTTTCTTAATTAATAATTGCCGTACAGCCACCTCAAATTCATATGTTACCCCTGCATTCTCTGTATTGTTTACCTTAGTTGCTGAGGAAGTGGAGGAGCGTCTCTTCTTAGTGGCTGGTGCTTGATCACGAGCCGCCCAGCCTCCTCGCTGGACCCATGAGCGACGTGTGGACGCCAAAGATAAATCTAGATCGTCCTCAGATCGGGAGTACGACATTTCCGAAAGAAGAGTACCTGTCATGAAATAAATACAATTAACTACATCAAAATTTTGCTTTGGAGTGGCGGTGTAACATAATCTAGCGATCTCATCTCATCGATGTAGTAAAAATAGATTAAGAGTAATGAAAGTGTGGTGGCGGCTCGTTAAAAGAATACTACCACTCCACCTCATCCAATGGCTCTCGTAAAAGGCGAGTAAGGAATAAAACTGCACTGTGCACCCAATAGCGCATGGTGGCGATGGGCTCACCACCTATCACACCAAGTGCATTATATTGTTTTGGTGAAACATGGATTGTGGCAGTCATCTGCTTTTGCAGTGAGTGCCCAGTCTCTAACAACCCCTTATGGGATACAGTCGTGATCTTATGTATGTATGTATGTATGAAAGTGTAATCATGAGTCCTACATCGTCACAAGTTCTGACAATGGGATCAAAGAGAAAATCATGAAACTCATAAGCATGTTTGGAACTGGCTGCTTGGACTTGGGCTGCTGCATTGAAGGTTTTGGGCATATAATTATCTCTTGGAACATGGTCTTCCAAACTAGAAAATGTCGGTCAACAGAATATTGCATTACAACAATATAAAATATAATAACAAATGCCGTGTCACCCAGAACATTTCTGAGCGCACATAGTTCGCTCATCATCCTGAGACTTCACATTTCACATTTCCAAATCTGCCTAGTAATTACACTGCTTGACGTCACAACAACTAGCATAACGATGGATGGCTTAGACTTAGGGTTCCCAGTGTTTAGGCTAATAATTCGGCATTATAATATTTCTTATGCCATCACACTAATGCCATCAATCCCAATTTGAAAAAAGTCACACAAGAAACAAGCGTAACAAAAATATTCAATAGTATATGCAAATGCATGCTTACCTACATACCTAACAATAGCACCATGCAGTTTTAGCCACACTAATTTAGAAATGTTGATATACCACCTAATAGCTCACCAGTGGAGTTGAGCTCCGGTACACCAGTAAGTTTCGCGTTGTGGTCCTGCTGGGCCGTTCCGTTCAGGAATGCCAGTTTTTGAAGAGTTTCATCATTAAGTTTGGCGCGATTGTCATTGAAGAGAAGTTCTCGCGCCATATCAAGTAGTTTGCTCTGAAATTATAAGTTTATCAATTCTAAATTGGGCTATTATTTTTTTATTTTAATCAACATCACAGTCATCAGACTGCAGCAGTTGTTGGCTTCACACATCATGTAGCTGTAAGCCGCCTTGCAGATTGTCGCTCCATCTCCCTAGTGAGATAGGACAATCTACACTTGCCTAAATGCAGTCTAGACTCTAGGATTGCAGTGATCTTCAAAAACTAGGTAATGGGCACCATTTTATATTTTGCATTCAGATCTTAGTAAATTAATTTTCTTTTGCAATATAATGGATTTCCGCAAAGTAACACCTGATTCTATTAACTACATATATGTCTACAAAACTTTGGTTTGCAATGTAATCAATGAAAAACATATATGTATCATACATATGCACATACATATCATATGCATATACATAAAAACACATGTGAATCAACGTCAGTCTTCATTTGGTAGTTTCCAGAAGAAAGAATCTGTTATAATCAGCATGCTTGGTAGGAGGATGAGTAACTGCATCACTAGGCAGCGCATCAGCAGTCTGTTCAGTCTGGAAGTTCTTGATTCTACCACCTGTTGGAAAGGTTTTCTCTTTGTTTAGTCTTACGATATGTAATAATTTTTATATGTCTCCACCTAACTATACTGCCTTTCTATATAAAGTAAAAGTTATTCAGCTAAAGGAGGTACCTGTTCATTGTACTTCTTCAAATAAATATTTTTCTCTCTTTTCTCTCCATCCAGCATTTTTCTTACATGTGCAAATTTGGCCTCTGATTTTGCAAGAGTACGATGAGCTTCATCCAATTCCTTTTGCAATCTGACTGCTTCTGCTTCCGCTGCAGCCCATTGGCTCCGTACCCATTCTACTTGCTTTAGAAAAGCTAGAAAACCTGAAAATATAAGAACTTGGCAATGTAGAGGGAAAACTATAAGTTACCTACTATTGTAAAAGCCTACATATAATTTAATAATTATTTTACTTTATTGGATACTTTAATAACTAAAATTCTTAAATCATTCATTGTGTAAGTATAAAAACCTGGAGAGGAACCATATTATTTAACACTGAGAACTCTATTCAATCCATTGAGTTTTTGGAGGCAGATTAACGATGTGATAAGCTCTCTAGATCAGTATTTTTTTATATAAAAGGTCAGAGCATAGCTACAGTCCCACTTGATGTAACTGTTGATTTATTAAAATGGGTACATAGGTCAGTAATCAGGGTATTTATTTACTTAACTCTTATTGCCCAACTAAACTAATAAATACAAAATGTAACAAAGAGCAAAGTTAATGCATATAGACATTCTCTATCCAGTTCCTACCCAGTTAACCAAGGGTAGGGTGAGAAGTATGATAAGTGTCATATTATTATAGGCAAAAATAATGAAAAAGAAAACAAAAATAAACAGATACATAGTTACATACATACAAATATATACCTACATACAAACACATATAAAATGAATACACACACAAAGATAAAAAAAAAGTAAAGTAAAGTAATAGCCTATAAATGTCCCACTGCTGGGCACAAGTCTTCTCTCATTTTCGAGAGGGTTTCGGAGCTGGGAAGAATGGAAAGAAACTTCATGTGTATTCAATATATTTTATATTTCGCAGACATGCAGGTTTCCTCACAATGTTTGCCTTCACCACATGTGGTTAATCAGCACTTAAAATTGCAATTTACAATTTTAGTAGTGCCTACACTGGGTATCAAACCCAGGTCACTTGCATACTATGAAATTTAAAGCAAGTGCCTGGCCCCTGAGCTACCATGGCTCACATATATAAACACATAATATCTGTGTCTAAGTATATTTAATTTAGTTGTGAGACTTGAAATAACAAAATTTGGATGTTTAAAGTGAAACAAAACTACTAGTGACTAAACTATATTAACCTAAAAAAAATTATATCTTTATAATATTACAAATGAGTTAAGCCTGTATGTTTGTTTGTTTAACATTCTGATTGAATTGCTAAATTTGCTGAAGGAATTTTAATGAAATTTGTCATAGACATATAATGTAAAATGTCGTAGGGTACTTAATGAAAGTATTTCTTTTTTTTATAAAGATACATAATTTCTAAATATTAATTTAAGCTGAGTTTAGCAAGTGGGACACAGCTAGAACCCAATAAAAATCATAGTTTTTTTTTAAGTGGATATGGTATGTTTTTTTTTTTAAAAGATTTACTTTATAACAAATATTTTGGTAAGTAATATTTCACAGTAAAAAATAATTGGACACTACTGAAGTTACATATGTCAATAATACAACATTTTGAATGTTTTATTTTACTGTGTTTAATGTCCATTTATACACTTTTTTTATCCTTTACAATTAATGAGATCATAATTATACATTAAAAAAAGGGAGATGCATCAGTCCTGTTATTAGATTTAGGTGTATCTTTGTTCTCCTTGATTCATCTAGGATTGTCCTGCTAGACAGTGAAGTGTCACACTGGGTGATCAAAAAATAAAAGAAAGTAAAGCCCATTAAATTTTATTTTTGTTACAATGTTTTATTTGTGAGGCTTATTTACAAGAAAAAACATATCCAAATCAAACAAGTCAATTTCAGGTGTTCCAAATTTCAATTGGAGGGTACGGGTCTAAAATTCAGTAGCAAGATTTGACCACATACTAACAAGGCAAGTTAAATAAAAGTTTGTAAAATTAAGAGTATTTTTTAAATTTTGAAAAATTTTGAGCATGTATAATTAGTAAACATTTTAAAATGCCTCAAATAGTTATCAATATATATATAATTACAATCAACTGATGTCTTGACTTACTTCTGTCTCAGCATTTAATCAAGAACAAAATTTAGTATGACAAAAAATTAAAATGCTTGCTTTTTCTTTAAAACAACTGCCAAATTCAGTATGTACATTTAAATCTCTGGGCGTTAATGCTTTATTAAAATCATAAATAATTAATAATATTTTAAAAGGGCAGGAAAGTTCGATATTTGCCTAATTTTAAGATTATGTGTTAAGTATGGTGGTTGATATTGTTTTTTTGAATGAAGGTAGTTAAATAAATGCTAAAAGTGTACTTACGGAAAACAAATCCCTACAATCAAAAATGTATTTATATAATACTATTATATTGTAAATAAAGTAAATGTGCTTACATTCTTCCGTAGCGCCGTCATTAAGAACATTATTCAAACGATTTATATCGTCAAACTGTGCTACCAATGAAAGAGCAATATTTGGTCCCGAATCAGAGTTTTCTGAACTCATTTTGATTTAGTTTTGTATTTGTTTTTCACAAAAGATACCCAAAAATATTAAGGTTAAGAATATATCACATTTCAAAACTGAAATCATTAAAATTACGCTACATAACAAAACTTTAAAAACTGGTGAAACCAAAAAATTGAATAACGGCCGAACTTTGACTATAGAACAAAACCGTTGACAACATTATGTCATTACATCAAAAAAGATCGATTTACGCAAGAACATTTGTGAAGTGATTAAGAAATACTTTATAGCTTAAAGTATACTATGAATTATAAAAATAATATTAGGAGCATCAATAAAGAAAATTAATTTCATATTAAACAATTTCTAAGAAATTAAATGTTAGCTTAAGTTTTTGCAATTTTAATAACTAAAATATAAAATTATTGAATCCGATTATTAATTTATATTTTTTATACTCTTAAATTTTAAAATATCAAAGAAATACATTTTGTGATATTGGAAAAATCAAATTTATGTAAATTTTATGATTATCGAATTTAAAGACAATGTAATGCTAAACATATATTTTGAACGCAATTCGTGTGACAGTTGACATTTGAGGGGCCGGTCTGTTCCGATGGTTAGTGGAAGCCTTTCAAAGCGCGATGACGTTCGTTTGAGTACGGTGGTTTAGTCGTGCGGGTCGTGCAGACTATCGTATTGCTATAACATAATAATTACTTTTGATTCCATCGGCGCATAGATTTGCGTCGCGGTCGCTATGGCGGACGAAGAAAATAATTGTGATGATAGTGGTGGTGATTATAAGGCGGGGGAAGGCCTTCGATTGCGGGGCCGCAAAGGTGCCCTGAAAAAGAAGAATGTTTACCTCGTAAAAGACCACAAATTTATGCCGAGGTTCTTCAAGCAGCCAACATTCTGCTCGCACTGCAAGGATTTTATATGGTAAGAGTATTACAATTTTCTTGTGTGTATTTAACGAGTTAATACAATAGCTTATGGGAATATTAAAAATAGGCTGTTTGTTTACGATGTAAAGGCGTGCGGTTTCCGCAAGAGTAGTTAGATAAGGCGGCTAAATAAAGGTATTATCTGAAGCATTTGGTCAGCGTCGCTAATTTAGTATGTTTTATGAGATTCTTAAATGTTTTAGATGTATACAATAATCTTGAAACATTTCAAAGGCGTCATAAACCTACTCTCATCATGTTTTTTTAAACTTATTAGCTCATAATCAAATCTCATATTTTGATTCTCATAATATTCATCTTAATTTTCTTCATAGTTAGAATATGGCACAAAGATTATTTTTTCTTTATTTGTTAAATAAAAACATTTGGCTTATAAATTTTGAGTACTAATTTTTCAGCCTGTAAAACTGTTGGACATAGTCTGACAAGTTTTTGCAATAATTGCTGCGCTTGATTGGTCTGTTTTTAAAGATTTTGTTTTATTTGTAACTTTAATTTGTTTGTTATAAAACAATAAAAAAAAACTATTAAATGTGATTCTAATTGGATTTTATTTTTTATAGATATCTTTTAATAACACCAATAATATTTTTATTTTACAGTGACATCTGGATAGAATTTGTAATATTATGTGGTTTTGGTGTATTTAGCATTGTTTTTGTATACGAATATCAGGTTAGAAATAGTTCCAAATTAAATGCAATAAAATCCAAAAAATTTTTTTTTTTTAAATGTGTATATACACATAAATAAAAGAAATCATTATATTTAGCATTATGTAGGTATATTATTTTCCTAAATAAAGAGAGTGCTGTTTTTTTTTAGTTTTGTTTTCAATATGACTCTATTATGAAGTAAACTTATACTATAGTGTTGTGAATCGGGACAGGCATGCATCTGCTTATCTGTCCACTGTCATTTATTTTTTCATGGTTCATGGCAACCCCACTGGCCTATATTTGTGAGTCAAAATAAATTTTGATTATCTTGATTTCATTACCACTGACTAAACAATCCTTAGATTTTGTTGCATGGGCTTCTTATCGGGTTGGAAAAGTTAGGGACTAACTAAGGGGCAACTCTCTTGAGTTACTCAATGTTCATGTCACTGTAATGTATGTGGTTCAGTTCGCAGCCTATAGTGTTGCTACATATGTCCATAATTAATTTTATTTCATTGTTAAACTGTTATTTGGTATTAGCGGTAAGTTTTAAATATTGTGTTAAAACCATTCCATTCATACAAGGATATTCTGTAATAACTCTTTATATAAGGGATAAGCAGAATTATGTAGTTTTTATATAGGTGAAAGTGATGAGACAAGCACAATGCTCATCTGATGGTAAGTGCAACTTCTGCCCCTAACAAATGCGGTCACCTAGAACATGTCTTTATGGCACCAGATTGAGCTTGTCACCCTGAGACATCAGTTCTTAAGTCTCATATGCCTAGAATTTATACTAGCCCTCAGTGCCCTTCAAACGGAAATGCAGTAATGTTTGCACACTACTGCTGCTTCATAGCACAATAACTGGCCCAGGGGTGGTACCTACTTAGACCAATTCCTGCTTTAAATGCTTCCCTGCTTTAAAATGCGTGCAGAAACAGAAACAGAAGCAAAGTAAATATAAAAATTAAAATACACTGTTATTTTGTTTGCTGTAGGTAACTAAAAATTTACGTACGTACGTATACTCACGCCTTTTTCCCATATAAGGGGTAGGCAAAGGCTACACTTGTGGACCACTTTTTGGGTGGCGAACTACGTCGCTGCCATTTCGGTACGAATCAAAAAATATTACAACCATTATAGTGACAGCATTGCACATTATAGTGTTAATCTGCACAAATAAAGGCTGTCCGTACAATACCCAAAAATTTACGATGTTAATATATCTATGATGATGAAAGATTAATAAAAAATTTAGTTGAAAAATTTGCTAACAGATGGCGCATATACCATACATTATACTGAGTGATTAGTAGTTGAGAAACTTTTTTTGTTCAACTTTTTTAAAAATTATACAGAAATAATAAAATACAGAACATTTAAAATTATGTTAGTCTTTTGAAGCTTCTTGTGTTATATGTTCCACTTATTTATGGTGCATAACGTCCGTTCTTAAAGTCCTAATGAACATTTCTTTTAACCCGCAAGTAGGCAAATGCACAGAGCAGCAGTACAAGTGTTTGTTGCAAAAGGTTTTTAACTTGTTACGTCGCAACAATCCGTTACGGCCCACTGCTGGACATGTGTCTTCTCAAAAACTACGATTGGCGATCGCAGTACAAGACGTCCCGCATTTTAAAAATTGTCTTTGGGTATTATCGGTCGGTAAAATTTCAAATATACTAAATATTTGAGAATTTTTGCCATCTGACAGACGACATTGTTCTACTTTCACGATGCCTATTGGATTGGTGTGACGCTCTCTTTCGTTGCTATCACACGTGTTTATTCAGGGGGAACCCCTGTAACGACCAAAAGAGATAAACAGAACTCTGTAGTTTTTTTTATAGGTGTGAGTTTAAAGTGATGTGACAAGCAAACCACTCATCTGATTGTTAGTGCAACTTTTACCCATAACAAATGCTGTGTTACCCAGAAAATTTCTGCGTGGCGACACACTGCGGTCGTCACCCTGACATATGAGTTCTTAAGTCTCATAAACCCAGTAATTACACTAACTCTCAGTGCCCTTTACACCGAAACACAGTGATGTTTAGGGTGATGCGGCATTTGTTATAGGCAGACGTTACACTTACCATCAGGTGAACGTTTTGATAGTCCCGTCATTTTTTTCAAAAAACTATAATCGAAAAAGAATACTTTCTAGAATAGTCTATGGGGAAATCTTTATGCTTTTTAATAATACTTGCACAAATATCATTCGGACCCAATACCTAGGTAAGTACGCTCACTACATAGTCACGCGACTGTCAAAGAGGGAAAATACGTTCAAAATTTCCATTATTTGAATTAGTCATTCGCATGTTGGTTTAATAAATAAATAAATAATAAACCTACATTTATATTTCAAGTTCAAACACGCAAAACTCAGTTTACGTTTCGTTGTCAACATGTAAAGAAAAATACGATTATGCCTTTTGCTGTTTTGTTTTTTTATTAAAACATGTTAAAGGGCAAAGTCACACTTGACCTGCATTCTCTTAAAAGTACAAAGTATAGAATGGTATTCGCGTACATATACGCCCCGCGGTTTCACTCAAAAAAGCCTGATCGATGATATACATATATACTTCCCTATTTGATTTGGATTTTTTTGCGCGGAACCCTAATTATTATTCTAAAATTTAAGTTTAAGTTAGTTTAGTTAGTTAGTAAATTAAGTTTTAGTCTACGTTACCCGCTATAATATCAGCTGTCTGTCAGTGAAAGTCCCGTCAAAATCGGTCCAGCCGTTTCAGAGATTAGCCGGAACTAACAGACAGATAGACAAAAATTTTTAGTAGTTTTAAAGTAAAAATCTGTTATTTTGTTATTACGAACAGTCACTTCTTTTTTTTTACTTGTATACTTTTTTTGAAGCGACTAGCCGTGCACCGCGGTTTCACCTGCAAAATAAACCGACCACATGATTGCACCGTCGATCTCGCAGACCTGAGCATCTTCGTCATTTGGCACTTCTCTGTAATGTTCGGGTCACAGCGTGCGGCAAAACTGCAGTTATACAAATTCCCAGACCCGGAACGATTATAGTAGGCCATACAAATATTTGTCATGTGCGAGAATCGAAGCCGCTACCCGTAGTGCACAAGTCAATCGCTTAGCTACTGCGCCAGCCGAGAGTCTCTAATGAAGTTCTAGATGACAGTAATGATAAAATCTGGGTCATAATTTAGTACTGGAATTTCTACCACTGATGGGCGAATCGATCAGTGGTCGAAATTCGACCGAAATCTATAAAATGTTTAAGTTTGAACGTTATCGAGGTTTGAGAAATTATCTGTTGGCAACATTTTAAATTTGTTTCATTCTGTTTGACCACAGACTGTTATGCGTTTTACATAGGCAGTATGATCGTCATAAACGACAGACTATTACGTCATACGTTCTGTTAGGTCATTGACATTGTCAGTATGGTACGAGTAGTATATAATGAATGTATAATTTTATTCAACTTTCCGCTTCGCTACTTAACGCTTCTTCTCCATACAAACTTTAACTATGCCAAATCTCACACTCCTTCGTGCGCGCAATATGCGGAAAAGGGTTACAAAGTTTTCTCTTCACGTATTAATAGACAGATGTCAACATTTCACCTTCCAAAATGGACGAATTGATTTGGACTAGGAATTTGTAATGGTTATTGATATAGTATTTGACAAGTTTTGTGCTGTTGTCAATACCATGCCGATAGGTGTCCGGCAGAGTAGAATAACACCTACCTCTCTCCTACGGTGTCGTAAGAGGCGACTAAGGTGTTGTACGGACAGCTTTTATTTGTGCAGAATAATACCATAATATGCAATGCTGTCACTACACTGCTCCTGGGGTTAAGAATCTTTGGATGGCCACTTGGTTTGCCACCCGCGACTGGAGCTTATCTCTGCCTACCCCTTATATGGGAAAAAGGCGTGACTATATGTATGTCTGTAATATATTATAAGATTTTTTTGTTGCCGTTAATGACTAGATGTATTTTTCCTAGACCCCGAGATTTCCATGCGTATTACAAATGGGCTCACCATCTATCACAACAAGTGCATTATATTGTTTTGGTGAAACGTGGATTGTGGCAGTCATCTGTTTTTGCAGTGAGTGCCCAGTCTCTGACTACCCCTTATGGGATACAGTCGTGATCTTATGTATGTACAAATAGTCTTGTTAGTCTAAGGTCTCTAAACTTATTATCGGTGTCATATTTTAGTTTTATTTTTAAATATACATCACCCGGTAGGTAAAGAAACAGACTATAAATGTCTCACTGCTGAGCACAGGCCTCCTGTCTTTTCTAATTGGATTTTGGAGCAAATAAAATAGCAGAACCTTATTTAAGTCCTTAGCAAGAAGTATTATAACCGATATATAACTTTCCTCAATAGAGGGGCTATATAATGAAAAAATTTTTTTCAAATCGGATTCAACATACGAACTCTCTAGCCAATTTTATTATAGTAGTAAGATAAGATTATAATAATTATTTTGTGTTCTAAATTGATTTCATTAAATATTTAAGCATCAGAGAAAATTAGTTTATTATAGATTAATTTATTGAAACTAACACCACAAAATATTGATGACGTCTGTCGACTCCACGGATTTGAACGTTAAATGCGTTATTAATCACAGTGCGTACGATTATGTCGCGGGACAGACCATTAAAAATTACTGCTTTTAAAACGGCGGAATGTACTTAAAATAACTTCAAATTTTAATTTCTGTTTCCTTTTTGTATAAGACGCGCAACGGCGTGTCCGATGTTGTTGAATGCATATTGCGCGTAATGCTTCATGCATATTTATCGATTTGCATTAACACTGGCTGAAACGATGAATTTGGGCAAATGTAAATATAAACTGTGCCTTTTTTATTTATTTTTTCATAAGAGAATGTGACAAGACGAGCAAAACGTTCGCCTGACGTTAAGTGCAACGTCTGCTCATAACAAATGCTGTGTCACTCAGAATATTCCAGTGTGACATCACTCTTGAGTCCGTCGCCCTGAGACATCAGCTCTTAAGTGTCATGTGCTCAGTAATTACACTAGCCTGCACGGTAGGTAACGGTAGGTTGGGACGAGTGAGTGCCTCTGTGTTTGCGCGTATACTTGTGGCACTATAGTATGTTCTGCTCAGTTTGATAGCTTCAGATAATATTCGGAAGTGGTCGGCGTGGTCGAAAATCGTCCAGGAGGACATCAATTACACACTTACATACACAATTACATCTTTCAGTGCCCTTCGACCGAAACGTAAAATAAACTTTTACTTCTTTCCAATTCCTCGTTTGATTGTCAATTAAATGATCAATGTAATTAAGATAATAAAGCTGTTAGATATGGTGGACTGGCGCGAGAAGTGAACCCTCATCTCATATAATTCGTCCATGTTTTGGTTCGTATTTCGGCGGGCACTGTTTTGATTGTTATTTACATTTAAAAATGGTTTAGTTTAAAATATGCCGATAGGTGTCCGGCAGAGTAGAATAGCATCTACCTCTTACCTACCGAGGTGTCGTACGAGGCGACTAAGGTATTGTATGGACAGCCTTTATTCGTGAAGAATAACACCATAATATGCATAGCTGTCACTATACTGCTCGTGGGAACGCAATGGGGAGTAAGTCTTTTTTGACTGGTATCACAATGGCATTCGCCACCCGTCACGTCTCGTTTCCGCGACCCAGTATATGGGAAAAAGGCGTGACTGTATGTTCGTTAATTAAAAATATTTTACATTTCGATTTTCGAAATTTTATGTCATTAAACTTAATTTTTGTTTATTTTTTGTATTTCCGTCGCTCGAAGGCTACCAAGTTTTATTTTAAATATTGCAGCAGATGCCGTTTCTTATCTATTCTGAATAAGTCTAACATTTGTTACTATACTATTCCAAGTAGTGATAAACGACTGTTAGGTTCCTACCTCATCGTCATTTATCAATAGGAGGTTGGAGGAGGAAACTGTAAAAAGGTTTGTTGTCATCCCAAAACTAAGTATTGAAGAACAGGTATAATCAGCCATGTACAGTCAGTCCCTCTATCTTAGCTCAAGCCTATGATGAAACATTTTCGGACACGGCGAAAACTTCCGAATTCTGTCGGAAGTTATCAACTGTGCAGGAGATATTATAGTGCCACATGTGTACGAGGACAAACACAGGAGCATTCATCCTTCCCAACCTACCCGTGCCTGGTGTAACAAATGAACGTATAAGAATTTTACGTCACTAGCGATCGAACCCGGGTCGCCTGCGTGATATGAATCTTACGGCGAGCGTCCGGCTCCTGAGCTACCACGGATCCAGTAATATTATTATGGGAAAAACATATTCTTCCATTCCGTTTCACTTTGGTCGTAACAACGGATGCAGCGAGGCCATTCCCGCTGTTGCCATAGTACTGGCATTGTGTTTATCTTTTGGCATATTATAAACAGTATTTATATTTAGAAATTTGTTTCGTATCCAATTATTAACGGTATGACGATCAGCAGTTGCAGAAGTCAAACATTTAGCTATACGTAATTATAATTACTGTTGTACATTTAATATATTTACAGACACTTTGTTAAAAATATAATGGAATAAAAAAACTGTAGACACAATGGACAAGCGATACATAATTAACATGATAAAAAACTTTTGTGTAGATTTTATTTATTATGTCAGTTATGAATCTTGAGAGATCTTGATCTAAAACAATAAGGCTTATAAATAAATTGTGAAAGAAAATATATAACTTTGGAATTGAATTGTTTGGAAGCTTGTTTTTTTTTATTTGATTGACTCGTCACTTTTCCATTAAAACAATACGCATGTATCTAATGTTAAGATCTCAGTTATAGATAGGTTGTGGCGGCTAGACAGAAAGGCAACCAATTAAAAACGTATATTTGTATTATTTTTAACAGACTTCAAAAATGGAGACGGTACTATGTTCGTCTGTATTTATCTTTTTAAAACAATAACATAGGCGTCCCCCATAGATTATCCCATATATATATCTTGTCTGGGGGGTTTGCCATCGTTGCCACGCTCGACAGGCGGGTTGGCAACTGCAGTTTATTTGTTTTGATGTTCCAGGAAGATGCTGCTGCCTATCTCGTGGTTTTCATTGTCCCTTTGTCGACTTTAACGACACCCACGGGATGAGATGGGGAGGTAGATTCTCTTACGACGCTACCACACGGCTAATACCGTATAATAACTTTTTCCCATATAAGGGGTACGCAGGGAACAGATCCCGTCGCGGTGTGGTATTACCAGAGTAATAGTGCAGACACGAATAAAAGCTGTCCGTATTATACCTTAGTCGTCTATTACGGCACCACGGTGGGAAAGAGGTAGGTGTTCTTCTACTCTGCCGGACATCTATCGGTTGTATGCGTTATGTTAATTGTAGTTTAATATTGGATCTGAATTTAACATGATATAAATATGATATAGTTAAATACAGATCCAATATTTATATGATATTATTAAATTCAGATCCAATATTTCTAAATTAAAGAAACAATCATCGTTCGTATCACGCTTGAAGCCATTATTCTATTGTTGCTTTGTTTTTTTAAAATACTTGCGAGGCTTTTTGCACGTTTTCCCAAGACTGAGTTATTTTAAAATAATGTATGATATGTATGCGTATACGTATACGTCTTAAAATTATTTCGTCTGTGCTTAAAAGGCAAGTCAGAAAATCGTGACTCATTAGTATTTTGACTTTATGAATGGTTTTCTGTAACCATGATACTTTTGGTTTTGCGCGGAAATCCACATTAATACCCTTTCACCGCGGTGACATCGGAAGGGTTATGCCGGCTTCTTACCGGGTAAAACCACCTGTGACCCTCTAGTGGCCTTTTCTGAGGAATACGAAAACTATGGTCCTTAAGTGAGAAAAGCTTTATGGTCTCTCCATCTCCTCGTTGCCACCCGTCCCGATTCTGCCGGAACAGTCCCGATTTTTCTGCGTTCGCCTTCGCCTCCCTCGCGCAGTATACAGTTGTGTGGCTATTTTGGCTGAGACACAACATGCACAACATTATGCTGGACATGTTTTGTTCGGAGTTCATAAATAAATGTAAAAGATAAATCGGACCTTATTCGTATGTCCGACCGATTGTCCCGAGATTTTTTTTTTGCCAAAAGGTCACAAAAGGCGAACATTTCGTTGTAAGGATGGAGATGTAAATCTTCACTTCATCCCTCTCCACAGCAGAAGAGCACGGAAAATCCGATCAAGTCATTTTAAGCAAAGCGGCTTTCTACTCGCGTGTCCGCTAAAAATTTTTCAAAATCTATATCTCCATATGAAAATCAATGTTTCTTAGACGACACTAATTTATACAAGTTCTAAAAAGATCACTGGTAGGAGACTTTCTCGCTAGACCATACCACCCGATCTACCCTTTTCCTTGGCACCTTCATCTGCCCAACCTATTTGACAGTATTTGGATCTTCGATTTTTCTTGACTATACAAACAGAATTGATGAACTATTGAAGTCTCAAATTCCCTGTAAATACACTAGCTATGTTTGCACACCACTGCATGACAGCAGAATAAGAGGCACTTCGGTGGTACCTACGTAGACAGATTCCTGCATAGGAATCCAACCACCAGTCAAACACCAGGTGCGATCTTTGTCTAAAGTAATTTGTTGAAAGCAACGAGAATTTCGTAACGTATTACTTAGTCGACTTTTACAACCACGGGGCAAGATAGGGTGATTTATTCTTCTAACTACCATCATCCATCACACGGCGAGATAACATAGCCTATATGAAAATATAGTCAATGTGAAATAACATTTAGCGATAAAATTCCTTAGTCAATTTACTTTCGTAAGCATATGACGTGTTTATGGGTTTTATCTTTGGTTATATTAAGGTCTTTTCTGTAGTACCAGTGATTTTTTGCCTAGAAATTGATTTTATGTTTTAAATATATTTCCTGTGTATAGTGATGTGTCCTCCAGCCTGATTGTCAAATAGAGACAACTTTCGTATACTTTTTAAGCTATCAACTGCGCAGGAGATATATTAGCACAAGTGTATCTGCTAATACAGATGCACACTTGACCCGCGCCCGGCTCAACAATTTTTTTTTATAGAAGAGTGGACATACATGCATGTAGCTCTCCCGATGGTAATTGACCCACCGCCCTTGAACATCTACAACACCAGAGGAAAAGACCAGGAAAGGGGAAGGAATAGGCTCATTTATTAAAGGTCCCTCAGTCGTATGGCGGTTGATTCCATAAAGTGGAAACGTTAAACGCACTGTGGTGGAATGCCAACCATAAAGCTGTTGACGATGGAATTTTTAGTTGTGCCGGTGTGTGCGATGGTGAAATTCATATGTGTGGTAGGCCAGAGTAGAGTGTCGGAGACACGTGGACAATCAAAACACAACCATATCCGAAAACAAACAATTTATGTTTTTGCATAAATGTTGACTCCGGATAGGATTCGAATCCAGAACCTGCATCGCTGTAGTCAGGTACTCTGATCACTTAGCCACGCGACCGACAAATTTTTGTATAGCATACGTTGCGTGATCAGCGCAGCTTTCAAATTCGTCCTACATAAACGCAATCTGCCTGACTTTGATGACTTTGACCTTCATTTGTCCCTGAAACAATTAGAACCAATTGGGTAGCCGTTTTGCACTTGCAATTTTTATTGTGTCGCACATTTATGTGCTAGAAGTTTTACACTATATTTGCTTTAGTAAAAACAGTCTGTCTGTTTGTGAAAACGCTGCTGAAAGTACAAGAAGCGGAAGATATGTGTCAGGATTGTAGCAAGTGGAAAGATGTGGTCTCTGCCTACACCAATGGGAAATAGTGTCTATTCTATTATAACCGTCTATTATTTTATTCGTCGTTATCATTATTTAAGCCTATCACTAGTCCACTGCTGAATGTAGGCCTCCTTTATGCATTGTCACAAGTTTGTAGCTCCCTTTTTGGGGGATGTTGCCATAGTTGCCACGCTTGCCAGGCGGGTTGGCAACCGCAGTTTATTTATGCAGATGTTCCAAGATTATATTATTACTTTTGATACAACGTTATGAATAATTGGTATAACATACCTGCACCTACCCATGCTACTTTGATCTGATAAACACAACGGTTTAATGACAAAATTGAATATTAAAAATGTCCATACAAAACTTTAAAATTATTTGTCTTGAAAACTTTAAGCAAGCCTAACTCAGAAAGTCGTTGCCCCGAACCAGACAAAT
Source organism: Luehdorfia chinensis (assembly GCA_019845155.1). NCBI lineage: Eukaryota > Metazoa > Arthropoda > Insecta > Lepidoptera > Papilionidae > Luehdorfia > Luehdorfia chinensis. Next base: position 3,723,080 of record JAHVAK010000234.1, on the reverse strand, counting down.
TCAAAATACGTTTTTTTCTCCATTTACCATATTATGTTACCCTACTACGGCGTCATAATAACAGATTTACTTCGCAACAGATTTCTTTAAGCTTCGTTATCGTAGTACTTGCGAGTTCTTTCGATGGCAGCTCAATGGATAAACGCTCAATTAAATTTATGAGTTCATTGCCTCGATCAGCTGTATAACAGGCAGCTGTATAACACCTATGCTTAAAGCAAATTCTTTAAGTCGACATATCTCCTACAGGTATTTCGCTACGAGGCTCATTATGTTTTTTGGGCATATACACATCGTCCCTAAGCCCAGCCTGCCGGCATGTACAGAACATTACGAATGACCCTGTATATTATTGTTTAACTTTAAGTATATTTATATACTAGCCGATGCCCTTCGACTTCGTTCACGTGGAGGTTTTTTAAATATCCCGGGAATATATGATTTTCTGGGATAATATATCCCATTACTGGTGGTAGGATTCCTATGCAGTAATCCGTCAAGGTAGGTATCACCCCAGGGCCAGTTATTCTGCCGTGAAGCAGTAGTGTGCAAACATTACTGTGTTTCGGTTTGGAGGGCACTGTGTGCTAGTGCAATCACAGGGCATATGAGACTTAAGAACTGATGTCTCAGTATGACGGGCGCACTGTGGTCACACAGAAATGTTATGGGCAAACGTTGCACTTACCATCAGGTGAACGTTTTGCTCGTTTCGTCACTTAATACAATAAATAAATATGTCCGTCATATATTAGTCTGGATTATAGTAACTATGCTTTACGGAACCTTTTAACAACTTAAAAGTTATACGAGTAAAATAAGTAATTATTGACAGCCGCGCTACGTCCGTGTTTATTTTATATAGGTTTTTTGGCTTTGTGACTTTGTGAATTTATTCTTACACAGCTCATGCTGAGCCAACCTTTTTCGGCAAAAAAACTATTTTCGTTCCCTTTTATGATTTTTCTTCCTTTCTTTATTTTTTTTTGTACTTGTGCTGAATTAATGTTGCATCTGTCCTTTTCTATTGTGTCGATCTACATGTAAAGTGGGGCCTTTAACTATCGCATTGATTGACCCGGACCGTTCCTCTTTGAGAGGGTGTCCATTGTAGAGTCCGCCACTCTGCTCAAGGGCTTTAGGAGTGCTACACGTGTCATTGAAGTATTTATTGTTGTCTCCAAGCACGTACTGAATCTTACTAATATAATAAAAGTGGTTAGTTTGTATGTTTGAACGCGCTGAAAAATCTCATTCGCTTTGAAAAATTATTTTTATATAGTCGGCTTAATTTACGCGAGCAAAACCACGTGTTTACAGCTAGTTAGCATATAAATTTTAACATACATCCATACTAATACTATAAATGCGAAAGTAACTTTTTATTCAACCGCTGAACCGACCTTGACGAAATATGGCATAGAGATAGCTTGCATTCTGTAGACGGACATAGGACAAAAATAGAAAGTGAAATAGTTCCTACGAGATATTCAAAAAACCTAGACGACGAACCCGCAGGCATCAGCTAGTGTTTTATATAAATAAAATTATAGAGGTCTGCCGTTGTGCGCGCATCACGCAAAAACTACGGGATAGATTTCGATCAATTTTTTAAGTTTTACTTTTTAGACCCTTGTCCTCATCTCAAATAAAAATTATCACGATATCTCCCTTTCATGTAAATTAATTAAAGTATCAAGAAACTACGATTTTATAAGAGAGGTCAGCCGTAGTAGGTATATATAATTTCGGTGATGTAATTGCAGATAGCCTTTTTTGGCTTTTACAGCTTCATCGGATTCTGTGCTCACGGGCCAGGGGCCCGCGTGCCAGGTTTGGTGTGACCCATACATAAATAAATAAATAAACTTACAAAAACCTCGAAATTCGGACTGTATCGCGTTCGCGGAGTGCTTGCGCGATTTAGAATATCTATTTATGATTTTAAGTCGTCTAATGACCGTCCGAGGGAGGCTGCGGGCCTCCATTCGGACTGTCGACTTGTGTGTCAGTAACTCTGGGCGGTGGGAACCGCCCTGGAAACCGGGTGTATCGTGTGTACGCGGTGTGATTGTCGTCTGCTGCGCTCCGCTCACTACGGCGATCGCGCGTCGTGGTGCGTGTTATATTAAACCTATTAACTATGTGTACAGTGTAGCCTGGATCGTGACTGACCGTATCGTGGTCAAGGAGTCCTGAGACATCCGTGTCGTCTAGCACGTTTCGCGGGCGACGTTTGCGTTCGGTCGCGTTTCTATCTGGTCGGTAATTTGCTGCTTTAACCACCAGCGGGTATAGATGGACCGCGGCTTTTTCGAAAAACCGCCGTGATAATGCTCTGAAGTGTTCAGAGAATAAGGGCATTTCACAGTCGCTGTGAAGATCTACGTTGCGTTGGTACCAACCGGCTCCGGTGGCAGTTCGCAGGAATCGATTTTGAACGCTCTGCAACTTCTTTAATTGATTGCTCGTCGCGTGAGCGAAAGCGACGCATGCATAGGCTATTACGGGTCTTATGCAAGTCTTATAGAGGCGAATCTGCCGCAGTGGGCGCATCACGCAGACACTACTGGATAGATTTCGATAATTTTTTTTTATTTTTACTTCTTAGAAACTTGGTGCTTATCCATATTAATATGCAAAAGTAACTCTCTGAGTCCTTCTGTTTGTTTGTTACCTTTTCACGGTTCAACCGCTTAACCGATCTTGACGAAATAGCTCGTACCTTGGAGACGGACATAGGCTACTTTTTATCTCAGAAAGTCAAATAGTTCCCACGTGCTATTAAAAAAAAACTATATCCACGCGAACGTAGTCGCGGGCATCAGCTATTAAAATATATAAATACAATTTAGTGATCTTGGCAACGGAGTTTGAACTCGGATTGCTTATGTACCTTGACCTACCCCGGCACTTATAATGTGCTTAATTAGAAAGCTTAAGTCATTGACATGTCACATGTCACCGAAGTGACAGTGTTTTGGTGACATTTCTGTGACAAGTCACCGAAGTGTGTTACTATCAGTGACGTGTACACAGTCACACCTGTTTGCCATAAAAGCGGTAGGTAGTGAGAACACACGTAGTCCACTATTCGCTCCTAGGCAGGCGGGTTGGCGACCTCTGTTTATTTGTTCAGATGTTTCATTAAGACGCTGCTGCCCATCTCCTGGTTTTCATTTTCCCTCTGTCGGCTTTTACGACACCCACGGCATGTGATGGGGTGGTAGATTCTCTGAAGCCGTTACAAATATAATGTCGTTTGTCATGGGCAGACTTTGCACTTAACATCAGGTAAACGTTTTGCTCGTCTCGTCCCATTCTCGAATAAAAAAAAAAGTGAGAACCATTTCGTCAATATGGTGTCATCAGAGACGGTTTACTCCCTGCTGGAAAAATAATTATTGTACACTGACTAATGCGGACTTTAACATTTGCTGCATCATATTTTTTCCATTCCATGCGCGTGACGTCACACGACCAACCAGACGGATGTGCTTTTAATGAGACATAAAACCAGATCGCTTTTTATTGGCATAGTTGGAGAAGGAATACCAATTATATTTTGACAATGGTTATATCATATGTATTATATATGCGTGTAAGTTATATCTATACTAATAATAAAACTGAACAGCTTGTTTGTTTTTTGTTGTTAGTTTTTACTGGTGGTAGGATTTCTATGCAGGAGTCCGTCTAGGTAGGTACCATCCCAGGACCAGTTATTCTGCCGTGAATCAGTAGCGTGCAAACATTTCACACACACACATCACACAGTTTAATCAGTATGACGGGCGCAGTGTGGCATCACACAGAAATGTTCTGGGTGACGCAGCATTTGTAATGGGCAGGAGTCCCACTTACTATCAGGAGAACGTTTGGCTCGTTTCGTCATTTTATCCAATAAAAAAAAATATCTTTGGAACCACCTTTTTGTATTTGGTAGCCCAATTCTCGAGGAAGATTATAGGCTAATTAACATCACGCTACGACCTAAAGTAGCGATTTTATTTAAATTAAATGGCGGGTGAATCCGCGGGGAACAGCTAATATTACATATACGTGGTGTGGGTGGATTAATGGGATTTTATGTTATAGTGTTGTTGAGTTACTGTAAACCCGGGTTCTAACTTAGTTTTTGTTTCATTGTATTGTCGCAATAAGATTCAGATATAGTCAGGTCTGTATGCGAAGCTGTTTTATACTATTTTAAGAACATCCAGATAGATATTCAATTTGACTCCGCTAAAACTGTAGATAGCGATGTAGCGAGAACATAATTGGATAATCGCCAATACAATAACTCCGCGTGCGTGAACATTAAAATCATTGTGGAAATATATCAAAGGGCGTTAGGGCTCATATGCAAGAATCCGCCTAGGCAAGAGTTGCCAACCGTCTTGTTTTTCACAGGACATGTCCTGCTCTTTAGGGTTGTCCCCTAGTAGTTTTTAAGTAGCGTCCTGGAGTTTTAGAAGCGACCTGTTAACATCCCGTGTTTTATAATTCAAACATATAATTTCTTATTTAATTTAAGATACTTTCCTAAAAATGTGGAGTTTCATTGACACTGTTTTCAGCCCGTATTATTAATTTACTGTTCTTATTAATTTACTCTTCTGGTTCTGTGCATGAACCGAAATGTCGTGATGTTTCAACCTTCAAATCCTGGTTTTATAAATTTGGGGGTGGCAACCCTAGCCAGTTCTTCTACCGTCAAGCGGTCGTAGTGTGCAAACATACTGTGTTTCGGTATGAATGGCACTGAGAGCTAGTGTAATCATTGGGCACATGAGAGTTAAGAATTAATGTCTCAGGGTTAATACTTATAATAAAGCTGAAGAGTGTGGCACTGAGAGCTAGCGTAATCACTGGGCATATGGGACTAAGAACTGATGTGTCAAGGTGACGGGCGCAGTGGCGCCACACAGAAATGATGTGAGTGACACAGCATGTGTTAGGGGCAGACGTTGCTCTTACCACCAGGAGAACGTTTTGCTAATTTTGTAACTATGTCCAATAAAAAAAAACTATTTAGACTCAGTGTTTAAGGTTACATCGCAATTTTTGTGGGCCGTTAAATTTACCATCAGGTGAACGATTCGCTTGTTTCGCCACCTTCATTAAAAAAGTTTTTTGTATCACTAATGCTCGTTAAATGTAGAACTATTTACATTCCTGAGCGCTGAGGCTATTTTTGGATCCGCTCAGTTCAATTCAGTTTCCCCCTTCTTCCGCTGTCTTTAATCGTGTAGGTCAGGTTCGGGAACCAAAACCACAACGTTTAGATAAATTAACGGTTATTGGGTATAACTTATACTTTTAATAGATATAAAATAATGATTTCTTATATTTACGCGAATACTACATATTTATATAAAACTAATTTTAACGGATTTTATCGCGTTTAATTTTGACTATTTATAACCCGACCAGCGCTTTACAGCACCTGTCCTAGTCATAGTTAACCCGTGGTACCTTCAGCTTTCAATTATTTTTTTTGGTCCGATCTACGCAGAAAGACCTAATTGTGTCTGTTATCACCACTGCAAGACTTCAGTCTTGTGCTTGGTTCTTGATTTCATTTTATTAATTATAGGATCCCAAGTCGGTGGTAATACCCAACAAACTTTTCTATTGAAATTAGGATGTTTTTTAATTTCAATAGCCTCAATATGATGTGACATGGTACATGATTCACACCATGACCTGGATCACCCCAACCATTACATCAGATTTGATAAACCACAAATCATCGCAAAAGAACACTGATTCCTTCCAATCATGATAGTCAAAATTAAACGCTATAAAATTCGTTAAAATTAGTTTTATTTAAAACATAAAATAATCTACAGTACGGTTTTTAAGCATTTTCCTACTGACCTTTCTGACAGCGACGAGTGTGCGAGTGAGTGATAGATTCGCTCATGCCATCGCCATACTGTATACAGTTTGATTATCTAAGATATAAAAGAAACAATTGCACCTGATCTATATATATCTTATGACGTAACTCTTATTGTTTTAATGCGCAATAGCGGAAGCGTTGCAAGACATTGCTGTGGTTTCCTGTTTGGATGCGGCGCGACGTCGTGGGTGGGGCGTATTAATGTTAAATTAAACAAAAATATTCATGCGTTCTTGTCGTGTGCACTATTTTATTAAGTCCAAAAAAGTCAGACTCAAATAAAAAAAGACGAAATATTACAACAGTCTTTTACTTGTCGCAGTATAGTGCGTACACTCCTATTTATTAAAGAGTCAACGGGAAGGTGTCGGGGCATTCGGGGGCATTCGGGGCATTCGGGGGGCATTGTTTGTAAAAGAAAAGGCAAGTACAGGCCACAGTCTCACACAGCAAGAACCGGCCTCCTTTAGTCACCGCTCGATCGCTAGTAAGCAACGCAAGACAATAACAAATGGGGCTACAACACACCACCAGCTAAAGACGACCCGTACGTCATCACGCAGGGAGGCGGATATCACTGAAAGAGGCAAACCCCGGCACAGCAAATTAAGTTAATTAATGCAAAAATGGTCTCTTAAAATAATTATTCATCAATAATAGTCTATAATCATCCATATGTTTATTGTTTGGTCTTTTTACGATTTTTATTTTACAGTGAAATCATATTTTTTTATCACCTATAGAAGCTTTTCATTTACCCAGTTTCCCAAATAGGAAGGTTAACATGACAGTTGCTGATTTATAAAGGGGCCTAACTTTAATTTATCAGCGGCTCTTAAATAATTACACTTTCGTTTCGACATTTTATGCACTTTTATTCACGCTTTTATTGTACAATCTCTTATAATAGTACCGACAAACAAACCAAGTATGGAAGGGATTAGACTGTTTGTAAACAAACGCATCAAAAATTTGAAATAAAGTTACCAGGCGCCCATCGCGGGGCGCAAGAGAAATCCAGTTGACGACAGAACCCCTTACATTTTACAGAAGGCTTTGGAGCTGGGAAGAGTTTGCCACGCTGCTCCAGTATGGGGTTAGCTGACTTAACATGTCATTAATTTTTTTTTATGTCTCAGACATGTTATCCTCACGATGTTTTCCTTAACCGCCGAGCTCCTAAAAACACTTTAATTGCAATTAACAATTTTAGTGATGTCGTCACCGCTTACTCGCGGGGTCACTCGTGATGTGATGTATTGTATGTAGAAGCGCCAATAGCCTCATGGTTTAGGGCACGTACTGCGAAACATGACGTCGCGGGATCGAGCTCGCCATTCGACTATTATTGTGAACCATCCCCTTGCACAAGTTTTTAAGTATAGTTAGAGTGGTTGACATGAAATTAGTACATATACATACAGTCACGCTTTTTTTACTCTATTAGAGGTAGGCCATGACATCGGGCTTATCTAGATACGAGTAAAGCTAAATGGCTTATTTTAGGACAACGTGGTCTCTATCATCTAACAGTAGACCCCTTGCCTCTGTAGTCAATAGTGGATATTATCATTGAATTAAGAATTTAAATATATACGTACATACGTACTGTCACGTCTTTTCCCATATAAGCGGTAGGTAGAGGCTACTCATGTAGCCCACTTTTCGCCCTCGCGAGAAATGAGACGCGACGGGTGGCGAACCACGTTCCTGCCATTTTGGTACGAGTCAAAAATAATCTTATCCCCCATTGCGTTCCCACGAGCACTATAGTGACAGTATATTCTGCATGAATAAAGACTGTTCGTACAAAACCTTAGCCGCCTCTTACGAGACCTCGGTAGGAAAGAGGTAGGTGCTATCTACTCTGCCGGACACCTATCGGCTTATTAGTAATCGGCATTGGAATATTAGTAATATTATAATAGCATTGCTATAGTATTCTATACAAAAGAAAGTCCAGATGGCCAAGTCTACCTCTTTATCGAAACAAATCGACGTTGACCACGGGACTAGGAAAACATGTGCGTATTTATCATGCGGACAAACATAAATGACTAAACCCGGCGAGTCGTTTTCTGTCCAGTATTTGTCTATTACTCACTCTTTTATTAAGTGAAGTCATTTATAAGGTTTTTTTTCTACTTGCTTTATAAGAAACGGTCACTTATCGAAGATTAAACGATTAAGCGCTCGCTTAGTTTCTTGGTTCGTTTTTTCTGAACAGTCCATTAATCATTTGATATTAACTGGATTACTGATGGTTTTTATCACTCGATTGGATGTAGCCATCGGAGTTAGGCTGCGATTGTACAGATAATACACGGCTCCTTAAACAGCATCAAAACTTTATTCGTATTTTTTCCTTGATTTGGAGCGATTTTTATGCGAGTAACTGGCTAGTTTCTAATATTCTACTACAAATAAAATAATAAAACAAATTTTTGGTAGTTTTCGATACAATACATCAATACATAGTCACGCCTCTTCTCATTAGGATAGGCAGAGACAACGTCTGTCCACTTGCTACGATCCTGGCACACACTTTCCGCTTATTCTACTTTCATTAGCGTTTTCATATAAACTCGTCTGTTGCGGGTACGATATATACGTGACTGTTCGATATAGTATGTAAAACAAATGCTTTGTCACCCAGAACATATCTTTATGGGCACCGCACTACGCTCAGCCGGAGACATCAATTCTTAAACCTCATATGCCCAATCAAATTATACTAGTAAACAGTGTCCTTCAGAACACTGACACACGACAGATTACTGGCATTGCGGAAAAAAAATTGTTTTCTGTCTGACCGTTACTCCGATCTTATCACAATAGTGCTACACCGGATATGGAAGCTGAGGACATGTGAGTGTCTCTGTGTTTGCGTCGATCTAACGGCACTGTAATGCTGCCAGAGGTCGCCGGTTCGCATGATTACTGAATCATCATCAAAAATAGAAAATAAATGCTACGGTCTATACAGAAGTATTATTGTTCTCTGTTCAAGGTCTAGAAAAACATGAGTTAGTATAGGTCAATAAATATATCACGACCGCTTGACTCAGAGTTCTGCTGAGCTTTAAGTCCTGAATTCGAATTCCGGCTGACTGTCGGAATGCTATTCGTTGTCTCCACATAATTTATCTCAAGCGAAAAATATAATTTCACATAGAAAGGTGACGTAAAAAATCGTGTAGCCGAAATTGAGTTCGTCGCGACGGTTGTGAAATTGTGTTACATTCTATCTAAAATAAAAGTAAAAATTGACAAAACTAAATTACTCCTATTGAAATAATGCTTTGTGGTTATAAGATAAAAATGATTTTGTTCAAAAGTACTCAATGCTAATATGATAAATGCGAAAGTAACTCTCTCTGTCCCTCTGTCTGTTTGTTACCTTTTCACGGCTTAACCGTTGAACCGATCATGACGAAATTTAGCACAGAGATAGCTTGCATCTTGCAGACGGACATGGACATACTTTTTGTGTCAAATAAATAGGTTTTCTTTCTTTCTTGGCTTTTACGGCTTCGTCGGCTGGGTTTTGTTGGACTACCTATCCAACATAAATAAATAAATAAAGTTGTTATTTCTAAACAGAAGTTAGTTGAGGTACTCGTATGTTAGCAGCCGGTAAGCAGGATGCTGGTGGCAGGCCTTTTTACTGCACGTCTTAATACCTATATAGATTAAATACATAAATACGTAATCTTTCTAATCTAGTAGCAAATTACCTTACCAAAACACTTTTTGTAACTTAGTTGAAGTTACTGCCTGTAGTTGCAGCTAAATAGAGCGGGAAAAGAATAAGATCGAAAGACCAAAGAAATAGAAGGCACTCAATACAGATCTATTATAATTTACTTGGTACGTTTTATAGACTTTTTTGCCTTGACCTTCTATTCAGAATTTAATTATTTACTGCGTGCTTTGGCCTTGCATTTGGTATTTAATTATTTACAGTAGTTAGACAAACTACATTGCTTTAAGATATGTTAAAAGTTACTCTTTTTTTTTGATTATATTAAATTATCTGTTCATAATATGTGAATGTTTAAAACAAATCTTCAACCAGTACGTATTGCTAGTGATGGTCCCGAAACGTGGTCCTTCACTGCGGTCTTTTGCTCGCTGTTTCTCTGCAAGGTAGAATCTGTGACGGTAAATTTGGCAGCAGAACCGTTATTGCATTAAAGATCAGTAAACTGAAGTGGCAATAGGTCGGCCAGCTTCTTCAGTGTTAACATCGTTCCGGCAAATACAGTCTAGACCCCCCCCCCCCCCCCCTCACAAGATCTGATCCAGTAAGTTTCAGTTGTAAACATTTTTAATATATTTCACTTTGATGTTCTTGCTGCAGTGTTCAAACTTTTTTTTAATTATTGTAATGCGTATTCGCTCAGTCACTTAAATGTTACAAAACCTATTGTTAGCCACCGATACTGGTTTCTGTTTCCTCATACCTATTATGTTCTTTATATTTTTATAGAAACATATGAATAATTGCATCATCATTATGTTGGTCTTAGTTCTCGACATTAAGTATGTAAATATTTATATTTGGACTGTTTCACCTTTTGTTTATTCATTGTTCATCTAAATATATATTTAATGATTTACCACTGACTCATCGCGATATCTCCGAAACTACAAGACCTATTGCTTGACATTTTGGCATAAATATTCTTTTCTGAACATAGACACCCAATAAGAACGTATTTTACACGCATTTACTTTTAAATGTGTAAATGAGCTAGTGCTGTTTTTCTCTATAAAGACTTTAATATAACAATAACTTCCGTGCGAAGCTGAGGCGGCTCAACTAATATAAGCGCGTTCCATTTGTTGAAGTTGGTTGAACCATAAATTTATTTTTAAAATGTATGATATCCTCTTGGCCGATTTTCGACCACGGCGATAACTTCCGAATACTGTCATTACTAGTAATAGTCAACTGCTTAACATAGCAGTTACCCATAGATTGTAGCTCTGATTTAAGAGGGATTTTTCCATAGTTACTACGTAACACATTCAGTCTTCTACAATTTCTGTTTTTGCCATCTGCGGCGGTCATTCGAACCCAGGGCCGGCGGCGTTTTAGTCAGACCGATCACTAAATCACGCGGTCGTCAAAATATATACATTAGATATATCATGCCCCCTTTCATTTTTGAGGGCTTTTGTAAGCGGGAAGAGTCCACCACTGTCAAGGGCGGATTTCCCTATAGGTCGAGTAGGGCCGGGCCTACGGCGGCTTAATTTAAGGGGCGGCAAAACACTGTTGATTGTTATTTATTGTTACTTACAAATAAAAATAGTAAGCATCAGTATTTAAAGACTGATTGGGATAATTTTATCACTAACAGACTTTCATTGTTTTTTTATTTTAACATAATTCTCGACATTAGATTTTTCGTGGTTTGCAGGGCTAACGGCAATCTTCCGTGGGCCTAGGGTAGCCAGGCTAACAAATCCGCCCCTGGCCATGCTGCTCGAGTATAGATTGGCCGTTTTCACAATCCAATGTTGGACATTGCCATTCCAATGTTAGAAGAATTTGCCACAATCGTCACTTTGATTTCGATTTGACAATTTGAAATCGCAGTATAAGACGACATGCTCCTTGGATGCTGCATCAGTCGTCTTTGTATTTGTATTTTAGGTCTGGCACTTTTCAATAAGTTATTTCTCCACCTGTCGGAAACCAAGTTTTTTTTTATAGAAAAAAGTGAGGATACGAGAAAAACTTCACCTAGAACATTTCTCTATGGCACCACACCGAGCTCGACACCCTGAGACATTAGTCCATAAGTCCCTGCCCAGTAATTACACTGGCCTTTCAGACCATAACAGCAGTGTTTGCAAAATAACTGACATAACGGTGTTACCTATATAGACGGATGCCTGCATAGGAATCCTACCATCAGATGTTCTGCCGGCATTTTTTTTGAATCGTCGTAATAAAACATCTACAACTCGTTAAACCCAACGATTTGATCATTTAATTCGCAATTTTCGTCTAACTTTATTGTAACTGTGTATTCACTTGAGGTTTCTAATTTCGTTATACGCGGTAAGACCATGTTTATAAAAATAAATGTTTCTTTGTTTGTCTGGTGAAACTTTGGTGAAATGTAGTACGCGCGCCTAAGAGAATCTACCACCCCATCTCATCCCGTGGGTGTCGTAAAAGTCGAGAGATGGAAATGAAATCCAGAAGGTGGGTAGCAGCATCTTTCTGGAATATCTGAATAAATAAACTGCGGCTGCCAACCCGCCTGCCAAGAGTGGCAACTATGGCAAAATCCCTCCAAAATAAGAGATACAAACTTTTGTGGCTATCTATGGGGGAGGCCTATGTTCAGCAGTGGACTTGCAATATGCTGAAACGATGACGACAGCCATTTTCCATTAGGTGGCGCGCGAGTCGTATAGGTTCGTTTAGTTTTCGTCTTCTATGCGTTCGCGCATATTTCATCCGATCGAGTTGAAACTTTGTACAGTTGTTGTTGGCACGTGCGCGAAAGTACCTAATGTACAAATAAGTCTTAAACAAAACTCATAGCTTCAAGCTTTTATTTGTGACGCGAATTTTGTCAGGGCTATAGAACTTGTCAAAACAAATCCGACGCACCCAAACATGGCGGTGCTGTCTTGCTTAGTTCAGAAGTTCCTATGGCCAACTTCAGACGGCTCAATCATCAGACGAGCTCCATAATTCCATATAGTGAATTGTCATCGGTAACATTGGTACGCCAAATATTAGCGTAATCGGACATCGTAATGTAGCTCAAAATTTACTTATATATACGAAGAAATCAAGTTAAATGAAAGCTTGTAAAAATTTACTTATATATACGAAGAAATCAAGTTAAATGAAAGCTTGCAAAAATTCATTTTGTTCATGAGAATGTCTCTGCTGTGTAAAAACATAATTATACCTACCTACTTCAAACAAATTACAAAAATTTTGAAAGAGGCCTTTCAACGCATGTCTGATATTATTTTACGTACAGTCACGCCTATTTCGCATATAAGGGGTAGGCAGAGGCCACGTAGCGAACTTTTCGCCTTGTGGGAAACGAGACGTGACGGGTGGCGAACCACGTCGCCGTCATTTTGATACAAGTCAAAAAAAAAATCTTAATACTCATTGCGTTCCCACGAGCATTGTAGTGTCATATTCTAGTGTTATATTCAGCTCAGTAGGGAAGAGGTAGGTGCTGTTCTACTCTGCCGGACACGTATCAGCCTGTCATTATTTTATTTATTTGGTTTACCAACAAGTGTTAGACTAATAGTTATACTAAATTTTATACGCTAAGTAAAAACTGAGTGCACATTACTTCATAGGTGCTTAGCACCACATGCTTAGTGTTCACAGCTCACATACAAACTATAAAGTTAAAAAATTATAAAATTAGTCGGTAGTTTGATAAATGGTTTAATCCTAGTACAGTTCTGCGAAAGGTGACCAAATTTTCGAGAACATCTAGCCGGAACACGAAAATTTTATCTGCGTAGTAGGAAATAGCAATCTATTGGTAATTTCTAATTCCATCCAAAATGTCACGCCTTTCCGACAGTGAGATCATATTAAATGTTTTTAATCTGTCAGTAAACGATGACTTTTTATACGCCTTTCGAGTTGAAAAAGCCATTTGCCGTAAAAATATTTTTGGAGTCGCTGAAGACGAAGGGTATTGGTTGAATAATGTGGACGCCGGCCTGTGCTGCGATATTCCAAAATGCTTCTAACAAATTAATAATATAAAAGTTTTTGAAGCGAAAACTTCCTAAGAATCGTTGCGATTCGAAACTCGATAAAACGAAAAAGCGACACTAAAAAGCGGCAAACATAAATTTATTGGATTTAGCCTGCGAGAGAATAAGATAGAATGTATATTATACGGTGTTGTTATTGTATTTATATTTTTGAATTCGTCCAAATCTTCGATTACTTCGTAGATTTTCAGTGGAAAACCGATAATATTATATATATCCTAATATATATATATATATATATATATATATATATATATATATATAATCTTTAAGGATAATGAGAGCAATAGCACATACAATAGATCAAAATCTACACTTAGGTGCTTCACAATCTCCACATCGTCTATAACTACACCATTAATGCTATTTGCTGACCAAAAAATATTATTTTTGCCTGAGAATTTAATATGTAAACATTTCTTAACATTAAGGTTCATTCCTTTAACATCACACCATCGTGAGTCTTAATTGAATCTTCTTGGAGAAGTAACATGTCTGATATGTTATTTACAATTTTACAGAATTGTATGTTATCAAAAATCATATTTATGAAATTTGGTAATCTGTGTGGAATGAAATCCGTCACTTGACAATAAACAATTATATAATAAACTATATATAATAAAAAATTTAATGTAACGTCACTCACTCATTATAAACATTGTTATGGCAACAGGCAGCATGTCTCTGCATACTGATTGCCTCAGCGCATGCTGACATACTGATGTCACATGTCAGATGTTTGTTCACGTTGTGACGGCTCGAGTACACTTTTGCTGTCTGTGTTGACGTCGCACGAGTTTATGAACCATCTCATAAACTCGTGCGACAAGGCCAATAACGTATTATCGCCATAATTGTAAACTTTTTTTTTGTTTTGTGTATTCATAATTTTGATGATGCACTTCTTTGATTTGAATGCTTGCCATGCATAAAACTTTCCGTGTGGTGGTGGCGTTAGGAATCTGCTATCGCATTTCATCCCGTGGGTGCCGTAAAAGTCGGCTAAGAGAAAAATCTCATGGCCTCCGATTGATAGCGATTCCAAACGGGTAACGGGCAGTACCTAGTGTCTAATGTGTTTATTAAACTAGCCCGGATTTAGTCGCCATAAAAGTTTTTTTTTATTGTATTAAGTGACGAAACGAGCAAAACGTTCACCTGATGGTATTGCGCTTACCATCAGGTGAACGTTTTGCTCGCCAGCCCATAACAAATGCTGTGTCACCCAGAACATATCTGTGTATACACCACACTGCGCCCGTCACCCTGAGTCATCAGTTCTTAAGTCTTATGTGTCCAGTGAATACAATAGTTTTAAGTGCCTTTCAAACCGAAACACAGTAATGTTTGCACACTACTGCTTCACGGCAGAATAACTGACCCTGGGGTGATACCTAGACAGATTTCTGCATAGGAATTCTACCACCAGTAAGTACATAATTCAGAGAACTAATCGCAGTTAGAAATTTCGCATCCTAAAATGTAATCTAATTAGAAAAAAGTATGGTCGCTAACGTACTAAATCAATCAGCACCCTAATTGGAAAAGTATTCATACATACATACATAAGATCACGACTGTATCCCATAAGGGGTAGTCAGAGACTGGGCACTCACTGCAGAAACAGATGACTGCCACAATCCACGTTTCACCAAAACAATATAATGCACTTGGTGTGATAGGTGGTGAGCCCATCGCCAACATGCGCTATTGGGTGCACAGTGCAGTTTTATTCCTTACTCGCCTTTTACGAGATCCGTTGGATGAGATGGTGTAGTATTATTTTAACGAGCCAGGGCTTTTTCAGGGAAATGTATATTATTATAACGCAAATAAAACATTTGCACCATAATGTAATTAATATAACGTCAAGTTTGCTTGCTTTTCGCGCAGCAATTAATATTTTATCACCCACGTTTTTCTTATTTTTATTGATATATTTTCTGTGATGTAATTGCTGTTAGCCTTCTCGGCTTTTACAGCTTCATCGGATACTATTTTTATTGAGCAGCATTACTGGAGCCGTCCTCGCACTCTTTACGTTTGGCGTCGCACTTAAACTGTGAACTGATTCAGTGACAGAATCATAATTGCCTTCCCATTCCTGAATCCTAAATAGGATCTCTGAATTCGGGCTAGTGTTATTTTTTTATTTTTATTGGATAAAGTGATGAAACGAGCAAAACGTTCACTTGATGGTAAGTGCAACGTCTGTCCGTAACAAATTCTGTGTCACCCAGAAAATATCTGTGTGACACCACACTGTGCCCATCACCCTGAGACATAAGTTCTTAAGTCTCATATGCCCAGTGATTACTCTAGCTCACAGTGTCCTTCAAACCTAAACACAGTATTGTTTGCACACTACTGCTTCACGGCAAAATAACTGGCCCTGGGGTGGTACCAACCTTTAAGGTGCGAACTGCCTAGTTCTACGATCGCTTATCCATCTGCTAAGCGTGGCTATTACGGCAAATTTTCTCAACTTGGAAGAGGCTTATGTCCCACAGTGGATTTATGCAGACAGATGACGAAGAACAATAAAAATTGACTTTAGCTGGGTTTCAGACCCACGACGTATTAGGCAGGTTCGATAACCGCGGAAGGCTGTGGACTAATTTTTCATTTAAATCGTCATCATCATCATTTCAGACTATCACTAGTCCACTGCTGAACATAGGCCTCCCCCATAGATTGCCGCAATAGTTTGTAGCTCTCGTTCTGGGAGGATTTTCAATAGCTGCCTCGCTTGGGTTCCCCGCTCAGGGTTGGTAACCGCAGTTTATTTATTCAGATGTTCCGGGAAGATGCTGCTGCCCATATCCAGGTTTTCATTTTCTTTCTGTCGACTTTTACGACAACCACGGGATGAGATTGGGTGGCAGATTCTCTTAAGCCGCCACCACACGGCATCATTCATCATCATTTAAATCCGTCCGTGTAAAGAAGACTAATATCGTTGACCGCGCTTCCCAAATTTTCTCAAGGTTGTTGTGGCCACACGCTGTACTCTGCGTAAACTTGCTAAAGTTAAATACATTTCGGCTTCAACTTTCACTTAATATTCAAAGCCTCACAAAGTTAAATAGAAAACTCACTTGATAAACTTTCCGCTGCCAAATTTTGTATTATTTATTCAGCCGTTACAGTATTAGTATTAATGTAGAGTTTATTCTCCCGAGTCACTCTTTCGTTACACAAAGTTTATTGAATATTTAAATTGAACGTAGATATAAATTTATTTTATTTATTTTTCATCAATTCAATCCAAGGTTAACTTTAAAATGCGATATAAATTGTACCTTCTAGATAACAAAGAAAATACCAAGTAAGGACTTGTTGTTTATACACTAGGTAGGTGGTTTGCGTTTTTATTCTTTTTATTTTAATTTTTGATGGTTCCTTATGTTTTACAGAATATAGTACGTAATAGTTAGTAAATAATAGTACGTAAAGTTCAGTGCCTATTATTTTACTTTTAATTAAAATTGAAAAAGATGACGTGTACAAGATTTGACGTGGTTTGCACAGGTAAAAAATGAATATTGGTCAATGATGTACACCATTGTCC
This sequence comes from Luehdorfia chinensis, assembly GCA_019845155.1. Classification (NCBI taxonomy): domain Eukaryota; kingdom Metazoa; phylum Arthropoda; class Insecta; order Lepidoptera; family Papilionidae; genus Luehdorfia; species Luehdorfia chinensis. The sequence goes on along the minus strand of JAHVAK010000234.1, from coordinate 3,705,810 downwards.
AGGATTTTCCACTTTAGCATAGTTTATATATTTTTATTATTATTATTTCTTTCACTATTCTATTATATACTATTGCCAACGAAGTTAAAAGTAATATATTTATTTATTTATTTTTCATTATTTATCGTTATTTTAGATTTTTATCTTTATTACAACTACACTTTTGTGTTACATGTCTGATACATTTAAAATATATTTAGTTTTTTTTGCTTTTCTGTTATTTTATGACATGCACAAATTTAAACTGTCTGACAGCTGCTTGTAGGTTTTATATTAGTGGTGCCGACAGAATAACAGCGCTGCGGCAATTTTGCTGTAGCATAATGCTGAGTCGGGTCCTTTTCGTTGCTGCAATCCAATATAAATTTTAATACTTTTTATTGTTAATTGTTTGTTTTTATGTTTGTATGGAGCGTAGCAACGAATAAAGTTATTTTCTTTCTTTAATTCTTTCTTTCTATCTATTGTAAAGAACCAAAGAAAATTAGCTAAGTCGGGTCCTTTTCGTTGCTGCAATCCAATATCAATTTTAATACTTTTTATTGTTAATTGTTTGTTTTTATGTTTGTATTGAGCGTAGCAACGAATAAAGTTATTTTCTTTCTATCTATTGTAAAGAACCAAAGAAAATTTGCTGTGTCGGGTCCTTTTCGTTGCTGCAATCCAATATCAATTTTAATACTTTTTATTGTTAATTGTTTGTATTGAGCGTAGCAACGAATAAAGTTATTTTCTTTCTTTATTTCTTTCTTTCTATCTATTGTAAAGAACCAAAGAAAATTAGCTGAGTCGGGTCCTCTTCGTTGCTGCAATCCAATATCAATTTTAATACTTTTTATTGTTAATTGTTTGTTTTTATGTTTGTATTGAGCGTAGCAACGAATAAAGTTATTTTCTTTCTTTCTGTCTTTCTTTCTATCTATTGTAAAGAACCAAAGAAAAATAGAAACAATGAGCCTAAAATTTACTTTACCTTTTTAACTTTAAAATTTTACAAGAAATGGCGCTACTTCCTTGTTTTCAGCGAGAGGAAAAATTTATTGGTAAAAATCCTTCATGCCGTTGCACCGTACACAATTTTGTCCTCGCCCTCGGGTTGACTGGGAGAGAATGCCAATATGCATTAAGTCCGCCCTTTGTTGCTCTTTTAAGAAAGTTATACAATTAAGTTTTTATATAAACTTAGCTGATGCGCGCGACTTGGTCCGCGTGGAGGATGCAGTGTCAGAGACCCGGCGAAAGTATCGACGCTATCAGACTTGAAAACCTACAATTTCTGCGGTAACGGCCAATATGTACACAGTTTCAGGTTAAAATGTGGTTAAGGGGCAAAACTTTCCTGTTGGATTTTCACAGTATTCGCGGTAAAGCCGTAGGGAAAATCTTAATAAATGTATTCTACAGTCACGGTCTTCCCTTTTCAAAAAAAAAAAGATTAGTCTCACGTTTGTTAACGTTCATACTGCCAATGTCAAACACGGCAGAGATTGTCGCCATAGAAATTTCAAATGTTGCCAACAAATAATAACTCAAATCTAAATAACGTGCAAACTAAGAAAAATATGAATTACGATCGAATTCCGACCACAGGGAGACCACTAATATATATAATTCGCTATAATACCCAAACAATAAGTACCGATATATTTACGCGAATATGATATATTCAATGAACTAAACTAATTTTACGGAATTTATAGCGTTTAATTTTTTTAGATAGGCCGGCTATCAACCACTTGTACAAAAGAGCTTTTTGAAGACCGATGCGTGGTTGTAGGTACTCGACCGGTTGTTATCGTGGCGCTATCAACTAATGTTAAGTAATTAAAATAAAATTAACAATATGTTTTCTAAACTTAGCGAGTGAGAAAAAAAAAGATATATATCTATGCCTGCGAGTTGACGGCATATATAGAGCGAAGAAATTTAAAAGAAGCTGTGAATTTTGGTCAGAAAACCGTCATGTTCCATCGAGACAACGCACCCGTCATCATGTTGCGGTAGTCAAATCTAAATAGTAAAAACTCCAGAGAAGCGCTGGGGTAAGCGAATCGCGGTAGAATGATGCTATATAAAAATAAATTCACTATACTCAATTCACTTCTCCATTTCCATCAGTCTCAGATTTGTCGGGCCCCGAGCGGTACGGTGATAGCTGAGTCACAAAGTCTTTGGAGTCGTAAAACTAAACAAAGACGCTCTGCTACTAGTAATAGAAATAACAGACCGCTAAACCACATTACGTTAGTAGATACAACCGCAGGCGTGTTATCACAGGTGTCTCCCCGTCGTACCGACGGAATTCTGCTTGATTCTTCTAGTTGTTTTGTTATTGTAGCCTTCGTAATAAACGTGTCTGTGTCGATCGTTCTTTGAGATTGCGTAGTATTGTGCAAATAATGTTACATTGTTTAGGAATTTTTATTTCGAACGTAGAATCACCTTTCTTCACCTATGCCGTAATGTTTTAACCATGTCGAATCGTAGCATCGTGTAGGTTCGTTTTGAATTGTTATTGGTTGATTAGAATAGAATTATTTGTAATCAACATAGGTTATTCACATAATATTTTTTGAACGTCAGTTTTTTTCATACATAGGATCACGACTGTATCCCATAAGGGGTAGTCAGAGACTGGGCACTCACTGCAAACAGATGACTGCCAAAATCCACGTTTCACCAAAACAATATAATGCACTTGGTGTGATAGGTGGTGCGCCCATCGCCACCATGCGCTGTTGAGTGCACAGTGCAGTTTAATTCAGTTCATTCGTCAGTTTTTTAAGGTGCAATTGTTCGCAAAAAATGCCTTTGTCCTGAGGGAGAACCACCTAGAAACCCAGCGAGAAATTTATTTTCCCTTTAGTCATTTTAAAAACAATGTATCAAAAAATTTAGTTTCGGTTGTATTGAAGTAATTAAAAAAAATGCATAGATAGATTGTGTAATCTTGTATTGTCTTGTCTTGTCTTAGTATTATGTTAGTCTGTGTAGATTTGAGATGGACATAAATGATGACAATAAAAGACTATCGTAAATACGAGTACATTGCGCAATGAACTCCATCCCTTTGTTATATTCCTTGTTATTTAACTTTCACTTTCTCTTGACCAATCGATACTACTTTGAGTTATCCCAATGATACAACCAGAAGCTAACCCGCATTGAAGCAGCGGAACGGACTATACTCCATTATTCTCTTGACATGACAGTAGATTTTTGCTTTGCAGTGGGACTGTGGTTACTTTTTTATATAATGACGGAACGATGCAATTCGAAAAAGTTGCTTCGATTTTTTTCCACCCTCCATAGCTGAGCACGTGGTAAATCAGCACTTGAAATTGCAGAACAACTTTAGAGGTACCAGCACCAGGAATCGAATTTAGGTCACTTCCGTACTACAAAATTGAAGGCGAGCGTCCTGCCTTGAGCTGCCACGGCTCATTGTTTTCTTGCAAATTTCTGTTTGTTTCGTACCCATATTGCAAAAAATACACGTTTGATTCACCAATATTAAATTGTTCTTTCGACAGACGAATTGCAAATTTCTTTGAAATATTTCGTGAAAAAGATTTAGTTCGCATAAAGGCACTGAGTCCGCCTATTGTTAACTTTAGTTTAAGGAGTTAACCAATAAATAATGTCATAAATAAAAGAAGAGCACAATAGCACCCACCTCTTTCCTTCCGAGGTGTCGTAAGAGGCGACTAAGGTAAGGTAAGGTGAGGCCTTATTCGTGCAGGATAACACCATAACATCCAATGCTGTCACTATACTGCTCGTGGGAACGTAATGGGGAGTAAGAATTTTTGACTCGTACCAAAGTAGCGGCGCCATGGTTCTTCACCCGTCACGTCTCGTTTCACGCGAGGGCGAAAAGTAGGCTACGTGAGTGGCGTGACTGTATGTATGTATGTAAATAAAAACAAACAAATGTAGCCGTCTTCGTATTTGTTTTCGTATTACAATTTCATGCTTTTTATCTTAATCTCAACTAAGAGAAGACAATAAAAAGTTTGTGTGGCGTGTTTATAGCTTCGGGACGCAACGTAAACTATTTTCTTCTATTTGAAAGTAACAACTGTTATCCCGTAAACATAGCGTGACGTGGAATACATTGAGCTTTGTATACCATTCATACTAAAGTAGGTACTAGGAATTAATTTTACTTTAATTTTTTGGATACAGTTTGCGAAACGAGCAAAACGTTCACCTGAGCCCGTCACACAGAGACATCAGTTCATAAGTCCCATAAGTCCAGTGGTTACACTAGCTCTCAGTGCCCTTAAAAATCGAAACAGGCCCTGAGCTTGGTACCCTACCTAGACGGATTTCTGCATAGGAATTCTTCCACAACTATAACCTTATAATAATATGCCTATATATAAATGCAGAATAAACAAAATAAACGCTGAATCATGCAGAAAAAAAATACGGTCCTGGGGGTCTACTACGAAAATCGAAATACGAAGTTTCGGCTAACGTCCCGTCACTTCAGTTTCATCACACTTAACTAAACGTTTATTCTATTGGTTGCTTATGGATCCGAAAGAAGGCCGTCCGTAGAAATTGCATCCGAAGTAATGTGGTAGTAGTGTTAATGTTAGACGTCGGTCGTAGCTTCGAGTCGATCCGAAACTTCGTGCTTCGATTTTCGTCGTAGGCCCCCTGATCCATAAGCATCTGTCGACTTTCTACAAAACTGCGCAGGCGTTACGAATACGAACGCTACACTGCGTTTGCCGGTTCCAGGCTGCCTACGAGAATAATTATTTCCTAACGGTTATTGGTTCTACAAGTTGGCCCATTGCCACCACAGCTTGCTGATCTTTGTTGAGCTCATATATATATATTTTTATTAATAAATGAAATGAATGAAGGATGCTAACAGTAAAAGGTTTATTTCCATAACTTATTGCCTTGCAGAATTTTACGTTTTTCGTTATAGGCTCTAACCAATACCAATAAGTAGTAAAATTAAACGCGATAAAATCCGTAAAATCTAGGTGTATTTAAATTCGATACTCTTATTTACTTCATTTTATGACTTATATGTTAGTGTCATGATGTGCTGTGAAGATTATTATTCAAAGTTTACCTCTAGCTAAAAAATATTGATTTGTAGCGGCTTCGGCCTTGAGATAAGTTTACCAAGAAAATACTCAGCACCGTCATACACTGAAAAAAATAATCTTCTAAGCTTAATTTTTTTTAAATTTAGTAACTAATTAAGTATCAGTAGATTTCAATCCTTTCGAATAATTGATAGTTAATTTTATTATATAAGCGTTAAGCAGATAGCGATAAATAATAAAATGTTTTGGCGCCCAATGTGGGCCTGCCATTTTGCCTCTCTTAATAGGGTTTACACATGTTTCTTTAGGATTCCCGTTGTCCACTAGACTTTTTTCGGATGTAATCTACTTTTATGACAATCTTTAGAGAAATAAAAACTTTGTATGACGGGTTTATGTCTTTAGGCCGTAGCGGAAAGTCCGTTTTCCTCCTTATAAGCAACGGTGTTTATTTTTATATACAAGCTTAATGTGTTCGTATTGTTGTTTAGGAAAGTTATAAAGTACGACATTTGGCAAATATTCAAGATTATTTAATGTGTGGGAGTGTATAAAATCTGTAAATATATAAATAAATGTACTGGCGTTTTTGTAGCATGATGCTTCCACCAGTTCACACCGGTTCAACCGCTGATCGATCTTTACGAAATTTGGCTCAGAGATAGCTTGCGTTCTGCCGACGGACTAAGGCATTATTCCGGAAAATTAAATAGTTCTCACGGGATATTACGAAAGTCAATATCCACGCGGACGAAGTCGCGGGCATCTGCTAGTAAAATATAATTCAACGTGGATTAAGTTAAAAGTTACTGCAGCCGTCTTAGTAGAAATCCCCGCCTTCAAAAATTAAAGGTCTGTACCCGTCATGTGTACAGGCTGATATTTTTATTAATTATTAAAGTTTATTAGCACATTAATTAGTGAAGAAAAACGCTAAACAGAAATGAGCCTACAACTGCATGTCTTATTTATTATAAAAATTTCTTTTTTTAATTTTAAATAGCGTTTGATTTGTGTGCTTTTTTCGTTGTAAATGTATATAAATACAAATGCCACTTCATACAATAGATGTGTGACACATACACTTAAAAGAATATTTGATGAAGCTATTTCAAAGAGGTACTTTATACAGAAAAGTAAAACATTATTGCTTTTACTTCTTAGGGCAAATGGATTCATGGTTATCCGCGTCGTTTAAAAAAGTAAGTTTTACTTGGCTGAGTGGTGACGGCGTAAGAGAATCTGCCTACCCATTTTTCCCATGGGTGTCGTAAAAATTAATGTAGGTAGCCCTAAGTAGAGGAATCGGCATCTAAAATACCAATTCCAAAACGGTGATAGGCAGGTGTCACCCACGAAGGACTCACAGAGTAATTATTACCTGTAATTATCCCAACAGAGGGGAGAGTTACGCCCCGCAGTGGGTTATACAGAGGTTGATTATGACGACAAAGATGATGATAACGGTGATGAAGTTGGTGATACTGGTGGTAAGATTCTTATACAAGAATCCGTTTAGGTAGTTAGGTACCATCGAAGGGCCAGTTATTCTGCCGTGAAGCAGTAGTGCGCAAACATCACTGTGTTTCAGTCTGAAAGGCACGGAGAGTTAGTGTAATCACTGGGCATATTAAACTGAAGAACTGACGTCTCAGTGGAATGGCCTACTCAGAACAGTTTTAGATGACGCAAGCTAACGTTATCTTCTTCCCGTCACTTTCTTCTATAAAAAAATAAGTCTTACTCTATACAAAGGTTAATACACAACCTTTTCAATGGCCTTTAGGGGTCCGGCATAGTTGAATCACAGTCACCTGCCTCTTTACCACACCGAGGTGTCCTAGGAGGCAACTAAGGTATTGTACGGACAGCTTTTATTCGTACAGAATAACACCATAATGCAATGCTGTCAGTATACTACTCGTGGGAATTCAATGGGATAAGATTTTTTTGCCGCCCGTCTCTTCTCGTTTCCCACGGGGGCGAAAAGTACCTATATGGAAAAAAGGCGTCACTATATGTATGTAAATGGCCTACGTAAGTGTAAAATTTTATTACAAAAATTATTCGTGATGACGTCTTCTTTCTTTAAAAATTCTGTTTAGTTTAAATTGGAATTAGATTTAAATGAAATTAGATTTTACGGATTTTATCGCGTTTACTTTTTACTTTTAAAAAGAAAAATCTAGTTTTATTTAAATGTGTATTGTTATTGGAATTAGATTACTTATGAGGTGTTTGGAAAAGTCGATCGGCATTAACAATTGAGTAGTAAGTACCACGAGGTAATCTAGCAAGTAACCAACTACCCGTCTCATGGATCATTTATAAGATACGAAGACGTTGTTTACTATTTCTGTGAATGTACTCGTAACTTGGCAGGCGTCGAATAAAGCTATAAAATGTTTCTTTATTATCCGTTCGCTTTGTATTTCCTGCGGGGGATCTATTTTCTTCCTTAAGTACACCGAATTTTGTATTCGGAAAGTATCTTTTTTATTTTGAAGTAGAATACTTCTTCATTTTTCAGGTTATATTGAAGCGAACTTTAAGTTTTAGCTCTAAACAGAATGTTACGTAAATGACACAAATTATACCCGCTGTAAATTATATATGCTGCCGCTGTAATCACTACCGCTACAAATCATTTGTCTGACAAACACTGTACTAATTATTGTTTTTATATTGACAAAGTAGTAATATTTTACGTGATTAGTTATTAATACGTGAAAAGAAAACTTTGTACCCATTTATAAAAATATTGAGCGCACGAAGGAATGTGAGATTCGGCATAGTTAAACTTTGTGTGGAGAAGAAGCGAGAAAGCTGATATATAATACTAGCTGATGCCCACGACTTCGTCCGCGAGGATATAGGTTATTTTTATATTCCGTGTGAACTATTTCATTTTAAGGGATAAAAAGTATCGTTTGTCCGTCTCCAGGACGCAAGCTATCTCTGTGCTAAATATGTATAAGATCTTGCTGGTGGTAAGATTTCTATGCAGGAATCCGTCTAGGCAGGTACCGCCCCAGGGCCAGATATTCTACCGTGAAGAAGTAGGGTGCAAACACGACTGTTTTTCGGTCTGAAGGGAACTGAGAGCTAGTGCTATCACTGGGCATATGAGACTTAAGAACTGATATCTCAAAGTGACGGGCGCAGTTTGGTGCTACACGCAGAACGTTTTGCTCGTCTCGTCGCTATCAAATAAAAAAAAAAACTAAAAACAAATCTTAGGAATTGCAATGTTTTGTTACTTACATCGAAATGATCTACACAAAAAAAATGATTTCGCTGATACATCTTTTACATTTAATTAAGCAAGTTTCAACAACTTATTTCGAATATATGTTTTAACCGGAACATGAACCAACAACTTGTGGTGGTAGGATTACTATGCAGGAATCCGTCTAGGTAGGGCCAGTTATTCTGCGGTGAAGCAGTAGTATGCAAACATTACTGTGTTTCGGTTTGAATGGCACTGAGAGCTAGCGTAATCACTGGGCATGTGAGACTTAAGAACTGATGTCTCGGGGGGACGAGCGCAGTGTGGTGATACACAGAAATATTCTAGGTGACACAACATTGATATGGGTGGACGTTTTGCTCATCTTGTCCCTTTCTCCAATAATAAAAAAAAAAGTGTACCCACAAGAAGGCACAGCATTGATAATCATTTTTAGTTTTTCCTTTTCCATTGTTTCTAAAACGCACCAACAAATTAACGACTTTATTATGATCGGAAATAAATGTACAAATAAAAAAGTATTGTGAAAAAACAAAATAAACATCTTTACAACTATTTAACCTAATGGTTATGCTACATAAACCATAGAAAATACTGTGTCACCCAGAAAACATCTGTGAATCACCGCACTGTGCTCGGCACCTTGAAATATCGTTTCTTAAGTTTCATATGTACATTACACACTACCTATCATTGCCCTGCAGACCTAAACACAGTAATGTTCGCACACTATTGCTGGACGGCAGAATAACGGATACGGCGGTGGTATCCCTTAGACCAGGGATTCCCAAAGTAGTAGTAAGATCCGTAGCCTTACCTCTGGACATACTGGCGGATATGGATGCGAGGGTGTATTACCGGATCCGCGCCTTCCGCCAGAGCGGTGGAAGCGAGCCAGATGAGGCGCTCGAGTCCATCTCATCTCATCATCGAGCTCGGCTCCACGTGGAGCAATATGCACGCAAACGCGTTGTCAGTGCAGTCCTGCCGGTCTTCGAGGCCTGGATACAGCGACGAGGAGGAAGACTCACCTACCGACTCACACAGATAATTACCGGGCAAGGCTGCTTCGGTGATTATCTGCGTAAGATCGGACGCGAGGCGACGGCGAACTGCTTCCACTGCGGTGGAAGCAGTTCGCCCTTGCGGTGTGCCTAGCCTGGAAATCGGAGCGGAGTATCCTGGTGAGCCATATCGGGCGGAACCTCTCCCTGCTATCAGTAGGGTCGGCTATGCTGAGCGGGGACACGGACGTGGAGGGCCGTAGCCAATTTCTGTGAGACCGTGATGGTCCAGAAGGAGGCTGCCGAGAGTGATTAAGAGAGGACAGATCTCTCTCGGAGACGACGCCGTCGAGGCAACGACTGGCCTCATCACGGCCCTCCTATCACTAACGGTGTTCCCCTACCACAAACGGAGCCTTCGAGATCGCGGACCTTGGGGTCGAAATCGGTTTCCAAGTGGTCGAACGAAAAGGTAAACGAAAACTGATTTTAGGGGTCAACGAGGTCTAAAAATCGACCCCTATTAATTAACGCAAGTTCTTATTAGGATTTACCTAGATTGGTAGAAACTCACAAGGTTAATCCATCACACTGAATATTTTATTTTTTTATAATTCTTTGCCATTTAAATGATTTTTAAGGTAATTTGGCTATGGAGTCTGAGGTATCAGTTCATGTTGGAAAAGGTCGCTTGCCCAAAATAGTTGGGAAATCCCTGCCTTAGACGGATTCCTGCATAATAATCCTCCCACCGGTAAAACGAATCTCATTAAAAATGTAGTCAATGTGTTCCTTATATCATCAAAGTAAAAGTTACTTAAGTAGATGACACATCTGAATAAATATACTGTAAGATAAAAACTCCAAAGGTCTCCTATTTACTCGGCGAGTGAATCTTTCTACGATCTCTTTCAATTTGAGATATTTCATGGCCGCTTCGCTATAGTTCACTTCGTAAATGCAAAGTGTATATATAATATATTCACTCTTTTCTCATAACATTATTTTGTGAACAAAAACCTGTCTATGACATGGGTTATCATTTCAGGATATTGGATTTTCCTCTTATCGCATACAATGTTTCGCTCTTACGTTACTTGTAGCTATTTTTTTTAGGGCTTAGTTTGGTGAGACTGCAATGATGTCACTGTAGCGTATCTGGAGAAAAGATTATGTATTTATTGCACAATTTACTCGAGTCGTCAAATGTCAAGCGATTTCCAGAACTTCAGTCTTCACTATTACAATGATAGTGCACTTGTAGGCCAATTAAAGCACATAAATACCAATATGACACTTCTTTAAACACACCCAATTATATCAATATACGAGTACATTTCATACTGTTTATTATTAATAAAAATAACGTCAATTAGTTTGTATGAACGGATGTAGTCACAATAGCGCCCAGAAAACTTAACGCATAGACTAATTTTCTTATTAGCTTAAGTGGATGCCTATCGAATATCACTAGCCTATCGAATATCCTTGTGGTATGTTTATACGAATATATTTATTTGATTCATATAATATGACAAATATTGAACTTAACAATATGTTTATTTAATTGTTTACTTATGAATGGGCAATCCATTAAGGGTATCCATTACACGTAGGCGAACGTATCAGGATCAGATCGAAGTCGTTTTATGGAAAGGCAACGTCAACTGACGAGCTTGTATGAAAGTGGAAGAAGCGAAAGATGTGTGTTAGGATCATAGCAAGTGAAAAGATGTGGTCTCTGCTTACCGCAATGGAAGAGAGGCGTGACTTTAAAAACATCCTTATTTTGAGAATAAATTAAGCTTCGATTACGATTTCTTTTATTTTTTTACTGACCAATTTAACCAAAGCGTATACTTTGTTAATTCTGTATTTATTTTTGCCCGATGTTAAAAGAAACTGATCAATGCCTTTGGGAAAGCTGATGAATAATTTCTATTAAAAGCGCGAATTCTCCAAGGGCGAGTAACGTTCATCGGATCCATATTTGATGAGCTCCTCAGTAATGTTTCTTCGTATTGGAAGCGTGTGAAGGTTGGCATTAAAGTGGTACATGAAAAATAAATTTATCTGAGCACGCAAGGTCGAATGAATACACAATTACTAGAGTGATAGCGAGAATTACCTTGGCATTCAGAAAGAAACGAGAGTGGTGATAGAATAAATACTACGTAAGCGACAAACCGCCAACACCTTAGGGATCAGCAAGCGGAAGAGGCAATGTAGCCGGTCATGTAGCTCGTAGAGCGGACAACCGTTGGGGTAGAAAGGTAAGTAAGTAAATGGGTGTCCGGCAGATCGGAGGCGACTAAGATATTGTATGGTCAGCCTTTATTCGTGCAGAATACTACCATAATATGAAATGCTGTCACTATACTGCTCGTGGCAACGTGGGGAGTAAGAACTTTTTGACTAGTACCAAAATGGCGACGATGTTGTTCGCCACCCGTCACGTCTCATTTCCCGCAGGGGCGAAAACGGGCTACAGGTGTGGTCTCTGCCATCTCCCTATATGGGAAAAAGGTGTGACTGTATTAGTATAGTATAGGTGACTCTTCACTTAGTAGAGCGACGACCGGCACGGTTTTGCGGGAAGTTGATGGACGCAGGTGGATTGTAGCAATCTACGTAGGTTGCCCCTGTTCAGTAGTTGACATGTGATGGCTGCAACGATTATGATAAAATGACAAACCATACAGGTATTAGAAAATGGGATACCAATCTACGTTCCAGCTTGTTATACTATTTACCAAACACCTTGTATATATTTTTTTTTATTAAAGAGCTACTGCTGTACTACTATCCACCTACGGGACGTTACAGAGTAGTTGTGGTTGCTAAACGCACTAGTTTAGTAAGAGCCTATTCAATCTTCGGAACGGACGGAAAGGTATACAGTTCTTCCCTGTACGCACCGTTAATAACGGAGCAATACGCTTTTTTATTGAATGATGTGACGAAACGAGCAAAACGTTCACCTGGTGGTTAGTGCGTCGTCTGCCCACAACAAATGCTATCGCCAAGAACGATTCTGTGCGCCCGTCACCCGTTCTTAAGTCGCATATCATTATATTCTGGCTCTCAGTGCCCATCAGACAGAAACACAGTAATGTTTTCACACTACTGCTTCACGGCAGAATAACTGAACCCAGGGTCGTACCTACCTAGATTTATAGTCGGAATATCGATACTTCAACTCAGTAGTCTACCAAGAGTATAACAAGTTCTGGGGCTTCGCCAACATTGTCTTATTGGCGTTAACAAACGTGTTAAATTGTTACTTGGCAATCGGAAATATCTATCTATGCAACAAATTACACCCTAATCAATGCACAATTGCATTAAATAGTTATATGAAAAGCTATTTTTCGACGATTGCGTAGTCTAACGGTAAGATTACCTGATTTCTATGCCGCGGATCATGATTTCGAATCCGATCCATTTGTGCAACGACACAATCTGTTGGTTTTTGGGTCTGGTTATGTTTTATGTTAGTTTCGTCGTTTCAGCCGATCACTTGTCCACTGCTGAACATGGCCTATGTGTTCAGAAGTGGACTGGATCCCCCATAGATTGCCACAATAGTTAGTAGCTCTCGTTTTGGTGGGATTTTGTCATAGCTGCCACGATTGGCAGGTGGATTGGCAACCGCAGTTTATTTACTCAGATGTTCCAGGACAATGCTACTGCCCGTCTCCTGGTTTTATTTTCCCTATGTCAACTTTTATGACACCCACGGGATGAGGAGGGATGGTAGATTACCTTAAGCCGCCACCACATGGGTATGTTAGTTTACGTTAGTTAAATAACTAATATTCTTGAGATACAACATATTTGAGTACATCAGAAGTTACACGGTGACGAAAACTTGTATACTTTTATTTTTAGTAAAAAGTGGAAATAACCACAATCCCACTTAATGTGATATGTTGGTCAAGTTCATGATGGTGGGCACATTAGGTAGCTAGATGTTGGAGAATTAATAGGGTGTCAATTTATCCAGTTTCGTTTGTAGTGTGTAGTGACTATTAAGCGAATAGTATTACTTTTGTAGCTAATACACTGCCTTGTAAAATAATAATTAATGGTCATTGACAATTTCAGAAATTATGAAGATGTAGTGTTCACTATATTGGTATATTTTGGAGATATAATATAAAATAGAATATACATATATACTTATAACACAAAATAGGTATCGGCTCACAGCACACGCTACACTCTGCATCGGTTCGATTATGAAGGCTTCCACTCGCATCGCAGGCCGTGAAGTTGTAGCCTGGGGGTCTATTTCTAAAATCAAAATACGATGTTTCGGGTTAGGGATTGCTCGTTTCCTACCACGATATCACCCGACACTAAACATTAATTCTATTGGCTGCCAATGGATCCAAAAAGCCGTCCGTAAAAGTTACATCCGAAGTAATATGGTAGTAGGGTTTATGTTTGACGTCCGTCGGTGCTGCCAATCGATCCGAAACTTTCTACTTCGATTTTCGTAGTAGGCCCCCTGAGACGGCAGAACTATAGATATTATACATTAATACCCGATTACACGTTAATGCTCGTTATCAATATTACGTAAGTTATTATATTAGCTGTATATAATTAATTGAATTATGTACACTACAGAAGGCGCAGAATACATCGATGTGGTTAACGAACATCAAAGAAAAATTACTTATATAGTAAAAATTTCACAAAAGTATTTTTTGCTATTTAAAAAAAAAGTTACAACCCAAGGCACCACACTGCGCTCGCCCACGGACTTAAGACTTTTATGCACAAGCGGTCAGTGGCCTTCAGACCGAAACACAGTAATGTTTGCACATGGCTATTTTACGGGAGAATTACTGGCCCTGTGGTGGTACCTACTTAGACGGATCCCTGCTTAGGAATCTTACCGCCAGTAAATGGTGCATGTGCGTTTTATTTGATCAATTAAATTCGTGGTTTTCAAACACAACTGTGTTTTAGTTTGAAGGGTACTGAAGCTAATTCAATTACAGACCATATGAGTATTACGAACTGATGTCTCGTGGTTACGAGCGCAGTGCAGTGGTACACAGAAAGCTTGGTTCTGGGTGACACCGCAGTTGTCGGTCCTACTAATCGGCGTTGTCGCTTACTTCCATTCTAATATAAAATTTAAATAAAAAGTGAAAGTCGAAAGTCAAAGTCAAAATTTCTTTATTCAATTTAGGCTTGTTTAAGGCTCTAATGAACGTCAAAATTTACACGGGTTCAAAAAATTACCTTCTCAGAGAAGAATCAGTGAGAAACTCTGGGGTCTTTCTTTTTTCAATGCCATATTACATAATGTCATTTATAAATTACAAAAAATTTTTTTTCTTCATAAATTTAGTTAGCCAGGGGGCAAGTGCAGATTATGAGTTATTTCCACACATCTTTGTACTCTATATAGTGATCTTTTTTATATTACGCTTAATTACTAATGTCTTCCTGACAAGATTTTTAAAATCCATGTCCGATTTTTGTGTTACACTTTTAGGAATTTTATTATAAAATTTTATACATCTACTAAGAAAAGACTTTCTAGTTTTAGTCAACCTAAACATAAGAACCGCTAGCTTGTCGCCTCTAGCCATTCTACAGGATACAGTCAATTTTTTGTTAAATAAATTTATGTTTTTCTTCTTTTTCCGTACGTACACAATATTTTCAAAAATAAACAACGACGGAAGTGTCAAAAATATTAGTTTCCCTGAATAGTTCTCGTAGCGACTCGCGAGTTCCCAAGTTAAAGATTGCTCAAAATGCTTGTACTTGCAAAATAAAAGTAAAGTAAAGTATCGGGCTATAAATGCCCCTTCCACTGCTGACCACAAGCGTTCCCTCATTTCTGAGAGGGTTTCGAACCCAACTCGCATTGAAGCAGCGTGGTGGACTCTTCCCGGCTCCAAAACTCTCTCAGAGATAAAGAACAGTATTTGCCTTTATTACCATCGTATGCGAACAACCTGAGTTTGATCTCCGGTGCAAGCACAACTTAAGAATTGCTTAACAGATACGAGTTCTTATTTACCATATGTTCAGCAGTGAAGGAAAACCTGCATGTCTAAATAATAAAAAAACATCAGGATAAGGGAAGTGCAAGATTCCGTGGTAGAAAGTCGACAGAGGGAAAATAAAAACCAAACTACGGAAAGATCTCCCCCACAAAATCAGAGCTACAAACTTTTGTGTCAATCTATGAGGCCTATGTTCAGCAGTGGACTGGTGATAGGATGGAAATGATGATGATGACGATGATTGTAGCGTAGTAGTTATTAGAATCATTAAGGTGTTAATTTGCGGAAAACCATTATAATGAAGGAAAGAAAGTTAATTTGCTAAGATCCGCATGCAAAATGCATTTTAACAAATAACTTACGAAGATTCGTTTTGCATTTTATTTGCCGCATGCGGATCTTGGCAAATAAATTTGCTTCGTTCATTGTATTGTAGTTGGTAGCTACGTCAACCATTATTCTTATAATAGTTTATTATAGATAGAAGGTGAATCTCTCGAACATCCCCAGTCCCTGCACTCCGATTCGAGGGCCCTCGATAACGCGAGCTACAGCCGTGCCTGAGAGTGACCTTGCCTCGATTATGATTTGGGGCCTCACCCTCGAGAAGACTCTTCAGTCACTTTATTACTGCAATTATGTTTATTTAGGAACTGTCGCAGACGCCGCTAAATTTTCTTTTCTTTTATTTTTCCATTCGATGATATCGCAAGTGGTACGTTGGTTTTATTGTCCTTCAAGTATACGTATAGAAGCTTAGGAAAATAAATAACGGAAGCGAAATTTAAATTAGAAATTAAAGTTATATTTTATTTTATTATTTTATCTAAACTTTATTGTTACCCTAAAAGGATACAAAGGACGGACTTGCCAACTGGCATTCTCTGCCTGTCAACCCAGGGCGTACTGAAACTTTGTGGCAGGTGTATATTATGCTAGTGGTATGATTCCTATATATATATAGGTATACGTCTAGGTAGGTACCACCCCAGGGCCAGTTATTATGCCGTGAAGCAGTAGTGTGCAGACATTACTGTGTTTTTGTGTTTGTGTTTGAAGGGCACTGAGAGTTAGCGTAATCAATGGACATTAAGACTTAAGAACTGATGCCTCAGGGTGTCCAGTGCATTGTGGTGCCACACAGAAATGTTCTGGGCGAGACAGTATTTATTATGGGCAGACTTTGCACTTATCAATGTCTCGTCAGTTTCTTACAATTATATTTTAAAGTCTTTCCGCAAATAACATCTTTAATGATGAGATGAAATGAAATCTTTACAAATAGAAATCGTTCATTAATCAATGTATTCGTTTAAAAAGCTGGTCAACACGATTACGAATATTCGGAATGTATTGAAAGGTGGTGTTTCTAGTATGTAGGCCGGTAAGTAAACCTTTCTGCAATCCTAAATTAGTTATGGAAGAAGGTGACGAGACGAGTAAATCGTTCATCTGATACATACATACATACAGTCACGCCTTTTTCCCATATAAGGGGTAGGCAGAGGCCACACACGTAGCCCACTTTTCGCCCCCGCGGGAAACGAGACCTCGCCGCCATTTTGGCACTAGACAAAAAATCTTACTCCCCATTGCATTTCCACGATCAGAACAGCGACAGCATTGCATATTATGGTGGTATTCTGCACGAATACAGGCTGTCCGTAATGAAATATGATTTTATGAAATAATATAAGTGTTATTAGTTAAAGTTGTACTAATGGTAAAGACATTTAATCGCAGAACGAATTAAGCGTATTTTAGAAACCAACTACAATTTTATATTATTTTGCTTGTATGTTATATTATATTATAATTGCTATAAATTTAGCAACTGTTATAGTTATAACTGGTGGTAGGATTCCTATGCAGAAATCCGTCTAGGTAGGTACCACCCCAGGGCCAGTTATTCTGCCGTGAAGCAGTGGTGTGCAAACATTACTGTGTTCGGTTTGAAGGGCACTGAGAGCTAGCGTAATCACTGGGCATTTGAGACTTAAGAACTGATGTCTCAGGGTGACGGGCGCAGTGTGGTGTCACACAGAAATATTCTGGGTGGCACAGCATTTGTAGTGGGCGGACGTTGCTTTTTTTTTTCTTTATTCACTACGTTTCAGAACAAAGGTGAGTAATTGGAGTTTTAATTGATCATGCGTTTTTTTATGGAAGTAAGTACGTACAAAAGTCGCACGTCCTTACTAAATATGAACATGGTCGCGGCTCTTTAAAGTTGGGGGACCTAGACAACATCTGCCCACTTGCTGCGATCTTGACATATTATTCGCATACTAAGTCTTTCACCTGATGGTAAATGTTAAATGCTTTTACCAGAGTGACACCCCTGAAAGACCATAAGACATTGGTTCTGAAGTCTCATATGCTCTTTAAATTCACTAGCTTCAGTGACTGATGGATCAAATACTTGTCGTAGGATTCCTATGCAGAAATCCGTCTAGGTAGGTAGCACCCCAGGACCGGTTATTCTGCCGTGAGTCAGCATATGAAACTTAAGAACTAATGTCTCAGGGGGACGGTTGCAGTGTGGTGGCATACAGAAATGTTCCGAGTGACTCAGCATTGGTTATGGGCAGACGTTGCACTTACCATCAGGTGAATGTTTTGCTCGTTTCTTTACTTTAGGCCATAAAAAAGTGACATTCAAACTGCTTGATGTAAAATATCTGGCACTGATTTCTAACAAAGACACCTTATATCTAACAATTTGTAATTTTAATTTACAGGTAAGCGCTGTCAGTAATAGAGCCACATACATACGTGTAAGTGTTCGTATCCTCACACCAAACTAATTTATAAGGTATGTTCCAATATTTTAGAAATTGCTCGTTTTCGACTGCGACCTTCCTTTATTTCATGGATGTGTGATTATATTGTGGACTATTTTAATATTTTAAGAATAATTATTAGAGACTGCAATCTAATAATTCAATACGATCAATAAACGATTTACTTAATAACTTACTACTTATTTATTTTGCCATGGGGGGCAAAATCTGTGTTGGTCAAAACGTTCCTCCAGTCGTAGGATTTTACTACCTAAGGTTGGTCTTAATGTAATAAAGATTTTACCGCAGTTGTGACGGTATACGACATTCCATTACTCGTCTCATGATCCGACTGGCTGGCCCACCATACGTTGTCCTGCCTGCTCCGGTATGTGACGCGACGAGTTTTAATTCTGAATTACATTCAAGTATGATACTTTACAGCCACGTGATCACAGCGCCACCTACCGGATCGGATTTTGTAATTTTCTTTTTTGAAACACGTCGACCATACATAGAGTCACGCCTCTTTCCCATAGGGGTAGGCAGAGACCACATCTTTCCACTTGCTACGATCCTGACACACATCTTTAGGTTCCTCTACTTTCATTAGTGTTTAAATGAAACTAAGTTTACGGATTTTATCGCGTTTAATTTTTACTTTTTTACTATTTATAACCCGACGTTTCGAGTGCTTTACAGCACCCATGGTCACGGGAGGACTGAGGTGACAGATGTCCTGATGTCATAGTTAACCTGGGGTACCTTCAGCTTTTAATTATTATTTTTGGGTCCGATCTACGCAGAAAGAGCTAACTGTGTCTTGAAGTCTTGCAGTGGTATGCTTGGTTTTTGATTTAATTTTATTTATTATTGGATCCCAAGCTGGTGGTAATACCCAACCATCTTCCCTATTGAAATTAGGATGTTTTTTGATTTCAATAGCCTCGCGAATCATCCTTGGTAGGAATCGGTGTTCTTTTGCAAGGATCTGTGGTTTATCAAATCTGATGTAATGGTTGGGATGATCCAGAACATGGTCACAGAGTCATTAGTGTTTTCATACAAGCTCGTCGGTTGCGAGTACTTTTGACGTGGCCTTTCCTTAAAACGATTTCGATCTGATCGTAATACGTTCGCCTACGTCGACCCTTACCGGCTTGCCCATTCACACTCGCCTCATAAATCTGTTTCGTCAATCTTCTTTCATCCATCCTCTCTACGTGTCCAAACCATCTAAGCATCCCTTTCTCTATCTTTGTCACTACATCTTCTACCACACCGCAACGTTCTCTTATCACGTTGTTTCTTAGTTTGTCCATCAAAGTCACTCCAGCTATACTTCTCAAACTTTTCATTTCAACAGCATTAATCTTATTTTCATGCTTCTTCTGCCAGACCCAACATTCACTACCGTACATAAGTGTGGGGACCAGTACTCCTCTATGTACAGCCAGTCGTCCCTTTTTAGATACATTCTGGCTGCACATAAAGTTATGCAGGGCGCCATATAATTTATTTCCTGCCAACGCTCTTCGTTCAATATCACAGTCGTACTTTCCGTCTCTCGAAAATTTTGAACCCAAATATACAAACTCATTAACTTGTTCCACTCTTTCTCCTCCAATCAGAACTTTGCAATCCGACATACTTTCTTCTCTTTCAAAAACCATTACTTTCGTCTTATCTACATTAATTTTCATTCCTTTGCTTTGTAGAGCATCATTCATAATATTAACCATCGCCTGCAACTCCTCCTCCGATGATGCTAATATAACCTGATCATCGGCGTATGGAGGCAAATGCACTCTCTTTAAGATCTTTCAAGCAATTGTCTATAAATAGGTTAAACAGCCACGGTGAAGCCACACATCCCTGTCTAACACCTTTTTCGATGTTAAACCAGTCTGTGTACGCCCCGTTTACCCTGACACAAGCACTGGAATCCTTGTACAGTGATTTCAGTGCTTGTATCAAGCTGCCGTTCACCCCATATATAGACAATGTCGACCACAGTTCATTCCTCACCACTCTGTCATAAGCCTTTTCCAAGTCTACAAATGCGCAATAGACCTTTTGACTTTGAGCCAAGAATTTTTCGGCTAAGCTTCGTAAGGAAAAGACCTGATTCGTCGACCATGCACGATAATAACAGCAGAACTATCACAAAGATATTGAAAAGAAACGATTTTGTGGTCGACAACATTCGGAATGTGCCGTATTCGCCACTTCTTTTCAAAACATTCAAGGCACATTGCATCGTGAAGTAATTTTCATCTGCAGTGGATTGATTCACAATATTGCGAAGTCTAATTGCATTACGGCTTCGATGTGAAAGACTAGATCTTCTGACTCGCGGCATTGTAAATGACACTGGAATATTAGTCACACAATTTAAAATTACATAATGAAGCAATTATCAATCACAAATTTGATAACTTCACAAAGTGACCACCGAAGATGACGGAGGAAACTTTAACTAACTAATGCAATGACAGTCGAAAACTGAATGAAAATTGGTCAAACCTACAAAAGAATACTGATAAATCGCGAAGCTCGTCTGCACAGCTACCTCAATAGTATACAAATAAAGGACCGCGCAGTCGAATCAGCTGTCAGAGGATAATAAAAGAAGACGGAAATTAAAATAATTTATTGTCACAGCTTCACAGTCATGCTTACAAAATTATAAACCTTAACTAAAATTCCTTAACGATTATGCACACTACGCCATATACTGGCATAATCGTCTTGTTTATGACCAACATGTCATAAATTCATTATGTATGTATTATTCGCCATGCTAATTTTTGTCCATGTTTTGTTTCTGTCAGACGGCGTTGTATACGAAAAATTTATGAGAAAATGAGTTTTTTCTTTCGTGATTTTTTCCGATGTTTTAGTTGCTCCAACAAATCCAACATCGTAAAAATCGATCCAGTCGTTCTTGTGTTATAAATTGTGTAACTAACCCGACTTTGTCTTATATATATATAATAGAAGATAGATATATTAAGGGAAAAATAATAGGTTGCGCGTAGTTGCAGTTACAAATTATTATACTGACCTAACTGACGTTCGCCTACCGCGTGGACTAGTGGTCTGAGAACCTGGCTGCCACGCCGCTGAGAACCTAACTGCCACGCCGGGGTGCCAGTGTTCGAATCCCAGGACGGAGCAAACATTTGTACAAAAACACAAATTTTCGGTTTTCAGGTTGTGTTTTGCATGTGATTTTTTTTTCTATAAAACCTTACTGGAGTAGTAATACCAGTGTGGGGAGGGTATTTCTGGTATGGTATTCTGCGATTTTTAAATTATCACAGTGAATTTTACGATTTGAAACGATACGTAATGTCGACGAAGATGTAAATGTATATACACATATATCTCATTGCTTTTTACGTCTTTAGAAGACGGCTTAAACAATACCTTTAAAGCACTTCTTTGCACGGTTGTCAAGCCTAATGCGCATTTTGCTCCAAAGCCACGACATAGAAAATGAGCAACAGGTGAATATACAATTTCTCTTAGCTTTCCATCCGGTGGAAGAAAGTAGCCGTTTCATTTTAAAATACTAATATATAACTAATTAAAGCAAATATATCTAATTTGACCTGCGCTAGCGACACCAACAAAGCAGTCATCCCGATTTCTTCCCCTACGTGTTGTCAATAGACTACAGACATGAAAAATCATAATGATTTCTTCATTATTTACGCGTCATCATCTTTATTTACGCGAATACTACACATTAAATGAAACGATACTTACGGATTTTCATCACTTTATCTAATAAAAAAAGACTTGCTCAGAATTTAAAGTTAAAGCCATCTCAGGGCTGAGG
Organism: Luehdorfia chinensis; assembly: GCA_019845155.1. Classification (NCBI taxonomy): domain Eukaryota; kingdom Metazoa; phylum Arthropoda; class Insecta; order Lepidoptera; family Papilionidae; genus Luehdorfia; species Luehdorfia chinensis. Next base: position 3,683,816 of record JAHVAK010000234.1, on the reverse strand, counting down.
TGTTAAATGTCCTCTCAAACCGGGCTACCTTCGGCTTGTAATTATAAATTTTGGCCTGATCTACGCAGCAAAACGCTTGCGCTCGTGACGTCGGGATTTTAAAGTTAAATTAAACGCTATAAAAATCTTGAATATTGAAAGGAGTGATAAGTGATATATTGAAAGGACAAATCTGGTTTCCGAAACATAACGACCAATTCCCCCGTCTCGGTAGAGAGTAGTGGACTGATTAAATTCTCAAGATGATTTACACGTATATTGCCATTCAACACTCGATTTCCACTGGTGTAAGTATACCTATACAGAAATCCGTTTAGATACGAACCACAAGAGGGCCTGTTATTCTGCCGTGAAGGAGTAGTGTGCAAATCCAAAAAATTTAAAAAAATTACTGTGTCGATCTGAGCTGATGTCTCAGGGGGACGGGCACAGTGTGGTGCATACATAAATCTTCTGGGTTACACAGCAGTTCTTATGGGATGACGATGCACTCATGTATCACCAGGTAAACGTTTTGATCGTCTCGTCACTTTACCTTATCAAATAAAACAATTTTCATTTCGGGTCACAGGTACACTGTTATAGTGAGCGGAAAAAGTATTTCAGTGTACAATTTTGAGGTACAAAGGTAAATGAACCGTCGCCCCTCGTCAGCCTTCAAGGGCTCTCGATAACGAGCGCGCTTCAGGCCTGTTTGAGAGCGACCCTGTTTCGCTTATAATTTCGGACCCCACTGCTCGAACGGCCCTTCAGTAATTTTGGTTCAGCCTTTATTTCAAACATTGGTTACTGTTTTAGAATATCATTGAGTTATTTAAGTCGTGACACTTGTGCAAAGCTTAATTGTCGAAAGTAGGTACTTGTTTTGTTTTTAGGTATTTTACCACGTTCTTATTATTCTTATGTTCGGGACAAATTTAGTAATTGATTTTAAATAACATCCGGAGGAGCTAGAGACTTGTAATTTAAAAAAAAGCTCAGAACTGGATGACAATTAATTATTAACTCGCTTTCTTTCTGTCTGTCTGTTTCATTGTATGTTGGGTACACATATTGCAATGATTTTAAACTTACATTATACTTTTGGTCCATTTTAAAAATGTGGTATATAAGTTTTTTATACGGATTGCATGCTATAAAAAATAGCTAAATAGGTTTAAGCCACATATTATCTGATTGCAATAACCAGCTTGTTACATTACCCTATTTATAGTAAATAAAGAATTGAATTTGAATTTTATGCTTGTTTAGGTATTAGGTCCGTGATTGTTATAATTACCACAGACATTGGGTACCTATATAATGCTAACGTTTTTATTGATGCGTTCTATTGTATATCTGCTTCAATGTTAAGCTGTTATTATCTATAAATAAACTTACCTGTTTTCTTTAAGTAATATTGCGTGCTTATATTTATTATATGTCTAACTTTCGATTGTGTAAGCCGAAAATGAATATCAGTCATAATTTCACAGATATTTTAGATGTTTAGATATTTATAATGGATCTTTAATAATATTTTTGTTAGCTTAAACAAAAGCAAATTATTAATGAGATGTTTTCATTTATTCAAGAATACAAAATCATTGTGTTTTGAAATTGTTTGCATTTAGAACGTAATGTACGTAAACTCTGCCATTTTGTTTATAGAATCGTAGGTGGAAAACGAAATGAATGAACCGAGAAACATTCATGTGAATGATCTAATCGAATAAAATAGTTAACGATTATTCGTAATGAATGCTTGTAAGATTTACCACGTTTTGTGAGCTTGAAATTACAAAATTTCGTTAATGACCTGTTCTTTGTATTTGCCCGTGGGTGGCGTCTACGTGAACCGGATTACACGCTAGTTTTCCTCAAAATGTGTTCCTGCGATTCTGATCTCATTATTAGCTATTACGTCATCAGGAATTGTTTCTCGTAGTTTTTGTTCCGTTTTGTTTTTATGGATGGAGTTTGTATGGACGTTTGGATAGGGGCTTACTGCAGCACGTAGTGGCTAAGCAATAGGCATCTTTCTTCGCTGCTGGTCCGGTTTCGATTAACGTAAATACATAGGGCAAATGTCATGCGTAATCAAATTATTTTAATTTTCTAAATCGATTCGTATTAAACTGACTTCATGAAGTTAACATCTGTGTCTCCAAAGCTCTTTTAAAAATAACAGAAGGCATGTGTAATGCAGTTACAAATTCTCCAAGCTATTACCACTATAATACGAGTATGTATATATTCTATAATCTCGATAAATTCAACTGTAACATTATATTTATAGAGAACAATCAAGTAATAGGTATATAGCATACAATTAAAGAAACATGATAAACTAGGACGACCGATTAGAATGCATTCTTAACATGTCAGAGTTGCCAAGGAATGTCAGACGTCATGATACAATGGTGATGACGTGAAAACCCACACTGAATTCCGCATTGATGATGATTCGAGTTACATACGGTTTACAATATTTGTACCATGCTTTCACTAAACACACTTATTTTGAATGGTGGTAGGATTCCTATGCAGGAGTCCACCGCAGTACCAGCTATTCTGCCGTGAAGCAGTAGTGTTCGAACATTACTGTATTTCGCTTTGAAGGCTATTAAGTAGGGAGTTATATAATAACAGTTATACAATATTAGTTAAGGGAGTTATTTATTATATGAGAATTAAGAACTGACGTCTCAGGGTGACGGGCGTTGTTGGTGCCACACAAAATTGTTCTGTGACACAGCATTTTCTATGGGCAGACATTGCACTTAGCATCAGGTGAATGTTTTGCTTGCCTTGTCACTTTATCCAATAAAAAAAGTATGTCAGCGTTATGAATACTGCAGTTTACTTGTGATTAGGGTTACCAGATCAAATAATGAGATATTCTGACAATGTATCTGACTTTTAAGTAAAAGTTGTATGGTAATGTGGTATGTGAAGGCAACGAATTTTTTTAAATTTGCGACACGTCAATAATTTCAAAATCTCGCGCGTCACGCATAAATTAAGACCGAAATACAGTAATGTTACTACTGCTAACGGTAAAATACCTAGACGAATTGCTGCATAGGAATCCTACCACTAGTAAATACCCCCTCTACCCCCTCAACCTCCTCAAACGAAGCTACTGATAGAAAGCGACTTCTTAGGTTATACTTAGTGGCATTTGGTACGGCTAATCGCCAATCCGCCAGCCTGGCGTGGAAAGTAAATTTTTCTTAAAAGATATATAATACCTGTCTTTTTCTGAGAACGTTTCTCGACTTAGACTGTTTAAGCTTTAAGCCGATAATGGATTTTTTCCAGGTTCATTATAACGAATTATGTTATTAATTTTTAAAAGTGTATATTTTAGTCTTATCGTGAAAAAGACGATTCAAGGGAGATCAAGTTAATAAGAAAAAATATTAAAATAAGTACTTATTATTCTTCTTTATTATTAAATAATATCGAATATTATAATATCTATATAATATTATAATATGTCGATGTTTTTGTTTCACGTTATTTAGGAACATAAAACAGTATAACTACCAAACCTGAAATATACAACATAGATATTTGACTACTGAGACAAAGCAGTCGTGTCACAGGAGTGACCACCGTCAAACTATCTGACTTCTTCGCCGCGGGTTCGAATCACAAATGTGCCAGAATACAAAATTCGTTTTTCGGGTCTGGATGTGTCATTTATGTCTAATTGATGTCTGTATAAATAACTCACGATTTACACCGTTTTTATAAATAATTTATGATCTAAATGATATTCCCAAATTGATAGTAACTAGGTCTCCCCACACTCTACGAAATATAGAGGCATTATGCTGCTTCTTTATGCATATATTCCGTGATAGAATGGTAGTGCTTCGGTCGAGCACATCCTACATTTAATTTTCAATAATCATGTAGACTTTCACAATCACGTGAAGAAAAACGCAATTATTGAAAATATATAATAAAAGTTAATAAATATAAACGATAATTCATTTCAAATATGCACTTATTTAAATTCATAGACAGTTTAAATACTTAGTATTTTACTTGCCTGGCGTCAAAATGCTTTGTCTCAATTTTTCAGTCAATGTCCCGCATTACTGCAAAAATACTTTGCTACCTTACTCAGAATGTCTCGTTGCCAGTAATTGGGTCTCCGGTTTCCTCCAGTACCCATACAACATAATCGCCATCAGCTTGCTTGGCGCATCTGCTGGTACCCTGCTCCACATAGGCCTCAATAAATACCGTTTAGCCCAATGTTTGCTTTCACGCGTCCATTTCTACATTAGCCAGGGGGCGTCCCACACCACTCTTGCTTAAACTCTGTTGTCATTGTTGGATTTGATTATTCCAGCGGTTGTTACAAATGTACATAATACTAGCTGATCTGCCACGGCTTCGCACGCAAGTTGTTAAACGGAAATGTTAAAGTCTGTATAGGGAAAAGCAGCACCAGCTCGTTTACCCATTTAGGAGTAAATGCTCAATGACGGTAAAGGAATATATACGCCAAATTTCAAATCAATGGGTCTTGTAGTTACGAAGATATCGTGATTCTGGGTGAGTCAGTGGTAATTCCATTGTATAATACTAGCTAACCTGTGCGAATATTTCGCACAATATCGTTACCATGAAACAGGTGGCGCCATCAGACTTTTTGATTGTCAACAGATGGCGTTTTCTACAATTAAATTATTAAATCCATTTAATCAATTTGTTTCACGAAAACATTAATTTAAAGTCATTTACTTATTTTTCGTCATTAAAGGGTAATATAATCTTCAAAATGGCGTATCAAAGATTTCGTACCTACATAAAAAACTTTGATAAATAATATTAGTAGATAGTGAAGAATCGCAAAGTAAGCTTTGTAAAGTAATATTTGTTTTTGCAGATAGTTCACAGCTTGCGGCGTATTTTGCAAGCCGTACCCTATTTAGGCAATTGGCTTATGATTCGTTTACTTCATCGCCGACTGGACATGTAAACAATGGCATACAAAACGCGACCGTCCCGACCGAAAGCAATATTATGCATGTGTACACGAGGTCGCCCGACACGTCACGTTATTTGATTGTGTGCACTGTAGCTAGGGTTACCAACTCTCGACAGAACCAACCTGGGAGTTTTATATTGGCATTTTAATAAATCGGAGAGGAGTGACTGGATAGGTGTTGGAAAAAGTTACAAATATTTGTTTTATTTTTTTATTTTAGCGGGCGGCTTTGAGCGCGATTTATTTATTTTGTAAATAATTATTAATTTTATTTAAGAAAACACCGGAGAAATAGTTGCGGGTCGTGAGGGTGCGGGAGGTTGAACATTGTTGCTGGAGTCTCCCGGGCATTCCGGGAGGGTTGGGAACCCTAATTGTGACACGAGGCCGCTCTACACACGAGCACGGCCAACCTGACTATAAACATTTTTATTGTACGTCGCACACAATGCATCTGTCGGGCCGTATTCATCTGCAGTTTATGGTGTGCCGTCTTTAGTTGAGAATTTTAGATTGTTTTGGATGCCAAGTTTTAGAGTGTGGTTTGAGTATGATGGAAATTACCTTTACATATGTTATTTAGTATTTGTTCGTATTTCCGTAATCTCATGGTGATTTTTGATTTTTCACTAGTTTGGCGGTTAACAAAAATAGAACCCAGTAATGGGGTGTTTCGATATTATTTTTTTTGGTTAATTATAGCCAATTTAAGAGTGGCCTATGCCCAGCAGTGGATTACGCGCTGCTTATCGCAATGACCCGTTAGTAGTAGTTACATTGTTTGCCATAAAATTTAAGAAATGGTTATTCTTTATCGTCAAAACGAATTATCCACTGCTAGACAACTCTAATTCCGTATCTGTTCTTATACCACTTTTTTGCATAGAGGACCAAAACGATGGTTGTATCACTGTGAGCATTCCTGTGTGGCACCACACTGCGCCCGTCACCCTGAGGCATCAGTTCTTAAGTCTCATATGCTCCGAACGTAAGCTAGCTCTCAGTGCGCTTCAGACAGAAACGCAGTAATGTTTGCACAATACTGCTTGACGGCAGAATAACTGGCACTGCGGGGTTTCCTTCCTAGACGGATTCATAGGAATCCTACCACCAGTAGTACAAAGTACCACAAGTAGTACAACAACTGTGTGTCTAATTATTAGTTTTTACTTTTATAAAACACTAATATAAATTGAAAACACACATTTCATTGATTGCTAAAATAAGCAAAAATAAGAAAGAATCCAATATGCACCGAGGCGTTTGGTAAGACTATTGAAACGGTGACCATTATTTAATTAAGAAAAACAGTAATCGTTCGGTTCGGTTATTCAACTGTTGTCATTTTAATTTGATTAATGTTTACGTAATTTGTTCATTTATATTCAAATTTCGTTTTTAATAAGTGCAACGTTGTACCTTTCACAAAGGTATGTAAATTAATTAAATCTTTACAATGTTACTTCTCTTTGTCTTATTCTTCTCTTCTTATTATGCGACTTCTAAATTGTACCTACTAAAGTGTTTTAGGCGTTTCATTTTCACTGTTAGTAGGATTACTATGCAGGAATCCGGGTGGTACCTACCTAGAAAATCGAATGGTTTCCTCTCAGACCAAAAATACTGGTGATAGGCAGCATCGTCTAAGGTATAAGGCGTCTGATACTGCGGTTGCTAATCCCCAGCAGTGGGCTTATACGGGCTGATGAAGCGGAAGATGATAAGACCGCGATATATTTCCTGGCTTAATTGACTTTGACGAAATGTTAATATTGTAAGCGGCCATTACTTGATAACCTATAGAGTTTTGGTTCTGATACCGTTGACCGATTACCGTTGTTACCACTTTCCGATTTTTAACCGTCTTCAAAAAAGGAGGAATTTCTTAATTCGTCTATATGTTTTTTTAAGGTATATTCGGGCATAACTTCTTTGCTTATGAAACGATTTTAATGTTCCTTTTTTAACAGAAAGAGGGTACCGGGGTGGTCTCATATAAATTTTGTGAAGTTCCGATGATAGGATCCACTGAGAAACTCATTAAATTGTTAAATTCGCTTAAGTATGTTTGGATCTGCTGCGTGGAATTCTGTTTATTGATTAAATAACTATTCGTTTTCCGTAAATCCCCTATGTGTCGTAACCCTCATTTAGATCTTGTTTATCCCTAACTTTAGAACCCCTACGTTTACGGACAACATCTCGTAATCGACCCTTAACGGTTCATATAGACAATTTTGGGAGACTACGCTTTAGACTATGCTTGTATCTTATTGGGAACCTATCGATAAGCGATGTTTTGCTATTCATCACCGGGACACGATTCCCTACGAGATTCCACTTTCTCGCTCGATTGTTCTCATTGAGATTTAGATTAACTCTATCCATCAAGTTGGAAGTTTGTTGAGAGCTGTGTCGTGTTTGCACAGGATTTTGATCGCCGACATTTTTCATGTTATATTTTTATATCATAAAATGGAGTCGAAGCTTGCTATGCTATAAATTTAGGTTTCACTATTTTTTATTATTACACTATTGTATGCCATATTTTTCTTTGAGTCGCCTCTTATGACTCCCGAAATGAAACGGTACGGATTCTCACATCTCCTCACAACGAGCGAGCGTCGTGCGTACGGTTTTGTCACTATAACATCTTCTGCCCAGTTGATAGCGTTTTTTTTTATTTGTTAAAGTGATAAAACGAGCAAAACGTTCAACTGATGGTAAGTGCAACGTCAGCCCATAACAAATCCTGTGTCACCCAGAAAATTTCTGTGTGACACCACACTGTGCCCATCACCCTGAGACATAGGTTCTTAAGTCTCACATGCCCAGTGATTACGCTAGCTCACAGTGCCCTTCAAACCGAGACACAGTAATGTTTGCACACTACTGTTTCACGGCAGAATAACTGACCCTGGGGTTGGTACGAGTACCTACCTAGACGGATTCCTGCATAGGAATCCACCAGTAACTTCCTACAGTATTCGAAAATTGTCACCGTAGTCAAAAATCGGTCAGGGGTAATACCTTTCATCTCGTTGAAACGATTAGACCCTTTTCTATAAAAAATAACGGCAAATGCCATCGATAGCAAGACATTAAAATTTCGTACAGTCAGAATCAGGTCAGGTCAAAAACACGTGCATCGGCTTTTGACAAATGTGGTATGTTTCTAAGAAATTAGTAAATAGTAACGTTGTTCCTTATTTTTATTTCTACGTTTTTAACTAACACTACGCGCTTGTACAAAGTAACATAAATACACTTCGTTAGAGACAATTTTGTTGTCACCATTTTTTCTCTTTCACAAAATATAAGTGGAATTTTATTACTATTTGTAACTTTTACAAGACAACATAAATCACCAATTAAGCAGAAAAAACGTTTTAGCTTAACAAATTTTTTACTTATTATTATCGCTAATCTCTATATATATATATATAGATTAGCTAACTCGTGCGATAATTTCACACAATGTCGTGATCATCAACAGATGGAGACATCTACCTACTTTAAAGAATAAAGGTATACATATAAGACAGCTGGCGTGCATTTTTTCAAGAGATGGCGCTTTTTAATTCAAATTATTTAATAAAAATAATTAACGATAACATTAATTTTAAGGCATTTACTTATTTTTCGCCATTACAGGAATATAATCATCGAAATAAAGTATGAAACATTAATTTTGATACAGTATAAAGGGAGATATTTCATACCGAAAAAAAACACCTTTGTGAAATAATATATACGAGTACATAAACGTACATTTACCGTCACAAAAAAAATTTGGTATCATAGTTATTTAGATCGGTGACGGCAGCAGTGTCTAAGTTGCGAGGTGTCTAGTTCTGCGACCTGCCAAGTGTAGCCACTACGGTAAACTTTCACAATGAAGGAAAAAAAGTAAGTAGTATAAGCTTGCTTGTGGGCGCTACTGTAGGAAGGCGGGCGATGCTCCTCAGAAACTAGATACGAGTAATATACACCATTTTATATTTTGCGTAGGAATTTTAGCAAAACAACTTCCTTTCCTTCATTATAACGGATTTCCGCAACTTTGGTGAGGCTATTATCCAACTGAGGTCTGTGTCGGGGTTCCCTGCTTTTTTTTCAACGCTTATAACATCCGTATTACATACCAAATCATATAGTAAATAAATTATTTTGTAAGTAATGTAAATGCACTTTGTATTCCATTAGACAGACACAATTTAAACTTAAGTCTCGAGGCTTACCTATCTTTGTTGATATAACTACGTCGCTGCAGTTTGTATGCTGACGAAGTTCTGTTGCCAGACGACGCTCGGAACTCTAAACGTGTTTACTTAGACGTCTAATCTGTCTTGAATCTTATTTCCGCGGGAAGCATATGTAAAGGAGCCGAGCACGTTAGTGATTTCTGCATTTGGCGTGTTGCGATAAAGTTACCTAAGAACATATATCATCACGAACATCATGTTCGTAGTTAGACTGCTCAAAATAATATTCTATTCTCCCTGATTTACTTATGCCCGGGTTAAAGGGCTGTCACTCACTTTCCTTGAATTTCAAAGTACACCAGTGAGCTCGATCCGTGTTACCGGTACCACTAAAATTATTAATTGCGATTTTAGAATTTATTTACTGCGTGACCGTTGGTTAAAGAAAATACTGCGAGGAAACGTGCATGTTTGAGATATAAAAAACCTTTTTTTGTCGATAGAAGCAGTACTTAAATTAAAACCAACTCCGGTCGCTCACGTAGTATGAAACTAGAAGCGATCGTCCTGCCCCTGGACTGCCATCTCCGTAGCGATATATCAATAATTGTAAATAATTTTATGGAAAATTACAGGTGCGCCCAGTAAAACAAACAGCAAATTTTTAGTAGTGTTAATTTTACTTGGTATAATTGAGTATGTCATCCTTAATGTCGCTTTCTTGCGGCGGTTTCGTGTGACGGATCGTCCATTTCCCAAATATGGTTGTGGCGGGCGATGGCTGCCGCATTTGTCATACTTTTGAACAGGTGCTGTTCGCGGAGGCTAGTCTGCTTGAGTTTGCAATACACTTATATATTTAGTATTAAATCTTGGAGCGTGTTTCGGTTTGTGTCTGACTATTCTTTGCAAATTTATAATGTATTTTTGAAATATATTAAAAAAATTACAAAAAGGAACCTGCGAAAGGAGAATGACCATTCTTGGACCCAGGTTGTGTCAGACGAATTGTCGCATATATTCATATTTCATATGTTTAAGTTACATTTTTAATTAAATTTTCTGTCTATTCCAGTTATGGTTTTTGTTATTTTAATAGTAGTTATATTTTGTTAATGAGACTCAATTTTTATTTATAGACACACATAGCTATGTTTTCTTACGAAATTCGATAACCGATTACAAACTGCCATCTCCGTAGTATATTTAAAACAAAATCGACTTTTTTTGTGGACATATCAATAATAAATTAGAATATATAATCTCTTGATACATTGTTCCGTGCCTCAAACGCAATTCACAACATTAAAATGAATTGAATTTCTTTCAATCTATATAATTCCTCCATATATGAAAAAACTGTCGTGTGGTGGCGGTTCGTTAAAAGAATACTACCACTCCATCTCATCCAATGGAAATCGTAAAAGGCGAGTAAGGAATTAAACTGTACTGTGCACCCAACAGCGCATGGTGGCGATGGGCTCACCACCTATAACACCAAGTGCATTATATTGTTTTAGTGAAACGTGGATTGTGGCAGTCAACTGTTTTTGCAGTGAGTGTCCAGGCTCTGACTATTCCTTATGCGATACAGTCGTGATCTTATGTATGTATGTATGTATGTATGCAAAAATTATGATAGTGTATAGTGGTACATAATTGTTTCGCGTTACACACTGTGGTTACGCGATTATGAGTGTTGTTGTTTTGTGGACCCTGTGACTTATTGTGACTAATTTGAACTCGTTGACACTGTTTGTACAGTTTTTGTGTTTGTGCTCCTTAGTTTAGTTTTTTAAGTTAGGAATAATTTATACGTGAAATAAAAGCAATACTGGTTTAAACAACAATATAGTTTTGTGTGTTGGCGGTTTAAGAGAATCTACCACCCCATCTCCTTACGTGGCTGTCGTAAAAGTCGACAGAGGGAAAATGAAAACCAGGAGATGGGCAGCAGCATCTTTCTGGAACATCAGAATAAATAAAATGCGGTTGCCAACCCGCCTGCCAAGCGTGGCAACTATGGCAACATTCCCCCCAAAATGAGAGCTACAAACTTTTGTAGCAATGTATGGGCGATGCCTATATTTAGCAGTGGACTAGTGATGGGCTGAAATGATGATGATGATTTACAAAGTAATCTTCATGTTAATAGTCTCATTTCATTTGATATTATTTACGTATAAAAAGCGCCTACTAAACCACCGTATATCCCACATAAACAGTTTCATTACGTGTCTTCCTGGAGAATATGATTAATAAACTGCTGCCAACCCACCTATCAAGCGTGGCAACTATGGCAAAATCCCCCCATAGATATGGGGGAGGCCTATGTTCAGCAGTGGACTAGCGATAGGCTGAAATGATGATGATAATAGTTTTATTTTTTCTTCATCAATACAATGTAATGAGATGAAAGATAAATATTAGATATTACTTCTAACTCTTCCTATTCTCTATCAACAGTGGACCGATAAAAAGTACTTATTGACAAAAATACTTTGTTTTATGTGTACTTCATATAAAATGCAATGTTTTACTAGTTTTAATGAATTATATTATTACACATCTACTTTTGCAGTCCTTGCTATCTGTAGCTCTACCTGGATTCAATAATAACTATCAAATATGTCTGTATTACAGTGTACTTAATACACTAGGCGAATGATATTGCCAAGGAAAAGGGTAGTTACCCACCGGATTGGGTGGTCTGATCTGGTGAGTACGTCTCCTCCTACTAGTAATATTTAGATGTTGTATTTACAGTTCGCATCTCAGAAACTTACATAGCGCGATTATGCAATGTATGAGATATTTCTTGAGCTTCTTATGTGGAGACATAGGTGTCGATAAAGTTCATATAATTTGATTAATGACAAGAAACTGTTACATGTGTATGAGCAATTACAAACAAACACTAGTTCGAATAGCACACAATAAATGTTTTATTTAAATGAAACTAATTTTACAGATTTTATCGCGTTTTCTTTTACTATTTATAACCCGACGTTTCGAGTGCTTTACAGAACCCATGGTCACGGGGGGACAGAGGTGACAGATGTCCTAATGTCATAGTCGTCGTTCCAGGAATTCTACAGTCTGTGACCATGTTCTGGATCATCTCAACCATTTCATAAGATTTGATTAACCACAAAACCTCACAAAAGAACACCGATTCCTACCAAGGATGATTCGCGAGGCTATTGAAATTAAAAAAACATCCTAATTTTAATAGAGAAGATGGTTGGGTATTACCACCAGCTTGGGATCCTATAATAAATGAAATTTAAAAAAAACCAAACATACCACTGCAAGACTTTCTACTCCGGTTTAACTATGACATCAGGACATCTGTCACCTCAGAAAATTAGAGAAATAAATTACAAATTCTTCACTTGCGGCACTATAATATCTCCTGCGCAGTTGATGGCTCTCGACTGTAGTCGGAAGTTGTCGCCGTGGTCGAAATCGGCTAGGAGAACATTATCATTTACCCCAACTACAAAAAAAATAGTGTATTATTTTATATCGCTTCCATATACTATCGGATATTGTTATATTGTTTTGGTGAAGCGTGGATTGTGGCAGTCATCTTTTTTTGCAGTCAGTACACAGTCTCTGACTACCCCTTATGAGATACAGTCGTGATCTTATGTATGTATGTATACTATCGGTAACTGTTTGAACCAGGAGATTGGCAGCAGCATCTTCCGGGAACATCTGAATAAATGAACTGCGGTTGCCATCCCGCCTGCCAATCGTAGCAACTATTCATTCCCCAGAATTCCCCAAAATGAAAGCTACAAATTTTTCAATCTGTGGGGGAGGTCTATGTTCAGCAGTGGACTAGTGATAGGCTGAAATGATGTTGATAGTGATGTACTGTTTGAAGGGGTTACCGTAATAAATAGGTTTTCCGATCCCTGATTTCAATAAAACCTTGCGTTGGATTACTTGTTATTTAAATTAGGTCACATTGAAAGAATTATCGTAATCGGTTAAGTAGTTTGTTGTGGTGATTAGCTTACCTATGGCAGTATTTTCTAGCTTTAAATAGGACTTTTGAAGTCACGTCATATTTTTTTGCCGATACGGCATAACGTAAAGAGAAAATCATATACCACAAATATAAAATTTGTAGTCTTTTACTTCCTACGCAATACGGCGTATTGGGATTATAATATAAAAGAATGTTTCATTATCTGAAGTGTTTGAAATTCCCTGTTCAGTTCGTTTCAATAATTGATGTAACAGGAATTTCATTAATGTTTTCTTTTATTTACGCGAATACTACACATTTAAATGAAACTACTTTTTACGGATTAAAAGCTGAAGGTACTCCGGGTTAACTATGACATCAGGACAACTGTCACCTCAGTCCCCCCGTGACTATGGGTGCTGGAAAGCGCCTGAAACGTCGGGTTACAAATAGTTTTAAATTAAACGCGATAAAATCCGTAAAAAGTAGTTTTATTTAAATGGTGTATATTATCTAGTTTCTGTGGAGCATCGCCCGCCTTCTTACAGTATCGCGCACAAGCAAGCTTATACTAACAGATGATACCTCCACTACTACAACACTACCACTAGGCAATATACATCAATGTGGTCGAGACCACGACACGTGTTTCACCTTAAAACACTTGATAATGCCTCGTTTGAGTGTGTTAAACATTTTGCATTCCGATCTTAGCAAATTAACTTCTTTTCCTTCATTGTGAAAGTTTACCGTAATGGCTACACTTGGCAGGTCGCAGAACCAGACTCGCCACTTAGACGCCGCTGCCGTCACTGATCTAAATATACTAAATTGAGTTGCACTTACTTGGATTTCATATTAAGTAGAACTCTATCCAGTTTCATTAAAATTCAAAAAAGGATAACCTGATAGAGAAGGTTTCAAATAAATACCGACTCTAGCCTTGGTCTGCAGCCGTACAAAGGCATACATTTACAATAAGTATATAAAGCGATCACGCGGGAGGTGACCTTTTTTAAAGTAACTATACAAAGGACGTTTATTTGATGGTAAGTTACTGTGGCCCATAAATACAAACAACTTTTTTGTTGGATGGGTGAATTTAGTTGGTGGTTGCAACGCAATCAGATGCAGAAACAGAAATATTCTGGTTGACACAGCATTGCTATGGGCGGAATTTAGGCTTACCATCAGGTTAACGTTTTGCTCGTCTCGTACATTTCTCCAAAGGATAAGCCGTTTTCTAAATATTAATTACACATAAAACATGCTGAAAAACAGGATACTGGAGTATTTTCTCCGGACTGAGGAGTTTCATTAAAAACGCTGGTAGATTGTAAAAAAAAATATATTTGAATAACGAAATTAAAATTTATTGCGTCGGAGAATTTATTTAATTTCAATGTAGAAACGGGATCTAGAAGCCGAGTCAAAATATTTGCTTATTTGATTATCGTTAATGTATTATATTATCATATTGTGTTCTCCTGGCCGATTTGCTACCACGGCGACAACTTCGGAATACTATCAGATGCTAGCAAATGCGCAGGAGATACGAGTACTATAGTGCCACAAGCGCTACCATAGAGGTACTCACTCGTCCTTTGATAACCGCTCCCGAAGTAACGTTCATGCGATAACATCAGGGGTCACAACACAGCCACATCCGAAAATCAACAATTTCTGTTTTTACACAAATATTGATTCCGGCTGGTATTCGAACCCAGAACCCGCGGCGGAGTACCTGACACTCAGACCACTAGGCCAAGCGATCGTCATCGGCCATCGTCATATCATTAATTATATGAAGAAAGAATCATGAAAATATTGTTTATTCACGAACTATATCTTATATACACGGTGTTTTCTCCGTGTCAAACGTCAAATTTTTTTGTCAATTCATCAAATCAATTAAATTACTGGACAAATTCCACCTTGGACTTTTTTGAATCATCTCTCACTATGAATTTAGTTATACACGCATCATTCACATAATTATTTTATTCAGCAATAAAATTTGTTTGAAAGATGTTTGAAAATCTTTTGTTTCACGGATAATGGTATTTTTATCCTTAAAGATCGTCAAATTAAAAATGTCAAACCGTTTCATGCAATGGCGGAGGCGGTCAAAAAATAATAATTGCCTTCAATAAACGGCGGAATAACCATCTTTGTCAGTTATTTCAAAACAAAATTATTGAGACTGGTAACGGCCGTAGTGTTTAAGATCTTCTTGAATGGGTTGTTTTCCCAAATAAAATAAAAGAAAGGATGCCTAGTGTCTGGTACTGCGATAGTAAATCCGCATGTTATTACGTCTAAACCACCTTGGACAAACTTGGGGGAGACCTATATGCTACCTGAGGACTACACAGGCTGATGCATTCCAGCCTACCACCGATCTTATCACGTCTGGGTTACAGCGGGTAAATTTTTTGTAAGAGGTCGGCTTAATAGGCAATCTTCCAGAATATTGAGCTATAAACTTAAACGAATACGTCATCTACCATGCGGTGCAATAAATAAACCATATCCCCAAAACTCGTATAATATGAATGTTTAATGCTTTAATAAAAGGTACATTTTAAACGCTCCATTAAAACCTTTAATTAAACCTTTTAAAGCACTAAAATGAAAGGAAAAGGGCTACCATATCGAGGCTCTAATCTGGAGAAGATGTCTCCTACGAGTAATGTTTAGATTTTGTATATTTTTTTGGTACTGATGTAACTTCAATAGCGCGATGCAGAACTATCTATTCATTGAGCTTCTCATGTAGTGTACAGATGTCACATAGATGTCGCTATAACCTACTATATGAATACGTGTGTGAACTATTATATTTCTATAATGTTAATGGATAACACAGTAAACAATATTAACGATATCAAAGAAAATTAATTTTATTTTAATAATTATGAATTTGGACGCGCTACACCGTCCGCATTAATTATTATTAAAATGAATTCATATTAGCGCACCTTCATTACGCGCTGCCTTTGTTCCCGTTCCAATTAAGTGACTGTTGTTTGAGGTTGCTTTCATTTTACACAATATCATGAAACGTGATTTTATTTGGAATACCAGCTTTACCAGCGAGTCGTGGTACCTCAGAGTCAGGGCGTGGTTCGATTCTAGTGACCTGAGTTCGATCCCCGATGCCAGCGCCTCTAAAATTGTTCTGCAGTTTCAGGTGCTTCTTTACCACGTCCTTAACTCTGAAGGAAAACGTCCTGACGAAACGTACATGTCTGTGGAATAAAAATATTTCCAGGACAAGGGAAGTCTGCCAACCCGCATTGGAGCAGTATGACGGACTCTTCCCTGCTCCAAAGTCCTCATAAAAATAAGAGGAGGGTTGCGCTCAGCAGTGGGACATTTAAACGCTGTTACTTTACTTATTTACCTGCTTCTAGCGGTTCGTAACTCTCCCACTTACTATTCGTCTACGAAAACCGGGGACTGACAACGCAGCATTCCATCATACTGCCCACACAAATTGATCACGTGGCCTATAGTCAGGCAAGTTCGTGTGCGACCGTCCTGCGAAATGCCCTCTAAAATGAACTTTTTACAATTCCTTCCTCCAGTCCCAATAAAGTCTTCATCATCATCATCATCATCATTTCAGCCTAACACTAGTCCACTGCTGAACATAGGCCTCCCCCATAGATTGCCACAAAAATTTGTAGCTCTCACTTTGGGGGGATTTTGACATAGTTGCCACGCTTGGCAGGCGGGTTGCCAACCGCAGTTTATTTATTCAGATGTTCCAGAAAGATGCTGCCGCCCATCTTCTGGTTTTAATTTTCCCTCTGTCGACTTTTACGACACCCGCGGGATGAGATGGGGTGGTAGATTCTCTTAAGCCGCTACCACACGGCACTAAAGTCTTAAGATGCCTGAAATCAGGTTTTTCTATAATTTCCAATATGGCAACACAATGAAATAAGTTTTTGACTAAGAATAAATTCACCGCTCCTACCCATGCTCCCATATTAATTTGGTAGGCAGATTTTCCTAACTGACTGTACTAAATTTCGAAGGGCGCTATTCAGACATAAATTAATCTGAATTGCCTCCCGTTGCGTTTAAATTCAACTTTAATGAAATTTGAATATTTAAGCTTACGCAATATTCAGCCGGGTTTGCTGCGGACTAGTAAAAATGTTCTGTAGTGGGAAGATTGAGTTTTATTTTATTAAATTTTATTGATTCACTATCATTTCAACCCATCACAAGTCCACTTCTGAACATAGACATCTCCCTCATAGATTACCCCAAGGCACGGTCCTAAGTCACCTGCTTTCTTTATGACAGAAAGACAAAATTAGCAAATTGTTCACCTGGTAATAAAGGCAACGTGTGCCTATAACAAATTCTGTATCACTCAGAACATCTATGTCCAATTGCACTTGTCACCCTAAGATATCAGTTCTTAAGTCTCATATGCTCCCACAACTATTAACACTAGCTCTCAATGCCCTTCAGACCGACACAATAATGTTTTGACATTACTGCTTTACGGCAGAATAACTGGCACTGCAATGGTACCAACTTAGGCGGGACGCTAATAAAATATGTAGCTTAAAAAAACACTATTTTACAGCAATCATGTGAAGATCCTGGTATAAATAGCAGTTCTTCTCGTACCAGTTTCTTAATACGTGTGTAAAATTTCAAATTAGAAAAGGTTTCTTAAACTGGAATATTCTATTAAATTTATACGTTCAGATGAAGCTGATAAAAGCGTGTTAAAAAGTGAAACATTAACATATTGTAGGAACTTCAAAGTATAACGATTTTTAAGTATTTCAATAAAACCTTATAAAGCATATTCACTTATTTATATCTGTAGGTTTTCAAAGCTCCTTTCATAACATATTACAAAGGAAACGATAGGTTTGTTTAACATTCTCCATTCTTTTTACAGGTATCTCTTTACTACTCACTACCAAAGTAATATGTTTTTGATGACGAATTTTCTGTTTATGTTTATTTGAAAGTACATACATTTGATAAAATAGTATTTAAGAGATCAGTTGGTAGAGCTCTTTTGTACCGGTATATATCTAGCTGATTTTATTTATTGTATTACTTTCCCCTTGAAATAATATACTTTAGAATAATAATACAACGAATTCAGGCGCTCTATTATCAAATAAATAAATAATTTATATATTACTGAACGCTTGAAAAGGACTCTGTATTCCTCAAAAGACGTATATAGAATCTCGGATATGAAAGGTTTTCGCTCGTCGTTTTCTATTACAAGGGTATCTCTGACCTATTTACAGGGGAAAGTAATTAATTACATGTATTTTTGCTTGCTCAAAGAACAGTCCTCGCTAATTATATTAAATTTGTTTTTTTACCTTATACCCGTAATGAAACTGTTTATTTGGGATTTAAGGTGGTTTAGTAGGCGCTTTTTATACGTAAATATTATAGAATGAAATTAGACTCGTAACATGAAGATTACTTTGTAAATTATCATCATCATCATTTCAGCCCATCACTAGTCCACTGCTGAACAAAGGCCTCCCCCACAGATTGCTACAAGAGTTTATAGCTCTAATTTTGGAGGGAATGTTGCCATAGTTGCCACGCTTGGCAGGCGGGTTGGCAACCGCAGTTTATTTATTCAGATGTTCCAGAAAGATGCTGCTGCCCATCTTCTGGTTTTGATTTTTCCTCTGTCGACTTTTACGACACCCACGGGATGAGATGGGGTGGTAGATTCTCTTGAGCCGCTATGTGGTAGCGGGCATGGTATTCAAATAAGGGCAAATGCAATGGGCGGACTTAATGCCTTGTAGTATTCTTTGCCAGTCAACCCTGGTTTTTTATTTTTTTTTTATTTTTATTATATATTTGGAACTGTTATCCCCGAATAGGATTAAACTAGCGTGATATATACAGTTATAATAGATATAGTAAAAACAATTTCATTAGTATTTTAGTGAGCGTGTCTGATAAGACACAATATTCACAGTGCAAACCGTGGATGGCATGGCAACGCAGGCTGGTTTTTTAGTATTTCAGTAAGGGTTTCTTACGAGAACACATAATATGCAGAGCTTAGTTATTTAATACTTATTGAACGGCACTTTTTTAAACTAAACTATATCGCAAAAATGCCTATGTCCTGGAAAGAACCAGCAAGAAAACCAGCGGGCAATTTTTTCTTTTTAGTCATTTTAAAAACAATGTGCAATTGAAGTATTATAAAGATGTAGTAATAGCTTGGCAGCAATCACCCCATTCCCTGGAGTGATGATATCATCATTGCTTAATATTATAATAACCCATTTTATGAAACCTTTGTTTATTAATAAATATGAACTTTTTGTTTTAAAAACTGTGCACTTTCTGGGATTTTGTTGTAAAAACATTGCCCCATAAAAGACTTATTGTAAAGACTTAATGTTGGTGGTACGGAAATAGGTCTTAAGTTAGCGGGGTTCGATCTACTACCAGATTTAAATAAAGGTATGATTTTACTATGTTTCATCAAATCAGGAAACAGATCAAATTCAAAACAATGATTGAATGTTATACCTAATTGAGGTACAATTATATCTATAATAGACATTCTAACTTCAACGGACATGGCCTATGGATATGGGGCTCCCATACAATCAATAGTTTTAAAAATATTTAAAATATCATTTGAATCCATATGAAATTAAAAATATTTGTACAAGAACTTACATTTTTTTGAGTGCCTTAGCGGCAACAGTAGAGAAGAATTTAATAAATTGGTTATGAAAATTGGAATATTGGTAAAAAACCTTTCAAAAGCTGGAGCAGCATCTTGATCAGACGTCATGGGCTTGTTGTTAAAATGTATTTTGTAATCATGTTTGCGCTCCACGACTTTCCCAGTTTCACTGTTCATAATACTCAAAGTAATTTTTTTATCTTTTGCTTTCTCTTTCTGGTAAATAACTCTAGGACAAATTTAGTCTATGATCTCGTTTGTTATGAACATCTTAACGATAATATCCCACCAAACGCCACCAATAGTATAATAACAGAAACCTGTAATATATATTACAGATCAAAAGTCCAAGCGAATGAAGTCGCGGGTAGTTCTTCTGTAACTAGTTTTATCGGGTTAATCAATCTATCTACGCGTTACGTTTTTTATGGAAAACGAGGCAAATCGTTAAGCCGGTGGTAAGTGCAACGTCCGCCCATAACAAATGCTATGACAGCCAGAAAATGTAACCACACTGCACTCATCACTCTGAGACATCAGTTCATAGTCTCATATGCCGACGCTGATGCTAGTGTAATCAACACTAGCTATCAGCGTCCTTCAGACCGAAACAAAGTGTTTGCACACTACGATGGAAATCCTACCGGCACATAAATTGCTGCGTTGTTGTCACGTGTTCAAGTTCAAAAGAATGTTGCTACGCAGTCCCATGATTTCTTTATTTTATTATTCGTCTTTTACGACATCCATGTGGTGCGATATAAAGATTTTGAAATTGAATACATACATCATTTTAAGCGCAAAGCTTTAACGACGTCATAAATATAAAATATCTCTTTGTTATTTGCGCGCCTCCGTAAATAACATTTAAAAGAAATCTCATTCGTGCACCATTATCGCGTTGCTTTCGTTTTCGTGGTTCAATTGAGTTTTGTTTGAGGTTGATGTCTTTAAAAGGAACTAGCGTCGGAGTCTTTTCTCACAGGTGTTTGCACACCAAAATTGTTAGTTGGTTTGTGACATTATGGAACTGATGATACGATTTATATGCAGGACTTCGCCTAAATAGGTACCACCGCAGTGCAAGTTATTCTGCCGTCAAACGCTAGTTTGCATTGCTCTTCTAAAAAAAAGGCATCTCGCTCTGAGGGAAAAACGACTTCCTAGTTTCGTCACTTACAAATATTAAAATTATACATACAAACAGTCACGCCTTTTTCCTATATAAGAGGTAGACAGAGACCACACCCGTAGCCTACTTTTCGCACCCGCGGGAAACGAAACGTGTGTCGAAACACATCGCCGCCATTTTGGTACGAGTCAAATGTTTCTTACTTACCATTGCGTTCCCACGAACAGTATAGCGAGAGCATTGCATAGTATCGTATTATTATGCTCGAATAAAGGCTGTCCATACAATACCTTAGTCACCTTTTCTTTCACTGGTGGCAGGATTCCTATGCAGGATTCCAACTAGGTAAGTACCACCCAAAGGCCAGTTATTCTGCCGTGTAGCAGGAGTGTGCATACATCACTGTGTTTCGGTTTGAAGGGCACTGAGAGCTAGCGTAATCACTGGGCATATGAGACTTAAGAACTTATATCTCAGGATGATGGGCGCAGTGTGGTGCTACAGAAATATTCTGATTAACACAGCATCTGTTATAGGGCAGACGTTGCACTTACCATCAGGTGAACCACAGGTTTGCTCGTCTCCTCACTTTATCAAATAATAAAAAAAAACCTTACGACACCTCGGTAGGAAATAGATTGGTGCTATTGTACTCTACCGGACACCTATCGGCGATCACCTAAATCACGTATCACCTAAAAGTTATAAATCCGCTCATTTATTATACCACTGGTTGACTTTAGAATAATAATTTTACTGAATAAAACTAAATCTACAGCGCTGTCTCACTATCCTGTAAGATTAATAAAATTTCCGCATCACAAAATGACAAAATGCCCCCAAAGTCAGACCTATAATCTTTTGTGGCAATTATAGGGGAGGCCTATGTTCAGTCGTGGATAGGCTGAAATGATCATGTTGATGATGTCACAAAAAAAAGTTAGATTTTGATATTAGAATAATAATTATGTCGTGTCAATAGACTTGTAAATAAAACTTATAAACGGTCTTTCAGCAATTGCTTGTGTGTTAACAATAGCACGTAATAATCAGTGTTGTTTTGGGGTCAGTTTACTCAACGGCCCGTTCGTAACATACAGTATATAATCAAATAACAACACAGACGACTGGAAAAATTATGAAATGGAATGGAACATTTTTATATGTGATCGAAATAGCTCGGAGTCGCGACTTGCGAAGGTTTACGCCCTAACAGGCAACGTAAAAAAGTAACAGCCTATGAATGTCCATTGGCCCTGCCTCATCTCTGAAAAGGTTTTGGAGGCGTTGAGAGTCCGCCACGCTGGACGAGGCGAACTTAATTCTAAAAACAGCTCTGCGAGTCAATCTTAGGGCAGTGAGTGAACAGCGAAGGCTGATAACAAAACATTTACACAGAAAATATTAATTATGTATACGTATATACAAACACACGGCGTGGACTGTATGTGTGTATATAACACCGCCTCTTTCCCATTGGGGTAGTTAAAAAAACGTTCTACAATTTTAAGTGCTGACTTACCACGTCCTCAGCGGTGAAGGAAAAAAATTGTGAAGAAACCTTTAAAAAATTCTGAGGAATAATAATATTTCAAGGACATGTGAAGTTTGTGAACCCGAATTGGAGCAGCGTGGCGGAATTTTTCCGTCTCTAAAATGCTCTCAACCTACTATCCCTCACAAATGAGAGAATACCTGTACTCAGCAGTGGGACGTTCATACTCGTAAGCTGTTACTTTACTTTTACTAAATTTGTTTCATTATTTTTGCTACCTTAATATTGAGGTTTAAAAAACTAATACCATTACAATAATTAGCAAGCTAAATATGTATAAATGTCAGACACTCTAAATAATCAAGCGAAGGGGGGGGGGGGGGGGACCAATGATTATTGCTAATAGCGGTAAATTTTAGTTTACAATAGCAATAGTTAATTAACTAACAAAGCAGTATAAAGAACATTCGAATGTTATGTTTCTGGTGGTAGGATTCCTATGCAGGAATCCGTTTATGTCCGGTACCTCCCCAGGGCCAGTTATTTTGTCGTGAAGATGTACTGCGTTTCGGTTGGAAGGGCACTGAGAGCTAGCGTGATCACTGGGCGTATGAGACTTAAGAACCTGATGTCTCAGCGTGACGGGCGCAGTGTGGTGTCACAAAGAAATGTTCTGGGTGACACCGCATTTGTTGTGGGCAGACGTTGCACTTACCATCAGGTGAACGTTCTGCTCGTTCCGTCACTTTTATCAAATAAAAAATATGTTTAATTACGACAAATTTTTTGTCATCTCCAACGAGCCCTCTAACGAGCAACGATTCTACTTACGAAGTAAATTAATTAATTTTATGTCATTTAAAGGCCCAAAGGACTCTGTGTTAGTCAAACGACAGAATGAGCCCCTAATGTGGCTTCGGTTTGTCGCTTTATGTAACAAAGTATCTTCGTCTCATTTATGATACACAGTATTTATTTGTTGACCGTGTACATTGTTGCTCTTATTAAATGCTAATTTATACATACATACAGTCTCTTTTCCATTGGGGTAGGCAGAAAACACGTCTTTACACTTGCTACGATCTGACACACATCTTTCGCTTCTTCTACTTATATTAGCGTTTTCATACACGCTCGTCGGTTTCGGGTAATTTTAACGTGACCTTCTCCCAAGAGGCCTTCGATCTGATCGTGATACTTACGCCTAGATCACCCTAGGCTCCATCACACGCCCTAATCGTTTCGGCTTTCTTCCACTCTCTCAACCATAGCTCTGCTCATCTTGCCTTACTTCACACACCGGTTCCGTATCTGTCACTTGTCGATCATTCGCTCTTCTCAAACTCTCATCACACATCTACTTCCATAGTTCTGTCAGTCTTATTACTACTACATAAGTATGGGGACCAGAGCACCTATTTTATAAGATCACGTTAGCAAATTTGTAGGTATTTTAATCAGGTAGGGTTACTTTATACACTTCCTATATGTAGATGAGATATAGATCTTATGGAGAATTATAGATCTTACTTAGATAAATAAATTCATGCTTTCAGTACTACAAAATACTCTACTTCTATTGTGCATACAGATCTTAATATATCATCTGTCATGTCTTCGTCTTTCCTTTTCTTTTAACTAATAAATATATTGCGCTACGGATTGCGGGTTTGACTCCCGTACAGAACAAATATGCATAGGCAAATTATGTCACGTCAATGTCATGGCATGGAATTGTTGTGTTCATCGACGATTACTTATATATATATGTAGAGTACTCATACATAAATCATCGATGAAGAACGGCCACAACCACAGGGAACACTTATAATCAGGTCGTCTGTGTGTTCTTTTATCACCTTTCGACTGCGATATTTATACATATCTAAAAAAATACAATCATAAAAATTCATGCAACGCAACAAGTCTTTCAAAGCGAGTGAAATTGTTTATTGAGCCAATAAACGTTTAGTAGCTCTATACGAACTGTCGGTGGTTCGAGTCGGTTGTGCAATATTGATTGGGCCCGCTTTGCCATCGCTGTAGCTGACAGTTATGACGGACAGTTATGTGGTGCGGAATTGAAATTGAATTGGATTTGTTTGCTAAACCGAATTTGAATTGGACATTATAAGTGGAAATACGTCGCACCTTATGAATCATTTATGAAAATTGGTGACTTATATTCGGACGGTCGTATCTGAAGTATGAATGTAACTTTCAATTAACTGTCAAGACGTACATCCAATCCCCTGAACATTGTCAAGAATATCGAAGAGCTGCTTTTACTGGTGGTAATACAGCAATACGCCTAGGTATTATTTATTTTATTGAATAGAGTGAGACTTTCTGTGTGACATAGCATTTGTTGACGTTCGCACTTTACATCAGGTTAACGTTTCGCTAGTTTCGTCACTTTATCCAATTAAAAATAAAATGTCAGAAGTACAAAATAATGTTAACATACAACTTGGTACAATTTAACGAAGTTAACCTTTTCCCCGTGGAGACTTCACTAAGCCGTAAATAGTGTTGTAATCATTTATTTGAGAATATCGAGTGAGTAATGAAAGTTCTCTTAGTAGCCGACGAGTAGAGAGGCGTTTTATTACACTGCGCCCGTCACCCTGAGACATTAGTTCTTAAGTCTCATATGCACAGTGATTACGCTAGCTCACAGTTCCCTTAAAACCGAAACAGTAATGTTTGTACACTACTGCTAGGTAAGTACCACAGCAGTGCCAGATATACCGCCGTTAAGCAGCGGTATGCAAACATAGCTATTTCGGTTTGAAGAGCACTTAAATTATTGTAAACTTGCTGTGCTCCGCGGTATTAGCCGCGTAAAAAAAGTCGACGCCGATCGATGATATACATATATACTTTCCACTTTGAATCGGATTTTGGGATTTTTTTTTCGCAGAACCCTTATTATTATTCTAAAATTAAAGTTACATAATTAATAAAAAAAAACAACTTCAACGCAACAGATCCAAACATGCTTACGCGAATTTGGGAAGTTTATGATTTTTTTTTCTTTAATGGTAATTATACGGAATATCCACCTTTGCTATACCCCCTTTCCAATAAAAAAAGAATCATTATAATCGGTTCATAAACAATGAAGTTATGCCCGAACATACATAAGAAACCAAAAAATATATACAGACGAACGACCTCTCTCTTTTTTGAGTTGGATAAATATTAAAGGAGGCAAAATAGTGAGACATGTACTTATAAGAAAAAACATGTTTAAATTTTATGTCTGTCTGTCTGTTTGTTCCGGCAAATCTCCGTAACGGTTGGACCGATTTTTAGGCGACTTTCACTGCCTAATTAATCTACTTTAATTTTAGAAAAATTATTAGGGTTCCTCGCAAAAAAATTAAAACCTCAAAATCCGATTCAAATAGGGAAGTACGAGGGTGGATTGAAAAGTACTCGGCCTAACCAAGAAAATAAACACATACTAAATCAGTTATATTTTTATTTTTCTACATAATCACCATCAAGTTCAATACACTTTTGCCACGTTAGGTTAGGGAACAGAAAGAAGTCTGATGGTGCCAGATCAGGTGAATACGGCGGATGCGGTAACAGTTCAAAGCCACAGTTGTGAATTCCAGCCATTGACTGTACTGACGTGTGAACACGGGCGTTATCTTGATGAAACAGGACTTTTCTTCTGAGCATTCCTCGACGTTTTTCTTTTATTTCCTCTCGTAAACGACGTAGTAAGGTGCAGTAGTAATCAGAGTTTATAGTCTGACCCCTTTCAAGATAATCAATCATAATCACACCTTTCGAGTCCCAGAATACTGAAGCCATCACCTTATTTGCCGACAAAATCGACTTAGCCTTTTTAGGGGGTGGTGAACCAGGTCTTCTCCACTGTTTTGATTGTTGTTTTGTTTCCGGTGTACAGTAATGAACCCATGTTTCGTCCATAGTAACAAAACGATTCAAAAAATCATCTGCATCGGCTTCAAATAACTCCAAACAGTCGCGTGAAATAGTCAATCGCGTCCTTTTTTGTTCAACTGAAAGCAGTCGCGGAACCCACCTCGCAGACACCTTGTGGAAACCCAACTCGTTGACAATGATGTTTTGAGTTCGTTCATAAGAGATGCCTATAATCTCGGCTATCTCTCTAATTTTTAATCTGCGGTCTCCCATTATTAAATCAAGTACTTTTTTAATATTTTCGTAAGTAGTTGACGTCGAAGGCCTTCCAGAGCGGGGTTCATCTTTCACACTCTCTCTACCACGCTTAAATTCTGCTATCCATTTTTTGACGGATGAATATGACAGCACAATCGCCTAATGTACTGACCGTGTCATCATGGATGACTTTTGATGATAGCCCCTTCTTATGGAGGTACTTAATGACGGCACGCTGCTCGATTTGCTCCATTCGCGGAAATTATGACCGATTACTTTGTTAATAAATTTATAAAATCACAACTAATTATCGCACACGTTTCGAACTTCATACAATGAACTAGTCTGAACTGAACTAAATAATGTGGGTAGAATTGATTTTAAGAATTGAATGGATCTGTGTTAGGCCGAGTACTTTTCAATCCACCTAGTATATACGTATGATCGTATATCATCGATCGGGGTCGGCTTTTTACGCGGGTGAAACCGTGAGGCACAGTTAGTTTTAAGTAAGAGCGTATTACATTTTTTTTCTTCATAAAAGTGACGGAACGAGCAAAACGTTCACGTGATGGTAAATGCAACGTCTGCCCATTACAAATGCTGTGTCACCCAGAAAATTACTGTGTGACATCACACTGCGCCCGTCACCCTGAGACATCAGTTCTTAAGTCTCATATGCCCAGTGATTACGCTAGCTCACAGTGCCCTTCGAACCGAAACACAGTAATGTTTGCACACTACTGCTTCACGGCAGAATAACTGGCCCTGGGGTGGTACCTACCTAGATGGATTACTGCATAGGAATCCTACCACCAGTAAAACATTTATGCTTATACAGAAAAAAACTAAATAGACTGCATAATTAGAATGTTGTACCACGGAATATCAAACAGTATGCATAAAATTTATCGGCGTAGCAAGCTACGCCGCAGCAAGTTCGTAGTCAGAAGAATAGCGTAGCGCGCTCTACATCGCGGCCGTTTCCGTCCTACTTTCTACGACGTAGCTTGACGTTGCTTGATTATTACAAATACCTATTATCTGCTACGTTGGTGCCATTTTGAGATATTTATAATAAATTGTAGGCTTATGTACTGCTGCATAATGAATATTCAAATATTTTTAATAATTTGTTGTGGTTTATTACATGAACTTTTCATATAAACTGCGAGTCTATTATTCACCTTATTTTAATAGTCGAAAGCATTTGCGTATATTTACAAGGAAAAGGTGCGAGGGAATTCTTTAAACAATGTCTCACACTAAGATTACTTCTGTATCGTGAGTGCGTGTTACAGACATACATTTCACACGCACAACACAACCAGTCCCGAAAAACCAACGATTTATGTATTTTCACAATAGTTGGCTACGGCTGTGATTCGAACCCAGGACTCTGAGTAATAGTTACAATAAATAGGAAATGGGAACCGCCAAAGAAAAAAAAATATCATAATTTTTCTGATGGTAATTTCAAACTGATGGTAAGTGCAACGTCTGCCCATAATAAATGCTGTGGCACTTAGAAACATTTCTTTATGGACATACTGCGCTAGTCACCTAGAGACATCAGTTCTTAAGTCTCATATAACCAGCATTTACACGCTATCAGTGCCGTCCAGACCGACATACAGTAATGTTTGCACAATACTGCTTCACGGTAGAATTACTGCGGTGGTACCTACCTAGATGGATTCCTGCATAGAATTCCTGCATACAACCAGTGACTTACCACTATACCACGAGGTCGTCAAACAGTTATACAATTACAGTTACGTTATGTAATAAATTGACTTACAAGATAGCCCTAAAACGTTCTTTTATTTCTTTATGTATTCTTAATCTTAGTCTTAAATATGTCGTTTTTAAGTTTTAACGCTTTTTTCGCGGCACATAATAACACCGTCGTCACGATGAATAATAATTAAAAGGATTTTTGATTTACGCTACAAAATGTATTTCTCTTGTGTTTTAATCCAAGATATAAATATTTATTAAAATATCCGTAGGCCAAGCAGTTTTCGAGATTTCGTGTTTAGCCAGTGAGCGAATGAGCTTTCGCTTTTATTTATGTATGATTATTATTTATGAAAAACAAAATACGGCTCAGCGAGGATCAAGTACAATTTTTGCTACAATAGATCTTGTAACAAACATAAAGCTTAATATTGACAAAAAACAAATATTGCTTCTTGTATTTAAAGACCTTAAAAGGCTTTTGACACCATAAGTCATAAGTTGTTATTAGAGAAACTCGCTGCACATTGGCACTGAAACTACACATGCTATGTTGAAAATTTTACTTATCTAATAGAAGTCAAATGGTAAATATTGGTGAAACTCAAAGTTCTTCTAAAACTATAATAAATAATGGTGGCCTTTGTTGTTTCTCATACATATAAATGGTATTAATCAAATTGGCCTAAAAGAAGACATTACTCTGTACGCCGACGATACATGCCTATTCTATTTTGGACAGTCAATAGATACTATTGTAGCTGATGCTGATGCACAAAAAGATTTGAACTTGCTAAATGTGCGGTTTCTCTATTGACCATAAATACTACTAAAACTAATTATATGATTCTGGCGCCAAAATATAAAATTATTGGAAATTTTACTCCTTCAATGATAAATTAATAAATAAAGTAGAACAGGAAAATACCTAGGTCTTACTTTGGATAGACAACTTACTTGGCGTCCTCACATTAATAAAATTAAAACTAAATTAACATCCTTGTCCTTGTCAAATTAACGTCAGTGTTGTTCGATGTCTACAGCACTGTTTGTTACTCTCTGATAAAACCTCATATTGACCACTTAATTGAAATATTGGGTACAGCAGTTAAACCAAACCTGGTCATATTGCAAACTGCCCAGAACAAATTATTAAAAGTATTATTTAATTTTGTACAGTAAAAGTTTACAAGGAAACAAAATTAATGAACATATTCAACACCTACAATAATTTTAATTGCGTGCTTTTCCGGAAAATATTAAATAAAGATGCCCTCAGAAAAATTACATTCACAAAAAAATATTCAACAACATAAAATGAAACTTAGCGACTTTATACTGTACACACCACTCACAAACAAAAACAAATATAATATATGAAGGTTCTCAAATTTATAACAAATTACCTAAAAATTTACGAGTAGCGAAGTGTAAATACTTATATTACTTAATAGATTGCTTAAACATTGTTTAATGCAAAGTAAATGAATTCAGAACATGCACGTTAGTATGCGTCAGTTACAGATACGCTTATTCCGTGTTACAGCTTATCGGTGTTTACTAAACTCGCAATATGAGCCAACGCTGTGCATAGATTTTTTAATTATAGATGTACCCTAGGTTTAAATATAATATTTTTAAAATATTGTTGTTCTAAATAGTAATGTTATTAATTTATAGTTTCTCTTTGTGAAATAATAATGTTTACGAAATATTTCAAGTCAAATAAGCCTTGTTTCGTCACTGACTCACCGATTATCTAAGCTCAAAGGTATTTCTAGCAGAGGCAGAAACCTAAAAATTATAATTTAATTAGTATTTAGTCCATTACGAAAGTAAAAATAAAAAAAAATCTGAAATTTCAGCTCGGTTGGCATTGCGGTTGGTAAACTTACTTTTTCCTAAAGTCAATGGCAAATTATTAATTATTTTTATTTTCCAAGCACTCTCTTGGCATACATAGTAATATCATAATAATAAACATATAAAAAAGTACTAGGAATAAAAAGAATTTCATGCTTTTATGAAACATCCTCTCCAAAATATTTATGTTTTAACCATCCTATCCATCATAAAGCGCGTAGCGCGGACTATGCTCCTCAAAGCCAGAAACTACCACTTATGGTTCCAAATTTGAAATAAAGCGGCCGCCGTTTTGTATCCCTACATTTTCGAGGTGTATGAAATTGGCAGTTTGAGAAGATCTTTTGTTGATAATCCTGGGAACCCAGTAAAACGTTTAACCCTGTATGGCACTATCAAGAGTAACACAAGTCAAGATGGATTGGTCTAATGAATGTTGACTTCAGTAGTAGTAGTAGTAGTCCGCAATTACTGAATATAATTGATAAGGAAGTATTTATCGTCCAGAGTTGTCAACGACTATTACAAAAAAAGAGTTAAGAGAAAACAACAGAGATAGGGCGAGTTTGATTCGAGAAAATCTTTAGCTGACGCGTAAGAATGAATTTAGGAAAGGAATAAAAATAGGAGGATAACCTGCAGAAAGTGAGATCCCATCAGAAACATAAAAATGTACAAAAAATATGCCAAGCCCCGCATTTCAACCTAGATACAGTAAAAAGTTGTGAGATCCCATGTAGGGCCAAGTCTGTATTTTTATAACATTTAATTTCTAATTCAACAATTTTGTTATCAATTAAGTACATATTAAATAAATAAACAATATTTTGTGATCCTATCATTATTATACACATTTGTTTATATAAAAAAATCGTGACTTGGCAATCGCACAGCAACAATAAAATAATATTACCCATGAACTTATCCGATATCAGTTTACTAGCGAATTGGGAAGAAATACACAGCGGTTTGTTTGTGCTGTGCAATTCTCGAGGTACAGTATTTTTATATAAACAAATAATAATGATGGGTGATCCGTAAGACGAACGATTTGCTCGACATCTATATAAAATATCCCATATTACAACCCATGTTTTTGAAGGGCACTGAGAGCTAGCGTAATTACAGAGCATCTGATATTTAAGACCTGATGTCTCAAGGTGATAGGCGTAATGATGTATCACACAGCAATGTTTTGGGTTACACAGCATTACTTGTTTTTGCACTTACCATCAGGTGAACGTTTTGCTCGTTTCATCACTTTATTCAATAAAAAAATACAAGAAAACATGAATAAATATCCGAACCCGATAATAAATGGGTAAATGAGCCCTGGATTCGACTTCCAATACCCACTACGCGGCAGGCAGGTACGCTGACCGTTGATCCATGCGGTCGTTAGCCTAAATTCTGCTAACGCGGGCAGTACCTTTACACGTTAATTTCATTGATACTTACAGAGCGTGTTAATACAATAGACCCTTAATGCTTTGTTATAAGCACAATTTCGTTTTATCTACGCACCGGGGCGACCCGTGTTATTGGCTATGTATGAAACTAAATGTGCAGTGCTTGAAATTCACAAACTTATCTCGGTTTCTTATCGGCGCTGTCTTGTTTAATACGGTGATTTCTACACAGAATACGCTTCGGGATAATCAACGTGTGTACTCCGAGTAAGTAAGGTATTCATATATCGTTTTACGTAGTACTTAGTAATTATTTCTTATATTTACGCGAATAATACATGTGCACGATGCAAACATCATAAAGCGGAATGATACGTCGAGGCAAATAAATAATCGCTGAAACCATCGCTAGTTGAACAACCGACGAGCAGTAGGCGGGCCTGCCTGGGCAGCAGCTGCGTGCTGCCGCATCTGCATGGGAACAGGGTGCGGCAACTAGCGATGGTTACAAACAGCGAACGACAAGGTAACTCCTAGAAATGGTGAATAGGTTTGATGAACTCATCTTAGACCTTCTTAACAAGCATGCCCCAATCAGACGCATCTTGATAAAAAATAAACCAAAGCCCTGGATCACTAACACGGTATATGCATATGATGTCCTTACGAAATGAAGCTTTGGCGGAAGCACAAAAATTTAAAACAGATGCAAAGAAAGACTATTACAAGAGCCTCAAAAATTATGTTACCGCAACTATTAAGAGGGAAAAGAAAGCATTCTTTAATTACTATGTTAATAACAATAAGCATAATTCTAAGGAAATGTGGAAACAGTTGAAAAAAACTTGTGTGTATGAAAATGCTTGTGAGACTGCAACACTTTCTTAAGATACCAGTTGATGGAAAGGTTGATCCAGCACTAATAGCCACCTTCAAAGCAAATATTGTGACCACAAACACATTTGATCTGCGACCAACGACGGAGGAGGAAGTTCTTAAATGTATATTAAAAATCAAGACTAAAGCAGCCGGTCATGACTCTATAAACATAGACATGGTTAAACTAACTATAACTGAAACACTGACGGCGATAACAGGTATAATTAATCGTTCCATAGAGACTTGCACTTACCCTGATAGCTGGAAGTTAGCGTTGGTAAAACCCATCCCAAAGACTACAAATGTTGAATTTCTCAAGGACTTGCGGCCTGTATCTATTTTACCCACATTATCAAAGATCCTAGAAAAAATCGTTCTTAAACAAATTGAAGAATATGTACAAAAGGATCAATCGGGTTTTCGCAAGGGGCATAGTACAGAGACAGCGCTGCTGCAAGTTACTGATGATGTAATAGCAGCTTCAGACTCAGGATATAGTAGCGTGCTTGTTCTTTTAGATTTCTCACGCGCCTTTGACTGTTTGGATCCGGAGTTGCTTACAGCAAAACTGTCGCATTACGGATTTTCAAAAAGGGCATGTAGCTGGTTTAATTCATATTTAACAAGTAGGAAGCAACAAGTACTAATAACCGATTTAGAAGGAAACAAAAAATATTCACAAGTCTTGGAACTTGTTAAGGGAGTACCACAAGGATCCGCTCTTAGCCCGATTTTGTTTTCGATATTCACAGCAGACTTGCCAAATGTAATACAGTCGTGTAAGTACCATTTATATGCAGATGACACACAATTATATTACTCATTTAAATATACTGATACAGTAGAAGCTTTTGCTAAAATAAATAAAGATCTGGACCGTGTGTATAAATGGTCTGACGAAAACTCGTTAATTTTAAATCCATTGAAGTCAAAAATGATGATAATGGGGACTAAACATCAGATTAATAAAGTTTTGGAATACGATACAAAGCTGTTAATTAATAATAACGTTATTCCTATAGTGAAAGAGGCAAGAAATTTAGGGCTATTACTGGATGGTGAAATGAAATATGTAAACCATATAAGTAATAAAGTGCGGTCAGCATTTTACAAATTGAAAGTCCTTTATAATATAAGAGATCTCTTGAAGGAAGAAATACGTATATTTTTAATGGATTCACTAGTCTTGTCTCTTTTTACTTACTGTAGCTCTGTTTATGGTCCAAGAATCGATGCAAAGACTAGTCAGGCCATCCAGAGGGTGCAAAACGCGTGTGTCAGGTTTAGTTTTAAGGTCCAAAAAGGTGAATATATCACACCTTACCTAAATAAACAAGGTATACTTAACATGGCAGCTAGGAGGGATCTACAATTAGCATGTACGATTCAAAGAGTAGTTTGGAACAAAAATCCTATATACTTACTTTGAAAAGCTTACCTGGATACAAGACATGCACAAGCTTAACACTCGCTCGGCCACCAAACACCATCTTGCCTTCCCACGTCATAGGACAGCAGGCTTCAGAGGATACTTCAAATTCAAAACAGCAAAAATTTGGAATGACTTACCACCACCCATGCGAAAGAAAATAAACGAAGCAACGTTTAAGGCAAAATATCGTAGAGGTTTGCTACATAAACAGAAAGTGACAGAGACATTGAAGCTTGCCTTTAAAAATACGGTTAAGCTAAGAACTGTACTTGCGGACAGAACTTTGTGTACTCATACGTCCATTGAATCCCAATTGTACTCCATTCACACAGATATGCATTAACAATACATACGCACGCATACCAAATACACATAAGCAGACACACACTACATCTTCCACCCACGACACGCATCACTTCAACATACAACTTAAGGAGCCAGGGCGGGACTGAAAATCAGCGCGGCGCAGTTAGCACAGCTAATTGTAGTTGGCTTAGCTGAGTCCTTCCCTTTTGCCAATCAACACGTAAACATTACTCGTATTTTCTTTTTTTTTTTCTTTTCTTTTTATTCTTTCCATTTGTTGTTTTTAGTAAATTGATTCTTTTTGTTTTTTTTTTTAATAAATCGATTTAATTTTAAGTTTTTTATGTTACTAGTTAAGGGGTATTTTTATATTAGTTATTATGATTATTATTTTTTTGAGTTTAATTATTTAACAATTTTTATCTGTACTTACTTGATTGGCAATAAATTATTTCTTATTTCTTCTTATTTATTTACTAGGGCTAAGACACAAATTTCGCCAACTCCCGAGCAGAGTCCTGATCATTCATGACAGGCGAAAACTTCGTAGGGAATGGCAAGTAAATAGATGCCCAATTCAAAAAGACATTCTCACTAAAATGAGCGTGGAAATTAAAACAGCGATAAACCAACATTCGTCCGAGGACTGGAATGCACATCTGGCAGCAGTCGAGGATGACTGGGGGGCAATCCATAAACTCTGCCGCCAGCTCTGGGTCGCTAAGAAGCCTGTACAGTCTCTTAAACACAGTGATGGTCAACTCCGTTATAGTGAGTCTGAGCGTGCCGAAATCTTCGCCGACCATTTGGAACAGCAGTTCCGACCCTACCCCATTTGTAACCCCAAATATGTGGCATCAGTCGAGGAACACCTCCGGGACTATTTTTGCGGTCTGGTGGCCTCCGAAAAGGTGCTTAATG
The DNA here is from genome assembly GCA_019845155.1 of Luehdorfia chinensis. NCBI lineage: Eukaryota > Metazoa > Arthropoda > Insecta > Lepidoptera > Papilionidae > Luehdorfia > Luehdorfia chinensis. The sequence continues at coordinate 3,648,580 of JAHVAK010000234.1, read as the reverse complement.
CCAAACACACATATGTATACCCACAATGTTCCCTGAACCCGAACCACAATCGATCTTCCTCTCCCCGGGCCAAGTATGGCGTACAATACTCCAAACCTTACTACGAATGGCCCCGGGCGCAGACGGGATTACCAACGACACCCTTAGACACCTACCGCAAAAGACACTAGTACTAGTGAGAGATACTAGACCCGGCGCCCCTAAAGAAATGCAGGCGATAGAGTTTGTGGATCGAGGTCCAATCGTCCTCGATTGCATCAATGTGCAGATCCCAGCTCTCGGTTCGGTAGCCCATGATGTCTTTTTGGAGTTGGACCGTCAGGTTCATTAGGACGGTCTTTTGAGTAGGACACCTAGTAACCTGCCACACCCTTCGCAGCTTCCTCCGCTTCTGTGGAGGTCTAGGATACTGCGGGGGAGCTGGCAAAATCTACTCCTTCTTTCGGTGAAGGTGGTGGCCTCCTCGAGCGCCTCCTGCGCTGTAGCGGTGATATGGGTGCACAACGTGTCCACCTCTTCAGGGGACGACACTGGGCACGTGCGCACTTCCATTTCCTCCGAGAAGCTGTTCCAGTTAATGCGCCGACGTGGTGTCGCTGGCGGAGTGTCCGGGATCGCATCTACGACTACGACATTGCCCGGGTAATGTGTTGGAGTCTCCGGTCCAGTTACTGAGTATCCCCTGAGTTGCCTCGGCGTCGTCAAATAGAATTCTTCTCTTAGGGCAAATGTAGTGAAAATGAAATGTTTAAAATTATTTATTCTTCAACGTAAGAAATACAAATTTCCTTCGTCAAACGTCCTACCTGTTTCTGTTCCCATCTTAGATTCTTTTCTTTTCTTAAGTTATTATAACTATTTATATCAGGTTATTAAATTTACTTTGTCTTTTCCAGGTAAGTGAAATTCCGCACGCAATTTGCGATAAATACTTTAACATGAAAGGAAAGTAGTAAGTATAATGAAGACATTAACACATTAACACGTGATATAACATTACCACGTGATAGTTCTTTGGAGTTTATGACAGACATGTCAAATTGAATTATATCCTACGAACTCTTTAACATTTAAATTAAACTAAAACACAAGAATGTCTTTCGTAATTAACAAACATGTCGAAATTAAAAAAGAAATTTGAATTGAAGATGGGACTTCAATGGTTATATGTTACGAAAATGAACGGCTTTCTCATAGACTTGCAATTAATGTAAAAGCTAATATACATACAATCTCACGAGTTTCAAGATGCAATTTTCTTATTCCTCTCAATCAAGTAAAGTCTAAAATAAGTATGTTCTTTGTAATAATTTAGTGAAATCAGTTTAACATTTTCAATTTATATTTGGAATTGAGATTCATCATTCATTAAAGTGTTTTTGGTAGTTTTTTTGGAAGTAGTCAGCTTGACATTTCTATAAAAAAAAATGTCCGCCAATTTAAACTACGTAAACAAAATAATGTCCTCCTATTTTCCATAACAGCGACAACTTCCGAATGCTGTCGGAAGATATCAATTGCGCAGGTTTAAACGTCAGTATTTTTAAAACGAACAATAAACGTCTGTATGTACCTGTAATTTATTTTACTGCTTTCTTACTTATTGTGATTGATTTTACTTATGGGTACAAGTAAAATCAATCGTAAAGTCGCAACTGATACTGCGTAGTAAAAATTTACGCGAGAGCATATTTTTTGTACTGTGCTCAGTTCTTTACGAAGGCAATATGAGCGAGACGTTTATATTGAAAGCCGTTTTTTACAAAGGGAAGGTTGGAGAAATATTTATACGGCCGGAATGGATTGAAACAACATTCGTATTCTGATAAAATGTGGGACCCGGCGGGCCGCGAAAATTAGCCTCCCATTTTTAGTATTGGCTTGCGCGGAATTCGTCGTCTGAGGACTGAGTTTTGAGTCAATTATTAGTTACTAGCTGTGCCCCGCGGTTTCAACCGCCGTTTAATTTAAAAGAAATCGATCGAAGGGTCTTCTATCGATTCTAGCGTCTATCGCGAAGTTATAAAGCCTATAGCCTTCCTCAATAAATGGGTTATCCAACACTAAAAGAATTATTCAATTCGAACCAGTAGTTCCTGAGGTTATGGCGTTTAACCTCTTCAGCTTTATAATATTAGTATAGATTAATGGATGTATAATTGATAAAAGACTCGAATTATGCGCCTGGATAAAAATAAATTGGATATAAAAATCGTCAACGAAGTTCTTAATTTGTTGTATTGTCGTTTTGTGATGTCCATCGAACAATTTAATATAAATAAACAACAAGTGTAATTCTGAGTCATTCCTGTAATTGTCAATTATGTAGTTTGTTATAGAATTAATTAATAAAACGAAAAAATGTTATCCTGATGTTAAGTGCAACGTCTGCACATAACAAATACATTTACATTTTTGTGTGGCACCACACTGCGCTCGAGCGACCCCTAAGACATAAGTTTTTAAGTCTCATGTGCCTGAAATTTACACTAGCTATCAGTGCTCTTCAGACTGAAATACAAACGTTTGCACACTACTTCTTGGCGGCAGAATAACTGGCATTACGGTTGTATCTACTTAGACGGATTCCTGCATAGGAATCGTACCACCAGTAAGATTTGTTCAAGTGACAACAGTGGCTCGGTTATCGCCGTCGCAGAGCGATAGGCTTTTCCGTTCCGGGTCGCTAGTTCTATTCTCGGAACAAATATCTGTATGGTTTACAGACGGCTTCGCTGGGTGTTTACGTTAAAGGAATTTATATTATTAAAACGCATGATGCAACAGTTTTCCCTGTTGCCTACGTTTTGTGAGTATATTTATTGTGAAACTTTCGCTAATGTAACTCCGAGCTACTTCAATTCGTTGTAGACATACCCGTTCTATCACTATTAACGTATGCTCGGAGTAATTGGAGTAGGAATCTTCTATATCAGACGTTGCTTTAAAATGACGGGGGCTTTATTTTTAAGGGTCGCTATCGTGATATTTAATTTGAATGTGTACGCATATATGGCCAGCGACCGTGTCGCCTAGTAATCAGAGTGCCTGGTTACTGCGCTGCGGATTGTAGATTCGAATCCTATATTTACTACAAGGACCAAAAATTATACAGACCAGTGATGGGCAGAGTTTTAAGTGCAGGCCGTCAGGCATTCCAATCGTCAATTTGCCTGCCAAGCGTGGTGAATACGCTAAATTCTTCCTTATTGTAAGACTTATCATCAATAGTGGTTTATTCACATATTAATGAAGAAAAACAACCGACATAGCCCTAAGGAGCTGTAAGCTTAGTGGCGATGGTTCGGCCATATACTCGTAGCTCGTAGAACGGGTAACCGTCGTATTCTCGTACCATTTACATACATACGTATTTAAATGGTAGCAAATAATCATCAGAATTATAGTTTTTTTTAAATAATAATTCCGATGATTATTTGCTACCATGCTTTTATGCTTTCATTAAAAACAATGAAATTTAGTGTTTAGTTGTACCAAAAAAAATGTGTTTTTATTTATCCCTTCCAAATACATTTCGGAGACGTTCGTTCTTTGAATAAAAAAAAGTAATTAGATTCTAACCGTGTCAGATGTCACTGCTGTCGCCTGCTGATGTAACACATACAGAGAGTGGGCGGAGAGGGACTAATACTAGAATTTTAGAGCATTAGTGCAAGGATTCGAGACGTGAGTGGAGTCCAAGCAATAAGCAGCTTAAGTACGAGCACTTTGTGCTGTGGTAAATGTGATCAATGATATCTACATAGTTTTTTGTGTGGTGGTAGTAGCGAAAGGGCCGGGTGATCGCCTTATATTTAGACATAGTAGACATAGACATATCTATTTAGCGGTAACTAGTGGTAGTATTTCTATGCAGGAATCATCGTAGGTTCTAGGTAGGTACCATCGCTGTGCCAGTTATTCAGCGGTAAAGCAGTACTGTGCAAACATTGATGTGTTTCGGTCTAAAGGGCACTGAGCGCTAGTGTAATTACTGTGCATATAGGACTTAAGACTTTTTACTGGTGGTAGGATTCCTATGCAGGAATCCGTCTAGGTAGGTACCACCCCAGGGCCAGTTATTATGCCGTGAAGCAGTAGTGTGCAAACATTACTGCGTTTCGGTTTGAAGGGCACTGTGAGCTAGCGTAATCATTTGAGCATTTGAGACTTAAGAACTGATGTCTCAGGGTGACAGGCGCAGTGTGGTGTCACACAGAAATATTCTGGGTGACACAGCGTTGTTTTGGGCGGACGTTGCACGTACCATCAGGTGAAAGTTTTGCTCGTTTCGTCACTTTATACAATAAAGAAAAAAAATAAGAACTGATGTCTCAAAATGATGGGGTGAAGGTGAGTGCAGTATGGTGCCACACAGAATTCTGGGTGACGCAGCATTTGTGCAGACGTTACTGGAGTACCATCGCAGTGTTACAATATCAGGTGAGCGTCTTGCTCGTATTGTCAATTTCTCCTATAAAAAACACACAAAAGGAAAAGCTTAGTACGCGGGTAAATAGGGTCCGACCTTCGAAGCCGGCACCTCTAAACGTTGCACATAACCCCGGCCGGAATTCGAAACCAGAGCCCGCGGCGTAGAAGTCAGGCACTCTAACGGCGGTCTTCGAATCTGTGCCCAATATAATATTTGTTTAAAGTAGCTGGGTACTACTGGAGCTGGAAATTAACAGCTTATAAATGTACCACAGCTGAGCACAGACCTCCTCTCATTGCTAGAGGATTTTGGACTTGGAGACGGGAAGAGTCCGCCACGCGGCTTCAATGCGTTCGGGGCGGAGGTAGTTTTGGCGCACTTCACATGTCTTTGAAATATTCTTATGCCTCAGACATCCAGATTTTCTCAAGATGTTTCCCTTCAATTCTCAGCACGTGGTAAATCAGGTCTTAAAATATTAATTTTAGAGGTGCAAGCACCGGGAATGAAACTCAGGTCACTCGTTAGTTACGTCACTAATTTATCAAAACCGTTTTAAAACTCCACCCATTTAATAAACGATCGTTACATGTTTTATTATTGTGACGTTACAGCCCACAATCATCATCATTTCAGCCCACAATTAATCCACTGCTGGACATAGGTCTCCCCAATAGATTGCCACAAAAGTTTGCAGCTCTCTATTTGGGGGGGACTTTGCCATAGTTGCCACGCTTGACAGGCGGGTTGGCAACCCCAGTTCATTTGTTCAGATGTTCTAGGAAGATGCTGCTGCCCAGCTCCTGGTTTTAATTTTCTCTCCGTCGGCTTTTACGACACTCACGGGGTGGGATGGGAGGGTAGATTTTCTTAAGCCGCCACCACACGGAAATGCACACATGCAGGAATTTGCTGACATGTAATCTTTTAAAATAATTGTTTTAATTATCGTCCAGCATCGACATTACTCTCTGTCACCGCTGTCTCCGGCCGACTCTGACATGAATCGTCATGAAGATGAATAGGACCACATCTGAATTCGTGGTACTAGAAACCACAGAGCTACAAGATGGCGCAAATGATAATTGAAGACCCTGGCAACTTTTATGTTGTCTTAAAACACAACGAAAGTCATAATACATCAATATTTTCTCATTTTAAATCCGTTACGCAGCCATGCAAAATTCCTAATGACGTAATTATGAAAAAAAAACTAATGGCATTCACATAAAATAAAAGGTATTCTACAGCCAGAGAATTCCATTTTCAAATACAGGAATAACTTTTTTAATAACTTAACGCTAGTGGCCAGTTCCAGAAACTTTTAGTACGCTTCACGTATGTATTCGTGAATACATAGGCACTTTCACATATTACAATGCCGTATACTCTGTAAACGGTATGCATCCTATAGGAACAAAGTAAGAGCAAATGTTATAGCAGAATAAATCTAAAACCAATAATTGGTGCTTTAATATTCGCTTTAATATTTAATATTCAGTAGGCTGGTGTATTATCATTAAAGTTACATAATATGACTCAATGAAAAGTTTAAGTTAAAAGTGGCGATTTTAGAATGTATGTCCTGAATATAGAATTGTTCCTCTAAAAAATCTGTACTAAAATAGTATGTACATATGTATGTTTCTGGCGTAAACTTTATCATAGATGAATTTTGATGTTTTTATTTCACGGTTATTTCACAAACAATGCCACAATGAATAAATTTTCAGTCATCAAAACATATAACTTTCAGAATTAGTTTTTTTTGTAATTAGGTTTTTCTACAGAAGCTTGATTATTCGGTGCCGATGACGTCATCGGTGATGTAACGGCGTGCGACACGACTGTTTTCCGGTTAATTTCCCGTGCAGGAAACACCGCCATGTTGAAAGCGCCGTTCGTTTATACACAGTTTTGTCGGTCAAATCTGATTAGGCATTGTAAAGGGTATCATAAAAACATTTTGAATTTTATGCTTTGATTTGATATAAATAAACAAATCTCAGTCATTACTTCACTCAACATACTACGTACGTAAACTTTTATACGATAAACTTTCTTATTTATCAGCCCGTTAATAGCCAACTGCAGGACTTAGGCGTCTCCCAAGAAGGGAAGATTAGCTGTTATCGTGACGCTTGGCAGGCGGATTGGCAATCGCTGTACCAGTCGCCTGGCTCAGCTCACAGAAGCTAAAATTTAAATATACTCGTAATATACAAATACATTCAAATCAATAAAAAAGATAATGAATCACTTGGTGTGTTAGTTTAGTTAGTGTTGATGTTCACCGAACTAATTCTGATAATCGTCTCTCTGTCCTTGTTAGTGATGTGTGAATTAATTAACTCGTGAAGTGATGAACCATAAAATAACGCAAACGTGCCAGTTTTGGCTCCAAAGTTACGTAAAAACATAGTCGCAAAATTAATGTTAATATACTATATATATAATAGTTATTATATAATAGTTATATATAGAATAATTATTGACCAGTTGTGTTGCACTTTCAAATATGGTAACTTTTAAGTATAATCCATTATGTATATATTCTATTTTGAAATTTCGACTTTAAAAAAGTTTACATAGTCACTTGAGCATTCATGTATAAAACTTAGTAAAAAAATAAATTATTCATCAAATTTACTACACGGGCCATTGAGCTTTTACCAATCTATCCTTCTCACAAATCGCACAGTCTTGAATACATAGAAATGATAAAATATACATGAAGCTCGCTTCGCCACATCCATTCCGTTCGCATTATTTCCAGAATACAAAAGCAGCTTTAGACGAGAGCATAAGCGAAATACATATATTTTCCTCACGCGGGAGCTACCTGCGGTGTGTTTTATGAGAGGATTGAGAGAGATATTTCCTTATTTATTGCATTATTCCTATGAAGGCTGCGTAATTACAATTTATAATAGTCATCGGAGAATGTTTTGGCATTGAATTAATAAAGCCTCAAGTGAGGAGCTATAAAAGTTTTGTGTTGAATTATACACAATATATATTTTTTCATTGTATAAAGTGATGAAACGAGAAAAACGTTCACCTGATGTTAAGTGCAACGTCTACCCATAACAAATGCTGTTTCACCCAGAAAATTTCTGTGTGACATCACCCTGAGACAAAAGTTCTTAAGTTTAATATGCCTAGTGATTACGCTACCTCTCTGTGCCCTTCAAACCGAAACACAGTAATGCATGCACAATACTGCTTCACGGCAGAATAACTGGTGCTGGGGTGGTACCTACCTAGATGGATTCCTGCATAGGATATTATTCTGCGTGGAAAAAGGCTGACCGTGCAATATTTTAGTGGCCTCTTACGATATCTCGGTAGGACCTCGTTACTAGGTGCTATTCCACTCTGCCTTCTTCTTTTTCTGTCAAAAAACGATGCTTCACATTAATATTCCCCCTGTATGTCTACAAATATTGTGATTGGGCTCTACAGATATCTATTACGAAGCAAGACACGAAACCTAACGATTTGGGTTGCACAAATGTGGCAACACTCTCATATTGCGCTAAGCTATTACTTAAGATTGTATTTGCTCAATCAACCAGATAAACATTTGCGTTACAAATAACATTAGCAGCCGACTAGTCGATTGCATTCCACAATGTTACCGAGTCAACAGCGCGGGAATGGGGTCCGAAATTGGATTATCTGGTCTGAAAGGGCCGCCTCACCGCACATATTGGAGGCATTCTGTCCATTTAGTGAAGCGGTTATCACTGATGGGTTTAGGAGAAAAAAAGGAAAAGTAACAGCCTATAAAAGCCAAACCAACGAGCACAGGCTCTGATTTCTGAGGGCATTTTTGAGGACTTGGAGGCTGGAAAGAGTTGACGGACTTCCCATGCCCTCAAAATATTCGTATTCCACAGACATGCAGTTTTCTTCACCGCTGAGCTTGTGGAGTCAGCACTTTTAATAGTAGAATTTTTCTAAGAGGTGCAGGCATCGGGTATCTAACTGAGATTAGTCGCGTTCCATGTAATTTAAAGCCATCGCCCAGCCATTGGGCTACCACGGCTATACGGAATAAGTGATTTAAGGGATTTATATGACAACTAGCTGTTGCCCGCGACTTCTTCCGCGCGTAGATAGGAACTATTTGATTTCCCGGGATAAAAGTATCCCATGTCCGTCTTCAAGGTGCAAGCTGTCTCCGCGCCGAATTTCGTCAAGATCGGTTCAGCGGTAAAACCGTGAAAAGGTAACAAACAGACAGAGGAACAGAGGGAGTTACTTTCGCATTTATAATATTAGTATGGATACATGTCATTGGTTCTTAATACGTGACTTAATAAGTGTTGCTAATATCAAAATTATGTTTTTATCAATCACTAAATAAATTTATTTTCTACATTTTTGGTTTGACAAACTATCATTTTTTTCTATAACTTTTTTTTGTTGTTTTCCGTGCAGGAAAGGCAAAGGGATTTTAGCTTTTAATTGGGATTTTAGTTATAAACGTGATCAAAATTCCTTTATTTAATTAGTTTAAGAATGTTGAATGAAAAAAATATGTCTGTAAGGTTACTTTATTTTACCTAATGATTTCTTATATTTACGCGAACACTACACATTTAAATGAAACTAATTTTACGGATTTTACCGCGTTATTTTTACTATTTATAACCTGACGTTTCGAGTGCTTTACAGCACCAATGGTCACAACAGGACTGAGTTGTCAGATGTCCTGATGTCTTTTTTAATTTAACGTTTATTTTGTGTCCGATTAAAAATTTAACGCGATAAAATACGTAAAATTAGTTTCATTTAAATGTGGGGTGTAGGCGTAAATATAATAAATCATAAAAATTTTGATGTTCACGTATTAATATAATTATAGAAATATTAATTAACATAAATTTCGTCGTTTTTCAAGTTTTACTAATGAATGTCGCAAACGTTGTATGTATTCGGCGGGCTAAATACATTCTGGAACTTTGAAAGCCAAACACATTCATTCGGATTAGCTATTAAAAACAAAATCAAGTTTCTGATGAAACTGCCGCTTGTTTTTGAATTAAGTATAAACAACTCCAGGATTCTGTTTAAGTAGGTAATTGTATGGAAGCTTTCTTGTTTTATATTCTTGTTGCAGAGGAAATATCAGAACATATTTTTTAAAGAAAATTACTATTAACTTGTGTTTCCGAGAAACTTAAGCCGGTAATTTTCTATTGAGGGTTTGTACACGAAGATAAATCTCTTTTTCAAGAAGATAAATCTCTTTTTCAACCGAATAAATTTTTATGCGCAATATTTACTTATACAAATATTTATAAAATAATAACTCCTATAAAATAATTTCCTCCGTCTACTGGTTACTCACGTCCGCAAGATATATTATTTTTACTGGTTGTAAGATTTCTATACAGGAATCCGTCTAGGTAGGTGGTGGCACCTAGTTAGTTGTGTAGTTAGTAGTGGTGGCAAGGCTAGTTATTCTGCCGTAAAGCAGGAGTGTGCAAACAGTGCTGTATTTCGGTCTGAAAGGCACTGAGACTTAGTGTCATTACTGGGCATAGGAGACTTAAGAAGTGATGTAATAGGGTGACGGGCGCAATGTGGTGCAACACAATATGCGTTTCACTTACCATCAGGTAAACATTTGCTATTCTCGTAACTTTCTACAATAAAAAATATAATAATTATGCAAATTTACCATATGACAACAATCGCAAGTAAAAATAAGGCCGTTACTCCCTGGACTATCATTGAAAATTACGAGCGCTTGTAATTTTTGGTGGCGGCTCGTTAAAAGAATTCTACCACTCCATCTCATCCAATGGATCTCGTAAAAGGCGAGTAAGGAATTAAACTGCACTGTGCACCCAACAGCGCATGGTGGCGATGGGCTCACCACCTATTACACCAAGTGCGTGGATTGTGGCAGTCATCTGTTTTTGCAGTGAGTGTCCAGTCTCTGACTACCCCTTATGGGATACAGTCGTAATCTTATGTATATATGTATGTAATTTTCATAGTGACTTGATTTCGACACCCAGTGCAGATACCTCTAAAATTGTTCTTCAGTTTTAAGTGCTCGTTTACTACGTGCTCAGCGGTGAAGGAACATATTGTGAGGAGGATATCTGAGGAATAAAATATTTCGAGGATATATGAAGTCCGTCAAGTAGTCACCCACGCTGAAGAAGTGTGGCGGACTTTCGGCTCCAAAACCCTCTCAGAAATGAGAGACAGGCCTGTGCTCAGCAGTGAGACACTAATAGGCTGTTACTTTACTTTTGCTTTTTATCCGACTTAAAAAAGGAGGTTCTCAATTCGTGTGTACATACACACCTACTCACAGTCACACTTCTTTCCCACATCTTTCCACTTGCTACGATCCTGACACATATCTTTCGCTTCTTCTACTGTCATAAGCGTTTTACGCTCGTCGATTGCGGGTACTTTTAACGCGACCTTTTCTCATAAGTTCTCCGATATGATTGTGCTAAGGGCTAAGGGTCAACCTAGGCGTACGTATACGCCTAGGTCGACCCTTAGCGGCTTTCCCATTCACACTCGCCTCATAAATCTGTTTCGTCAATCTTCTTTCATTTATCCATCTCTTCATGTCCAAGCATCCCTTTCTCTATCTTTGTCACTACATCTTCAACCACACCGCAACGTTCCCTTATCACGCTGTTTCTCACTTTGTCGATTATGATGACTCCAGCTATACTTCTGAAACTTCTCATTTCATTACCATTGATCTTACTTTTATGCTTGTTCTGCCAGACCCATCATTCACCACCATACATAAGTGTGTATACCAACAAAATAAGGTTCCATAATAAATACTCGTATGAAGTGAAAACCAAAGTGAACATGGAGTTCAAATTTTGGACACGATTAATTTAATTAATATATAAGTACGTTGTAAACTCGAGCAGACCGGTCTCCACCAACAGCACCTGTACACAAGTATGACGCATGTGGCAGCCATCGCCCTCCTCGACCATATTCAAGGGAAGTGGACGACCAGTCACACGACACCGCCGCAAGACATTAAAGCGAGCATGACATCTATTTATGTTCATTACATACTCAAGACTACCAAATAAATGACATTACTAAGATTATTGTTCTACAATTTCGCCTTTTCCCATATAATGGGTAGTCAGAGACCACACCCGCAGCCCACTTTTCGCCGCCGCGGGAAACGAGTTACGGTTACGGTTCTACGGTTGTGAACCAAGTCGCCGCCATTTTGGTACGTGACAAAAATTCTTACTCCCCATTGCGTTCCCACGAGCAGTATAGTGACAGCATTGCATCATCATCATCATCATTTCAGCCTATCACTAGTCCACTGCTGGTCATAGGTCTCCCTCATAGATTGCCGCAAAAGTTTCCCTCTCTCAAGTGTCTCATTTTTGGGGATTTTGCCATAGTTGCCACGCTTGGCAAGCGGGTTGGCAACCTCAGATTATTAATGGAGATGTTCCGGGAAGATGCTGCTGCCCATCTCCTGGTTTTTTATATTCTCTTTGTCGACTTTTACGACACCCACGGGATGACAGCATTGCATATTAAGGTATTATTCTGCACAAAAAAAGGCTGTACAATACCTTAGTCGCTTCTTACGTCGCCTCGGTAAAGATGCAGGTGCTATTTTACTCTGTCCCAGAAACCAATAATATTTTAAAAGAAAAAAAATTAAAGTCAGAATGTATTTCACTACGTATTTTTTAGAACTTGTGTGTATTTCCTATATGTATGAGATGTTAATTTATTATAATAATTCGATATGTTTGCTAATATATCTATCTATTATAATTTTCACATAGCTGTATTCGTCGGTAATCCATTAGGCCGTGTGCTTCACTCAAAATGTCAAGTTATTGCCAGTTCCAATATCTGTCTAAGATGAAAAACGCTTCATGGACGATTTACGCGGGAAAACACGATAGTGGTTTTTCCCATTACCGAAATTATTTAATAGCTTATATGCTTAGATATGAGTTTAGTATAAATACATGGAAATTAATTTATACTTGTTATCGGTGATGATACACATTTTTTTATTATTCGTGAATTTGAATTTCGAACGAAAAAAGAACTCAAATATAAATAACACCTTTATTTATATTTGAGTTCTTTTTTCGTCTTCTTTTTTGGTCCTGGCAATTAGCTACCAAGTCGTGCCATTTTTGTCTATGTCGAGTAATAATTTAATTTTTTTGATCGACAGTAAAATTATAGTTGACTTTTACTGAAGATTTGCTGGACTGATGGAGACTAAAGCTAAACGTAGAGTTTTGATCTTGAATTGAATTTTCCAATCACTGTACACTTTCACGAGCGCTTGCTGCATAATAAACTATCAACATTGAACATCAAAACTCAAAATATACTCTCAAATTACAAAATTAAATTAAACGCTATCGCCACTTTTCGGTTTGGCGCCAAAAGTCATTAATGGTGTTTATTAAACCTTGGCTATTTCCAATCCATACCTACATAGAGATAAATAACGTCAACGTGAAAAATCGCTGAGCTTTTGATTTCTGAAACATCGCAGTGGAAGTAAAGGATAAACGTTCTTAAATCAATTGACGGTAGCTTGTATTCATAAGTTCCGTTCCGCCTTGACAGACGGCGTTACTCCAGAGCACTCTGTCTCACACTAGCAGATGTAATTTTTTTTTATTGGATAGAGTGATGAAACGAGCAAAACGTTCACCTGATGTAAAGTGCAACGTCTACCCATAACAAATGCTATGTCACCCAGAACATTTCTGTGTGACACCACGCTGCGCCCGTCACCCCGAGACAACAGTTCTTAAGTCTCGTATGCCCAGGGATTACGCTAGCTCACAGTGCCCTTCAAACCGGAACACAGTTTGCACACTACTACTTCACGGCAGAATAACTGGCCCTGGTGGGGTACCTACCTAGACCGGTTCCTGCATAGGAATCCTACCAACAGACGTTAGATATATAGATAGTTTTTCTTTAGTTCGACGGCCTGTTAAAGTCTCCTGCTGGACTTACAGCTCTTCCAAGTTGGAAGGGTTTGCCGTAATCGCCACGCTTGGCAGATTGGATTGACGATCGCAGCACAAGTCTTTGCATCTGAGACCCTACTGTCCGTCATCTGTTAGGATAATAGTGGTCTCACATAATAGAGATGGCTTATATTAATCGGAGGCAATGCAATTTTCCTGGTATTGTCCTTAGTCGACACCTACGGGACGAAATGAGGTGGCAGATTCTATAGCGTCGCCCCTACACGGCTCTTTTATATATCAAATTACATGAATAAACTGAAAAGTAATTGAAAGCAAAACCAGTGCTACTAAAAAATATTTGTTTTTTTTTTGTAGCACTTGTTATGGACAGACATTACCCTCAGGTGAATTTTTTGTCTCGTCACTTTCTACTACATACAAAAAAGAAACGAGGAGATGTCGCCTGTGTCATCTAAACTCTAAATAAAATAATGTGAAAAACGGCTTCGTTCACGTATTACGTCATACAATGTTCAAGTAACAAAGAATTAAAAGTTTACGACCGTTTTCCCTCGATAAGCCAATTTCACTTAATGCTTCATAATTTCTCTAAGCCTCAGAGTACAAACTCGTTTGGCGTGCATTCATCACGCCGCTTACGTCATAACATACACAAATAGCCAGGTGGGTTATATGTAAGCGCTTTGATGCGGCCCGCTGGTCTGGAACGTACCCCGCTAGCGTCAGCAAAAAAATACCGAGCTTTTATTTAATCGCACAAGTCGGGGCTTGATAGGCGGTACCACCTTTAATGTCTGTGAAATTCGTGGATCGAATTTTATGTTTCGAATGATTTTGTGCTTAAGGTGACGGATATATTGTGTTATTGTATTTTATCCTTTGTGTATGCTGAGGGTAGTTAATAAAAGGATTTTATGTGTTGAGTAAATCTGTTTCAGTTTTCAGAGGTATCATTTCTTGTTGTTGTATTTCTCCTTGTTAATAATTCTTTTATTAAAGCATAGATTCGTTGATAATTCACGTTACTACTCGCGTTCACTGTATCTAAGCCGCCGGCATCGATTACTGTTCCTTAAGTTTGGACAGATTGTGGTTGCTCGATGTTCTGTGGAAACGGAAAGAGGGGTTTGCTGATCAAAGCCTGTCTCTCGAGAACGTTTTTTCACTTTTTTTGGCGGTTCCGTGAACTATGTGGCCGGGTACTGTTATTATAACGTCCTGAGCCCTGAGCTATGTTGGTTGCTTTAACTCTACTGCAGACGTGACCTAATATTTTTTCATGCAAAGAATCTCCGTGCAGAGATCTGTCTTTAGATCACTGTGCGACTTTGATATGACTAGCATTCTTTTTTTTTATTGGATATAGTGACGAAACGGGCAAAACGTTCACCTGATGTAAAGTGCAACATTTACCGATAACAAATGATATTTCACCCAGAACATTTCTGTGTATCACTACACTGCATCCGTCACCCTGAAACATCAGTTCTCTCATATGCCCGGTTATTACGCTAGCTCACAGTGTTTGTTATCGGTGATGATCTACAGAACCGATTCGAACCTTTACTCTTTGTTTGATGATACTGATGTTATTGTAGGGTATCCTATGCAGGAATCCGTCTGGGTAAGTACCACCGCAGAGTTAGTTATTCTGCCGTTAAGCAGTAGTGTGCAAACATTAATGTGTTTCGGTCTGAAGGGTACTGAGAGCTAGTGTAATCACTGGGCATACGAGATTTAAGAACTGATATCACAGGGAGGCGGGCGCATTGTGGTGCCACACAAAAATGTTCTAGGTGAAACAGCATTAGTTATGGGCAGGGGTTGCACTTACCATCAGGTGAAAGTTTTGCTCTTTGGTTCCTATCCAGGAATCCGTCTAGGTACCACCGCTTTGCCAGTTATTCTGCCGTGAAGCAGTAGTGCGCAAATATTAGTGTGTTTCGGTTTGAAGGGCACTGATAGCTAGCGTAATTACCGCATATGAGACTTAAGAACTAATCTTTCAGGTCGACGAACGCCACAATAATGCCACACAGAAATGTTCTGTGTGGCACTATGAACAGTAAACATTTTACTATCCCGTTCGATTGACATTTCTTGACAAATTGAGATCAAACGCTTTCGTCTCAGCCTACTTTATTTCGCGTATTTCTAAATCCATTACTCACTGTACACCAGGCCAATTTATCCTGCGTGTACATCCCCTAAATGCACAATAATATCGCACTCGCGCGGACGTACTCCCCATAGTAACAAATGTCACGTCATTATTTAGATGGGGAAAAACTCGGTGTATTTAAGGGTACGTCGTAAGTGGAGGCGGAGCGGTTGTGAATGGCTTGCTATTCGTTGCTCGTTTGTTCGTACCTATACAAATGGCAGCTTCAGATTTAATACCGCCAGATGTCGGCTTAGCCGAAAACGGTTAAGATTCTCTCTTATATCTCTCTCTATTCCATTAAGTTAATAAATAACTACTTTTAATTGACATATATGACTTATATCTATTTTTTTATTTGTATTTATTTGATAAAAGTGACAGAACGAGCAGAACGTTCACCTGATGGTAAGTGCAACGTCTGCCCATAACAAATGCTGTGACACTCAGAACATTTCTGTGTGCCACCACACTGCGCCCATCACCCTGAGACTTCAGTTCTTAAGTCTCATATGTCCAGTTATTACGCTAGCTCTCAGTGCCCTTCAAACCGAAACACAGTAATGTTTCACATTACTGCTTCACGGCAGAATAACTGGCCCTGGGGTGGTACCTACCTGGTCGGATTCCTGCATAGGAATCCTACCACATAAAACTACTACTATTTATGTGTGCCTGTGTGTATGTTCGTGTGCGTGCACTATACTTCACACAAAATAAATTTTTCTTCGTTATTCGGCCGGCCATAGCTCTTACCTCGTGGAAACCTCGTACCGGTGAACGTAGAGTGGGGCCACCATTAGATGTAGCGACGACCTGCACGGTTTTGAAGATCGACGCTACATCTACTTAATGAATACAGGAGACTCAGAACCGTGTTTGGTAGCAATCTATTGGGTAGGCTTGTGTTCAATAGGGTCAAGTTGTGCTGTCCTGAAATGATGATGATAAAAAAGCGTATTATCTATAATTTATTTTACTACTACAATAAATCTGGAGAATTTGTATGTTTGAACGCGCTTATATCAAAAAAGATTAAAACATTTAAAAAAAAAATTATTGCATTAGATAGCCCGTTTCTTTAGGAAGGTTTAAGCATTCTATACAATAAAAATTTCACGCTGGTAACCGAATTTTCGAGGAGGGCCGAACTGTGGATCCTCAGGTCAGCGAGGTACCAAAAGACACAATCATGTGGTCGGCTCATTTTACGCGGGGCACAGATTCTTACATAAATTGTTCGTTTCCGCTCTCGCTCCCGCTACTCGACCGCTACGCTATGGGCACTGCTTAACGGTAAGGTGTAATTTAGCTGAAGTCCGCACTAAAACAGGGTGTTAAGGACAATACAATCAATTTAAGTGAAATAGTATTACGCTGGTTAAAGGATGTTCAATGTGACACTGGAGCGTTTAAGGAATGCGCCGTATGTTTACTTCTGAGCAAGATCTTTTATTTGCTTTTTATATTACATTTTTTCAACATTATAATTAAAAAAAATTAAAAACAATTTAAAATCCTTAGCCTAAGTTTGGCAAATATTACAAAGTAAACTTAAATATTAATTACAATTAAACAGGTAAGCCAGTTACTTAACATGTAACTGGCAAAATGCATAATTTTGAGGTTGGTCTTTTTAATAAGGATTGACCACACTTCAAGGTTACAACTCGCGTAATCTGGTCAGCACCAGGATGCTTTGCAACCACTCTTCCTAACAACCAGCGAGCTGGGGGGAGGTTGTCCTCCTTAACCAAAACTACATCTCCTATTTCTGGTTCTGGAATTATTTTTGACCATTTATATCTTTGCAAGCAATTCACCAAATACTCATTGGACCACCTACGCCAAAAATGCTGTACCATTCTTTGAGTAAATTGCCAACGTCTCAGAGTGCCAATATTACTCTGCTC
Source organism: Luehdorfia chinensis (assembly GCA_019845155.1). Lineage (NCBI taxonomy): Eukaryota > Metazoa > Arthropoda > Insecta > Lepidoptera > Papilionidae > Luehdorfia > Luehdorfia chinensis. Next base: position 3,631,063 of record JAHVAK010000234.1, on the reverse strand, counting down.
ATAGTTCCGCTCAGGAACAATGACCAGAGGTTCGCCGACGAGAAAATGTCCCGGAGTCAGCGGTGCAAGGTCCTTATGATTATCTGGTAACATTGACAAGGGCCTTGAGTTTAGACACGCCTCAACTTGTGTCAGAACCGTGGACAGCTCTTCGTATGTCAGTGTGGAGTCGCCTATAACTCGTTTTAGGTGAAATTTCATGGCCTTTACGCCTGCTTCCCATAGTCCTCCAAAGTTTGGAGCATGCGCAGGAATAAAATGCCATGAAACGCTATTGTTGCTCAACCACTCACGAATTTCAAGAGCAACTAATGATTGTTCAGCGGTGACGAGCTTAAGAAGCTCCTTGGACGCGCCTACAAAATTCGTCCCGTTGTCGCTCCATACCTCAGCCACGTGACCTCTTCGAGCTACGAATCGCTTAAAGCTTGCTATGAAACTTTCAGCAGTGAGATCGCTTACAACCTCTAAATGTATGGCTTTGGTTGCCATACATACAAAAAGATTTATATATCCCTTGTATGACTTATTTCCTCTTCCTTTAGCCACTCGGATATTGATGGGACCTGCAAAATCAACACCACTGTGAAGAAATGGTCTAGCTGGTGTGACTCTGCTCGTAGGTAGCTGGCCCATAAACTGAGTTTTTGTCAATGCTGCATGACGAACACAAACAACACACTTACGTACATGCATCTTAACAAGGCTCTTGGCAGATAGCACCCAATAATTTGTACGTAAATGGTTCAGCATCAGAGTTGGGCCT